>OX465374.1:8315523-9667894 GCA_950004255.1 Mesopsocus fuscifrons | reverse complement strand
ATCATTTGTGTGGAGTTGGGGGATTCACGCAATTACCTACCCTCCAAGTGTCATTCTCCCGCTTTATACGCATTAAATAGTGGCGTTTCCGGTGGACATTCAGCACAGGTTAGAAATAAAGTATAGGTTGAGGTAAAATTGGTAAAAACGTTATTTTTTCTTTTTTTAAATTTGGACTTCGAGAATGGAAAGATAGTATGTTGAGTCTTCAACCCCATCTTGTTCGGCCCTTAACAGAGATTATGGGAGCTCTACGGTCTCAATTACAGGGCGTTATCATTGGCGCCAGTCCGCCGGCCGCACAGCCAACCGGGCATACCTACGGCTTTAGACCAATCGCAGCTTGGCTCAGGTGGACAAGACCCTGAGTAGAATAACCCAGGCCCAGTTGCACTTCCAATTTTCAGAGCTTCCACATAAAATAAAAAATACCTTGTTGACATTGTTGACATAAAAATATGCAGCAGATGCAATGTCACAATTGGAGGTTTAGGTTTATGCGTTATGGTAAACCAGAATAAAAAATCTATTTTTGATTCAAGACTTTTTGTACCTACAAATTGCTTTGGTGAAAAAGAAATAACTGATTAATCGGAAAATGGAAAAATCTCAGTCAATATGAAAATTTTCAAAACTTCTTATACTTACTTAGCTATCTTCAAAATAACGTGTGATAAAAAGCTCATGTGAGTTTATAAAATGGAATTTCCTTCCCCCACTATCCCAAAAGCTTTTAGCTAAAAGTAGATATAAAGGAGGGTGCGAGGACTGTGAGGGCTCGGACCGCAAAAGAAAAGGGAGTAGATGACGCTGCGAAGGGAGACATTTTCCAAACAATGAGCACTCACGGAATAGGTATTCGGTGCAACCCGGCCCGTGTGGACATTTTTCGATAACTTTTCCATGTTTTCATAGTATTTAGATAACTCACGGAGATATTTTTTACTGCAGCTTTAACAAATGTTCCGATAAAGTGACCGTACATTGAAGCTGTCTTTCAACAATCGCATGGACCTCCTGAAATATGTCTAAAGGTACCTCTCCTTCTAGTTTTTTATTTATTTATAATCATATAATAAATAACACTTTTTTTTGACAGAAACAATGATAACCAGATTGGAAAATGTTCAAATAGCGTCTTTGCAAATTCCAGATACATTTCTATATGAAAACCCGCTTTTTAAGTCAGGGAAACACAAAACCTTGGTTTTTACGAGTAGGTACCTACAATACTTTCTCACCATTTTCCCTATAGCGGGAAAGGAAAACGGAACAACATCACAACGACTCTTGAACTCAGAAGTAAAAAAATACGGCAAGGGCATCACTACAAGGATGGACGAAGGCTCTTGAAGCGGCAAAAGAGGCAAAAGAGAACATCAGAAACAAATATTGTGGTTCCATTCTCGAGGGACGTCCAGGCCCTTCAATGATCTGCTGAGTGCCGACATCGAAAAGAACATGTTTATTTTCAGTTTGTTCGTCTTCGTCTTGCACGTTACCTATCTTATGTTATATCAACCAAAACGTCAGTGCGTTACGTTTTTTAATGCACCTTTGCATTTAGCCTCAGAGGTATGTGCTGGTTCAATACCAATACCACATCGAATCGAAATCTTCAGTTAAATTTAACTGCAGGTTCTGGTTAGTGAATCAGAGTCATTTTATGTTTCATACTTTACCAACTATTGTCGGATCCATCATAGGTAAGTAAAGTCAGTCATTTAAATTTCTTTGAAGAAAGTAGCACATTATTTATACGATAAGAAAACGAAGTTAAATGCACAGTGACCAGTCCAGGTAAAGTCAATGAGGGGAGTGAAGAGCGCCATAGAGAGGGTGAGGGAAGGATAATTTCGAGCTAGTTAGACGTCACCCGGAGTGCTGGGTAGCTCACAGGGTGCATCTGCCGTCATGCTCCCCCTGTAGGTACGCCTAACCATCGCGTGACTTCCAGTCAAATCTGCGACGTCACGCACGAGGCTCAGCAGCCACCCCAGCACGTTCGCATCTCCCCAAACTCCCGAAAGTCCGACTTTCTCTGATTTACCTGCGCTAACTTTATGAATCGGTGCGGTTCGTGCTCTCCCAGGTGTTTCAATGTCAGGTAATTTTTCGGATTTTCCTGCCTTTTCTCTTCATTTTATCCGTCTCTGCGTTTTTTCTTTCTCTCTGATAGGGTACGTGTATCCTGAGGACGGTGGATTAGAACGATTACACCCATACTTCATTGCCGGAATTATTTCTTACTCAAAACTTAGGACTCAACGCACAATCATGCATACGCCTACCGTGCATATGCAGAGCCATAAATACTTTCTTCCATTTTTCGGGATAGTGGAAACACACGGGACCACGGGACCTTGTACTTATCAGATAATTTACTATCTTTGCATACATAAACAATGAAGAGCGCAGATGGACACGCGATACGATCATGTCACCCCCTCCCTCCCACACCCTCATCCCTCCCCCCCTCCCGGCATCCAGAAGCATCTGTTGCTGACGTATAGTGCACAGAACAGATAAGGGGGTAAGGACACATCCCGAGAACGCCATATGGGCCAGAAACATCACTAGTATCCTATGCCGTTCTCCTGTCCTATAATTCGATAACAAGAGGAGAATAGGGACAGGATTACCAATATTATCGTGTATCTCCTGTATCTCTGTTTGTAACTACCTAGCATGAGGGAGGGTGTGGTGATCCTATCCTTAGTAGCAGATAATACCTATATCTACAGTGTTTACCTTACTCATTCCATATTCGTGACTAACACTTACCTAACTGAAGACCGTCGAACCCATCGTTATTAGGACTACAAAATTGTTCAGTAACACATCACCTTACAGCAGTATTCCAACTTTATCCCATCTAGTCATAATTGCTATAAATGATTTTGAATGCAGAGCCGATGAATTTTTATTTCTATTCATTGATATAAGTGGCGCAGCACCTCATCAGTAGTTTTAATTAGATATCTCGTAAAGATAAACGTCAACATTTTCCTGAAAGTTCGGACGTACTTTATAAATGAAACGTTACATCTTGTCTTGTATGCTGAACTGAAACACATGCGGAGGTCGAAATTTTCCTTCATCCCAATGCGATCTCGTCAAATGAGAAGAGCAATTTTATGATGTCGTTTTTGGCTGCCAGTCAACCCGAATTTATCATAGGTAAAATTGTAAATCTTAATCCGGTTGTCAGGCACATTGCTCAATCGGCCACAGATTTTTGAAACGAATCGTTCCCTCCCACCAGGATGCCACATGAGCCAATAGAACGTTAGCTGGGAGCTGAGTGGATATTTTGGGCTCCCCTCCGTGCATTTCTGACTTGAGATCTGGCGGCCCCCCAAATGCTCCAACAGCATCAACCCTTTTCATCTCTTGTAGTGTTATTCTGAATATGCCTCACTGACTAATCAGAATCACTCATTACATTACATTAGCCATTCATTTACCAATAGCTATAGTTCATTTGATTCCTGATATCTGCGTACATCACACCCATCACGTACTTCGCATACTTTCATTCAATTCTAAATTACGGAATACTTTTCTTCATACGCTGATCACTAGGAGTCGAAATGGTCAATAAGTATGAGCAAGGACGAATCCAGACCGAAGAAAAATGTATGTGTGCACTATTATCAACTAAGTGCACGTGCAAATATAAGAAAATGCGTGTTATGCGCACGTGCGCGACCATAAGAAAAGTGCATGTGCTGCCATAAGTCCGCCTACCTCGAGCGTCATCAGCTGACACAGGTTAGAAGAGTCTATCCGCATACCTTGAAAATTCACCTACCTTGGCCAACAATAGCGGCCACTGCCCGTCATGGCCATATCATTATTCAAAAACGTCGGCATGAGTCATGAAATAAAATTTAGAGGAGGGGCAGGCCTATTTTGCGAGCACCCTCGAAGGGTGTCAAGGTACCCCTTCCTGTCTTGAGGCCTTCCTCAGGGCTCATCCGTCATCATTCATCCTGGCTGACATTTGATGGATGACAGGGATGCGATGCGCCGAGCTGAGCACCCGACCACCGTCCCATCAGGTCCTGAAAAATGAGGCTGGAAGGCCATTTGCGCTGAGAGGGGGCGGCAGTTCCCACTGTAGTGTTTGCTCAATAACTTCTCCTTTATAGCTACACCTACACATTTTCTTTCCAGGTTTCTTTAGTTTCTGCTCCTTTCTTCGCGTAATGGAGAATCAAGATACCACAGAAAGCATCCATGTTTCACGAAGGAAGCATTTTCGTGGTGTGATTGTGTGGACCATCGATATTGTGACAAAAGTAGTGTTCACTTCTAAAAATGAATAGAAAATTTATAATATTGTGACTTTTTGGAATTTGAATCAGAATCATAGTTCGAATAATAATAACTGATTTCAACCCCCATGTGGGGAAATTGACAGATAACTACGGTAGATACGTGCACGTGCCAAACGCGTGTTTTAAACCTCAGGTGTCACCACGTGTCACCACCCACCGGTTCAGGTCGTGGGACGGTCAGCGCCTTCCTGACACCTTCCGGAGCTGTCTCCTTTTTCCGGACCTCTCCCGCGCTTTTACCGCATTTCCTGCTGGGACACGCACAAGGACGAACCCATTTCCGGTGTCACATGCTAACCCGTCCACGCCCTGTATCATCGAAGTCACAAAGCTGTATCTAAATATTGCACAGAACAAAAAGCACAAGTTTGACGTCGGGTTTTTGACTTTTTTAAGGACATAATTGTCTATATTGAAGCTGTTGTATAGAATCTCTGAAATTTACAAAACCTTCGTACCTATACATTGTTTCATTGGTACATGATCTGAAACAGTCTTCACACTTCCAAATTCTCTTACATAATCTCCCTGGACAAGGGAAATGGTTCGATTTTGGCGCAGAGAACGGCGCTTCTTTGCTTGGCACTCAAAACAGAAAGCGGCAATCGTCACCCCGTCAAAAGTGGATTTCGAGAATGATGGTGCAGGAATTGTTTATGTTCCTCAAGGCACCGGAGCTAATGCGATCTGATGAAAGACTTCGGTAAAAGCATGGGAGGGGCCACTCCGCGGATCGTCCGAACAGAACGGTGTACAGGGGTTGGGGGTTGGTACAGAAGTGGAGGAATAACGGGGGTGATCTTCCATTAGTGTTAATTATGCATCCTGGACCGGGGACGTTCTTTGTGGAATGGCCCCTCATCCACGTCACTGCCTGCTGGCTCTGGGATTTTTTAATTCCCCCAAAGAACTCTCCGTTAATAAATTACAGCTCGCTTCGATTTTCGTCAATATTTCCGTCGTTCGTTTTTAGAGTGCACCCATCACTATCATCTGCAATTATTCGTTGGTGAGCTCCTTTTTATGTGTGACTGGCATTTTCTCTGTATAACGCCCGTTTTTTTTTGCAACAGTTTGCAATACCTTTAAATTGCAAAATTTCCACAAAGGAACACCGACGAGCATTACCGAGAATAGGTATTTGCTATTTCGATCGGGACAACGGGTTTGTGCCACAAAATCAAGGGTATTGCTGGTATATTTAAAATCGTATGCTATGGCTAAAACCGCTGAATCTAAACAAGAACTAAAACAATCACTGAACTGATAATTAAAAGAGAAATGGAGCTTTCACAAATCGAAAGAAATGTACACAGCAAGATATTCATTGTATGAGTTCTAATTGTTATCAAAATTTCCAGCTGAGTAGATTATTAGGGAACTTGGTAGGGAACAATCGAGCGTAGGAATATGAAAAGGGGGATGGCGGGACATCGACAATGCGTTATACGGACAAAGGAACACAAGACAAAGGGAAGAAGGCGTCGCAACCGCGCCAAGTCAATGGAAAGCAAGAAAAGCGCCCCAGAATGCAACCCCTACTCCCCACTGCTAACTCCCAAGGTATATACACCCGAAACAAGGCATTCCACTCTCATTTCAGGCCCCTTCCCCTCAGCCGAGGGATCTACGTTATCGTTAATAATACGTATCGTTCCCGATGTCGAACATTGATGAAAAATGCACAATTGAAAATACTACTGGGTCTCATGAAAACGAAATGGATGTGACAAACCAATCGATTTTTAGAAGGGTGCCAAAACCTACCGTCCAGTGCATTTTTAAACAATCCAAACCGAGATACGAACCATACACAAAATATAGCGTGGGACATAAAATGGGTGTTTCTGGATGAAGGGTCACTGGTCAGGCATCATCACTCAAATCTCATGCACTTTGTTTTGTTTTTTTAGTCAAGGTGAGCTCATGCAAGGCGGGAAACGGGGAAATTCTCGGGGAAATTTGTTACCTGAGAGCTTGAATGGCCAAAATAGCTCGAACTTCATTGCAACTTCCTGCATGTATACTTTTATTTAAATAATTTTTTAATTTAAATTATTTACACAGGAATCACGTTGAAATAATATATCTTACCTATAGAATCTCACAGCATGTTTTTCTCTATTAAACACTGTAGGAATGAAATGTTTTATCAATTATTATCATCATTCACACTAGATAAGTGGCCCAGACAGTGGCCTTGGTCTAGGATGGAAGCAGCAATCAGCGACCGCACTTCTGGCGAGCGTTTGGGCAGCTGCCGTCCCAGACCATACATGATCCAGCGCACCCCAGTTCGAATCTTCACGGAGAGAACATACTAATAATCATAAATCAATATGAGGCTCAGCACAGGGTAGGGTGGGGGTGCGGTCACGCTCGCCCCGTTGTAGATGGTCTGCCCGATAATTACAGCCCTTACTCGGTGGTTGCTGGAATAATATTTACAAAGGGCTGGCTGTTAATCTGACGGATTACGTGCTCATGTGGTGAACGAGTCAGCGACACAGCGACACACATGCAGCTCACTTTCATCTTTCGTTTAACTTTTTAGAGGAAAACTGCGTTTGAATGTTCAGCAATAATGTTCACACGTGCATTCCCATCTTACAAATACTGTGCAACCATACCAATCACAATGATTCAGCTAACCTTTCCTCGAGTACTATTGTAAGCAAACACTATTAGGTAAGCAGTCCGCCTTTCACAAAAAGAACAAAAGGCCTGTGGGTTGAAGGAAAGTCGTATTTGCCGGACAATGGGGAGGGGGAGGAGGGGAGCTGTTGTTTATTTTTATGGTTACTGCGGTTTCATTCCGGCGTAGCTACACTAAATCTCGCGGCCCTCGTGACGTCATCATTATTTGAACCTCATAACTTCCGTCCATAACATTTGCCATTACAGATTTCCTTATTTTATTTGATGTATTAGATTTCCTTATTTCTTCTCCGTTTCTTTAGTCTGGAGAGTGAACTAGATTTCAGAGATTGCAAGTGGTTTTATATGTTATACAGCCGGTAGTGGATAAATTCATCTAAATTACGAGTATATTTGAAGGCTCTCAGCTGTTACATATGAGTGCTCCAGTATGAGTTTTTAAAGTTCGTTTGTAATTAGTTAATTTATATACTAATCAAAATTCGGGCCCCCAAGTAGAGGACATTAATCTCACTAGGTATTCAACGTAGCAGTTGCCCATAGAAAATTTTATAACAAGGATGTAGGTATAATTTATAAGTAAGCAGGTATTCCGAAAATTGATCTTGCTTGTACCATCTTGTACGACTAATTACTGCATTGAAATACTTTATACTGATATTGAAAGAGCAATTTTATTTTATAGATAAAATAAACATAACATGCTGAAAGTGATGTGCAGTCATTTTAAACTTTTACTGAACAAAGGACCCCTTCCTAGCCTCCCCCCCCCCCCCCCCCCTGAATATGAAGGGGCCGTTGGCCATTGGAGTAGCGTCCATTACCGGCCACTTAGGCTTTGCGTCCTTTCCGTCACATGACGGAATTATGACTTATTGACGATATCGCAGATTACCGATGATCAATCGAGAAGAAGAAGTCTGCAGGGGTGACGCGGGGGTGGGGGAAGGGTTCAGGGCCCAACAATCAACAGCTGCGCGCCCACAAACAAATCCCTACGGGGTTCTAAGCGGATTGATTTTTCGTGTATTCGTAGCCCCTATGGGTGGATGACGTGCCCCGGTGGGGTCCAAACTCACATAAGACCTTTAACCCTCAGTACAAAATGAAAATTGCATCTGTGGAAAAAGTACAGTCTAGTAAGGCGAAAACTAAACCATGTCATGAAAACTCGGAAGACGACATCCCACCAAGGCCGTACCCGGGGGGAGGGGGTTATGGGGTTCACCCCCCCCCCCCCCCCCCCCGAAACTACACGGCTTTACACTAGAGAGAATTAAGTTGTGAAGGAGAAAATATAGTTTCGTGCTATCTAGGTACCTAAACCCCCCCGAAAAAATTTCTTAGGTACGGCCTTGCGTCCTACGTAGGATAGGATAACTTTTTGTGCAATCACGTCTCTTGAAATCCACCGTAAATCTATTTCAGTAGTTGTGGCCGGAAAATTGCTAAGATGCGAAAAATCGACTTTATGCTCGTTGCCAGGTAATCAAACCTGATATCTTGCAAGAACTTCGAAGGATGGTACCTATACGGCACTCGGATCCGAGCTTATTGTTATAGCGAAATCCGTTTCAAAGTCAACAGCGGTGGTTAGGGTCCTGGCAGAAAGCCGTGTGTCGATCTTACGGCAGCCGTTCGGCGTTCGTTGATGGCGTGCAGATAGGAAACCATTACTGGCTGCAGCGCCGGAAGTCATCGCTGCCATGGCCGTCTGATTAATCCCAGCCACTTCCGGTCTTCCGACGTCAAACCAATATACGCCGTTTTCTATCTGTTTGCTCAACAAATAGGAAATGAATAAGAAATCACCCATGTGGATTTCTTCTTTGTCACGTACATCTACGTCCCTTTATTGATGATAAGCTCCTGTTTATACATATACAGTAGGTCTGAAAATGCTGAATCTCTTATTGAGAATATCAGCAACGGGGGTGTGGTGCGTCAAGTCACATATCAAAACATACCATTGTTAAATGCAACATTAGGTGGTCCATGATTCGACACTTACCATATGTCTGGTTGCACGCTTTTATACATGGGTAAGTAGATTGTTCAGGCTTCAGACAATTTATGAATTACGAAAACAGCCAAGTCTGCCAAGAGAGTAAAATGATTAGCGTCACCAAATCAGAAATTCTTCTTGGATAACGTAAAGTCAGTGACTTTGGGTCACTTTGGGTTCAAAAGTCCCGAGAAACTAAAAACTCTTCATTAAAATATTTCATTTTTCTCCGTTTAAGCCCATGACTAGTCCAAGACTAGTGGTCCTACTCCGATTTTAATCATGATCATCGATCAGTGATCAGTAGCAGTGACAGTGCTCGACTACACTAAAGTGACGTCACTAGGGTAATAACTAGAGAAGACAGCAGCAGGCGGAGGGGAAGACGTCACGTGGCAGACACGTGAACCCCCGGGAGGCCCATCGTCCACTTGCGCCCGACACCAAAAAATTATCCACACTATTTTTTCATCATCCGTTTTTTCATCTTTCATTGTTTTGCTTTCATTAGCATTATTGTCACCATTTCGCTCCGCACGATCCTTTTGTTTGTGTTGTATTTTTGCGGCGGAAGTGTAAAAAAATAATGGCATACGGATTTGGATCAGTCAGACCCGTCCCGATCATTTTGCTTACGGCATCGTCGTAAATGGTCACCCCATGGAGTCTGGTCTAGTCCTACACAATATAGTCAAAATATATGAGAAAGTTCTTTTAAGGCACCTATCCCACTGAGATTGAGTTTCTCAGGTAAGTCAGGTTTTAATATTTTTACACAAGCGTATACCCCAGCGTTTACCGTTAACTTAGTTGCATTACCTAATTACCAGTCAAAAAGCAATGACCGTGAACTAATCAAACTGACGTCTGTTCCAAAAGTAGTGACATCTTACAAGCATGACACATCTCAGAAACATCCCAGAATAAACCTGAAGGAGTTCCATTTTGTCACGTTCTGCAGGGTACAAGAGTGACTAATAACTAGGGTTCGGATTTGTCCTAAAAAGACCTATTCTTCTCCTTACGTTTGATTTCAGCCAAGTTTTGTATTTAGGCGTTTTGGACCTCCACGACCCCACACACCAAATCTTATCGAGACCTATAATGTCCTATTTCAGCTTTGAAAGTACTAAAAAATCCTATTTCAGCTTTGAAAGTACTAAAAAATCCTATTTTGCTGGTTGACGGCCTAATTTAAGGCTATTCTGCAGATAACACGTGTCTTACAATACGCTCGCTTCAAAAGAATCTTTCCAGACGAAAATAAAATCAGCTTGTAGACTTATTTTTTCTAAGATGCCCGTAGACTACATTAACTTCACCATTAGAAATATATTTTCTTAGGTTCGTTGATAGTCGAGGTTACTCCCCATTACTCCCTCGCAGATCAGGTAAGTAGGTATGTACTCTATTTTTATACCAACTACCCTTATGCCTGTGACCTGTGTACATGCTACGTGCCTATGCGCAGAGCCACAGGACACGCCAGATGCACCAAGCTTGCGGTAGCCCTAAAAAGAAACCCAGGCTGCCCAGGCTGGGCCTCAGCCCGAGAAGCTGCGGAGATATTAGAAGGAAAAAGTGCAGAAAAAAAAAACGTTCGCTCGATCCATAGCCGTATCCACGGGGGGGTTACCTAAGGGGTTAACTCCCCCCTCCATGAAAGAAAATTAACATGGTAATGCCGACGTGAAGCAAAAAAAAAAAAAAATATAGGCTAAACCCCCCCCCCCATTACCCCGAACCCCCCCCCCCCCCCCCCATGACCGCTTTCTAGATACGGGCCTGGCCCGATCTTTCCCCTATCTACCGAAGTTGCCTCCCTCAAATTTCTGCCTCTCGTTTCGTGTGACGTAGAAAGAAGTCTCTTTGCACTTAAAAGAACTTTGACAGAGATGCGACGTAATTTTAAGGTGGAAAATCTGGAAAATCCCGTCGGAACGGAAACATTTTCCGCTTCCGACATGGATGTATTGGCCTCGGCCCACTCCAAAAACTGGCTTCGGCCCACTCATATTTCGGCTTCGGCGTACTCTACTTCGGCTTCGGTCAAAAACATCCGCGCCTATTACGCGCGTTAAAAAAAAAAAAAAAAAAAAAAAAAAAAATGAAAATCTGGAAAAAGTTTTGGTCGTGCAATAAAACCAAATGTGAAAATTCTTCCTTTTTTGCTCTTACCTACCTATAATTTTTATTAGAAACCTTACCTTAGTAGTTAAGCACTAGGTAAAATTGGATTTTAAGGAACCTATTTTCAGCAACCTATTTTGCGTTTTTGAGCAACCTATTTCTCGGTTTTAAGCAACCTAACAATCCGAACCCTACTAATAACGGTAAAAATAGCATCCCTTGCCAATTTCATTCTTCAGGCCACTGCAGGTGGTTCTGTCGTTCTCACAATGGATAACGAAAGGTTTTCTGAATGGGAATGTGGCTCAGGCGCCACCAAACAGTTTACAACCATTCAAACATTGTTTACCCCAGACAGACATGCAGGTATTGTAAATGTGAGGCTCTTTTTTTCAAGGACCCAAGAGCATTGTTAATCACTATCAGTGCATGGCCGTTCAAGGCACTCGCAATCCTACATTGTACTTCCAAGAAGAGAGTAAAATATTCCTCGGATAGAACCACAAAGTTGAAAATAATACACAGTAGATACATATAATACGACAGCACAGATACGGGTAAAGCTAGATCACGCAGGATAATCTAAGATTTCAGCAGACTCTAAGGTGGGTTGGAGTTCGTCAATGTCAGCAAAGGGCTGCCTGCACCCCCAGGCAAACATTCCCCGAACCCAGTCCCACTCACCGTCTAACCTTTCCCCTGTTGTGTAACGTGATACTTTCGCGTCTGCCGCCGAGTTCGAAGCTCAAATTTTAGTCAAAACAAAGCCCTTCATAATTCAGAAATAGGCCACATGTTGGGGGAGGATTCCCGTCCCTGAGTTAGGGGCGCACGTGCTGTTACTCACCTACTATAGAATTTTTATTTCGTTTTTCTGAACATTCTGAAGGTAATACAAAATGAACCTGGAATTGTGGAATTTACGAGTATAGTAGAACAACAGGTGGTATACTATACCAAAAGGAAATCGCTTTGAGATTAAGGCAACTGAGATTTCAACTCTTCAGTGTGATTCATACAGTGGCAACCTACAACGGAAAGTTCAAAGAAAACGCGTGCAGCCACCACAACAAACAACAAAAGTCGTAAAAAAGTTGGTTCGTCGGCAGGGGGCAGGCAGTCAGCAACCCCCCAAGCACAGCAACATAATGGGGCTAAAAGCATAGCTGTGTAGCACAGAGAGGGTCGTGTAACAACACGCTGCGATATTTCCGACACCCACATTATACCTTCTGTTTATGCATAACCGCTCAATTCTTCCTTTCTGTTGTTATGGCTCGCAAGGTCCCCCAGGACAGCAAGGGCTGGATGAACCGGCAATTGCCATTTTGTAAAAGTTCACTTCACCCACAAGGTTTTTCAATGACTGATCTGCAAAGCCCCTGACGCCACAGTACTTTATTACCGGAAGAATGTATATCACAATTAACCGATGAAGGCAGGTAATAGAATTAATTCTAGCTTTGAGTGCGTGATTCTCATGAAACAACCGCAAAAAATAACGAAAAATTATTAGGACATTAGTTGGAGAATTGTGCAAATTTTCGCAGCAAATGAGCACAGCGAAGGTTGGCACTTGTTCTACTTGCCCTTCTTACATATAAGCTGCAAGCATCAGGGGGCACATTAATTTAATTATAATAGATGTCTGGATTGCGGCTCCCACTGAGCCGAAGTGTCTGATGGGATGATTGATTCGCTTCGAGGCGCTTCTTCCCCCCACCCTTCTTCCTTCAATGGCATAAGCACAAGGAGGAGGGGCTAGGGGAAAATAAGTCTGGAGATGAAATTAAGAAGACTGGAAGTCTGGAGCTGAGATGAACCCCAGACCAATATTGAAATCTTCGTAACTGCAACTGCAGTAGGTACTCTCTTAGCAAAGATAACCAGCAATTTAGACAGACAATAAAAAATCCATTCCCAGCGATTCAACTAAATCAGCACTGAGGCTGTGAGCTGATATGTATGCTTTGAGGCCACAGAAATTTTCAGCACAGGACCCAATTCTATGCACAAATTTTGAATTAAAAGGGAGACATTTTTACTTTCCCATATACAAGAAATATAGGAAAGTATTGTGATCGTGAGTTTTTCATTGCAAAGCGCCGATCAGAGGTCCCAGACACCCCGAAAAAACGTTTTTTACACGTTGTATGTGTGTATGTATGTACGGAGAGTCAGGGCCCAAACCGTCCGGCCGATTTTGTTCAAATTTGGTACACGGGTGTAGAGAAATAATGCGCAGACCGCTTTTTTCGATCTTCCATTGGAGAAAATTGGGGGGCGCAGCACCCCAAAAACCTCAAAAAAACAGGTTTTTAATTTTTTTCTCAAAATCGGCTCCTACGATTTCGTTCATTTTTTCAGGAGTAATAGTGTATATTATGGGATAAAATACCCCATTAGCGGCATATCTAAGAAACTCGAATTTGGGAGATACGTCCCCTCAAAGGGTCAGTTTTTTATGTTCACAAAATATGCCATGTGGGAATCAAATACTTCCTCAACCGAGTTGTGTGGTCTAAAAACTTCTCAAAGCATTTCCGACCCCCTATTCCCCACCGTGTTGAGTTATTGAAGGTTTGCAAAATATTCCATGTGGGTATTCACAATATTCAGTGAGACTTTCTCATGCTTGTTATCTCGTTTAAATTTTTTCCGAGCTTTCCTCCTCCCGAAGGTAATAGTGCATATTATGGGTAAAAATGCCCATTATTGGTATATCTGGGAAAACTCGAATTTGGGATATACGACCCCTCAAGGGTTCAGTTTTTTGATGTTTACAAAATATGCCATGTAGATACGTTTGTGCGACCATTGTCGTACCCCTTGCTGTACAAAGTATAGAGCTAATAAGAGAGAGCGTCTGCACAATTGAAAGCCAAACTGGAGGGAACGAGAAATTTTTTTTAACTGAAGCATGGCCAGGGATTGAAAAAGTTAGATGTCGAATAGTGTAGCAAGATGAATATCATGAACAGTAGCCGGCTGGTCACTTGTTGGGTCGTAACAAGGCCGACATTTGGACACCGTCGTCTGACGACGAGGACCTAAGTAGACATGTCACATGTATCACCGATCAATATCTCCTGCGGCTCAGAAATTCCTCTTGTCACGAGTTTGGACATGACATAGGCTCATCTGAGAGGTGGTGCTCCTGCGTCCCAGCCCAGGTCATTGCTTTGTATACAAAAAGGTAAAACTAAGGATGTTTCAGCCCAATGCAGACCCGTTCAGGATACTCACTAGTAACAGAAGCAGACAGGCAAATAAATATAATCGTTAGGGCCAATAGCAGTAGCAAGACCATATCAAACTTCCTTGGTCTTTGCGAGCAGGATTTGACCATAGTGGTGATTTTTCCTGGTGTTTGGAGAAATAGGAAGCGGTAACTGTCTTACAATACAATATGTTCAACGACGGAAACTACAATAGTTTAATATCTTATGTACCTAAGTAAGTATATTGTGCTTTTACGATTTTTGTCAAAAATCAGTCGATTGTAAAATCACCTTACATAATTCATAACATACTCACTAAACTAGTTTCTGACGTTAAAAAAACATATTATACTTTGAAATAAATAAATATCCACAACAATAAGTTTAACTAATACCGGGGAATGAAAGAATAAATAATCTGAGTTGGCATGGAGAAGCTGCTACCGCTCCCGCTGCCGCTGGACTAGCGGCCCCGAACGCTTCCGGGCGGATGTAGACCACTCTGGTTCCGAGTCCACCATCCGTCAATTCAGCTATTGTTCGACCAGTAGTGGTCAGCCCATCCCTAATCGTCCTTTTCCCTGTCTCTTCCTTTATAGCCCACTTCATACAAATGGCGGAAGGAAAAACAGAGAGTGGGTTGATTTTTGCCTGAGTAACCCATCGGCGAGGGGTTAACCACTCGTTGGGAATCTCATTGGGAGTCATTGGAAATCTTTATGAAATCTCAGGGAATCTTGGAATTTTTTGGAGTGGTTACCCCTTCGAGGTTCATCTTTCTATGAATATCGTTGGGAATCTTTGGAAATCTTTATGGAATCTCAAGGAATCTCTGGAGTGGTTACCCCTTCGCCCTTCGGGATCACAGGTCACCCAGCACCATGCTGTACAGCCGTACTTAGTCAGTATGAAGTATATCGAGTTCCCGTGTCAATCCAGATTTTTCCCACTGTCAGTAAAATGACCGAAAATAATTAGAAAAATCAAGACCCATGTCTAATGCTGAAGAGAAAATCCCAAGTCAAATATGGCTACCTTAGTTATTAAATTACAGGCAAGGGAATGAAGCATTAGGAGTACCGCCATAATTATAGGCGCCCGTGTGCACAGTTGGTTTCATTGGCTGCTTTCTGAGCTCCAAGGCGCCTCTATAAATTAATTGGTGTGAGGAGAAGACCTGCAGGCGACATTTCTCTGCTTACACCACCGCCAACACATCACACCAACAGCTGATTTATAACTTTCTGCAGAAAAGGAACTTGAACAGCAGCCAAAAGCAAATGTCAAGTACCCGCCGCACCCGCACCCGCGCCCTGCACTCTTTGCCAACTTATTCTGCCGTTTATTAGATTAAACATGTGAGAGAAAGATTGCGAGATAGAACTCAAATGCAAAAAGCGCGACGATATCTTTATCCACGGTTTTATAGGTATGCGGTTCATGTCTGAAATTCACATTCACTGGACCATTACCATCCATTTACAATATTATTACTTTTGCGTATCTGTAAGAAAAGTTAAAAGGTGACTGTAGGAATTTAAAATTAACACCATGAGTCGCGATAGCAAAAGATTGGAAAGCCATGGCACTAACAAATTGTTTAGAAAAGAACTATAATAAAGTTTTATTAAAAAGTTAAAACGCTAGACAGAAAGCAATAATGAAATGCAAATAATAAAGAGAAAATGGGAAAATCGGTGACAAGGAGGGTAAATCAATGAGTGGCGCTTCACGGCAAAACAAAAACAAGCAATGAAATAAAATAGTGAAGTAGGGGCTTATAGCCGGCGGGGCAGCAGTCCCCCGAGGCCGCAGTTAAGCACAGACGGCCCTAATCTGTAGGGGCCCTCTTCGAATTCATTGCGCGGCTTTTCTGCCTTATGCGAGAACACACAGGGGACCTCCCTACAAAAAGTCCACCCACCCTCGCGCACCAATACGCACCGAGATAGCTACTTATTCCTAAGGCTTAATATTTGCTCTCAACTCTGGACTTTATGTTGGTACAGCAACGAATTCCGGGACATTTTGTTACATCGTCGTTATCCTTTTTCTCACCATACTGAAGATGTAAATATTCAACAGGCACACATTTCCTTACATTTTAAGGCTTTAGGCAGTGCTTTAGATACAGCACTGTTTATTTACGTTTCTCAATGACATTTTGCTGAGGAAACTGTTGGATACTTATTTGATCTGAAACACAGTACGTCGTTAGAACGTTAGAAATTAGTTGACTACGTTCGTACGATTAAGGGTGCGTCCCACCATGCCCAGTTAAAATTAAACTGGAGATTTTGTCCTATGTTTACCATGTTAAATTTAACTTAAAAGTTAAATTTAACATGGTAAATCTCCAGTTTAATTTTAACTGGGCATGGTGGGACGCACCCTTAGGAGTGCAGAGAATGGGCGGAAATAAACTACATGCCTTTCGGCCTTATTTTCTGTGGTAAATTACTAGCCACATTAATAAATGAAAACCTTAAAACTCTCAGCAAAATAAATATTTCCCTCGAATCAAACTAATATACAGCCTCATCACATTCAACTGTCTGATTTCACCCTACATATTTTGAATTATTAGGCAACACGCCTCCATATAGGGTTGAACCAAATCGGATTTTGTAAATGAACTGTACAAAATTTTGCACGGACTAACTCTCGAGCGGATGAAGATGTATGTGGTGATTGGTGAATGAGGGGTCTTGGGATAAGATATTCAATAATTAAAATGATTTCCAAATTATTTTATACAACAATACTTGCAATGACCGACAAAATTTGCTGAATACTGATGCTGATACTTTTGAACCGTATTGGAGCCGACAGCTGCTACTTGTACTTCATAGTATCAGAAATAGATGCCCTAATAAATGTGCTAGTAATTAAGTAAATATTAAAGTTATCATCGTACAAGTTCAACATAAGTATTGTACGAAAAAAAACCGACCATCCTCTGGATTGTATAGAAGATTGCGATCCTCTACAGCCCACAATGTTAAAATCCTCAATACCCAATTGAATTAACTTAACTGATTCACATTTCAACATTTTATTAACAGGGGATATGAATGGCTTTAATAAAAAAATCATACAGACCTAGCTAAAAAAAAATATGCAAATAATAGGCCATAAGGTGACGAAGGTATGCAAATAGGGAGCAATGAGAGAAAATGAACTCCAGCATCTGGTGCCCTGAATCCCTGCAACTTGGACATTATGCGACATACGCGGGGTAATTGGGATAAGTAATCGGGGATGAAAGCAATCAGGGTCATAAGCAAGCAGCAAGGGTTGACAATGCCCGCGGCCACGCCTTCTAACCCTTGTCATCTCTCTATAAACTGGAAACAGTACCGCCCTGACGCCCCGTCAGCTGCTCCACATTATGTGTTCCTGCGCTCCCGGCCCAGGCCACATCATCCCTTCATCAGGAATTTGCGACTTCCCTTTGCTGTACGTACTCCGCTTAAGTTCGTACATTACATAAGGTGTCGTGGAGGTCGCGTGGCTGTTTCAGGGGCTGGTCCCAATATTACAGGAGGGGTAACCACTCCAGAGATTCCTTGAGATTGCCTGAGATTCCATAAAGATTTCCAAAGATTGCCAACGAGTGGTTAACCCCTCGATATTACACATACTTTGGGGGGGGGGCGGGGGGGGGGGGGGGGGGGGGGTAAGTGTAATCCGGTGGGATACGAGCTGTTCTCTAATCTATTTTTAGATGGTTGGAAACTTGGGAACTCTAGGAATAAAAATCTCTGACCGCAGGAATTTGAACTCGTAATTTTCTGTCTCTAGTCCAACCGTGGTGCTCTCACATTCAGACGAGGCGTTTGGTCTGCGCCAGTCTCTGGATACACTGGAGGTCTGGCACGTCGTCTCCATTGAGCTGCGTCCTCGTAACTAGATTACGCCACCCTTTCCCGTGACCTCTCTTGAGTGTAACTCGATTAGTGTGAAATGAGGGTATGATTTCATTACTTTGTTTACTCCTCTCAGCGCTCCTCCATTTCACTTTGTTCCCTAAATCATTCCGACAAGGACCCCAGCTGCAAAATCACCTAATGACAGCTCAGTCTTCCAGTGTTTGTTTCTCCACCTTTGTCATCGAGAAATTGTATTATTTCAAACATGACTCCACGATTACATCAAATATCGACTTCCTGTCAGAACGTACAATGCTTCTATGAAAATGGCTGGAATGGTAAATATATGTAGTAAAATTAGACTCAAAAATTACTGCTTACGGTCCTGGACAGTCGCGGTTGGAGCCAACACATTAACAAATGAAAGACGGAGGGCGGCACGCTCCAGCGACTCCAGAGGCATTGCCCCCCCATAGCGGGGGCTCCGCCAGGCAACCCTCAAGCCCGGCGTCAGCTACTCAGCTCTTTGCTAACCATATTTTTCACAGAAACAATCAAACCTTTATTAACCCGTAAAAATTTACCAAACAAACGTATAGAGCTATGGACCAGGATGTGTTCACCATCAAAACTTTGAAAGAAGCCAGCCATCCCGCCAAACCAAAATGAAAACAACGAATCCTAGGTTCAAATAGTCACACCATGAAGTTCACAAGGTTTTTCCTCAGTGCTGGAACCTCTCCAGGCAGCATTTGCATACCTCTATGTGGGAAACAAGGCAATATGTCCCCTCGACGCTCGCACAGCTTGTTCAGAGTTTCATTATACGTTTCGAGTAGTTTCGCATACTCTCTTTCGGCTTTCCATCACCAACTTCACACCTTTGGGACCAAGAGTCACACCATCGTTTATTCCCTCCTACATCCATTTGCCTTTTATTGCTTTTCTCGAGTGTTTGCTCATTTCAATGCCGATTTTGCATTTACAAATAAACTGAACCAGGTTCCAGATTTCACTGTGTACAGCAGTGTACAGTCTCGTACGAGTATGTGCAAACAGGTATAGGAAAATTCGTAGCTCATAACAGGAGAGTGAAAAACACGGGTACCAGGTAGTTGAAGATGACTTCGTACAGCGAGAAACTTGCTTGTTTCAGGATCCGAAATCAGCCTGTCAGACAGACCAAGTTGGCACCCTCGCCTTATATAAGTAAGTGAAAAACGGAGTAAATAAAGTAAAAAATATATTATAAAAACGTCAATTCATCGTCCACAAAGGATTTTACGAGTACTCTCATAAATAGGTTTTCATGCAGAGGGAAGCCTGGCGATCTACTGGAAGATGACCCCCTACTTTTAATCAGTTTCAGCAACAGCTTTAATCAAACACTCACAATGAGACTAATCCGAAAAGCAAAGGACGAGAGGTGGAGAGGGACAAAAAAGGACTCAAAGAACCATTGAAGCGTTACTTCGGATAAATAGGGCAAGTGGTGGGGCATGCAACGATGGGGGTGGCCCGTACGTCAAAGAAAACTTGCGTAAGGCCTCAGCAATAACTATTAACTGTTCAAGAAATGTATCAAAAATTAGCTGAAATGTAAAAAAGGCGTTCACTTAACTTCATTTAACAAACATTTAAACTACAATAATATAAGAGAAAAATACCTTGTTTTTTTAAAAACTAGGTAATTGGTATTGCAAAATAGTTAATTACTGAAGTAACTGCGAGTTATGGAACTTTGAATTAATCAAAAATATTGTAATAAAACTTCCCCAAAAATGAATCACTTGTTAGACCACTATTCTCTAGATTACATCTGTGTATTCATGAATGACTTTTATTTGCGCATCACAAGCCCGATGAAAGGAAAAATGCATCACTGGAATATCCCCCAAATACAGTAGAACTAACGCAACGCTAATAGGATTCATCTCAGCCACGAAAAAAAGAAAGATTAATCAGAGTGTGTTCCAGAAATAAATCCCTCTCCGATAGCAGGGGAGCTGCTTTGCTGCCGTTTTTAAGACTGCATCGCTAATCCGTACTTTCACGATGATTTTCCGCAGATTTGTTTATTCGACCTTTAATCCTGTCACTTATTGAGAACACATGCTGCTTTTTCAGTTGCCAAAATGTTGCGCCAATCTGTCGAGGGCATTCTGATTTTTGTTATCAGCACTTTTAATTTCCATTACATTTTAGAAAACAGTTTTGGGACTTACCATTTCAGCCCTGTGACTCCTGGGGCTAGCAGTGTTGTTACGCTCTCAAGCCTCAAGAAAGTTGCTGTACACAATCTTATAAGAAAGTATAGTGGAGCTTTTCCAGGACTTACTAACCGGATCTTCTGACCAAAGTTGCACCATACACTGAGTTGCCTATCTACTGCAAATCAAGTCAGAAAGGCTGCAGCAGTCACTACACCAGCATTGGGTAGTCAGTATAATCAGTTGACGAAGTCCGTTTTGGACTAAGAACTAAGGTTGAGATACGTTTCTTTTACATCAAAATGACGTCGAAATTGGTTTAAAAAATCTAAGTCTCCTGCTTAGCCGGGGACAATTCGAAGCCAAGTCGAAAAGGAACCCCCATATTACAATACTAAACAAGAATGACAGAATAATAGAAAGCAGCCACGCGCCAGGCGTGAAAGGCCGTAAGCTCAACAGAGAAGTATTGTCAGCGAAGAAAGATTGACTCGGTGCAAGCGAGGTCAACTCTGGTAGCAATCAGCACTCGTCTTTTCACTACCGCATCATGTCATACACGGGGGCGGAAGGGGGTGGAGGGGGATGCTCTCCAATCTTCCAAGCACCCGGAAACCTCTCCCCAACATCTCTCCAAAATTACTTTTTAATTAAAAATCCAGTAGTGGTGTTCACAATGACGGATGGAAAAGTCACGGCATTCAGAGATTTCATAGAAAAATATTTCTCCCATCGCAGCCTTCCAATCATACATTTTCAACTATGGTTAGTAAAAGAGCCGGGAGCCGTGAGCTCTCACAATAAGCTCTTCTCTCTCGACCTCAGTGAGAAAATAAATCAGGTTTTGAGGTTGTATGTCCTTTGAGAGGAATTCAGAAGAAAACTTCAAAACAAGTACACCTTATTGTAGAAGCTTCCTTAAGCGTCCCTCCTAACACAAGTAGTATCAAAAATTCGCTAACAGCACTCTGCTATATGTGAGCAGTGTACGGGGCCCAATAATCTCCGGATAGAGAAGTCACTATTTGTCGTTCTTCTCACAGCAAGCATCTCTTCAGATGAGGTTGCTGGAAGTTATCTACTCATACCTGATATTCTCGGGTTTTCTTTACCTCTCTCGAGATCTCTGTAGAAAACCTAAATAACAAACAATAAGTGTCACACCTATAGCAAATTCCCAAATTTTGCTTCAGTACAGTACAGTTGGCATTCCAAGGAAGTTCTCGAAGTAGATTCTAGGGTCCCATACGGTAAGTATTCAAAGGCGATGTGATGCAAATTGTACGAGTACGTGAAGGTGCTCGCTCACATGATGCCGCTGGAGCAACCAGTCATTAGACTGAATCGAGGCGTCGATTTTGGTGTGAATGCGGGAGGGAGCTAATCGAATCATGTTAATCACGCGCAAACGTTAACTAGCGGGGTGATAACTGGGAAGAACGAGTGCGACACATGGGCCACATGGCTCCTCTCAATCCACTTGTTTCACTCATTCTGTTAAATTAATAACAATAAAAACCATCCAGCCATTTATCAAAATCGACAGGCTCTTTCAACCATGCCGCAGTAAACGGAAAACGACCAAGTGACAAGATCAATGAGCAATTTCTTTCCCGATCAATACAATCTATTTTCTGAAAACTTGAAACGAGATATTCCATTTTAAAGACAAATTTTGAAGAAGGAAGAGCCATGATGCAGGGTGGAGGTTTCCTGAAAGCAAAGGTACCTACGTATATATTTCGTTTCACAACATCCATTAGCCTCCCAAGCTTACAAGACCCCTTTCCTTGCTTCGTCAGCTACGCGGAAATTCCCTTCTTTCAACGTTTCTATACCTATAGATTGTTTTCCACCAAGATATTGCTTAAGTTTCCTTCATATGAGCGCCGTTTTCGCGGAAGTTTATTTTATGCCTTTGGGTGCTTTTTCTGCGTGGGATGTCGAATGAAAGGCATCAGCATTCACGTACCCAGCACACATCAAGAAAGTAAACGTGGTATGTAGCTTACATAATAAACTGTCTACAGATAGTTAACTGAGGGTTGGTCGGAACGAGCTCAGAAACCGGATCACTCCAACAATGATGCTTTGCGCATCTTCCTATGAAATGCCAGCTTGAAGTTATACTGTTTAATGTGGATTCCGTTCCACACGAGCTTAAAGGTGCGAAAATTATGAGACAAACGTTTGGCAAAAGGGGATCAAACTCGAGACAAGGCTTTCAGCAGTCCCTGTGATGGCTATCGCTGCGGGTTATTGTATCCATTGGACCAGGCCCGTATCCAGAAAGCGGTCATGGGGGGGGGGGGGGGGGTTCGCCTATATTTTTTTGCTTCACGTTGGCATTACCATGTTAATTTTCCGGTCATGGGGGGTTTAACCCCCTAAACCCCCCCCCCCCCCCCGTGGATACGGCTATGCATTGGACATAGTCCCGCATGGTCCCCACAGTCTCAGACTGGGAAGATATCGTATGCACCATGTATAACTTAAATCACTGCTACGGTCTCAGAAGTGCCCTTCCGTGTAAGCGTCAGTAAGGTCCTCAGAGGGACAGAGCTGTTAGGTCCCAATCGAATGCTATGTACCGTGCACTAATTACCGGCTGCCTAATCATCATGTAAGAGAGGGTAGGATTGCTATCACACCCCCATCATGACCCATTACAACATCTATATATGTATGCCACGACATCTACAACATGACGTCTTGACAGCTGTGAAATAGCTCAGCAATACCAGTAACCCTCCATTCCAACTCAAGAATTCTTTTCAAAAGGAGAATTATAAGCTGCAATCTCGAGACAATTACTTAAAAAAAACGTTGATTTTTTTCAACCTTTAATTTTCTTCCACAGCATTATACGCAGTGAAGATGCATTCCAGCGGCAACTCACTTCCGCCGAATGACAATATTCTCGTCAACAATTTTAAAAGGAATGGGATGTTCATCAATGCAAGATTTCACATTACTTCCAGACTAAGGAGCGTGGAAATTTCAATAAATGCAACGAGGGGAGTGGAGGAAAGCTATTCACGAATATCACCACGTTTCAGGCATTAAACCATGCTGTAAAGTGCGATGCAAAGCCTATATAGAAAACCAACAACTCTTTTACGAAGAGAGTATATCAGCAGCCCATTTAGGAGTTAGCTAAACCTGGCATAATATTTATAGCGTGACGTCAAAGCAGAATAATTTCAAAGCTAACAAAACATCTATTCAAGACGCTCTGACGCTCTGAAAACAAGCTTTCTACTGCTAACAAAAATAGGAAAAATAAGCTCTATTCAGCCCAGTTCCTTTGAAATCTTGGCGTAGGCTTGTTTTACCGAAGTAACGAGCCAAACAATAGAAGACAGAATAAGAAGATACGAAACATGAAATCACTGAACACGAGCTTGAAAGCAGTGAAAACTGAAGTGAGCCCATTGAAACATATGAAAAGGTGCATTACGCCATGTGCCATTACCATGTGCTTTCAAACAAATACACAAATGCAGAGAATTGTAAAAAGTTGTTCTGAATATCAGAGTGCAATTACGTCATTCCTAAAGGGATGCTAAGAGGAATTTTCAATTCAAAATTTCAAACGGCTAATGTGCAGGTAAGTGCTTATATCATGGATATTTTTCAGGGAGATAGAAATTATACTCCTGTTAAGTGAAGCTCTTAGTTTCACAGAATGCATGGAAATGTCTCGAACAAGTGAAGAACAAGACAATGCCGGGATGGGTGATTAATATCTCCTGCAGATGAAGTACTTACGTATGTACAATACAAGCAAAAACTACGTTTGTCTGCCGCTATTTATACAGAGAAGAAGTTCCGCTCAGAATTTCCCATCTGAAAAGATGAGCATAGAAAGCATACAGCCTGCGTTTGTATACAGAAGACGAACCTGTGATAGCTAGACACTCAGCTTGTATATGCATAGTAACCAGCTGGCTCGAAAATATTATATACCCTTATTTCAGAAAACTCACAATTCAAATTTTCATCGTAGTTAGTAAGTAGGGCGAAGAGTTAACCATGGTCGATGAAGAGAGTTGGTGGGCCGCTGAGCCCAGACCCACGGGTAATAGGATAATCTGAGCGCAGAGATCGCTAGAGGCGGCGGCGGTCTGTCCGTCCCCGTCAGCAAACCTGACGTTATAATAGTATACATTTTTTATGACGGCAGATAAGTTCGGAAAGGCACAGGGCGTTGGGGAGATTGACTGCGCGATAGGGTCTGCCAACTGAACAAAGCCTTCCCACCTTTCAATTTGGACTTGTCTCCGCGGCCTTACAATGACTTGCACCATGTCGCGGGGGCGGAGATACCAGGTATTTTTCCGAAAACTGAGCCAGAGCGAAAAGCGTTTCAAACGCACATGAGCGCTATCTAAAGTCGCCATCTTTTGCCGCTAATGGATTCCATAGTGATTACGTGCTGTTTACGGAATTTGGCGAAAAATACGTAATTGTGACAGTCCACGAAAGGACTCTTTTTATGAAAGAAAAAATGAGGTCCATTATTTCATTTAGTTTCTGATGGTTGTGATAGTTGTGCTTTTTTCCTCAGAAAATAATCGAAGAAATCGTATTATCACACGCAATAACTTCACATCATTTAAAACAAATTTAAGACGTGACACTTTTAATCTTGTGAAAATAGAAAAAAAGCATTGGCCGCCAAATAAAAATGAAAACAAAATAGCGTAATTTAAAGCCACAGTTTTTGAAACAGGCCAGCCCGCAAATTAAATTTTATATAACACGTAATGGATCTATAGGAACAATATTTTAATACCTAACTCAGTCCTTCCACTAAGGGGGAATTCACATAACGTTTGATCGGTAAAAGGGAGTGTTAGGTAGAGTAAAAGTGAGGAGTGAATTGGTAGCGAGGAGTGAGTAGAAAGCGTCAGTCAGCGGATATCAATAAAACAAGCTCAGAGCTCACTTCCAGCACTCAGCTCTTCTGTGACAGCTGGCACCCTTCAATAACGCCACCAGCAGTCAGCAACCGCCAAATATACCCTAATTCACATATATTTTTTAAATTTCGACTTCTACTTCTACTTCTATTCCATTCTTTCGTTCCAATTTTAGTGTCACTGTATAAAGGTGCCGACGGGCACCCGTGGTAAACATAAAATTTTTCAGTGGTACAAGTGTACGTCATTTTTCGTTTCAATACTGTCGTACCCCTGAATGTTAAAAATATTTAATATTTAATTTAATAATTTGATCATCCCATTATCAATTGACTGTCATGCATAAAACTTGGGGACGTGTCTTAAGTAGAAAATTAAAATGGCTATATTACCGTAAAACGTAAAAATGCATCTAGGAAATGGAGAAACTAGGCATAATACCGTGTGAAAAAAATGAAAGATCCACAGGACTGCATGCGCCAGTGGGATATTCAGTTTGTTGAATCACAGGACCTGGACCCTGGACCACTATAGCAGGCACACTTCATGATACAGTATAAAATATTGCAAGAAATATTGTACAAGGTCAAACGAGGCACTGCCCGTCCACTCTAGACGATACATCTACTATCACAAACAGTTTTCAAAGAAAGAACGGAAACCACCCAGAGGCAAAAAAGCAACTCATACTCGGTGGGACATATTATTCACATGGTAGGCCTAAATCCTGGGTGGTTGAATGGAGCAACTCGCCTCGGTGAGAGCGCAGTAGAGAGCTTTCATTTTTCATGTGTCGGCATGGGGGTGGCTGAGGGTGGAAGTGGGGTAGGGGAGGGGAGGGGGCATTGTGAAGCCCGCCACTAAGTGCTCCTGTTAATCTTCCATACCATTCCACCGAGACGACCATTTAAATCTCTTCCCCAATCTTAATTCACTCTTCGAAACCCCCCCACGCAGTACAACCCCCCTTTTTACGGCGGATACGCAAATGCATTCTAAAAAAGTCCTCCAAAATGAACAGCAACATTTCTTCTCTTTTCGCACTTACCTAAAGAACAAGCTTCAGTTACAGTAAACACTTCCAGAGGTATCAATTTTGCGAATCATATGTCAAAACTCTCTTTTAACAGCGCAAAAGCTGACTGAGCAATATTAGCTCCATTGCATGTACAACCCGCAAGAAGGCTGAGCCGAATCTTGCCTTTCGTGACTTTACCTATATACTCGTATACATATACGCTATTTGTCTAAAGTCTAAATCATACTCAGTATTTCTTTTCGCGCCTGAAATTAATCCCGTCGGAACTGGTTTCAGGATCACTCCCCATTTAACACCGAAAAACCTTTTCCGCCAGAATACATCGCTTGGCATTCAGTAGAACGACAAGGTCGGATTCCACACACAAGATAAATTGAAAGTGAAGCAGGAATGCTGACAGAGCGACAGCTCTCCTCTGAGACGGTTGGGAAATGTGGAAGCGCCTCAGAGCCTCGTCGTCCAAAGTCTACACAAAATCGTCTTCCAATTAATACTACTCGTGATTAACTGGGTCTTGACAGGCTAGTAAACACAAGGAGTCGTAAACAGAACTAAGTAAATAGCCGACAGCGGTTCAACCTATCATCAGCGCGGTCTGAACGCAAGGGGCCCTCGAAGCCCAGGGGACGAGGCCTTCTGGGGCCCACCGGGGGCCCGCATTCCTGGCCCATGTTTATTATTTATTACGTTAACCTCACATCTAAACAAATCCATCGCTCCCGATGACAGCCATCGCTGAGACGTCCATCAAAAGTCAAAATAACTCACATTTTCGTCAAGTTTCAACCGATAAACACATCCACACTCGTTACTAAAATAGAACCTACCCACGATATGTGAGTTAAAACTAAGGCAATTAATCATCAGATCGGTCAATTTAAAAATTATATAAATACTCATGACACATGACGCTCGCAACTAGGGATCTGCGGGAACCCAAAATTATATAGATATTAGTTGGTATAGTTGGGTTGGCACTGCTACTCAGGTTTTAATCGAATTTCATTTTTTGCGCTGATTGTCGCTCGAAGAGAAGAAAGAATGAAGGACCTGCTGACATTTAGGGCAGGTACAGTTACGTCAAATTTAGTGATAATGCTATCTATATAATTTCACAAACTTTGTTATAATTTATAATACTAGTTGTAGAGAATTGTAAGTATAGACGGGGTTAGTGCCATTTAAGTACCTACTAAGAAGAAAACGGAATGGAAAATTACAAGGAACTCTGCTTTGTGACACAACATACAACAATATGATCCAAGATTCCCACAGTGCACAGTGAACCTGGGAATCTCATAGCTGCCAGTCAAAAATGGGGTAGTGGACGTATTGTCGGTCCAACAAAGACATTTTATGATGTACAGGCACATTTCAGCCTTTATTTGATATATGAGTAGGTAACGCATGTTCGTCACCTCAAGACAGACACTCAATATCACGCCCAGGTAACTGAAGTACCCAGGCATTCGTAAGTATGTACTAAAAATTAGCCAGAATCGATACTTCCACAAATCACAGACCGGTATAAAGCAATGATCTTAAAACACTACTTTAGCTAAAACTTGGTGAACATTTCTACATTAAGTGTTCCGGTTGATAGAGAGACAGTTTGCATTACGGCTGGTCACTTTTCATTCTATAAGCACTGAACTGGCGTGATGTTTTCAGCGAAGTAAATGGGCTGCGCTCGGCTGATTCAAAAAAATAAGCGACTAAACATACGACGGTAACCCATGACAACGAATCCGCGGACGAGTACCAAACCATAAGCAAATGCTGAATTGGAACGGCCTTAACGTAACTTATCGTATCTACGAGGAACTTAATCAATCGATAACTGGTGAACAGTATGGGTACATGCAATGTGTGTAAAACAACAGTATTTTAACTATAGATGACCTCACTGCGAAAGTTGAACTGAGCCAAGCAAACGGACCAAAGGATGACTTTTTGCAGTATTACTTGATAGAAAATCCTCCAGCAGCTGCAACAATAAAGTTTATTACCTTAAAAAAGGTAACAATGTTGTCGTGCACTATCCATTGGAAAATAGTAAAAGAAAACAGTCAATTGAGGCAAGACATCTCGTATCTTCTGCGGGGAAACCTAATCAATTCCTCTCGTGGGCGACACTGTATTACAATTCTACAATAAATGTTAAAAGCTGGAGGTTAAGCAGCACAATGCATGAGTAAAGCAGGGCCAAAGTTTACTTCGGTAGTGGTGGCTCTATAACATGCGGGGCGAAACGACGTTAGACGGAGACAGACAAGGGAGAATTAGCTCTAACCTAATAATAACATGGAAAGGTAATAAAAGGTTATCCACGACTGGAAAGCTTTTAGTGTGACGCCGCTCGTTCCCCAGGCGACACCATTTTGTCAGTTTCAAACTGTCTCAGCTTTGAGCTTTGAGCAGTTACTAAAAACTTAAATTTCCGCAAAATAATTACACTCACCTGTATTTTAAATTTATATAAAGAGGAAACTACAATCTACAGTCTACAGCACAGTACAGCTTATAGTACTCCTATATTTCAACCATCCATATTCCTCTTTAAACGAATAATTGTTTACCCAGAACACTGCTTTGGAAAAAATATATGGACTGACCATTTTAGCAATGGCACACTTAATTGCAAATCTCCTTGCCCCCCCTCCCCCCCCCCTGGATATAATAATGATCTTATTGCCTCTTAATTTTAATAAAAATTAAGAGGACAACGAAAACTATTCGTTTAATGCCACAAGCATTTCTTCTTCTCCTATTTTTCAGTTATATCCCCTCATACAATGAGGAGAAGCCATCTTCACATCATCATTATTGGAAAGCTGACGGTCACGACGAGAAGCAATATTTGACAGACCGTTTTTCATTAATGACTTTTCCCGGATAAGAAGATAGCACCAGAAACAAGGAATCGTATGACTCGTTTCCTAATACGTCGCGCGTCCTTTCTCCACACGGCCGGTCCCGGTTAGGGTAGCTCGTGACAACAACTTTTTCATCTGAAAATGTCCCCAAACTTCAAGTCACGAAGCTTCTTACGATTACGAATAAAACTCCAGTCCCGTCTTGTGTACTGACTGTCAAGGTAATAGCTAATGGCAAGTATTTCATTCACACATTTAAGTCACAATTCAATAATGCAAAAATAAAAAAGTTCTGTGTGAAATTAATGTGCTCATAAGTAATCTGTAAAATATGAGATTTACTATGAATGGAAGTTATAAAAGCTAAAGACTGGAAATCTTTTTCTTCGCTCTCTATAGTTTACTGACGTTTTCACGTTCTTGCATTCGTTTATAATTTCGAGCCAACAACCTTCCACCCCTTATAACAACTTATCAATCTTTGAAACAGTAGAAGGTGGGTACGAAGCCATCGTGAGTATCGAGCCACCTTAAGCGGAATCGGAGTTTGGGACACAGGTGTCCCCCGCAGAGGCCCCCAATCCCCCCAGCGGGCAAAGCGAAACAAGAGACCCCCCCCCCCCCCCACTCCCTCCTAGAGCTATTAGCGCCATCAGGGAAAACACCCCTCAACTCTCCACAATTTCCCACTACCACTAACGGCCCAAGTAAAAATAATTAACCAAGACAAGAGCTGGGTTATGAATTTTTGAAAGGAGCAGCATCATCTGAAAGGGGTCAAGTCCCCTGTTATGGCGTACGCAGAAGCAAGCCGGCTGTTTCTGTCGTAAACTTGCTCGAGTAATTAGGCGTGACTACGTTAACAACCCCTGTTATTCGACAGTTAAAAGCCCAAGTTCCGAGCTTGGGCGCGCAAGAAGCTTACTACCAACAACAGTCCCAACTTCGTATCACTTCGCAACTTTGTGATCAAGCAAAAGGGGTTTCCTAGTCCATTACCGTTACCAAGCACCCCGTAAACGAGCAACTACTTATCAAGCCAAATCGCTAAGCCTCATGCTGTTCATGAAGGTAAAAATGTTATGTGCCTCTCAGTGTGACTCTGAAAAGTAGAGGGGCCACAGTCGAATCCCATTCGCTGAAAAATTTCACCCTACAATTAATTCCTGATTCGGGTTGGCTAGGGTCTGGTACGTTGAAGAAGTAACTAATAGGAATTAACATTTTGTAGGGTGTACCGCAGAGGAAATATCCACTACGTTCCTTATCCGCTGTGTTACGCACTGAGGGAAGGAAGGAAAATGCAGTATCTTGGCAAGTTTTGGCCACCGAGAGGAAACATCACAGCTGAATGTCATTTGCAACATGCTAAACACGTAAATTGGGACTTACCGAGTAGCTAATTTCTTGCTGCAAAATGACCTTGTTTTCTTCATTTCCACAGCAACATGCCAGCAGAGTGGGAAAAAGCAGCGTTGTGAGCTCAGGGTTGCAGAAGTAAGGGAATGGTAAGTTGCACAACTGTTGTAGAACAGTGGGCATCGTACCCGACTGAAGAATCATCTGAAACAACAACAAAGTGTCGTAAGAGGGTCTTACAAAAAACTGATTTCAGTAAAATACAGAAAATCCTGCCGGAAAGAAGGCACAGAAGAAGAAAAAATAGTTTAGGAAGTAAATTGATACCAAATAACTGAGGAAAAGATTCCTAGTCTCGAAAACTTGTAAATCAGGGCAAGATGAAGAGATAGGAAGCAGGCGCGTGCCGATACCTAACAACTGATAGGGTCGGCACTTGGCCCTAAGGTAGACGTAACTACGGGCACTTTAACCCAAATTTATACAAATTGATTGGAAATTATATCTCAAATAGATAACACTCACAGATTCCCTGACTATATCATGTTACACATGCAGAGGGCGAGTTAATAAGTCTTGGCTTAAAAGGATTTGTTGAAAAAAAAGAAGGAATACATTGAACAATGACTTCACTACATATTTTACAACCAATTAATTTTTGATCTTTGGTAACAGAGCAATAGTTTGACATAAATGTCAGCGTTAACCCTGTGGATTGTGGACACTGACAATTTTTACAATATGTTAATGTCAATCTTGGATCCGCTAGACATAAGTCAACAAAACGACGAAAGGCAAATTCAGCTCGCTCCGAAAAATAGTGAGTTTGTATCCGTGAAGCAGAAAGGATTTAAATTCCAGTTCTGAGCGCAGGCAGGTTGGAAGTCAATGTAAACAGCCTGATCTGGGTATTACACGGCGGATTGAGTTACCCGGGCCAAGGGCTGTAGTCATTCAGTCAATGCTAAAACGACACAACTATACAGAACGACAAAGGTTTCCCGTCATCCCTTCTTTCTCAAGTAAAAGTAATTAATAGCTGCCAGTAAGAAAAATGTTTGACGACGAGTTTCAGGAAAACTTTCATTAACAACATTTGTAACCATGTGGACTATCTCGCCTTCCGGGGGTTTTCTGGGGATAGTCCACTAAAAGCAAGATGGTCATGATGGTGATGGCCACATAAGCCCGTTTAACATGGGCGTCTTCAGTTGTGACTAGTGATACATGACCGATTCCCCAGAAGCCGCCTGGCCCCCGCACTCTGCGTGTGGTATGGCCTCCTCAAAGCGGATTTACGGGGGCGTGTACGTGCAAGAAAGCACTGAGCTCCAGGTCCAGTACCAACAGATGTATTGTTCTGGATCGAAGCTTCGAGCTACCGTTTTGAGAGGCGTCAGACCGGCTTAAGGAAAGAATACCCCTTGGGTGGGTTTGGCAAACCACCTACCGTAGGATATTGACGCTTCAGGATGGACCAGCGGCCAAGTGGGATATAGGGGTAGGAATAAATCTGGTCAGAATCAAGTCCGACATCCGCTGGCCGGTAAGGTACCGTCACGAACGCGGGTAGGCCCAGGGTCAGGCAACATTCAGTAAGCAGAAAGTCTCGACAAAAGTAGCTGTGGGCCAGAAAGCTATAGAACCATACAATTCAAAATATGAAATAATTCCACTGTGGCTGACCTTTCTGAAATGGTAAAAGATAAAGGTACCGGGTCAACTAAAAAATGAGACGTTCAACAGACGAAAAGAAGCCTGTAAGGAAGAATGGATGATGACACTTGCGCGACGCTAACAGCTGCTACCAGCAGAAAGACGGAAAGGAGACTACAACAACCGGAAGGAAGGACGCGCGTACAGGTGATGCGTACAGGCTCTGCTCTGAACACATAGCACAAAAGAAAGGTCTTACTGACCAACAGAGTAAGGTACGGTAGGTGTATGGGCGGAAGTAAGGCCGCGGGCGCCGCAGATGGATGCACAAGATGCGGGCCTTGCGAAGACGTTGAAGGCCTGCATGTCGCTGCCCAGACGGACATCCACGGCAGATGGACAGGTGGTGATGGTGATGCAGACAGCTGAGGGCACTTCAGACAGGGCATAGCCATTCCAAGGTATAATATATGGGCCAACCCGGGGATCCGACCGGCGGTCTTACTGAACGTCTTTATCGTTCAATCGATTCTTGACTACATGTCCGGATAATATTCACAGCCGACAACTCAAAATAATGCCTTTTAATTAACGGCCACCATACATTCTCGATGAACTCCGCCAAAACCACTGTGCGAAAGTAAATATTCGACAAAACTAATGTTTACATAATATGAGTACAACCGGAGACTGGTAATTGCAATATCGTATGGATTGTGTCTACTCTAAAAGCTAAACATAGTGTGCTATTTGAACGTGAAACGAACGAGTAAAAGTAGGACACTATGTTTAGCTTTTACAGGAGAGAAGTAGAGAAATGCTGTTGAAATTACCCACTTCCGTAAGTGAAATAAAAATTGCCAAAATGCAACATGGCTACGGTAAATAGTACAAACATTTATCAAGCTTTTCTACTAAATGTGACGATAAAATCATACTGTTTTAGTCCGAATCGTTACAAAAAAATATTTCGCGTGAGGTAGTGTTGTGTTCTTGCGATCTGTCAAAAAACATGTGGACTGGTAGTTGACTGTTTAAAATCGCTCCTGTGGGCTTATTACTCCATTTCATGCAAAAATACAACACTACCTCACGACAAAGAGTCTCAGGTTTACATCCCCCTATAAACACTTTCCACTCGCCCTGTAACTTCGGAGTAGGGCTTGAAGTACTTAGCATTGCGAACCAAGTACATGTAGTCGAAAATAGCGAATGTATATTCAGCCTTAAGAGGACGCTTCTGTTGACGGTGCAAGTCAGCGCTGGCTCCGAGGCGAGATGAAGCGTATATGAGTGAAGAAGGCTATTGTGATTACAGAGACCCTGACTTCTTATGGCTGTAGCAACTGGGTAGGTACAACTGCATGCGGGTTCTGTTATCTTCGCTTACTCTGCATTACGTGACGATACCAGGTCCCCAGTACCTGCTGTCACTTTACTAATACCATTCATAAGGCGATTCACGTCCAGAGTTCAGCCAACCCACAATTTCCCGGGGGGGGGGGGGGGGGGGGGGAGGGGGGGGGGATGGCCGGTATTTTTTTGTTCAGATCGGGGAAAACACCCAAAAAACCCGCTCAAAAAAAATTTTTTACTTGACGGTGCACAAGTGGTCTTGGAATTTTTGTCCTTCACTTTGGTAAAGGTTAGTTCCATGATATCGGCTCGGTGCGCGGTCCGGTGCACCATATTTTGGATAGGAAATTATATCAACATCTGGGAGGGCCCGGTGAATCAGTGAAGGCCCTCTGTGTTTCGCTTATGTGTTGTTGTGAAATTATGACCGAATGACCGTTTATTTTTGGTTCAGAGGACGTCCAGTGGCAGTATAGTAAGTATCCTGCAGGGAAAGTCTGAAATCTTTGTTCGTAAGTAGGTATGGTGCCTACCTAGGCAATTCTATTTTTTCAGATTTATTTCAAATGCAATACTATACGTGATACAATACAAATTACGAGAAAATACAATACATTTCCAAACAACATTATTCATAGACCCAAAATATGTACCAGGTGTGGGTACAGGTGGAGGCAGGTATAGTAGGCAAAACCTACATGTCAGAAATTTGTATTGGAGTAATAGGGAAATGCTGTACAATGTCTGACTTGACTGCCATACAGGAATGTATAGATAATGTGTAAATTTTTATACCTACAATATACTCGGCTGTCGAAGCTTTCTGTTACCTAATAAGTCACACTACAGAACAAACTGTTAGGTGCCTAATAGGTCCTACGCCAAATAGGAAAAGATCGGTCTAGGTAGGTAGGTAGGTGCCTACATCCCTCCAGGAGGTAAACAAAACAAATACCTAGAAAAATGCACCCCACACCACCACAATAACTACTCTTCATTCAGCGCAGTCATATCTATGGGTAAACAGAACAGCCTCGATAGCCGAGTGGTCGAAATGGTTTTCTATAGAGGAACACTGAACAATCACACCGGTTTCACAACTGAAATGTTCAACATTTCAAGTGAAATTTATATTGAGGCTGTAGTGGTTCGGAACCCACCTAAAACTGTAGGTCCCCATTGTGTACTGCACGATGGCTGGGGAGCTGGTATTCGGTATTGCGGATAAGGTGTACCTACTCATCGCACTTCCGCCGATACTTGCTTCGGATTGTCGCACGACACTGCGACTTAGTTAGCAGAGGGTTGGGGGGGACAAGCCCAGCAACTAGACCGTTTTCAAGAACTGTCCATTGTGCTCAGCTGGCAGCACTACCAAATACCAGCTCCCCAGCCATCGAGTAAACGATGGGGACCTACAGTTTTAGGTGGGTTCCGAACCACCACAGCCTCGATATAAATTTCACTTGACATGCTGAACATATCAGAAAAACTTTTTGGTAGGATTGGGATCGAACCGGTGTGACCAGGCTGTCTCTGCTCCTCAAAAGTCGACCATTTAGACCACTCGGCTATCGAGGCCGTGACACTGCGACTACTTATCGGAGTGTACTTCTTACTTGTTCCCAATGTCCGTTGACTGGCGGATGGGGTTCGAATTTTTTATTTTCCAGAATGATTCACCTCTAGCGGCGGCTCACTCTGCCGCTTGGTGCACCTGGTTACGGGTCGCACTGACTGGAGGATATTTTTTTATATATATGGAACAGCCCTGTGATTCACCTCTAGCGGCGGCTCACTCTGCCGCTTGGTGCACGGAAGTGCGATGAGTAGACCTTTACCGGTATTGCTGCCAGCTGAGCAAAATGGATAATTCTTGTAATGGTCTAGTTGCTGGGCTTGCCCCCCACCCCCCCCCCCCCCCCCCCCACCAGTCTAACCTAACCTATGGGTAAACAGAAAATTGCGGAATAGGTCCTACCCACACCATAGGAAGGTAGGTACGTGTAATAAACCAATATTAGGTAGGTACCTACCTACGTACCTCCTAGTGATTTGACTGATGTGCGATCCACATTTTATGCAATAGGTGTCCAACATAACATAAAATCCAAAAATCATTTTTTTAGATAAACCTATGCCCACAGAATGTGGCAGATAGGTAGGTAAGTATACAGCCTACCTATATACCTACCCACGACACGGCAGTCACAGAATAAGGGTCTCTCCTGTATTACAAAATTTAGATAAGTAGGTAGGTACCTACCTAATTGCAAATTGCAACCCATCCCCCAATACAGTAGATGTCATCATAAGTCACCCAATCTATACCTACCTACGAGTCCTGTCCTACGACACCTACGATTCTCAGATGACAGGATGTTACACAAAAGCAGCTCATATCAACCAATCGACATGTCAGACATAAGAAGACAGGTCGCGATCTTCCGGCCGGAGGTAGTGCGGGCGAAGGACGTGAGAACCTCTCCCCGCAAGTGCTCAAACCATACTGAGCTGTGACCGCGCGTTGTTTCTACACCATGACTTTTTTTCAAAATGTGTTTTTCACACATATTTATCATTTATTATTTGCCAACCTAAGGAGAAATTCAAAAAACTGCTTCGGTCACGAACTAAGTTACACCTTCTACATAACAACTGTAATAATTCGAAATTTTTATTCCCAGTCAAATACGCTCCCTAGCCGTTTGAAAAAACCGTGTTTCACGATTTTTAATTTACTAAAAAATTAATTTCTAATAATCCGAGAACAAATTCGAAATTCTGCTACGAACGTTCCCTAGACATTTACTGGAGCTACTTCTATACAAAATTTCAAGGCAATCCGTCGGCCCGAAAAAATTAAAAAAAATTCAGAAGATAACATGGTAATCTAATGGGTGAAGCGCAGCCTTAACAACCTTCGTTAACTTGTTTCCCACATTCATATACGCACTGAATATCATCACGATATTATAGCCGTGTCGCGATGTGCTATTCATCATGTACTTTTACACCACTGTTATAGTGTTATACCAAACGAAGGTGTCATCTTCTGCCGGCAGGACGCAATGCACTGGCATTCGCGAATAGGTACTGAAAAACGACATTCAGTGGGGCCCTATTAAATCCGATTAAATTTCATTCGTATACACGCCGAAGATTTTTACTTTCTCGCTAGCCATATATGGCGAGAAAGTATTGTTTTCGTGCAAAATTTCGAAATTGAGATTTTGGGTTTCCCATGATCCTGGGGGTCCCCTGAGTCCAAAAAAGTGGTTTCTGGAAAAAGTCTGTCCGTCCGTCCGTCCGTCCGTCCGTCAGTCAGTCAGTCCGTGCAGTGCTCTAGCGCCTATACCGTTCATCCGATTTTGATGAAATTTGGTATGGACCTGTCTAAAATCACTGCCGAGACACATTTTTAAGGATTTTTTGATTGGTCAAAAATTGCGGCCGCTATTGTCAAAAAACCGCCAAAATAATTCAAAAATCGTGTTTTTGGTTAGTTAGACAAGCGCCGACGGTACACTTTTCAATCTATAACACTGAAAATTGGTATGTGTGTTGACAAATAGATGCTTTGAGGTCATTTTCAACTAAAATTGAATTGGTTGAAAATTACGGCCGTTCTGGACCAAAGTTAGATCGTTTCGGCGCCATTCACATTTATTGACCGATTGTCATGAAATTTGGTAAATTTGTGTAGAACCATGTAACTTAAACATCTGTCGAACAGAATTTTGTTATCTTCAAAATTACGGCCGTTTTTGTCAAAAAAGTGTCGAAAATGAGTTGAGAATGAGAAACCACGTTTTTGAATGGTCGGAACGCATTTGGGACTACAGTAATAAAATTAAAGACGTGAGATTTGGTATGAGTGATCTCAGATAGATGCTCGTGGGTCATTTTCAACCGATTTCCGATTGCTTAAAAATTACGCCCGCAAAAAAATCTCAAAAAACCCCCCCAAAAAAAAAATCATTCTGGGCGAGAAAGTTAAGTGCGACTGTTGTCGGACCCTTTATTTCCTTTAAATTCGACGAATGATGGTAATATACATACAGCATGAATTTTGATCTATGGTAGCAACCCTCTTATATCGATTGCTGTCCAACTCAATGGCAGTGCCGTCGCCTTATCAACAGTATACCAAATGAACAGTTGAGTCAGAGCATAATTATTTCTCAACCCAACAAGGCATTGGCGTCCAAATATCGAACTCTACTTAGCACACTCAAATATTTAGTGGAAATTATGCGCAAACCCTTGAGACTCAGATTTGAGTAAGATAGAAATGCACTTTCTTTTAACTCAAGACCGGAGAATGACTGGAACGGACTGCACGTGGGGCCCTACTCCCTAGAGCAGACAACGGTGCAATTGAACATATCCGGTGGTGGGCCAGTTTTGACTACGATCAGCTGACTCTCACAGCCACAAAGTTGAGGATGTAAATTCAGTGAAAATAATTAAAAAAGTTTGCAAGGCCCCTGGCCTCATGTAGGAAGGCATCACTAAATTAATTTTAAGTAAATAAATTAGGGTTCCATGTATGTAGGTACCTGGCACCTTGACTGCAATAACTAATTAGTAATTATAAAAAACAAACAGCCCGTCGGAAGTTGTGTTCTAGTAGCGGTAATTGATGAGGAGGCTGAGACCCTACCTTGCCTCCAAGTACTATCAGGTTTTCCATCAACCTGGTTAAATGCTAAATTGTTTATTGCAGATCCAAAACCTTTACAACCCTAGATAAACATTTATAAAATTAATGATGTATTTTACAATGAAGACTAATAACTATGCTAATCAAATCGGGATGAACCCTTTAGATAGGAAGGATGTTAAATTGAATATCGTAATTTTTAAAATTATTGCACGAGCAAAGTAATTACGGCAGGAAGGGTCTTACCTGATTTTGGTGGGTACCTTCCATAAAAAGGATAGTTGAGTAACACAGGTACACGAAGGGTTTAGGGCCAGCTGCGCAGGGATTTGGTCACGATTTCAGTTTTAAGTTTCACCTTTTAAATGCTTTTAAGAGCAGCTTTCTTGACACTTTCCATCATTTTTGTAGCTGACAAAGCAAATGAAAAACAAAACAGAAGGCTGCCCCCAGGACAGAAAAAATACAGACCTTCCATTTAGAAACAACTGGCAAGACTTCCTATTGCCCGAAATTTAAACTCTAAATAGAAGAAAAAAGGCAGGGAAAAAAGCATGCTCTCTGCCTTTTTCCTTCTCTTAGCATAGGAAGAAGGTTGAATAATATGGGTGAATTTCAGGTAGGGCATCAGGCATCACAACTGAAAGCTCCACTGCAATGGCAATGAATGTCAGAGACATAAATAGGTACCAGTTGGAGAGATAACAGAGCAACAACAAGGAGTTTATTATGGACTTTCTCATCCAGACAGCAAGGGGTGAGGAGACGCATTAGAAAAAACCTCAAGCTATGTGATAGAAGAGGCTGCCCCGATAAACCAGACCACACTGGGACGCACAGCCGTAAAATAATTGAATATATGGGAGCAGGGAGAGGCAAAAAGCATAGAGACCAGCATAGAGGCGCCGGGCTGATAGCGCTCGCCCGTAGCACCAAGATTAATGGACGCCACTACTGCTGCAGCCTCCACTACCGCTGCTGCTGCCACCACTGCTGCTGCTGCCGCTACCAGACTATACCAGTGAATCATTACAAGTGTTTATCGGATATACTCAGGACGCAAGGTTATACACGGCACTCAACCAAGTTAATAGAAAATCAACTCACCATTTCAAGACTAACCCTTGTTTGCAGCTGGCTGGGGCAGAAGTTTTAGTTGGACTCCTCGAAAGACAATCACCTCAATCACGATCACTTGGCAAGGCAGGATTACCCTAAAAGAGGTATAGAGGCCCACGCCTACGCTTCTTATGAACCCTAAACTCCTCAAAAATGGAAAGTATGGATTCCTATACTGACTTCGGACTTGCGAAATAACTCTTTCGGTCTCTACCCACACTCAGTCTCAATCTCTCCCGGGTTCCCGGTTGGTACCTATCACAGCATTGTGCCAATACCTTAAGGACGTGTGGGCTGTTGTGGGGTCCCCAATGTGCCACGCAATAGGATCGGAATCCAGTGGAGCATGGCCCCCGGCCCATCGTCGGCTTGTAGGCTTGTACAGCCGTAGAGGCATGTAGCAGTGGGTACTGGTGGGTAGGTAGGTATACCACTCTGCTGGTGCCGGCGCCGCGTTATCGCCCGACACGCCAACTCCTCCACAACCAGCCCTTCATTTGTATCACGAACAGTCCGATCCACAAAACCTCAACTTCCAGAACCGTCAAATAAGAAAATCTGTAACGGACTTACTTTCTGGAGGACCACAGGGCCCAAAAGAAAAGGCCAGCGAGCGAGCGAAAAATTGAGTGCTGGCCAAACAAGAAATCTGATGCCGAGATCCAAACTCACGGGACCTATGCCTGGTAGCCCAGCGCTCTGACTACTGCACCATGATTAACTTCACCATTTTGTTAAGTATCAAAATTTTGTATGGTCAGTACATTTGCACATTTCAATCCAAACCAGGTCATATAATGCCGTTGGGAAAGTTATCACACGAAAACTACATAAATTGCTGAAAGATCGTTTTATTCTTTTCTCCTGTAAAGATAAAGAATGAAACTGAGACGGCGGACACTGGACAACACTAAAGTACATCGCCCTCAGTTGCGGATTCTGTACTCTTTCCTTTTTCCATTTGCATTATGCGACTAATTAAAATGGGACTGAACACTCGAACAGGTCTATTCGGAAAGTTTGGGATGAGGAATGCGGGAATGGCTGTCTGCCCGGCTAATCTTTTGTTAGCTCCCTCAGGATTTATGTCGGCGATAAGGTGGCCGAGGTCTGACCACGTGACCTGGCAGACCCGTCATCAGCGCCTGGTCACGACTCCCAGGTACCCATCACGTATTACCCTAGCCTCCTGGTGCCCAATTTTACAACTCCTAGTCAAGCTTTCGCCACGGCACTCCTAACTAACCAGTTTTTTAAAATGTAGAAGACGCTAATATATGCCAAATATTATCCACATCCACACATGGCCAATTCCGTTCTTATTAGGATTATATGGTTGGACTCAACATTTTGTAAAGGACATTTCTCAAAGATTTTTTGACACCACACTACTGATGATAAAATTAAGGCAAAATAAAATTGACACAAAAAGGGGATTTTTACAATTTTTCAATATTGCAATTATTTTACCACATTTTATCTCATACTTCTTCCCAAGTGCCCGTATATTTAGCTATCAATCAGCAACTGGGACGCGCGAGCTAATGTAGATGTTCCATACCTGGTTGTCTCTGTGCCGGACCGCGAAATACCCAACGATGGAGACGACGTCATGGAGGAGGGCTTTCTCCCTGTCATGGCTGCAGTACCACAGGAGGTAGCTCGCTATGTGCCGGAATTGCAGTGAGACACCTTCGGCCCCCAGGATAGTCTACCAAACAAAAACAAAGACCGACATTCGTATTAATCAGTTGGTGATCGGGTGCAATAATGGCTGATCGGTGCTCCCTGCATTTTTTTTTTTTAATTCCAAGAAAGCTACTCAGCGAAGCTGGTTTTGAGAGCATGCTGCCGACATAAAAAGGTTTTATCACACCGCTCCGTTTCCTTGCATATAAAGGTATAGATAAATTAATGTTCGAACATTCAAGCTCTTTTCATCTATAATCTGACTCGGCGCGGCGGTGAGGCAAATATTTTTCTACGCTTGACCAAATCTTCTACGATGTTCTCCTTTAGAAGTCTTCAACAGCTATAGGCAGGTACTCGCTTCATAGCTTACCAGTTTTTAAATATAGGTAACACGTAGATACAGTTAGATGCAAAATTTGAGTGGACACCCCCTACTCCGAATTAAAACCACCACATTCCTTAAGAGGATTTTTATGTTAAAAGTTATATACATATTTTTAAGAAGTTAACAAATCGATTTTCTATCCCAATTAAAGATCACCACCATGCACCCTTGTGGTGGATGAAGATACGAATAACGAACAACTGTGATTCAAAGAGGCCCTCCTGTTTGCACTGGAGTAAACCACATCCATAAGGTAAATATAATTTCTTCATCAAAGCAAACACAGGTCAGTATACACACAGAGATGGGCTGATCCAAGGATACCAATTTAGCCCCAATTGCAGCCACAGCAAACAACTGATGGAAAACCAGCTAGCAGCTTTATTTGCCCAAGTCAACAAGCGGCTGTTTTATTTAAATACGTCTATGACTAACTGAATCATCTTCACGTTTCTCGAGCTCATTGCCAATCACGATCACCCTGCCCAAGAGATTGTGAGGGCCCCCTAATCCCTAGCGTTCCTTCATGTTTTTCCATGCCATTTTTGCATCAATTAACATCTTGAACCTGTAGGTACCAACTTTATAAGTTTGGCTGACTGGCTGAATGACAATACAGGGTGAACATTTGCGGTCACCAATTAAATGCTGGCGTCTATCGAACTTTCATTACCACATTGAACAATGCAGTTCAGTTGATAACAAATTGTACCTAGGCTACACAAACATTTACCCAGAAGAGGCAGGGAGCTCAAATACGAGATTCCCAGGCCATAGCAGACCCCACAACCCTCAGTAATGTAGTCAAAACTTTGGAGGACTCAGCAAGAAGACAAAAACTATTTGCTCTGAGAGAAGCGGACTGTGGAATACTTGCCGGGTTCAACATGAGCTCAGTCTCTCTTGTTTGCACAGCCCGAGATTTCAATTAAGTTTGCCAATTCATAAATCCATTTCTTAAGTAAATTCATATTTTAATGCTGAATTGGTTAAATGAAAATTACAATCTAAACAGTGACGGTACGCATTGAAATTACTGCAAACAGAGGGCCTTGCACTCAGACATGTTTGACTTGGCTTGGTTCAGGAACGGGTACTTGGTTACTTGGTGAGGCTGGGTTAGGCTACAGGGGCGTAGTAAGGACGATTTAGAACGCGAAGAAAAAATGTCATTTGTTGTTAGTGTAATGTTCTACTTTTTCCAAAGTCAGTATACAGCAGGTATAACGGAATGAGTTTTTACCCTTTCTCCAAGAAAAGGCTTGTTCTGAAAATAACACGATACTTACATCGTGATGTCTAGCAATAAAACAATTACGCGCTTGTCAATTGCAAAATCCTACTTATCGGTTTCTGACATAAAAACCGCACTGAACCATTCCCCTCAACCGTAAATTTTCTTTGACCGGTGTAGGTATGGACATCTCCCCTGGCTACGCCAATGGATGAGAGGCTGTTGATTACGACTCAGTCCATCCCTCACGGTTAATGATGACGGAATGGTGAATCACCCCACAGGCACAGGGGAGTTGTAGCAGTAATAGCGCATGTCAGTAGATTATCTCTATTCTCTAGATTCGACTAATTAGCACTGTTCACCTATATATATGCACCACTATGTACCACCCCCCCATGCCAGGTCGCAATATCAAATCTTGAGACTTTTACTCGAGTTAATGGTCGGCTGGATCACCCTTACAGAGCCTCAAACGGTCACACAGTTAAAGCGAACGTCTTAAAGTCGACACTCCTTTCAAAAGTGAAGGGGAAGGACCTTGTAAAATTCAGAGCCTCACCTACCTACAGGTGGCTTCGTCAAAATCATTATACCTTCAGATAAGTTTTTCCTGAACGGAAAGGCTATTAGGTATCACTCATCAGTGTTAGGCGTTACTCTCTTTGGTAAGTAATAATGTTGACATCTATATGTTTATTTTAAGGTGAAATGTTTTTTCTGTTCCGTTAGGCATCGTGAAACTTAGTAAAGAGACTAATGAACAAGCTTCACCTGATAGGTGGGAAGATCAAGCTCCGCAACAGATTTCAGCAAGCGGACGGTGGCTTGGACGACGGCTACCGTGGCGGCAGGTAGAGGCGGCGGCTCGGCTGTCTCATGCCTGGGCGGAGCGTCCTGGTGCAGCAGCATCCCGTAAATTATGGACACGGCACCGACCAGTTCGGTTACTTGCAGTGTTGCCAACAACTGAGTGCTATCTTCTGATCCTCGGCGCACATCTTTGCACCTAAAGGAGGAAGAACCGTATGGTCAGCATTGGAGACGATGTACAACGATAGAGACTATACTATTTCAGCATTGGGATGTACCTCCTAGTTTGGGCTACCAAAAAATGTTAGGTCACAGGAGTTGATCAAGAATGAACTAAACTGTCTTAGATTAGGACAGACTATGAGTTCGTACTTACACTTAATCCCTGGGTAGGAAGATCGAGTAATTTTTCATACTATGCCAATCTACGTACACGTACCATATGTGTTTCCTCCCTGCAGCTTCGACTGTTCACCTATTTTTTCTATGAGTAGGAAGGGATATGGATATCTCCTCTTATCCTAATGCCAAGACCTATCTAATAGTAAAAAAACTTACCTAGTCGTTAGTGTGGCAAGTAACTCCAAGCCACTCAATAGAAACTGGCCAGCTGTGGAGTCATCATCAATCGGGTCTCGAATCAAACTGCAGTACCGAGTTAACTTATCGACGATCCCCACGCTTACAGTGTAACTGAAACAAATCCACAGCACTCAAATCACACGATTTGATACATCAATATACACAAAAAGCCATAAAGTAGAAGCAACTCGTACAGCCGTGGTCTAGTCTACAGAAGCGTCTAGAGAAGCGTTGGTAAGATATTGGCACCCCAATCAACACCGAAGTTTTCACGTCTGGGGGCCCGAAAGGTTGTGGTGTCCTGAAACCCACCAAATATTCTATAGTTCTCCTTCGCGATGGGTGCTGCTGGTTTGTGTAGTACTTCCAGCTGAGCGCAAAACGATAAAATAGTCCTGTTAATACGCTTGCCCCCTACCCGAACTATTACCAACATAGGGGACAAAAATAATTAAAATGAAAGCGCCACTTGTTAACGCCCACTGTGCTGATGAGATGGGGTTTATGAAATCAGCGTTAAGTCAGCCAATAAATCTGCATTCAACCCTTATTTAACCTCCTATTACCATAGGCTTTCACCACGTTTTTCAATAAGTAGAATGCTTACAAAAACATCTATAACTCAGTATTTATCATGCTGAAATGCTAATATGTAGCTCCAGAGAAAGGATCTGGGGAGATGAATACTCGCTACGGAATGTTAAACGAAGCACAACTGACGCATCAATGTAAGGGATATATCACACGCTGGTACATGGAAATACTTGAGGCTTAGATGATGAGCTTATGGCAACCTAAAATAAACATGAGAGGGTGAGGGTTTTGTATTATCTCCGTAATGGATGTTGGAAAGCGAAGCACTTCATAAATATTAATCTTCATATCCTACAATAATTATCATAATTAGACACGAATGCAAATTTTCAATGTGGTTTTCTATATAGGTATTTATTATTATTACATATCGGTGGAAAGGCTTTCTGAATTATTCAGGGTCCTTAGGGAATTCAGAACGTATTTGAAATGTGCTATTTGCGAATTTCACAATACCCAGATTGAAAATCATGATTGCAGAGGAATAAAGCAAAATACGAAAAATATATATCAACCAACGAAAAAAAAAAAAAAAAAAAAAAAAAATTATTGTACCATCACTAAGACAAAAATGGTTCCTATGCGAACAAAGCAGCGGTGAAAGGATTAAATTATGAAATGCAGCATGGAAACTGTGGTGCGCGGCTGTAAAAAATGTACAGGTGGAAAAAAAATGTCACAAGGCAGACAATAAAAATGTGTGTGATGAAAAGCGTTTCCTGTAAACTAATGGATCATCGATCGCTGTTCCTTTCGTGCTGTAATCAAATTCATAACGTAGGCGCGCGCGGGGTGCGGGGACAGAGGGCGGAACCCCACCTACCGTCCATTAGCAAATTACACCAGGGCAAGGGATGCGGCGCACTGGCTGCTGCCACTACTGCCCACCACCCCAACTCTTCCTGCCACGACAATACATTGGCACACCTAGTCCACATTACACCAGGGCAAGGGATGCGGCGCACTGGCCGCTGCCACTACTGCCCACCACCCCAACTCTTCCTACCACGACAATACATTGGCACTCCTAGTCACCAGAGCAAGGGATGCTGCCAAGTGTAATGTTAGTCAATCATAGGAGTGTACCCTTGGCCAATACAAAAAAAAATATTTAAAAGTAAAATACTCCCTCTTCCCAAAGTTTTCTCATTTAACGGCAATACCATCTGACGCAATTACCGATCTGCAATATGGTTGCACACATTGTTTTTTGAAGCTACTGCATCTTAATTTTTCATCTAACATCTAACTCAAACTCAAATATTTTCCAAGCGTTTTCCGGTTTCAAGCCATATGATTTTGGGAATGAGAAAAGAATCATACAGAATTTACAACGGGACGATTCGAAATCTTTTTAAAAAGTTTGCTCAGATCTTGAACTCGTAGTCACGGTGCCGCTGACGAAGGTACAAATGAGCTGATGTTTAGCTTTGGTGACGTGGAAACAGGTTATAATATTTTGAAGAGACGACTGAAGAGGCACTCGAGAGCGTATAAAAACATGGCGCGGTGGAAATAAGGAGACGCAACCTCTTTCTAAGAGGAGGAATTAAAAAGCAAACACGTTTTAAAATGAGCAAACTAACTCTCCTCATATTTGTCAACGTATTGCTTTCCACACTACGATTTCACCCACCTCGCCGACCGAACTGAGCCGACGGCACCTGTGAGTACGTATGAAACACTCCTTTCAAGTAGAGCCTTTAGCGACTACTCACCTATCGCTAATAACCAGGTGGTTTTATATATTACGAAGAACTGTTCTACTCCAATAGGAGTCGAAAATAAAAATGGCCGGTACGACTTCTTTGGGGTCCGAAGTAAGAGTACTTCCACGAACCCATACATACAGAGCACTTGGCTGTCGGCATGCCCATCATTTACATTTGTAGCTGTAAAACGTTTGCTGTTTCAAGTACGCCACTGCCTTTATGTCTCTGAGCAGAAAACAAGCAGGCTTTGTGGAAAAGGAACAGGCACAGCGGCAAAGAAACCCCAACTTAGCGGGAACTAGCGAGGGTTTAGGGCGGATTACTGTGCTGTTTGAACGGGCCAACTCCCACCACCTCCACCATTTTCTTTTAAATCTCTTCCTACCTTAAGAAATCTCCCGCTTTCTCCATTTCTCCCCTTTCACAACCGGTGTTTTCAAATTTCCTCTGTTTTTGCTACCTCAAAAATATATTTTTAAGGTTAAGTCAAAGACTCTGAAAAACTTTTTCAATTTTGCCAGCATGAGTTTTGATGAGATTTAATCTCTTTGGGTAACTTTTTTAATGTAAGATTTTCCCCAGGTTTCTTCTTAACACAACAAAACTGAATAGAGCCGAGCTTCAGTAGCTGGGGAATATACATACAGATTATTCCACTATTAGCGGCTGGTGTTACGGTAGTCCGGAAAAGCTGACGGAAAACGTGAAGAGTTCAACAAGCTTGCTTTTAGCGTCAACGATTGAGGTTTTTTCCATATAGAAACCAATATAAACGTTTCAGAGTTTCTTTTTCTATCCCCTGAGAGAGTTTAGAATCACTGTCAGCCGGATATTTATGGAAGACCGAGTCCAAGACGGACCAAAGTGCAAAAGGGGAGAAATGGACCAGCATGGGCCAGCATTTAATGGCGACAACAATGCGATACGACGAGCTTTTTCTCCCAAAGGGGACTTCCTAATTGTTATTTATTTTTTCGGATCTAATATTAAATTTCAGTCCTCCATCTTTCTCTGCTAAGGATTTAAAAAATGTATGAGCACGAAAAAAAGGAACTTTCAAGAAACGATAATACTCTTCTCAAAGACGGAAAAGAAGACGGGAGGGAGGAGAAAGATGGGGAGGGAAAGCTAGGGGAGATGGGGGAGGGGGGTTGAATAAAAAAAACCGGGAGACGCAGACGAAAGGAGTCTGAAGGAATCTACTCATGTTTTTAGACCCTCTTAAAAGGGGAAAAATATTCTCGAATGTGATTTGGCAACAGTGTGGGGCGTGCGTAATCCTATTAAGCAGGGGCGCAATGCGGGGTGGGGGAGTCGAAGACCCCCTGCGTTTTTTGACGCCTTTCCGGCCTCACACAGAGACTGCGGCTGCAGCACTACTGAGTAAAGCTGTCTAATGCGTTTACACATAAAAGCCCACAGCAGGAGGTGTCAATAAAGACACAGCGGATTAATGTAACCGGAAATGTGATCGAAAACAGAAGAAAGAAAGCAAAGAACGAGGATGAATGAGGTTTAGAGGAGTAATGAGACTCGGTTTATGAGACAAGAATGTACACCACAATCAGCATTCTCTGTGGCTTCGTCAAATGATTAGAAAGCGACGCGACTGGACTGTATCTATAGGGTAGGTAATAGCCATGTAAGAAGTAAGGTAAGTAGTGGATTATATGAAAATCACCGAAAGCAGAAAACACGACCATACAATTTCGAAGTTAAAAACCAATGTTTCAGAATTAAAATAAGGTTTGAAGGTTCGCGCAGATTCTTTTGCGGAAGTAGATATCAGAGTTGTTTTATGAATCTTGTAACGGTGACTGAGAATTTCAGCCTTCAGGACTAACCTACAGGAATGGTAGCTGGCCCTGATATTTGAATTTAATTTTAATGACCTTGCGCTAGAACTGCCATACTCATAAAGTAGCGTATCAACGAATTTAGGGACTTGAAGAAATCAAGAACATAATACAGGATGGATGTGGTGATGTATCAGCAATGAAGAACGCGGGACGCAGACACACAACGCTGGGGTTTTAAAATTGAGTTTCCAGAAATGAAGTTGGGCACATGGAGGAAATGCGTTTCGGAAACCCAATTACCAGTCTTTGATCAGAACAGGAAGCCCGGAAAGCTCGGAAAGCCACAGCCACTCTACTCTCACAGGCCCGCAAACTCTCTTAAGAATCGAACCTGCCGAGCACTCCAATCGCGACCAAACTTCCGACAACTTCGCAGTCTTCCTCCTTTTTTCGAAAATTGTGTTTCCCTAAAAGTTCCTTGAATCGATCACCTGGAAGGAGAAATTCTCACCCACAGGAAACATTGCTGGTTATATTGTACGTAGCATAAGAAGCAACCACTCACTTTTTAGTAGTGTTTTTTTACCGTCGGTATTGCAGTTGGTTTAAGTCTGCAGGTATCCGGACAAATTTGTATTATAATAAAATAAAGGGTCCGACAACAGTCGCACTTAACTTTCTCGCCCAGAATGATTTTTTTTTTTTGGGTTTTTTGAGATTTTTTTGCGGGCGTAATTTTTAAGCAATCGGAAATCGGTTGAAAACGACCCACGAGCATCTATCTGAGATCACTCATACCAAATCTCACGTCTGTCATTTTATTACTGTAGTCCCAAATACGTTCCGACCATTCAAAAACGTGGTTTCTCATTCTCAACTCATTTTCGACACTTTTTTGACAAAAACGGCCGCAATTTTGAAGATAACAAAATTCTGTTCGACAGATGTTTAAGTTACATGGTCCTACACAAATTTACCAAATTTCATGACAATCGGTCAATAAATGTGAATTGCGCCGAAACGATCTAACTTTGGTCCAGAACGGCCGTAATTTTCAACCAATTCAATTTTAGTTGAAAATGACCTCGAAGCATCTATTTGTCAACACACATACCAATTTTCAGTGTTATAGATTGAAAAGTGTACCGTCGGCGCTTGTCTAAGTAACCAAAAACACGATTTTTGAATTATTTTGGCGGTTTTTTGACAATAGCGGCCGCAATTTTTGACCAATCAAAAAATCCTTGAAAATGCCCCTCGGCAGTGATTTTAGACAGGTCCATACCAAATTTCATCAAAATCGGATGAACGGTATAGGCGCTAGAGCACTGCACGGACTGACTGACGGACGGACAGACTTTTTCCAGAAACCACTTTTTTGGACTCAGGGGACCCCCAGGATCATGGGAAACCCAAAATCTCAATTTCGAAATTTTGCACGAAAACAATACTTTCTCGCCATATATGGCTAGCGAGAAAGTAAAAATGAACCAGGTATGTACTCTTGTATACCTATAGTTCTGTAGGTAGATGGGTTCTGGGCTTCGTCAAAATTTTCGGTGCAGAACAAAATAAACAGGCTGAACACCAACCAAACTACATATTATAGCCATCAACTATACCAGTTTATTTACAACCGTACCTTTCCTTCGTATGACAGGAGACGAAACCTGGTTCGAAACTCGCTACTGGAAGCTGCATGGCACAATTCCGACAACGTCAATTTTGTTTTCCAGGAAAAAACAGAAGAATGAGAATAAAAAAGACAGCAGTAGAAAACGCAACAACGGCAGTTGAAACAAGACATGATAATCAAGGGCTAGGGCGGCCCTATAGCACTCGAGGGTTCCCACACACTATGATACCCCCATGGGCATAGCAAGGGGACGGACTCGTGCCACGACATTAACGAGACTGATTGAATTAGGCCCACCCTTAAAATAAACATAAGCTGACAACAGAATGAAACTTGGAAAAATCTTGAGACCGCGTCCCCTCTCACTCCTCTCCATTAGAGTATCCTCTGCAGCTGACAGCCAGAGTTTTTGTCCCCTCATATATTTGCAGTAACTAAATAACACGGCGTTACAAAAAAAGTGATAGTGATTAACACGCTTCAAGTGAAGAGCGCTGGAACGGAAAGCATAATATCTGTATCAGATTTTACGTGAGGCAAATATGATCCAAAAAATTTACCAACATTTAGGAGACTGACAGTCTAAATTCTAGACTTGGTGCTTAGTAGTGATGCACGAAAAGTTCTTGTCTTGCATTTCTTGCATGCAAGAACAAGAACAAGAGTTGATTTTGGCTGCAAGAACAAGAAGTGACTTGCGAGAACAAGAACTCTTGCAAAAGTTCTCGCAAGAGTCTTGCATAAACCCAGGCAGTTTTTTTTTCCAAAGCTTCATTCTTTGATTGCAGCCCACATTTTGTACTTACTAGAAACTCTGCAGACTATGCGACGATAGATTGCACTTGAAATGGCCGCTCGGTAGGCAAAAAAACTCATTTTAACAGCAGAAAATTCCATGTGTATGCAAGAAAAGAGTCTCGCAGCAAGAACAAGAACAAGAGCAAGAAAAGATTTATAATGCAAGAACAAGAACAATATAGGATTTTTACTGCAAGAACAAGAGCAAGAGTCGCTTTGCGAGAACAAGAACAAGAAATGCCGTTTCTTGTTCTTGCATCGTGCATCACTAGTGCTTAGGGCAAATATTTTACAGATACTGTACACAGTGTACACGCGGTATACAATTATGAACGCAAGCTGTTCATTTTCAGATTTCGTTCGTTCTTACCATCAGATTCAGTTTGGAGGAGCTACCCTCTGGGATTCTTATGCCTTTTGCTGAGAAATAATTGTCCACCAGCACTATTACATGCAATGAACAGAAACGGTGGATGGCCAAAACTTTTCCTTTTTTCACATAAAATGGATTTTATATCCACGACTGCAATATTTTTCGCCATCATCGACGAAAAGTAAAAAGAGTATTCCTCTCACATGCAATGACATCACTGATGCCTCAAACCATTATTGAGTAGCAGGACAGAGAAGATGTGTGTGATCACAAGGGTGGCAGAGGCGAAGGGTGGCAAGGGTAGCTTTGTGTAAATACATCAAACAGGGGGAGGAGAGCGCGAAGAACGGTGCAGATGGTACAGGACTGCCGTCGAGGGGTGCATACTCCCCCTCCACCTATACACATCCTCCGGGTAATTGTTAAATAATCTGCTCCATAGGAGTGAGTAGGATATAATAATAATCTCTTTTACACCCCTGATTTATTGTTATTTCATCTTCGATTTTCTCTTTCGATCTTGTTTCCAAACCCTGGCATAAGTTGGACGTTTCTCATTTTTTTGGGTGTCAAAATTTGACTACAGAGTTTTTAAAATGCTATCCAAGGTAAGGTAATTTTAAGGAGGAGGGGAGCAGCCACAAGTAGAAAAGAATGCTCTGAATGCTCTCCAAAGTACGATACTGAGAGATAGGTAATGCGAACAATATGGGCTGCATTCAGATTAGATATAAAATCCAAGGGGTGAAAATGAAACGTTCAACAAAAATTTACCTTTTTTTATATACAGAAGAGCATTGAAAACAATTTCAAAATACATACCTAAAGTATGGGCCTAATAAGTTCGAAGAACCATTTTATTACGTAAAAATCGTATGTATCCCCCTTAAGAACAATTTCCGACTCCAAGCTTCAATAACGAATTCGAAAGAATATTTCATTAAAAAAGATAAAAATCGGAGGAAAAGCGAAGTCTCTTGACTAAAAAATAATTTAAAAACTGTAATTAAATTCATTCCCAGAAGTTGTCTAAGGATACTTCTTGATAAGACAAGTATGGTTGAAAATTTCAATGCAAATCTTTCTAAAATCCAAAACATTAAGAACATTTCCATCTGAATGATTTCAGCAGATTTGTATAAAAATAAAAAGAGGTGAAAATTTTCAAAACGGAATTTTCTTTAAATTGCTTTCCCTTGCGCTTTCACGTAAAATGATGTTTTAGTTATGAAAGACAAGACATCATGCAAACAAGGTTTATACAGAGCTTCTTTGATTAACGGAAACCCCCCTTCATTAGGTCCGGGATGGAAGAGTAGGTGATACGCCGACGAGTTACTAATCTGTGGCCATAACAGGCTCCATTTTGATCCTGGTACCTTACCATACTGGGTTCGAATTTTCGAACCACTAAAGTTAATGCTCTCAATACACCCTTACATGAAAACTAGTTCGAAACTAATTATTTAAGAGATAGCAAAGTTGACTACGTCAAATGTAAAATATCTGTAAAATGAGCTAGTTTTTTGATGGTGTTCCTGCAGTCTTCCAATTTCCTACATTTTGGAACAGCGAATTTTATCACTAGTTCAATTCCTCTGCGACGCCCTTCACTTTAGTGTCCACTTGCAGTTAATGTAAAGGAGAAACTCAAATGCCGACTTGAAATTTTCCCGAGTCACAGATGGAATAGGAAAAGCTATCCTCCTGTCAACTACAATAACTGTAACAACCCTCGAGGCCCACCCCTAGCCCCCAACCACCCCGCCGCAATGTCATGGGAAAAGGCATGCTGGGCCTGTAGCATAGAGTCAGACTAAGGCTCCCAGGGGGCCCAAAGGCCCGCCACGCAGTATAGAGGGGTCTTTTTATTATGAAATATGATATTAGCCAACTTAAACTCCGCGGTTTTGATGACTCTTTAAAAGAAGCCCAAGGGACGGAAAAGCCCTCCTGCCCTCCTCCTTTTACATCAAAGAGAATAACAAATAGAGGATGTGTCCATCCGACCCTATACACCAGATACCTCCTTACAAAAGCAAAACCAAACGTTCCGTTGACCGAGGCCGGAAACAATGCTTCAGCTCATCTTCAGCTCAGCTTCAGACTATACTTTGCAACAGAGGCTCAGCACATGAGCAGAAAGCGCAGAGTGCCAAAGCCACTAACCGAATCTTAATCACTACGTCTGTGCACCTGGCAGGCCTACATGTCAACAAAAACTGAAATGAGACTAAGGTGACTTAGCACCGTGGTGGTAACTACCAGTAAAGTCCAACACTGACTAGCGACAAACCTCAATTCTCTTTTGATTTCGATACTTTAACCTTCCATATGGGAGTTTTGACTCACCTGACGACGTCACGTAACCTCTGCATGAACTCCTCCGGCTCTTGTTCGCAGTCTCGCATGGAAGCTAGAGCAGAGCTAACCACTTGCATGGATATGCCTGAAATATCAATAGAAGTATATTTCGCGATGTAGGCATGCAGCTCGTTTACTTTCGTCACTGTCAAGTTGTCACGATGGCTACATCGTCAACCTCGAAGTAAAGAACACTCTCGCACTAAGTTGCGCTGGTTTTTGACTTGGGAGGCAATGGCAGTAAAAAAAAAAGAAGATCAAAAGTTCCAAAAATAACAGAGTCAACTTACTGGCTAAAGAATCAAACGGTAGAGCAGACGACGCACAGGCGGAACGGGTCTCACGGTCCGGCAGAAGAATCTGTAACGAAAGAAATATCTATCAGCAATCAGCATGTTATCTACCAGTAAACCAAAATAATAAAAATAGAGGACTATTCCGCAAAGTCAGCACAGTCGTAAATTTGACAAGAAGGAAGAGCTCATTCGGTTGTAGGCAAATCACATGGAAATTCAATGAAACCAAGTCTATGCAACATTGGATCTTTGATTTGATGCGTAGTTCAATTGAGTGGATAAAGGTTGTTTGAAAGGGTGGAGGCTGGTCAAAGCCTATCCTCCCTTTTTCCGTATTCAGATTCCCTCTCATAAAGTACGCCAGTAAAAACTGTTACCGTCACCAACTCCAGACATTGTAAGGCCTGTACAGTTCAATTTCCAGGTACTATCAAGTAAATATTAGGGATACGCTCCAACCTTAGTCTTTTTAGTAGGCAAACAAGCGCACTTTTTATTCTCTATAGTCTTTGATCATACACATATGCAAGAAATTCGAACACAAGAGCCTACGCAGCTCCAAAAATCTTTTTACAAGTCCTACCAACTCGCTGTGTCCTTCAGCCAAGCAACTAACAAGGTAATCTGGGGCAGATTAAGGTGTGTTTGCTATAGCACATAGACACGTCATGCAGGTAGCTAGCTACAGGTCGGCCAGTGCTAACGATTTTCCTGTCAAAGAGAATATGTGATGACTGAACAGATGAACTAAGTAATTTGAATAACATAATCATCATATGTATGGTCCCAGGGGATCAGATTACTAATTTACAAAATGTTTGTCATTTTCCAACAGCAGTTTTCCATTTTCCACACGCCAGGCCTGACATTAAATTACAGCTACACGAATCTACTCCACTCATCTGAAACAATACGACACTGCATTTGTCACTCCTGTTTTCCTATTTCAGCCTTTTTCATCACTGGAGAAAACGTATACAATACTTTCACTATTATTACTGAACAACGCCACAACACACCTGACCCATTTGTAATCTAAAAACTGCACACCTGAAAAGTTACAGGCTTACTGTTCTTCTAACCTTACTTGTTACTACTACCTACTTATAAGTACCCATATACAATATAACGATATAACAACAATAAAGACAGAAAAAGACAGAGGAACAGTAGGTATGTGATGCCCTCCAACCGTCATCATCGAATCATTCGTATCCACGCCATTACGCACGCAGAATACACCCCACACCCCTCACCCTCTTGCATGGATTTTCCAGGCTACTGCACCCAATCTCGCCTTTTTCAGATTTCACTTATTGCTCAGCAAATCGTCGCTCCCGTCCATCAAATAAGGAAACTGTCAGTTCATTTGTTTCCGTCTTTCAGCCCAGTTTCATTTATTTTTTATTTTTTTGGAAACGTAAGTTTTCAAATGAGGAAGGAATAAAGTTTCAGTTTTGCTCAATTGGAAACCCTTTCCCATGGCAAGAAAACAAAGATACTAAGTTGGCCAACGTCGAGAACTAGTTCGAACTCACTAGGGCCACTAATGTCCAGTGTCCTGGGCCCTCCTTCAGCGCCAAAAAAAAGCGACCCTTTTACAATAATTATTCTCGAAGTATCCTACAGTGTTAAAGAAAATCAAATAAATCTGCATAGAGCTGTGAACTCATTCTTTCTACCACAGATACAATGATAAATACCCAGCACGTAACACCTCTCGGTAATGACCATTCCCAGACATCCATCATACGGGGAATGCCTTCTGTCTCATTACCAATTCGGGCAATCCTCTTTCCGTTTCCCTCACTCCCTCATTCCTTATGCATAGGTAATTAACGGCTTTGCTAACGATTGTTTTTATAGCTCCTTAGTTTTCTCATGACCAGCACGCAGGGCCACCCCCTAAACCATAGCAGATATTTATCATTCGAGATGTATATGTCCCGTGAGGCGACCAGCCTACTCATCAAACATACGTTAATTTGAAAATTTAGAAATTAACCACCGCTAGATCTGATACAAATACTACAGCATTCAGGATGCTGAACCTTCTTTCTTTGCTTCACGTTACTTTTGTGTTTACGTATTTTCTTCTTTATAGCTAATTACAATTACAGCACAACCAACTTCAAGAGGTATTCGAAATACATACTAATTTCTGCACAGACTGGTAAGCATAGCAGGGCTTAGCTCCAAGTCTCTTCTTGAGTCTATCAGGTGTTTTGCCCATAGTAATTTAGATGGGTTGTAATGTAACAAAAACATCTTAAAGTAACATACCGTTAGTCTATGTTGAAGTAGGTCCAGAACCGTGGCAATGCTGTTGCTTACAATGAAAAACTTGCAGTTGTTCACGCTATCAGCCAGAGCGGAGAGAATAGTGGAACAAATTGTTACGAAACACCTAAAAACAAAACATTAAATGTACAACTTTTAATCACTTCTCAAGTTCACAATTTTTAAGTTTTTCGGAAAAAAAAAGTGGGAAATTTTGGCTGAATGGACGGTAAAAACACCATCTACGCTCTAATGTCTAGTGTTAACTCACTTCTGGGGGAGATACGGATTGGCACGAGCAGGAGCATCCATGTCCAACTCCAGAATATCGCAGAGGATTTGGAAGCCACGCAGATTTCTGAAAACTGACTGATCGGAAGGAACCTAAAATAAGAAGAATAAAACACAAAATGAAAAAATTACTTACCTAGGTACAAAAGAAAGTGTCGAAAGATGAAAAACAATCACATCTACGAGTATATTTAAATAACGGAAAACATATTTGATTAAAAATTTTAATACTCTAAAAACGAGCTTTTCGGTTCCTCGACGGTACGTTATTTCATTGTTAGTTTTTCTTTGCTTTCTTTGACATAGCAACTATATCAACTTTATCTAAGAATTTCATAATCGGGTGATTTCCTGGCTCTGATCCCATAATGCACTGGTTTATGACGGTAAAACTATTTACCTACTGCCTTCCAAAACAAAACAAAAATCCAATAGCCGCAAGATTAGTGGAATTAAAATGTAAACAAAGAGTTCTGCATATTGACTTTAAACTACTACCCACACCTTATCAACCAGAAAATACTACTGCCAGTTGTAATCGAACTCTGCGAACGTACTAATACATATTTAGTGTCTGACCACTGACTTAATATGTTAGCATTAGTCTCGTTACCTTGCTCGCAAGGGTGCGTCGAATGTCTCCCACAGCTCGCTCCAGGGCCGTCACTGCAGTGTCACCCCACTGCCCCTTCCCCTGGCTAGATGTCAGTTTTTCAATTTCCTTCAGCCGTTTCTGCACCTTGGCTTTCGCTGGAGAGTCTTCCTTTTCATTGAAGGTCGAATTCTTCAGGTACTCTTCTCCTCTGAAAGGATAGATTAATCACATTGACAAATAGCACATCTTTCAGAGGACACTTCGATATGTTCTGCTCTGAACTATACTTACCTGTTTAATGTCAGCAAATAGACTTTTGCCGAATATTTAACAAGCGTGATTTTTGTGCAAAAAAATGGTCAGACTCTGTTACAGACGCATCTTCATATGTACGTAGTTATGTACGAGACGTATTCAGAATATACTGGATTGTATGAACGTGGGTCAGCACTGTCGGCAGTCACTATCTCTGCCAGAACTAACCCCTACTGCGACAGAAACGAGAAAAAAGTGTCGTTTCGAAGAATAAGGATCTTAGATATTTTGCGTTTCGGTTTTTTCTAGTAAGGATTTAAATTTAAATTCCATTAGATCCATATTTCACTCACTTGGCGACCATTCTCAATCGAATCTTCTTGCATTTTTTCTTAAAGGAACGAACGCGTTCTCGATCAACAGCAATTTTCGGATCCACTTTGTCAGCGGGGGCGTTTACGATGACTCTTATGTTATGACTCTCAATCTCTTCTTTGGTCATTTCTCGACCATTGTGGTGACTCTTCATTGCTTCTTGATGAGTTCGTCCACGGAGGTGACTTAGTAGATGGACTTCAGACCCAATCTGTGTCAATACCAATCAATAAAATTACAACACAGACAAATTACTTGCCCGAAATCAACATGTGGTAGCTGACTAGCTCGGCAGCTAGGTGTGCTGGGATGTAATAATTACGAGATTTCATGACAAGTTTACCATCTCATACACGGAGAGTACTGGAAGGTAAAAATAAATTGAGAAATTTCCCTCTGAAGCCTTCTTAGTATGAAAAAGCTGTTTGTGAAAAAAAATCCACGAGTCAGCCCTTGGACGGGGCCGGAACTACTGGGCTAATTTCGTTCAAATGGATTTTGTGATTCCATACCAGAACATTGCAGGCAGTACAGAGTTTTTGAGTTTCATAAGGCACCAGTCGTGGCAGTATATCGTCCCCGCATCGGAGGATGCTCAACTCCAGGGCCTTCTGTCGGATTTGCTCGATGTTCTCCTCATGACGTCGCGCTGACTCTTCTTGTTTCAGCTGGATCTTCTTCTGAAGCTCCTCCTGAGCCTCCAGCTGTGCCACATGAAGTGCCTCCAGCCTAAAAAAAACATATATGTTTATATAATAAAACATGAAAAGTTATAATTACTTATTTCAGTGGCCACATCATACAAGCAAATAATATTAACAACAACAAAAATGTAAAAACGAATCGTTTCGAATCGAAGTAGTCACTCTGAAGCCCTACTTGTTCACTCAGTCTATGAACTGAGATTATAGGAACTGGTCCATGCCAGGACTAGAAGAGAAAAACACTACTCCGACTGAATATATTGTACCTTTCAGTCCTGTCTCGAGCTTTTTCCTTCGCCAACTCTTGACGCTCTTTTTCCTTTTCCTGCTTCTTCTTGTCAACCTGTTCGTCACGCTTTCTCTGTTTCTCTTGCATCTTCTCCAGTTTCTCCTGACGCTCCGCTTCAATGGCTTTCCTCCTCTCCTCCACCGCAGCTTCTTTCGCGGCCTTCTCTTCCTGCTTGCGCTGCCTCTCTTCGTGAATCCCCTGCGACGCAAATGACCATATTATTGTAGGTACCGCAGCAGCTTATCTTATCGCCCCTAAATAAAGTATCTCACGAAGACTTGTTCCCACCATACAAGTTTAACGCTACTCCTCGGTTAAATTTACTTTTTATCCGAATTTAGGGTAGTTTCTGATAAAAATAGTTCTGTGTCTTATGAAGACAGTGGTCTCACCTTAACAAAACTGAATGTCCCCTTAACTATGACGATTGTTGTAAACTAGCAGTAATGAAGTAAGTACCTGTAATCTGTCTTCTTGCTCCTGCCTGAGGACCATCAGATCATGCCTCTTGTTGCGAGCCTCCATTTCATTGATAAATGCAATTTCTTTCAATTTCTCTTCTTCATCATGCGCTTTCCGCATAATCTCCTTCAAATAAAGGTTCCTATTCGCTGCAGCTCTCTCCAGCTTCATATCCAATTGCTGTCGTCTATCTTCAATTAATTTCTCTTTTGCTGCTTTTACCTCATTGACCTAAAAAACAAAATAAGTTCGTTGACTTCAGAATTATCTTCGACTAATTAAATTATAGCAGTCGGTGTCATGTAATCACAGCAAATCGTTGTGGAACCCACCGGAACCTTTTCTTAAATTTCCGTGGCCAAAACCAAGAAACATCTCTGAGAACATCTCCCGAAAACCGTTTCATACCACACTAACACTAGTTTGAAAAAAAACGACTCGCCTTTCTCAAAAGCTCCCTCAGTTTGAGAGCTTTTTCGAGCTGTAGTGCTTCCCGTTTGGCAGAAGCCTTGGCCTGCCTGGCTTGGAACCGCTTCACAGTGTCGGGGATGGATCGCTTCCGGGATGGAGATGATAGTTTCTGATGGAGTTCCATAGCTCGTCCTGGATGCCGAGCAAGGAATACTTCCAGTCGCTCCAAAGTATCCAACTGCTCGTCAGGAGTCATTCCTGCCATAAACCCAACACTCATATTAACCTCACCTACGTTTACCTACCCTACCAGTTTTTTTTTTCTGAATCATACCAATCAACCATCGAGTGTTCTTACTAATTTTGGGAACTAAAATCACTTGAGTCTTAAATTAATTGATCTAGTTGATGAGCAAAAATTCACCACAAGGTATTGACTCTTCTCTCACGGTTACTCTCTTCTGTAAAGTACCCTAAAATGAGCAGCGCAAAAAATCAGTTTGAAGAAGTTTATCTGTAATCATCTCTTATCTAGTGCCTCAAATTTAAGGATCACTTATAAAAATTACCTTCTTTTGAGCAGTTCTGAACGACGAGCCTCTCCAGGGCATCAAGCGTTTCCATTTGGTCCGCCCATGATAGCCCTGTGCAGACAACACACGTCACGCAACACCAAGCTACCACAACGTGAGTTAACACGCCACAACACAAAGCCACGAAACCCCACCCACAGTCACGGCTCCAACTGGATGGATGCAAAATGGAATGCCAAAATCACTTTCGAAAAATTGGCATCAAAACACTGTCACTGATTTTTGGCGTATTTTTGGGAACTCCATAGTATAACTTCGGCTGATGTGAGGAGGAATCTCCTGGACTGTGAGTTCTAGAAGATACCACTGGGTCGACTCCCCTAACTCAGAGTTATACCATTGAGTGTCCAATCCAAGACCAAAACTAAGTGCCAGTATCCATTCACTTTAAGGAGGCAATATGGTTATGTTACACCCAATTCTAGAAAGCCATTATTCCAAGACAATGGTGAAGGAACAGTCGTCGTAAAATCACATATAAGGTAACCCACGGGAAGCTAAAGTAACATGCGTCACCTAAGGTAATAACTAAAAGCTGAGCAGGTAAATTATGAGTGAACCCCACACTGCTGAGCCTCTACATGGTACCAAAAATAGAACAGAATGGAACTCAATTTCACCTCCAGCACTGTCTATTTTCGTTCCTGTCTGTTCGAAAAATATGCTGGAACTTTACTCTGTCACATATGAAAACGAAACAAGTCAGTAACACAATAACAAATGGGTATTAATTACAAAAATGAGTCACTCCACTCTCCACAGGTTTAACGATCTGATGAGCAACAATGACCACTCTGGCAGGTGAGAGCCAGAAGAAGACAACAAGAGAAGATGGACGTACCCTTCATGAGAGTCTCGTAGTGGTAGAGTTTCTTGGGCGAAGGTTTCGCCTCGTTGGTGGGCGTCGAGACGTCTCGATCTGACTCTGGTTCTTCCTCTGTCCCGGTCTCGGTTGTCGTCTCCCCATCCGTTTCTTCGTCTCCTGTCTCCATATCCATCTAATTAAAAAACAAATTCATGTAAGGGAAGTTTTAACATCGAGTTTGTCTGCTACACCTAAAGAAAGCCTTAGATAGGTTATACCAACGAATATAATTCATTTTCGTTAGCAACTTTCATTGGTTAACGGGTATATTTTTTTTCCTCCTGGCACTCGAATCAAAATATTATATTGAAAATTCCTCTCTAAAGTATACAATAAATAAATATGATGTTAGTATATTTTTAAATATCATTTAACATTCTTCAGATCAGGGACAGCAATAGCGACTAACGAAACTGCGGCCACTTACCTCAATATCCGCTGACTCCAATTCATTTATTTCTTTTTGAAGAAGCTCCTCTGCTTCAGTGTTGCGCTTGATCTCTTCATCAAATTGATCTTCTTCATCATCCACTACTTCCTGATCAATCAAAATACTTTTAGTGTTACTACCGGATTCGTTTGACAACACACGATCTGCAGTTTTGTCACCTGCCTCAAGAGAGCCATTACAAATAGCATCGCTTGATTTTTTCTCGCTTACGGACAATTGCCCTGTATTTTCCTTACTCTCCGGTAACTGATCTTTCTCCCTCTCTTTCTCTGCGCAGTCTTCTATGTATTTTTCAAAAGTTTTCCTCGGCCCTTTACGTTTCTCTTCTACGCGCCCCTCCATTCTCTCATCTTCGAGTCTTTTTTCTTGTACTTCATTACTTTTTTCTATTTTTCGTTCCGAGGGCATATTATTTTTTGCTTTAGCTTGTTCACTGGGTTTGAGTGCTGGTTCAGGAACGCTTTTCTTCTGTTTTGGCACAGAAATCAATGCGCCCGGCTTTCGTCCGGGCGTCTTCTTTTCCTGGGCCCCAGCAAAGGCTAGTGAGGGTAAAGATTTAGCTGAACTGGGCACATGATAGCGAGTTTTGGCTTGAGGTTTAATGGCACCGGAACGAGGTTTTAGGTTTGTGGTGCTCCTTGACAGAGAATCGTCCAAGGATTCCAGCTTGTTTGCAGGAGAAAATCGAGAGCGAGATCTAACTTTCACCCAACCATCCTCTGAAAAAAACGCAATATATTGGTGGTATAAAAGAGGGAACAAGAGAAATTGCCTTTCTTTCGTTAGTATTTTCAAAATAAAAATGGGTAACGGCAGTAGTTCACTTTTTAAACAAATTACTGGAGTAAATTAAGGTAGCATTGAGAACTAAAACCCCTCAGGAGTAAGGCACTGAATAGGGAACAGGCCGCCGTTACCACACTATCCAGTGTCCCGTATGAAATCGAATATTATAACAACAGTGGCAACAGAAAAGATTTTGCCAGGTCAGTCACTGATTGATCAATTAATACTAATTGAAAAAAGAAGAAACACTTGCCATCAGCTAAATTGGCTCGGGAATGAGTAGCAGACCTCGTCTCGGCAGTGATAACAGTACAAGATGATCCCGAACTTTGCAACGAAGAATTAGAGTTGGAGAAGCTGACTCGATCCTCGCATTTGACGCGTCCTTCGCTCCTCGATGGTTTTGATTTCATGTCCTGTGGCAAAAAATCAGTTGTAGCTTTTTTCTACTTATACCAGCTTGAAGTAATTTCTACTAACTTAACTCTGCATGGACAAATGTAGAAAACCCTGACAGTTTCATCATTATCAGGGGGATCCACGACTCCTCCTTTGCTGCTCCAATATTATCAAAGCAAATAATAATTTTTTTTATGTCTTTCAGAGGCTTGAGGGTAAATTATGTTTAACTTGACTCACACCACAGCTTCTAGCTACAGAATTAAAAACGGGAACAGCAAACAACAAGTAACTAACTTTTGACACTGACAACTGTAGTGATTAATGCTATCCTGCTACTCCCTGCAACGTTTTACAACTACAGCGTATAAAATGAAAACTAAATACGTATCTACAAATTTAAAAACACTAAACAACAAAAGCCATTTTAAAAAATAAGCACATTGAAGGATCACAAAAAAATGAAGAATCGTGAAAAACACACATGCAGGACAGGGAAATGACACAGTGCTGTGGATACCTGAGAAGCCTTTGCCAGTCTCTTGTCAATGTTTTTCTGACACACCGTAGAGTTGGGGCGGAGGCCGCCAGAAGAGGAGGAATTGCTCTGCGGGAATGTGGGCAACATTAGTATCGAGGTCTACCATCGATTGTTACGAAGTTGACCTCTTAAGTCATACTTGTTTCTTTCCCTCCAAATAAAAAATTATAAACATACCTGACTTGCTAACAAAGACCGACGAGGTCTTTGGCCTGCCGCTGTCGCGTCAGAGAATCTGCCAGATCGAACTTCACCCACAGTGCGAGACCGGGTGAGTTTATTGCTCGTGGATGTCGGAGGCTGGCGAATGGATGTGGACGGCAATGGACGAGCACCCCACGGCTGGCGCGACACCGCGGCGTAAGCCATTCGTGCGGGAGTGGCACGTACGGGAGCGGAGGCCCGGGGGGAGCCCCAAGCCGGCTTCACCGCAGGTACAGTCACGTTCTTGGCGGGAGACTTTGCAGAAGACACACTGGTAAGTTTGCAGTAGGGAACAGTTGGCTTGGGTTTCTCCTCTTTTCCTTCACTCGATTTCTGTCTTATTTTTTCAGTGTCATCGGGTCCAGTTAATTCTGAGCAGGTCTGAAGGCTGACTGAACGGTATTTCGGTCCATTCTCATCCACATCTTCTTCACGATCAGTCTGGCAGACTTCATCCACCATCTCGCACTCTCTTTTCTCTTCATAAATTACATCAACCTTTTTATCTTCCTTGTTGGCCTCATCTTTGAAGTCCTGGACCACTTGCATTATATTTTCGGTAAATGAAAATGTAGATTTTTCAGTGGCAACTGACATTTCTAACGGGTGGTCACTCACTGACGATTCGTCTCCGGAATTCACAGCACTTGACGTTTTGGACGAATGGGTAGAGTCTTGGAAAGGAATTTTTCGCCGCACGGCTTCGACCAAAGAGGGCTCAGGAGTTCTCATACCATGAATCTTTCCAGGTGAGCTTTTGCGGATTTCCCACGCCAAAGAGACCGGGCGCTGGGGCGGCGGCGTCGTCTCGTACTCCCATTTAATTTTAAACCAGTCGATCAGATTTCTGAAGTCGCGGGAATAGGTGTCGAGCACCATCATCACCTCCTTGCACTGGCTCACGCTTTCATCCGATTCACACGTCTGGTAAATCTCATCAACAGCTCGCTGGAGATTCCCAAATAGGAACGCCCAGTACCGAGCATGCAGCTCTGCAACAGTTTATTATTATTAAGAACTGCCAACCAGCACGCCATCACACAAGGATTATTAAATTTTTTAACACGGTAAATGGGTAGGGCACTGCTTCTGAGAAGTGAACTTTAGGCGAATGTTTCAATCTGAATTCCTTCTTTGACAAAAACACGCTTTCTCTTCCCGAACAAACTTCACCTTATGTCGAAAGTCAAGATCACCTAACGTCTCAGGACGTGAGCGGTCCCATTCATTTCCAAATCCCTACGATAAAAGTTTTCTAAAATCCCCGTTCTATCACTTTCATTTTATGACATGACCATCAGTAATAGGAACGCGAGTAAGTGCGAGTTTTAAGTCTGGCTTTTGCTTCGGAAAGTAGCAAAGTGGATATTTTAATCCTCAGATTAATGCTTGAAGATGGATGGTCATGTTACCTACCCCATTTTACTGAAACTTTCCATTACATCTTCAACTTCTCCCTTTTTGCACCTAGCAAGAAACTGAAACTTCACACACTAAACCAAACATTCGTAAGAAAAATATACAAGCCTTAGTCCACATACCAGACTTCTTGTCGCGCCCCGTAGATGCAGATCTCACTCGAGTAGAATTCTGGCCCAGTTCAATTGTCCTCTTCCGCTTCTCTGAGGCAAGCAAGGTAGGGGAAGTTGGTGGTTTTCGCATTGCTGGTTTTCCTGAGGCAAAGTAGACGCAGGCAAGTGTCACTAGCGATATGGAATTAGCCAGATGCGAAAAACGTGTAGGTACAGAGGTTGGACTGTTAAGACCAGAGTCGCAGCCCACACAGTGTTGCGAGAGCCGCCTACGCCAACGAAATTATATGCCATCCACGCAAACTCACGTCTAACAGAGATCTTTCCCAATTGTTGGAGATAATCAGATTGTCTAGACTGTCTAGAGACTACTTAAATCGAAGCCTGAATTAAATTTTCACGTTTCATTTTTTTAATATTCGGTTCATGAAAAAAAGTTACCAGAATCTAAAGCTAAGTAAACTAAGACAGTAGGTACCTCTAGTTAAATTATTGGCTGATGGTTTTATGACGAAATACTCCCCTAGTTGTAAAGACTGAATTTAGCGATATAATTACATACCCTAGTGCTATGACAAGTTTCAGGGGTAGGTAGGTAAGTATAACGAACGTACCACAAAGTAATTTGAAGGCACTAGTCTGGCGCCCCCGAACTACCCTAGATCATTATCATTTGTCTGCCCCAAAGCCATACCGTACCACTACCGCCTACTAGGAGGGGACATGATGCTGATGCTAATACGTTACGAAGATTTTTATATTTATTATAACAAGCTACCAAAAGTAGTCAAAGGTCCCGAAAACAATAAACCTTCAGCATTTACTCAACCGCGCGGGTTTTTGACAAGCGAATGTACCTAATTCACAAACGGTACCTGAAAACTCATTCCAGTAGGGAAGGCAGGAAAAACGTCCTAGGTACATCCCTACCTTATTATGGACTAATGTCAAAACTAAAATATAATTAATAATAGGACTCACCAAGCTCTTTCAGAGAGAGAGGCACGTTAAATGCAAAGTTACGTTTTGGATGTCTGGACTCCTCCTGTACAAGTAGATGTACACCCTCCATTGCTTTCAAGTTGGCAATAATTTTAGTAGGTGTTCAACAAAACTTCTATACAAAGCACCGCGGTTTTCTATCACTTCATCACGAAGGAGAAATTCTCGAACATTCTTTTTTATGTTTTGACTTTTGTCCATTTGTTGACAATCCAGCTGATTTTTTTGCCGTAAAGTTGTCATCTTGGAAAAATTATTTTTGATAACTCTATTGATATATCGATGTTGCAAATGATATGTTTCTGAAAAAAATAATTTATTTCTGGAATGGAGTATTTAAATAGCTTATAATATTTAAAATATATTGTCATTATATTTAATAAATAGCAATTAAATCGTTTATTTTACAAAAATGCGAAATACTTTTTACATATATAGTATCGATACTGTATCGATAGCACATCATAAATTTACAAAATGGCGTTAGAAGCGATCACTGGTATTCCAAATTTTAGACCGGATTATTGCAAAAATAATGATTCTTATGCTGATGGGGTGGCTAATTTCACCCAGCAATGCAACCTTGCGGTTCCACCGTACGCCAATGTGAGTAATTCATCTAAATATTGCTCTCTATTTACCTTGCCGAATGTGCCCTGTCATGTACCTTCGCGGATGCATTTTGACTGGAGGAGGTGTTACAGAAACGAAGCTAATAGAAACCTGTAACCACCAAAATGTGTGATAAACCTGCCTAACTACATACACTGTAGTATTATTATGTGAAAGTGTGGGCACTAAATTTTTATTCTGCTTTTTAGCCGGTTGAAGCTCTGGACGATTTCCAGCGAGGTGGTTTGAAAATGCATTTTGACCACGGGACTACAACTTTGGGATTCAGATTTAAGAATGGTGTTGTCTTGGCTGTTGACTCCCGAGCGACGGGAGGCCAATTTATTGGTAAGTAGGTACCATGGTTCTAAGACAGAAGTTTCCGCAGTTTATCTGACTTAGGGTGCGTCCCACCATGCCCAGTTAAAATTTAACTGGAGATTTACCATGTTAAATTTAACTCAAAAGTTAAATTTAACATGGTAAACATAGGACAAAATCTCCAGTTTAATTTTAACTGGGCATGGTGGGACGCACCCTTAGGACTTAGGACAGTTACACAGCAATATTTTGCTGGTATCAATATTTGGGTGATCAGTCACTTTACTACATTTCCTCTCCTAGTTCATTTTTTTTGTAGGCTCTCAGACCATGAAGAAGATTGTGGAGATCAACGACTACTTGCTGGGCACACTGGCAGGTGGAGCCGCCGACTGTGTGTACTGGGACCGCGTCCTGTCCAAGCAGTGCCGTTTGTTTGAGCTGAGGAACCGCGAACGGATCTCTGTTGCTGCTGCCAGCAAGCTCATGATCAACATGGTCTATAACTTCAAGGGGATGGGCCTGAGCATGGGGATGATGATCGCTGGGTGGGACAAACGGGTAAACCTCTTTTTAGTGCATAAACAACAACAAAAAACGTTAAAAATTAATGTGAAAGCCATTTTTTTGTTTTATATGATAAGTTAACGATAAGATAACAATGCGATCGTTAGGAGGGACTGTAGTGAGGTGGTGAAATTCAGCCTTGATCCAAAATACAGGGCTCTTGGTTTTTACCAAAAGGGTCTGTAGAATGAGTTTAGAAAAGTTTTGTTGCTTATTGCAGGGCCCTGGTCTATACTACGTTAGTGACGACGGCACGCGGGTCAACGGCAAAGTGTTCTCTGTGGGAAGCGGCAGCATTTACGCGTTTGGGGTTCTGGACTCTGGCTACCGTTGGGATCTGGGAGACGATGAGGCTCACGAGCTTGCGCAGCGAGCTATTTACCACGCTACCCATCGAGATGCCTATTCTGGAGGCATCGTCCGAGGTAGAAAAGTTTACTGAGACTTGCACTAATTTTACAACAAAAGTCACAGGCTGAAGCTTCTGCCACGGTGTTCCTACTATGTATCAAGTGCTCCCCGTAATGTGTTTCAACTTTCAGCATGCATGTACTTCGCTTGACAGGTTATATTCCTTAGCTTCATTATGTTGACTGAAAATCTACTTCTGAGTTATTACCTTATTCTCGAACTAAAAGAGCCATGTATTTTTTTGTACTTCAGTGTACCACATCAAGCAGACAGGATGGGTGAAGATATCAGAAGCTGACTGCAAGGACCTCCATTATCGCTACCAGGAGGAGTATGGGCGCAAGGAGGCTATTTAATTTTTTCACTTTTTCATTAATATGGTAATATGATTTTCAATATAATTTTTGGCTGGCCTTTCAATTGCTTGCTTTTTTACTTGTATGTAATTTCTAATTTTATTATAGTAATTTCGTTCCTTCTATCTTTACTTTACTAGAAGTATTTTACCGTAGGTACCCAAAGTCAGACAAATACGTGTAAAATGATAGGTACACAGTGGATCCTCAGTTTATCTCTGGTTCAAGGATAATACAGTTTTTTAATAAATTATCGGTGCTCTGGTTTAAGTTCCTAGGGACTGTGTTCACTATTCATTTATTTAAATATTGGCGCGTTTAACAAGTCTATTCTAATGCCACGAAATCTATGCGTCGTCTGCTTACTCTGCTACCTCAATAATATGTTGTTTACGTGTTTTTGGTTTTTCTAAATTTTTTGAATGTTTTGTAGTATGTAGAATTCGACTGACTAAAAGTAACACTAGTATGTCAAAATCTAAAGCCCCTGTGCGAAACGGCACAGTCAAACAAGAGCTTGACTCCGTGTGGCGAAGAGCGTGGACCCCAAAATCAGAATGGCCGGACAAGGATGAGTTCCTCGATGTTATTTATTGGTCGCGGCAAGTCATAGGGCTTATCGTCGGCGTAATATGGGGGCTTCTTCCCCTCAAAGGCTTCATTGCATTACTACTGTAAGTTTAATAGGACAGTGGACTGCTTAGTTCTTAACTTTCCGTTCTTGCTTTGGTAGCGAGAGCTAGTACCTACCTGAAAAACAGTGGTGTCCCTATCTTGAAGAATCTCCAGCCCTGTTACTGTACTGCCAAGGCAACATCTAAGTACTACACGTTATTCCTTTTCTGTATCTAAACATAGAGTTACTTTTATACCAAACTATAAACCTTACCCGAGAACTCCCGTAGACAGACAACAAAGTAGGTACCTATATATTCTTCTGCAGACTTCAACTGAGGCAATTAAGACATAATGTACGCTGCTTACCAACCTGGTTCAATGTTCTTGTTTCAGATTTGCTTTAGTCAACGCATTAATAATCTACCTCTACTTCTCATCTTTCCAAGAAATTGATGAAGAGGAGTTCGGTGGGGCTTGGGAGTTGACGAAGGAGGGATTTATGACTTCCTTTGCCGGGTTCCTGGTAACGTGGATTATCATATACACGGGAGTTCATTTCGACTGACAGTGGGTATCTGCGGCCGAACGCTCACCTTCATCACCTCTTTGTATTCATAAACTATAAAGACATCTTTATTAATTTATATTATACTGGAAGGCGATAAAAAATACAAAAATAAATGTAATTTGTTACTACATTGGTCTGATGGGAATCTAGCTGATAATTCTACAAACATCAGAGTTACAATTACTATAAGTCCACCCTACTCTTGGATGAAAGTAACCACATACTTACATAAAAAAAAAACTTTTTCCAAATTATATTTTGTTCAGAGGAAGAAGTAGGAACAAGGGGTAACAGTGATCTAAAAGAGTTTAGCAATGATGATTTAGATTTGTGTAGCCTATCCACCCCTGAATATGATTGAATCTACTCTCGTCCAAGAGTGACGTGGACTAATAACCAGAAGATGAATTCAGGTACGTGGTAGGCAATAGGGTTGCAGCAGCGGATGCCCGGCAGTAATCCGTACTTTACCAGTCAAACTGCCTATACGTTAAAAACGACTCCCCACACGGCTCCTACCATTCCATTTTGAGGGAAAAAATTGATTCCGGTACAGGTAAACTCAACCCAGTGCAATACTTGACTTGTCCATGTTAAAGGGTAGTGAAGAATAACGATTCCTTAAAAAAAGAGCGTAGGTCAGAAAACATCCTATCCTTCTTTTGTCTAGCTACTGCGTACATCCACTGTCGGCTGAGTCTTGTCGCCTTTTTAAAATAACTGTCCGCTGCAACTCTAAAAGATACAACAGGTATATTATCATTAAAAAATATGCTTACTGCGGGTAAACGACTATCCTCAAAAAGAGGTTTTGAGATTTTATACAGAGGCCAAGCCTTGCATCAACCTCCAACAGTGAAGTACTGAGGATCGCCGGACTAAACTACGTACATAATAATTACATACCAGTTATTACTGCGTATAAAACATAAAACCGCGCTATGCGACTGGACGCGGATAATGAGTATTAAAACTGAGTTAATTTGATTATCGATTAACAAATTAATTATTGTATTGTCACTGCTAGTACCTACTTGTATACCTAAAGTTTTACACCGCGCAGTAACCCCTTCTCATGCAGCTCTGTGACTCGGTAAATCTTTTGGGCTTAGAAAGATATTGAAAACAAGCACAAGGCTTTGAGATTTTGTTATTACTTTTGAACGTTATCCTTCACTTCATTGTTCCATGTTCCGCCCACACCCTTAATTGGCTTAATTTTAAAACTTTGGCAGTTTTACTTTACACACTCATTACTTACTAGCTGATCGATACGGACGTTAAATCAGAAGAACTGCCCTCAATTTGCTGCAGTAGCAAAGCTCTCTTCAGTTCTATGCGAGCTTTGTGGATTATGTAAAGTAGGAGACTGATACCACATACCACCTGCAAAAAACAGCACATTTGACTTGACCTGCACTTGGGCCAGACATTTCCTCACTGAACTTGCTTGTCCGAATTCTTGCTGTGGAATTTTGTGAGTTTATACATCCACTCCGATTTAGTGGAACGCAGCGATACCGGTGCAGGGAACTGATAACGGTAATTACCCATCTGATGAGATATATGAAAGGGGCAAATATCATCATTTTTCTTAACTGAACTGATGGCATACCCGGGCTGTGTTCACTAGGGATTGTGTATTCTGTGTACAAGGAACCGTGGACGCAGCTCAGCCCAGGTTTCCTATTTGATAACACGTGAACATTCGTGAGCTGAAGATAAGTCTAATACGCTTGTGCTCAATGCACCAAGTGTGCATGCAGTAGCTTTCAGCGTTACCGACCTGAATGCAGAGAACGAGGATCCCAGTGGTGGCATGGGAGTGCTCGCTGAGAACGTCTTCCATCGAGCGCAGGGTGCTTCCGAGATACGTCGCAAGGCATTGAGCGGGCAGAAGACCCAAAAAGGAAGCCACGTGGAATGTTTTTGGCGTCACATTGCTGAGCTGGAAGAATTCAAATTATATGAACTTTTGATTATGCCAGACTATTATAAACTAAACAATTATAAGACCTTTATATAACTGAAAACATTCTGTCTCGATCTGAGACTTATACAAAATACACCTTTCTGAGATCATTCGTTGGAAGCTGTTGAGTTTTTTGTTTTTTTGTTTGTTCTTCGGACTTACTAGACAGGTACGACACCAGTTCTGATAAGAAGAGGTAAGTAGGTATTTTTCTTACAGCAAATATGGTATTCTGAAGTCCAAACGGAATCGGTGAGAGCCTACAGAAAAGGACTATTTTCATAGCCTGCGGTCCGCCGATGACTCTTAGAACGGCTTGAGCATGTTCACTCTTCTCCAGCTTGCAGATGGGATACTTGCGATGGAATGCTCGAATGCTGTAGTGAGCCAAGGCGACCCCTACATTGGCAGACAGCACTACTGTCACTAACCCATGAACCATTCCAAACAGGTACCCACTGGACAGCACCAGGAGCATGTAGCCCCACAAGAAGGGGAACGACACCAATGTAAACAGAACTATAAACAGGAAGTAGACAAGCGCAGTGTCTTGATAACTCAGCCACATCAGAAGAGCTTTTACATAAGTCTTACACATGAGAATCACAAATAATAAAAATATCACGGCAGCTATGGTACATAAATAATTACACGCTGAACTGAGATGAAGAAGTCTCGTAAACTTATTTATCACAGTTTCAGGCGGTCGCTTCGCTGATGAAAAGTTAATGTCATCCTTGTCTGGTATGTTCCCTACAATGATATCCATATCTCCGTCAAAATTCATCGATATTAAACAAATTTTTAATTAACTAGGTCGAATCACGGCATTGCTAATTTAATTTTGGCGAGATAACAGGAAAGGTGATCCACTGACACAAACGTAAACAATACATGCAGACTTGCAACATGACAACAATAAGAAGCGCTATGATTGGCCGAGTTTTCACCGTTTTGTTGGTATGCGTGCGACGTGTTTTGAAAATAAAATCTGGAGGAAGTAAAAGCAAGGTCGAAATAATTTTTATTTCCGGAGTCTGACAGATACTGCAAGTTAACATTCGGTTTAAAAATAAGAGTCAACATGAATATTGTAAAGTCCAGTGTTCTTATGAGACCCAGCGCTTTTCGATGGGCTTTGAGGAGCCATTCGTGTACCTCTGGCCACCCCCTGGTCGTTCACCATGTTTTTCAAAATTTGGGAAGGACATTCGAGGTTGAACCAAAAAGGGGTCATAAAAATTTCGGCCACAGACCAAAACCTACGCCTCGTATTACCAAAATTTACCATACGTTCACGGTTTTAGCTATGATCCTCTGCCTCATCGACTGGCGCAAGTAAGTACCGACCTGCTCATTGATTTTCAGTTTTCAGATGAGGCGGAATTTGTACGACGTATTTACGGTAGAAGTAGCTCTGGGAATCTCAACGCGAACACTACAATTGATTAGCATTGTAGGTATGTACTTACTACTTCGTGCAGTCTCCAATTTCTGCACCTAAAGCAGATTGCAATGTTCGTCATGTTTGGCTTAATTTCAGATTGCACAAATGCTTGTATCCAAAAGTTGATGCAGCAGATATTGGTGACACCCCGGAGGCATCTGTAGAGAACGTTGAAAATGAAGAAGGTGGGAAGAAAAAGAAGAAACGAGAGAAGATAGGATTCAGGGATAGAAAGGTAATGGAACTGCCATGATTAAAATTGAGGTAAAAAGTCGACTGACTAGCTGAAGGGTCTAGCTTTCTATACAACACTTCAAAATATAGGATATTTCCTACGTACCTACAATATTACAATTGAAACTTACAGCTTCGAAAGTATTGTTTCTTCTACCAAGAGTAAGTTTAAGTCAGTGGCGCTGGCTCTCACACCAACTTACGTATCCTCATTTGATTTTTCGTGTTTTGAAATTAGATAATCGAATATGAAAATCGTATGCGTGAATACTCGACGCCCGACAAGATCTTCAGGTATTTTGCGACTGTAAAGATAACTGTTGGGGAATGGACCGAGATATTTATGACCCCAGACGATTTTCTGCGGGCAATGACGCCCGGTGTCAAACAGCCAGAGGGTTCGTTTCTGTATTTTTTATAGGAGCTGGGTCTGGGTGGAGGTCAGTAGTCACTGGTGGTGGTGTTAAGTATTTGTATTCCGGGCCTACTACTTCGCAATCAGATGCACTTCGGTGGTTCGGCAAAATTCGCTTTTTCTGACATAGTGTGCTAAGTAACATTGCACGACTGAAATTATTATATTGCTCCTTCTTCCCATAATGATATTTTTTTAATCAAACGCCAAGAATCAGTTGAAAAAATCAGTCGAACAGGTCTAGGTTCGGTGAATAGGACATACAAAAAACGAGCAGAAATCATGAAAATAAATTGAAAAAAAAAAAAAAAAAAAAATTGAATTACTTTTTATTTTTATTCATTGAAGATTTTTTAAGGTTGATGCCCCTACTAAGCCAGTACTAAGAGGAAATCGTGTGTACCGACATCCAGTAGTAAATGTTTACATGACTGGTGTTTGAAACTTGTATTCATAAAATTCAAAAAGGATTCGTCTGTGTGGTGATGGTTATGGGTTGCATGGGGATGGTCACACCTTTCAGATAATCGAGTATGAGAATCGGATGCGTCAGTATTCTACTCCGGACAAGGTGTTCAGGTACTTCGCAACGCTTCAGGTATCTCATCCTACCAACCATCCCGAGCAGCATGAAGTCTTCATGACACCTGACGATTTTCTCAGGTCCATGACTCCAGGACTAAAACAACCTGACGGTAACTACTTATGTGGCTTCATTGGTATGCGGGAAATTTGCGGCCTCTATATAACATCGCCTGGGATCATTCTGTGATTTATTTATGATATCCGAATAAACATTTTTCAATTAGTATTAGGTAGTTTGTAGATAGAATATGGGCAAGATTTATCATCCAAAATTTTATTGTTTTAGGCTTGGGCCTGGACCAATACAAGCGATACGACCCTAAGGTACGTCTTCAGCCACCTCCGTAGCTAGCTAAATAATTATATATGAAATAAAAATGAGAACTTACAGGGGCTTGAGGTTCTAATTTTGTCAAAAATTAGTACCTATTCGATGGAGATAATTAGGCTGATCTGTGTACAGTAGAATGCGGATGGAATGCTGGAAAATGATTGAGGAGCACATTTTTCATCTATGACTATCGTCCTTCTCTGACCTAACCTTTCCACTGCAGTTGTAATATTATTTCGCCCCGATACGTTTAAATCACCTACTTTCTGTTACCTCGCCGTGTATTTTTGCGTCCTGTCACTCGTAATCAGTAGAAATTGATTTCACGCTCCTACCTTCCCTTAGGGTGGAAGCACTAGATAGTTCTGTGTTTATAACCCCCACATCTTTTACAAGATTGCTTATAAACACAGTGCTCGAATTTTTGAGTAGGGATGAATGGGAAATAATTGAAACGGTTCTATTAAGGCTGAATTTCACCACTTTCCGATAGTGTCTTTAACGGGAAGATTTAACGAACGGATTTACGTTATCGTACGTTTAGCTTACGACAAATGCTTTGCGCTTGCACTTGTTTCTCTTCGAACGCACTTGTCGTAAGCTAAACATACGATAACGTAAATTCGTTCGTTATCGTATGTTTAGCTTACGACAAGTGCGTTCGAAGAGAAACAAGTGCAAGCGCAAAGCATTTGTCGTAAGCTAAACATACGATAACGTAAATCCGTTCGTTAAATCCTCCCGTTAAAGACACTATCGGAAAGTGGTGAAATTCAGGATTAACCTTTTAAATATATTATTTCGGTTATTTTATTTTTTCTAGATGAAACATTACTTACTGACTTTCAGTCCACTCCAAATTGTAAAACGTCTCTCCAATTCCTTTTCTAATCTGTTTTTTGTTTCTTTATCTATTTTCACTTCTCTGCCCCAAAGCAGAACCACCATGAGGTAATCTACAACTTTGTGTTCTGTTTCCATTTTATCGCTTGCGTTTGCCTTTTGCACCCGCAGAGTAGAATTTATCTGTTACACCCAGCCTGAGGTGCGGGAGGAAAAGTGGGAGCTCGATTTTGTGTCGGTCCACAATGTCATTCATCAAACTAGAAATCTGTTCTCGAGTAACAGTACCTGCATGGACCGACTTCTGCTTGTTTCTATTGAAGTAATAAACTAGTGTCTAGTTTCTTTAGCTGAAGTTAGAAAATTCAGTAACTACGTATTGTTACAATTTTCAAGTTAGGAAAAACAGTTCTTGTATGGTGTTATTTTTGTACAATATGGGTACTTTAGTAATTTCTTTAATGAGAGCTATCAGGAAAATGATGAAGTTCCTATGTAGGGCATGTCACTTTTAGATGACTCATCTAGCGGCATTGTTAAAAAGAGGACTCACTAATAGAGGCTGTTGAGGAGGAGGTGTTAAGTGGAGTTTGCGCTGAGCAGCATTGCATGCTATTTGCCACTAGAATGTTACAATAGAACGACACTCATCGCAAGCACAACAAGGGCACAGCGTCAACACCTCGGAGGCACCTATCACTTCCATGAACTCACTTTTAGGCCTGTGATGATGAGCGGAGGTAGCAGCAGTCAATAAGTGAAGTATCGAAAACGACGGTCACTTGACGAGCTACCTCTCACAGGCCTATTTTATTCGGCACATCGCTGGTGTCTATTATCTGCACCAGCTAAGCTCAACAAAATACATCTACCCTTGCTTAGGTACCTGCTGAAACTGCATGAAATGGCATTTACCTACCTATCTTTCTTGCTTTTTCTCAAACATAGCATTCACAAATTTCTCTACCTTTCTTAAGTTATTAGATTAATTTACGAAGGTACGATACTCTTTCTCCGAACACTGACTGCGCTTATGCCCGTAGGCTCTCTTGCATGATTTTAACGTGACACATTGGTACCTTTCTTACCTCCTTGATAGAAACTGTAAGGACATGGACATATTTTGAAGGCAAGAATTTACATTTTTAAGTCCTTCTAAAAGTAGGAGCCTCAGAACTACTGAAAAGAACATACCAGATTATGTCAGTCAACACATAGGTACTTACTAGTTACTTATGTCGAAATAAGTCGCTCAGTGAAAATTACTATTTCTCCGTAAAAAGTATTAGAATGTTTCTTACCTAGTTCTGTTTAACATACTTCGTGTGTCCATTGTTTCGTGGCGTTTTTCGTGACTAAAACATTATTGACTGGTTTTGCTGTTTTGTTTTCTTGTCAATAGTGGTGTGCTGTCTTTCGTTCAGGCGGGAACTAGGGCCATCTTAGGCATTTTTGAGAAAGAAGTGATGTCTAAAAATTAAAATGTAAATAAGTACGGCTGAATTTCACCACCTCACAATAGTGCCTTTTAACGTTCGAATAGCTATCGATTCGAAAAAGCAGACATCCTCTCGTTAGGTTTTGTTGTGTCAATAGAATTCGCCTGCTTTGTATACGTCAAATTTATTTCAACAATTTCAATCTAAAAGTGGAAATAAGCGTGAAAAAACCCCAATTTTTTCGGAGAAAGAAGTTAAAATGTTGATTAGACTACATTAGACTACACCAAATGAGTCGAAGGTATGAAAATTATCGTTTTCGCTAACACACGGAAAATCCACTCGAAAGCTAACGAAACGGTAACGGTGCATGGTGAAAGCCGTTAACATTTTTTACCGATACGATAGCGCTATCGTGTACACTATAGTCTTCACGTTAAAGTGGTGAAATCCAGCCTTACTCTATTACCGGCAGCTTATATCAGGTCATTTTCGATTTTATCAGACATGGGTTGTACCTATCTTCGCTTACGAACGCTACCTTTTCTGAACAGCAATCGCTATTTAGTGTTCGCATTGGTGTTTCAGAACGTTCACATGAAGTTAGAGTTGTCGCTGGATGAAGATAGCATCTTCTACAAGCTCGGTAGTGCTGGGCTCATCACATTTTCCGACTACATCTTCCTCCTTACTGTTCTCTCAAGTGAGTCACAATTTTCAACTGCAATTACGAGGTAGGGGTATTTCCTGTAATTTCAAGGCCAGTCTGGAGACTCCTTTTACTACAGTGGCCAAAAGGGAAGTTGCCACTGAGGAGAGCAAAAATGTTAAACCGACTTCCAGATGACTTTACGTAAATGGGGTTATTTGCAGCTTCTAGGCGGCATTTTGAAATTGCGTTCAGCATGTTCGATCTCAATGGAGACGGAGATGTCGACTGCGAGGAGTTCGAGAAGGTGCAAACTCTGATTCGTCAACAGACTTCCATTGGCTCCCGCCACCGTGACCATGCCAACACCGGCAACACGTTCAAGGTAGCCGCTTGAAAACCCCATCTTTTTTCTGCTACTGTATTGTAGGTACAAGTTATAAGGGAAGTGCTTGTCGGTAGATCAGTATTTAGGGGTAGTCCGTATATTTAAAAAAAAAAATAACAATCCACTATTTTAGATGCCTCAACACTCACAAGTCCGTTTGAAAATGCCTGAAATATGGAATAAAAAAAAAACTGTATTCTTTTTTCAGGGAGTGAACTCGGCGTTGTCAACCTATTTTTTTGGTCACAACATGGATGAGAAACTTACGATTGAGAAGTTCCTATACTTCCAACAACAGCTGCAGAAAGAAATCCTCAGTCTCGAAGTAAGAAACCCTGCCAATTCACTTGTAACTTTAACTTAGATAACAAGAAATCTAAACCGTAATGGCAGAGAACAGAGTGGGTCCCTTGGCCAAGAAGAATCTGGCAGTTACTACCTACGATTATATTACTTTTATAAGCTTACCGAAAGTCACTGAGCTAGGGAACAAAACCTATTTTAATGCACTCAATGCACTTACGAGTCATAACTTAAGCAGAATAGATACCCGTTCAAAAGCAGTGAAAACGAAGCGAAAAACAGTCAGTGCTTGGCAGTAACTAAGCCAGTTGTTTTCAGTTTCAAAGAAAAAATCCAGATGACAATGGCCTGATTACCGAAGGAGATTTCACCGAATTACTTCTTGCTTATGCGGGCTACCCAATGAAGAAAAAAGCGAAAATGCTGAAAAGAGTCAAGAAAACGTAAGTATTCGATCGAGAGTATGAAAAACCATTGTGATGCCTTGCGGTAGTGAAGGGAGTGGCTGCATTAATTTGTCAAGTAGGGTTTATTCTTTTAGAAAAAAAAATGTGGTTTTTACTGCATAGGGGCAGGCTTCGGGCTGATCTGCTACTTATGGCATCGACAAACTCGTCTTCGTACGTACGTACCTGTGCTCGTACCAAAAATGAAAGAACTTTTCCCTTAAATCCAGAATGTTTTGTAATTGCAGCTTCCGAGAGAGTGGGCGAGGGATCTCCAGAGACGACTACCTTAAGTTCTTCCATTTTCTGAACAATATTAATGACGTTGATACGGCGTTGACGTTTTACCACATCGCAGGAGCATCCATTGACCAGGCCACCCTCAAGCACGTAGCCAAAACCGTCGCACACGTCGATCTTTCTGACCACGTTATTAACGTCGTATTCACCATCTTCGACGAAAACCGTAAGCAAGCATCCATTTAATGGTGGGGAGGTACAAGGTGAATGAGGGATTAAAGTGGCTTGAGCTTCATCGAACCTCCAAAACCGCTCTTTCGCTTTTTTTATACTGTCAAAGCAAAATGCAAATTTTACCTTTGCTATTCAAGTTGACAGAGGTTGGGAAAGGCATAGTTCAACTAGTTATAAGTTTATTTATCAGGAAATTCAAGAAGTGTTGCCTTGTAAGAACATGCGACCTAAAATGATTTATTTAATTTTTAGTGGACGGCCAGCTCAGTAACCGAGAGTTCGTTGCCGTGATGAAAAACCGTCTGCTGCGCGGACTGGAAAAGCCAAAGGACACGGGATTCGTCAAACTTATCCAGAGCATGATGAAGTGCGCTAGAGAAACCAAGCCTGTATTACTAGATCTCTAAGTTACCTGCTTTATTTATATTTAATATATTACGAAAGATTGCAATACTAGTATCGCAAAAGCTGTAAGCCGGCGCTGTTTTAATGAAGTTCTGAATAGCATCCCAACCAGAGGCTGCATCGTTTGCCGTCAGGCAAGCAATGACGATGACCAATCAGTGCATGTGCTTATGCGCTTGAAGGAGATATCCCAGACAAGTTATCGTCATCATTGCCTGTCCCAGTAAAACCTACAATCAAGGTGGCCTTCGTGGGAGCTGTTTCCAAACATCTTCCCCACACGTTACATTTAGTGAGCACAATGCTCATTAGCAGGGGCTGCTTCCTTAGTTCCACCTCCTGACTTAGGTAGAATGTTGATTTGCAACCTGCCAACTTTTGCTGTTAGGACTTCCACTAGCTTAATTTGATAGTTCTACTATAATGTTATAGAAAATTTCGCTTGTTACCCTTTGAGCTGTGACGAGAAGTGCGAGAAGCATGCTGAAATCTAGAGGAAAGCTTATTGAAATAATTTTTTGTTTTGCTTTTATCGACAGCAGATACTTAAGTAATTGATATTAGTATTTCTAATCGTATTCTGTCCCGGCGGATGCAGCGATAAGCTTATTCTCGAATTTTTCATTGTTCATAAGTGTATATAGTTTTCTGGTCAGCCAGACCTCTTTCCTTATGTAAAATTTTGTCCTCATTAAATTATTAAACTTCGTTCGTTTACTTGTGCTCTCGGTTTCAGTTGAGACTTTTAAGTGTAGGTACATCAATTTTGGGGAGTGGGGAAGAGTATCTACCAACTACATGGTGAGTACCAACCTGCTTACCCACAAACCAACTACTACCCTACTACCTACAATCCTCTTTCAGTAGGAAAGTTTTGATATATTTCATATTTAATTTATGTCCCTTTTTGGCAACATGTTATTTCAAGACTGCTTTTATGCAAATTCATGCTCGCAAGTTTAAAATCCAACGATCTATGATGAATTGGCGGGACAGAAAAAGTTTCAAGTTGAGACATGATTCAAACTGATCATCTGTTCGGGACAAACCAATGATAAATACGTACTAGTTGCTGTGAGCACCTCTGCGAGGGGAGATGAAACAAGAACTTGGACTGCTTCAACATTTCAGCTGACAAATACTCCATCAGCAACTGAAGATGTGGAAGACAGCTGTGAGCGTGGATAACCTATCCGAAGTGTCGGAGGCCGGGACGGGCCGCACCGGCAGCACGTCCGGCCGCAGCGCCTACAGCGAGAACCTAGAAGAGCTTCGCACACTTTTGGGCCTTTCCGGAGACGAGGAAGTATTCTTCGACCGCTTCCGCATCGACCGGAAGAAGTTAGAAGACATGATACTGAGTAAGTTGCATTCTTCCATTTGTTGTGACAATTATGACCTTTGAAGGTGACAGGCTTTGCATCATGTGGTAATAGTGCTACACCCTCACAGGAGCTCAAGTTGAGGCGGGGGTCTTGGAGTGTTGCTGACAATTACAAGAATTCTGATCGATTGTGTAAAACCCAGAACTCTAGAAATTCTGCCAAAATAGAAGCAGGTGCAAAAGGAATGTTGTTAAGAGTGACAGTTATGAAAGCTACCCTGTCAGTAGGATTTCAGACCAGCAAAGAAAGAGTCAAGGCAGAGGGTGGCCCGCAGTCACTGACTCCGGCCCTCCCGCAAGGTTTCTGACAATTCTCGCACCCCATTCCATTTTCAAAGTCAACTGCTGGTCTCGTCAGTATTTTGGGGGTTTACCCTTCCCACTTTTTTGGCTATGGATCTCCTGACGTGTCCTCACACGAACGCGCCAGGTCGTAGAAAGCTCAGTGCAGCTCACTATCGTGAGTCATCATCATTGTTCCTGAATCTGTCTCAACCTTTCTACATGGAGAACCAATATCGGGTTTTTATGAGCGTGCTTTTTAAAATACCTAAGTACATCATCCACTTGCAGTTGTAATTAGTTACGGTTTCACCAGTTGTTACAAATTTATAAAAGCCTTGTGATCGAAAGGTAGACAGGGAATAACTACCTTACGCACCTATGAACCTTTCTTCTGTCAACCAGTCTGTTGCTACTATTTCTGACAAATTCCCCTGTTGATTTAAGAATTGAATCATCTCAGATTTCAACATATTGTTGCTGTCTACATGGCACAAGATTATCTACTTGTCTAAGCACTTACCTACCTGCCTACGGACCAGTTCTCAAGAACTTTTCAGGCAAGATTTATAGATATTTTCATTCAAATGTCTGAAACAATGTCAACAAAGCTACTGACGACCGCCTCAACTAAAACTGTTGGCATACATACGTATACAAAATATCTACCTACCTATATTCTATTCTTTGTAGTACATTATTATACCTACCGACAACACCATTTTGACTATCCCACATCCAATTTTAATTTTATTTATTTACAGGCGACAACGAGACGCTGGATACTACTCATAAGTTTTTCCAGAAGGTTGGTCCATATTCTACACTGACGAATTAGGAGGTAGATACCTACCCGGCCGCTGACTATTTCCACCTACTTATTGCTGTCTCTTGGTACCAACTGGATAGGTAGGAAAACTAATACATTAGTTTGTACCGGCCATTAAAAAAAAACTATAAAAAAATCTAAGTCAGTCAGTACTCTGTACCTACTTATTTCTGAATTCCTTCCCTTGATAGGGAGCTGACAACCAAACTCATTTTACAGGTAATGGATGCGACTTCGACCAACATTGCCTGGCCATCTCGATTGAAAATTGGAGCCAAGACAAAGAAAGGTGCAAACGTTTTCATACTCAATTTCAAAATGTTAGCTACTCTCAGCAGCTGAGCCTTCTAGCGAGTCATCTCTCACAGATCAAGTCACGAATAGTGTGGGTCCCAGAACAGACACACTTGTCCCACGGAATGGGTGTAATTCCTAACCTTCTGTCCACCCAAAAGGGTGAATAGCTTAGCAATATGGTACCAATATATTTGATGAATGACTTGATTTTCCACAGATCCTCACGTACGAGTGGCTGGGCGAACGCTTCAAGACGTACTCGTGGCAAAAGACCACATTCTTTGTTCCCTAGGAATTAGGGTAAGTTTTTCGTACCGCTTAAAGAAGGCTCAAGAGCCATTACAATCGCCGGTGTACCTATTCAATGATAAAATAAAGGGTCCGACAACAGTCGCACTTAACTTTCTCGCCCAGAATGATTTTTTTTTGTTTTTTTGAGATTTTTTTGCGGGCGTAATTTTTAAGCAATCGAAAATCGGTTGAAAATGACCCACGAGCATCTATCTGAGATCACTCATACCAAATCTCACGTCTGTCATTTTATTACTGTAGTCCCAAATGCGTTCCGACCATTCAAAAACGTGGTTTCTCATTCTCAACTCATTTTCGACACTTTTTTGACTACAACGGCCGTAATTTTGAAGATAACAAAATTCTGTTCGACAGATGTTTAAGTTACATGTTTCTACACAAATTTACCAAATTTCATGACAATCGGTCAATAAATGTGAATGGCGCCGAAACGATCGAACCATTACCAGAACGGCCGTAATTTTCAACCAATTCAATTTTAGTTGCAAATGACCTCGAAGCATCTATTTGTCAACACACATACCAATTTTCAGTGTTACAGATTGAAAAGTGTACCGTCGGCGCTTGTCTAACTAACCAAAAACACGATTTTTAATTATTTTGGCGGTTTTTTGACAATAGCGGCCGCAATTTTTGACCAATCAAAAAATCCCTGAAAATGCCCCTCGGCAGTGATTTTAGACAGGTCCATACCAAATTGCATCAAAATCGGATGAACGGTATAGGCGCTAGAGCACTGCACGGACTGACGGACTGGCGGACTGACAGACTTTTTCCAGAAACCACTTTTTTGGACTCAGGGGACCCCCAGGATCATGGGAAACCCAAAATCTCAATTTCGAAATTTTGCACGAAAACAATACTTTCTCGCCATATATGGCTAGCGAGAAAGTAAAAATACCCTCAACGAGTGGAAACTCAACCTGACTGCGGCTGCTCGCACACTTGCCCACTCACTACTTCCATGTTTTGCCTGTTTCAGAACAAGCAAGTGACCCTGAAAGTGAACGTAAGCTACACGCACCACTCGCACATCATCGGAGAGGGTGGGCAGACGATCACGCGCGTGCGGCAGAGCACCGGCTGCCATATCCATTTCCCCGATAGTAACCGCTCCTTTTCCGAGATGAAAAGCAACCAGGTCTCAATCACCGGTTCTATGGAGGGCGTCGAGAAAGCCCGCGCCCAAGTCCGTGTAAGTTAATTATCGACCTGTAACGTTATGGTGAAGGCGGATTTTACCATACCCTTGAAGATGATTCTCATATTTATGACTTTCGAGCTCACGTAAGGAAGTAAAATCCAGGATGTGTCCGGATGCCGTAGAAGTCAGGTTCGAATCCCGGTCACTGAAAAAATTCTCCCTACCTACCCCTACCTATTGCCGACTATGTTACTTACTATTTTGGAAAACCAGTAGCTTGACATGTCTTGGCATTAATATGTACAAAAGTATTGGTTAATTAGACTATGATTTTAAAATGAATTATTTCCAATGAAAAATTTCCCAATTATATCATAAAGATTCTTTAATCTGGCATCTCTTTGCATTAATGAACGAACTGTGCCTCTCAGTGGCCGAGTGGTCAAGGGGTCCGCTTTGTGTCCTGAGAGGTCCGGGTTCGAATCCCGGCGGAACGGAAAAATTTTCCGCTTCCGACATGGATGTATTGGCTTCGGCCCACTCCTAAACTGGCTTCGGCCCACTCATATTCGGCTTCGGCCACTTCGTCTTCGGCTTCGGCCAAAAAATTGTAACAACCAACTCATCGGCGCATATGTTCTCTGAACGTCGCGCGTTAAAAAAAAAAAAAAAAAATCCTAATGGAGTTGTTACCAAAATTCCTTTTAGGGGCCCTTCTGTTTTCACTCTTAACATTCTCCCTAATGAACAGGACCTGGTGCCGCTGGTGTTTTGCTTCGAGCTCCCCGTGCTGGGTGTGGTGCAGAACTGCACGGACTCGATGAGTACCTACATACAACACGTGTCGGACAAGTACCGCGTGCACGTGTCCTATCGAACCCGTAGCCGTTTCCACGCCACCCTGGTGGTGGTCAAGGGCCGGGAATGGGAAGTGGAGAGCGTCAAGGAAGCCACTCTGCTTCTCATCCAGCACCTCTGTGGAAATATGGCTGTAAGCTTGATGTTATCTGACTTTACGGGTTGGTTTGACCGAGCGAAGGTAACAGTGTAACATTAATATCTTGTTTCTTCTACTGACAAAGTGACGACTAGTGACAAAGAGCCAAAATAGTTTGTGTGAGTGAATTTATACCATATCCCAGTAATAATAATCTGGAAGCGAGTATTCAGAGAATTCTACCCACATTTTTCTTTTGACAGCGCTTCCAAGAAACTGTTGGATAGAACGTCATAAAAATTTTTCAACATTAGAAACTACAGATTTTTTAACAGTTTATTTTAGAACAAAATTTGTCCTAACCGAAATACCTAATGTCAGGGAATGCCAAAAAAAAATGAAGGTGACCTGACAAAATTCCTTCGTCAGACCTTAGATTAGAATTACAGTGCCGGAGAGAGAACCAGGACTAAATATTTTGTAAACACAGAACCAGGTACCAGTGCAGATGACGATGGAGATCTCGCCACACCACCACGCCATGGTGCTGGGCCCGCAAAGCCAGTACCTCAAGGCCATCATGGAGAGCACACAAACTCAAATCCTGTTTCCAGACGCCACCGACCCAAACATTCCTGTGCTCAAGAAAAGCAACGTCACAATTACGGGGCAAATCAATGATGTCTACAGGGCTCGTCAGCAGCTCATGGTAAAGTACTGATGAAAACCCTATAAGACCGTTTAAACTGACTCTTAAGCCACTACATAAGTGGCTAATCATTTGGGCATAAAGGAAATGGGTCATAAACATAGCAGTTTATATATTGTATGCAGAAATGTAAGTAAGTATTATATACCTAATCATTTATTCCATTTTCAGGGCTCACTTCCCATTACGCTTATATTTACTCTTGCGGACAGCAAAGTGTCTTTAGACCCAAAGCAAATCCATGAGCTGTCTGAGAATCTGGACGTGAGCGTATCTACCCGGCAGTGTCCGAAGCAAAATACCGTGTCGGTCATCGTGCGTGGGGTGGAGAGGAACACTGGGAATGTGTATGAAGCGCGACGTCGTCTGCTCCAGCTAGATGAATGCGTAATGGCCTCTATTCCTGAGGCCTATGTTATGCCCAACGCTCCCCGAATATTCGAAAAGGGTATGTTGTTTGTTACGAGACATTCTGAAGAGTGGAAGCGTGTTCAAAACAAAACTGACATTTTTTTCAACAAAAAAACCTTTGTATATTCAATTCTGAAATGTCAGAAACCTGTATAATAGCTAATAATAATATGTATAAAGTTGTGGTTGTTAATGACAGGTATATAGCATAGAATAAAAGATGGGCTCTTGGTTCTAGAATCAAATGGAAATACAACTACCGGAAGACAGTTGCCTGAGTTCCAACTACCAGAAGTGCGAGCCGCTTTCAGCCCCGTAGAACTTTCACCTGTTGTGCTGGGACATAATATGCCGATGTGGAACCTGCCGTCATGGGGGCACCTTCTGTTGCCTCAGCAGCACGCCGCGCAACAGTTGCAACAACAATTACAACAGCAGCAGCAGCAACTTTTGTTCTCTCAACGTCGACCAACCGTACCTCCGGGTCTAGCTCCTCTCCGAGACATCTCCGTCAACTCCAGTGGATATTCTTCCAATCTCAGCAGCACTTCACCAACCCTCGAAAGCAGAGCTTGTAAGCTTGTATTTTCGCTACCGTCAGTGTCACAGAGTAGGTTTTAACCTAACCTCTACCGTGAGATGTTAAGTTAAATGTACTCTTTTAAAATTGGACATACGTGAATTTTAAAGGAGGAAACAACAGCAGTAATTTCCGGAAGCCTTATGCCTTCTCCATTGTCATATCTAACGGTTAAATTGAACTTATGAAATCCACCTTAAATCTTTTTCGGGTATTTCGCAACTCAAGCAGTAGCATTTTCTCAGTCAGAACTGTCTATATGAGTTTGCGACTCACCAATGTTTTCTCGTGATAAGGAATCTAACGAGGTGTACCTATTTACCGCTAAAACTTGAGGTCTTTCACTTCGTTGAAGACGATCAAATAACTATATTTGCTTTTTCAGTTTCGGCCTTATCGTCTCTGAGCAGCAACACAAGTTCCATGTCATCTTTGGGTCGAAGTCCTTGCAACCTCTCTCCTACTTCCACCACGTTAGATCACAAGTTCTCTGGTCTTGGTAACTTACACATACCTACCTATCATACCTATCAACGTCGAAATCAATTAACGCCAAAATGGAAATGACTCAAATTTCTACCACATCAGCAAGATTAACGTGAATATGCCGAGTGCCTGATTTGGGATGCTAAGACGCCACGGTCCATGGCATTCGTTTAGTGAAAAGTTTAAAATGCCACACTTTTCCCCCCGAAAGTAAACATTTGGATATATGGATACCTGGATATCTTTTGATCTGAAATCTTCTTCTTGTTGCAGATTCATTGTATTAATTTCTGTAATATCCAGTGTCTCCTCGTATGTAAATACTTATGAAAGGAGTCAGTAGAACTTAGGTACTTACTTTACGCTAAAGTTTTTTTATTTTTTTTTACAGAGCTTGGTGGACAGACGCCTACCAATACAGAATGGGTGGAGCGGACCCTGGACTCACCGCAGTCCACCTCTCTCACACCAGCTGACTATGAACAGAAGCGTCTGCTGGCTGCCAAAGCTTTCCAGAACAAGCCTCAGGGCCCGGAGGTCCGAATTCCTACTCCCACGTGGTCAGGCTACGGCCTCAGCCTGAGCCTCAGCAGTCCCACAACCGCATTCAAAACCCACGACTTTTTCAACAAACGATCAGTAAGAAAGACCAATATTCAAGTGACCAATCAAAACTATTTTGTTTTAACATTTTATATTGAAAATTTTCCTGTTTGTTCAAATGGCTAAATAACTGATTAACTAATCTAGCAATTTTTCTCGTTTTTTCTTAAAAAAGAAAAATATCTCGATTTTAAAATCTCAACTAGATTTCGTGTATACTCGTACGTTTATCCCAATTTCACAGGAACTTTGGCAGACAAAAAAAATGCAAAATTGTCGCTCTCAATACAGAAACGCCTCCATCTTTGGCTGTTCCCTCTTTAAGTTCATGTTTATGTTCTGCACTAGTGTAACACTTTTTTCCCGTGATGGCACAGAAGTCCTGGCAGTGAGCTGCACATTACTTATGCTACTGAGATTATCTCAAAATAATTGATGGGGAATATGCCGTGTTTTTTCCTTAAGGAGCTGTTTGACAGCAGCATCTGGAGCAACAATGAATCTCCCCCTGTCTCCCAGACTAAGTTTTCGCTGGACCCGGATAGCGTGTTTCTGAGTGCCAGCAATAAATTGGAGACTATGCCTCCCGCCATCCTCAAACACATTCAAGCCCCGGCTCAGGACCTGCCCACCCTCCTCGCTTCTATCGGACTCGAGAAATATATTCGTGAGTATAAGCACTATTTCACAGGATCTTTCATTTTTTGACCATGGTCAAAAAGTAGAAGAGTTGGTCGAAGTCGAATATGAGTGTGCCGAAGCCAATACATCCATGCCGTAAGCGGAAAAATTTTCCGTTACGCCGGGAGTCGAACCCGGACCTCTCAGAACACAAAGCGGACCCCTTGATTGCTCGGCCACTGTCAGGCACATAGAGCTGTAAATTTGACTGAGTTACACTCAGTCAACATTGGGCAAAGTCGAAAAACCGCTCATCTGTTTGAACCACCAGTTTACCATCGGAGCGCTGTACAGCGGCCCTGTACAGCGCTCATATGGGTTCCCAGCCTTAAGTAACTATTCACTTTATTTGGTTTCAGAGCTATTTGCCTCGCAAGAAATCGATATGGCATCTTTTGAAATGTTCAATGACGCCAACCTCAAAGAATTAGGCGTTCTGGCGTACGGACCTCGTCATAAAATGCTTCTGGCCATTGCAGGTAAAAAAAATTAAGTGCTCGAAAAAAGTCGTATTTTACTTGCTTGCACTGTGCCCGAAAATAACCGTTCTTCTAACCTTCACAAAAAAATAAAAAGCTGCGTTCGATACTTGTTTATTGAGATGTAGTCCTTCAGAGGGTTGAAAAAATTTTCAAGAATGAACAGAGAACTGAGAAAAGTCGATATTTCCCTCATTCTGGGCTCCTAGAAATTATTGTGATTTTTCTGAAAAACGAACTAACTTCCAATATCTCTGAAGGACAGCTGAATAAAAATTAATGTTCTAGAACAAATCTGACACTTTTGATTTGTAAGTAGTGGAATAGTAAAATAGTGGCTCCCTTATGTCGTTTATTTTTCAGCACTGATTTTTCGAAGTAACTGTCTTCAACGAATTTCATCTTGTGCAAAATTTTACGAAGACACCACCGGACATCTATTGTAGCCACCTAGGTATATAATGTATTGTTCATAATCTGCCGAAATTTTTGAGAGGTAATCCCAGCTCAGAGGTACTTCGATTGTTTCCAGAGTTGAAGAAGCGCCGTTCTCCATTGCTGAACGCGGCCCCTGGAGCAGAACGCAAACGTTCCAGCGGCTGGCCTTCACATAACTAAACCTGGCACACTTGAAGGTGTGCTCAACCTAGTCAAAAGAACACCCAAGACTGAAAAATCCACCAGGCTTCGGGGCCGGTTCCCATTATTAATGAGTGGAGGTGTTCTCGGCAATGCAGTCTAGTGATATTTATATGCATGCTGTACTGTTATTTAGTTAATAGTTTTGTACAGATAGGGTTTATTGCATGTGATTTAAGCATTGGATTAGAATTTACTTACACTAGTTATCTAGTTTTACATATTAGAGAAAAGGGTTGGTTATCTTGTGATTTATCGCCGTGGTTGAAAATGCATTTTTGTAATGATCTGTTCCCAGTTTGCCACTATTCATTAATTCATTACGTATCAGGAAAGTTTGCCTTTTGATGTTCTAGTTATTTAGAACATACCATTCTTTGACTTAGACAAGTAAACTGGTATCGCTCATAATTGACTGACAATATTCACGATCCGAAAAGTAAGGTGAAAACTCTGTATTTTTTCATCCTTTAAAATTAAAATGTAGCGGCTAACTATTTGAGAGGACGTTCAACAGGCATTAGTCACAACTTAACTCCCAACCGCCGTAGCGGAACTAGTCTTGTACAAATCAGTGTGGTTTTAGTATGTGTGTTTCCAAAAGTGAAGCTTACAAAAACCAGTTTTATTTTTAACACAATTGTGTCGCATGATAAGTGGTATAGTGAATAAGATAGTACCAGTAGGTAAGAATTTAATTTGACTGGATTGGAAAAAGGTGCACGCTTAGGGATTCTCAGCTTTCCGCAAAGAAATGTTTGCATTAAATTTTGAAACATGAATAATTACTGGCTATTATTATTTTTCCTAGTGTCCACTTGCATTAAAGAAATTCTTTATTTCGAAAGCGGGTGAAGAGCGAATTAGGGCGGGTTTGGTGCCTCTCAGTTAGCCAATCCCGAGAATCAAGTCCTTAAGGTACATACAGCACTAAACTTCAGTTAAATTTTATTGAGGATCGTCTAGCTAGCGCTAGGAACCATCGCGATGTAGCTGGATTCTAGAGGAAGTCTCATTGGGAATACAAGCAGCGAATCTATGAGCCATTTCGAAGCTATCTCTAGACGTAGGAGGTTATTCCGGTCCTCAAAGCGCCAGGTGAGCACCCAGTTAACATCACATTTCAGTGGTTAGAAGAACGGGAATAGGCCTCCTCGAGTAGATAACCCCTCGGGCCTCCTAGTCTCTAATAACCAAACTGCATAAGAACATAATGTATCTACGTGTATAGAACAGAATACAATACAGAATCTAGAAATTTTTTTCTCTGACCTTTCGTACTTTTTTTTTTTTTTTGTATTTTTCATTGACAAAACCACCAACAGACAACAACAATAAAACTAAATAAAACTACTAATGGATGAATTAAAACGTTACGAGTAAATATGGCACATTTACGTAAGTATCAAAATCTTTCTATAGGTACCATAAGTCCTTTTACATAATAAAGCTAAGAATGTAACACAGAAGTTTGGAATAAGAGGTAAGAGCGAGATCATAAGGACAACAAAGCTGAAAAAAAAAGTTTTTCATTTACCCACTCAGCTAGTGGCACCAATGAACATTTACAGTATGTATGGTGTTGCCTTACAAGTTTGCACCACGACACGCAACTTCCACTGCACTGGTACGATTTCCACTGAGTGAATGTAAATAAAAAAGGTATCCAAAGAACGCAGGTTTTAGAGGAAATCAGCGGGATTACTTGGAACTCCCGTCACTTCCCAGATAGTAGCAGCCAACCTTCGGGAGTGTTCTAGAACGCAGGAAGCCGTCGCCAGACCTAGATGAATACAAAACAGCTCATACACTTGTACCTTTCGGGGGTTCATCTTAGGGAAGCATCCCTCCACCAGACGCCGGTAGAAATCCTCCGTCATGATCCCTGGCATTGAGCAGCTCTTGATCACCGAAGTGGGATAAATTTTCGGCTTGAGAGGAGACCCAGAGGAGTCTTCAAACCAAAGAAAGTAAGCATAATTGAAGGTGGTGTCCTTCCACATCATGGCAAGATGCCCTTCTTGTAAATGAGCGCGGACGAACTCGACCATGAACCAGATTTTCTTCTTAGTAAGGAATGTAGTATCTTCGGAACTAAAATCCAGGCTGGGAGCGGTCAGCCGGTGCGTGTTCCTGTCTATGTAGAGGAAATGGACGAGTCCAGGGAACTCTTCTAGGTATTTGTTGATAGTCAGGGAGGCACGTGATCCAAGTGTGAAGTTTCGGAGAGCTTTGACCCGTAGAAAGTCACTGAAGTCTTGAAGGCGATATTTGACGTCCTTGTGAACGCTCTGTATGAGGTTTTGGTGCTCCAAAAGGATCGTCTCATTGAGACAAGTCAGTCGGTGAAGGTTTTTCAGGCAGTCAATGAAACTGGTAGTGCTTGACTCAATTTTCATTAGGCAAACTGGATCAGGAGTTTTTATGAAATCCAGATATTTTTTCCGCAGACCATCCCATTTGGTACGCAACAGCTTCAGGCAAGAGTCGACGGTTTTCGTGGTTTTCTTTAGTCCATCAAAAGTACGTTTCATAGCGGCATCTAAGAAATGGAAGGCATGAGTAACGTTTTCCATGTCCTTCTGATTCTGTAAACTTTGGAGAGCATTGATGGCGTGGAATGCATCATTGAGAGACGAAGACACAATTTCAGATCCGCGTTCCAACATAAGAAGCAGAGAAACACCGTCCGACAATGAGCTTATATGGATGGCGTGGGGTCTGTTGCCCGCCAGAAGTACAAGAAAACTCTCCAATCCACGGAGTACCTCAGGCCCCCCCTGGCCTACTACTTGCGCTTGCCTTACTCCCACTTGTAACTTTACGTCAACGATGAAGCCAGAGTCTGATTCGGACTCACCGTCTGAACTGCTTAGGACCGAGCTGTCAGTAGGGAAGCAGTGCAAACTTTCTGTGAGAAGACCCAAGAAGACAATATCAGCAGGCGATAAATCCAGCGCGTTACGGCTCGAGTATAGCGATAAAAATTTATTTTCAACCAGAATTAGAGCGTGAGCTCTGCTTAAGTCCGTCTTGTTAACCATTTTGTCAACAGATTCTTTGAGAGCTTTCAGTGTGGCAGAACTGAGGTCAGAGTTGACCATGAGCTGCTCCACAGCGTCTACCAGCACTGCCTGGTCAGAGTCATGTAGGTGCCGCCAAGTATCCAGGATCCGGGTCAACAGCTGGCACCGCTCTGGGCAACTTCGGAGAAGTGGGACATTGGGGCCACAAAGATACTTCACAAAACTTGTGCACACTCCCAAACTCCTAGATAGACAACTGACAGGCTCAGTGCCAACTTGCATTAACAGATAGCCCATGTATTCATTAAAAACTATATTAGAACCGTCTTCGCACTGAATAGAGGAGTAAGAGTTTCCAAACTGACCAGTCATAATGCGCTGGGAGGTGACTATAGGGGAAAACAGTTGTATGAGGATGTTAGCTGTTAGCTTTTGCGCCCCTTCACTTTTTTCTGGAACGAGGCCCTGCGTCTGGGCGAGCTTCCACGCGCATTTCACAAACTTACTGTTGCACTTAATGTAGAGGAGATCGTTCAGCTGATCAAAAATCAAAATGCACTCCATCGTAGTCACGCAGCCGTGGCGGCAGTTAAGTGATCCAGTCACTTCACTGCAAATAAAGTAAACGAATGGTTACTTGTCATATACGTGAAATGACACACTTATTTCTTCTACAAATGACCTTTAACCATGGAAACAAATAACAATACAGTTGTTGTGACAATGCACCGATGTACCAGCGACCATGCGACTGATTACGTAACGAAAACAATAAAGTGGGGTTACGGTTTTATTTCCCGCAGATTATCAACCTACTTATGTGTTAAATCACAGGGACCTCTCCTGGTATTCTCTTAATTAAAAAATTAGCTAAATTAAATTAGAACTTTCTTACCTATACTTTTTTTAATCAGTTGTTTGTTGATGTTTTGTTGATTTGATACGATTATGAAAATCTCGTCTGCTGAGGTTGTGCACGTTCTAATGCCACGATGTGAATCCTTGGCGCCAAAAACTTTTGGGAAGTTGTCAGTTACATCAGAGATCAGTGACTACGAGAATCATTTCAAAAGTTTCCCAAGATATCCTCTCCAAGGCATGGAAGGGGGTTCTGAGTTCCCTATCCATTAAATATATAATATACTTAAACTTAGGTGGTAAGTCACGCAAAGTCAGGCTTCTCAGTAAGTGCATGTTATCGGCAGCAGCTATAGGGCTCTTACCTCCAGAAGCCGATTATCAACAGGCGATTTATATGCGTCAACCAAAATATTCAAAACGGCGTCGTAAAAAGCATGTAATATAGTTACATAGTTATTATGTGTGCAAAACTGTGCAACTATACAAAATATAGCAAGTAGCAAGGTTTCAGTGATAGGTAAATGATATGAGTAAGTAAGTTATAAAACTGCTAAGTAGGTACCGACGGAGGTGAGGGTTGAGGGAAAATGTGGCAGAGGGTAGCAGAGCGCGTAGGACTGGGACTGGAGTCCTGGAGAACTTGTTCATTGAAGATTCCAAGTTCCAGAGGCCAGTGTTAAACCGCCACTGCCTCAGTGCTCATTCCACTCTCAAAGCGGCAACTTCAACTTCTATCCCTACTGCACACTCAGTCATGGAATACCGGCTACTTTATGTAAGTTTCTTCCTTTTTTGTCAAGAAGTCCTATCTTGTATCCTCTATTTACCAAGCTGCCATAGGATTAGGAAGAACTATTACTGGTTTTAAGCATGACGGCCCCCGCAAGTCGCAGTGTTCCTGATACAAGTCGAAGATGTATAGGTATTATCCAGTGGCATTAATTTTTTATATCATTAACGATGACGCCCCTAGAGAGCTCATGCGCAGTTCCCTAAATACGCACATTTTTCTTTCCGGATACAGATTTAGAAAGGTGCAGGTATTAATACTTAACACAGTTGGGTGCCCTTCCCTAAAGTATTTTGTACCTAGTATTTGGTTTATCCTCTCAACAGACATGTATGGTTTGCCGAGGACTCTTTTGGAAAGGAATTCCAACCTAAAGCAACGAACTGTCACGACACTCTCCATAGCCGGTAATGGCCTAGCTAGAGGTTGATTGAGAGAACACAGGTCGATTGCAAAAAGCTTTCTAGTTACCTCTGAAATGCTTAAGTAGAAATGCACATCGAAGCTATGGTGGTTCAGACCCCACCTAAAACTGTTGGTCCTTATCGTGTTACCACACAAAGGTTGACATAATGGGCCATTATACGTACACATGCAGCTACCTTATATCCATCTCTACCGCAGAGCCACGTACCCTCCACCCCGAACCCCTTCCACAACAAGACCTCGGATATACCACTGACCTATAAATCTGTATTAAATCTGCTTTGAGATGAGGCACTGGCTCTAAGCGGTGAACACTCACACACACGAATAAATTCATATACATACGAGTCTATATATAAATTTTGTAAACCCCATTTGGGGGGGGGGGGGGGACGTTCTGGAATGAAAAACTCACCATTAACCTTTACAGTACCTATAAGGCTGTGTACCTCTCTATTAAGTAGATAAGTAAAAAGTCAGTAACTGCGTATAAAGAATATTACTGAGGCAAGTTCTGCATCATCCCCTCCCCAACAAACATGCACTGCCACCACTGAATATTCGCCCTACAACCCTGAAGTTGACACTCCTTTCTATTCGACGCAACTGTTTTAGGTTGCACTCACACTCACAGGTTCCTTTGCTGGAGTCGGTGTATTGTTTGCATATTGATTCGATATGGCACGGCGCTGCTAACGGTATTTGCACTTACGATTCTTCGTGCTGGTGTGCTCAAGTCAATTAGACCATACCAACCAATAATGCCTTCAAGATAAAACAGGGACCTACTTGTCCTAGGTCCACATTTTTTTAATGTTCTGGAAGCATGCGCAGTACGACTGATAACGGGTTCAACAAGGAATCAATCGACTTAGATTTAAGACGTTATGCCCCGAATTTGGAGGAAACTGGCTGAAGGAACGTCAGATTAAGGTTAATGAGCTAAAACACAAAACATCCAATTGTGAAACCTACGGAATGGAACCAGTACAAACGGGTGGTCGTTTCCACCCACTGGTAACTATGACGTTAAAATGAAAATGAAAAGAAACAAAAATATCCAACACTCCAACGGTTTACTCACAAAATGGACACTAAGAAGAAGAAGACAAACGACAGGCTTAACTATTAACAAGCTAAAATAACACTGGCGTAGGAAACCTCCTGGATAGGACCTGTCGACTCTCCCCAGGTGCCACGCGATAGGAAGGAACATGGTGGTTTTTGAGCCGTCTCCACTATACCCAATACGCAGTCAAGAACCAGTCTTGTCAAATTATCATTCGATTATCACTCATGCCTTTTCAACGATACAAAAAATGTAATACACTTTATTATGCAATTGCTCCATTGCACAGAGGTGTTTTTTTGTTGCTGGGAAATCCAGCTAAGAAGTGTAGGTAGTATCTATTACGACAGAACGGGGAATCAATATCTTTAAAAAAAAATAATAAAATAAAACAGGCAAGAATTAAATAGAGCCCCCCCGGGAAATCAGTGAACAGCCAAGACCTCATCAATTCCAGATTAAAGAGCAGTGGCCGTTATGATTTCATGTAGTTTGTACCCAAAGGGCTATCAGGCTTCCAGGAACATTACAACATTGATTCCCGCAATTAAATATATAATAACATGTCTTCATCGACCAGCGGTCAATAATTTGTCAGGATTTCTCCTCGTTCTGACAAAATACCGGGATACCACATATATGGAGGAGGTTAAGGTTCCCCATCACCCAGGAACAGCAGAGCAGTGGGAATACCATCATATGACAGCAGAGCAGTGGGAATACCATCATATGACAGCGGAGCATCAGTGGGAATACCATCATATGACAGCAGAGCAGTGGGAATACCATCATATGACAGCAGAGCAGTGGGAATACCATCATATGACAGCAGAGCAGTGGGAATACCATCATATGACAGCGGAGCATCAGTGGGAATACCATCATATGACAGCGGAGCATCAGTGGGAATACCATCATATGACAGCGGAGCATCAGTGGGAATACCATCATATGACAGCGGAGCATCAGTGGGAATACCATCATATGACAGCGGAGCATCAGTGGGAATACCATCATATGACAGCGGAGCATCAGTGGGAATACCATCATATGACAGCGGAGCATCAGTGGGAATACCATCATATGACAGCGGAGCATCAGTGGGAATACCATCATATGACAGCGGAGCATCAGTGGGAATACCATCATATGACAGCGGAGCATCAGTGGGAATACCATCATATGACAGCGGAGCATCAGTGGGAATACCACAGAACAGAAAAGCACTAGGGGCTTTCAAACTAAACTAAAAAAATCAGGATTACCTATAAGAAAGACGTTGCTTAAAATGTCCTCAATCTGGCAGTTTCCGATCAGTGAGCAGGAGTTCAGTAGCAGACACTATGCTGTAATATGTAAGGGAGGTCCCGTCAAAAGGATTAGTCCTGGTATAGCAGGCATGAAAGGTAACATTTCCTCTTGAGTTCACAGTAAACCGTTCATCGTCTTAATGACATCGAACTGTGACCTGTAGGGTGGGTAGTGACATGGTGATGTGTATTTTATGATAACCTAGCCTTGAGACTCGAGGCCAAGTACAATTGGCATCGAACACCTGATACCCCTCTGCCCCACAGACCTTCTAGCGCCTTGATCGCAGCTAGGCACGTCGCTGATGCGACAATGGCAAGAGGTCGGACGAGCCGGCGCGTACTTACCTATACCTACAAGGCGTAGGTACAGAGCCATACCTGCCGTAGGGTCACATTCTTCGACCCCACACAATTAGGCCGGGTCTAGCCTCCTATAACCCATCGGCGCCTACGCAGGTGTCGGCCCTTCTCCGCATCCGCCGTGAGTCTTGATTAGAGAGGGAAGTGCAGCGATAACAGGGAGACTATATTAAAGTTTCTTCGAGAAGCATCTGCCTTAAAAACTGACGTAAAACAATACTTTCTCGACAAGAAACGGTGTCTCTAACATTCCTACAGTCAGGAGAGCCCAGATACTTTCACCCTGATTTATAGGGATGAATGAATTGTGTAGTGAGGTGGTCAGGAGTCCAGTCTAAACTGAAAAGGGCTTCTAACTTTACAAAGGATACTCAGACTTCAGATTGATTGGTATGAGCTCGATACATACTGGTATCGTATGTGTGTTCGCGGACACCTGTGCACCTCATGCATTTGGCGACTGGGAAGTCGTTGTGTGGCAAATATAAGTATCGTTTAATAATTTATTTATTTTCGGAGGCACTCTTAGAAAACTTCTCAATGAGACCTGAGTAAGTGTGTATTTATACATTCTCTTACAGGTAGTCAGGTAGATACGATGGAACAGGCCTTAGAGAGCACCAACATAGACCAATTAACGACACCATTAAAAGACAAAAACTGCAATTCGGCTTAAGAGTAATGTTCATAAAGCATACAAGCCTTTCTTGGAAATTCTTTACCAAAAACGAAGTGAAATAAAAAACAAGAAATGTTAACAGTCACTCTTATCAGTTAACGCACTGAGAACCGGAGCCCCTGGTGTGTTATAGACAAGACGAAGCTTGAATCATTCACCTGGGCAGTTGGCCATATAACGCGAGTCGTGTACACCCAAGATAAGAGGGAACAAGCGTCAGAAGAGAGGAACACTTCTCACCCAGAATGGAATGGACAACACCCGCCAGAATGACAAGACAGGAAAGTGAAAAATGAGATTTAAAAAGAGAACCCAGTGAGGAGGCACATGGCTACAGCCCACGATGAATAACGGTACATGCCTACCTTCTACCTTGTCCACATCTACATCGTCCTGAGGGTTCTGCTCGAAGAAGCCCCAAAGTCCCACATTAAGTATCCATTATACATCAGTCTATGTTCTGGCACCATGAGTGTGCACATGCACATCACACTTCCAATTAAGTAACCACAAAATTGTACATAGAAAAAAATTTTCCGTCCCATTCCGTTTTTTCTTAGACGCTGCCTCAGCGCAGATTCCTCAACTCAAATCACATAGGTGCTTCCAATATTTTCCCCATTTTTCCGTGATAACTTCGTGATCACGTGACGTGTTATAAAAAGATCTATAACAGAGCTGCTGTTCACTGGCTGTAAGAAACTATTGAGCCAGGAATTCATTGAATTCATTTCATAGGAATTTTCATTATAAAATTATGGCTATAGGCACATTGACTCTTTCTACTGATTTCCCCGATCAGGATAGGAATTTTTTTTATGCATGCTGAAGTTATATTGCAGGGAGGGTAGGTCACAAGAAAACTACCATCATATCGAACTGTTCATAGTTGATAATACGAAGTCGCCCAACCGCATCTTCCTCTCGGCTATCTATTAAAAATTCAACTAATAAATTGAGCCGACCCCTTCTTCGCTCCAAATCCAGGGAGTAAGAGCCGAAACATGGCTTCAACTGGCAACGAGTTTCACAGCAATGCCCATGTTTGGTCCCCTCAAGTAAGTGTGCGATTCCTCCTACCTATCAACCTTAGATCTAACAGAAGGACCGATACTTGACAATGAAAAAGTCTCACTTGATACTGCGGTAACTGGTGTCATCTGTATTTAAATGTGAGTAGTGAGTGAATGCCATGGTTTCTTTGCAGGAAGGATGAAATGGGTGGCACTTTGATGAGTTCTTTATCTGAGATGGAACTGCTTCTAAATTTAGTCCACACTGAACGTTTTCAACTACTGAAGAAAATGCTTCTTTCGCAGGCACAAAAACAGTCTAATACAAGCACCTTGACTAAACAAAGCACCCACATTTATTCTCAAAGGGTGTCAAGGGTAGGTGAGGTCTCTTAAACGGTTCGAGATATAAAAATTCCATTTGACCCATCAAATTAGTTTCCAATTCTAAGGGTGCATCCCACCATGCCCAGTTAAAATTAAACTGGAGATTTACCATGTTAGATTTAACTCAAAAGTTAAATTTAACATGGTAAACATAGGACCAAATCTCCAGTTTAATTTTAACTGGGCATAGTGGGACGCACCCTAAGACTGAGAACTGTACATTTTAATTGTACGGATCCATTCATGCTGGGACTTCCTGTAAAACTCATGGAATACACGTATATCTGACGTACGTTCTATTTTGCCATCTACTTATGTAGGTGTCTGAGATCTCCACGACTTTAGTAGACGGTTGCTTCCTAAAACCCGTCAAGGAACTGCACGCTTGTCACTCGATCCCATTCGACCTGAATATGATGTTGCGCGATTTAGGGTGACCTTTCGCACGACGAAAGTCGAAATGCATTTGCTAGGGACGTCCCGATTATCTTGACGCAACCAGGTCGTGCCCAGCCTATTCGACTCGCTGTCGGACTTCTCTACCGACTACCGCACTATGGCAGTCATCGGCTATGCCGCTTTTGCCCAAACTCATATTCGGCTGATATTTCCCCAGCAGGAGGGGCACTTGGTGAACGACAATTCCGGCATTTCGTTCCACAGCCAAAGGCACATTTTCCCCAATTATTCGGTTCCTTCCTTTTGAAGCGGTTTGTAGTCCTATTAGCACGCAAATAGAACAGGGCAAATTAGAAACAGAGCCGCAGTGATGAACTGTCCCGAGTTTAGTGGTAGAGCAATTCAAAACCCACTTACTGCTTCAGATTGGACAAAGGGAGAAGTTATTCAAAACACCAAGTACAGCTTCCTATTACAAAGTCCCCAAGATTCCCATCAAAGCAAACAGTATCAGGCTGTCCTGTTTTCTCGGTTTTCACCTAGATGTACGTTCCGGCGTTCGCTAACGTCGCTTTACGACGCGAAGAAGCGTGCCGTCGCGGCTGTCTGCGCCGCATCATTCTGCGGTCTCTTGAACCTCTACTGCACTACTAGCCCTGTACCTTGATTGGCCCCTTCACCTGAGGCCGTGGCCGCACTGACCACAATGTATGTCGGTCCCCATTCGTTTGTTTATTAGAAAACTGGAGAACAAAACCAACAGAGCAATTCCGTTTCTGAACTAGGGCAACTTCTGATGGCGTTACCTATAGTTAGCCAATAGGTTTATTCAAAAAAGATTTTTATACCTCTTATCACCCATACCTTCCTCTCCACTCCAGACCCTCACATCAGTGAGACGGCGATTGTTAACACCCGTTCATAATTTTCGACAAACATGTAATCACGATAACGAATCTTTGTGGCTACTAAATTTCATTATTCCATTAAAAGCGTGTAAAAAGTACGGTACCCAACGAAAACGTGCGATGACCGTTAGCTCTTATTCAGAGAGAACTAAAACGGGCGAAACAGGCTTGTATTGCCGAATGGTCAGTATACACCTACCCAGTCTAAACCCACTAATTAGGCATTACTGATTACTCAGTTGCACTACACGGGCCACCGACTGTGTTGCTCCGATTCTACCGAGACTATTCCTACAAGTCAGTTAAGTGCCAGTTAGCCTAACCGACAGTTAAATTCCATACACTGAAAATATACCGTAAAATTTAACTGATGATCGTCGAATTATCAGTTATTAGAATCGTCAGTTATAAGTACGAACAACTTCACTGCGCTATCAGTTCTCGATGTACCTGGGTAGAACTAAAAAAAAGCGCTCAGTGTATATACCTATAGCTTTGAAATTAGCATGTACTACCAATTGTACATTCACGTACGTAGGTCACCTACGAATTAAGGTTTTTTTTATCCAGAAACGTTCCTTGAGTCCCCTGGCTACGCTGTACGGCTCTCAAAGGGTTATCTAGTCTGAATGGAGTTTAACCCGACCTTTCCATTGGAAGGCATTTCCTCCTTCCACAGATATTAGTTTGGTTTAACACCGGGCCATTCGAAAGCCATGATACAGACACATAGGAACTATCATCATATCATAAACTAGCACAATACTTTGCAGCCACGGGAATTATTTAAAATATTGTAAACCTCTTCAATACCTGGCAACGACAGTTTATGCGGACCAACTATCACGAGGTATCATCGGTAGACTATTAATTACTCTAACTCACACTAGCTGGTCTCGTAGAAAACATAACTAGCTGTGTGTGGAATTCGGTGGCCCCGTGCCACAGATACCAGCACTACCAGCAGGCAGCCGCGCCCTCTGCGCACATTCCTAGGATCCCCACACCGCCGCACCACCGACCTCTGAGCCTCTGAGCCTGCTATCCCAGTATCCCATCTGCCGTATGAAATGGACATGTGACAATTCTGGTCCTAGCCTTCGCAAGACCGAGAATTTCAAGACGAAACCATGACAAGACTGGTTTCGCCCACAGCGTGATCCAAAAACCAATGACAAAATTTTCTACTTGCAAGAACTGCACCCTCAGTCATTAGTTCCGTCCAATGAAAGTTTAACGATTTTTAAAAAATTGCTAAAATCATATTTACTTGAAAATGTTTTTTATAGTTTAGAGGAATTTCTAAATTTGTAATTTAACTGGACAACCAGGCGTTTTATACTTTAGTTCCACCTATTTTTGGTGGGACAAGGTCAACAAAACGTAAAAAAAAAAAAAAAAAAAAAAATGAAAGGTCCTAGTTTTCTTATTTTTCTGGTACATAATTAAAATAATCCATAAATGGATCCAGACACTTAAATGCCTATAATTCCAGCAAAATCTGTCGACCGGTAACAGGGGTTAGGGCTATACGACTGCTGTGAGTGAAAGGACGGACGAACGGAGTTAGTGCTTCTGGCCTCTTCTGTTACGTCACATGACCTTAGTTTTCATCCGTGATCTGTCGTGAAGGTGGCAAAACAATATAAATGCCCGTAATCAAGGGTGGATTATTTCAGTCACTCTAGTGGCTTTTTAGGGAGGGCAGAGTAACGTTAAACTCAAACTCAAACTTAAAACTTGTATAAGTTAAAAATGGAAACGAGAATCACTTGACTGTAAAATTCCAGCAACTACCTAAGTACCTACCTAAGTTTACGATTTCACAAAAAAAAAAAAATTTAAATTAAAATAGCAGATGTTTTAATCCATCTCAACATGACCCGTAGCCGGCAAAAAGAAATACGAAATACGCTGTAACCACATTACGGTTGAATGGGTGAAAATCGCCCTAGTTTGAGTGTGTAGTAGTGTAACATCCTGCATGGCAGTGAGGTCAAATCAGGTGCACGGCAATGAGGAAACTTAATATGGGTTATCCGGGGGTACGGCAATTATAGCAATGCGCGATGTAGACTGCAATAACTCTCTAACCTTCGCAACCCTGCATCTGGCAATAGGTATGAATGTCATTCATTACATTACGCTCAATAATTTTCAATGACAATTTGTGGAGCAGGCGAAGAACAGTTCGTTTAAATTTTTAGACTGGTCGCCACTATTAGGAAGAGATTACTGAGTAACTCACATAGATTTTATGCTCTAAGTCTCACGTTTTGAGACAAAATAGTATCAGACCTTTTGGTAAGTACCTAAAGAAGGTAGAAACCAACTTTTATTTTTAAAAATGTGAGTGCCGGTGGGGTATTTTTACATGGTACTAGCCGAAGAAGAGTAGGGAGCTATACTCCATTATAGCATAATCAGAAGTAGATGATCCGAACCTTAATGCCTCTTATTGTTAGTGATCATTCTGACTACCGTGCTGGCGCTTGACAATTGAGAGTGGTCTCCATTCAAACTTTTCTTCACAAGAAACGTTTCCCACTAAGCATAACATAACCAGCATTTCCCATCACTGATTCTACTTCGGCCTACCATTCTTTGGGTTTCGGCTCGGACGCATGTACTCTCTAACATTGCATCGTATCAGCCTACAATAATCTTCATCACACATCTACGTCAAAAAACTAATCAATGCGATGTTTCTTTAACAAGGCACATTCATACATCAAATCAGAACTTCGGTCAATGCTTCGGTAACCCGTATACTCATTTGAAACAGATGATTTGCTTGGCCGGCTAGTTTCGGAGCCATCCTAGAGTGACACAGCGATGACGGGGCTTTCCAGCATCGGTAACGGTACCGCGAGTGAACGGCCTTGAACGTACGAGCTCGCGCACTCTCGCAGCATCCCGATCCGAGAGCTTCATTAACCAAGGCCGGTCCTGCCCGGCGCTTGCTCGGCCAAGTTCATGACCCTAACTTGTTCAGAAAACATGTGTAATGGAATGGCATCACCCCACCTCTTAACCTGAAACTAGGGTCACCACCACTGATCACATCAATCAATTCATTATTTAAATAAGCACCTACGTACGTCTCACGGTAGTACTTTTTGGTGCACCGTCGGTACATATACCACAGACGCAAATACAGTAATGTGAAGTTATTGCAAGAAACATAAGTACTTGATGAGTGAGTGCATCGTAGATAATTTTCATTAGGTATTGTACAATACTTTTACACAACAACTAGGAAACCTGACACACGGCCCAGAGGCCCAACGGAAGGAAAAAGTGAACAAAAAATAGATGAAATATTGGCCAATCTTTAGGCGCTACGCTCACCATCGTATTAGTAGGTAGGTGTACAGTAACCGTTCTCCGAGGCAGCCACGCTGTGACGTTAATATGGAATATTTAGATCCCAGCAAAGTCAGGGTTGCTTTTGGCTAAATCCTATGGGTAAATGACGCTAATCTCCTGTTAAAAAAAGGCGAAAGGAAATCCGACAATCCGCCATTCCTGTATGAAGACAAAGGCAGGCTTTTTTATTCTCTATCTCCTTATGGCCTGAGGGGATGCAGAACAGAGGCTGATGTACAGGTTATTCCTCCCTCACTACACGTATTCCGCCGTGCCGGGATGGGCAAGGTATCCGAACGTCTGCATATTCTTCATCAGGTGAACAGAAATTTACGTACATCATACAATACGCAAATTTCTACCAACACGTTCTCATAGGATTTAGTCGAATATTTGTTCCGTCCGACCCCACAAAGTGTTCATGGGCTGTACCCTGCTGAGAGTGCCATGCATGTGAGTATGATTGAATAGTTGCTATACCAATGTATGACATTCTCTTTTCTTTCACTTGCCAACTTCATCTCCAGATCAAATCCCCCATCTTAGGCGATAGGGAAATCAAATAGTACCAAGTCCTCGCGATGTGACGCCCCTCGCTGAGGCAGAACAATCAAAAGAGGTGCGGAGATGACAGAAACGGCGTAGGTAGGGACGTACCCCGGCAACTACTCACGAATGAAGGGAGTCTCCTCGGGAATGTGGAGCATGTTGTGTGACATTTGTAGGACTGGTTAGCTGTCAGGGCTCTGTTATCACAATGCTCATCGACCATGCAAAACAAGTCTCCCAGAGAAAAACCTGTACATGCAACATACGAGACTAAACATTGTCCAAGTGACAAAAAACTGTAATCGATACTAGGATTAGGATTTGGAAAAAATTGTGGTAATTATTGGAGGTCAGTGCCAGAGAGGACTTATAACGAGTTGGTTCGTCCTAGTAGGCAGGTTGCATGAGCACTGGTACAAATATGCGCCGAATATCTATTTTACCAACTATTTAATGACACCAATACGTACCTATCTCGTCTGCACACATGCACCACAAAGCCACAAGAAGCCTTTCTAAACCAATCGTGCCAGGGGCTACTACTTATTTTACTCCACAAATGCGATTGGTAATCTGCTATTTGATTCTAAGAATACGTGGGACAAAGCTATAGAGTGCAGAGCACTTGCGACGTATATTTGTAGGACACCTATCTTACATGGGGAATTCCTAAGAAGGATCCCTGAGACTCAAAAACTCAAATATATTTTTTTTAACTTTTTTTTTAACTGACAAAATGAGTTTCCAGGTGTGAATGTTAGACTAACAATATTTTTTATTTGAGCAGGTCTGTTGTGGATTTGTCTTGTCCTGCTTATGCCTGCTGGGAGTCACATCCACAGAACCTCCAGATATAAGTCTGGACTGGATAGAAGAGCCTCCTGAAGGATACTACGCCTTCATCGAGTCTCCCAACGCTGAGCCTCCGAAAGTGAGAAGACCACCATACGTCCAGTCAGACATTGAGTGTCCAGGTAGGTAAACAGGTCTTCTTCATGAACCAAGATTAAGCTTGGATCACTGCTTGATTCCTTGTACTGACTGCTGCCTAACTTCACTTCTATTCAAATTGCAATTTTTTGTTTGTTTAAGGATCAAAAAAGGGAGGAAAAGTGCACCCTAACCAAAGGGCACTTAGTTTATGTGGAGACCTAAACAAAGGCTACATCCCAAAAAATCCCATGCGCCAAAATGTGCTTGGGCACGCCTACCCATTGTAAGTTCACAAATGCTTCACAGATGTAAAAGCGGAAGCTTTACAAGATCAAAAAGTGAACTGAACCAGTGAAGGTTGAATCTCACCACACTCGGTTAAGGGGTAAAGGCGGACAAAACTGTATTTGCCACACTTTTTTTAAAAAAAAATATGTCCATTCAACTACACTTGACTGTGATTACTCAGATAAAGATTATATTTAAAATGAGCAAACAAATAAGATAAACTTAATCAACCATGCAGGTTAGACGAAATGAGCGGATGGGAATATCGCATTAAAGCATTTGCGATATGGTCAGATCCCAATAATAATTTTATTCTCTGTATTTCAGTGAACTGATAAAGAATAAAACGCTTCAGTTCTTCAGTAAAGCCCTTCCCATCCTAAAAGCGGATGAAACACTACCAAAAGTTGCAAAATACAGATTTCATGGAGACGAGGAAAATGCGTAAGTAAAACGCCAGAAAAATACCTATATATCAGTATAGGTACAGGAATTATCTTGGTATATGCAAATTACATAAAGAATAGGTCGTAAAACTCATTCAGTACCGAAAATAAGAAATATAAAACATCTTACTTTTCGTCTTTTCAGAATTTCAAATCATAACTTCCGAGCAAAGCGAGACGTACCAGAAGAAAGTGAAAATGTGAAGAAGCCAGAGCAATCAAATGAGACTGACAGCCAAGAAGGGGACAGTGCCGACAATACTACACTTACGTCCGGGAAAAGAACAGCGAGAAAATTTTGCGACACTAACGATGGCATGTAAGATCCATGCATTCATTCATATTACTTATAGAGCAAAAAAATGACCAACAGTTTCCACAGGAGAATATTAAGAAACGAAAACAAAGTCCATTTTCGTCTCCTTACAGTCATTTATACCTGGTTCCATTCCCCCACCCCACCCTCTTTGTTGAAGTGGAAACTGGCACACCACCCTTGGGAAAAATTACAGATTCATTCAATGTCTGAAGTGAAATTTTCTTACAGGTTATGCGTGCTTTATAAGGCACTTCAGGGGGAATCTCTGCTATCAACCATTAGCGGAGGGTTCAGCGAGCGAAGGGAAGACGTAGACCTGCCAGAGTACCGCAGAGGGGAGACAACACTACCACAGACCCCCCGCGAACCGCCTATGCCTCCCACTCCTTGCCCCGCCAAAGTGGAATACGCCACTCCAGTTTTCGCCCGTAACTACCAGGGGGTGTGGCGGTACGTCGTTCAAATCCCCTACGAAGGCTACTTCACGCAAACTATTGAAGTGACACGGTGCCTGTAAGTATTTGATAGAGGTCTCTAAAGCTCTATAAAACATATAATACCTAGTTCTACAACAGTTCCGAAGTAAATACTTACTTCGCGTAAACTACAGAAGTGATACGATGCCTTTAAGTAGGAACTTTGAGTCTTCTCAAGATACTTCAATCTACATTTTCGAAGTAAAATAATTATACTTTCTACCTATATTTATAATGGGTAGGAGAGTCCCTCATGACGGTAGAACCTCGAAATGGATTTTAATTGTTGCATAGGTAACTAAGCTTTAGCCGTTTTAACATCATTGTGACTAGGAACGTCATAGGATCTCCCCCTCTTCTGTACGCTCGTTTATATTCAGTCGGCCGTCTCCCCTACTTAAGTAAATAAAGCGAATTGGTTTTCAGGAACTCTCGGTGCCACTACATGGAAGGAGGATGCATGTCTTCGCCTAGGTGGACGAGTATTTTAGTCGCTGAAATCTACTATCCCGACTCCTTCCTACCATCTCGGCCCAAGGCAGCATCGGCTCCAACGTCTGACTGGTCTTCCTCATCTCAGAGACAGCCCGTGGCTGCAGATAGCCCTCCGTCCGTTCAAGATTTTCAGAACTATCAGCAGTACCTGCAGAAGCGAGCGGGCTCCCCCGCTGACGAACCTTCAGAGGGCGGTCACGGGGAGACAAAAAGGCCAGCTCACTGCGACGGTGTTGATGAGATTGGCTGCTTCCAGGTGGGTACTAATCCTCCAAGATGTCAATACTGTGTACGAAGGACCTGCGACCCCACAATGTACAATATAAGCCAAAAATGATCTATATATGTGGGGGTAACTACCCGCCATACCTTTTTTTGCCCCGTCATCCAGAAACACCCTGTAACCTGGTGTCTAAAATTGCTATCCGTCTCTTCTTCGCTATTTGAATCTTATACACCCGCTATTATAAAAAACAAAAGTTCAAAAAAGAAAAACTGTGCAAGTGCGACTTCCAATTATTCTAATTATAAATTTTACTCGTTACAGGTACGACTTTACTACGATTGGTTTTTGGTACCAGGAAGTTGCAAATGCTGGAGGCCTGACTACTTTTCTCGCTATATGAGGAGGAAAAATTCACCAGAACTGTAGAAACTAATTACGCTGCTCAAGTGACACCTTACACACTATTATTTAAGTGAAATTGTGTTTCGTTGGTACAAAAAATAGGGTCAAGAGATATCTAAGTGTTTTAGGTGTGTGCATTTGGAAACAATTTGAATAAGGAGGTAAAAATTAATTTTTAGGGAAAAGGGAGAGTTAATGGCTTCGTAAAAGTGACTAAGTACTTAGGTGTTTAATTGATTGCTTCTCAATTATCTTTTTCAATCCCCTTTATAAGGCACCTCTTTAAATGCCCAAGCAAAAGCTAAAGTAGGCACCTAGTTCTCCAGATGAGTGTAAAGGAAGCATTGTACAGACTAATACTGTATCATAATTTAGGTACCTATTTACTGAAAGTTTTCTTGGGTTGTCTTAATTCATCTTTTCTTACGCGTACCTATGTTACTTTCAAGACACAAATGCATAGTAAAGAAGTTGATATTTTTCGCTGTCAAAAAGTTGTCTATCTAGTTTAGGAAAATAATTTGTAACATAAACGAATGTCTATATTCGAAAGAAAGGTTACTTCAGATGACTCAGAAACAATAAGTATGTGAGTACATACATGCCTAGATATACAACGTAACGAATTGTTTTTAATTTCACACCTTTCGCGAGTTTTCATAATGCACATATCAGCAAGCTAAAATAGAATTTTTGCGTCGATTAAATACGATGGATGCTATAGTGATATGGAATGAATTACATTTTATTTATTAAACTGTATTTCTCACTCTTTGCGAAGAACGTCGCCGGCAATGATAGATGAAATAAGTTACGCAACGATGACGTTCCGTGGCCTCATATTATGGGGAACAGGAGCATAAAGATACCATTTGACAACGCTAAGAGCTACCTACCGCACTTTCTAACCTAGTGTCAAGAATTTTTAGACCTTGCGAATCGAAACAAGCTATCGAAAATGAATTATACTCATTGGCCCAAAGTAGAATTTTACAGGTACCTACGTAGGTACATCGAGTCCATGTTGCTCACAGCCTGTGAAAGCAAAAAGGCCATGCTCGCACCGGTATCATTCAGTATCGACAGAAACAAGCAAGGCAGTACGAAATCAAATTCCAAAAGGGTTGTGGTTGCTAAGCAACACCTAATCAAATGCCCCAGACGAGTTTACTTTGTATATTTGTTTTGTATATTTTCCAATTTCTCATGAATCGGTGAATAACCATGAAGCCATTCAAGGCACGGAATCGTGTGAGGAAGAGGAGGGTTATCCCCCGTGTTCCAGAACTTCCCAAATGTTCAGCAGATTTATACCCAGAATCAACACTAGTGACAATGGTGGAAGACAACAACCGCTATCCTCCTCTTATGATGAGGCAGCCATGGACAAAGGCTGTACCTTTTAAGGTCAGTGATATAAACATTATTGATTAGGCTTAGAGACAGTAACGGCTTGATGTTAAGGTACTGATAATAAGTACTCCTAAGCCCACGGGTCACGGAAAAATCGCTAAAGGCACCTACACATTTAAGGCCCCTCACAAGGTTCACACGATGGCTAAAGGTGCCTGTACAAGCACATATATGGCTACAAAGGCGCCTGTGGGCTATGGGGTTCGGTTCTCATCGCAGTTGCTAAGCAACCAACGTAGCTAGTTGACTGGAAGGTGTCACCACACAGTCGAGTCCAGTTGTTTTAGGTTTTTTTTCGGAAACTGAAGTATAATTTGTCTTTTTAATGTCTATGTTATGACTAGAAGAGCATCTGAAGGTCCACATTGCGGATCCAGAAGTCCAGAATATATTTAGCTCCATAGTCTACATGATGGCTAAAGGAGGATAATAATAATAATTCCACTCCTTCGTCCGTACTACAACATGAATCTACTTAAAAGTTGTCACGTGGGTGGCAGTGATCAATGCTAGGGTAGCGGACGTAAAACGGTAATGGGACTCACCTGCTGCTACTGATCCACAGGAGAGCGAGCCGCGATTAATCCATATAATCCGATGAGGAAATCCATGCAGTTTAATCCAAAGGGTTATCCAGAGTTATCACAAATAAATACTCACTTCACTTAACACAATACACTCATTTCACTATACTTATTATCACACAAACACGTATGGATTACTTATTGTTGCCTTAATCAGTCCCTCCACGTCACTGAAATTACAACTGGACGTTTAACAGAATCCGCAATCTCTTTAAGAGGAGCCACTTTTATTTGGCAGACCATAGGATCAATGGATTATTTACTTATGGCTGAAAAAAAAATGATTAAAATACCTACTCTTACAGGTATTACACACACAGAGAAAGACTAATTTCAGTTCATTCTTCTCTTTGGTGCAATTACAACCTAAGTACTTAAATGCGATAATACCCATGCACTAAAGGAGAGTAGAAGTAATTCTTAAATAACCTACTAAAACTAAGGTAATACACCTAAAAGAGAAAGACTAATTTTTGAGCATTCTTCTCTTTGGTGCAGTTACAACCTAACTACTTAAAAGAAAGAAATAGCTGCCATGCATTAAAGGAAAGCAGACAAAATTCTTAAATTATCTACTTAAGAATTAGGAATTTCTGAGTGAGTCTTCTCACCTTTGGTCCAATTAGTACCGAAGTAACACAAAAACATGTGCCCAAAGCACTCAGTGGTCGGTTAATTCTAGGACTGTTTCGAATACTGCACTCCTTCAGAAGCAATAGGGAGCAGCTACACACCAACAGCATCAAGGCTAAACATTCGCAAAATGCCTCCCCAAAAAAAGGAACCGCCTCCATGCTGGATTCCAACATCGGGCCCTCTAGGCTATCCTCCCAAACAACTGTTAGACAAAGTGGCAGCTTTGGAAAGGAAACAGCAAGAGAAGAAAGCCAGGGAGGAGAAAAAGAAGCCTGGTTTTGTCACTCTTCAGGTAGGTGCCATTAAATTTGGTGTATTCTACTTATGTCACAGCAGAGACAGAGAACTCGTTGGCATTTGGCAGTTTACGCGTCACACGTTGCCTAGCATTTTGCAAAGGGGAAACGAACTTAATTTTAGGATCTTCTAAACGGAGAATACTGGAAAAGGAAAGAAGAAGAAAAACAAAGAAGAGTGAAGAGAATAGCAGCGGCCAAAAAGAGAAAGTGTGAAGAAAAGGAAAAGTGTGAATTCGAAGAAGAAAGAAAGTAAGTCAAGTTTCTTCTCATTCAAAAAGCAGTAAGAATGGCGGATGAGACGTTCTGGCCCTTCTAAAATCACAAATATTTTTCAGGCGCTTGAAGAGGCTTGAAGCGGAAGAACCAGTACACCCAGACGAACAAAGGGAGCGACTGCTGTTAGACGTCTGGAAAGAGCAAAGTCAAATACTCGAAGATGAAGATGCTAAGAAAATTCTGTACTACCTCACTGAGGGCGTTTCTGAGGATAATTTTGAGGCTTACCCTACCATACATATAGACCGAGCGAGAAAAAGGATAGCACCGCGTCTGCAAGTCAAACCTGAGTAAGCACACCATGGTTGATACAAGAAAGGTACGACTAAGACTTCAGTCATCAAAGGAAAAACTAAAATAACCAGGTCTATATATTCGTAACAGGTATCGAGCCCTCATCCAAGGGATGGAAAATGAAATCCGTTCATACTACTCTCTCAGCCTTCGGCAAGCCCTCCTAGACTACATCCTGCTGGATAAAACAGAGTGGGTGCGACTAGGTATCCGGGCATACCCAGTCCGGTTTCCGTCCGTCCAGGTGCGGGCCCCTGTACCATGGCACACTGCTCGTGTTTTAGCACAGCATCTTGTCGAACGGAACCTGTTCACAGGGAATCCAATCATCATGAGATTGCGACAGCTTTGGGACACACAGTGAGTTTTCATTCTGACTTCGGGATACACTGAAAAAGTTTGGATTAGTTGACATTCCGTGGGCCAACTTCTAGTCCCCTGTCGAGAGTTTTCTTGGTTAAACTTGCCACAGCTGATATGACATGACCTCAGAGTATTAGTTTGTAGCCTTTCATCTTCGAATTTATTGTTTCCAACAGCTATTTTGACCCCCAAAAAAGAATCCCTGAGTTCGGAAAAAAGTAACTAGGTACCTTGAAACATCTTAGGATAATCTCATAAAAGAACGGGCCATTACCGCAACTAACCTTTTTTCTGCAGATACTCGGACATGGTAATAATCCAGAAAACTCGGTTGATGGAAGGGTACCTTCCAGTGCGAGTGGAAGAGCTAGGTGCCAGAGTAGATGCCCTCTGCAGCGAAGCCAGGGCCGAGCTGGTGGCACGGTGGCTGCCAGCTTGCAGTGCACTCTTCGCTGAACTGGTGGAGGTGTGGAGTCCCCTGGTACCGAAAAAGCCTGGCGGGTCTTTAACTATTGTAGAAAGACTCTTCTCCTGCGTAGCAGCTCTGATGTCCATACAACTACGGTCACTGGTTTTGAAATCACTGCGCCATTTTCGAGAAATCCTGATCCACTTCAAGGTGGGAAATTCTTCAGCTGGTGGTAGTTATGGCTATTAACTAGCCCAGATTTTTGGCCAATCTCAAAATGGCTGAAAATGAAGGTTAAGACATAAACGCAAAAGCTCTTCTCCAAGTAATATCTGCGCTGTAGCCTCTAGCATCTCATACAGATGCAGCGAGGGGGTAACCACTCCAGAGATTCCTTGAGATTCCACTGAGATTCCATAAAGATTTCCAAAGATTCCCAACGATATTCCTAGAAAGATGAACCCCGAAGGGGTAACCACTCCAGAAAATTCCAAGATTCCCTGAGATTTCATAATGATTTCCAATTCCCAACGAGATTCCCAACGAGTGATTAACCCCTCAGGTGAGACTCCCATTAGGCCCATTAACCTCATTCTCTGTTACAGGGTGGCAACGAATACAGTGGACCATACAAAGACCTTCTATACGTGAACATTCCTCTGGTACTAGTGAGTGTGAAAAGAAAGGAACACACTGAGGAGCTGTACGTGGATCCATCACTGGATCAACTCCATCACTTCTTCCGTAGCTGTTTCACCAAGATCATACAAGTCAATCTTGCGATGCCGCGTGTTGAGAGCATTCTATTTGGCTCCGGTGAGAAAATCAATAGCAGGAATCTGAAACTTGTCAATCACAGTGGATTAGGCCATGTATCATTCGAAAACTTGGATTTTTTTTACAGACATGAAAAACAAAGTTCTCCATCTCTTACCGGTCCTGGAGCACGAGGAGCAAGTCCAGGCAATAATAGAAGAAAGTCTTTCATATTTTGATACCAATGTCAAGGGCCCTCGGATATACTGCACAACGTACCAAAAGTACAATTACATTTTGATTGGGGAAGCCAAGAGATGCTTACTGGCATTCTTCAAGCAGGAATTTTTTCCTCCTCTAAAGGTTTGTAAACAAGTAACTATAGCGATAAATATTTTCCCCAAAATTTTCTCTAAAACATATTTTCTAAACTTCAGGAATTTACGAGGAAAATTGAAGAATACAAAGCAATATGCAACGAAGTTCGATTCCTGCGTCGAATAATTCCACTAAACCTAATTTCTTTGGACTGCTCAGAACTTAACGACCAGCTTCTACAACTTGTAGATAGTCTTCGCTCCTACATCGTGGAGTACTTTGTGAATGAAAACAGGACGCATAACCGATCGTAAGTACAAGCGGACTTAAATTTTTTAGACAGCGAGAAATATGCACTGCGTAAAGTACAGACAACCATCTGAACCTTGTGCTCCATGTTGTAGAATTTGCAACGTTTTCGACGAGATGTCCTCACGCGCTAGTGAATTACCAGAAACTACAGCTGAGTTAGTGGAGCTAACCAACTACCTCACCGAGAGCAGAGACGTTACCATGTATGACCTCAAAGCGAAAATTCAGATCACGGCCCAGAACGTGATGTTTCTCATGCAACATGCCGTCCTTCAAGGTAGAATTAGAAACTTCCATAGGTAGCTCATGCAGGGGGACTAAAGCAATTAGATTATTACTTTGGGGCGTTCGGCTACACCAGTGATGGGCAAACTATACGGCCCGCGGGCCAAGTCCGGCCGGGCTTGTCAATCCGGCCCGCGACGTGGTTTTGAGTGACGCCTACAATACACATAGGACAAAATATATTTTTCTGTAAATTTTCAAGATCCTCTGAAGAATAAAAAATTGGTAAGTTGTCGTTAAGTGGTGTCTGGTCAAAAATGTTTTTTGTTCTTTTTTTTCATAATTTTTTTAATTTCATCCGATCCTCCTCGTATACAATACCTAGTTGGATGTTAAATTCTGTCACACTTAAAACTAAGAAAAAGTCAGTAGAATAATAACTTTTTCTAAAAAAATATTTAATGGATATGTAGAACAGTTGTCAAGGAATACAGGAAAGAAAAAAATTTTCAAAATGCCCACATTTTGCCTGAATGCAGGCTCGAAGACGACGGGGCCAATCATCGATAGCAGTACGCACCGCATCCATGTCTATCTCTTCGACTACCTTCGAAATGGACCTCTTCAGCAAGTCCAAATTTTTGTGGGGTTTCGCACAGGCTTTCTCCTCAATAATGCGCCAGATAGAATAGTCCAGTGGATTGAGATCTGGGCTGGAGGAGGGCCAATCTTCACTAGCAATAACATCAATGTTATTCTCACGAAACCACTTCTGAGTACTCTTGGCTTTATGGGCTGGAGCAGAATCCTGCTGAAAAACCCAGCTTTGGTTTTTGAATAGGGTTTGATTCAAAGGCTTCACCACCTTATCAAGGACCGTATTTTGATTCACCAGAGCACCAGTCTTAACACCTTTTTCACAAAAATGCACTTCAGTCATACCCCGGTATGATGCCCCCAACCAGACCATCACTGAGGAGGGATGATCCTAGGAGCGATTTTACTTGCATGGTCAGAGCTTCTGGCACACACCCTATCGTTTTGCCTGTTCAACGTTTCTTCTATGGTAAAAATTTCTTCATCGGAAAACAGGATGTTTCTGTGCCCATTTTTAGCGTACCGCTTGAGTAGAACACGACTTCTTAGCCGCCTAAAATTTTTCAGTCGATTGTTCAAGAGATGACCTTTCTTTCTCTTAAAAGCATGAAGCTTAAGGCCTCGATTAATGATAGTTTTTAATGAGCTTCTCTTTAGGTACATCTGCAAAGCCATGATTTTTTGCTTCCCGACTGATTCGCGACCTAACTGCTTGAACTACGGCTGGCGTGCAAACCGAACGTGGTCGGCCCGATCTTTTGTGGTCGTCAACACTACAGACATCTCTCCACCGTTTGATGGTGCGGTACACAAATCTAAGCGATATTCCAAGCTTTTGAAGCAACTTGAAAATGGTACTCGGCGAGTGCCTACATTTGTGAAGGGCTATGACGGCAACACGATCTTCTCTTTGGCCCCATTCCATGGTCATTTCTTTCACAAAGTGCCACTTGTAATATACCAAATTGAAGGTAATTTCATGAGGAACAACACTATGGCAGTTATTTTACAAACAAGTGTAAATTTAAATCCAGAAATTCTATGGAAAGTTGAGTGACAGTATTTAATGTCCAACTAGGTAGTTTGCCCATTCCTGGGCTACACAGAAACCTTCCACTTTTGCGGATGACTTAGGCTGACCATACTCGGTTAAGAACATGAGATAAGTGGAATTTAACGGGGGTTAACTGTCCACCGAGTATGAAGGGATCCAGTCTAAGGGTGAGAAATAACAATGTGACCTAAAGAGGTCTAATGTGAGTTAGTAAGAAGTACTGCAATAAAAAAGACGAGCTGGATTTATAGAGGCAGTACCCGTCTATCGAACTTCAGTAGCTGTGTGACTGGAACAAAAACAAATGACTCCTAACTTGTTCGTATAAAATTAAATAGAAATCAAGACGACACTGCGAAGTACCCTTCTATTATTTTTCAGTTGAAGACATTCAACTAAACTCCAGAGTGTTCCTGTGGCCAAAAGACATGGAATCTGTTTTGGACCTGGCGACGACACGTCTGTCTCATCGCCGCGACGCTGTTGAAAACGCCCTTCGAGGAAGACGGCTGGAGTTCGACGAAACTTTACTGGCCCACCAAAAGGAACTCGATCAGTTTAAAAAGAAAGACCCACCTATCTTGTCAGTCGAAGAGATGGCTGAATGCGTCGAAGGAATCGAAGATTTGGTGCGAAAGTTAAAGGAGGACAAAAAAGAAGCAGATGTAAGTTGGCGGATAAAGTTGTTTAGGCTCACAGTTTCTAATAGCTCTCTTCGAGCAGTTATTGGTGACTGAAGCAGGGATAATGCGGGCCAAAATTGTGGATCATTAAAAGAAACCATTACCTGGTTTTGTATTTCACTTTTGGAAAATTCTAGAGCATCAATGAAGAAGAGCAACTGCTGGACTGGGAAATGACTCCATTTATGAATTTGGGGAACATGCTGCAAGCTGTGGAGCCTTTCGATCAGCTTTGGCACGTTGTGTACCAATGGCATGTAAATAGCGAAAAGTGGTTCTACGGTAAGTACGGATAAGTAGGTAATGGCAAGAAAATAATACAGGAGCCAAATGTGTGTTTTAATGAAGGGGCGAAAGGTTCCTCCGCAGGCATTAAACATCTAGCCGTGAGGTGAATACTAAAGAAATGGACAGAAGGGAGGCTCCACCACGGCAGGCCGTACTCAAATAATTTAAAATAACTTTCAGGTCCATTCAAAGGGCTAGATGCCGAAGTAATAAAGGAGGCAGTGGAGGAGGCGTGGAGAATACTTTTTAAACTTGCGAAGACCTTTCACGATGTGCCGGGATCAAAAAGGGTGGCTGAAATGGCCCGAGCAAAAGTGGAAAAGTTCCGGCAGTATGTTCCAGTCCTTCAGACCGTGTGTAACCCGGGTCTTCAAGATCGCCACTGGATTCAGGTAAATATTCTCTGAAGCGACTTCTACTGCAAAATATTAGTGAAGTCGCCAAATTGTTATCGCCTTTGCTTTGCACCTGCAGATGAGTCAAGTTCTGGGAGTAGAGATCTCACATCCAGACAGTGCGTCCCTGCATGACATGATTGAACTGGGCATGATAAAATACGTCACTAGACTCGAAGAGATCAGCGTGGCGGCGACGAAAGAGTACCAACTTGAAAATGCTTTAGAGAAAATGAAAACTGAATGGGACAGCGTTTGCTTCGAGAGTATTCCATACAGGTTAATTCATTACTTTTTTAGTTTTTAAAAAGTATTAGCTCTAAAAAGTAATCTACAAGATGTTGTGAATGGTGTCCATTAATGACATATGATTTCTTATCTGCAGGGAGACGGGGGTTAATATTCTTTCTGCGGTCGATGACATCCAGGTGATGCTGGACGACCACATTCTAAAAGCTCAGACAATGCGCGGGTCACCGTATGTAAAGGCATTTGAGCAAGAAATGCAAAACTGGGAAGATAAGCTTATTTCCATGCAAGATATCTTAGACGCTTGGCTCCTGGTAAATGACTCGTATATATAGCTATACTTACCAAACTTTGATGTTAGCTGAAATAATCCGATTAACTTTTATATTCCGTTTTGAATCTACAGTGCCAAGCGACGTGGATGTATCTAGAGCCCATCTTCAGTTCGGAAGACATTATGCGGCAAATGCCCGAAGAATCCAGAAAATTCAAAGCAGTGGACAAGACGTGGCGCTGCGTTATGACGAATACTTCACATGACACGCGAGTACTCATCGCCACAGGGCAGCCTGATATGTTAAACAACCTCAAAGAGTGTAACACTCTCTTAGACGAGATACAGAAAGGACTGAACGACTATCTCGAAAAGAAAAGACTTTTCTTCCCGAGGTAAACTGTGCTAATAGACATCAAATGGAGACTCGATGGGAAGCTTCAAGCAGTTAATTACATATGTATTTTTTTTTTAATGTAGATTCTTCTTCCTCTCAAATGATGAGCTTTTGGAAATACTATCTGAGACAAAGGACCCGCAAAGAGTGCAGCCACATCTCAGAAAATGTTTCGAAGGCATTTCGCGTCTGGATTTCAATCAGGATGAAGAAATTGTGTCAATGGTATCTGCGGAAGAGGAGGTGGTGCCTCTTAGTGGAAAAATTGTACCTGCAGAAGCCAAGGTTAGTCAAAGCACTAGAAGATCCTGGGAGTGCCTATGGGCACTCAATCGAGCCGACTCCTTAAGTTTTCTTCCTACCACTAATTTCTTCTTAACGGTAAATGGAGAATTGCCTACTGTAAGTTGAATATCATAAATCATAATTATTGCGTGAGCCTATACACTTTGGCTGACGACACTTCAATCTACCCTCAAGTTTAAACTCTGAATTTTTCAAGGGAATGGTGGAAAAATGGTTGTCTCAAGTAGAGACACTAATGGTCCAGTCGGTACATGACATTTGTATGGAGGCGGTGTCTGCTTACGTCAACAGCCCTAGGGAGACGTGGGTATTGTCTTTCCCGGGGCAGGTGGTCCTGTGCGGCAGCTCTATCCACTGGACTGCCCAAGTCGAGGAAGCTATTCAAACCAACAATTTAGAAGTAAGTCAACATGAAGTAAAGATAACTTGGTGTACAATTTTTCCATTAAAACAGAATAAAAGGAAACAATATCGTGTATTTCAGGAGTATTTAAGGAAATGTTCTTCGCAAATTGACCGTCTCGTGAAACTCGTCAGAGGAAACCTAAGCAGTGGAGCCAGAGTAACATTATGCGGCCTCATCGTCATCGATGTTCATGGTAAGTTCTCTAGGATTCCGCAACAACTGTTTGTCCTGTCGTTCAAAGTAAAGTGCAAGCCAAAGCGGCGAAAGCCTGGGCAATATACTCAGGCTCTGATTATTCGAGGGCTGTGGCCCTGTGGAGAGGAGTGAAAAATGCATTTCCTAGAATAATAAAGGGCCCAACAATGGACGCCGCCAACAATGATCTTAGACACCCCAGTAACAAATATAAAGCAGTATCGTTCAACGGTGCAGTGGCGATTGACAAACATCAAAATTTCAGATTTTGAAAGTATTAACTCTATTATCCCAATTTTTACTTTCTCGCTAGCCATATATGGCGAGAAAGTATTGTTTTCGTGCAAAATTTCGAAATTGAGATTTTGGGTTTCCCATGATCCTGGGGGTCCCCTGAGTCCAAAAAAGTGGTTTCTGGAAAAAGTCTGTCCGTCCGTCAGTCAGTCCGTCAGTCCGTCAGTCCGTGCAGTGCTCTAGCGCCTATCCCGTTCATCCGATTTTGATGAAATTTGGTATGGACCTGTCTAAATTCACTGCCGAGGGGCATTTTCAAGGATTTTTTGATTGGTCAAAAATTGCGGCCGCTATTGTCAAAAAACCGCCAAAATAATTCAAAAATCGTGTTTTTGGTTAGTTAGACAAGCGCCGACGGTACACTTTTCAATCTATAACACTGAAAATTGGTATGTGTGTTGACAAATAGATGCTTCGAGGTCATTTGCAACTAAAATTGAATTGGTTGAAAATTACGGCCGTTCTGGACCAAAGTTCGATCGTTTCGGCGCCATTCACATTTATTGACCGATTGTCATGAAATTTGGTAAATTTGTGTAGAACCATGTAACTTAAACATCTGTCGAACAGAATTTTGTCATCTTTAATATTACGGCCGTTTTTGTCAAAAAAGTGTCAAAAATGAGTTGAGAATGAGAAACCACGTTTTTGAATGGTCGGAACGCATTTGGGACTACAGTAATAAAATGACAGACGTGAGATTTGGTATGAGTGATCTCAGATAGATGCTCGTGGGTCATTTTCAACCGATTTTCGATTGCTTAAAAATTACGCCCACAAAAAAATCTCAAAAAACAAAAAAAAAAAATCATTCTGGGCGAGAAAGTTAAGTGCGACTGTTGTCGGACCCTTTATTAAGTTATGCAAAAGAGTTTACAGTTATGTCACCGGCAGACGGTTGATTTGGCCACAGTTGACCCAAATCTTTTGCCCCTCTCAAGTAACACGTACGAGAAAAAATGACACCTGAAAAGTTCCAACTTTTTTTTGAGTTTCAAAAACCGATATTTACCACACGATTTTTACAGCAAGAGATGTGGTAAAGACTCTTATGGAAACAAATACAACAAAGACCAATGATTTCAACTGGATGAGTCAACTCAGGTATTATTGGAGAAATGGCACAGCTATTGTTTCAATGATCACCACTGATATCAACTATGGATTTGAATACCTGGGCAACACACCTCGTCTGGTCATCACACCTCTCACTGATCGCTGTTACAGGTATGGATAATATGGACAACATAAAATAGAAAGAAACAGGAAATACCAACTCAAGTCAGCATGAGAAAAATACCGTCAGAATGCATTACAAGTTTACTAAATTACGTACCTTAGTTGAATTAACTATGTTCCCAGGACTTTAATGGGGGCTTTGAAGCTAAACCTGGGTGGTGCACCAGAGGGCCCTGCAGGCACGGGGAAGACAGAAACTTCCAAAGACTTGGCCAAAGCGGTGGCCAAACAATGTGTGGTCTTCAACTGCTCCGACGGGCTCGACTATAAAGCCATGGGCAAGTTCTTCAAGGGATTGGCTCAGTCAGGAGCCTGGGCCTGCTTCGACGAATTTAACAGAATTGAACTAGAAGTGCTGTCTGTCATTGCACAGCAGATTCTCTCCATCCAACTGGCCATACAGGAAAAAATGGAAAGGTTCAATTTTGAAGGGACTGAAATTTCTCTCAATCCGACTTGCAACATCTTTATCACTATGAATCCAGGGTATGTTTCAAAACAAATAACACAGCAGATTTTTATTTCGGAACAGGTAATAAAGTTTTAAAAATGAATTTAGAACAGTGAAATTGCTATACGAATCAAAACTCCTCTCCCCAATCCCATAGTCGATTTCCTCATTTGGACAACGCTAATTTTTTACTTGGATTAATCTTCTCTGAACGCCATCTAACTTTTCAGTTATGCAGGACGACAGGAGCTTCCAGACAATCTGAAAATTCTGTTCCGCACTGTGGCGATGATGGTTCCTGATTACGGCATGATAGGAGAAATCTCACTGTACTCAATGGGATTCGTGGAAGCTCGGGCTCTTTCGGAGAAAATAGTGGACGCTTACAAGCTTTGCTCTGAACAGCTGTCCAGTCAGCATCACTACGACTACGGGATGCGTGCTGTCAAGACGGTGCTTACAGCCGCTGGAAACCTAAGAATGAAGTATAAGGACCAGCGGGAAGAAGTTTTGGTTCTGCGGGCTATTGTTGACGTCAATCTGCCCAAGTTCTTGGCTGAAGTGAGAACATGTCACTTTGTTGTACCTTGCCTAGATTTTTTTTTTTTTTTTTTGCAAAGCCACTGGAGTGCCTTTCCACAACGAGGTATAGCAAGAAGGAGCTCACAAAGTTTTTTTCCCCCTTGGTTTTCGAAATTCATCATCAGTATGGTAATCTTGTAACGGCGAAATTAAGGCAAGTATCCGAATCCGACGTTGAGTTCACAGCCTCGTGCCAAAGGCCAATTAAAGATGGGTGCGATTTAAATCGGGACTACTCAGGAATTTACGACAGGATTCGACAGCAATGACCAACGGAAAATACCACCACTCGGTAACTTAGAATGCAGAACTTTCCTTTATGGTTTTAGGACGTCCCGTTGTTTGAAGGGATAATCTCAGATCTATTTCCTGGAGTTGTGCCACCGAAACCAGACCGAGAAGAACTGGTGGAGCTGCTGAAGGAGTCATGCAGTAAACGCAACCTTCAACCGACGCCTTGGTACCTTGGCAAGATTATCCAGATCTACGAAATGATGCTCGTTCGTCACGGGCTAATGGTAGTAGGAGAGCCATTAGGAGGGAAAACCAGTGCCTATCAGGTGGGTAAATTTATGTCAATTTATATATTTTCACATTTTCGTTTGAACCGTTGCGCTAGAGCTAACGCTACTCCTATAAAACCAACCTCTGAATCACGGTGGAAGATACGTATTTTACTCAATGTGTAGTCAGGACTCCAAGCTGTCCTAGGCTGCAAGATCCTGGGCTGGGCCAAGAAGTTAGGGCAACCATTTCCTCATTTCAGTGTTTAGCAGAAGCACTCGGTAAGCTCCATGGAAAGGAAGATGCAACCATGGTAGAATTCAAGGCACAGTACCGAATTATCAACCCGAAAGCGCTGACTATGGGTCAGCTATACGGCTGCTTTGACCCTGCGTCCCACGAGTGGTCCGACGGGGTGCTTGCTACCACTTTTCGCGAGTTCGCAGCTTCGGGCTCTTCTGATCGTAAATGGATAGTTTTTGATGGACCAGTAGACGCCGTCTGGATCGAAAATCTCAATACGGTCCTAGACGACAATAAAAAATTGTGCCTCATGTCGGGAGAAATCATACAGGTAAATCAAAATAATATGTATCTGCAGTTACTGAGATTTTCACTGGGAAACAAAACAGGTAAGAAGTTTGAATAAGAAGCCACTGTGCTAGATGATACCGTAAGTTCCGCTATAGAGTCATCCCATGTTCAACAGATGTCAAAAAAGATGAATTTGATGTTCGAGCCCAAAGACTTGGAACAAGCGTCGCCAGCAACTGTCTCGCGCTGTGGTATGATCTACATGGAGCCAAAGCAGCTTGGGTGGAGGGCCCTGCATGCCTCGCACACTGCCACGCTACAGGAAAAGATTCTACAGGACCAGATGGACTTGATGGAAGAACTCGTGCAGTGGCTGGTGCCACCCATGCTTCACTTTGTTATCAGCCGTTGTAACCGATTCGTGAAAACATCAGAAATTCATTTGTTCCTGGTAATTTTTCACCGAGGGGGTAACCACTCCAGAGATTTCTTGAGATTCCATAAAGATTTCCAAAGATTCCCAACGATATTCATAGAAAGATGAACCCCGAAGGAGTAACCACTCCGAAACATTCCAAGATTCCCTGAGATTTCATAAAGATTCCCAACAAGATTCCTGGAGTGGTTAACCCCTCGTTTTTCGCCCAAGAAGGTATCTTTATATTAACGAATTTCGCGAAGCGTATACTAGCAATACGTCTCAGCACTTTTCTCTCTCTTTACAATAGTCAATTTGCTCGCTCGATCCCCAGATCCCCTCAGTCACTTCAGAGGCACTTCTTCAAAATAAGAAGCAAAACGTTTATCTTTGGAAGTACACCCCGGAGGAGTTCTCTCCGTACTGAATGCATCTTGCTAGCACATATTTATCACCAACCCACACCACTTGGTGATGACTGATGATATTAGTCGATGTTAACCAGGTGCTTAAAAAACGGAAATCACCCCCTGGAGTAAGTATATTTCAAAGGTTTTAACTGGTTTAACTGTGGGCGATACAGATGTACACACGACTTTTGGACTGCATGTTGGAAGGAGAGACTCAATTTGCGACTCAGTGGCTACAATTTACAATAATCTTCTGCCTGGTTTGGGGGCTCGGAGGAACGATAAGTGGCGAAAGCAGACAAGTGTTTGATGCCTGGTTTCGTCAACTGCTTTTGGACCAAGACCCTGACTACGTTCGACCAAAGACCATAAAACTGGCCAAGAATCAGATATTTCCAGAGAAAGAAAATTTGTTTTCATGGTTTTACGACAAGAAAAATAATGGGACTTGGCTACTTTGGTTGGATGCTATGGAAAAGAGCGTGACACCATTTCCACCTTCAGCGAAGGTACCAATCTGCTTTTCTCTGTTAGTTGAATATGTACCTGTAAAAAGCAGACAGTACCGACCTGCTTTCTCTCCGATGATCCAAATGGCTGTAATCATTTAGAAATTCGTCCTATTTCAGGTGAGTGACCTAATAATCCCGACAAATGAAACATCATGCCAGCGATTTTTTATTAACCAGTCCATTCAACAGAAGCTCCCTGTTCTGTTTGTGGGCCCAACCGGAACAGGGAAATCAGCAATAGCACTGTCCTATATCATGAATTTGCCTAAAGACAAATTTTTGTCAAATGTGATCAATTTCTCCGCCAGAACATCAGCGAGCCGAACACAGGAGATTATAATGTCTAAACTGGATAGGTGATTAAAATTTACTTGATTTTTCTTTCTATTTGAGCCCTTTAGAAGCTAATATTCATCTATAATGTGTTTTCTTCTATCTTATCCACAGGCGCAGAAAAGGAGTGTTTGGTCCTGCAATGGGGAAACAATGTCTGCTCTTTGTTGACGATCTTTCAATGCCACAGAAGGAGAAGTATGGAGCTCAACCTCCAATAGAGCTCCTGCGGCAATGGTTGGATCATGCACATTGGTACGACCCCAAGGATACTTCCAAGCTCGAGCTTGTTGATATTGTAAGTATAATGCCAAATCGCAAGGGCCAAAAACGCAGACCGAAAGCAATTGCCATCACTTATAATTACAGAAAGCAATCACTTTCTTCCTTTTTTCGTTTCAGCTCTTTATAGGCGCCATGCTACCTGCAGGGGGAGGGGCCAACACAGTTTCATCACGTTTCTTGAGACATCACCAAATATTTGGCATAGAGTCATTTGAGGAAGCGACTCTCAACAAAATATTTACCTCAATTATGGACTGGCATCTTGCAAAAGGATTCGAAGAAAGTGTAAAAAGGCTTGGGAAGGTAAACACATTAACAAACAAGTTGTGTTTTATTTTTTATTTTTAAATACCCAGGTTCCGGGAGCAAATCCCATCCATTGACTGCACTGCGCTGCAGTCAATTATGTAGCTATGTAGCAAATCGCCGACTCGGTGCTGTCAACCGCTAATCGGATGATAGGTTGTGGGGTCTCCTGTGGTATGAGCAGTTTGCAGATACAGATGCTGCTAATTTTCTGTTAGTGCCTATTTTCACTTCGGCCTTTAGTCCACCTAAAATCAGTCCCTATGGGCTGATGTTAGAAAATAACGGGGCCAGAGTCCAAGCGGAAAGGCCGTTGGACCCCGGGTCGCTGAAAATTTTTCTCGTGTATCTACTTAGGTACCTATATTCCCGTCTCTTGAGGATGAATAGGAAAAAAAATATTTAAGTACTAAAATTGTACTCCTCCAACTTTAGAAGAAACAATTTTTTTGTACGTTTTAGGGGGTAGTTAGTGCTACAATCCAGGTGTACCTGAAAGCCATCACCGTCTTCCTTCCAATACCTGCCAAATCACACTACACCTTCAATCTGCGTGACCTCTCTCGAGTTATTCGTGGAGTTCTTTTGGCTCCCAGTAGTGCCATCACTGACCCTGACAAATTTATTCGACTTTTCATTCATGAGGCCTATCGCGCTTTTCAGGACAGACTCATCGACGAATCAGATAAGTAAGTCTAGAGAGTGCCAACAGACTTTTTTTTTACAATTCAGGTACATGTTCCTATTCTGAACGGCTTCCGAGATATTATCCGCCGAATCCTCATTAAAAGTAACATAACTCTACTCTCTACTCTTTCACCTTCAATAATTTAACGTTGCAGAACTCGCTTCTTTGAGATAATCAAAGAGGTATGTGCAGCAAATTTCCGTCAAAATTTGGATAAAGTTTGCTCCTCTTTGATTACTGACAACGCTGAGAATCTCAACGATGGACACATCAGAAATATTTTCTTTGGAAACTACATGGAACCAGACGCAGATCCTAAGATCTATGACGAGGTGAGAAAGAGTTGAAAGCTTTCTGCTGACAATGCACAGAAGGATCGTCAACCGAAAATAATACCTTACAATTTTGTCTATATAGGTAAAAGATCTAAGTCTTCTCGAAACAAAGATGCAATACTACTTAGACGAGTTCAACTTGCTTTCCAAAACACCAATGTCTTTGGTTATGTTCAAATTTGCACTTGAGCATATCTCTCGAGTTTCTCGAGTCCTGCTTCAGGACTCTGGTCATGCACTACTTGTTGGTATCGGAGGGAGCGGTCGACGCAGCGCCACCATGCTGGCAGCATCCATGGCTGACTACGCTCTATTTGAGGTACTTAGGCATATAAATTTATTGCAAAATAGAGCTCAACTCGATATTAACTTAAATATCACTGATAATAATAAATCGTACTAACTCCATTGTAGAATCGAGGCACCCTACGTCGCCTAGGTACCTACAAAAACACTCGTTTTGAAACTGCTTTCTTAGCCTATAGGAACATTGTACCAACTCATAAGCAGTGAGAAAATAAGAACCCGTGCATGAGAAACGACATTACCAGGTATCCCTGTAAGTCAACGAAGAATTTTGAAGTATTTTATATTTCAATTTTCAAAGATTGAAGTGAGTCGGTCATACAGCACCGCCGACTGGAGGGATGATTTGAAGGTTCTTCTGAAGAAATGTGGTACTGAAAACAAGCCGACAGTTTTCCTCTTCAGCGATACGCAAGTCAAAGATGAAGCATTCATAGAGGACATCAACATGATTCTCAACACAGGCGACGTTCCAAACCTCTACCAAGCAGATGAGAAAGTCGAAATTTTAGAGAAAATGACAGCGGCTCTTCAAGCGCTAGTGAGTAATTCATACTAATACTTACCTAATTAAGGGATGACGAATGTAACTAAAACTCGTGGATTTCTATTCGAAATCACAAATTAAAGAAGTTCACCAAAAGAGTAAGTACTGTTCCATGAGGAATAGTACAAAAAAGAATGGGTATTTTTTAGCGTTTCCAATGTTCTTATCAACAGTTGGAATTTAAAACCAACGTGAAACAACTAGAAGCTAAAACAGTACACTCACATCTCACATAAGCACATGAGCATCGATTCAAATCATCCAAAAAGGTAGGAGAACGAATCGAAACTGGAACCACTGGAACCATGTATTTTTGGGGTATTGTGAATTCAAATAGAACAGAATCGACGAACGACCCGTAGAAACCTCAACTCGAATCTCCAGAACTAGCTGGATCCTTCGTGATGACTGAGTAGAGGTGAACTTAGTGGAGACCAAGTATATTTTACAATTGTCTCTTTCAGGGCAAAAAAACAGAGATGACACCCCTGGCTCTGTACAATTTCTTCATTGAGAGGGTGAGACAGAACCTGCACGTTGTCCTTGTCATGTCCCCTATCGGAGACGCTTTCCGAGCACGGCTTCGTATGTTCCCATCGGTGGTCAACTGTTGTACCATAGACTGGTTCACAGCGTGGCCCCCCGATGCCCTGGAACGAGTCGCCCATACCTTCCTGGGACAAATCAACATGCAGTCATCATTAGTCAATCAGGCTGTCGAGATGTGCAAGTTTTTCCATACGTCAGTCCAAGAGAAGGCCCAGGAGTAAGTAAATCTGGGACCTGAGAGGACACTCGTGCATACGTTAACAAAGAAAACTGGCCATTTTTATCCATGAATGATAATTTCTATGTTTAGGTTCTTCGTGTTACTGAAGAGAAAAATTTACGTGACCCCAACGTCGTACCTGCAGCTACTAAAAACATTTCAAATGCTATATGGAAGGAGAGTTCAGAAAATTACACTTCAAAGAAATAGATACGAAACTGGTCTTGAAAAGCTAGACTACGCTGCCTCTCAGGTACTTAAAGGGAGATCTCGGATCATCGCAGAAAATTTGGAAGCCGTTTTCACGGTATATAGGGATCTTTTTATAAAGAACTGATCAAATTTTTTAGGTGTCAGTGATGCAAGACGAACTGCATAGCCTTCAGCCGAAACTAATTGAAACTTCAGAGAAAACAGAGCGACTGATGATCAAGATTGAACAAGATACGGTTGTGGTTGAGGCGAAGAAAGAAATAGTCGGCGCGGACGAGGCTCTGGCCAATGAGGCAGCCGCAGCCGCCCAAGCCATCAAAGACGACTGCGAAAGTGATCTTTCTGAGGCGATACCTGCCTTGGAAGCAGCAGTCCAGGCACTCAACACGCTCAAGCCCGCTGACATCACCGTTGTCAAGAGTATGAAGAACCCCCCATACGGAGTGAAGCTGGTACGTGTGATTTGCAAGTCTTAGTATTGATTTAATCTCGCTCTTATAGTTCTTCAATTCCCGCGTAAGCGAAGAATAAGGAGAAGAATTGGAACACGAAGAAGGGGTTTAAAATTCTGAGCAAGTCAGACATCCCGATTTTTCAGTTGTTTTAGAAATGTAAACCTTTCAAAAGCAGTGTTAATATTACGGGCGGTAGATATATGCATCACTATAGTTGATGGCTTGTCTTAATGCAGGATTCAATTAATACACACAGGTGACAGAATCCGTGTGTGTCATGAAGCAAATGAAGCCTGAACGAAAACCTGACCCCAGCGGCAGTGGCAAGATGATCGAAGACTATTGGGGCACTTCTTTAAAACTTCTGGGAGACTTGAAATTCTTGGACAGCCTAAAGACGTACGATAAGGACAACATTCCACCCTCTGTTATGAAACGAATTCGAGAACGGTAGGTACCAATCACATATCGACGCACCACGCACTGGAAAAAGGCTGTCTATATCTATAATAATTACAATTCAAGACACTTTGCTCTATCTTTATTCAGTTATATTCCTGATCGCGGCTTTGACCCAAGCAATATCAAGCAAGTGTCAGCTGCCTGTGAGGGGCTCTGCAAATGGGTTCGGGCCATGGAGGTGTATGACCGCGTTATTAAAATTGTGGCACCCAAAAAAGCAAAACTGGCTGAAGCTGAAGCTGAGCTCGAACTGCAGATGAGAACACTGAACGAAAAAAGAACACAACTTCAAGAGGTAAGATATACACATAGCTGCGATTTTCTGTTATTTTATAACTGTAGAACAAATGCCTACCAACCTACTGTACTTGGCAAAGCACAATCACAAATAGTAATGGAAAAAAAAAAAAAAAAAAAAAGAGTAGGTCTCAGGAGTAGGGCAAATGATAAATTATTCCACTCCTTCGTCCGTCCTATCGTAGAACACATGCCTATACTTACCTTTAGGTACCTATACTGTACTTGGCGGAGCACTTGCCAATAACAACAAAAAACAAAAACAAAAGCTTAGGTACGAAAAAAAACAGGTCTCAGGAGCAGGGCAAATGACAATATTAGTCCACTCCATCGTCCCTACTATTATAGAACAAATGCCTACCTACACCTACTTTAGTTGACAGAGCACCAATAATAACGGGAACAAAGCATAAACTAGCGAGAAAGTAAAAAAGGGTCTCAGGAGTAAGGCAAATAATAATATTATTCCACTCCTTCGTCCCTACTACCGTAGAACAAATGCCTATCTACCTACTATATTTGGCAGAGCACCTGCCAATAGTAACGCGAACAAAAGCTTACGAAAAATAAATAAAAATGTAGGTAGTGGGGAAAAAGAAAATGATATTCCACTCCTTCGTCCTACCTACCTACTTAAATAAATAAGTAAGGGATAATTAGACTCACTTGCTGCTACTGATCCACAGGATACTCCGACCCGTGATTAGGTACTCCATGTAATCCGAAGGGGGTATCCAGAATAATCCAAAGGGTATGCAGAGTAATCACAATTTGTATTCACACCATTAAGACAAGACAACAATTTCACAACTCATCAGATTTTGTATGCACTTTAAACACTTAAACACTCACTCTAGGGCACCATACTCGTACTTTTGATCTGTGTTTCAGCTAACACCGATCAAAATCTGAAGAAGACACTTAAGTTTGACAGCAAAAAAATATATTATATTCTCTCTCCTTTATCTCAGCAGTTCACAAAACTAACGAATAATGATAAAAAAACGTCTATATCCCGAATAACCTAGCAAATAATGACTAGGTTGACGCTATGTAAGGTTCAAAATTTGGGCTAATCGATAACGTTGGATTTCAGGTGACAGACAAACTGCAAGCCTTGAATGACGAGTTCGCGGCAATGACGAAGCAAAAGAAGGAGCTGGAGGACAGCATCGAGTTATGCTCTCAAAAACTGGACCGTGCGGAAAAGCTGATAACTGGCCTGGGTGGTGAGAAAGCTCGGTGGAGTGATATCGCTAGAGATCTCCTACAGACCCTCGGCAACGTCGTGGGCGATGTCTTACTCTCAGCGGCCATTATCGCTTATTTGGGTCCCTTCAACATGGTCTTCCGGCAGGTGAGTGGGTATTCAGCGGAGTTGTCTACAACTGTATAATAATTATAAAAAGTTTAATGCTCAGTCTATCAGACGCAGCAAAGTTTTAACCAGCTGACGACTCCACACAACTCAAGGCAAATTTTAGGTTGAATCCTACGTGCATTGGTTGAGATATTTGAGAATAAAAGGATCAGGCAGAAGTGCAATATCTCCATAGTTATTTAGGTACGTACTACCTATACCAAGGTGGAAACTATCTTACTACTGCTTCTCCGGAGACAGGATCTGCTCAACGACTGGAAGGACATTTGCAAGAAGCTGAACATGCCCTCCACGCGGTCGTACAGCCTCAATCTGACACTCGGGGACCCCGTGCTGATTCGAGAATGGAATATCTGTGGTCTACCAGCTGACTCTTTCTCGATTGACAACGCCATCATCGTAAAAAACGCTTCACGGTGGCCACTTATGATTGATCCTCAAGGTAGGTGTGCAAGAGACGTTGCCCCTTCTGCCTGAAGTTCCTTAAGAACTATTAAGATGCTAATTCTGTAGGTCTGTGTACGACACACAGTAGCTCCATTCCGTACAGTGCAGACTGCAGAGGAAGCTTCCATTATATTGGGGATCTACTTACGTCGGTGTATTGTCGATGAGACATTTGCAAACAGTGGGGTTGCTCCCAGTAATAACTAGTTCTATACGGGCAACTTATAGCGAAGGAATTTCCTAATTTACACGACTCTTCATAACAGCCACTTTAGTCCCACTCTCGTCCATTTCGAAAAATGAATACCATATGGCCCAAAATGACGACAAAAACATACCATAATAAAAATGGAATAGGTACCTACTTATTTCAATTTCGCGGGCAAAGATGGCGACTGCCTATTGCCAACTGCGTACGCAGAACTTTTATTTTCGCATGCGAAATAACCTGTTGATGAGGCTGATAGGTACGTAGGTACAGAAGAGCAATCGGAAATCTAGGTACTGAAATCTATCTGCGAGCAGGTAATAATAAAATAAAAACCTCATATCTCAGCATAAGTTGCCGGAATATGTTGGAATATCCACTGTCATCCTCTTCAGGAGCAACTTAAGATGAGTTGATATCAATAATAATAAACGCTGAAGTGATTCATTATCTCACAACAACGAAACTAAAACAGGTACAAGTAGAAAAATAAAAAGCATTTTAAAAAATGCGAAAATGACGAGACCCCCTTGAAATTCGACTCTCACTTACTAGTATTTCCAAAGTGGCAGCAGAATGAGCCAAATGCCAAAGGAACAAAGGAAAAGTAATTCCGCCGTTCGCGGAAACGTCACTTTCAAATAATGTAAACAAACTGGCATGGTTGATTCGGAGTTGACAATGAAATTTTAATTTTCTGTAATATTCGCTTACAGGTCAAGCTAACAAATGGATCAAGACGGTGGAGAGAGGGAACAGACCATTGGTATTCAAGTTTTCTGATTCTGATTTCATACGAAAACTGGAATTTGCCATTCAACAAGGGACGCCTGCTATTTTGGAAAATGTTGGTGAAGAAATGGACCCGGCTTTAGGTAACAAATTATTCTCTTTCTGTTGATAAGTCTCCTTGTTATTTTTAAATACGGTAAGTAGGTTTTTCACGCTTATTTTTATTCTTCAATGTTCAGTGCACGACTTTCACGTCGACCACACCATCGTCATGCGTAGGTACCTCCGGCTGCTTAGTATACTTAGTATAGTAAGAGTGTGATGTATAGAAAGGTGTATTCGAGTGTCTGTGAGGAGGATTAAAATTCATATCTTCTCATTAGAGGGTTGGCAGGTTGCGCTGTTGTCTCTGTCATTGATAAGTTTGACTAGAAATTTGTAAATTAGGTACTTAGTCACTATAATCAGAGAGGAGAGGTAGGTATGTCGATAAGCAGCGCATGAGTGCTCAGAAGAGCCAGCCTTGAATATGGCCAGTGCGAAGAGGTGTCTGTCGAATGAGCAAAACAGTGAGTGTGTGTAAATGGCATTTTTTATTTGCTGATTTCAGAGCCGGTTTTGTCACTAAATTTGTACAAGGAAGGAGGGATGGAGTATCTACGACTTGGAGAAAATGCCGTTCCCTACTCGCACAACTTTCGTTTGTATATAACCACAAGGCTGAGCAACCCTCATTACTTGCCTGAAGTAGCTGTTAAGGTAAAGCGTGTGAAAGTCTAGATAGGTATTACGTAGACAAATGTACCTGCGCAGTAAGCTAGGATGTCTCCTTCGATGTTGGTACATCTGACCCGAAACCGTGGTGGGTAGGTATAAGGCCAGCCTTAACACCTCACTATTTAATTTTTTTTTTTATTAGACACAGGTTATCTCCTTCGTATATCTTCCAGCACATTTCACATTTGCGTTGTTGGTTGCATTTTTTCCTTTGTATAGGTTACACTATTGAACTTCGCGATAACTAAACAAGGACTTCAGGACCAATTATTGGGCCTTGTTGTCGCCAAAGAGAAACCAGAATTAGAAGAACAGAAGAATGAGTTGATCATTGAAAGTGCGAATAATAAGAAGATGCTCAAAGACATTGAAGACCAGATACTTGAAGTGCTCTCCTCTTCTGAGGGAAATATTCTTGAAGACGAAACTGCCAACCAAATATTGACCTCTTCAAAAGTTCTCTCTGAAGAAATCCAACAGAAGCAAAAAGTTGCGCAAGTCACGGAAGCGGAGATTGACCAAGCTCGTGATCTATACCGGCCTGTGTCCAATCACAGTGCTGTTCTGTTTTTTTGCATTTCGGAACTATGGAATTTAAACCCAATGCATCAATACTCACTCTCTTGGTTCCTCCACCACTACATCCAGGTGAGGCATATTTTTCTAAGTGATGAAACTATATATAAACTGCAAAACTGCCAACCTAGTGTGGGACTAAATTATTAACCACGAACTCCGAGCGTGGTATGGGTGCAAGTCCTGCCATACTTGTGGCATGGGTGTGGTGGCCTTCGGCTTCAACAGACTCCTTCTGTATCTGTATTGCCCCACAGGGAGTTCTCACCATTAAAAAAAAACTAAAAGATGTAATTTTCTCTTTTAGTCGATCGAAAGCAGTCCCCCCAGTAACGTGTTACAAGAGCGCTTAGCCATCCTCAACGAATTTCTGACGCACACCTTCTACAGCAACGTGTGCCGAGCTCTGTTCGAAAAAGAAAAGCTTATTTTTTCTTTTACACTTTGTATTAGCATTTTGAGAGCTAAAGTGAGTACCTACCTATACATATTTACCAAATTACGAATCATGAACATAATCATTTTCTTTCATTTTTTGCTGAGTGATTGAGTGAGTCAGTAAGGTTGACGTCAAATACGAGAATGCCCCTACTTCGAACATTACGGGTAAACGTTTTTATGTTTTTAGGGTGAGGTAGACGAGGAAGTGTTGGCATTTTTGTTGACGGGAGGGACAGCTCTAGACAAACCCCCCACCAACCCTGCCCCAGCCTGGCTGTCAAACAAGGCGTGGTCGGAGATAGCTCGAGCGTCCAACATACCCAAGTGAGTTCCCTACTGAGATTATTCTTAGTGTGAAAAGAAAAAGACTTCAGTAAGACTAGTTTGCATTGTTTTTCGAGCACATTATTGAATCACAGTAGCGACTGAGTATGGTGAGTCATCAATATAAGGATGAGCTGGGAAACAACTTTTTTGCTCTTCCGCTCACTATACCAGAGAAAAATTGAAAATGTACACTGTGACTTAGTTCATTATTCAGTTTCTCTTCGTTTGAAGACGATTTGTATAGAATGTAACAGCTGCAGTAACAGTTGAGGATAGGTAGGTATTTCATCATTTGGATTTAGAAGTAACACAAAATAATAATAAATAACGGGTCCGACAACAGTCGCACTTAACTTTCTCGTCCCATATAAAATTTTAGTTTTTTATTTTTTTAGATTTTTTGAAATTTTTTTTCGGGCGTAATTTTTACTCAATCCAAAATCGGTTGAAAATGACCCACGAGCATCTATCTGAGATCAGTCACACCAAATCGCATGACTCATGACTGTCATTTAATTACTGTACTCCCAAATGCGTTCCGACCATTCAAAAACATGGTTTCTCATTCTCAACTCATTTTAACACTTTTTCGACAAAAACGGCCGTAATTTTGAAGGTAACAAAATTCTGTTCAACAAATGTTTAAGTTACGTAGTTTTACATAAACGTACCAAATTTCATGACAATCGGTCAATAAATGTGAATGGCGCCGAAAGGATCGAACTTTGGTCCAAAACGGCCGTAATTTTCAACCAATTCAATTTTAGCTGCAAATGACCTGGAAGCATCTAATTTTCAACACACATACCTACCAATTTTCAGTGTTATAGATTGAAAAGTGTACCGTCGGCGCTTGTCCGACTAACCAAAAACACGATTTTTGAATTATTTTGGCGGCTTTTTGGCAATAGCGGCCTTAATTTTTGACCAATCAAAAAATCCTTAAAAATGCCCCTCGGCAGTGATTTTAGACAGGTCCATACCAAATTTCATCAAAATCGGGTGAACGGTATAGGCTCTAGAGCACTGCACGGACGGACGGACGGACTGACGGACGGACAGACTTTTTCCAGAAACCACTTTTTTGGACTCAGGGGACCCTCAGGATCATGGGAAACCCAAAATCTCAATTTCGAAATTTTGCACGAAAACAATACTTTCTCGCCATATATGGCTAGCGAGAAAGTAAAAATAATTATTATTATAAAGGTAAGTATGTATATTGGAGTATTGGCGTGATAAAATAAAACTTTTACTTTTTTTGAAGGCTGGGAAAACTACGAAGTTCTGTAAAAAACCACGTGGAGAAATGGCGTGATTTGTACTATTCGAATTGCCCCCAAACGGAGACGTTTCCACAGCCACTCGACAAGCTCTCCGGTCTCGAGCGACTGGCTGTTCTGCGCTGTATTCGGCCTGATAAGGTCCTGCCGGCTGTTCAAGCGTTCATTGTCGCACACATGTCACAGCGCTACGTGGAACCTTCCTCCTTCAACCTGCTGCAGTCGTGGAAGGATTCCACCCCGACATCCCCACTAGTCTTCATTTTATCTCCCGGGTCCGACCCAATGGCTGCTTTGATGACATTCGCCGAAGCTCAAGGAAAAAGCAAGACGCTCCAAGTCATTTCTCTGGGACAGGGCCAAGTACGATTTTATTTTATTTTCAGTTTATCATACCTCAAGCTCATGGTTTCAAATTTAGCTTTGAAGGTAGATAGACACCTTGGAATGACGGTACTCAGATTGAATGCCCTTGTAGAATTTCTCAGTTCAGTTCTTCTCCTAGTCCGGTTTTGAGTGTAATGTTTGTGTTTATTGCCGTACATGCAGCTACTCCACTGTTAACAGAACCCAGTATTTGGGCAGCAAAGTGCCAGATCTGTTGATAGGTAAGTAACTAAATTTTGCGCTAAAAATAAAATTATTTTTCTGTTAATTAGGGTCCCATAGCGGAAAACATGATCTTGAAAGGAATGAAGTCGGGGGCTTGGGTCGTGATTCAGAACTGCCACCTTGCCGCATCCTGGATGCCGGAACTGGACAGAATCGCACAAGAGGTTCTTATTCCTGAAAAAACGCACAAGGATTTCCGCCTGTGGCTTACTAGCTACTCCTCCAACGATTTTCCGGTTACAATTCTCCAGAATGGTAAAGCGGACGTTTGCATTCAAATTTTTGTCAGAAAAAATATGAGATGTTTTGGCTGGCAAATCTACATAATCCTCTGTTGCTAAAGCTATGGCAAAGCCTCCTTATATCCCATTATTTGGCTCTTGATGCGCCCCTCGCTTTGATTACGTAGGTAGATCTTATGAGTAAATACTCAGTTTTTCAAATTTTCAATTGCTTCTCAATTTCAGGTGTGAAAATGACGAATGAAGCGCCGAAGGGACTCAAGTTCAACTTGCTGCAGTCTTACTCATCCTACCCTGTCTCTAATTCTGAATTTTACAACAACTGCCAACAGCAGGATAATTGGAGGAAGTTATTGTTCGGACTTATCTTTTTCCACGCTGTGGTCCAGGAAAGGAGGAACTTTGGTCCGCTAGGCTGGAATATTCCTTATGAATTTAATGAATCTGACTTGAAAATCAGCATAACTCAACTTCAGGTGAGTTCTTCTGGTAAGAATGTCCTCCACCCTGTCAGAAAGAACCATTTCTGATAAAAATTATTTCTACGCAGGGGTAGGAGAACCAAGACTCTACTGAAACTAAAAATGAATGGATATGTAACATGTTTTTACGTCACAGATGTTCCTAAATGACTACGATGACGTGCCTTTTGAAGCTCTTCGGTACCTAACGGGGGAATGCAACTACGGTGGCCGCGTCACCGACGACAAGGATCGCCGCTTACTCAGTTCTCTTCTTTCCATATTCTTCTCTGAAGATCTGCTTACAAAACCAGAGTAACAAGATCTTTTATTCCTATTTATATTTTCGCATATTTTTAGGCAATATCACTTCAAAAAGTACATAAATAATATCGAAAAGAAGAATTTGAAACAAATTGTTTTGAATTGTCACTCTGCATTAGTACGTAAACCTTCTAACATGATTCAAGAATCTTGGAGACTAAATTTTGAACTTTTTATTTCCAGTTACAAGTTCTCCCCTAGTGGTGTTTACCAGCTTCCCGCCTCACTGGATTACTTAAGCTGTATTAAATACATTGAGTGTTTCCCGTTGGTAGCGGAGCCCCAGGTGTTTGGCCTTCACGAGAATGCTGACATCACAAAGGACACGAATGAAACGTTTCAGGTATCAATGAGTTTATTATTAATTCTTATTGTTATTATTATTATAAATGACTTTCGGCTGTCTCACCGTGGTCTGTTCGTCAAGATTGGTATACACTCAGCTTCGGTTAATATCTGTGACTTTGGACTACAGAATGGACTAGACGCACTAAGAAAGAATGGATAATTCTTCTTAAGAAAGACCCCCCAAGTAAGGCCCCGAGCGCCTTGCTCGGGGCCTTACTTGGGGGGTCTTTCTTAAGAAGAATTATCCATTCTTTCTTTCTTACTTGATTTCAGCTACTGGACGGAGTCTTGCTTACCCAGCCTCATCTTGGCCAGGCAGGTGGAGGAAGTGAAACAGTGGAAGTTGCAACCCTAGTGGCGATGGATATTCTCAGTCGAATTCCTTCATCATTCGCACTGGAAGAAATCGAGAAAAAATTCCCCATCACATTCGGAAACTCGATGAACACAGTCTTGAAACAGGTGCGAGTATAGGATTCAAAACTTTTTATGCTTATTCTAAACATCTACCCTAGTCAGTAAAATATCAGAAGACCTCGAAGAATACGTGTACTTAACGAAGTCAATGGGCGAAATGCCATAATATTCGTCCATTTTATTCTGATCATTTACTGGTCATTTCTCTAGGAGCTCATCCGTTTTAATCTTCTAACGGAGACTATAAAGTCAACGCTGGTGAGCGTAAAAAGAGCCATCATCGGGGAGGTGACGATGACAACAGAGCTTGAACACCTTCAGGAAAGCCTTCGGTTGGGCAGGGTTCCTGAGCTGTGGCGATCGAAGTCATATCCTTCTCTGAAGCCACTTGGTGGTTACATCAACGATTTGCTCCTCAGGTAAGTAATCATGGCCCAAAGTTAGGTAGGTTTGGCGACCAGAAAGTGCGTAATCTAACCGGAGTGACTATTGAATAGTCACTATTCAAAGTAATTTGGTATTTTTCTCTTCTTCTTATTTTCTAGAAAGAAAAGTCCAAACAATTTTCTCAGATATCAGAATATCCCTTTCGTGTGCCACTTGCGTGTTTAATTTAATGCAAGGGTGGAGGGAACGGTCCTACGTGCGACCTCTAGTTTGCCTCTCTGAACTCCCGAACTCCCAACTGTGGGCTGTTTCCAGGTTGAAATTCTTCCAAATGTGGACTGAGCAAGGGCAACCAAAAGTGTTCTGGCTTTCTGGCTTCTTCTTCACGCAGTCCTTCCTCACAGCGGTGCTGCAGAATTTTTCGAGGGCGCGGAGTGTTCCTATCGACAAAGTGGGCTTCCAGTTCGAAGTCACTGACTTTGAAGCTGACGTCCGAGTAAAGGAAGAACCTCCCTACGGCGTGTTTACAAAGGTAAAACAATCGTTACAATCGTTCAATGTGAAATGAGTGCAATTAAAAGTCTTGGAGAGGGCTTTTATTTAATGGTTGCCGGATATTATGGTGGGATAGCCGGCCTAAATTTTTATGATTCAATGTTGTAAATTCAGTTCATTAACTACAAAGTTATCGGCTTCTGTAGTCAGGCTAAATTAAGTTGCTTAGTTGTCCCCTCAAGCGAAGTAGTGTGTAGAGGGCTGCAGCCTAACTATGTTATTTCTTTAGGTGTTCTAAATTTCTATACTTTTACACAATATGTCTCGTATGTTGATGTCGGGGTCTTACTGTAACTGGGTTTTTGTTAGTGCTTACGACCAACACATACCAGGAAGGACTTCGCAACATTTTGGAAGGTATGTCACAAAAGGGACCATTGGCCATTGAGTGTGGCTATACTCTAGTAAATTTACATTAAATCTGTTTTCGTTTCAAATTTATTCATTTAATTATTGGCATTACTTAATGAACTTTCCCACTGGACGCAGCAAAAAACTGGTCTGGACGAACATGGTGTATTTGTGGAGGTGAGAATATTATATCTAAAGTTAAGACGCCCCTGAGGGGCTCTGGCTCATAGAAAAAACTTGGCCAATGCCCCTTCGAAGCGAAAGAGGAAACGAGGGAACTATTCCCCCCACAAGGGTGTAAAAAGTGCTGGTTTCCCCGCTTACTATGTGTTCAGGACGGATCAGTCACAGAGCACGTAACCCCTGGTGTAGGAGGGATGTAGGTCAGCCTTTGCCTTTATCTGAATAATTTGTCTGTACCAAGCCACCCTCCTACTACCACCCTCACACCACTGGTAATATGCAACAAGTGTATTTTTAACTTCAGGGATTGTTTCTGGAAGGGGCCAGCTGGAACCGCAGTTTACACCTCTTGGATGAATCTCACCTGAAAATCCTCTTTGACCATTTACCTATCATCTGGTTTAAACCTGGAGTGAAGGTTAGTAGGTACCTGAATTTCCACCTACGTATATCGGGTAACTTTACAGATGTCAGCTATATAGACTTTAGTGGGGACCTAATTTAAAGTTGGTTCCGAGCCACTATATAGGATCTTACCATTCCATTTCCTAGGTTCACGTAAAAAAATTACTTCGGCCATCCTGTCCTAGTCTGACTTGACCGAGTGTCGTAGGTAGGAATGATTTTTCCCAACATTTGAGGTTTGATCTATAACTTCTGTGTTTCTTTCAGTCAACCTTTGAACAGAGCAACGTGTACCAGTGCCCTGTTTATAAAACCAGTGAAAGGCGTGGAATTCTTTCCACTACGGGTCATTCTACGAACTTCATCATGTATCTGGAGCTACCCAGTCTTAAGCCTGATCGCCACTGGATAAATAGGGGTGTGGCATGCCTTTGTCAGCTGAACGATTAAATTTTTGTAATTGTTTACACTTTAGGAGGTAAGCACTCATGCTTAGTTTTTTTAAAACTTTTTTTTGGCAAGAGGGCGTGCAAAGTAGATAGGTACCTTGTAAAACACCTGGCTTTAAAATATAAGTCACAAACTGAGAAGTTTATCTGAACGAACTATTTTTTCTGTGAATGTAGGTATTGCATGGAACTAAATCTCTCGAGGAGCAGTAGGAGTCGAAATCTTCAAACTTTCACGTAGATAAGATAAGGGATAAGGCAACCTATCTAGGTACCATTTTTTTTTACTGTTACGTTCTTCTTATAAGGAGGGTGGGGAAACCCCGAGATTCCTCTGAATCTGAACACTTAGGCTGAAGTCCAAAGTAAAGTGTCACTCCACATAACGTTATTATTATGGTTATTACTTATTACTGCACATAGTTCAGATCCGAGTACACTCAACAACTTTTTCAGTTGAAAAAAGCGGGAAAACGTTGACAAAAGAATCGAACCTCGATTGGTTTGATCGGTAGAATCCTGTCTCGTGGGACTGGGCCTGTTATCGCGCACATAGGCCGTTTATGCACGCAGGGGATTCCCCGCTACCGTGGGTACTGTGAGAAGTTCAGTCTCATAATATTTCTCATCACTATTATTATTTCTTTTTCGTCGAATAATTAATGCATGTCCCCTGTAAAATGTTTTTATACTATTATCACTTTTTTAAGGTGTTTCTACAGGGCGGCAAGAGAAAAATAACGAATTATACGGAAAACCATAAAATAATCCAGACAATTCCTCACGGCAGCGTAATGACCCTTTTACCATGCAAGGATCTTTTTAGGACTATTATGTGAGACCCCCAGAACCGAATAACAGTATTTTTTTGTTGTAAAATCTTTATGTACTGTTATTGGATTAATAAGGCATTTCTGCGGGATACCGAGTGGACAACAGGTAAATTATACGGTAAAAAATGTGACAAACTGTTCTGACGTTTTGATTCCGTTAAGAACAGAATAATTATGATTTTTAAATTCCTGACTGCCCTGGGATGGTTCTAGGTGCTTATAATTGTCATAGAACTACTATGTACCTACATTGTTATGAATCGATAGGGAAGGGTTATTATGAAAAAAGACCCCGATCCCAAGATCCCGTTTATGAGCTGAATTTTGATTTTTAAATTCCTGACTGCCCTGGGATGGTTGTATGTGCTTAAAATTGATATAAAACTACTTAGTACATTGTTATGGATCGATTGGGAGGGGTTTTTATGAAAACAGACCCCGATCCCAAGATCCCGTTTTTGAGCTGAATTTTGATTTTTAAATTCCTGACTGCCCTGGGATGGTTGTATGTGCTTAAAATTGATATAAAACTACTTAGTACATTGTTATGAATCGATTGGGAGGGGTTTTTATGAAAACAGACCCCGATCCCAAGATCCCGTTTATGAGCTGAATTTTGATTTTTAAATTCCTGACTGCCCTGGGATGGTTGTATGTGCTTAAAATTGTTATAAAACATTGTTATGAATCGATTGGGAGGGGTTTTTATGAAAACAGACCCCGATCCCAAGATCCCGTTTTTGAGCTGAATTTTGATTTTTAAATTCCTGACTGCGCTGGGATGGTTCCAGGTGCTTAAAATTGTCATAGAACTACTATGTACATTGTTATGAATCGATTGGGAGGGGTTTTTATGAAAAAAGACCCCGATCCCAAGATCCCGTTTATGAGCTGAATTTTGATTTTTAAATTCCTGACTGCCCTGGGATGGTTCTAGGTGCTTATTATTGTCATAGAACTACTATGTACATTGTTATGAATCGATAGGGAGGGGTTTTTATGAAAAAAGACCCCGATCCCAAGATCCCGTTTATGAGCTGAATTTTGATTTTTAAATTCCTGACTGCCCTGAGATGGTTGTATGTGCTTAAAATTGATATAAAACTACTTAGTACATTGTTATGAATCGATTGGGAGGGGTTTTTATGAAAACAGACCCCGATCCCAAGATCCCGTTTTTGAGCTGAATTTTGATTTTTAAATTCCTGACTGCCCTGGGATGGTTGTATGTGCTTAAAATTGATATAAAACTACTTAGTACATTGTTATGAATCGATTGGGAGGGGTTTTTATGAAAACAGACCCCGATCCCAAGATCCCGTTTTTGAGCTGAATTTTGATTTTTAAATTCCTGACTGCCCTGGGATGGTTGTATGTGCTTAAAATTGATATAAAACTACTAAGTACATTGTTATGAATCGATTGGGAGGGGTTTTTATGAAAACACACCCCAATCCCAAGATCCCGTTTATGAGCTGAATTTTGATTTTTAAATTTCTGACTGCCCTGGGATGGTTCCAGGTGCTTAAAATTGATATAAAACTACTGAGTACATTGTTTTGAATCGATTGGGAGGGGTTTTTATGAAAACAGACCCCGATCCCAAGATCCCGTTTTTGAGCTGAATTTTGATTTTTAAATTCCTGACTGCCCTGGGATGGTTCCAGGTGCTTCAAATTGTTATAAAACTACTTAGTACATTGTTATGAATCGATTGGGAGGGGTTTTTATGAAAAAAGACCCCGATCCCAAGATCCCGTTTACGATCTGAATTTTCATTTTTAAATTCCTGACAGCCTTGGGATGCTTCTAGGTGCTTAAAATTTTTATTAAACTACTTAGTACATTGTTATGAATCGATTGGGAGGGGTTTTTATGAAAAAAGACCCCGATCCCAAGATCCCGTTTTTGAGCTGAATTTTGATTTTTAAATTCCTGACTGCCCTGGGATGGTTGTAGGTGCATAAAATTTTTATAAAACTACTTAGTACATTGTTATGAATCGATAGGGAGGGGTTTTTATGAAAAAAGACCACGATCCCAAGATCCCGTTTATGAGCTGAATTTTGATTTTTAAATTCCTGACTGCCCTGGGATGGTTGTATGTGCTTAAAATTGATATAAAACTACTTAGTACATTGTTATGAATCGATTTGGAGGGGTTCTTATGAAAACAGACCCCGATCCCAAGATCCCGTTTTTGAGCTGAATTTAGATTTTTAAATTCCTGACTGCGCTGGGATGGTTCCAGGTGCTTAAAATTGTCATAAAACTACTATGCACATTGTTATGAATCGATTGGGAGGGGTTTTTATGAAAAAAGACCCCGATCCCAAGATCCCGTTTATGAGCTGAATTTTGATTTTTAAATTCCTGACTGCCCTGGGATGGTTCCAGGTGCTTAAAATTGTCATAAAACTACTATGCACATTGTTATGAATCGATTGGGAGGGGTTTTTATGAAAAAAGACCCCGATCCCAAGATCCCGTTTATGAGCTGAATTTTGATTTTTAAATTCCTGACTGCCCTGGGATGGTTGTATGTGCTTAAAATTGATATAAAACTACTAAGTACATTGTTATGAATCGATTGGGAGGGGTTTTTATGAAAACAGACCCCGATCCCAAGATCCCGTTTTTGAGCTGAATTTTGATTTTTAAATTCCTGACTGCCCTGGGATGGTTCCAGGTGCTTAAAATTGATATAAAACTACTGAGTACATTGTTATGAATCGATTGGGAGGGGTTTTTATGAAAACAGACCCCGATCCCAAGATCCCGTTTATGAGCTGAATTTTGATTTTTAAATTCCTGACTACCCTGGGATGGTTGTATGTGCTTAAAATTGTTATAAAACATTGTTATGAATCGATTGGGAGGGGTTTTTATGAAGAAAGACCCCGATCCCAAGATCCCGTTTATGAGCTGAATTTTGATTTTTAAATTCCTGACTGCGCTGGGATGGTTCCAGGTGCTTAAAATTGTCATAGAACTACTATGTACATTGTTATGAATCGATTGGGAGGGGTTTTTATGAAAAAAGACCCCGATCCCAAGATCCCGTTTATGAGCTGAATTTTGATTTTTAAATTCCTGACTGCCCTGGGATGGTTCTAGGTGCTTATTATTGTCATAGAACTACTATGTACATTGTTATGAATCGATAGGGAGGGGTTTTTATGAAAAAAGACCCCGATCCCAAGATCCCGTTTATGAGCTGAATTTTGATTTTTAAATTCCTGACTACCCTGGGATGGTTGTATGTGCTTAAAATTGATATAAAACTACTTAGTACATTGTTATGAATCGATTGGGAGGGGTTTTTATGAAAAAAGACCCCGATCCCAAGATCCCGTTTATGAGCTGAATTTTGATTTTTAAATTCCTGACTGCCCTGGGATGGTTGTATGTGCTTAAAATTGTTATAAAACATTGTTATGAATCGATTGGGAGGGGTTTTTATGAAGAAAGACCCCGATCCCAAGATCCCGTTTATGAGCTGAATTTTGATTTTTAAATTCCTGACTGCGCTGGGATGGTTCCAGGTGCTTAAAATTGTCATAGAACTACTATGTACATTGTTATGAATCGATTGGGAGGGGTTTTTATGAAAAAAGACCCCGATCCCAAGATCCCGTTTATGAGCTGAATTTTGATTTTTAAATTCCTGACTGCCCTGGGATGGTTCTAGGTGCTTATTATTGTCATAGAACTACTATGTACATTGTTATGAATCGATAGGGAGGGGTTTTTATGAAAAAAGACCCCGATCCCAAGATCCCGTTTATGAGCTGAATTTTGATTTTTAAATTCCTGACTACCCTGGGATGGTTGTATGTGCTTAAAATTGATATAAAACTACTTAGTACATTGTTATGAATCGATTGGGAGGGGTTTTTATGAAAAAAGACCCCGATCCCAAGATCCCGTTTATGAGCTGAATTTTGATTTTTAAATTCCTGACTGCCCTGGGATGGTTGTATGTGCTTAAAATTGTTATAAAACATTGTTATGAATCGATTGGGAGGGGTTTTTATGAAAACAGACCCCGATCCCAAGATCCCGTTTTTGAGCTGAATTTTGATTTTTAAATTCCTGACTGCGCTGGGATGGTTCCAGGTGCTTAAAATTGTCATAGAACTACTATGTACATTGTTATGAATCGATTGGGAGGGGTTTTTATGAAAAAAGACCCCGATCCCAAGATCCCGTTTATGAGCTGAATTTTGATTTTTAAATTCCTGACTGCCCTGGGATGGTTCTAGGTGCTTATTATTGTCATAGAACTACTATGTACATTGTTATGAATCGATAGGGAGGGGTTTTTATGAAAAAAGACCCCGATCCCAAGATCCCGTTTATGAGCTGAATTTTGATTTTTAAATTCCTGACTGCCCTGAGATGGTTGTATGTGCTTAAAATTGATATAAAACTACTTAGTACATTGTTATGAATCGATTGGGAGGGGTTTTTATGAAAACAGACCCCGATCCCAAGATCCCGTTTTTGAGCTGAATTTTGATTTTTAAATTCCTGACTGCCCTGGGATGGTTGTATGTGCTTAAAATTGATATAAAACTACTTAGTACATTGTTATGAATCGATTGGGAGGGGTTTTTATGAAAACAGACCCCGATCCCAAGATCCCGTTTTTGAGCTGAATTTTGATTTTTAAATTCCTGACTGCCCTGGGATGGTTGTATGTGCTTAAAATTGATATAAAACTACTAAGTACATTGTTATGAATCGATTGGGAGGGGTTTTTATGAAAACACACCCCAATCCCAAGATCCCGTTTATGAGCTGAATTTTGATTTTTAAATTCCTGACTGCCCTGGGATGGTTGTATGTGCTTAAAATTGATATAAAACTACTTAGTACATTGTTATGAATCGATTTGGAGGGGTTCTTATGAAAACAGACCCCGATCCCAAGATCCCGTTTTTGAGCTGAATTTAGATTTTTAAATTCCTGACTGCGCTGGGATGGTTCCAGGTGCTTAAAATTGTCATAGAACTACTATGCACATTGTTATGAATCGATTGGGAGGGGTTTTTATGAAAAAAGACCCCGATCCCAAGATCCCGTTTTTGAGCTGAATTTTGATTTTTAAATTCCTGACTGCGCTGGGATGGTTCCAGGTGCTTAAAATTGTCATAGAACTACTATGTACGTTGTTATGAATCGATTGGGAGGGGTTTTTATGAAAAAAGACCCCGATCCCAAGATCCCGTTTATGAGGTGAATTATGATTTTTAAATTCCTGACTGCCCTGGGATGGTTCTAGGTGCTTATAATTGTCATAGAACTACTATGTAAATTGTTATGAATCGATTGGGAGGGGTTTTTATGAAAAAAGACCCCGATCCCAAGATCCCGTTTATGAGCTGAATTTTGATTTTTAAATTCCTGACTGCCCTGGGATGTGCTTAAAATTGATATAAAACTACTTAGTACATTGTTATGAATCGATTGGGAGGGGTTTTTATGAAAACAGACCCCGATCCCAAGATCCCGTTTATGAGCTGAATTTTGATTTTTAAATTCCTGACTGCCCTGGGATGGTTGTATGTGCTTAAAATTGTTATAAAACATTGTTATGAATCGATAGGGAGGGGTTTTTATGAAAACAGACCCCGATCCCAAGATCCCGTTTTTGAGCTGAATTTTGATTTTTAAATTCCTGACTGCCCTGGGATGGTTGTATGTGCTTAAAATTGATATAAAACTACTAAGTACATTGTTATGAATCGATTGGGAGGGGTTTTTATGAAAACAGACCCCGATCCCAAGATCCCGTTTATGAGCTGAATTTTGATTTTTAAATTTCTGACTGCCCTGGGATGGTTCCAGGTGCTTAAAATTGATATAAAACTACTGAGTACATTGTTATGAATCGATTGGGAGGGGTTTTTATGAAAACAGACCCCGATCCCAAGATCCCGTTTTTGAGCTGAATTTTGATTTTTAAATTCCTGACTGCGCTGGGATGGTTGTATGTGCTTAAAATTGATATAAAACTACTTAGTACATTGTTATGAATCGATTGGGAGGGGTTTTTATGAAAACAGACCCCGATCCCAAGATCCCGACTATGACCTGGTTCTTATACAGGGTGGTTCAGACCACCCGTGCAGCTAGTTTTCCAGCGAAACCGGACAAGATAGGGGGATGAAATAAAAATTTGGCATTCTATGTTGAGGGTGATCTATTTCTGGAAATTAGTGACGTTAACCATAGGCGTCCGTATGGGGGAGTTTCAGGGGGGTCATGGGTGAAATCTCGGAATTTTCAAATGTAAAGGCATATCATGTGACCCATCAAAAGAAAGGTCTTGGAAAGCCTAACTTACATCACTTGTCAGATTTTACTTAGCTCTTATAGTTTCAAAATGGCGACCGTCCGCGTGACCATATTTCCCTTCGCTGTTGTAGAGGACCTGGGCGTAGTAGGTAGTTGAACGTGAAATGATAGATAGTCATTTATGCCTACTTTCATAATATTGAAGTCATTTTGATACCTTTGCCGCCATCTTGGTTTCGGAGCCATCTGAAGCTTTGACAAGTCGTAACAAAAAATAGTCAAATATTAAATGGTATTTTTTATTCAACAGATCGAAAGCGGTATTTAAGGCCAACAAATTATGTATACGTCTTTAGTTAGCGCAAAAAATGCGAGAAAGTCAAGTGCGACCATTGTTGGACCCTTTATTACCCTTATTGGAACATTGCCAAGGTACCTATTTACAAATAAGGTATTTAGGCCACCCTTCAAAACATTGTACGTAACTCTTGGTTTGTACATCGTACTTACTTAATTAATTTTACTTTCCCATATTTACGAAGTATATAGGAAAGTATTGTGATCGTACAGTAAATCAATATTTAGGTTTTCATAGCAAAGTGCCGATCAGAGATCCCAGACCCCAAAAAAGTGTTTTTTAAGCGTTGTACCTACCTATGTATGGGTGGGTTTCAAGGCAGACTTGCTAGAGTGGGAGCTGAGAACGTTAGCGCAGCCGTGTAAAACGAGTGGTTTCCCGTGATGAGCTTGTGTTACAAAGCAGCTTTTAGAAAAACGTCATCCACCGCCCTTTTCTGAACGCAACTGAACATGTTTATATAGACAACCAATGAAATGCTCGGGCGAGAAAGTAAAATAAAGGGTCCGACAGCAGTCGCACTTTCTCGTCCCATATGAAATTTTATTTTTTTATTTTTTGAGATTTTATGAAATTTTTTTGCGGGCGTAATTTTCACTCAATCCAAAATCGGTTGAAAGTGACCCACGAGCATCTATTTGAGATCAGTCACACCAAATCTCATGACTGTCATTTTATTACTGTACTCCCAAATGTGTTCCGACCATTCAAAAACATGGTTTGTCATTCTCAACTCACTTTCAACACTTTTTCGACAAAAACGGCCGTAATTTTGATGATAACAAAATTCTGTTCGACAAATATTTAAGTTATGTAGTTTTACACAAAAGTACCAAATTTCGCGAAAATCGGTCAATAAATGTGAATGGCGCAGAAAGGATCGAACTTTGGTCCAAAACGGCCGTAATTTTGTACCAATTCAATTGTAGTTGCAAATGACGTCGAAACATCTATTTGTCAACACAATTACCAATTTTCAGTGTTATAGATTGAAAAGTGTACCGTCGGCGCTTGTCCGACTAACCAAAAACACGATTTTTGAATTATTTCGGCGTTTTTTGGCAGTAGCGGCCGCAATTTTTGACCAATCAAAAAGTCCTTGAAAACGCCCCTCGGCAATAATTTTAGACAGGTCCATACCAAATTTCATCAAAATCGGATGAACGGTATAGGCTGTAGAGAAGTGTACGGACGGACGGACGGACTGACTGACGGATGGACAGACTTTTTCCAGAAACCACTTTTTTGGACTCAGAGGACCCCCAGGATCATGGGAAACCCAAAATCTCAATTTCGAAATTTTGCACGAAAACAATACTTTCTCGCTATATATGGCTAGCGAGAAAGTAAAAACACAACGACCAGGCGGTTCCGGGTTGCCTAGCAACAGACACTGCTACCAAAAAATTAAATTATGCCGAAATAAAAGCCAAAAATCGTGACATTGCGATAGACGACCTAATCTCTTTTAGAATTTTGAAAAGAAATATTTGAGATTCTGAAGCAGAAGCAGAAGAGCTGATGGAACGACAGCCTTTTTATGGCGTTGCAACGGCTATCAGTATTTGAGTGAGGGGTTTGCGAAAAAAAATGTGTAGCTGGTAATTTTGGTATGCTGCAGTGACTATACTTTAGCCTACTCTGCGTTTTCTAACTTCATTTCCACCCCTATTTCTCAATTATTTTAATTTTGGGGCTGAAATGACTCCCTTTGTAGTGAAAGAATATAGCCTACCCTGAAATATGACGGCTGACAACGTTGTTGTAGTCAGGTATGGGGGTAACTTGGTACGAGTTTCCTACCGACCCAAGTTCAAATCTCGAATTGAACAGCAGTGTTTTTTTTAAAGTTATTGTCAATGTTGCCTCTTTTATCAATGTCATGAATTCTTTTAGACATTATTAACCATGCCTCTTCATTCTACGGATAAATATCGAATTCTAATGTGTGTAATAACATTTTGAAAGTGATTGGGAATTGCGCGGAATTCAGTCACGTGGTCACTTCTGAAACATGGCGTCAAATGGCGTGGTACTAGATTCCCGCCAATAAAGTTTTACCGCCCATATAACTTTTATATTACATGAATTTGTTTATTACCTGACTTTTTCTGAAGAATGGAGAGATATTATGTTGGTGAATTACTTCAAAACTTCATAACACTCATAAAAGAGGCATAACCTACTGACCAAACAAATAAACAATATGTGTACACTGCTACTCAGATCACGATTTCAAGTTAGGTCCGTAGTGATGACGTACAAACTTACCCCTTTGACTAATAATAAGCACATCGTCACCTATCATTTTCCCGGGTATGCTTTCTGCATACACTACCATCGGTATACCATACAACATAACAAGATGAATTTTCTGAAATGAGTTTAAGCGAAATTTGTTGTCTTGAGTTTTTTCTACTTTTTCTTATATTGCTGAGTATTGAAACTATGTAGGTTGGCTAGTAGAGGGGTGGGGGGACAAGACTAGCAACTAGACTGTCAGGGAGACAGCTGACGAGGTGTATGAGGATCCTCTGGAAGAACAGGAAAGGTGGTTGGAATGGGGATCAATCTCAACTTCCTTCTGCTTTCCACCCCCATGTCTTGAAAGTTCGATGTTTGACTATTCTGCAAGATACCGATGTTGTGTCCCACCCAGATACCCAGATACAGAATGGAGGAACAACATTATTTCTCTTAAGCTAAGCAGTAGTGCAACAACATTAAGTTAACCTACGGTTAATGTAATTCCAGGTAGCCAAGATGACAGTAACAGCAGGATTATTGAATTTGAAAAAAGATTGGTGCCCTAATCTTGAAATTCAGGCTTGAAATAGCCCTCAGTTTCCATGGTAAACCGAAGGTAGCCTCTGATGAAATGCTAATAGCTCTCCTAGTTTTCACTTCAGATAGGAACTATTATATATCCAAATCTTTAAATGATTGCTCTAAAACGTCAAAATTCAGCTAGGCCATATAATTTGTGGCATGGGGGGGGGGGGGGGGGGGGGCGTATCTGGTATACGAACAATTTTTGAAAGAGAAAAATACAAAATACTTTGGATGGATAAACTCCTTCACCCGTGTCGATTCGATCCTCGGCCCTGTGTCTCACAGCACTGCTAAAACACATATTAAGCAGTCAGAGAATGTTATCAAAATGCAACTATGCAATATAGTTTGGGGTGCAGAGAGGCCTATCGGATACAGCGACGCCTCTGTTTGGTAGAGCATGCAGGATAGAGGAAACTTCACTGCTCTTAAGATTCGATCCTAGGCCCTATGTCTAACAGCACGGCTAAAGCACATATTAAGTAGCCTGAGACTGTTATCAAAATTCAGCTAGGCAATATAGTTTAAGGTGTAGAGGGTTCGATCGGATATAGTGACGCCTCTGTTTGGTAGAGCATGCAGGATAGAGAAAACTTTAGTGCTCTTAGTATTCGATCCAGGGCCTTATGTCTCACAGCACTGCTAAAGGACGTATTAAGCTGTCAGAGACTGTTATCAAAATTCAGCTAGGCTATATAGCTTGGAGTGGAGGGGGGCCTATTCGACAGAGCGACGCCTTTCTTTGATACAATGAGTTAGATAGAGGAAACTTTACTGCTCTAAAGATGCGATTCTGGGCCCTAAGTCTCACAGCACTGCTAAAGGACATATTAAGCTATCAGAGAATGTTATCAAAATTCAGCTAGGCTGTATAGTTTGGGGTGGAGGGGGGCCTATTCGACAGAGCGACGCCATTGTTTGATATACAGTGTGCTGGAGAGAGGAAATTTTACTGCTCTTAAGATTCGATCCAGGGCCTTATGTCTCACAGCACTGCTAAAGGACATATTAAGCTGTCAGAGACTGTTATCAAAATTCAGCTAGGCTATATAGTTCGGGGTGGAGGGGGGCCTATTCGACAGAGCGACGCTTTTGTTTGATATAGTGAGTAAGATAGAGGAAAATTTACTGCTCTTAAGATTCGATCCTGGGCCCTATGTCTCACAGCACTGCTTAAGCACATATTAAGCTGTCAGAGACTGTTATCAAAATTCAGCTAGGCTGTAAAGTTTGGGGTGGAGGGGGGCCTATTCGACAGAGCGACGTCATTGTTTGATATACAGTGTGCTGGATAGAGGAAACTTTACTGCTCTTAAGATGCGATTCTGGGCCCTATGTCTCACAGCACTGCTTAAGGACATATTAAGCTGTCAGAGGCTGTTATCAAAATGCAACTATGAAATATAGTTTGGGGTGCAGAGAGGCCTATCGGATACAGCGACGCCTCTGTTTGGTAGAGCATGCAGGATAGAGGAAACTTTACTGCTCTTAAGATTCGATCCTAGGCCCTATGTCTAACAGCACTGCTAAAGCACATATTAAGTAGCCTGAGACTGTTATCAAAATTCAGCTAGGCAATATAGTTTAAGGTGTAGAGGGTCCGATCGGATATAGTGACGCCTCTGTTTGGTAGAGCATGCAGGATAGAGAAAACTTTAGTGCTCTTAAGATTCGATCCAGGGCCCTATGTCTCACAGCACTGCTAAAGGACATATTAAGCTGTCAGAGACTGTTATCAAAATTTAGCTAGGCTATATCGTTTGGGGTGGAGGGGGGCCTATTCGACAGAGCGACGCCATTGTTTGATACAATGTGCTGGATAGAGGACACTTTACTGCTCTTAAGATTCGATCCAGGGCCTTATGTCTCACAGCACTGCTAAAGGACATATAAGCTGTCAGAGACTGTTATCAAAATTCAGCTAGGCTATATAGTTTGGGGTGGAGGGGGGCCTATTCGACAGAGCGACGATTTTGTTTGATACAGCGAGTTAGATAGAGGAAAGTTTACTGCTCTTAAGATTCGATCCTGGGCCCTATGTTTCACAGCACTGCTAAAGGACATATTAAGCTGTCAGAGACCGTTATCATAATTCTGCTAGGCAATATAGTTTGGGGTGCAGAGAGGCCTATCGGATACAGTGACGCCTCTGTTTGGTAGAGTGTGCTAGATAGAGGAAACATTACTGCTCTTAAGATTCGATCCTGGGCCCTATGACTTACTGGTCTGCTAAAGCACATATTAAGCAGTCAGAGACCGTTATCAAAATTCAGATAGGCAATATAGTTTTGTTTGCAGAGGGTCCTATCGGATATAGCGACGTCTCTGCTTGGTATATACAGCGTGCGGGATAGAGGAAACTTTACTGCTCTAAAGATTCGATCCTGGCTTTTGTGTTTCACAGTACTGTTACAGCACATATTAAGCAGTGAGGGACTGTTATTAAAATTCAGCCAGGCTATATAGTTTGGGGTGAAGGGTGGCCTATTTGACAGAGCGAGGCCTTTGTTGGATACATTGTGCTGGATAGAGGAAACTTTACTGCTCTTAAGATTCGATCCTCGACCCTATGTCTCGCAAATTAGGCACCAGACCCAAAATCCAGACATTGAGCTGAAAAAAATTTGTAAATTCCTTACGGGCAGCGTAATGACCCTATTACGTTGGGATCTTTTAGGATTACCTACTATTCTACAATGTGAGACGCCGAGAACCGATTAACAGCCCAGAATCGAGTCGACACGCGAGTAGAATTTCCTAAAGCCAGACTAGGTATGTATCTCCATAAAAAATTGTTCCAACCTTCGATTCGTCTTCCTAGACCCCAGACTATTGAGTCTAGCTAAATTTCAAAAGCCGGTAATGATACTCAAATGCATGCTCTAACAGCTGTAGGAGCGAAAGAGCCCAGGATCGAATCGACATGGGTGTAGAATTTTCTCTATCCAGAATATTTTTCTGCATAATGAATAGGTCCTACCTTCGAAGGTTAACAGTTCTCCCTAGACCCCTAGCTGAATTTTGAGAACAGTCTCTGACAGCTTAATATGTCCTTTAGCAGTGCTGTGAGACATAGGGCCCTGGATCGAATCTTAAGAGCAGTAAAGTTTCCTCTATCTAACTCACTATATCAAACAAAAGCATCGCTCTGTCGATTAGGCCCCCCTCCACTCCAAACATTATAGCCAAGCTGGATTTTGATAACAGTCTCTGACAGCTTAATGTGTCCTTTAGCAGTGCTGTGAGACATAGGACCCAGGATCGAATCTTAAGAGCAGTAAAGTTTCCTCTATCTAACTCACTATATCAAACAAAAGCATCGCTCTGTCGATTAGGCCCCCCTCCACCCCAAACTATATAGCCTAGCTGAATTTTGATAACAGTCTCTGACACCTTAATATGTCCTGTAGCAGTGCTGTGAGACATAGGGCCGAGGATCGAATCTTAACAGCAGTAATGTTTCCCCTATCCAGGACGCTGCACGAAACTGAAGCGTCGCTATGTCTGATAGGCCCCTCCGCACCCCACACTATATTGCCATATAAAACCATGCATGAGGAGAAGGCCTGGGGGGCTGAGCCCCCCCCCCCCCCCCCCTCCCTCCCCTCCCCCCAGGTTTTTGGTCCTAGACGGTTCTAGTGGGTTTAAATCATAAAACGACGAAGTCAGTACCTACTATGTTATGAAACGATTGGGAGTGGTTTTTGCGAAGAAAGGCCGGGAACCCCCTGCTTCATAGACGTAATTGAACAAGCGTATAAGTAGCAAACTCGCAAATATGTAGGAGATGACTTGATTTCCATCGTTATGTGTACTAAGGTGCAATAGAGTTAGGTCATATTCTTTGTTGAACTGTACATGATTATTGAAATGTTTTGCCAACTATTCCATTCATTGTTCTTCATTAATGGTGTGTTTAACTATCTCAGATTGCCAGTGGAAGTAGGGAAGATGGTTATTTATATCTTTATTTCCTTCATTACAATGAGGAACAAATTTGAATTTCCAATGAAAAAATTGGAAGTTTGTAAAGTAGAGAATAGCGCCAATCGCAGTAGTCTATTGCCACGATTCATAACAATGTACTAAGTAGTTTTATATCAATTTTAAGCATCTGGAACCATCCCAGGGCAGTCAGGAATTTAAAAATCAATATTCAGCTCATAAACGGGATCTTGGGATCGAGGTCTGTTTTCATAAAAACCCCTCCCAATCGATTCATAACAATGTACTAAGTAGTTTTATATCAATTTTAAGCATCTGGAACCATCCCAGGGCAGTCAGAAATTTAAAAATCAAAATTCAGCTCATAAACGGGATCTTGGGATCGGGGTCTGTTTTCATAAAAACCCCTCCCAATCGATTCATAACAATGAACTAAGTAGTTTTATATCAATTTTAAGCACCTGGAACCATCCCAGGGCAGTCAGGAATTTAAAAATCAAAATTCAGCTCATAAACGGTATCTTGGGATCGGGGTCTGTTTTCATAAAAACCCCTCCCAATCGATTCATAACAATGTACATTGGAGTTCTATGACAATTTTAAGCACCTAGAACCATCCCAGGGCAGTCAGGAATTTAAAAATCAAAATTCAGCTCATAAACGGGATCTTGGGATCGGGGTCTGTTTTCATAAAAACCCCTCCCAATCGATTCATAACAATGTACATAGTAGTTCTATGACAATTTTAAGCACCTGGAACCATCCCAGCGCAGTCAGGAATTTAAAAAACAAAATTCAGCTCATAAACGGGATCTTGGGATCGGGGTCTGTTTTCATAAAAACCCCTCCCAATCGATTTATAACAATGTACTAAGTAGTTTTATATCAATTTTAAGCACCTGGAACCATCCCAGGGCAGTCAGGAATTTAAAAATCAAAATTCAGCTCAAAAACGGGATCTTGGGATCGAGGTCTGTTTTCATAAAAACCCCTCCCAATCGATTCATAACAATGTACTAAGTAGTTTTATATCAATTTTAAGCATCTGGAACCATCCCAGGGCAGTCAGAAATTTAAAAATCAAAATTCAGCTCATAAACGGGATCTTAGGATCGGGGTCTTTTTTCATAAAAACCCCTCCCAATCGATTCATAACAATGTACATAGTAGTTCTATGACAATTTTAAGCACCTGGAACCATCCCAGCGCAGTCAGGAATTTAAAAAACAAAATTCAGCTCATAAACGGGATCTTGGGATCGGGGTCTGTTTTCATAAAAACCCCTCCCAATCGATTCATAACAATGTACTAAGTAGTTTTATATCAATTTTAAGCACCTGGAACCATCCCAGGGCAGTCAGAAATTTAAAAATCAAAATTCAGCTCATAAACGGGATCTTGGGATCGGGGTCTGTTTTCATAAAAACCCCTCCCAATCGATTCACAACAATGTACATAGTAGTTCTATGACAATTATAAGCACCTAGAACCATCCCAGGGCAGTCTGGAATTTAAAAATCAAAATTCAGCTCATAAACGGGATCTTGGGATCGGGGTCTTTTTTCATAAAAACCCCTCCCAATCGATTCATAACAATGTACATAGTAGTTCTATGACAATTTTAAGCACCTGGAACCATCCCAGCGCAGTCAGGAATTTAAAAAACAAAATTCAGCTCATAAACGGGATCTTGGGATCGGGGTCTGTTTTCATAAAAACCCCTCCCAATCGATTCATAACAATGTACTAAGTAGTTTTATAACAATTTTAAGCACCTGGAACCATCCCAGCGCAGTCAGGAATTTAAAAAACAAAATTCAGCTCATAAACGGGATCTTGGGATCGGGGTCTGTTTTCATAAAAACCCCTCCCAATCGATTCATAACAATGTACTAAGTAGTTTTATATCAATTTTAAGCACCTGGAACCATCCCAGGGCAGTCAGGAATTTAAAAATCAAAATTCAGCTCAAAAACGGGATCTTGGGATCGGGGTCTGTTTTCATAAAAACCCCTCCCAATCGATTCATAACAATGTACTAAGTAGTGTTATAACAATTTTAAGCACATACAACCATCCCAGGGCAGTCAGGAATTTAAAAATCAAAATTCAGCTCATAAACGGGATCTTGGGATCGGGGTCTTTTTTCATAAAAACCCCTCCCAATCGATTCATAACAATGTACTAAGTAATTTCATATCAATTTTAAGCACCTAGAACCATCCCAGGGCAGTCAGGAATTTAAAAATCATAATTATTCTGTTCTTAACGGAATCAAAACGTCAGAACAGTTTGTCACATTTTTTACCGTATAATTTACCTGTTGTCCACTCGGTATCCCGCAGAAATGCCTTATTAATCCAATAACAGTACATAAAGATTTTACAATGCAATTAATTTGACTATTCGCAAAAAAAAACAAAGAATAGTTACACTAGATGAAGATACTGACTGAACTTCTCACAGTACTCACGGTAGCGGGGAATCCCCTGCGTGCATAAACGGTCTATGTGAAGTGAGCGATAAGGCGCCCAGTCCCACGAGACAGGATTCTACCGTTTGATCGTTCGATATATTTTCCCTAGAGGCTGTTTACAAACAAATCACTCAAGATTTTTTGCTAAAGAGCTCAACCATGGAAAACTATATTAAATTAAATTCCCAGGCCGTGGGAAAAGATAAAATTGCTCGGTGAGTATTTTCAAACGTAAATGATGTCCTTTTTAATTAACTGAAGCAATATAAAACGCAGCCTAAACTTTCAATGCGGTGGCAAGACAAATTCCTCATTCTCTTTAATGTTCTTGACTTTTGAACCTTCTCTTACTTCCTAACACGTAGGTAATATGTGAATATTTATTCAATAATACCTCTGCATGAAAAATTACATGCCTGAGGTGAAGTATTCCAAATATTATCATGAATTGTCCAAACGCTTTGCTTGAGCGATAATGCATTTTGATTTCAGGCTCCTCCAGTATGCTAGCAGAGCGTTATGGCACTACATGCAGACTCACCACATGAGTCCCATGTCTGTAGACAAACTCAAATCCTTAGAATATAATTTCAGTACATTCCGAAAGCGTAAGTGACAAGTGACCTATTACCAAGATATGTAGGTGCCTACGTAAATACAACATTACTACGTCTAAAATGTTAACTTACCTCTACCGCTTCCACTCGGACTTTGGCTTCGTTTGGACCCTACGGGCTGATAAATTTATCCAAAGTTACTCCATCGTAAACGCAATCAGTATTACTTTGTATCGTTGGAAGACATCTCGTATTTCAGAACAAACTATTATCCAGAAGTTCCCTCAGAAAGTGGGCATTAAAAAACGTCAACAACATTGTGTCGTGAAGGCTAAGTTTATCTTTTTCAGTTCTGCGCTTTGGGAAAAGTGTAGAAGTTCTATACCAAGCATTTAAGACTATTCACATAGAGGACTTGACCGTTCGTCTGACAGTGACACTATCGAAGATTTCAAGTGCGCTCTTTCTTCTGTCTGACCATATTCTCTGGATTGGGCGATCGGGCCTTGCTGCTGTAAATACCGGCAAATGGGCTGACATTTCAAACAGGTAAGAGATGGATAGGAACTTTCCACAGAACCTTTCTAAGTGACGTGGATAAAAATAAAAATAGAATTACAGAATAGAACATAGAACCCGAGACCCGAGGACGGGTACCCAGACAGAGGCAAACAAAAAATTCTGCGTCAGGATGCGAACCAGATTTACCTAAAAATTGGTGAAATAGGTACCTACTCGTAATAAAGTTATTTTGGCTTTTTAATTAAAATAGACGATACAGCGTTTTAGATGATTTTTTTGACGTTGGTCTCCAACCAGTTTGAACTCTAAAAAATGTCTGAAAATATCTCTATACTTCTTACATTTGAATGCTACTTTTGCGCTAAGTATTTAATATTTACAAATTGTCTAAGGAGTGACGGTCATATGTTTCAGGTATTGGTTATACTCCATCATAATGAATTTAGTACGAGACTTTTACGAAATCAAACGCATCTTGGATCAACACCATTTCTGCTTAAGACCCACCGCAGCCAAAGCCCTTAGAGAGCAGTTGTCCTCAATGGCGTGTGTCTTCCTGAACGAGCATAAAGATGTGTTCTGGGACACAGTGAAGAATGGCTGCGACGTTTGGATACCTCTCACTGCTTTGGGCTACACGAAACTGAAGCCCGGAACTATTGGCATGTTGGGCACCATTTCTTCTATAGCTGGTATCATAAGTTTGATTTCCCCTTATGCAAAGCTGGTACCGGCTTAGTGAAAAACTGGTAAATTAATATTTAGGGAGGGGGTATTTATTTAGAAGGCTCTTTCTCCAAAGCGATGAGTCCGCTGTCTTCCCCAAACTCATTTTAGCAATATTTATGCAGGTTCCCTATCTCCTTGGCCTGGACAAGTCTACTCACACACTGTGCTAGTAGCTAAACTAAAAAACATTTCTATAATCAGTTCGCACCACTACCTATAGGTAGTTTCAGTAGTTACTGCCCCCTTTAGGTTTGGATAGGGATATTGTAAAACGTCCTGGGTAAAGGTTTAAGCACAAATTTTAATTTTAGGTTCTCTTTTTTATTCGTGTACCGACCAGCAGGAGACTTGGCAGGTATACCACCCCTCTGCTTTAGGTAGGCAACAAATTGTGACTTGCACATGGTCGGGTCCTTGTTGTATTATTTTTCTTTAACTTTCTATTATATAATTGTTACTTAAGTTTTCATCTCTTCATTAATTCTAGCACCGTGAAGTGGACTAATTTTGTCCCGAAGCACCTGAAATTGTTGATAGCTTACACATTTTACCTAGCAAGTCCTTGTCTCAACAAATATTCCTGGTCACGAGCCCACAGTCTCTCACAGATAATGTTTAAGAGGTGAGCAACTTCGTGGACTTCGTTCCTTTCTGCAGACCACCTATTCTCTATCTGGAGGACGGGCACTCGATTCTTTACTTCTAGCTCCTTCGCCTCAGCTTGAGTCACCTCCAGATTGCTGGAAGCAGATCTGTAAGGAATACCCCATTTGTCGGATGTAAGTTTTTACAAGTCCCTCAATTCAGGCCCTTATCTTGAAAACTATGGTGGAGTTCAACATACTCTACATACGTACGTTATACCTATAACTATTTTTTTAGTTTCAACTTCTACCATTGTACCCTAAAGTAAACATAGGTGAAGTGCCCAAGTTGTTGTGAACAGAGAGGCTACAGTAGGGCTGAACGACTCAACGATTAATCTAAAATAGGTAAAATATCTGTTACTCGAAATTGGGGCAGGCGAGAGGTTTAGGTTATTGTCAGGATTCTCACCTTGTTCCAATACATATCATAGCTGGTTTGTTTGGTAGATGCGCCACCCTTGCAATGCTCTGAGGAAGCTCATTGAAACTGGTCTTATCCACATAAGAAAATACGCCAATCACTGCGTCAGCCTATAAAACAAGAAAATAATCTTTTCTTTCTTGCCACATATACAGAGGTAATTCTTCTAATCGATAAGTTACTTTTGGAAAACTTTACCTCCCTTCTGCTCTGGCAATATCAATAAGGGCACTGATACTAACCTTTGCCTCGCATGCGGACTGTACGTGACTATATTTTCTCGTGCTGCTGTCTCCAGCATCCCAGAACTGGAGCTTGAACATGATTATCTTTTCCCATATCTTCACTGGCCAGTAAACATTTGTTTTCTGTATCCCCAAGGTCTCTGCGTATGTTGTGGGGTATTTTGTGCCTGCTAGTCGAGCCACTGTTGCCGATTTTCCAACTCCCGAGCCTCCAGATAAAAACAGCTTGTATGATACATCTTCTACATTCAAAGGCACTGCTGGACGTTCCAGTATACCTAGAAAAAGCTCTAGAAATAAAGAACCAGTAGACTATACGATTCGTAACGAACGGACTCTGCTGCTTACTATAAACTGCATCATTCTACTGACTATAAAGTAGGTGCGAAGGGGCTCCTGTGGGACTCCTATTCTACCATGTGGGTAACGGCTCTTGTATTCTAGAAAATCTTATTAGAATGTCTGTTAGGTATTTGGTGGTAAGTACTTACTTACTTATCAGAATTTACCTGAAATACCTACCGAAGAGTTTTCTTCCAGACGTTAGCGGATTATAAAAATGTTGCAGGATGGTCTCCCCCTCGGCAGTACTTTGCCAATCCATGCTCACTATAGATCCAAAATTCATTGTCCTCCATAGAACGTTTAAAACAACTGGTTTTGATTTGAAATCTTCAGGTGAGTCAAGAAGCGAAGATTGTAAGATGTGAACGACCTGTGTTGGTACCTTAGCTTGAGCGTTGCTAGGCAACCAGCTGGAGAACCAGTTGCTGCGAACAAGGTCACGGTAATTACCTGGTCCTTCCGAGTGCCTCCCACTTCCTGGAGTAGTGGCGGCTCGTCGTGTTCTGGCTAGCAGGCAGTGGCGTCCTTATACCCTTACTAGTCAAATCCCATGGTAGATAACAAACTCAACCCTTCAACTTTTCTACACATTTTCCGACTCTCAAAAAGGTAGTGGACAGGAGACAAAAAATACTATGAAGATGCACGATCTCTAATATTCTGAAGTCTGAACACCTATGTTCAAGGATAGAGTCTAACTGATTGACTGGTTTATGTGTCACGTAGGATCTTCCGGTATCGTCAAATTACAAAAGGGCTTCGACTACACAGGGAGATCAATCTCCTTTCTATAGAACTTAGTCTTCGGTTCGGAGCATTCACCTACTTAGGTACGTCTTCCTCAGATTCAATAAAAGTAACAAATCTAGTATCGAAAACTTAGAAGAAAAGCAAAAAACCAAATAACATCCAGGGATGAAAATTTTCAGTTTTCAGTTCTAAGTGGACACAGAAAATACCTATTTTAATAGACCAAAAAAAGCGAAAATCAGGAAATCTGTTTCACGTAACAATAGAGCAACTCCTTTGTAAGGTTTTACTTTATAAGAACATAATATGAACAATAATTTCTGTAGCAATAGTGCACAAATGAGCCTGTCACCCTAATAATCATACAAAAAAACTCTTTTTCTCGTAACATTACAGTAACTTCTTTTTAAGGTATTCCTTCATAAAAGAACAAAATACGAACAATAATTTCTTTAGCAATAGTTGGATAATGAATGCTTGTCACCTTTTAATAATTTCTCTCTATCTCTATGTCTAATATTATTCCCAAAATGTAATGGATTTACTTTTGAAGCTAAGCCCGTATGCAAGCGCAGCTGCCACAGTTGCAGTCGCTATCCCGCCCAGAATTTTGGTCCACTGGGATGTTCCTGACTGAAACAAATGACGACTCATTAGTCAAGATCAACTGTGAGGTGGGGTCTTTTTAGGTATAAAGGGTAAACAGCCCTCAGTTAAAACGGGGTGGCTTACAGACGAGTTTCGTAATAATGGTAACTGTACTCTTGCTTCAGTGAGGTGACCCGCAACTAAGTCCCCTAGTGAAGGCAAAGGAATATGGCTAGTCACAGGTCACAGCCTACTAAAGATGTAGAGTTCAATTTGCCTAAGCCCATCCCCAACTGTCAGTAACCAGTAACCGCCACTGATCTGTCCAAGTTGACGATCGTCACCTAACCTAACAAAATTATTCCCTCATGGCAGAAATCTAACTAACGAGACTACAGGTACTAACTAAACAGTGAACAGTTTACCTGTGAAGGTCGAGGTGATTTTTCAGCAGCTTCCTTCTTCTCGGTGCCAAGCATTTTTTTATATAACGACTTGGCTTGCAACTTTTCCTTAGCTTGCCGATTTCTGCAGACATTGAGTTCCTTCTTGACGGCATTATTTTCTGGCTCCAGAGTTAATGCTTTTGTATACACCTCTATAGCTTCGTCAGTATTTCCTTTAGCGGCCAGGACTTTCCCTTTCCGGTACAGTGCTTTTACGTTATTTGGCGCCAGCTTTATAACATGGTCTACAGACATTAAGGCTGAATCATAAGCATCAATCATAATCTGGGCAGCGGCTAAGTTGTTGTAAATAACCAATTTCAGCCGAACAAAATCCCGAAAGACATCTTCCGGCATTTCGGTAACTTTTCCCTCATCGTCTGTGAATGGAGTTGATTCTTGAAGAGCGTCCAGTGCTGGACGATAGCACTGAATAGCTTTATGAGCATCACCACGAGAGAACCACCAGTTCCCCTTGCCTTTTTTGAACTGAGCCTTTATCTTTCGATCTTCAAATGTAACAGACGTTAGTTCAGGAGCATACTCTACTTTCAGCAGCTTTATAGTGTAAATCAGAGTCGCATCAGGCGGCACCTTGGGCTGAAGCCCTAATTTTCCGTATCCAAACCTCGACTTTATAACAGCCGTGACTTCTTGACCTACGTCGAGCAGGGATAGCACCAGGTCAAGCCCCTGAATCACTTCACTGCCGTTCAGCTCAACAGTAAGCTCATCGTGTTCTTCAACAAGAGTTCCGTCCTCGAGCTCGGCTTTCAGTTTTATGGTACAAATCTCTGATGTCTGAGGCCTTGTGCCAGGCTCACCTTTAACGAGTGTTTTCACTTTAAGATCTCCACTTCCGAGAACGTCTAGCCATTCTTCTTCCGGTTCTTCAGTGCCCTCGGGCTCTGTGATGCCGTCTTCATTTTCTGCAGATTTAGAGAAGTCTTTTTTCTCCTTTTCAGTTACATCCATAGCGTCAGGAACGAAAGGCACATCATTTACTTCAATTTCTGGCATGTTCCCGAAAACAACAAACTATAGGAAAATACAGAATCATCAACGTGGCAGTAGACTTTCTGTTTTGTTTCCTTTGACATAAGTGGCGGCAGATATATGTCCCGAAATAACTAAAATAAATAATTATTGAATACGAATAACTAATATGAAAATATAATATTTTGTAGTATAAAAAAATAATAATTTATTGCTTCAATTTGCCTAAATATTGGAAGAAAAGTCACAAGATAAAATGTCCTGAAAATAGTAAAATCACATCTTCTGCTTTTGCTAATGGCCGCTTGCGCTTATATTTCTATTTGTTTACTTGCAATTCGGAAGAGATTTTAAAACTAAAATGTTTCCGCCCGCCGCTAGCGGAGGCGCTGCTTTTAAGGAGACTACCACGAAAGTTATCAGGTTTGCCAGACAAGGGTGCACAAACAGACCATTCTTTCATATTGTTGTTATGGAGGTAAGTTTTACGCTGCCGCAAATTATTTTAACATTACCTAGGACAGGACGCATGGCTAATAAAATGGTTTGTGAATAAAAATTAGTTGATAGGTATCTACTTACTTCCTGAACCCTTGCCATCTCTTTCAGGTCAGACATATCATTTCAGGAGGTACTGTTTACATAAAGTTACATAGGTAATAGGTAACCCTTGAGTCGTTGATATTTTTGTTGCTTCTCTGTCACCTAAACATAAATGGACTAAATACCTACCTTGTTAACAAGGCTGATGTGGTGAAATGTTATGGGAGGATTAGTTATAACTTAGTCTTAGCCCATTCCATTACGCCCGGCGAACAGCTTCACAACCCTTGACCTTGAAATTTCAGTTAAAGGTGTTGCAATATGATATCGTAGGTACACACCTATGAACATATGTGACCAAATTACATTTCAAAATAAAAACTGGCGAATCTCGCAAGGTTCCAAAAAGCTTTTGGTGCTGCATCAAAAAGCGGGCGAAATATTTGAACTCTTTCTGCCTATCTCTTTCTAATCCAAGCAATTTTCAGTTCTGATTAAAAATATTTGCCGGCCTGCCAGTCATGGCAAGAGAGAAACGTCATCATAACTATACAGAGTAGGTACCTTAGGTCTAAAAGTATCGAGTTACCTAAATCCACCTCCACTGATACGTTAATTGAATGGTAGACACTGCAGAGGTGGGTGAGTCCCATTCGTTGACAGGCGCCTTGACAGGTGACCTTCTGTCCTATGCACCCTATATTTACCCTATGTAGTTTATAATATGTATGACAGAATGTCAGCTGTCATGGGACTGTCACTGACGGGGCTAATTTCCCAGAACGGTGGTTACTGCGCCTACTCACCAGTCAGGCATCGTGAAAAGCCACCCTTCCCCATTGCATTGTGTCACTTCATTTCCTCCCAGCATCTCTCACCTCTTTAAATGTTTATTTTATAAAAAGTCTGCTTTATTTTTGTAACAAAGAAGTATTTAAAAAATTTCACAACTACCCAACCTAGGAATATCTGAGTGTACTGCATGTAACTAAGTACTCCAAACCAGGGTCGCTTGAACGTTTTGTGACTTATTTTATTAGAAATGAATAGATATTTTGGGAGTGTTCATTACTTGGGAATGCTCATGTTCTGTCCGGATTGGGAAGTATTAAAATTGGTCACGATCGAGCATTTGCGAGAATCCCATGGCATCCATGAAACCATGAGCGATGGCGCTCGTAGCGTTCTGCTTTTCTGGTGGGTAGGCACCTTTTCAGTCCAATTCAGGTTTCACATTTCGTAATTGCTTGTTGCAGCGCTACGCGGAGCAGTTCGATCCTTGTATAGAACAACTGGGAACCTATGATCCTCTCCCCAACCAATACAATGAAAAGCTGGTTGCTTTAAATTACGACAGAATTCAGTATTGGATCAAGAATAAAGCCAAAATTTCTGCACCTGTTGCAGAACTGTTAGGTGAGAGCAATTCCCGTGAGGTGATTCTGAACCTACGTGATCCTAGACATAATATTATTTTGGCGAAAGAGCACGTCATTCACTATCCCAAGGAGACAGTAAACCATTTCATTAGGTTGATTAGTACTGTCGTTTTTTTTAAGTAGAGAATAATGTCTCACTTATCTAACTCTGATCTTATATCTACCTCTGTCTGACAAACCAGAGGTTTCGTTCAGTTAGTACCTAATAAGTAATTTTGCGAACCTGAAATGTGTTCAAATTGTTCAAATTTCAAAAATTTTTACAACTACCCAACCTAGGAATATCTGAGTGTACTGCATGTAAGTAAGTACTCCAAACCAGGGTTCAAGTAATTAGTCATCTATTCGCAATGGGGCATTGTTGTTATTCTGCCATTTCGACTTTTTTACGAATACACTATTTTACTGTATTGGAAGTAGGTACCAATACCCAGGACTAAAAAAGCTGGTAACCCTAGTTGGGGCTGTTACTTTTGTTCTCTTAACTCGACTGAAACTTTTTAGTAGAGCTGAAAGCTTGGTGCTTGGCAGAGTTGCCCATGGAACACATTATGCAGGTTCTTTGCTCCCTGGTCGGTGGGTGACTTCGTGGGAGTGCATCATAGCGGGAGTGTATCCTAAATCCATTTGCCTTATTTGAGGCAAACTTTAGTAGTTCCTTATAATATTTTTTGCTTCTAAATTTCTGTTGCAGGCCTATCTGGTTTCCTTCCCGTTCATCCGCGGACGCACATGACGGCTTGGAGGTTCAGGAGAGGAGTTATGGAAGAAATAGAAAAACTTGAGGCTGGGTCAGAGAAAGTTGCAGAAGCAAAAGGTGCGGCTTAAATTTTCTTTTGAGTTATGTACCTTGTTACTTTTCACCGTGGTGATGGGAAATTCTTATTCAGTTGCTCTATCTAATTATGGTTCTCAAAGCCTCAGTTGGCGCGTGGAGTTGTCCAGAAGTAACACAGGCGTTCTTTGTAGATGCAGTAACTCGCCTTAACACGAGGCGGCAGCACTTTGAGAATCACATGTCATGAACAGAATTCTGTAGTGGGTTTTTGTTAACGTAGGTTTGGTGAAAGTGATTGAATCGAAGCATCAACTTCCGTTTCTGGACAATATGAGTTAAAAATTTGTCTTTTTTGGGGGTTTCAATATTTGAAAAGTGTCTAGGTAGAACTCAGCAGTGAGGTTTACTCATTTCTCTCTTATTTGAGATGGACTGAGTAATAACAACTATTTTTCTTCAAAAAATGTTCCTCTCTTTAGTTTCTGTATTTTTTGAGACAGTCACCACGACAAAATGAAAACATACCTTATCTCACCGGTGAAACTCAATGAATCATTAAAGAAATTTAAATAGTACTTTACTATCTTTCATTTTATTTTTATTACTATTTTTTAGGTTCGGTGGCTGGGGCCGATTCCTAATGTATAGTATGGTACTATATATACGAGGTATTATATACCTATGGGTATATTCAAGCTCTCAAGCTTAGGATCGATTCTTGATTTTTATCGAGCCCGTAACATGAAAGAAACGATTCATTTTGCATCACGTCCAAATAACACTCCGTTATATAACCAACTTCCAGTGATAAATGACCGTATCACGTTGTATTAAATTGAATGGATTAAGAATACGGGAATAATCCCTAAGGAGGTGTGAACGTGCGTCACTGGAAGGAGGTGTCAACTCCACTTGGAGGTCCGTTGTTTTTCATGGAACTAAGCAGAAAATAGTGATTGGAACAAGGAAATGTTTCATGAAGGCCCGCGTTCTGAACTATGATTGGCCAGTGATCTATGCACATGTACCATATGTACCAAAAACGTCTTCAGCTTGTACAATAGCTCCTGATGCTATAGGTAAAGTGTTAGTGTTGGTGGGCTAGGCACCTTGTTTACCAAAATGCCCGCTGGTCCAACTGCTAGTTTCCAGTCCGGTTTGTTAGATATATTGGGGCGCCTTGATGTCTGCTTGATTCCCCAAGTTCAAACAATTTTGTTTCCATCTGAAGGTATCGAAGTCAAGAGTTAAGAATTGGGCTTTATTCAGACGAATTGAGGGAAAAGAGAGAGAGAGAGAAGGTTAGAAGCCTACTCCGTCTTTGTTAGAAAGGGAGAATAACGGATGTGTAAAACTATGGAAGATATTTTTCGCTTGACCCAGCTGTAGCTCGGCCTTCCATGAAATCGAATTGGCCTTCCGCTTGCAAATAACAATCGCGATCATTTTATATTCATGTTGATTCACTGTTGCTGCCATATCCCATGCCAGGATCACACTGGTTCATCTGTCTTCTGATGCTCTTCTATTTTGCTGCTATTCTGCACCCTTAAAACCTACAAGTACCCTTAACTGGAGAATCAGGCTCAACAGCCGAATGGGCTGGTTGGTTGTCCTTTCAGCGATTTCTATTATACTCTGTGCGCACTGATCCATCAACATTGGAAAATTTATTTACGGATACATTTTTTTAGAATCTGTTTTTTGTTGCAATAAGGTGGTGATTTTGGGAAATCTGCCTATCACCCGCAAACAGGAACTTCTCTATAACATTGATGTAGGAATGTAAACGGTTAACCAGACAATGGCGGTTCCAAGGCTGGATTCCATCATACTCGGATAACAAGTAAACCTCCGCTTGAATCTGTTTTTAACGTGAACTAATTGGAATTTAACGAGAGTTTAACTGTGATCCAACGTTAGTCGCTCACCTTTTTGGTAAATAGGTACATACTATAATATACTGTAACCATGCATCAGCCCCGGAACCTTTGGTTAATGAACGGTCAACAGGATGTAACATTAACATAAGATTTTTTAAAATTCAGAACAAATAAATATCTAACATTTTTCCTTAGAAACACATCATCAAGAAATGGAAGTAACTGGCAACAGCACTATATCGACATTCTACACCCTTAATAAATGTATTGCATCTTTTACGAATGCATGTCATGCCTCATGTTAACGTCTTGTTAGCATAACGTTCCCGAGACTAAAATGGAAACAAAAAGCTCAAAAACTTGCAGACAGTAATATTTCATTGATAAAAACTTGAAATATGTCTGTTTCTGAATGATAAATGGCGCTAAGTGCACTTAGTTTGTTTTGGATTATAAAATAAGAAGTGGACGCTTGGAAAGGGGTTTGGATTGGGTGACCTGGACTCATGACGGCACGTCTGCTTCTGGCAAGGAATTTACCTAACTTTTTGTCCCTTTATGATTTATGGCGTTTAAGAAAACAATAACATGAAAATTCGGGTAGTTTTCAAATATAAAGGAATAGCGGAGGAGAAGATATATTAGGATGGCAGTGGAGTAGCCCTCGCCGCCCTCGGCTTGTTTATATTCTGGCTACAATGGCTGTTTTCCCCACTGGAGGACCGTCGGGTCAAAAAGGAATTTAATAAAACCCTAAATGTAAATTGAATCAAGGTCTCAATGTCAGAGCTGCGACTGCGAACCTGCTTTACTTCCTTCATGACATAAAAACTGGTTTTAGAAAATACCGTCTCTTTACGACAACTCTGACTGTTGTCCTAGTATTGCATGCTGCAGCAGTAAGCCGCAGGAGCTCGTCAGCTCGGGTTTGTAGTGTATATTACCCGGTAACAATAAACCGCGGAGTGGCAGGGTAGCCGTGCAGATTGAGGGTCGATACATAATTTCTTAACTCCCTTTGAAGTCAAGTCCACTTAAGCCGGCCTTTGAATCGGGCTACAAAGGCTTCCATAGGATTCGACTTGCTAATTTATCGCCGCGCTGAGATTAAAGAGTTAGTGCGTGTTGGAGGGATGCCTGACTATCTTCAACAACTATAGGGATGACGTGAAGCAAGGACGCTCTACGAAAATTGAAACTCCTAGTTAGGTACATAATATCACCTTGAAACAGCATATTACGATCAAGTACTTCCACTAAGTATTGGTTTTTTCACTTGTTTCCCGTCAGATGAGGTAGAAATGAATGGTTTCAAGATCCGTTAATAGTCATCACTACGGGGTTGGAATAAAGGTAGGTGTAGGCAAATAGGAAAAAATATCCTACAGTGTTGTGGTTTGATATTTTTACGTACGTAGAGAGTATATTATACAAAGCGCAGAATCCCCATATGCCGTAGAAGCAGTATTGTAGTTGTCGCGTCTGATTGCCGCTAAGCTGGTAAAAAAATAATAAACAAGAGGAGACGCCTGTTATTCACGGGAGAGATGCGAGTCGCAAGCCGGATGCTGGTGGCAGCTGATTTATATTTCGGGGAGATAGTAAATAGTGAAGTTTCCGACTGACTGAGCGGCTGGGAGAGCGGCAGCGCGCGGCCTCGGCCTCACGGCTCGGCAGCAGTGGCGCCCTTATCTGTAAGAGCACCTGTCACACACAGTATTCCCATAACTAAGCTTTTTGTTTTTTTTTAATCCTTACTTTTCACATTCATTTAGTGGGTAATTTACCTGTTGTGGAAGGGTAGGTATTGCTCGAGGTCGTCTCTCATTCACTTTTCTATCGGTTTGGAGGGATGTTTCAGCATTTAATTTGTCTGAACCATTGGTTATGGCCATTTTTCAAAGCGCCACTCCACAATCATTACACATAGGATGCAATATACCTAGGTACATATAATGCGGCACATTTCTGGAAAGCGATTGGCTTGAATTGCTTCCTAATGTAAACATCTCCACTCCACATCCCCAATTTGGGCCGAATGTTGGTAACGCGACATTTGCCAAAATTGGCTCCCTTATGTGTCGCGCATTTTTTTGCCTATAGACAACCCTTCCTTCAAAAATGCCTTTGTAATATTATCCTCCAGCTAATTATATTCAGTATTTTTTAGCGGAGTCTCAAGAAAAATCTCCCAGCTTTCCTTAGCAAACCTCCTTTGTGGGATTTCCATCAAAAGTTCTTTTCAGAGTTAGAAATACTCGATTTAATTTGAAGCAAACGAAGAAAATTGAATTTGGAAATTCTTTCTGTCATTCCTGTTTTTCCGGGGGCGGAAGTGGTCGCTTGGGGAGCGTGCGAGTTGCGAGTTGCGAGTTCGGTTTCCGAGGCTCGATGGCCCTTGGCTTGACTCAGTCGCCCCAGACTTCTCTAACCAACTGTTTCGTCTTTCTGCTTTTCGTTACAAAATTTTCTGCTACGTCTCAATGTTTTCTTTTATTGACTTTGTGTAAATACTGACTTTAATATAAAATAATATAATATTTAATATAACTTTCAAAAGTTTGAAACTTATTGGTACATAATATTTTGGCTATCCGATATATCTATTGGTCCATGTCATGTGATGTGATGTGATGAACTTCTTAGACTTTTCTGAGGTTAAGCTCACTGCAGAATGTCCGTTGTTGTAAGAACCTCTTTTATATTATAGTACCAAGAGCAAGAGAGCGAATAAAAGGATTTACCCAAATGACGATAGAAATGTGGGTTCAGGACGCAACCCACTGGTCTAATTGGATTGGTGGACTCTGGACTGGACAGCCAATCAGAGACTTTGTTTACCTCCCGCCAATTTTCAATAGGTCTTGTGAAGCGGATCGTGAGTGGAATATTATTTTCAAGGTCCCATCAGCATTTCTGTGTCCTTGGCCATTTCGGTCACGTTCGGGACCATTGATGGTCGCGCTTGCTATGCCAGCCTGTATCTGCTTCTGGCTCCTGCTTGATTTTCTATTCCGATCCCCTTTCTCTTTTTTGAATTATTTTTCCTGAACCGAAAAATTGAAATAATTTTAGAGAAGCGAAGGGGGGTATTGTTGCTGATTCTGAGCTCAGTTGGTGGGTGGAGATTCTATATACCTGCCTATCCTACTATCTACGATTAATGGCACTGCCTAATCCAAGGAACGATTTCTGAAGAAAGGAACTACGGATATGGCATCTACCGAAGAGACGTACTTATTTCGTTTTGTGGCTCAGGAGTTTGTCTTCTACATCTAGAGTATACATATTATGTATACATTATTTACATGTTTTCACATTCTTTTCAGGCAGAGTCAGACTCTTACCTGTCACCTTCATAAAGTTGACATGCAAATAGTTACAAAAGCGGTGTTTAAAAACAAAAGAACACTCTAGGAGGTATATTATTACATATTTTGTATTATCCACAAACTTCTTGAAGGTTATTCCCACATAATACTTATAGTATCTATTGTGGTTATTGTATAGGTGTATCTATTTTTGCATGGCAGTGAAAAAGCCTTTTTATAATCCTTTTGGAAAAGCAAGTTTCCCAAGCGTTTTTTTTTATCCAGCGAATTTATCGTTTTTTCAACTTGTGTGGAATCTTGATGATTAGATACGAACTCGAAGAAAAAACAAGTGTCTTAACTAGTACGACAAGACAAAGGTCAGACATCTTGAGGCGAGCCTCGTTATCGCTCGTGAAGTAATCGGCTGGAGGCGAGGTCAGAACGCGGAAGACGCAAAGACGCACATCCCTCCGGGGCTGGTAAATGTGCCGTGAGAGACAGACGAGGGCGGCCGACCTACCACGGCTCTGCTCTCCCACCAAATAATCCCCAACGAGCCTTTCAAGTGTTTTACTGCTTGTGCTGCTGTGGTACTGCCTCTGGGGAGAATTTCCCAAGCCCCTGGCTACTTCGATTCATCTACTCATGCATGAAGTTTAACGTAAATTGCCTATAGTGTCCGCTTGTGCCGTGTTGAATTTGTTTTTAAAATGGCAGCTGACTCATATCGAATTAACTGTTTTATGTTTACAATATTTCTAGGGTAACTTGATAGCGGTTGTAGGTACTTATCAATAATTCCCATTGCTAGGGATTTCCGAAGACTAGTTTTGTATACCTGTAAAGGTACAAAGAGTCTCCTCCGAAGCATTGGCTCTGCTGCCGGTAGAATCGCACTAATCCCCCTATTCGAGCTACAAATCGGATTGCAATATAATGTTATACCCGTAGGTCCCCTTTTCCATTTTTCCAGAGTTATATTGTCAAGAATGCCCCCGTTCCTCTGGTTTTGGGTGTGCCTGACAGGAGTTCAGGGTTTGCCCAGCAGGGGCGCTGTTGGCGAGCTTTGGGGCTCAGCCGTTCAGTTTCCACCCGGGCTTCGTGTCGAGGCGTTCGGTTCGTGGTGTTGTTTCGTTCATCCCGTTCGCGAGTGTCCAACTCGTGCTTTCACGCTTCTTCTTGCGTGGCGTTGGTGGTTCGGACTTTTCTAGGGAATCTCAACTTTACTGGCTCTGACGTCTCCTGTAAGTAATAATTTACAGCATGCCTTGGTATAGGTGATTATGATTTGAAAAGTAAGAGTAGTTCCACAGACATGAAGAAAGTAGTAAGTATTTCATCGGCCCATCGACTAAAAGCTAAAAGCTTATCAAGCACGGGGAACTCAAAAATATCTCGTAGTGTACGGATGAACCTACGATGTTCTTTGCACAAGAAATGTACTTACTTACAGTACTTATGTGTACTGCCTATGCCTGTGTGCACTGTGTACCCCCCCCCCCCCCCCCCCCCCCAATTTATTTTATGGTCTCGCCAAGTGAGAGAGAACTCTGCGGACGGTGGTTTTACGCCTTTATACAAAATTTTAATTGTTTTGGCTCTATAGCTCTCCATACATCCATCCTCTCTCTCATACACGTATACAGTAGTTATTTCGTAAAAAAAAAAGCTTTTTGGCAGTATATGTAACCTCGAAGATCTTCTACTCAATCACATACTCGTATATGAAGTATGGGAAAGTATACAACGATCCTGGTTGTCAACGATTGAAACCTCTTTCACACTATCCCCCAAAAAAGGCGAAGCGAACCACTTGGCTTTCGCTCAGGTACTGCTCAGACGATTCCAGCTTGATCCCCATAAGCTGAGACTCTTATCTGAAAGTCGCAGAACGTGTGAGCTGAGAAGGGCCCTTCAAAGTTTTAGCTTGTGTGGCGAACGAAGCGCCTAGCGGGATTTTGGTTCTTCATCGCTTCCCACAGTATTCATAAGAGCATACTTGCACTGTTCTCTGGTTTTGAGTTGAACCTTTCATTCATGCATTTCTGTTTCAAACTGACTTTAGTTACTTGTGCTGTGTGTTCTAGGTGGGTGCTTTTTATAGTTCAGACTTCTTTTTCTTGATTTCCCACACAAAGTTGAAGGGACTCTTATAATTGTGTTTGTGTACTTACCTCTCTTAAAGTGTGCGGTACCTCTGTTGAACTCTCATGATCAGAATATGCTGTAGGTGCATCCAATTATAAATACCAATGCAAAGCCTTTGATAATCCTAAAAATATGGGTGCTCGTAGTTCTTGTACCCGAATCAGCTTGAACAACCACACTACAAGACGAATAACTACCTACTAAAAAGACTAAAAAAAGGCCTGGACCCCTGGGAACTCCTGATTATGTGATGTAATAAATGGCTGACGTATTTTTTAACTACGACTCTGTGTCGAGAGGTGAGAGTGCAGACAGCAGCAATCTCAGTCACAGACAGCACCAAGTAGGTCGCAGTGTTTTTCTGTCCTGGAGGGGAAAACTTAATTTAAAGAAGAAAGTTGCAGTGTACAAGAGCTGCTGCTCAAGTTGGTAGATGCTTACTACCGGGCATATGGCTTCTGTGATGATTTAAGTTTTGATGACTTTCATCAGGTCACACTGCCCTTTTGCCCCCACTCAGCCACTCTCCTCAGTCTGGTTCGCGTTTACGGGACTCCATTAAACTTTGTTTGATGTCACAGAAGCTCCAGTCGTGTAAGTTTAGAAATTGTTTATGTCCCTGCGTTTATGACCCCAAGCTGTCGAAGGACTCGAGGGTTTACTCCCACCCTCCCTCAGCGTAAAACCCAGAATAGTGGATATTCACGAGTTATACCCCTCGAGTATTGAAAGATTGTTTGTGTCACGTTTATTACCTGTTTTGTTGAGTGAATGTTTTTTCAAGCCCTTCTTTGCGTTCATGCGATTCTTACATTCACCATAAGCATTCAGCATTCAGCTCTCGAACCGTCAATACCCTATCCTGGGGTGATGGGTGTGGGTAGTGGAATTGGGGAATAAACCTTATTTATCCGGTGCAAATCAAAATGTATAAAAATAGTGACCTAGTCCATAAAAAGTTTTCAAAAAGTCTTTTAACTTCGTAGATTTTAAGGACTGCAAACAATTTTCACCAACATTCACCACTTGTCTCCTTTAGGAGCTCAGAAGCATAGTTTAGGCTCCCTGGTCATAGGTTTAAGGCGTATATGAATTTTTTCTAGAACTCGCCTTTTTCACTGGATGGATGTGAAAGAAAAATAAAACTCGTGGGCTTACTTTTCGCGAGGGGGTGGGGAACTGTCGGGGAGTGTTATTCTTTTGGAGCATGTGGCTCGTGAGGGGTGAGGGTATCGTATTTTCTTCAGTTTCATCACACGTCCTCAGAATGGGAATGAGGCGGCAAAGTGTTCCACGTTTGGTGTTCGGTGTTTTCAGTTTGTGCGAGTTCCGCATCAGAGGAACGAGCAGCCAAGTTCATCATTAGTTCAGGCACCTCCGGTTCCAAGTTTGTTTTTCAAAAAAAAAAGTTTGATATTAGTTACCTATGCCTATGGCTTTCTTTCCCATATTTATTTAATCCTAGTTTTGTTTCATCTTCCTTTTTTTCAAACTCACTCGCTTCCTTCTGTTAACCTAAATTTGAAAATGCCTTGAACACGTTCGTAATAAAACCTGTCCTACTCGCATAGGGGCGAGGAGTCTATTGGTCACTACTGGGGCCGGGGTCACGGCTCAGTTGTTATTTATGTGGAAGGGGGTGGGGGTTGGGTGGGGGGACGATTAGGATCTGGTGGTTTCGCGTTGCCCGCGAGCCCGGCACCGAGCCATTGCTTGTCCTTTGTTTTGTCCTTTTTTCTCCCCTCCTCCATACCTAACGTGCCCCCGCTGGAATATCTGACCCCGCAGGAATTACAAATAAATTCCTACTCTCCATTGGTTTTATTCCATGTTTTACATTTTCGCTTCATTTTTGTTTCAGTATGTTGCGAAATAGGCATCGATTCTTGCTTTGACTTGTATGATCCTAACTGGAAGTGACAATTGTCCAATTATAATGATTTGACCCATAATAATCGTATGGCTGTGGCTAGTGCAATTAGATAGTTGACCTCACGCCTGCGGTGGTGCCCTGTCCCACGACTCCCACGAGCCGAGCGCCGGCACCGCTTTGGTGGAGTGGGAGGGTGGTTAATTGAGACTTGAGACCTCTACCTTTCATGTCCTTCAGGGCATAGTAGGTGTAGGTGTAGTACACTGAGGGTCAGGTCCCAAACTATTAAATTATTTTAATCAGTTTTCAGCTATGATATGAATTTTGTGTATCGAGGATGTAGACACAACTACTTCTCTACTGACGACCAACATATATGATTTCATCTTAAAAATTGTGATTTGATAAAAATGATTGTAAGGTTAGGAACAACAGAGGAAAACTTGCCCTCACCTCCAAGCTCATTCTCTCCTCTGGAAAGGTTGTTTCATAATTACCATAGAATTCCCATTTATCCTGTGCCGTTACTAAAAGAGGAAGTTGTTCTATTGTTTAACACATTTCACATAATTTTATGACAAAATATTCTGTATTCGTGTTACGTCTTTAGAACAACGTAATAACACACTTCCAACAGGCGCATTTACTGTCGGACTGTCTATATTGTAGTACATGCCATGTCACTTCCAAAGTGATGAAAATTTTACCTGTGACATTCTTCAATTATTCGGTTGCTTTTCGGTGATGGATTATACGAATAGGAAGAAACAACTGAGAAATGTTGTACCTATAACTCCCAGCGGCCGCGACTGGAAACAACTACCTTTCATAATAATGGTCCCTTGTTTCCTCTAATTTATTTTTAAGTCGCTGATGGAAAACTGAAAACAGTTGTCACAGAGCAAGTTTTTAATTTTGTACTGAGGAGAACAATAAAAGTATGACTTCGCTGACTCTGTGACCTTCCGGCCCCGTATGCTAGTATCCCCCACAGCTAGTTTTGAGTATTTTCTCCTCAGATGAACTGAAACTCGGTCGCAAAACTCTGCCCACCCTACTGGAGTCTCCTGAAACAATCTCGGACAGGCGGGACAGGTAACAAAAATAAAATCGAGAAACCTGAAGAGAAGCTTGTATGAATTTGGGAATTACGAGGTACTTAAATTCGTTTAGAATTGCGTTTTTATTCGGAGCCGGGTGTTGGGGGGGGCTCAGCGGGGGGAGGAGGTCGACATCTCGGCATCGCGACATCTGGTCTTGTCGTCTGCTGTCCGCCCTGCTCTCTCACCCATTGTCTTTTCGATTCCAAACCTCTTCACATCTCCTGGGCCGACCGACCGCCTTTGTCTTTTCCGAGTCTGAAACGTTTACAGACCCATGTGTGTGACGCTCTGTTTTGAGGGGTTTGTCACTCAATTTACTTTCATAAGTCTATTGACTTCTTCAGAGCCGGCTACTTTTGTCTTTTTCATTGTGGCACTTGATTTATTTCCAATTGTATCACCTATACCGCCAGTGTTTTGATATCCTTTTCTGCTAAGTACCCCCAACAGTGCGAGGTATTAACCTAAAAATGAACCCATTGGGTTCTCTGAAAAAATGAATAAAACAATTTCAAATCTCTTTGTACTTTGTGCATTGGATTTACCTACTATTGCTGAGTACGTACTGAGGTATGAGTAAATGCGAGTGCTGGATTTCGGAGATTTACGTGATGTGGGATTGCAGGCCGTGGGGGGCTCTTTCGGTGTCACACACTCAACACGCTCTCGCGCATCTGTCGCGGAGACTTGAGTTGATGGCTTCTATAAATGGAATCTATTTCCTGATTCATGTTATTAATAGGCTTCCTGTAGCCACAAAGTGAACCTTTGACTCACAAATATTGCTTTCAAGGCTTTGGCTTTGGTGTACCATTACACATGTTCTGTTTCCTCACCTCCTGCCGTTGCCGCCATTCCATTTCACACCCTCTCAAAGACCAGCCTACATGCAGCTATTTAATATCCTAATATCTTTTTTTTTTTTTTTTTTAACGCGCGACGTTCAGAGAACATATGCGCCGATGAGTTGGTATGTTAGATGTTTTTGGCCGAAGCCGAATATGAGTGGGCCGAAGCCAGTTTTAGTAGTGGGCCGAAGCGGAAAATTTTTCCGTTCCGCCGGGATTCGAACCCGGACCTCTCAGGACACAAAGTGGACCCCTTAACCACTTGGCCACTGAGAGGCACATCTTGATTTATTATCTTCAAGGGATTTTTATATTTATTTCGAACATTTTATATGCGACGCGGCATATTTTCCAGAGCGACCAGTGCACCACGAACAATCTATTCTATCCTTCTTATCTCACTAAATCGAAAGTCAAGTGCTTACTAAAATACAACCCAAATCGTCAGACTAAATTGTAATGTGAGTTTTTGAGATGATATGTTTTTGTATGATGGCTGTAAAGACGAGGACTGTGAGGTGCAGGTAGCTTTAGTTATTGCTTCCTTTCTCTCCGTCTTGATTCCCTAGGTTTATTGTTGATTGAAGCACTGTTAAACGGTAAAAGTTTAACCGTTTGGTATAGTTGAAATGGAAGACCGTATTGTCGCTGTCGGGGGGTATAGAAGTTGGCGTCGCGGTAATTGCGGACATTTGCATAGCGAAACCAAGTTGAGCTGGGAAACAAGACACAGGAGTACCTGTGCATGGGTGTATTATGTTAATGTGGCCGACTTGCCTATTCTCCTGCCTTCCTCATGTTTCTGCTAGACCCGCCTGCTATTTTCCATTCATGTGTTCTGATATCGGTAAAGCATGCCAACCTACCCACCGAAGGTGGTCGACCAGATCGTCCTTAGGTAGTCAGCAAACTTGAGGGAGTGTGGTTCAAATGAATCTAATTGATAGTTTGTTTGGAAACTTTGGATTTGAGGTTTTTGGATAGAGGTAGATATGTAGTATCTAATGTTACTGGGAGTTATGTCGTTATACCTGTGTTTAGATCAACAGTTGCGAGTAAGTTAATAATTCCTGAGATCGGAAGCGCCGTCGGCCGAATTGTGGGCACAATGGTGATTTGTCAACACACCACTCACACCAGCACTGTATTAGCAGCCTATCTATAGTCGTAACTGTAAGAAAGATCCCAAGATATTGTACCAAACCTTATCTCATTAAAATCCTCAAAAATAAAATAATAATGTAATAGATCTATAATGGTAAATAAAATAGTATTATAATACAGTCTCTGTGTATTCTATATGAGTATACGAGGACTATCTAGCATAGTTAAACAAGAGTGATCTCAGATATCCTGACCTGTTTCAAAATTATCTGCCTAGTTGTAATGCGAAGGCAAATAAGCTTTTATTTATATTAGAGATGGCCGAGATTAAAGGTGAGAAGGGTATGACTGGAGATCCCGTCCCCTGCCGACCGATGTCCAGCCAACATTTCCCAGCCTCCAAACTACAGGCAAAATTTAACTTTTCCTTTTTCCTGTCGGGTTGGCTGCTATATAGGGATACCTGCATCATATCCGGGGGTCAGCGGAATCTCTGTTTTCGCGTTAAATTGACCTAATATTCACAGCTTATCATCGGGACTACATACCTATGCAGTTCAGTCTATCATTGAAATTGGAGCCGACTGTCGACTTCAGTGGTCGATTCTAATTACTATGATCAGAGCCCTTTCTGAAGGGATGATTCATTAATTAGGTATTCAATTAATTTTTTGCCAGCTAGATCGAGTAACTTTGAGCATATAATTGATACTTAACTGGAAAAAGGAATCATAATTTCGTGCTGGACTTTGCTGGTGAGAGTGGTGAAAAGTCAATATAGAACGCCCCCCTCGCGCCCTCTGGCCCTGGCCTGGCCCTGCGTCAGCTTGATTGTTTTAGACAAGTCCCTCCAGTCAAGTCAAGCCATACTTTCATTTCCTGCCGTCAGGTGGGGTTCTAAATAAAGCCCGCCCGCTCGCCCGAGTTCAAACTTGAGCCTTTCTCCTTTTGCAAAAGTTAGAAAGCCAGTCACCCAGAACCGCTGTACCGCGAGGGGTCCTGGCGCGGTCTCTCCTCTTACATTCTTAGCCGTCTTGTTCGATCCGTAGCCTGTCGCTCTCCTTGGACTGGATTTCTTAGGACGACCCCTTCAGCCCCTTCTACTGATTGAAAAGGCTTGAATCATCGCTCTCCCTTCTCCACTGCCCTATCGGTTTTCGCAGAACGGATTTCAAATCCTTTGAGATGCTTATCGAGATTATCCATTGCCTCCGTCCAAGGGCGTCTCAAATAAGTACTTTACTTTATCCTCATGTTATTTCTGTTACCAACTTCGCAATCGAATCTTTCATGATTTTAAGGTAGATTTCGAATTCACTATAGACCACTTCAGAAAAATTTCTTTACAGTTTGTTATTCATTGCGTGGTTCGTGGAACCATAGCCAGTTGAGAAGTTTATTCATTTGCAGGTATATCATAGTTAACAATCTTAAATTAAATATATAGGTAAATAAATAAATTATGATATACTTTTGAGTATGAAAACGTGACCTCGTAAATAAACAAACCTGTTCAGAAACAAGCTGTGCATATCTTTGTAGGTCTGGTGAATATTTTATAACGCCTTACACGGTGAACCTCCGTCCACACATTTCCCAGAATTCCTTGCGAAAATTGGTACAGAATGAGCTCCTAAATCTCCATAGAAACACAAGGAGAGCAATTTAGCGTCAACGGCACAATTCGATTTATGACTCACTGTGGGAAAACAAGGAAGAAAAATAGGATTCTTGGTGGTAAATTGTTCACAAAGTTTAATTTGCGCGTTTCATGTAAAGTGAGGCAAGTGGTAAGGTGAGCCTTAGGGGTTGAGCTTGTAATTGGGCAGTTGCCGGACTGATCGCTTTCCCTATTGTCCGGACGTTCAATTACCGTACTTTGATGCGATGCGATAATGATTTCCGGGTTGTTGAGCTGACGAAATGAAGGTATAGTATGTTGCTGATGTTGAGTTACTTTGTTTCGTGACAAAGGCCGCGGCTGGAGCTGATCCAGTGCTATATTTGCATTGCTTGTTCACTTACCCTGTTCGGCTGACACCGTAGTTTCATCAACTTGCTTCCTGGTATTGCTGGACAATAGTAATTTGTAATCTCTCTTTGTTCCATTTCCTGTATGTCATCATACCTTCATCTTCTTTCTATATGTCATCATGTCTTCATCCATGTCATGTCACTCATGTGAGCAAATAAATAGTATCGTCTCCTAATTGTCATTCCAACTTGGTCTCGTACATCACTATGAAAAGAAAATTTTATTTGCGTAAATGACCATCAGAATTACAAAGAGTTGCTGAAGTTTTTAGGTCTCTGTGGGATTTCAATGAAAAAGATGCGCGACTCACTGAGTTAGAAAGTGGAATTTGCTTTGGTTCTCACTTGCCTCCCTTAGTCCCCTAGGTATCACCCTCCTGTCGGGTCTGCCTGTGTTAACTGCCTCCAATGTCACATTTCCCGAATTCCTGGCACACAAGTCACCAAATTCTCTGTTGTTCTCTTTACTCGTATAGTTGAGTTCAGAGCGTTTGTAAAAATTTCCTTTCAATTCTATTTGTTTCTCTGTTTGTCTAAATGTGGTTTCTTTTTATGTTATGTTTATGTAAGTCTATATCATATACCTGTGTCTCTAATCTGGATGGCTGGAACGTTTCCTTTGGTAAAAACGTGACAGTGGAAATTCTGGCACAGAGGAGGTTTTGAAGCAAAATCTGCACAAAACGGTGATGGAATGCTTTTGTCCTGTAAGGGTAGGTACTAAAATGTTCTTCTTAACCAGCTCTGACAACAGTTTTTATCTAAACCTTTTCTGACAACAGTTTTTATCCAAATGGGAGAAAACAAAGAAACGGCGCTGTCGCGTAATTGGTTCGAAATCCATGGGGAGCGTGTGAGAGAAATTAAATATGTTTGTACCAATTCACCAGTAGCTTATGTGAGCTTTCCTGAAGCTTTCAACGTTTTTACCCCTTGCCTTCCACGGAATCGTCTTTACAGCTTGAAAGCTTTTATATTGTGTAGCGGTACTTCAACTCCTCCAGACCGTCTGCATTTCCTTCCCATCGACATTCGATACTATAATATGAACTTCTCAATAGTTTCAGGTTTTGCTTGTTTCCACCGTAATAAGTTATTTTCAGCATTTTTTCTGTAGACAGATTATTTCAGGGAACCTATTTTCCTGTTCAGCTTTTATGAACTTTTTTAGGGAAGCATTAAATCCTGATGGGCAGTTTTTTAAAAATTTATTTCAGTAAGGCCTCTAGAATGTAGAGTCTTGATGACACACGTTTCGGAACTCGTACCTGACGAATATTCTATAAATTGGCTTGCCTCTTTTCTTGTTCTAATACCTTTCCAAGATAAGCGTAGCCTTAATAATATTTCCACTTATGAATAATTCGATACTTTCCAATAGTGGGATAGGGCCTTTACATCTTATAGTATTGAATATTGAAGTGCTAAAAGTTGACAGAAACTTAATTCAAATGTTGGATCAAAAGCGAAAAGTGTAACTTTCTTTGTAGGGAATAAAGAGCAGCTTGGGAATGGATATGAATATGATGATAAGATGTTGATACTTGGCTTATGAAGTCAGTAGGGATACGCGTTTTAAAGCCTTCTTATATGAGACAAAGACGCACGGATGCCAATCCACTTTCCAAGACAACCTTTTTACTTTTATTTTTTGGTCTTCTCTTTGGAGCAGCCGCCATATTTTATTCATTGGCTATGTCGATGAGATTTCTTAGGTTGACGGGCGCTGTGCTGTGAACAAGCCCAAGTGATTTCCTTCCTTCTTGAGATAAGATATTCGATATTTAAGTTGGTAAAAGAGTTAGAGAAAATTTCAAGGCTGGGAAGGGTATATTACTTTCCGTCAGTTCGGTTATTGGTTATTTTAATAATTTTCACAGTGAAATGGGAATGTGTTCATCGTGATTTGGAACTCAAAGAGATGTGACCCTTTGTAAGTACGTACGGTATATCGTACTGTGTACTTTTATCCGGAATCATGTGTTGTCTTATCTATGTTATTCCGTGTATACAGGGCAGCTTTAATTTCGGGAAAAGGCGCAGTATGGGAATGTACAGCCTTGTCTGGTATCTATAGAAATCTATAGATATGGTTGAGATTTCAAATAATCATATGCACGGAAACGGGAAGAAAACTGTCGACGGAATGTTTCTTATCGGTATTTATTTGTTTTGAAAAGTAGCTTTGGCCAATATAATGTCGGTGTGTGCAGCACTGGGTGACTCATTCTCATCTGGATGCTGTTAGGGATGTGACGGATACCAATGGCACCATTTCCGAAAGGAATATCTTTCCTACACCCACCCATTCTCATCTCCTTGCTGATGTTTGCACGTTCCATTTCACATATTTCTCTGGCTCCTTGTATTGTCCTACTTATTTCCAAATGCCAGGGGTGGTCAAATTAAAAAATGTAGGTATCAGATTCCCTCGATACCTACAATTCCTGTAAATTGAGAATGTTAAATGAAAAGTTATTGAGGAAGTTAATATAGTGCGCCATTGTTAAAGAAGTATTTTTATTTATTAAACCATCAAGGTGTTACAAACTGCAAATCCGTTGCTTTTAATATTTCTGATAATTATTCATTAGGTATATTCATCAATAATAAAAATGTCCTTGAAATTACTTAAAACTGAAATAAGGTATGTAGGTACAGTCTAATACCTACTTAAATTGTATCTCTAGCAACTTTTCGCCAAGCGGCTGGTATATTTTCCTCTTTACAACACATACCTATACATTCTCATCTAAATGGTTATTGCCAGGTCACGTGCTGTGGCTCTATGCTCTAACTTTTATCGAAGGGGAAAAGGTAGCTCTAAAAATGGAGATCCCCCTTCGATCCCTGTATACGATTCGTTCTCCAGTTCAAAGTTGGGAGATTTAGAGGCGCATCCAGTCGAACCTTGTTAGATGTATTATGATATAGTATATGTCTATTCCCCATATTTCTTTATTTAGCAATTTATCTCATAAAACGTTTGGCAATACGTTTAGAAATGAAGTTTTGTTAAGGCTGAATCGTGAATGAAAGAAACTTGTTGGCCCCATTGGTGGTCATATCGCCAAGATGGTAAGCAAAGTTAGGGTGGGGTCCATCCACGCCGCACATAGTGCCCAGGAACCGGGCCCGTAAGGTAAATACTTCGTTTATTCGGCTGCGCATGGTATTAGTTTGTTCGGTGGACTGTTTGTCGGTGCCCTCCAGGCGGGCTCCAGGGTTTCATCGCTTTCATTACTGATTGTACTTCACATTTTTCGGAAAGTGTAGAATTATTGAAATCACCAGTTTTTGTAAATCGTTAAAATGCATTCACGATGCGACGGTGGACCTGTCAGTCGTCGGACTAAACAGCCATACTGTTCGGTTCGAGTCCGACAATATTATCCGTTCGTTGTTGTATCCTTTTGTGAATACGACGTTCAATCCAACTGATCAATCAACCAAAGGATCAAATATTGCGGTGCATTTCGTCCTAATCCCTCCGTTGGTGCCAACCTTTTAATATGTCACCCCTAAGGGCTGTTTCAGGTGCATTGGAAGGTTTCCCCCGAAATCATGAGAAGGTATTTTCCCGCATTTTGCCAGGCAGTTTAATTATAAAAAACAATAGCTGGCAATTTCATCGAAAATACTTGAGTTTAGTCCCTAATTCACTTTTCTTTCGAGCAAAAGTCTCTGAAGTGGATCTCCGGCGTGATAATTGAAGGAAATTCAAAAAGTTGCTCCCAGAAAATAAAAATGGGAAATGAAGGCCACAGGCTGTTATCCAGGTTGACTTCTTGGTACTTTCGTCGCAGCTTTCAATTATTAATTTTTCTGCTGCAGGGACTCTAAATCTACAGCATTGTCGTTTGTGGAAAAAAAAACAGCGTAACATTCACTGAAATTTGATACTAAATTTAATTCTCACTTTACGTCCACTAGTCAGAATAAAATTTCCGATTTTTTTTAAAATATGTAATTGCAAACCAGTGGACTGCTTGCTCATGCTGTCCCTTCTAGTGGAAAAGCAGTGATTTTCCGGGTAGCCGCACTTAGTCAATTTTTCAGCAATCTGTTGAACTTGTTAATCCATCAGAGGATTATTGGGGAGCACATTAAGGGATTAGTACAGATTGAAAACGTGTGGGTTTGAAGAATTGCCGTTTGGATTCGATTACGGGGGATTAAAGTGTAGACTAGGGAAACTCGCAACCTTTCCCTCCAGTTTCGGAGGTTTCCAGCTATACCTCGCCTTGTGTACAAAAACTGATAGGTTTTGACCACTGACCGGAACGTTCTTAGGTTGTCTCACGAGAGCTTAAATAATTGATTGCTCTCTCTCAATGTTTTGACTCCTGCAAAATGGCCAAAAAGGAGGAGTTTCGAACCAAAATTGAAAGTGTCTCGTTGCGATTTCTATCCGAATGAATAATTGAGTCAACTGTCTTCCAAACAACTGTTGTATGCAAACTTTTTAGTTAGGCAGTAGTTCTTCTATAATCCGCGACCTGATTTAACTCCATATCTGTTAGCAGTATTTATAAACACCCAACCTCCAGTCCTCCTCCTGTGTCCTGCTTTCCATACGAACACTGAGTCATTAATGAGGTAAAGAATGTTGTTTGCATTTACAGTGACCGCAGTTCCTCCTGAATTTGAACAATTCGGTGATGGAGGAAATCCTCTGAGAAGCATGCAGAGATGGTAGCATTTTATCAGAATTCTTTCTTTATTAAAGCTGTTATTTATTTATTTTAGTTTTTTTTACTGCGGAAAACAAGCTTCTACGGAGCTTAAAATGCACCCAATCTTCCCTTGCTGGATACAGAAATTTTTCTGAAATTTGCGGCTACACTTCTTTGTTTCGTTAACGATACGTGGCACCTTTTTCTGGTTTTGGTCGGTTTCCCGAATTGGCAAAAGATTGTAAATGCAACCTTTAGTAAGCTATGCCTTCTACCTGTTCTTAATGGACTGCAATATGTACAAGTTAGATGTTTTTCGTATAAAAGGAGAGGTGAGGCATTGAGTATTAAAGTGTTCATTGCTACACCTTTCATCGGGATGAACAGATTTGAAGTGTTGGGCGTTCGTTCGCTTTGGGCCTCGGAGCGGAAACTGGATGTTTGTATGTATATTTCATGGTCCGAACTCTGGCTGGGCTCCAAATTCACTTCTAAAGATCTTGAGAAAAATACCATCGATCTATTTTTCTGCAACTCTGGCTCCCCTACCCCTGTGTTCCAAATAGGTCTAATGAATCACCCCCTTAAAACTCATCTAGAAACAGCTCTTCTCTTTCGCATCGTCTGCGCCCTGGTTTCATCGTATTTCATATGCTCACTCTCACTAGCTATCTATTCTATTTTTACTCACCCTAGCGACTTGTGAGAGAGTAGGTATTTCAAAAAAATGCGTAAGCATTCTATTTACATGAAAATTGGGAAACACTTGGGAAATTCTAGGTTCTAGAATATAATTGATCAGGTTTGTTATGCTGGAATTTAACAGTCAATGAGATTTCTTGACGCTTTCATCCCTAGACAATGAAAGAACTCAATCGTTTGTGGAATCCCAACTTAGTCCTCGAGCTTATGACGGTAAGGGGGATCTTAACTCTCAAGCCAACAAAAAGCCGCAACCTTGCGTATTGCGGAAAACGATGGAAGCTAGAAATTGAGACCGTGGAAAATCGTTTGGGCTATCTTATACCAGGTAAAATATTCCGTAAATAGTGACGCTGTGCCGTCATAAAACTTTGCATGGCCTATCCAGTGAGAAGTTTTGATTCCTGTACAAAGTTTTATTCAAAATAAACACGATTTTTGGGAATACTTTATATTTCCTTCTCACTCTCTTCTTTCACCTCGTCTTTATTCTTTGATTTTACCGTCACCACACAGATGTACGATATCTACCTTTCCTTCTTTTCCTTAAGCGTTATGTGAGGTCAGGTGGTAGGTAGGCCGTTTATGTTTGTATAGATCCCTGCAAAGTTTATTCCCATATCCCTCTTCCAGATTTTTAATTTCGTCCCAACTGTAACCTTACACAGGTCCACTGGGTGTAAATGGGAAGGAAGGGAAGTTTTGGGTCCGGTGGGTATAAAACTGAACTCTTCAAGAAGGAATGTATTTTGTTCGTGAAAAACGAAACACCGTCTACTCTCTTTTTCCGTCAAATATTATTTTGTTAATGACAGAAACAATGCTGAAACAGTAGAATTACTCCTAGCTCGTGTTATGTTGTATAGCTTGCTTTAGCGAATGTCAGCTGTTGGAGCTTGGTTCGCCGGGTTCTGCGGCTTTGACTTGATCTCGTATTACGCTTGCTTGAGTCACAAGTGTCGCCCACTTCCGCCTTCGTACCCGTTGCTGTAATTCCGCACACCTCAATTTATAATAGACATTCAGGGCAGTGAGAGCATTCTTCTGTGAGAAGTTTAGATTTTCCTTAAATTCACAATCGGGGGCATTCATTACTTCAATGTTATCACTCCCACTAACATTACCTAAACTCTAGCAACACAAGACATCATCAGTATTGTCAAGTAGAAAATATACGAGTATAGGTAAGCCCAAAAATATTGACATTGCGTTTATTCCCTCGGTCTTAGAGCCTCATACACTTACGGGTAGGCACAGTTTTAGATAATATATTGAGTTGAGGGTGAGGCTCATTTTCTCAAGAAAGCTGAAAAGGCTTGAGACGCCATTGTCAAAACTCACAAGCGAGTTTATATAACGCATGTAATGCATAATAGGTTTCATTAAGCGCAGAGTTTCATTTCTTGAAAGGGAAACTTGAAGCTCATTTCGGTTAATTCAAAAACAGGAGCCGTCCGTCTCCCTCGAGGGCTGCGAGAGCACCTGGTGCGTGCCTTTTCCAAAGCATCTCTCAAGCGGAGTCATTAGCCAAATAACGTGAAGGCTGCCTTCACGACGGAGACAATTATTGCCGTCTCGCGTACAAATGGGACTTTACGATGCTCCCCTTTCTGTTTGAAAATTACGAAAAATTATTTTCAGGTTGAGGGAAGCCGATGAAGAAAGTTGTTCTTTTCTTGCAATAAGAAACCTTTTCGTGTTCTTGTTCTTTTGCTTGCTCCAAAACTCTTCATTCCATTTTGTTTCGCCGTAGCAGGGATGTTCGCCCACCCTCTATGATTTTCTCGAGGTAGTTTCGTATAGGTGGTGCATTTCGTTCTGAGAATGTTTTCATGATCTATCACTGTGCATGTATTGTTTACACGTGAACGGACTTTTGAAGGAATTCAGGTTATTCAGAGATTAAGGCCATTATTGCCAAATAAATCAAAAAAATAATGCTGAGTAAATGGTCGGAAAAGTGACATGAGGCGAGAAGGTAAAGTTTCATAGTCTGAAAGGAAGATTGAAGACATTTTACCTGAACCTTTTATATCTCAGTTCCAATTCAGGAGCTTCGAGACTTCTGGTAGGGCGAAATATGTGAACATTTTGTGCTGAAAAATTGAAATTGCCATAGTGATGAAAGGTTGGAAAGCATGCGGGGACTAACCTCTGCAGGATTTGAAGACGGAACAGAGTGAGCTTCTACCTTAGTATGACGTATAGAAACTACTTCATCACTTTAATGAATTTGTGGAATTGGGGCGGGATTGACAACTACCTCTCCACAGTGACTAACCCTGGAGCAATCAGGCTTTGAGATGTCGGAAACGTGTTGAACGCGACGTTAACTTGCCTGTACGCGTCATCACCGCGGTTTAACGTACCGTAAGGGGAGTTTGAGGATCCCAGTAATTTAAAATTGATGGATCTCACCCCTCTCCCTCGCCATGTATTGGAGATGGTGAGAGGTTGTCCCCAGGCGACAATCGATGCTTGGCCAGGTCCGGGCTATTAGTTCTCTTACCACTTTTCCATTTTCGTGGTTTTGTTTTCGTAATAAGTCTCACCCAATTTTCACCATTTCATTGTCCTGGCATCCTCTTCTACCTAACCTAAGGTTCTGGTGGGAAATTACAACTGAGGTTGTTACAGTAAGTTGCTGTGTGTCTACTCACTCACGGAAATCAGTTGTCGTGCAGTTGCCTCCAATGAAAACGTGCTGAGCCCAAATCTGCCATTCCATTCAGTGGCTGCGGTAGGCTGATATCCTTCTTAATAATAATTTGGATGATGTTGATAATGATGACAGAAGTCCGCGACTTGATTGAGCGGTTAAAGGTTGCGGCCACTCCGTACGGTGTTATTTATTCATAGCGGTTTCAGTAGGACTTAAAATAGACAAAGGAGGAAAACTGATCCCACAGTCTGGGTTTTCCATTTATTTTTTCAAAATAATTACAAAAAATGACCCAGCAATTAGTGAGATGCGAGCGGTGAAAATTACACATTACAAATTACACAGTAATTGCCCTCGGGAAAAGGATTTTATCTTTATGAGACTCACAGCTTCCACCGTCCCTCTTGGTTAGTAAGGTTGAAAACATACCGACCTATTCTTGTGGAGATTAAAAATTAAATCATTCCCAGGTAGTAACTAGAATTTCTTTCACTTGAGTTTGTTTTTACATTTTCTCATAATGGCGTCTTTTTTCAGAAGAAACTGTCAAATATTTATTTTGTCCTAAATTTTAGGAAGATATCTTTTTTACCACAAGAAAATAGTCGAAACAAAAACAAAATAGTTAAAACAATCAAGTGATTTTTTACCAAAAAAATGTTCAGCTGTTTTCTTTGAAAGATTTAATTTTAAATTTGACTAATGTTCGACTAATGTTCTGGTGACGTTAATTCACTCAAAAAATACCGAATTCCATGTCAGTCTGTCATTAACAAGTTGACCGGGGCGGTATTCTTTTGTATACGTATACACCCAAGCGTACACCGGGAATGTTAAACCATATTTCTTTCGGTAGTGCCGAAAAGCAAAGGTGGATTTCGTTGTTTGTTTATTTCCATCCACCAGTTGCAGTGAAAAGTCGTTTAGAATGTAATAAGAAAATTTTTTCTTGACTCGCATTTTTCGATTCAGGAATCGAGGAAACTCAAAATCTCAAAACAGAACGACCTTTATCTGACCTTGTATTACATATGGACCAGGAAGTGCAAATGCCCGTGGCTTTGTGCACCACTTCTTGTCTAGTGAGAAAGTGAAAAGAGCAACAACCATTGAATGTCGCTCTACTGCACTGGCCTCTAGCCCGGCAAATCCAAAAAAAGGTTTGAAAAGTGTTTTCCTTTAGACTGAAAGGTTCATGTTTACGGAGACATACATTTTGAGTGGGCGCCAATTCGAAGTCTTCCTCTAAATAACTTGACAGTTGCGGCTAACCGCATGATAGTGTTACAAAGTATTGATCAAAAATGGTTCAAGAATTCTTCTCAGAACTCATTCTACCCGATATTATTCATAATATTCTTTGCATTTTCCAATGCAGTTTATACATCTCTCACTATATTTTATTGTAGCATTACGAAGTTCGCTCTCAGCGGACTGGAGCCCGCATGTTTCAATGTTTGTGTGTGTTTTGGCGTGAAAGTGCATGGTGCGTCAACCTTGGAGTTTGGATTTGAACAGGTGCCAAGGCTTGTGTAATTTTAGCCCCTGTGACGCCCACGGCGCCCTAGGGAGTTCCGTAGTCCACCACAGTTCACATCTGCCTTTTTATCGCCATTTTATTTATTTCATTTTCTGCTAATTTCTAGCAGAGTTATAAAATAAAGCAGCTGTATTGTGACTCGTATTACATGTTTGATGAGATTTTCTGGGACAAAGACGCTATGTCATCGGAACCAAGGTTTTTGGTTTATGATTAATAATTTTATACAAAGACCTTCCAGCCTTCCAAACGGCGACCGGGAAACGAATTTTAAACTTTGAGTTTGTGTTGTAGTAGGTATGATCAATATACGAGAGCACCCACTCTTTGTTCTTTAGTTCTGTAAATTTTCAATAAAATAAACACTTCAAAATTTCAAATTTAATTTTTGTTATGCAACTGCTCAAACCGTGAATAGTATTATTACTTATTATACTTTAGGTTAGGGTCACCGTCAATGACATAAAATAGAACATAACATATTTCGTTGGGCTTCTCCTCCGTAACTTTTTGATACATGCACTGGAAAAACATTTTAACGCTAGAAATACTAATGTGAGACTAATGCGAAGTTTTGTCTCATTGAACTATTGATACTCACAAATACTGTTTTAAATAATAAGTGTAAATGAATGAACCCGAACTGTGCCACATACGTGCACTCTTCTCCTTTTTCAATAAAATAATTTTTTCATCGTCGCCGAAACCAACGACACATTCAATTTTCCCTCTCCCCTCGAAATCCGCCTTTTAGAAGGTAATATTTCTAGACTTACCATCAACCAAATTGCTTCAATCCTTTCTTGTGATCACTTTAAATCCTTGACTTTTGCGGATTGATCAATCCTTATACGAGAGGAAAAATGTATTTCTCAGTTGGGCTCGGTAGAGCGGGCCAAAGCTGGCTGGGCTCAGCAATCGACCGTGGGAGCCTTTTCTTTTGCTCGTATACTGGAAAAGAAGCAGAGGCGTGAGTTTCTTTTTTTGTGTTTTTTATTAAAATTGGAAGCCTCATTCTTTACTTTTTATGACTTCAAATCATCTACATAATGCGATTAAGGCGGAGTATCATGATGCTTACTGTAGAGATTCTGCGTGCTTATAGGTACTTTTCTGACCTGAATATAAATCTGAGCCTTCTTTGCTACTAGTGAAATGAAAAATCCAAAGAACTGTGCTGTGTTACGAAAATTTCATTTGCGCACTTTTACAAAATTGATCCAATGTTCAATGTTGATCCATGTTAATATTGCTATACATACACGTATACCTATACACGGCTACACGTATTATTTTTAGGCACAGTGAAAGTTTAAATGAAGAAGGACAACGAAACTTTTTAGGACAAGATTCCATTGAGGAACGTTATAAAATACGAATACGAGAAAGAATAACAATAATTGTGGAATATGTTGCGGAGAGGTCTGGAGCAGGTAATAGTCAGTTTGCGAATGGTAACGGTCCCATAAATGGGACTTGTATTTATTCAAAACAGCTCAAACCTAATAGTGGTCAAAATTTGGCGGGGTGAGTTCATCCCCTGTTTCTATATACTTCCCTTAGTAGGTTGCACTTGGCGTGGTTTTTACATGATAACTAGGGTTCGGATTTGTCCTAAAAAGACCTATTCTTCTCCTTACGTTTGATTTCAGCCAAATTTTGTATTTAGGCGTTTTGGACCTCCACGACCCCACACACCAAATCTTATCGAGACCTATAATGTCCTATTTCAGCTTTGAAAGTACTAAAAAATCCTATTTTGCTGGTTGACGGCCTAATTTAAGCTATTCTGCAGATAACAGTACTTATGGACACGTGTCTTACAATACGCTCGCTTCAAAAGAATCTTTCCAGACGAAAATAAAATCAGCTTGTAGACTTATTTTTTCTAAGAAGCCCGTAGACTACATTAACTTCACCATTAGAAATATATTTTCTTAGGTTCATTAATAGTCGAGGTTACTCCCCATTACTCCCTCGCAGACCAGGTAAGTAGGTATGTACTCTATTTTTATACCAACTACCCTTATGCCTGTGACCTGTGTACATGCTACGTGCCTATGCGCAGAGCCACAGGACACGCCAGATGCACCAAGCTTGCGGTAGCCCTAAAAAGAAACCCAGGCTGCCCAGGCTGGGCCTCAGCCCGAGAAGCTGCGGGGATATTAGAAGGAAAAAGTGCAGAAAAAAAAAACGTTTGCTCGATCCATAGCCGTATCCATGGGGGGGTTACCTAAGGTAACCCCCTCCATGAAAGAAAATTAACATAGTAATGCCGACGTGAAGCAAAAAAAAAATATAGGCTAAAACCCCCCATGACCCCCCCCCCCCCCCCCCCATGACCGCTTTCTGGATACGGGCCTGGCCCGATCTTTCCCCTATCTACCGAAGTTGCCTCCCTCAAATTTCTGCCTCTCGTTTCGTGTGACGTAGAAAGGAGTCTCTTTGCACTTAAAAGAACTTTGACAGAGATGCGACGTAATTTTAAGGTGGAAAATCTGGAAAATCCCGGCGAAACGGAAAAATTTTCCGCTTCCGACATGGATGTATTGGCCTCGGCCCACTCCAAAAACTGGCTTCGGCCCACTCATATTTCGGCTTCGGCGTACTCTACTTCGGCTTCGGTCAAAAACATCCGCGCCTATTACGCGCGTTAAAAAAAAAAAAATGAAAATCTGGAAAAAGTTTTGGTCGTGCAATAAAACCAAATAATGTGAAAATTCTTCCTTTTTTGCTCTTACCTACCTATAATTTTTATTAGAAACCTTATCTTAGTAGTTAAGCACTAGGTAAAATTGGATTTTAAGGAACCTATTTTCAGCAACCTATTTTGCGTTTTTGAGCAACCTATTTCTCGGTTTTAAGCAACCTAACAATCCGAACCCTAATGATAACTTATGACTTATTTACACTAGAAAGTTACAATTAATGACTTAGGTGTATATTAAAATTAGGAACGCAATGGTCTAACATATACAGCTGTAAACTTACGTGCTGTTAAGTTATAACGTAAATAATAGGAGGCATAGGGGACAACCTATAAGGGCTGACAGGTACAGCCATAATGGAGCGTTCTGATTGGCCGAGAGGCCAGTTGCCTTCAGTGTGCCGCTGGGAGCACATGAAGGGGCTTGTAGGAAGCCGAGATTGTATGCCCGTAGGGGCCCCGTACTAACATAGACTGAGGACAGTCTTGTCAGTAGGTAAGTAGGTACGACTCTGAAAAGCCTACCAGATAAGTAAGTAATACATATAGGAATGGGTGCAGGGACCCTTGGGCTGCTAGGAGCTAGGTAAATACTTAAGATGGGTGCAGGGACCCTTGGCTGCTGGGAGCCTTAATATTGATAAGATGGGTGCAGGGACCCTTGGCTGCTGGGAGCCGTATATATACATAAGATGGGTGCAGGGACCCTTGGCTGCTGGGAGCCTTAATATTGATAAGATGGGTGCAGGGACCCTTGGCTGCTGGGAGCCGTATATATACATAAGATGGGTGCAGGGACCCTTGGCTGCTGGGAGCTAGGTAAATACTTAAGATGGGTGCAGGGACCCTTGGCTGCTGGGAGCCTTAATATTGATAAGATGGGTGCAGGGACCCTTGGCTGCTGGGAGCCGTATATATACATAAGATGGGTGCAGGGACCCTTGGCTGCTGGGAGCCTTAATATTGATAAGATGGGTGCAGGGACCCTTGGCTGCTGGGAGCCGTATATATACATAAGATGGGTGCAGGGACCCTTGGCTGCTGGGAGCCTTATATTGACCTAAAAATGGGTAGAATTTTATATGTTGGAGCCGTATTGTATACGGCTCCAACATTCCGCCCGCCTTGGGCCGAGAGGCCCAAAAAAATGAAAATAAGTGAGGAAAAATGTTTGAGCTATACAAAAACATAATAAGCGATAAAACTAACCAGAAAAATCCTGTACAACCGTGTGGAAAAGGAAAAGCAGTTACATTTTACGTAGGGGCGCGGGGCCGGAGGCGCGAAGCTATGGGCTGATCCAATGCCTGGGAAGTGGCCGTCGCTGTCAGGTCCTGGGGTGGAACATCCAGCTCCTCCTCTTCTTCGTCGTTTGGTCCGTCCTGGGAGTCAGCCTCTGGACCATCGAGGGGAAGAGGGCACAGCTTGGCGATAGGACGTTGAACTTCACCATAAGCTGTGTGAAGGGTGGCGACGCGGACCGCGCCGTCGACACCGGGGTGCACAGCGATGATGCGGCCCATCCGCCACTCGAGGGGAGGCCGGTTAGGGTCCTGTATAAGAACCAGACGTCCAGGGGAGAGGTTGGGGGCCTTTCGCCACCATTTCGGCCTCTGCTGGAGGCGGCTGAGGTATTCGGTGGACCAGCGTTGCCACAGATCCTGGCCCAGCTTCTGCACGAGCTGCCAGCGGCGGAGTGTGGATGGCCGGTCGTCGGTGTGATTGGGTTCGGGCGGAGCTGTGAGAGGCCCGCCAATGAGGAAGTGACCCGGGGTGAGCACTTCGAGGTCGAGTGGGTCGTTGGTGACTGGCACGAGGGGCCGAGAATTGAGGATGGCCTCAGCACGGCACAAGATCGTGCTGTATTCCTCATACGTCAGTACAGCGGTGCCAATGACTCTCTTCAAGTGGGTTTTCAGACTTTTGACGCCGGCTTCCCACAACCCACCGAAATGGGGGGCGGAGGGCGGGTTGAAGTGCCAAGAAAATCCGCGATCGGCAAGGTCGGATTGTAGGTCGTGGTTGGTGATGATTGTGTGCATTTCATTGGCTGCACCGACAAAGTTGGTGCCCTGATCAGAATACATGGCTGAGGGCAGGCCGCGACGAGCAGTAAATCGGGAGAGGGCGGCCAAAAAGGCGTCGGTGGTGAGAGCCGTCACTAACTCCAGGTGAATGGCGCGGGTGGAGAGGCAGATGAACAAAGCAATATAAGCTTTGTATGAGCGGCTGGCTCGTACCATTGGGGCCTTCAGTTGTACGGGCCCCGCAAAATCAACCCCACACTTGGTGAAGGGGCGGGCGACAGGTAACACGCGGGTCGTAGGCAGGTCGCCCATAAGCTGGGTTGCCAATTGGGCCTTGGTCCGAACGCATGGAACGCAGGCCCGCAGAATGGCCTTGACAGCGGTGCCCGCGTGATGGATCCAGTGCGTGCGGCGGAGGGCGGCTTGGGTTTGGTTCGGCCCGGCGTGCATGTGCATGTCATGCACGTGCCGAACGAGAAGAGTAGTCACCTCATGGCGCGGTGGTAGAATGATGGGGTGTTGGGCAGCTGGGTCCAACTTGGAATGGCGCAGTCGTCCACCCACCCGAAGCACTCCGAAATCGTCTATGTAGGGATTGAGGGAAGCCAGTGGCGAAGCTAGGCGGACTGGTTTCCCACAGCGTAAGGCGGCCACTTCCTGGGGAAAAACGTCAGCCTGAGCCCATCTGGCGATGGCGGCGGCGGCCTTTATAAAATGGGCTGGCGCGAGGGTGGTGAAGCTCTTCTGTCGGGTACAATCGGCAAATTGGAAGAGCCGGGCAACCACTCGGCGCAGCAGACGGTACGATGAAAAACGGTGCACCAGGGTGCGCGAGAATGGGTCTGGGGTGACAGTTGCCACCAAAACCGCTGTCCGAACTTCAGGGGGATCAGCTAGGATGGGCGAGGAGCCTGAACTCAATGAGGTGCAGAGCCAGGGGGGCCCGTGCCACCAGAGCTCGGACTGGATGAGCGCTGCTGGAGGGGTACCACGTGAAGCTAAGTCTGCTGGATTTTCGACCCCAGGAACATGAGCCCACTGGCCCGGAGGGCACGCTGATTGAATGTCACTCACCCGGTTTGCCACAAATTGTTTCCAGCGGGCAGGATCACCCTGAATCCAGGCGAGGGTCACAGTGCTGTCGGTCCATGCCCGTAGGTGGGAAGTAGGGACCCCGAGAGCTGTGGCAACAGCAGAAAGGAGCTGAGCCAGTAGGTGGGCCCCGAGCAGCTCCAGGCGAGGTAATGTGACGGGCTTGAGGGGCGCCACGCGGGTTTTTGAAGCCAACAGGAGTGGAACACTGGCTGCTGTTGGGGTGAGCTGTCGTGCATACACCACAGCACCGTAGGCTTTCTCACTGGCGTCCGAAAAGCCACAGAGGAGCAGAGGTGACGAGGTGGTGTTGATACAGCGTGGAAGGGAAACCGCTGTCGTGGCTGGCAACAGGGAGATCCACTCCAGCCAGCCCTCGAGCTGATGAGGACTGAGGGGGGAATCCCAGTTGGTAGTGGTTTTGACAATATCTTGCAAAATAAGCTTGGCAGTGAGTGTGATGGGAGCCAACCAGCCAAGAGGGTCGTACAGGCTGGTGGCTGCCGACAGCACAGAGCGCCGAGTCCATTTGTTTCGGTGCATAGACTTCACTCGAACGTGAAACGTGTCCGTGTTGGTGTCCCACATCACGCCCAAAGTTTTCAGTGCGTCGTCAGGGGATGCTATATCCTGAAGGTGGTCGATAGCACGGGCCTCGGGAGGCAGGTGGGCAATTGCTGCCGGGTCGTTCGACGCCCATTTGTGAGTAATGAGCCCAGCCCCGTGTAGAAGGGACTGTAGAGAGTTCTGGAGCTGTTGGGCATTGTCTGCAGTCGAGGAGCCCGACAGCAGGTCGTCAACATAAAAATCCTTACGCAAAATTGCCTGTACCTGAGGGTCCAGAGCTGTGTCCGCAAGCAGATGTAAGGTTTTGATAGCAAGGTAGGGGGCCACCTTTTCTCCAAACGTGACGGTGGTGAGCCGGTAGTCGCGAATGGGCTGCCGGGGGTCATCTCGCCATACCACACGCTGCAGATCGCGATCAGCTGGGTGTATGAGGATTTGCCGGTACATTTTCTCAATGTCGGCGGAGAGGGCGACAGGATGGGCGCGAAAACGGACGAGGAGACCAAAAATATCGTCCTGGAGCTTTGGCCCATTCCGTTGGCAATCATTGAGCGATTTGCCGGAGGTGGTACGGGCACTGGCATCAAAGACCACGCGTAGCTTGGTGGTAGTTGATGAGTCTTTTACCACCGCGTGGTGAGGGAGATATGAGACGCGGCGTGGATCCGCGGGCTCGGGGTTGGCTGGCTCCAGGTGGCCGAGGGCCATATACTCAGCAATGACAGCTTTGTATTGACTGGCCGTATGAGGTTCACGGATGAACTTGCGTTCCAGGGATTGCAGCCTGGAAACGGCGATGTGGCGGCTGGCACCCAGTTGTGGTGGGTCAGACTGTAGGGGAAGACGTAACTGAAAACGCCCAGTAGGTAAGCGTTCGGCCGTGTCAATCACAAAATTCTCGACTGCCTGCTCTTCTCTGCTAAGAATGGGTGGAGTAGGGATGTCCTCAACCTCCCAGAACTGGTGGAGAGACGGGACAGGCATGACGGCGGCGACGGTGCTGGTGGAGAACGAAGGCCCACCCGGGCAGGCACCGTGGATAATCCATCCCAATTTTGAATTTTGGGCCATGAGTGTCCCAATGATTTGTGATTGAGGAGTATATAACTGGATACACACATCATCGGCGAGGAGAATGTCAATGGGACCGGGGATGTCAAACCGGGGATCGGCCAATCTCTTACCGCGAATAATCTGCTCCAACGAGGCCCGTGGCACTGGAGCTGACGGAAGCTGCGCAGAAACAACTTCAGGCACGACATATGCCTGTAGGGGGATGTGTAGGTGGGCTCGTGGCTCCGTGATTGTGCACCCGATGGACGGAGCCTTGCAGAGGCCCCCGCCCGCCATGGCGAGGGTGGCAGGAGTGGAGAGAGGCAGAGGAAGCCCAAGTTTCCTTCGAGAAGCTTCGGAGATGAGGGAAGCCTGAGCTCCACTGTCCAAGAGCGCCCGAAGCTGCTGGGGTCGGCCAGAGCTGTCGGTGACGGTGACAACGGCAGTAGATAACAGCACCTGGGTGTTGTGATGGCGAGCGGTGGCTGTGGCAACCGTCTGGGGCTGGGGCTGATCCTGCGGCTGGGTGCGGTGCAGGAGGGAGTGATGGCGTTTCTGGCACTGCCGGCACGAGTTGGTGGTTGGGCAAGTGTTGGTTGGGTGGCCAATAGATAAGCAATTCACACATACCCGGAGCCTGCGTGCGGTAATCCAACGTTCATCAGGATTGGCCTTACTGAAAGCTGGGCAGCGGTAAAGCGGGTGATCCAAGCGGCAATCAGGGCACTTCCATTTCGAGGGACCAGGACGAGGGTGCTGCTTGGAATCGGTACGGTGCGAGGGCGCGGGCTGCTGCTGCTGGTGGGTGCGGGGCGTGGTTGGCGCGGCAATGTGAGCTTGCAATCGGAGAAAATCAAGCAGCATGTCGGTGGTGGGCACCGTTTTGGGATCCTGCTGGCCCAACCATTTCTCGAGGGACGCAGGGGTCATTTTCGAGTGAAGAAGAAAATTCCATATGTGATCTTGGTTATCGGTCGGGTAGCCCATCAACGTCAGTCCACGGCGGACTTCCAGGGCGACGTCCGCGATTTTTTCGAGCCCAGCGGGGTGGGTTGCAGGAGGCAGGGCCTGAAAGCGGTCGAGCAAACCGTAGACGATGTCAGCATGACGGTAGTACTTCTTTTCCAACAGGGCCCACGCATCCTCGAAAGCGTTCGGCTGAGTTGTGTAGAATTTCACAGCCTCCTTGGCGGCCCCCCCAAGGCTGTTAGACAGCATACGCAGCCGCTGGGTGCTGGTGAGGGAAGGGCAGTTGGCCATGGCGTCCTGGAACAGGGCGGAGAAGGTGGGCCAGTCCGTGAGCTCGCCACGAAAAGTGGGGAGCTCGATGGGTGGCAGTCGAAACGTGGCACTCGTCTCAGACTGTGGAGCGGGAGTGCCAGCGTGATCGGGAGCGAGCCCGGATTGGAGGGATTTCTTAGCCACCAGCAGCTTGTTGACCAAGGCATCGTATTCCGCGGTGAATGTGGGTAGCTCGTCCGCAGAACAGGTGGTAAAAAGATCCTCAAAATTCTCGTCCAGGTCGTGACGGAGAGATGCGAGCTCCTCGAGTAGCTGCTCCTCGAGCCCAGCGGGGGCCGCGGCGGAGGCAGCTAAAGAGCTCACTCGCAACTGCAGCATGCAGCGACGACGACGAAAATTTTCCATGGTAGGACGAGGGTACACTGGGGTACTTGTCAGTAAAAACTTTACACTCGCAAACTGATAGGGGACACGAGCACACGCGGGTGCTGGGAGGACCCCGCGCTCATGGGGGCAGCGGCCGCACCAGGGACGCGGTGAGCTCGCATCCGAACCCCTGCTGGGAAGCCCAAGGGTCGTGTGAGCTGCGAACAACCCGTAGAAAAACCCAGGTTTTCCAGGATAGCGAGGGTATTCCCCTCCCTGGTCAACGCAGGGCGTCTACGTCCACCAAAGTGGTACGGGAAAAAAAGGCACGGGGGCCAATTAATTCCCGTAGCTGCTGCAAACACACACGAACATTGGGTCCCGCAGACAGGGCACCAAGGAGCTGCTCATGAATTACATCAACAACCACTGCCCATAATCCAAAATGCGCCCCCAGTTAGCCAGGATATGCTCCTGCCGGGTTTGCAAATTTTCATATGGAGGGAAAATCCCACTCAGAGCCCGAGGCCATAAGCCAGGGAACAATGAGTCAGCAGCCGAAGATATAATTGCAAGAAGTCAGGCATCCAAGGTGGGAGCTTGCAGACCTTGTCTCCGAAGATAAGCCACTGCTGCCATGGAGCACTCGAAGATCCTCCAGACGGAACAGCGTCGATCAGCAGAGGCGCGAAGGACCAGATGTTGCGGAGAGGTCTGGAGCAGGTAATAGTCAGTTTGCGAATGGTAACGGTCCCATAAATGGGACTTGTATTTATTCAAAACAGCTCAAACCTAATAGTGGTCAAAATTTGGCGGGGTGAGTTCATCCCCTGTTTCTATATACTTCCCTTAGTAGGTTGCACTTGGCGTGGTTTTTACATGATAACTTATGACTTATTTACACTAGAAAGTTACAATTAATGACTTAGGTGTATATTAAAATTAGGAACGCAATGGTCTAACATATACAGCTGTAAACTTACGTGCTGTTAAGTTATAACGTAAATAATAGGAGGCATAGGGGACAACCTATAAGGGCTGACAGGTACAGCCATAATGGAGCGTTCTGATTGGCCGAGAGGCCAGTTGCCTTCAGTGTGCCGCTGGGAGCACATGAAGGGGCTTGTAGGAAGCCGAGATTGTATGCCCGTAGGGGCCCCGTACTAACATAGACTGAGGACAGTCTTGTCAGTAGGTAAGTAGGTACGACTCTGAAAAGCCTACCAGATAAGTAAGTAATACATATAGGAATGGGTGCAGGGACCCTTGGGCTGCTAGGAGCTAGGTAAATACTTAAGATGGGTGCAGGGACCCTTGGCTGCTGGGAGCCTTAATATTGATAAGATGGGTGCAGGGACCCTTGGCTGCTGGGAGCCGTATATATACATAAGATGGGTGCAGGGACCCTTGGCTGCTGGGAGCCTTAATATTGATAAGATGGGTGCAGGGACCCTTGGCTGCTGGGAGCCGTATATATACATAAGATGGGTGCAGGGACCCTTGGCTGCTGGGAGCTAGGTAAATACTTAAGATGGGTGCAGGGACCCTTGGCTGCTGGGAGCCTTAATATTGATAAGATGGGTGCAGGGACCCTTGGCTGCTGGGAGCCGTATATATACATAAGATGGGTGCAGGGACCCTTGGCTGCTGGGAGCCTTAATATTGATAAGATGGGTGCAGGGACCCTTGGCTGCTGGGAGCCGTATATATACATAAGATGGGTGCAGGGACCCTTGGCTGCTGGGAGCCTTATATTGACCTAAAAATGGGTAGAATTTTATATGTTGGAGCCGTATTGTATACGGCTCCAACAGAATATGTGATACTGAGCCCAAATGTCACTTCTGATAAAATGCTTCCTAAAGCAAACATAGGTGGAAGTTGTGGAGGTAAAAGGTAAAAGTTAGTGTAACTTGAGTATGTTATAGTATTATAGACAAGGGTCAGCACCTAACATGCGAAGGTTTGAGTTAGAGATGGAGGTTTATCAACGTTGCAGGTGGCATTGGAAAGCTTGGACTCCATGAATACCATTACGGAGTAATCCGACGCCTGCCCCTTCCTGCATTCACCAGACCCTCTTCCCAAGAATTTCCCGGGATTTCACCCTCACTGCTACCTGATCCCTTTTCGATTGTTGTTTCTGTTGTGAACCTGAACCACTGAATGCGGTGCTTTTTTCCCCTTTACGTTTTTGTACTACCGCTCAAATTTTCACAGCAGTTTATGTAGTCCATCAGAAAAGCATCTCAATTTTCTGCCAGTAGAATCCTTCCAATTCGGGGCTTTGATTGGTGCATTCATGGAATAATGTACTTCCTCTCCTTTCCCCAGACCGCAGAATATCCTTGCTTGCTTCCTCAGCTTTTCTCAGATCTGATCGTTAGTTCATTCAGCGGAGTCACTGAAAATATTACTACATACTCTCAACCCGCACAAGGGTAATCAGACCACAATACTATTATAGGGCTCCGATTAAACTTGGCAATTCCACACCGGCCTGGCATGGTCATCACCGTCTATATGACTACTTCCACGTGCACACGTGCATTTTCTTATGGTTACACGTGCATTTTTTGCGTACCTTTTTTCACGTGCACGTGTGCATTTTTGAACGTGCGCACGTTATTTTTTTTTGGAAACGTTGTCGTTTGTGAATTCTGGATTCTTCAACCCCACGTTGTTTATAAATAGTCGAGGAATACAAATGTAGACCCCGTATAGAATGCATGGGTAGGTACATTCTAACAATTTCGATAGAACTCAGTTCAGTCAGTATTTCTGTCCGCGGCTTAGGCTCATTTTCGTTATACAAGTTATAGATGCAAATAATTTGGGATTTTCCATTATAAAATTTCAATTATGCACATAACGTTGGACAGGGCATACTTAGTTGGTATGAGCTCCCGTTCAACTTGGGAAATGATTGTATGCGGAGTCTCTAAAAAGTCGAAAAATGTGAAACCTTCTAAACGATAGGAACGAGGGGTTAACCACTCGTTGGGAATCTCGTTGGGAATCACTGGAAATCTTTATGAAATCTCAGGGAATCTTGGATTTTTTTTTGGAGTGGTTACCCCTTCGGGGTTCATCTTTTGTTTGGAATCTTTGGAAATCTTTATGGAATCTCAGGGAATCTCTGGTGTGGTTACCCCCTCGGATAATGCTTAGCATCAAATCTCTCGTTCACGGAACATGCAGTAGGTGTAACACATTTTATAGTTTTTATTTTAAAATCAGGGACATTGATTTTTTTAGTTATTCATCTAATTATCTTGACGAAGAAATTTGTGTTCAAAATCCAAGTTTGAATTGCCAAGTTTGTCGGTGAACCGGAGTTTTAGGCGGTGTTTCCGCTCGAAACCTTTGTCATTGTTGGCATTTCCTGAACTTCGCTTCCAGTTTGTCACCTTCTACCTGCATATAGTCCCACTGGCTCTCAGTCTGAGAATTTCTTAGTTGAAAGGTGCAATTACTACAATTGAACCTTGAATGTGGATTGGATCGTTGAATTCCTGTGCATGAGAGTAAATAAAGTTATGGAAAAAGTGGGCTGTCATAGAGCGCTGGGTACGGGTACGTGATCCAATTTTAGTTATTAACGCTGAAAATAAAACTTGTAAAACTGAATAACTCTATTGAATATGCTTTTACTCTAATTTAATATTCCCATAAACCAGTAAAGTGTTACAACCAATGTTGGTTTTAATGTAATTTAAACCAAAGGGAGGCTGGGAGGAGCTCGAACCTCTCTTTGAGATTGGAAACGTAAAACGAGTTTCACCGTTGGTTGCAAATTTATACGAGCCATGTGGACTCATTAATGTTTTTGCTTAGTCAGCGCTCACCTCACCTTGAACGTTAATTAATTTCCTAAAGCTGGCTCCTGTGCTGTAGTTCTTGCTCTTTGACATTAGGAATTTGTTTGGAATCTAAGACATTCCCTCGCTTTGACAAAGACAAGACCAAGTATATCGGTAACATTACATGCTGCGTCGCTAACTAGAGAGACGCGTCCCAGGTATTAATTTACAAGGACTGTCTTTTGAATAATGTTCTAGTTATAGTTAGGAAATTGTTTTATATGGAGTGCATATGAGCCAGGTGTACTACTATATAAAAATAATGTCACCTGAATAGTTCGTCAAACTATGTTTTCAGTAGACACATTATTTGTACGAGTTTAATAAGGAGACCATATTTCGTGAGACGAAAAAGTTTGCATCGGCCGGGAATCGAACCCGGGCCGCCCGCGTGGCAGGCGAGCATTCTACCACTGAACCACCGATGCGATGTGCTTGTCAGCTTGTTTTTTAACGTTATCAATCGGTAAAAACGTGGAAGTGGCTAGTGGAGCAGAGAGAGACGAGAGGCGTGACGTGAATAATCTACGATTCCACGGGATGTACTCATTTCTGGTTTCTTGAATACCTAGTTAGTGGTTGTGGTTGGCTTCATAGTCGAGGTAGGCCCCAAATGCACTGTTTGAACTCTGACTAGGTATATCTCGGATTTTTAATCCGTAAACGGTCGAAAATACATATAGGTAAATTTTTTAAAATGTGAAATAGTGCATTGTCACGTACGAGCTGATACGATGAAGTAAGTACTACCAAATGAATGGAATGCATCCCACGCTTCTTCTGTGTTCGGCCATTGGAGAGGCTTAAGTAGTGAGTGCATGGTGCCGATGTAACAGTAATAACCGTTTCCAGCTTTTACACCCCCATTTATCCATTAGGAGTACATACCTTCGCACATCAACTTCCGAGATAAAATTATAATGGTTGCGGAGTTAAAAAAGTTTATGTGGTGAAATTGCACTTTGAACTGCTGAAATTCATATTTTGAAAATTCAATTTGGCATCTCAGCTGCCGCTTGCCGGAGGCTACCTCAGTTTGTGCTGTATAAGTCTGCGAAAGCCTGAAGTTCATTTTACATGTTTTTTTCCCATCCATAGAAATGTTATGCTGGTTTTATATAACTTCGAATGGAATTTTGAGACCAACCTCAACCTGGTTTCCGTCTTGGGAAGGTCTCTGTCTCAATGTTTCAGTTGTAGTCCTGATTTTTTGATCAAAACCGTTTCCCAAAAAAGCTTTAACCTAGTGCATCTTGAATAACTGTTCCGGCTCTCACTTGACTTTCTCGTATTTAGAAGACACCTACATATCAAACTTGACTGAAATCGGTCCAGTGGTGTTGGCATATCTTTACAAATTTCTTAGGATTTTTTATAGTTGAGATTTTGTGCTTTCAATTCGGAGACCTATTCTAATCTATTCATTTTGTAACCAACTGAATCAGTCCTCCCCAGTGCCGCTTCTTTTCTCCTATTTCCCCTATCGTCGAACTTGACTTAGATTTCAATTTTCTTTACCAGTCAAAAACGTTTTTTGGTGTTCACGGATTATGAACCGGAAAAAAGAAATTGAAGAAATTTTGCAGAAATTGTAAGCTATGAAATAACCCCATAACAGAGAAAGGTATTTCTTGGAAATGTAGCAAAAAACCATTCATGGCAAAAGTTGACAAGTAGATCCTTCATTTTTTTTTTACTTACTAACCTTTTTCGATTTATTAAGGCTGAGTCTATTTTCTTGTCTTTGAAGAGAAGGGATGGAAATCAGTCTGGGTGAGTATTTCTTGATCTCCAGTATAGGTCCCTGTAACATAGTGAGTAATCTGGGGAATCCCTTGGGCTGATTGTTTCGGATCTACGGATATCTTTTATCTTCCTTTCTGTATTCTCTTTTATTGAATTCTCATTTCACCGTCTTGTTGCCTGTAGGGGTTTCCTTTCTTTACATTCACTTAAAAGCTTTTTACGGCATTCTTAAATCTTTTTAATTTTCCTTTGTACCTGTTAGAAATCTTATTTTTTGGGCTTTTTAAGTGAGTGAGAAGGTTATAAGGAACAACTTTGCTATCAAAAGAAATTAAAAATAATTAAAGCTGTGTTAGGCTGAGAGATAACTGAATCTTAGCTACATTAAGGTCGTAAGCCAGGTTGGAGCCCCCGAACTAATCAAATAATTGCGCTCTTGGAGTGGCAGCACTACCCGAGTCCCTGAACACCTTTCACTGTCTACATTATTAAGAAGAATTGTTTTTAATGAGAAAATATCCAGCTTCCATTCTGAAACTCTTGAATATTGCTACTGCTTAAGCGAGAAGACGAGTTTTTCTTACGTAGCTCACAAACAAGAGTTAATTATAATAAGTCTCCACTCTAGAGGAGTTCTTTGAACTCTGATTTTCATAGCTACTCTCAGGCTCGAAAAATGGAAATGAAGCTGAGAGAAAGCACCCAGGTTTCCCAAAACGTTGAATACAACAAGGGGTCGCACATATTTACTTACTTCCAACTTCTATACCACACGTGTGTCCATTCTTTTGACTAATTTTTAATTGACAAAATTCACTCAATCATAAAATCAAAAAATACCTGTGGGTGCAGGTAATTGTGGATTTTTTTTTTCCCCCAACTAACGGAAGAATTCTGTTTAACGTGGCAATAGAAGGGGGCGATTATGACAGGTCGGCCGAATTAGAGCCAAATCTTCCCGATCTTATACTTAACAGACGAGGTAAGCAAGCTGCAAGTCCGTCGTTCGTCAGTGATTTCAATTTTAACACTGTAAAGTCGCTTCAAACCAATAATTGATACGTACTCAAAGGTGCTCTTCAAGTCTTTTGCAAAAAAAAAATAGTCCTTTTGAACGTCCCCAACCAGGGTTTTATAGGATCTCACAGGTCCCTTGGCCTCTGCAGAAGCCGTAAAATAAACAAGTCACTCCTTGTTGACATTCTTTTTTCTTTTCACCCTGTAGGCATTTCACCCCTTCTTCCTTGCCTCTAAGTGCCACTGATGTTGTCTATTTTCCAAAGAAAAAACTCACCCCCTCCCCTGAGCCCTCTCTTCCACTCGTGGGTTTGTATTCTCCATCGAAATTTCCCGATACTTTTTAAAATTTATTATGTATTTCTGACTTCAGGGAATGGATGTTTTATGTTTCGTAATGCATGGGTAAATGTTATTTTTATGATATAAGAGTTTGCCTATTTGATGTTTAAGCTTCCTATAGGTTTTGGCGTTAAGTTAGTGCTTGGCGTTATATTGGGGGTAGAGAGATAAGGACCGAGGAAAGCGGCTGAATAATCATTTTAGGAAGAATGGCAAGATGCTGTGAGTCCTAAAACAACAAAGAACAGCAATATTTAAAATTGAAGTTGCGATGAGTCAGGAGTCTAGGGAAGCCCGGTTCCAAAATAAACATCTCAGCCCGAGTCATTCCCGCACGTGGCCGAGGTGGAAGCTAAGTTCCTTCGAGTCTGCTTTAAGCTAAACATAGGGAGACTCGTAGTTTCCTGTAGCTCAATAATGGAAATATCGAGATTACTCACACTTGAGTCGTCCTTCATCTCACTGGAATGCTCACGTGCTCATTAAATTGTTTATTATTATAAATTTAATGTATCTAGTGGTGTATAGATAGATTGTCGAATATGAACCTTACCTTCCGTCGGCTTCGTTACTAATCAGAGAAATAGCAAACGAGTGATTCTTTGTGTGATCGGAAGTAGTGCACGCAGACATCTTTAGATATTTATAGGCCTTGTAGGTAGTTGAAGTTCTTGCGTCACTCTGCTACATCCCGATCCGAATGAGTTCTTGCTTTGTGACGACAGGAAGGGATTGTGACGGCAGCAACGCAGCCCGCTGATGGATCACCCCGGCTAGGCCGGAACATTTCTCACGAATCAGCCTCTGACGTCATGGTGTTTTTCTGGTAGCTTTTAGTATTTTTTTCCTGGCTCATGTGATCAGTAATCTCTGAGATCGTCTACTGGTATGCGCGCGCAGCTTTGTTTCATTGCTAGGGACAGGGGTATAAGAATTGTATCAGAAAGTCCTTGTTTGACAGGTACCTTTATTATTAACCACTCGTTGGGAATCTCGTTGGGAATCATTGGAAACCTTTATGAAATCTCAAGGAATCTTGGAATTTTTCGGAGTGGTTACTGGTTACCCCTTCGGGGTTCATCTTTCTATGAATGTCGTTGGGAATCTTTGGAGATCTTTGTGGAATCTCAGGGAATCTCAAGGAATCTCTGGAGTGGTTACCCCCTCGCTTTATTATTTTATTTTTAATTCTTAAAAGTTTGTTTAGAACTTGCAGCCCATCCTGGCAGTACGTACAGCCTGAGAGCTCAAAAGGCGTTAGTCGTCGAGCTGAATTGCAGGTGCATGCCACCAGTGCTGGTATACCGCCGGGTTCAAATACAGGCGCTCTGTCGGGAAGTTTTTGTCTTGTGTCCTGTTCTGTTGCCTTTGAAGTTAATGTACAATTTCCTGTCAGTCACTGGCTGTATTCAGTTGCTGTGAATTGGGTATCTATTGCAACTGATGATTAACGAAATGTTGAGCCCCGGCAACGTGTATAGGTACATCCAATACCAGTGACCCGAACTATGGCCGACCTTTGTACCTGCTTGAGTTATTTACGTGTTTCACCGGTTCAGTGATCTTCTATTCCTTGCTGTTATGTAAAAATGTACGGCAGAGATGTGAGCCTTGTTGTTCTCTTCATATTGTTGACTGATTGACTGATGTGTATACGCGAGGACGAAAAGCGTCACCTACAGACGCACTCGCACTCACACTGAATCCATGATCAACTGTTCAACCTTTTTTAGAATAATAAATGTGATTTCCTTTTATTTGATATCTCGAGGATAAATCTCAGCATGGAGTGCTGACAATTCAATATCGTTAGCGTTCCTGTGTGCTTATTTTATATGCGCAACTTTATAACGAATAAATCGCATTTAAACTTTCGGTGTAAAGATAGTTGACTTAGGGTGCGTCCCACCATGCCCAGTTAAAATTTAACTGGAGATTTTGTCCTATGTTTACCATGTTAAATTTAACTTTTCAGTTAAATTTAACATGGTAAATCTCCAATTTAATTTTAACTGGGCATGGTGGGATGCACCATTATAGTTGACCACATGTTTCGATGAACTGTGGTTCGGGAAATTGGGGATAGGATACAAGTCCCTATGCATTTGTATATCCACGTGCCGCGTCCATTGAGAAGAATAGTTGTTCATTTGGTCACTTTTTCCTTGTTAGATGCATGACATCAGCTTCGTCTTTACTAGTTCCTAGGGGGAGAGGAGACCTTGACGAGGAAGGTGGAGAGTATATTTTACCTACATACTACTTTTGGTAGTCGTAGTATTATTGCCCTATAAAGTTACCTATAGTTAGTTACCCCTAGTTGGTCTCTTTAGTTTTGCTGATCTTGGTCGTTGCTGCTTCTCCAATCTTTAGGTTTCCATTTCAGTGACGATGATAAATTAATTCATGTACAGTTTTTCTCGGTAGGTGCGCCTACTTTCTATTCATTTGAAATTATCGAGCATGACTACTACATGTACGTGGATTCTCTCGATTTAATATCTGCCATATTGCTTAGTTTCCCTTGTTTTTTACAAATGATGGAGGGGAGGATAAAGGCTGTCAGCATGTTTCCTCTTGCAAAACGTCGAGAACGCCTTAGTCCACGATGATCTATTGCTGACACGTCGCGGCTCAAACAAACTGAATCAATCTTGCGCCCAATTTGTGAGATCTTATCACTCTTGTCAGCGCTCTCAAGATATTCCAAATCTTTTCCACAAATTAAAAGTCATCTTTACACGTTAGTCTTGAATTTAAAATGTGGCGTGTTTTCAAGACCTGAATGACGCTCTTTTGATATATTGCACGACTACTCTGGAGATTGTTATTTCAGTCATTTGAAGATGACGAGAGAAGGGAGAATGAAGTGCTTTGAAAGCATAGTCTACTGGCAAGCTTCTTCCAACGTAAGTGTAAGTCTCGGCACTCAAGGGACGACGTGATCCGGCAAGTTAGTTACAAACAGCAAACAAGAGCAAAGCGGAAAGTTGTAACGCGTCATAAATAACGTCCCGCAATCCGGCACGGAGTTGTTTCATCGCGCCCGCCAGACGGCACGAAGCCGGGGCACAATCAGTAACGTGGGATCCCCAAGTCCTTTAAGGCTGCTCGAAACCCAACGAGCTACGGTTACCACTCATGCTAATTCTCTCATTATCAAAGTAAATAATGCAAGAGTCCAAATGCTGCACTAAGTAAACCAAAATTCTCTGGAAGGATATTGCGACCAGATTTAATTTAGCACAGATTACATATTCTGGATTTTTTTTTTTCTCGCGGTAATTGTATAAAAGATTTCTCTGAACTCAGCAACTACACGGTAGAAATCGTGATGTCCGCATCTGCCCCCTCGCTCCCGTATGTAGAAATCGTGATGTCCGCATCTGCCCCCTCGCTCCCGTATGTAGAAATCGTGATGTCCGCATCTGCCCCCTCGCTCCCGTATGTAGAAATCGTGATGTCCGCATCTGCCCCCTCGCTTCCGTATGTAGAAATCGTGATGTCCGCATCTGCCCCCTCGCTCCCGTATGTAGATTTACGTTCAGCCAATCATTCTTCGAGACTCGTAAGATCCAGAAGCTTATATTTTTCGTGCGAGGAATAGGAATAAGTGCAATGCATAAAATGAAGACGCCGTTGGATGGAATGGCAGACGGGGAGATCGGAGGGCGCAAAGAAGTATGAGGAGCACCGGGCGGCGGGCGTAGCCAGCCACCAACCTTTTATTTATTTTCATGGAGTATAGCAGAGTTAATGGGAACTGGGCTTAGCGGGGAGCCCTCTGACACGATTATCTGCTGTAAAATAACCCCCTGGTTTATGGCCGGTTTTCTGTAATAAAGACCACCGCAGCCCCTGCGCACACATTATTATACAGGCGAATAGTTTTTACAGCCGGAAATTGAGATGTACCCTAATAATTTTTCACAACCGTCCGTCGAGAACTGAGCTGAATGTTTACCTTTCTTTCTAACCACCGCTGAGTTTCCGCGTTATATATTCTAAAGCAAGGGTTATACGATGAAATTAGCATATTAATGAACAAGGAGAACTAATGCATAGTAAAAGCCACCCGTTTTCGTTTTTTCTTTTCTAAAAAAAAAGAGAAAAGGAAATAAATATAAAACTTCTCTCACCGTTCGTTATTCGCCGTCCCTTTATGTCTTTGCATTTTAAATATTTTTCCTGTGTTCATGATTATACTAATCCTTATCATGTTAAAAGCTTGTTGACAGTTCTGTTGAATGGAATGACAACGGTCGTACTTGAATTTCCCGCACTTCCTACGTCAGTATTGTCTACTTGGATTTTCGAAAATAATAATTATAGACTTGATTTTCCAAATCAAAAGGAAATAAGATGTTGTTTGCCACAATTTCAATTTTGTGGAAAATTTGTTTTGCGTACCACTGTTGAAGACCAGATACCGAATTTGAAGCATACTGACGCTCAGTTTACATGTTAAATTTTCTTTTCTAAAAACATAGTTAGTACATTGGGTTAGTTTGAAGGTTGGTTCCATGCAGAGAGAATTGCCTCCTGTTGCCTCCCATAGCTTTCCATAGCTATCTGTAACCTAATTAAAGTGCAACAACGATCAAATTATGCTGCTCTCCAGGTGATTCCAGGGATTATAGCAAGAGAGCTGATGGGGAGAGGATGGAGTCTCCCAGCCTACCTTCCCTCAGCAATTTCATGCTTGGCTGCGTCTATTGCTGGCCTCTGCAACCATTCTTTCTTGTTACAAAATTTTTTTAAAAAACGAAGAATGGTAAGGTGTAATACCGCTGTTGATTCACTGCCATTTCTTTAGTTTTCCAATTTTTCATATTTTCGTCATGAAGAAGTTTTAGTTTCAAAATTCTGAAAGTCTAAATTTTAACCGTGAAAGATAAAATCATGGTTCAGAAAATTTTCCAGTTGGCGCTGATGAGTAAATGGATTTCCGCATGGTTCCTCGAAAAAACAGGCGCCTATAGGCTCAACAATATATCTCTCAATCTGAACTGACTGGCGTGAAACCATGGATCGCCGCATAATCTGCTGGATCTGCTGGCCGCACTCGCCACAGAGGCAGACAATCCATTTCACGCACCGACAGCGTCGATGGTCTCGGGCAGGAAAACTTCCTAACCAGCGCAACATTGTAATTGGCTACTCTGGACCGCGTCGCTCTTTTGAACTGACATTGCAAATTGGAACTGAAAACATTACTATGGTCGAGAATTGGGGGCTGTAGTTATCCTCGCTTTGCCTCACCTCTAGAATCACAAACACACTTGTGACCAAATTTTTGGGTTGTTTTTCCAACAAAATATCCTAAGGCTGGTTTCATCATGTGCAAAGATTGCTGTTCTGGGACTCATACCTAAGTTAAGGGTCCGCTTAACCTGACGATGCATTTTTTGCCGCCCACAAGATTAACATTGCGAGCCTTGATTCATATTCAAGGTTAACCCTTGGTTGGAAAGACACAAAATTTTGCCTATACCTAGCCCTAACAATGTTGTAGGTCGTCATTGAAGCAGATTTCCCAATTTTTTACTGGTTTTCGAGATACAGCACTTTTCCCCTTCAAAAATTGAGGTATGCGATGCTAGCATTTGCAAAACAGTTGCAATAAAAGAAACCAGTGAGAAATTGGAAAATCTGCTTCTATGACAACCTACAACATTCTTAGGGCTAGGTGCAGGCAAAAAATGCATCGCCAGGTTAAGCGGACCCTTAATTGACACAAGCTGGCATAAATGGTTCCACTTGATAGTGAAGAACTGACTCCTAAGCAAACAACAAAATCTGAGTTGAGTAGTTGATGTGAGTGGAATGAAGCTGTTAGATCGACCAACCCAACCAAGCGCACTCTCCAGTTATTTTTACAGCAACCAACCCCAACTCAGAGACGCAACATTTAACCGCAAACGAACGTTTTACCATGCTGGCGCTCTTTAGGGGGTTCTTAGCTCGTGAAATAGGGGCCGCGTACACCATCGACCCTCCATCGGTTTTCGTTTTCGTAATGCTCCCTCATTTATTCCCACTGGCAGCCGGGAAGCATTATTCACGGTTCAGACGGGGTGATGATCCTGCAAATTGGAGTGTTGGGTTTTATTTAGAGGTCGCAAATGACTCTTATGTTTCCAAACGGAAATTATTCCTCCAGTCTACCATTTTTAGAGAAAAATTGAATATCTAATCCAGCCAGTTTGTCTCTGTTTTTAATCGTTGTGCCTAAAATAATTGCACAAATTTCGGCGTTTTTGGTACGTACATAAAAGTGGCCAAAATGGCAAACAAGAACAAGGGGTGAGGGGTGAGGTGTACTGCAGTCTGTAGTGGTCAACCATGGATTTCTTTCAGCACACTGAATGATACTCCACTGTTGAAATTACCACTAATTTTCTTTAAATTCTTTCTAAACAAAAATCTACTTTTCAACTCGTAGCATGACGCCACTACCCCTAAGGAACATTCGCAATGCGGACTACATTAGCTAGACACAAAGAATCTTTTTCAACCACCAAAACCTCCGCCTTATTGTACCAATCCAAAACGTACTCATTCGTGATTTGAAGATAAACCCTTTTGACATTTACTTAATGCCAGTATACGAGTGAAAGAGAAGTGGAGGAAATTGTTATTATATTTAAACAATTGTTGGGGGTAATTTTGCCGAACAATGTCTCTGGATGTCAGCTGTCAGCCACAGAGCGATAAGTCAGTTGCGGTAAATTGAAACACCCAGCATCGGAAATGCATGTGGTGGGGCAGTCCATTGTAGTCTGGCGGGTAAAGGCTCGAAGCTGAAAACCCTTCTGCGGTCCTGGGCTACCCCCCGGCGCGATGGGAGCTCCCCACCGACAGAGCAATTCCGGGGACTGCTATGCTAGTGGTCAACTTCCTCTGGCCCAAACGGTCTCAGCTGACTTTGGGCTCCCTGAGATTTCTCAGTTACGGTAACACTTATTTCGAAAGCCTATTTTGAGAAGTCTGACTTCGCTTTCTTATTTTCTAGCTTGAAATTTTGTTTATTATATTTACTCTTCCTGTTGTTCGAACTTCCTTAAAAAATGGGGCAGCCTGAATGTCAATTTTTTTATATGCTTTTCCTCCAATAATTATAAGTTTAATTTCACCCATCGTCTCATTCCACTTGTCTTGCTTATCAGATAAGAAAGTATGATCCTCAGATTCTGAGGATCATACTTCTCACTGCTCTCAGCTATTTCACTTAATAAACATTTCTTTAAAATCTTTATTTTTTTATTAATGAAAAACATGAGAAAGTAATGTGATCTTGTATTGTAAAATTTCTGTTCATGAGATTTTATGATTGTGCTAAATTGGTGTCTAATTAATCTTTGAAAATTTAAAGTGACTGCCAAGATTTACTGTAGAACTCTTTAAAAATAATTAATCACTGTAGTCTATAAATCGCTGCTGAAGGAGAATGATACGAGAAGGATGTGAAGTCGAGCAACCTGGGACTGAGAAAAGAACGTGCAGGGGGAGGGATAAAATTTGGAAGTGAGACGTGGCGATTAGTGTTATCCTTGACAATTTACGGCTCTTTTAAATCCGAAGTGAATGACGAGAGTTTTGTAAGTTTTGCTAACTCTCTCCTTGGCCCTTAGGAAACCAGCTAATGGTATAATGGAGTCAAAAATGTTTTAGTGGCTTTTTGTGTAGGCATTTCAGACGGTCGATATTTCTTCTTAGTCAAAAAGCACAAGTTCGCACAGCATTATATCCGCATATATATTTAACAAACCGGAAATGTGGGTCTCGTTTGATGTCTTTTTGGAGAAAGACAGATATGCATGATAGCCGCGCGCGTCAAGGAAGTGTGTGTTAGTTATACCTAAAACTAAAATAATGATGGTTCCGTATGACGCCAGGCTCGTCTGTTGGGGCACTTCCCCTGGAGGCTCATTCACCATATTTACACTTCCAAGTGTGAAAATCCCTACACACCAGCTTCCCGGTTTTCAGCTTCTTATACTGGTTTATTTTAAACGACACTACAATATAAACTGCATGGTGATGGTGATGGTGATGGGTATATCTTGAGTTTTTTTTCCGGCTGAGTCCCACCAAAGCTCTGTTAAATTCGATTTTTAACATTTAACTAGGTATTTGCATGGAATTTAACTGGAGTTTAACTGTTGACAGAGTATGGTGGGACGCACCCTTACAGTATCTTGAATTATTCTGCATAAAATGATAGTAATGGTGCCTTGTTGAGTCTGTGTACACTCAGCACTGGCTGCGTCAATTTTCCAGTGTAGATTGCATCAGTACACGTGCTCCACCCATTACCGCTCTCGCTGTCGTTATCAACATTAGTGAAACGTTTGTAATCGTCTATGCTATCAATGGGGCGTCACATTTCTGTCACAGCTTAATTCAGCACATTATCATAAATCATTAGTAATGTATCATGCGCATAACCGTATAATATATGAAACCTCGGTGAAGAAAATGTTTGCAGATTCAAACGGGTATTCGTATCCATCTTCTTTCTTCACTATCAAGTTTTTTGAAGACTTGCCTTTTTTCTAGTGTTGGCAGGCTGCTGGTTCTGTCAGCGAGGCCAAAGAAACGGAAGAAAAGTCTCCAAGTTTACGGAATGTTTGATTGCTTTCAAGATTTCTGGAATTTTTCCATCAAAACTGAATAATATATATTTTTTACAGGATTTTCAAAAAAGCCACCATTTTCCTTTTTTATTTTTACTGGCTCTTCGGGAAGAGTCACTACTGACACATTGACTTTGATATGCGTATGCCATATGCCCTACTTTTATAGTCTACAAATCAAGAGTCAACCCTCATAGCTAAGAGGTTTGATAGTCTTATTTGGAATAGAAAATATAAAGGCAATTTTGTAAACAAAAAACAAAATGGTGCTTGTAGGGTTAAAAGCGGGGATATGGTGAGGCAGTAAGAGGAGGTATAGGGTAATGTATATAGGCTGAGCATGCGCCCGCCCTGCAGTAAATAATGGCACGCACTCCCAACTTCCATCTAGCCTATTTATTCCAGCCAAGAGTTCCATGAAAAATGTAATAAGATACTGCATGTTTTCCCGATTTTTGCCTCCACTGAGAAATAGAGCTTGACGTTTCACTTTATTCATTGTAAGGTTACAGTTGTAAGGTTTATGTTCGTATAAATTAACCACTGAGTCTGGTTATGTAATGTTACTTATCCCTTTCCATTTTCAAGTTTTCCAAGTCCTCTTTAAGAGATAGCGCTTGACGTTGTGTCTTTAGGCATGCTTTACGACTTAACTGCCACTGAACTGTGTTGGCAAGCCGTAATTCTAGTGAGTTGCTATGTTTGTCTTTATAGGGCTGCATTAAAAATATTGTAATAACTCCTGCAGGGTACTTCTATGTCTGTTGCAAAATAGTTTTATGACGGATGCAGGCTTCGCAGAGCTCGAGCTCTTGTGTAATATTCATTCATAAACGAAATTTTTGCTTCTATGACTGCTCTTCGTTTTGCAACTTTTTCTTTATTTAAAACTGACTTTTTTACTGGCCCAAGAGCTATAATTTTACTGTGAAAATGAGACATATCAATGTCCTGAGTGTGGCACTGGCACTGAAGTATATTTATACGTTACCGGTAGGCTATTCAAGTGCCTCAGAATTTTATTGGAGGGCTCTCAAGCTTCGCCCGTTCATTATTAGTTTCGCAATTTCTTCTTTACTCTTCTTTACTTTTTGCACGACGAAAAAAAAACATCTGATCTTTCTCAGCTTCTAGAGAACTCGTTTTTCATTGACCATGATACTCCATGAAGACTTCGATAAAAATAATAAACAGAACTGCGGACCCTCATAGAAGGTAGTCGGGGGATTTTCAGATTGGCGCTGAAGGAGGTATTAGGACCCCTTGAAGAAAGTAAGCAATATAGCTGCGCCCCCTTTGACCACACTCTATTCAGGTCACCCGTTTTATGGAAATGTGACCGCCTCGCCTCGAGCAGCTGGTGGCTGGGTGCTGGTTTTCTCCGCAGAAAAACTTGTTTGCCGTGAAAACGAGCCTTCATGACCGTCACTAACCCCTAAAAATTTATTTTAAATATTTTTGGGCTTCCCACTTGCGGAAGTAATTTACTATCTACGTCATGCTAGTCTGAAAACAATTTTTTTTTTATAAAATCTGGTGGTCAGTGCTTTATAAGTTTTAAAAATTATTACTTTTAACTATCTATAACGACCCATGCGTGCGGCTTAACAAAATAGTGAATCCTTTGCCCGTGGCTCGGAAAGGTTTCCCATGTCAGGACTAAAAAAATTCTAGCAATCGGCGCCGGTGCCTTCTGTTGAGACCGAGTATAAATTGTTTTTAAGCGACCAAAGTCTACATAAATGTAAAAGAGATTCGTTTGTACACGTCAAGAAAACCACTTTCTGGCGATTGTATCTTAGCTATATTGTTTCGTGGCTGAAAGGGGTTGGGAGTGTAGGGGAGAAAATAAATGGCTAAACTGATGTCGCTCATTCAACTCGAAATCTGTAACGTGACTCACGCGGGTTACCTGGACAGGTATAAGCAATCTCACCATGTGACGTTGTGTCACTCAATCTCACTCTATTTTTGGCCCAGCGTTGTGCTTAACTTTTTATTCTCTAGTTCACAGTGCTGGAGAACCATGGCGCGTCTAGTGTTATTTACAAGAATTTTGATGTTGTATTGAGCAATGTGATGGTCCCAACATTAAAACCCTTGAAAGTCCGGTTTATGAGAGAAGAGGATATTTTCAAATAAGTCTTCATCCGGGCTTATCGTTCCGGGATTCCAGGAGAAGGTTAGGTACCTCTTGTTAGGTCCATCCGTCAGAGCTAAGGGCTGAGGGCCCATTTTTCCCTTTTCCAAACTAAATGTGGTTGTCTGTGGCAGTACCTTCGTTAAGGGCCAGACCCAGACCATCAAAAGAAGATTACCGATTTTCAAAAAGTCAGCCGGGCATATTAAGAACATTCGCCTTTTTGAAGTCCCTCTAAAGCTTTTTTAAGGAGTCTTTTACCTAGTAGCCTATTTTGGTGACCTGTGTTACTTCCCATAAGAGCGGTAGCATGCTCTTCTTCGACAATGAACTTAATAAGAACTGATAAGAATCCATTGTCATTGCCCAAATTGATAGCGTGAATCTATTTTGGATACGCCTTTTTATGTAGTACAGGTAGATGTAGCTACCAGTTCTACCCAAAAATAGGTTTCATTGAGATTTCTGGAGCTACGAAACTGAAAATTCCCTCGATTAGTTTGTGTTACCTGTTTAGTTCACTTGTTATGAGGACTCAAGACTGCGCCAAAAAAGTTCCCAACTATGCGTCCTGACGTCCTCTTTAGTTTCCAATGCAGTATAACCTTCTCTCTTGCATCCTCATTTTCGAGATGCGTGTGCAATTTTTTCTAACAAGATACGAAGTTCCGCTGGATCAGCGCTTTGCTCAGAGTCAAGTGCAGTCCTCTCGATGATCCTTCATAAGCGGTTGTGCAGACTAGAAGCGGAAACTCAATCGTCTTGACTTGACTATAATTTAGGTTCATTTAATATGATTATTATATCCTATTATGATTATGATACCCCACTACCCCAGTAGTATACCTCAGAATTTTCCGACCTTCGGAAGATATTTAAGAGTTTGGTTGTTCAGTTTTGAAGTTTGGAGGTACCGAGGCGTTTGAGCTGGTTTTAAGTAAACATTTTTATTGTTATTACTTTTTGGGCGGATTTTGGGGATTTCTAAAGTATTAATTAATTTGAATGAAGCTGCAGAACTTTATTTTGAATCAAAAATAAGCTGAATATGAAATGAGCTAGTGAAAAACATGTGGAGCTATTTTAATTAGGGGGTCGAGTGGGGAATCTGAGAGGGTGAGTGGATGAGGTAGACTCATCCTGGCCGAGGGTAAGGGTAGTCATGAATAGTAATCGCGCACTCTGCCTGCTAAGAGAGAAACCCTCTCACGTAGCTAAAGTCCTTTCTATACCCATATCAGGATTGACCAATAAATAAAATATGTTTTTCTATTAAAGATATGGCCAAAAGATTGCCTTGCTTTGGTGAGGTCATACGACATGTCACCAGTCGATCGAAGTCGAGGGGTAACCACTCCAGAGATTCCTTGAGATTCCCTGAGATTCCATAAAGATTTCCTAAGATTCCCAACGATATTCATAGAAAGATGAACCCCGAAGGGCTAACCACTCCAAAAAATTCCGAGATTCCTTGAGATTTCATGAAGATTTCCAATTATTCCCATCGAGATTCCTATCCGATCGAAGTAGTGCAGTTGAGACTGAAAGACATGCACGGTTGACTGGTCATTTACTTTTGTCTGTTCATTGTTTGTTAACGGTTTTGAGTGTGAAAATACTTAAACATTTCGATGAGACCCCGAACAGCTTCTTATAAGCCTCACTACACAATGACGTGTGTTTACGTATTTTATGGGAAAACTGTTGGATATTTATTTGTTCTCAAATATAGTTATTATATTATAATGTGTTTCTTTTTATCGTTACACACTAGTGTCATATGATACCGTGTTACGATGTAGTAATTTTACACAAACGTTTTTACTGAGAAAAATCACTCAGCCATAAAACCGCAACAAATTATACTACGAGTTTAGAAATATATTAGATATATGTTTCAGAACAAATAAATATGCAACAGCTTCCTCTGAAAAGGAGCACTAAAAAACGTAGACAAACATGATTGTATTGTATTTACAGCCTTAACTGTAAAATCTGCTTTGGATTATCTGGATCAGAAACTTTTCACTCAAATCAATGAGTTCATAAAGTAATTCCATCAGTCCAGGCCTTCATGCGTACCTGATGTCCTATCCTGTGTTATGATGTTCCTCGTAAACTTTGTATAGCAGAACTGTCCACTTTATGCTCGCTTTTTTATGCTGGTAGTAAAGTTTCGTGAGAGCTACGGAAAAGTCCGAATATTTTACTTTTTACAAAATGCATATTACGCATGTGTAACCTGTATAGGTATAGCTTCCAGAATTCACGTATAAATTATGTGGAGGCAAGTTACGATCCTATCATCGCCCTTCGGGTTTTTCCTCGTAATAAACGGCCGCTCTTCCACCTTTTTTGGGAACTGACCGTATTTCCTTTCACAACTGAGTGCTCTCTAGAGCCTTTATTAGTCCTTAGGTCTTTTTGAAAAAATAATTGTGCTAATTTTGATCTCGCAATTCTACCGTTACCCTGTGTGCCCTATGGTATTTTTAAATTCTATACCATTTCAAGATGGACCAGCCTTCTTTTTTATATAGTTGGTGCACTGGCATTAAGTAGTATACGTAAAGTAAAACTACCTAATAAACTCAAACGAAATTCTACATACATAAGTGACTATGTAGCTAAAACAATTGTATCATTGGTTCTCTGTCATAGGGTCAACTTACAAAGTTTTACATTATAAGTTGTCCCTCAGAACCATCTAGGGTACACGCCAGAACCATATCTCTTCACCCCGTTAATTGACTGAAGACAATTGTTTCTTTGTCATTCTCAGACAATGTGTCTGTCTTCTTGCCATTATTTTATAATGGTTATCTTGCGGTTATCTTGTTTTATATTTTGTAAAACCTCTTGAGTGTCCATAACAAAACGACGTACTGCCCCAGAACTCAACGTCAAGGTCCAGAGCTACCCTAGAAGATGTCCCTGAACCCTAAGTCCATTTTTCTGCCAGATTCATCAGTTTGTTGTGGGCAAAAGAGAGAGATTCCCCCTCAGCTCACGCCCTTGCCCCTTCCTGAGTTTGTGGTGACTTTCTCATTTTGCTCTTTCGTCCGACGATTCAAGTTTCAACTCCTTCAAAAGCTCGAGCTGTCAGCTTTGCCATTTCCAGCAATTATAAGTTCCGCGTCGCCTTTTTACCGTGGTAAATCCCTGATTCATCTTCCCGCTTCCCACAATTTGCAATTTTCATTTCCTTGTTTGAATTTCGTCTTGTTTTCTAGTTATTTGATTCAAGTGCCTTTCCCTCTTGAGTAGTTTTCGGCTTAACAAGATTTTATTTGCTCGGTAGCGCGGTTTCCAAGATTTAATATAGGACAAACTACGTTTCAACTGGAAAATTTTCCAATTACTTAACATCAGTAAGAGGTTTTTTTTTGTTGTTCCTCTGGTTGTGGACTGGAGGTCGCCGTAATAACATCAGTAACTATCCATAGTTGTTTACAGAGAACTTAGGTATAGATTTTTTTAAACCGCCTTGTCACTGAAAATCAATAAGCGTTTATTAAACACGACTTTAACACGAATTTTAAGATCCCAGAAGTTCCCTTTGGAAAGTGGCAGGAGACCTCCGGAAAATCGGATGGATTCTGAAAAGCCGAATTATGGATTCTGAGTGGAACTCGCTGCGAATGTGGTTGCGGCCGTGAATACACTTAGGTACAATTAATAATCTGCAGTGAAAGCCATGTAATCTTCTTAGTCCCCAAATAAACCTCCTGAAGGCCGAGGTCCTCTCCGTTTTACTTCAGATAGAACCCTAATTCTCAATTCTCTAGATTGAATCGTTTTATAATTCAGATTTGCTGTTCAGTAATTTCATGATCATGGCGTTATCAGCGTTATCATTTAAGTTCGTATTCTATTGAATTGTTTGAGTTATTCTGACTATAGACTAGTGGTTATTTTATGATCTGCCTAAGTTTTTTTTTTTTTTTTTTTCAATAAAAAATATGTCAGCATTTGTCAATTTTTTGCTTTGCTTGTGAGAAGAACAGCGTAAGAGTCTCTAACTTTTCCAGCCCCACGCGATTCGTCTCTAATATAAAGACCATAGGGATAAAGAATTCTCTCCATTTAAGTTTTTATTATAACTTTTCGATATCTCTCTTCTTTAAATAAAGAAGTACCTATTTGCATTTTCATTTGAATGGTATCAGGAAACCCCAGAAAGACGTAAGAAATTCGTTTCCCTTACACCTCATTTGCCCTCCATTCACTTCCTAATGATACCTACGAAAATGGTCTGAATTCGCGGATCTGATGATTTTTTCTCCTCTGCTTCCAGTTTTGAGATTTTACCTTAATGAAATTCTTTAATGCTTATCGACTTCTACTAAGAATTTAAAGTTAATAATAATGACTAAGATTATCTAATAATAATCTGGAATTTTTTATATTTTATCAAGAACATTATTATGTAGGTACTGGTAACCCAGTGTCAGATAATTAAATAATTCTAACTAATGGAACTGATTTACCTAGTTTGCAGGAGAAAAGTGTCGGGGAGCTAATTTCTTTCAGATCATGTGACATGAAATAGTTTTATAACTTATTGTAGTAGCGATGCCTATGATTGGGAGGAATTTATGGGATGGGATTTATTCGGTACCATCCGTTTTTTTTTTGAAGTGTCTAATGAGCTACTTTTGAAAGACTGGTAAAGTAAAGAGACCGTAAATTACCAGTATGGGCTGGGCTGCATGGAGTAGGATTTGGGCAAATTATTCTGAGGTACTTGAAATGAATATAGGAGGATCTAGGCCAGAACTCCAGGGCTCCCCAAAGCTTTCCCAAGCTTCACAAATAAAGGTTTGAAAAAGTCAATAAAGTACGTGTACACCCACTTCTCAGTTACATAATCATGAATTTTGCAGGCGTAATTTTCATAAGTACGTGTACACCCACTTTTAAATTACATAATCATGATTTTGCCGGCGCATTTTAAGAAGCTCACATTTGTCCAAAATGGGGTTTAGCTAGCCAAAAATGTGAGAGCTGCAGAAAACGTTAGGACCACTAGCTAACAGCGAGTTTGTTTGTTTCTCGTAATTCTTATGAGTGCAATATCACCCCAACTGCAGCGGCAACGCCCGCATGCAAGTTCTTTACACGGCGTTAAAAGGTTCGTGCGTATGTCAATATTGTGACCTGACCTATATATGTATTTTCCATAACAGCGACCGCGAAACCTATGATTATAATGAATTGTTATCGTAATCGATTTTGAGGGTTAAAGCGAGGCTGAGTTGGCTTGGGAGCGACCTGACTCTGGCTTTGGCTTTGGCGCTGAATAAGACAATAATTTACTTCCCTTCAACTCCAACGGGAATTTACCCAGTTTTGATTTACGTCGTCGAGTTAAATCATTTTCAAGTCGAGTTGGCCAACTCCCTTGTTAAAATCAAACCCACTTAGACACCGTGAGACTTTTGTCCCATTGAAGCCGGATTACGGTAATCCGGAGCGGAGCCTTGGAATCGTAGATTCCGGACTGTTGATTCACCGCAGACTTGCTAAACTAACGGCTAACGGCTCCCCTGTCAGCTCTTTCATTACTCTTTTTCCAGGATCACCAAGTTAATTGCCAATTTCTTAAATTTATATTGCGCTCTCCAACTTTAATAGGAACATTTAGAATGTTCTTGTTATTTGTTGTTTTTTCTTAAATGGAATTTTCCATTTTTTGGGAACAACGTCTGCCTTTTGCTTATCTACGAATGGGATCAGTGTAAAAAGCAAAAAGGTGGATCCCCCTGCTACGATGAATGTGACCATTGCAAATAGATGGTACCCATGCAAAGGCCAAAAGTAGAGAGCTATCGTGGCCAAAAAACCGTTATTGCTAGGTATTATTAGCAACAAAATTGTTTTGTATAAATAAAGTTTGTAGTTCAAAGTTTTGCAAAATAAATAAATGATGGACGATTGAATAGGTTATCGCTGCCTTAGAGTCGTCGTATGACGGACGCTGCTGAATAATGGAACACAAGTTGCAGAGATCGAACACATCTAGACCATGAAAATGATATTTACATGGAAATCGTCTGGGATCTCACTTGTTATCGGGATCAAGTCCAAGTTTTGTGTCTCCTAGACTAGTTTATGAGGACAGCATCTCTCGATATTGGTTGAGATGGAGTCTGCAAGTCCCCAGGGCCCACCCCAACAATCAAAGGGTGGGGCTGTGACTCGGCCCTTTTACTGCCCCCCATCCTATACTATACCGGCTATGACGGAGGACCTGTTTTTACGATACATCCCTTCACTCCTAGGATCCCTTTTTGCCCACCATCCCCCTTCTCCTCTTCCCCTGGCTTCTTTCCAACCCATTATTCCCTTCACGAGTCCCACGCTACTCCTTATCTTGTTCTTTGGTTCAAGGTGGTTCCGCACAAAGGACCCCCCGGAGGAAATTTCACAACTGCAATAATATACTCTCAACTTTGAAAAATTAGACCCAAGTTTTCCTTTTAACGACCCAGTCAGAGATAAATTGAACAAAAATATGCATAACAGCTGTCAAAAGTTTCTACGTTTGTGCGACTTTAATGAAGATACGGAGCCCTTGATGTAACAAATGAGCCGCTCTCTAAGTCGGCTTATTTTCCTTCTCTCTTGAAACTGGCTGAGTGCTTCTTCTGAAAACTATAATGTTGTTTTCCAAATGATTAACGCAGACATTTCGAAGAGAGAAATTTCTCAGAAATTTCGGAATCCATTACACGAACTAGGAAACCAATCACTTATGGTAATTTTAGTGGAGCCATCTTGTAGGTAAATAATTCATCATGCATTAGATTGCTTGGTTCACCGAGGGGTTTCCTCACAAGGGTAGTGGGACCTATCTAGGTTTGTAAGGTACAAAAGAAGTAGAGCACGGATGTCCGGGACTGCGAGACCCCGCTTCGTTGATCCGCAGATTTATCATTTTAAGAAGCTTTTCCACAAAAAGAGCCTTTTCTCCTAAGATGTTCTTTCCTTTCCAATCTTCTTTTAAGTCCACCCACCCGTCCGTTGAAATCTTAATTGTAATTGGTTGCCGGAGGGATTATACCAAAGTCTGTGGGTTCTGTGTTTCTTCCATTAGATCTATTAAGTTTACAAAACCTCGATACTGCAATCGAAGTTGACCATGTCATCTCATCTATCTTATGTCTAATTAAACCATGTAACTCAAAGGGACTTTGTACCCTTTGTAAATTGACTAGTTCCCAAATATTAGAGGTGTGAAGGTAGAGAAAAAGTTTTCCATTATTCATAAAATGACCTCAGAGTGGCATGAGAAAGTCACGAAACTGGCAATTTTCAAGTTGGAGTAGCAATTACTAGTTGGGTGAAATCAGCCCCGTCCTCCATCATTATATTGAGCAAATAAAGGAGTTTTGTGAGAAAGTGCTGACGAGTTTTGAACTTTGAGTTCAAGTCGGTAACTCGGCAAAATTTGCTAGGAATTCTGACCGACACGTGGGGTGGCTGGCAGGTAATTAGATGATTGCCAAATTCCAGGGGGTGTTTCTTTGTATCTTCAGCTCGTTTATATAACTAACCATCTTCAAGACTTAACACTTATGTTTTATACTTAATTGCAAATGCCTTCATGCACGAACTTTAAAAAATAGCAGTAATATAGTGGAGGAACATATTTTGTTGAAGCAACGATGCATGTGGAGATATCATTATGATAGTTGATATTCCGGAAGCACAATTTAGCAGAATTACAAAAACAAAAATATCTTTTGATTAGATAATTACTGATAGCTGACACTTACGCACTATAAGGAAGTTCCGTTCTGCTAACCCGGTTTCTTTCAGATAAAAAACTTCCCACGTCTTTCCACAAGTCATACGGTCCATTTGTTTATAAATTTGGTTGACAAAAATTGCTATATACTTACTCTTCGGTAACACAGCGAGCAGGCTAAAAAAAAAAATGTGAATCGAATCGATTGGAATCTTGATAGAAATCAAAGAGAATACTGAATCCTAGGTGGAGAGCAAGGAGATTCAGCTGAGTAAATTAAATCTGGAGAGAACCAAAATGGTTTCTTTTCAGTTGCTGACGGTTCGCGTTTGGAGTCACGTGCCTCATAAGAGCTTACAAATCGTGTTCCTCAAACAGTCATCAAGCGTTAGCTTCCTTCTCCGGCTACCTTATTTATCACTTCTAGAGTTTACATCACACTTTCCTTTTTTGTACATCTTAATTTTCTCTTTTTCTCTTGTGTTTCTGGAACGATCTTTTAACGTTCCGTTTGTGATGTACGGAAATTGTTTTTTCTTCTAAGCATAGTCATCTCATACCCGTAGTTACGCGCGCAGACGCCTTTCATTAAAATGGGTTGCAGTAACTAAGTTTTCTTCTATACATACACGTACGTACCACAATTTTCTACATCCATCAGCTTCTTCTGAACCGTGTCTTTATTTGGAGATTATCGTTGGAGCGTTCTTCATGCATTCGCTGACTAGGTATACTTAAACAACCTAGCCTTCTGCAAAGGCAATTTTTAACGTTAGCCTAGAACCTTGTTCTTGTTGCTCCTTCTCATAATGATAAGTGGTTCAAAAAAGATTAATCTGATCCACTGTACATCCACTCGAGGACCTGCACGGAAAATTATTACGAAACAGATAATGCTTTGATCCCGTTAGGATTATTTCTGGATTAAAATTTCTTGGAAGCAAAGCCGAATGTCAAGTTTCAAAATTTATACGGTGATACCGACGGAGCCACCATTACTCGGACGAGGTTCTCCATTTGGGTTTCCTGCACTCTCTAATTCATAATTCAAGTGGGGCTGGTTTTGCCAGCGGCCGTGGTTGAAAGAACAACTGCTATGTGCTCTGATGCATTATGCATGTAATTCCTTGTTTCAGTTGTTTTCAGGCTATTTCTATCGGCTATTTATTTCACCTTTTAGGTAATAATTTAGCGATAATTGCAGACAAAGCAGCTCCTATTCCACATTCTTCCCAATAAAGAGAACACTCAGGCGCTATTTAACTCATTAGTGCTCAGCTGTCTCTACAGGGACAGCTGACTTTGCCGAGAGATATCTCGGGACGTATTGCAGCTACGTCACTGATTCAAGAGCTGTAGGCAAGTGTCATGTTTTGACTCTATCGCTGCATTCCAAAAATGCATGCCCTGTTGTTTTCAGCAGTTTTATTCTGCGTTCAGTCATTCGATGTTCGGTTTTTTTCGAAAAAGGTCAAACATTGCTTCAAAGAACTGTATGTACCTTTTTTATTTGTTTACCTAGAGTATTATATATTTTTTTCAGCATTTAAGAAGGATGTAGGTAGTAGACTTGCTTTACAGAATAAGTTTACAAGCATTAGAGCCTGAGTAATGTGAGTGAAAAGTTGGACTGTCCCTGCAGGGACAGTTGAGCACAAGTCCTGATACCGAGACAGACATAATTACTCATTGGACTTCATGTTAAATTTGATTGTACAGGCGTTATTATACTTTCTTATTATATTTTTATGTTTCTACAATTGCTTATTGTCTGATTTTCGAAAAATGCTGACTTAATCGACATCTGGGACGAAGTTAGATCTGCTGGATGATTCCCGAGATTACGTCAGAGTGTCTTGCTGGGCTTCCTAGTGAACATGAAAAAGCCGAAGTGGACGTGGTTTCAGAAAAATCTGACCTAAAAGATGAAGGCGATCCTGCCCATCTGCCTCATAGTCTTATGGCTGCTCCATCCCAAGTCACATGGGAGATACCAAATACCACACGACGAAGACTACTAAGAGTCAAGGATGACATGAGCCGTTCAGTGTTGGTTACTTGGACGAAAGATCCACAAAGCTGAGCCAAACTTCCCCGAAATGAAATCTCTGATGGAATTGCGGAGTGCCCCCGCAATGCATTTACTCCTAAACTACGGACAACCTGCCAAAATATCAGGTGCCATGCCGTCAACACCCACTGCAACCTTGTGGGCTGCTCCCGGAAAATCAAAGCCACGTGTTGACAGTGTAAAGCTGATCGTCCATTGGGCAGAGGCTTGCCAACGGGCAGTGAAGCGGCCAAAGCGCAGCGAGGTGAAGAAACGTAAGATATCCCATTGGGCCCCTCCGTCGTACGCCGCGCCGTTTCGGCGCTTTTCGGCGCCTCGGTGCACCTCTGCCCAATGGACGGGCAGGTTAAGAAACGGACTTCCTAGGTATGTCACCTGCACCTGGACTGCTTCTTCATTTCTTCACATGCAGTTTCAAAATTGGTGAAGTTGCGTTCAGAAAAGGGCGGTGGACGACGTTATTCTATAAGAAGCTGCTGTGTGACGCAAGCTCATCACGGCAAGCCATAGTTTTTCTAAGGCTGCGCTAACGTCTGAGCTCCCACGCTAAGAAGTCTGCCATGACAACCACCTATACTCACCCTTCCTGCCACCTTACGCTACCTTGGAAGGCCTATTTCCAGCTTTCTGGCACCGACTATACCTATAGCTGTAACTATCAAAATGATAATGGATGTAGGTACATTGTGTATATTATGTATATGTACATATGTTTATGTGTAAAAACACATGTAGGTCCTAAATGTATATAGATATACATAATTAAGCCCATAGAAATAAAAAAAGCACTAATGGTTGGCAGTGCCTATGTACTAGGACTTGTGCTCAGCTGTTCCTACAGGACCACCCCATTATCTCGAGAACCGTGCATCCTATCAAAAAACTTATTTGAAACTTTTTTCTTAGAAAAAAATTAGCAATAACATACTTGAAGGAGAAGTCTGAAATAATTCTGAGCACTAATGAGTTAATTGCACAGCCATTCTTTCACTACACCATAAAGTAAACAGAAGAGATAAATGCTTGAGAAGGACTTGTAGAGAACTTCAACTAGAACTTAGTTTTAAGTTCTGCGGGCTGCATAATATGAAGCACTAAGTTCGGAATTTCAGAATGCACCGACAATAGAACTCTGAATACCGGAGCAATACGAAATAGCTCTAAGGAGGAATTTCACGTTGACAGATAGATCCAGTTCCGCTGTCGATGTCTGAATTTGTGTCGATGTCAATGCTGTCATTTTGCTGGCGTAGATTATTCTTGTATACCTGCACCCAACCACTATAAATAACAATAGGAACTTGTCAATAGGGTATTGTGAATAGTGTCATCCCTCATTTAAATAATACTTTCCAGAAGATTCTTTTTGTTACAACACCCTTTTTTGACAACCGTCAATCTCACACTTTCCAGAAGTTTCTACATACTTAACTTATCGCCTTTATTGTACCTAACTTGAATGCATTCTCGAACATTCTTTGGTGTATATATATAAACCACCCTCTGCCCTGCTGGTGGGGTAAATAACACCTTTCATTCTCAGATGGTGGTGGCGCCAGAACTGGATGTACAATGTATTCTCTTTTCACTGCTTGATTTCGTGAATCTCTTAGATCTGAGGGTTCTTTACTGACAAGTAGGTTTACAGAATATTGACCATCAGGATTTTTGCCTACAGTCTGCTCAGAGAACTGTTCACATTTGAACTCGTTAGTCATTTGAATGGGAACCTTAGGTACTTCTTCAAGTGACCAGATCTTGTTTATATCGATTGCTGTTTTTAGGTCTGTCAAATGAACATTTTCAGTTTGGCAACTTTCCTTTTGAGACCCCCAAATCACCCAACCGAAAGCAGTTTTATCATTTTTTGCCTTTCGAACCTTGCCTTGCACACACTTAGCAAAGAGTTCGATACCTAACAAAATGTCAATGGGACCTGGCTGCATGAAAGAAGGATCAGCAAGTTTAAGACCCTTAGCGACTTCGGGAACTTGATAGATAGGTTCATGAGGATGGTCACTTGTCACTTTTTCTAAAACAATTGCCCTCCCCGACCATTTGAAAGAGCCGGTCTCATTTTGAATGGTTACTTGCGCCTCCCCATGAACGTGTTTCACAGGAGTTCCGGTAACTCCGAGTACCTGCACATTACTAGCCCTTATTGGAATTTTCAATTTTTCTGCACATTTCTTTGTTAAAATACTTCTTTTTGCCCCAGGGTCCAGCAAACCTCTGACCTGGACTGGTCGCCCGTCCTTGTCTAGGAGATAGACCAGGACTGTACCTAGCATGCCTGAAATGTTCCCTTCAGGCCAGAATGAGTTTATGGAAATTTTCTCTGAATTTCCCCCAAATGCCTTGCTCTTGTCAAAATGAAGCAAGGTGTTATGCCTTCCACTACATTTTTTGCATGAGGCAGTTGAACGACACATTTGAGCTCGGTGAAAAGGCTTAAGACAATTGAAACATCGCTTGGCGGCCTGAATTAAGTTAATTCGCTCTTGCACTGAGGAGGTTTTGAATTTTTCACATTGAAAAGGTTTATGATTTTGTTGACAAGCTGGACAAGGAGGAGTTGTTTTTACTGGCGAAACTACTAAAATCTGCGTATTAGGTTTATGCTGTATAGGAGGAACTATCATTTCTTGCATTTTTTGTGTTCTTAATCTGTCTTCCAAAAACAACATGAAATCATCATACTTGGGAACGTCAGAGGCAGTTTGTTTTTCCTCCCATGCAGCGAGGGTAGTGTGATCAATGCGCGCCCCTATGTGGTGACATAAGATTGCATCCCATGATTCCACAGGTATGCCCATCCTCTTGAGGGCTCGCACCGAACCACTGACTGTGTTTACCAACACCTTTAAACCATCCAAATTACCTGCAGGTTTCACATTTGTAATTTGAGATATCAGGTTATTTACTATGAGCCTTTTGTTATCGTAGCGTTTTGTAAGTAATTCCCAACCTTCTTCGTAATTTGCGTCTGAAATTGGTATGTATTGGACTACCTGAGCGGCGTCTCCCCTGAGCGAATTTTTGAGTAGTTGTAGTTTTTCCGAACCTGATAAATATGTTCTATCGTGGACGAGTGATTTAAATATATCTGAGAATGTGAACCACTGAGCGAGGTCACCAGAAAACAAAGGAATTTGGATGGTTGGAAGGTTTACATGTCGTTGTACATGACCCTGCTCAGGTTGTTTAGATTTTTCGGCATTACTGCTTGACCCTTCGGTTGAGGTTTGAGGTAGTTTTAACTTTTCCAGAGCTTCTGTTTTAGCGTTGATGTGTCTTTCATTAATTTCTGCTTCTTCATCTACGTACCTTTGAAATAATTCGTCGTCGTCAGTATTCATCCTAAGTTCGTCAAAAACTTGTACAAGGCTGTTGTAATAATCATCCAATTTACTCACGTACAGCTTGATTTTCTCTGGATGGTCGGCCTTCTCCAGGTCATGAATGGCCCTCGTGAAAGCTGCCTTCTTACTCCTCTTGATCTTCTCGGTCATGATGATGATGATCTGATACTTGAATGATGATGCGACAACACTGTCGGTTGCTTCACGATGATGCGACAACACTGACGGTTTCTTCACGATGTTTGAATGCTGACAACACTGACGGTTGCTTCACGATGTTTGAATGCTGACAACACTGACGGTTGCTTCACGATGTTTGAATGCTGACAACACTGACGATTGCTTCACGATATTTGAACGATGATGCGACAACACTGACGGTTGCTGCACGATGCTTGAATGTTGATGCGACAACTCTGACGGTTGCTCACGATGTTTGAATGCTGACAACACTGGCGGTTGCTTCACGATGTTTGAATGCTGACAACACTGACGGTTGCTTCACAATGTTTGAATGCTGACAACACTGACGATTGCTTCACGATGTTTGAATTCTGACAACACTGTCGGTTGCTTCACGATGCTTGAATGCTGACAACACTGGCGGTTGCTTCACGATGTTTGAATGCTGACAACACTGATGCATGGTTGCTTCACGATGTTTGAATGCTGACAACACTGACGGTTGCTTCACGCACAATGCTTGATATGAACACACAAAATAACACGAAACGCACACAAAGAATCCACCAGTCCGGTCGCTCGCAAACGCGAAGATATCCGGCTCGAAGGACCAAAAAATATGTATACGCTTCGGTTAGGTTCTGCGATGTAAAGATGCACGGAAATTTGTAAACACACGATTTAATCACAATGCTGAAGTTATACAAATGCTGAACAACACTGAGCTAGCTAAGACGGAACGAAAAAGAACCGAACTTAGACTGAACTGCCTCGCAGGGCAGAGGGTGGTTTATATATATACACCAAAGAATGTTCGAGAATGCATTCAAGTTAGGTACAATAAAGGCGATAAGTTAAGTATGTAGAAACTTCTGGAAAGTGTGAGATTGACGGTTGTCAAAAAAGGGTGTTGTAACAAAAAGAATCTTCTGGAAAGTATTATTTAAATGAGGGATGACACTATTCACAATACCCTATTGACAAGTTCCTATTGTTATTTATAGTGGTTGGGTGCAGGTATACAAGAATAATCTATTTGGCATTATTTGGAGGGCAAGGCCCGAACACCATTATTTACATTTTCAGTTATGTTACATCATAGTATATGGATTTTCCCAAATTTCTTCGTTTGGATTTTTGTTTATATAATATGTTAGGTAGGTACTCCTGCAGGGACAGCACTGAAACTGAAAGAAACAACCATTGCCTCTACGCATTTAATTTTTGAAGAGTTCACCAGTCTTGCCAACTTATGCAGGCATGGAATCCTCCCAAGTGGCGGAGAACACAGTGCAGGAATAGGAATTGCCTGATTAGTAACCAGATGATTTCTAGGAGTGCTCACTGCTCCCATTACCGAAACTTCTCCCACATTACTCTCTCCTTCGTTTTTGTTGCTTTTTTGGGTCAAATTAGTAATCAATTATTATTATTTAAATCTACACAAAAACAAATTCAGTTTCCGATATTCGTATTATATACCAACCTGGCGTAAATTCCAGGCCCTTATCCAGAACGGCTGTTTGCATGTGATAATTTTCATTTTGCATATGTAGGTATCGTGGGTACAGAAGAGTGTTTTCCTTTGGCTGAACACTGGCATAAAGCGCCGCCTTAGGGCTAATTAGTCGGACATTACCCAACAAGCAGGGATGGGGATGGGGTAATTGTGGATCGGGTTGGAGGTTATACCCCTGGGTCATGCTCACATTAAGAGGAGAAGGGGTGGCCTAACCCGTACCTGCCATGGGTTTACACATCTCCATACAGTAATGTTATCCGTGAGTTTGGATAACTCTCAGGTAGCTTAAGTAAGCAGTATAGCCCAATATTGTATATCCGTTGATCCCCTTAATCTTTGTTTCCCTTTCAGAATAGCTCACAAGACACTTTCGATATGAAACCGGATATTCTTTTGCCAACCACCGTTTATGTGTGCTATACGGTATTGAATCTTGGATCATTGAACTGAAAGATGTAATATTGTTGAAGTAGTTTTCGTGGGTAAAGAGATTCTGAAATGACCCGTTCGAGGTTTCTCCAAAAATGAATAATAATTGGGGCGAATGCTTTCCTGAATGGTTGTATTTTGGGAATGGTGTTTCCCGTACCCATTCCCCCGGAGCGTGTCGTGGTTTGCTGTTGTTTCCGGAAAATCAATAGGTTGTGATCCACCTCGATACCTCTCTATTGAATCGAAAATGTTGCACGGTGCTATCTTTGTTTGCATTGGTTGGCATTATTGGCGGATTGCGGCGGCTTTGTTGGTTGTGCCTCGGTAAATTTATCTTTCAACCGCCAAATGTATTCAGGGAGGGCACCACCCTTTGTGGGGAGCCAGCTATTCTATTCCACTTTTATTTATTGTTTATTTTTTTTTTTAATAAATACTTCAAGCTATTTTTCTCTTCTTTCCGAAAAAAAGAATAAATAATCCTACACATAGATACTTATTGCCAGTTTGAGTACGTTTGGACTTGGAAAACATTTGAGGACTTTAAGAATTGGCTAAATCTCAACATGAGATACAGATAATTAGTCGTATTATTCGGGCAACTATTAATTAATCAAATGTATTTTGAGCTGTAGATAATTATTCATTCAGTTTCCTCCATTTCCCTGTTTTTCCTCGCCTAGAGCTTAGAAATTCTTTATAACGCGTTTCCTCTGGAATGGAATGGCTTTGTACAATTTGTCATTTTTTAAATAACTCATTCCTTTGTCATGGACTCACTGAAAGCACTCAAGCGTTGAAATGTCTATCAAACAGAAAAGTCCCATAGCAGCCTCAGTTGAAAATCTTGAGATAAATTCAATATGAACCGAAGAAACCCGCCACAGTGATCATGCAAGTCCGAGCTGACAAAAAGAATCCCATTTAAAACTGATGGTTGAAATACTAACGTAGGCCCCTTCGTCCTTCTCTACGAGACGAGTATAGTCATTGTTTTTGTATTTGGGCACCCATTATTGTAGTTATTTTGTGCAAATAGAGGAGAGTTTCAAATTGTGCGTTTTCTTTTTGTAGAGCCCCTTATGATGGACTGGCGGATGAATATAACAGCGGGCTGTATGTGCTGGTAGCTGAGGGGGTGCTGAAGATGACGGTGCTTCGCTTTCTCGCAGCGCTCTGCCACCTCGCTGCCATCTCCGCTGCTCTTGAGCAAGGTAAGAACATGGTCGCTTTTAAGACGTTTGACTTTCACATGCATGCGTGAAGAAGACTCACCATTCTGCAGGTATTGGGGGATAATGTTCTAAATAAATTTAAATTTCTAAATAAATTTAGAACATTATCCCATTAAAATGTCATTTAGAATCTAAATGACATATAGTCAATTCAATAGCCGGGTTAACTGCGTTGTTGATGTTCAACATCAGTGGTGGGTGCATGGCAGAGGGGTCGTCCTCAGGGTGCATTATGTATGTGAGTGTCTAGCTTCACGACCGTGAGAAGTAAGTGAAAACTGACTCTTCTTATAGTCGCCCTGGTTTGGTGCTTATAATTGAATGAACATTTTCAAACAATGCGAAACTGCTGACAGGAACGAGAGCCGAAATCCTGATTTAGGGATGCGGTTTACTCCTGGAATTTCAGGTGTTCCTCAAGTGAAGCACTCAGGCAGGTGCTAGTCTCCGGAACGCGATAAGTCATTGTTGGGTTTACAACATGAAGTGTGGATGAGGCTGCCCGTCGAGATGATGAATTGAGCTGCGAACAGGGTTAAAGGGAATTACAATACAGGGGGTGGGGACGCATAGGGAGGTGCGCTGTGTTTCGCCGTCACTATAGTTGATATTACTTAGTTGCATTTAAGGATGTGCCTTAGGATCTTAAAAACATATAAGATTGTCTAGCTGTCGGTCAAAAAGACGATTCTTAAGGTCAAACTTAACAAATTTTTATTTAAAAATAATTAAATAAATAATTTCTACGTAGGAACCTATAACGATAGAAAACGGTTCTTGGTTGAAAAAAATGTACCGGGGAAAATGGACGGGAAATATCGAAAAATTTATTGAATTAAGGTGATATTATGCAGTATAACTGTAACTTCAAATCACGAAGAACTGGTGTGAAAGCGGCTCGCATATGTACCTATATTTGAATCAAGTTAAAAACCAATTAATGTACCTACCTGTTTTCGAATTTGAAAGTGACCTTTCTCACAGAAACTGTTTATAACTTTTCTTTGATTCATATAATATCGTATAATTTGATTCATATACTTAATAATAATTGAGATAATAGATCGAGATCAAATACGGAAAAAAAAAGTAAAAATTGCACCGAAAATTAATAAACCGCCTACTAAAGGAGGAAAGCTCACGAGCAAGGCATGAGAATGAGAGGGATACTAGAAATAAAGGAAGTTGGAACATCAAAATTTATCGTTTCAACAGTATAAATAACTAGTTCTGGTGGTATTTTCTAAATGGTTAGGAAAGGTGGTATAACATGGCGAGCGACTTTCAGAGCGGTCAAGTTTTGAGTTTTGACTAGTCTGGGTTCAAGTCAAATTACAAACAATCTTTGCGCTTGTGCGTTAAAAATTACATTATTTCTCGGTTCGGAAGTTAGGAAATAGCTTAGGTATATTCTCTTCTGGTGCCTATTAATCCATAAAACGGTTTTTTATTTCTGAGAGAAAGAAGTAATGCGAATATTACTTGGTAATATCCCTCAACGCTAAGTGCTATTACCATTACGATATTACCACCCTTGCGATTGCGACCCTGTAACTGGGGACTCACGATTCACAGCCCTCTGGAACTAGTCCAACAGCTTTTTGTAACGATGAAATGCTCACACAATGGGTGCCTTGACTGCCTTGAAGTAAAGGGACAGTGGCACCGCAGCGTATTTAATACGTAATTTCACATAAGCAAGCAATGATTTTTGATTTTTTTGTTTACTTTTACGGGCTGAGAATGTAAAGTAAGTAATTGATCCTGAAGGTCATTCGAAATTTTTATTGGTGAATCCTGTCGTTCTGGATCTATCCAACCTGGAAAAGTACCTGGCCTACACCGACCAGGGGAAAGCTCGAATATCAACCCTTTTATACAGACATCGCGATATGTAAGACACTGTAAATCCCTCTAGGGCAAATAGGCCGTGGCCCTTCTTCGGCCACTTCAAAGGAGGTTCCCGTATAATCACCCTAATTTATTGATTTTCATTTATTGACTCGCTGACTGAAGCAACAAATAGCAGGATTCGGAATGGGGCTTTAACATGAGAACAATTGTTATTATTGAGAATGAAGTCCCCCATGACGAGGGGGAACCTGAGCCAAACAGCCGCTGCTGCCCGCTGCTCCAACAGTTTTGTATGCACCGTCTGTCGTCACAATTGCTAACCATTTCAATAAAAACCAACGGGGAATTGAATTTTATGTGTTTCTGAAATGGGTGAGCTAAAGCTGCAGTAATACGTGATTAAGCGTCAATAAAGGAATTACAAATGTGCGAAGTTTAAACGGAAAACCATCACTTTGAGGACTGCAATACTTCGTTTGAAAATTAAAACTGAACATTTTATTTCATGGAGAGAAAGTTTGTTATAGTGAACAGGAAATGAATGTAGATGTGGAAGACGTTCTTGTTAGTTACTGCAGCGTGGAAATGTAAGCCAATATAAGAATAAGAAAGGATACTATAGTGAACCTATCCCATTTACATTTCCCAATTTAGAACGTATTTACCGACAGTATTAACGGAAACCACTTCATTCGACTTAGGTGACTTCCAGTCAGGATCATGGGAAACTTAAAATCTCAAAATTGAATTCTTGGAGATACTTATAAAGGAAAAATGGCGCATATGTTTCATGTTTATGCAGTCCAAGGCCTATTCCATTGTTATAAATTTTGTACTCGTTCTTAAGTTCAAGGTGGTGCACGGTACGTATCAGGTGTCGTAATATTGTTTTATCCTTTTTTCTTGTATAGGTATTTGCCGGATTATTATTATAGTACCTTGCACATACATGTGCCAGAGGTATTCCTTCAACGGAAAGATTAAAATTTCATTACCATAACAAATATCTGGAGAAAATGGTATAGGCTTTAACTGACTCCTGCACGCCTTCCGTTAGAAGGCGGGCGTTCAATCTGGTGACAACCTGTCAGCGACACGATTCGGCGGGGGACTTTAAAACGCTTTAGGTTTTAAGCGTCCAGGGAACGCTCCATGCCTCACTATGGAGCGTATTCTCTTCTTACCCCGTTATTAAAGTTATCTCGCTATATGAGACTGCAAAAAAGATTCCGTCACGAACTGCAGCGGAAGAATTTAATCAGTTCATCTTGAGGATGGCTGCGTATCGTGTATTTGCTCTATTTCATAATGAGTTATATTAGTAGGCACTAGGGAAATGTTTCCGAATTAAAATTTAAGTAGGTACATAATTTCAGTTGAATCTTGTACCTCGCAGTCCTTGCAACTTCCACATAAAAAATCCCTCATCAGGCGCCATTTTTGAAAAATCGAAATTTCGCACGATAACATAACTTTCTCAGCCCATGTATTACATACGGGCGAGAAAGTAAAAATTCTGCACCTCCAATTACTCCAAGGTACTTGAAAAAACCGTGAGTTAGTTGGTATAAATCGACACTGGATCCTCCGTATCGTATTGTCTTATGAAATTACAAACTTTTGTTTGTAAGCAGTAAACTTAGGTAGGTAGTAAATGAGCTCGGAATAATTGCTTTGATCTCCAGGCTTGGAGCAAGTGGCCTGATGCAGAGGATCTCCAGCAACCCAACTTACCTTCCAAACTAAACTTATAATTAAATTACACAGCACTCCTGAAACAAGGAACATAACTACTGAATTGCTACCTATATGGTGGTAACTACTTTATCCCATCCTATCCTGCACTAATGAATGAGTTAGCCGATACTGGGGAGTAGCGGGAGTTTCGTTGTACTGTTTACATCTATTTTAATCCAATTTGACCCCCTAGCCGCCCCAGATATGTGACACATAGTACCTGGAATTCAGATGCATTTTATAAATACCTATTCAGTAGGCACGGAAGAGTTTTTGCAAGTTTGATTTTATACCCCTTCCCCTTTTGCGAGACTTCGTTTGCTTCGGTAACTCAATAAACGTTAGCTGACAAAATTGGTTCCTAAAACAGTCGCGTGACGACCTATTAGAGGCGACACGTCCCTCTTACAATTTTTACGTTTTCATATTTTCTCTTCGATGAAATCGCTTAGTGTTATCATCAGGACCCAAGTTGTCAAAGCGTCACTTCATATTTGATGGGTGAATTTCATTTTATCGTTTATCCAATTTGACTAAATTTCCTTATCTTATTTGAATGAATTTGTTCGTGTCGCTTTTTGACCATTTTTCCTTGGGGCAGCTGTATATTATTAAAATTGTTCAAACTCATCTATAGAAGTGACGATTTCAATATAACTAGAATGCTCTCCGGAAGGCTTTCATGACACGAAGCTAAGTTAAATAATTCTACTCCAGCTTCTAAATATACTTTGTTGGTAGCCTACAACATTGTAGTCAGTCGGCTTCCAACTCAATTTCTCAGTTGATAATATTCGCGCTCTCAATATGTTGTTATAACAACTCAACTGTGGAGCTGAATATAAATTAAAATTTAGTGAAGTTATTTCTGAAGCGACCAGACTGGGGTAGTGTACAGTTTCAGACTTGGAGAGAACATTTTGGAGAAGTCAAACAATAAATCAACTTGTCTACCTTGAGAAATATCTTTGGCTTTCTTTTAATAACAGCTGAAAATAATATTTGTTGTTGATGTTAACTGTCAGATATATTGCTGGAAAGGTGCTAAGTAAATATTTTCGCAGACGTGGCCACATGGGAGAGAAACGTCTCAAATCTTTGGTCTCTCTGAAATTGAGACTTTTTATTTTCTTATTCCATTGCCTAGCCACCATGGGTATAATTTCTTTGGTTTAGTATCGTAATATAGGTTGGTACAATTCCAGAACACTATTTTTGGAATATTTAATTGTGGCGATTGCGGCCAGTCTATTACGCATATAGCCGCTCCATTATACAAGTTAATTATACATATAAATTACCATGAAGTTTCCCATATACAAAGTATATAGGAAAGTATATCGCGTTCGTGCAGAAAATCGATTTTTAGTTTTTCATTTGCAAAGCGACAATCAGAGGTCCCAGACTCCGAAAAAGTGTATTTCACGCTTTGTATTTGTAATATGATTGATTATATATAGGTATACAGGGTGTCTCAGACCACCGTGCCACTACTTTTTCAGCGAAACCGGACGAGATAAAGGGATGAAATAAAAATTTTGCGATCTATGTTGAGGGTGATCTATTTCTGGAAATTAGTTGCGTGGGCCATAGGCGCCCGTAAGGGGGAGTTTCGGGGGGGTCATTGGTGAGATCTCGGAATTTTCAAATGTAAAGACATATCATGTGGCGTGTGACACATCAAAAGAAAGGTCTTTGGAAGCCTAGCTAATGTCATTTGTCAGATTTCACTTAGCTCCCATAGTTTCAAAATGGCGACCGTCCGCGTGACCATATTTCCCTTCGCTATTGTAGAGGACCTGGGCGTAATAGGTAGTAAAGTATTGTCATCGTGCAGATAATTGATTTTGAGTTTTTCATTGCAAAGTGTCGAGCAGAGGTGCCAGAACCTGAAAAAGACGATTTAAAACTTTATTTGTTTTCGTTCATTTTCTCCAGGGTAATAGTGGGAAAACTCGAATTTGGGAGATTGCGACCCCCAAATAGGTATGTGAGATTTTTCATGTTCACGAAATATGTCATGTGGGTACTCAAAATACTCAGGGGAACTTCCTCAGGCAAGTTGTCTTGTCAAAAAATTATAACCCCATTGCCGACTCCCTCACCCCCAACCAGACCCCCAAATAGGTATGTGAGATTTTTCATGTTCACGAAATATGCCATGCGGGTATTCAAAATACTCGGGGAGACTTCCTCAGGCTAGCTATTTTGTTTAAAAGTTTCTCCGAGCATCCCCCCCCCCCTCCCCCCGGGTTGTGTTTCGAGAGGTGTCCGAAATGTACCGTGTGGGGCAGGGGCGCCATCTTGGGGGGGGGGGGGGGCAGGGTCCAGTTTGCCCCCCCCCCCCGGAATATTCCGGGGGGGGGGGGGCACTGCCCCCCCGGAAATTTGGGGGACAATTATTTTTATCATGTCAAATATTTGGCGTTAACTTCATTATCACGTAAAAAAAGCAATAAATAAATAAATAATAATTTTCGCTGATTAATTAAGTCCAGATTGCCGGTATATCTGGACTTAAAAATTAAATTTAAAAAAACGAGATAGTAAAAAATTAATTGTAACTTTTTAAAAGTCGAATGCCTTGGACGCTGGGTCACTGAGAGGCACAGAGACCTATCAGACTGATAAGAGTGATAAGTAAATTGAATACCTATCTAATGTTTACAACTTCTTGCCCCCCCCCCCCCCCCCGGATTTTCAAAATCTGGCGCCCCTGGTGGGGTATTGAAATCCTTGGGATGCATCCTTAGGCATGTTTTCTCATGCTAGGGGCTGTGGTGGCCATTAATATGTTTGGTGGGGGGTGGGGGGGGGGCGCTCGAAAGCTATAGCTCAGCCCATAGGATGGGATAGTTTTATAAGTTAAGGGCCAACAATCTCTTTGTGCTCGCTGCACATTTTTTTGGCCCCGAAGATTGTTGGCCGAAGCCAAATGAATATTAGGTGTGGCATTCGAATGCAGGAACTCAAGCTAGCGAGTGCACGTCTAGTTGTTTTTCCCTTTACATATATAGAGAACTTGCTATATTAGGTACACATTAGGGAAAGGAATCTAGACAGCTATTTGCTAAATCTTCCTAAAGTATAATAGGGCAGCAAAATGGATACCCATACGGATGAAAGGATTTCAATTCTGGAGGAAGGGATAATCCTTTGAAGTGAGGACCTGTATTTATAATAGAGAAAGTGTGACATTGGAGCAATGTGAGCTCGCTACCCTACTCACAAAATTTCCCCTTGTACTTAATTCCCTGAGGAGAGAAAAAGTGTGGAGACTTTGTTATACATTGTACTGCATATTAGGAATATTATTACTCACAAAAGATCCCTACAGTCATTCGCGATTGGGTGCTTCAGTCCTAGGTTCAGGCCTAGGTTAGTCCCAGCAGCACTCTCCAAGTAGGCTGTTGATATAGTATATACCTATATAGGTAGACCTATGGTGAAAATCGCATGAAATCATGAGAAAAAGTTAAAAGCAAAGTTAGTTCCCAGTTAATTGGTTGTTGAGCTACCTGTGGAGAAGAAATGAGGAGCGACAGAAAGTTCCGACTCGAAAATGCATTGAGCGAGTCTCAAAATTCCCGAGTCAAGGATTCAGAGACTTAAACCACTGAATAGGTTCGCAGGATCAGAAAATGTGTATTCATAAACCGTGTAATTAACACCAGAGTACTCACCACTTACTCTCGATGCTTGCCTTTTTCTGTGCCTGTTCTTTTGTTCCTAAACGCCATTGTTTGTATTTTTCTCATGCGCTGTTTCTGTGCATTTTTGCAGTGTGCTGAATCGTAGCTCATTATGGCGATTTTGTTGGTTTTTTTCCTCAGTTCCTATTGTCATTGTTTTCCATAATACTGACGCTTACTTTTTTTCACTTTAGTTCTCTTATTTCTCTTGAGACAGCTCACTGGCCTAGTTCGGAGTTGTGTTTGGGTGTCCTCATCCTATTTTAGTGTATCCCCCCTTTCCCGTCGACATCCTACATGCACCTCAAGGGTCTCTGTGGTGTTTCACAACCCAGCAGATAATCGTTGAGAAGCCTCGTTGCTTTATGAGCTCAACCTCTACCTCGCGGTATTAAAATCCTGCTGTGAATTTGTATTGCTGACTAATGTTCATATATGCTGTGCCTTTTTGTTGGGCCTCACTCGGAAGTGAATTTATTGTAACAAAATGAAATGAAAAGTGCCATCCACCTTTTTCATTTCTATAATATTGGTTGCCTGTGGTTTTGTGCCGTATAAATTAAATAACGTGACCAGACGCGCTAAATTTCACCCTGGCTGTTCCCGTTATTATTAACCGCCACTTTTTCGTCCGCTTTCTAATAATCCCGATAGCCACGTTCTCTCGTTTTTTTCTGACAGCGATAAATCGAGCTATCGGCTCCAATCATTGGAGACCTCTATATTTCTCTGCTGGGTCAAATATCGAGACGATTTTTCGAATGATTAAAATGGCTGAAAACTTTCTAACTCGTCTTCACTTCAGCGCTATGAGGAATTTAGGAAGAATAATTGTAATAATTCTATTGTATTTATTATATTTACTCTGTCTTGTTTCATTTCTTTTCAGTACGTCATTCCAGCATGAGTCAGATAAAATGATAAAATGGAATCTAAGGTCGTTTTCACTTTATTTTTTATTACATTGGCATGCAAAACATGGCCAAATTTTAACTTCTTCTCCAACCTCTATTATCAGCTGATTTGTTAAGATTACGCCAGAGGGAGTATTCCTAAGCAGTATTAGTATTTAAATTGAATCACGTTTCACTGAGATGAAAAAGAGAAGACACTCAGGGTTTGGTATTGCCTGGGACGGCGTCCCGGCTGCAGACCTCGCTGCAATCCGATTAGGAGCGGCCGTAATGTCTCGACGGAATATTGCCCTTTTTACCTCCGGTTCGCTCCTTCTCGCGGGCTAATTAAGGAATCCTATCCGGAAGACGGATTTCCGGCAATTGCGTCCTCTGTCGGCTCGCAGTATAGGACTTGCAATTTACGTGTTTTTCGCTTTTGTGTCTGGTCACCGCTAATATATTATAGCCTTGTTTTCTGTGACTGCCATCCTCAGTTTACTTTATTGGTCCCTTAATGGACTGCTTCCTTCTTTCTTAGTGTCACTGCTGTGGCCTGCTGGCAAAAAATGTCATTTTTTCACATTCGATGCTTTGCCAAGAAACTCCCTTCAGTCACAGATGGGCTAGATTATGATTGGCACTACTTCTGTAGCTACAGATGTGTAGCTCTAAATGAAATCCTCAAAATTAGAAATCATGCGAATGTTACCTTTTTCATGAAAAATAGCTTTTGAGGGGGAAAAAAAACTGGTTTAAAATGTCAGCACTGTGATGAGTTTTCAGCAACAGTGTGGACGCGACAACGCGATCCCTCATTGTTAATATTACAAAAATAAAACTTTTGCAGCATATTTATAGAACTCCCACTGACTTTGATTAAAGATAGTAGAAAATTACGATAATTATTATTATTCAATTTCAGTTTCAGAGAGTCACAAAGATTGTTTGCTTGTTGCGTGTTATCTACAATAACACTGTAGGACAGTCCAAAGATATTGCCTTCCATTCCCATTAGAGCACCGCCCACGAAATTGTCGGGATATGGGCTTTAATCATTTGAGTCCCGAACTTTAATTAATTACTTACGCGGAAGTTAACTTTATCAGCCCAATAACAGCAAAGTTGGACGTCCCGTGTAGCATGACAGGATTAGGTGCAGGAGGTCACCAAGGTCCTGAGTCTTGGCTCGATTGACCCATTACTCAATTACTGGACCCCAGTGAGGGCTGCGGCCGGCCAGCTCTCCCACTCACTACCATTCCCGTAGTTCAAGTCTCTGTCAGTGAACTGGGAAATAATAAAAAACATAATACAATGTACGAGACAAGAATAAGACTTTTTTCTAACTTACAGCTAGGAGGTGAGGTACATCTCTCTAGAATCCATTGTTTGAAAGCCCGACGGGGTAACCACTCCAGAGATTCCTTGAGACGCCTCTGAGATTTCATAAAGATTTCCAAAGATTCCCAAAGATATTCATAGAAAGATGAACCCCGAAGGGATAACCACTCCAAAAAATTCCAAGATTCCCCGAGATTTCATAAAGATTTCCAATGATTCTCAACGAGATTCCCAACGAGTGGTTAACCCCTTGTGAAAGCCTGAGTACCGATTCTTGCATCATCGTATACCTATCCAAAGGAGGAAAAAAAATCTAAGTTTCTATATTATATTGTAAGTTTCTTTCCCTTATTTTCTTCCATCTTCAGCGGGGTTTTCATGACAACATTACCCCGTCACTACGTGACAGCGTTGAAGTCCCCTTGTTTGTCGGAATGACACCGAAATCCTTGGTAGACGTCCAGTGGAGCTCGCCCCGACGAACCCATCTCTTCCCTCATCCCTCTCGACGGCCTGAGACCCTGCTTGTCTCCACGAGTCTGTGACAGTAACCTGCTAGATGCTGCTGATGTCATTCCTTTGTCGTTATACCCCATTGGATAAGATTAGGATTGAAGCTTCAGCAGTGTCGACGCTATTATGAAAACTGAAGAAGCAATCATGTTTCGAATGAGTGTTCATTACCTGTAACATGTGCTCCAGGATATTGCAGTATTATGGGAAAATCCATGCAATAAAAGCGTTCTCTTTGACACCTGACGGAACTTGATATTTCACGTATAGAACTTTACAAGATGGCTGCTGCTATACTATTTTAACTTGTTCTTCTTCAAGAACGTCCCTACGGGCTGTTTTACAACGTTAGTTTCCACTCCCCTACTCATCTTCTCCCACAATGGTCCGAAACTTACCATGACTCCATATCAACTCTTTCATTGTTTCTTTCTCTCAAACAGTTGTTTTTCTATGGTTCGAAGGCAATTTTGAGTTTCCATTGTATACAACACCTATGCCTAGTTAAATAAGTATGAAAAATTATACTGTCTAGTATACCAGTAGTACCTGCTAAGTATAGAGATATTTGATTTATCTTTTTACTTTTTAAATTTTTATTTCAGTCTACCTATAGATGTGGGATGTGGGCTTTCATTTTGAACCTTCCTCACAAGCTGTCGCGTCATAAAATGCCTTTTGAGGGGAGGGAGCAGGAACAAAATATAATGATCCATCCGAGGTTCAATCGATCCTGTAAAAGTCTGTGCAAGACTATACCTATACCTATACAAATACCTATACACTGACGCACCCATTTTTATTCTGGATACCGAGAAAATTTTCATAGGTTCATATCGACCTAAAGAAAAAGAAGAGTCTTAGTGGATTGCTTTGCCTCTAAATAAAAATGCAAGAAAAGGGAAAGTGGAGTCATAAGAGTTTCCCCATACTAAAAGCCCTCCTAGACCTCCTATTTCGTACGTCTAAAGTATATGAAATGCTATGGGTAGTGAAGTTATCATGAAGAAACTGCCAAGACAAGTAAGTTTTGATCTCCCCTTACGTGAACAAGAAAGTTTTTCCAGAGTAAAGCGATTGACAAGTTCTATTGTATCTGTCCCTTACTCGCGGTCCTCTCCTATCTCTGCTAGCACGGCGCTCCTTTCAGTCTTTCACGTATCACGTCAAAGACGCTGGCCTCATTTTCATTACTGAACGAGATTGCCTGATGCCTGCTTTTCTGCTTTTTTCCCGGCGTGGTCTTTGTCTTTTTTCTTTTCTTTCCTAAACAAGTTGTCAATGGAAACCATCAGGAGTTGTTTGGAAAAGGAATCCTTAAAGTCTGTAGAAAGTTTAATTAAAATTAAATGGTTTTTCTATGTCTTTGATGGGAACAGGGAAAGCTTCATGTATTCGTATTATAATACCTTACAGATCTCATACTAGAGTGTATAGTTAATTATCAAAATAATTGATGCGACCTTCCATGGTGCGGAGATCAATAGTTATTAAAACATAACGCATGCGGGGATGTGGAACATGCTAAATAAACTATTTTATCTTTCCAGTTCACAGAATCGTAAAAGTTGGGAAAAACTTACTGCTAGTTTTATCGCACGTCTTGACGTGTGATAGTGATAAGGCCCTTTGCGACAGCAGGCACAACTTCGGCAAATTGAAAAGTTTTAGATTTATAGATAGTGCCGATTCGTATATCCTGTTTTAACCAAAATCTCTATATTTTTTTTCTGATAAATTAGGAAGTGTGTGTTTTGCACCTGCATGTTTTTCTCACATTGTGCCGATTTCGATAGTAAGATTTTGTGTTTCATATGCATAATTCTGTGTGAGGCGATCAACAGCAAAATACTGCTAGCACTCTTCCTATACGGCCTGTTACCTCGCCAACTTCTATTGCACATCTGCCTTGTCACGTATTGAGATATAGGTACAGACTTGAAGGTCAACTTATGCGACCCGCTTAATAGGGGCAACGTATAAGACGAACCTACTACCAATTGCATACCAACGTATATTACATACCCATGGGGATTATTAAAAAGATACACCAAATGAACAAAAGAAAAGAAAAATATTGTCATGTTAGAGATTGTTACTGATGATGATGTTGATTACCAACTCAACTCATCCCAGTATCGATTGATACGTCGACTCAAACCTTAGGACTAAGTATTTTTCCGATGACAGCAACAAATTGCCCTACATTTTTCTTCCTTCCGATTCGAGGAAAAAAGTTTTCCCAAAAAGTAATAAAAAGGGGAAAATCTTGATTTGCATCTTGAATGGTTTGATTCTGTTCTCTTTTCTTGGCTGGCTACACATTGTACGGGCTTCATTCGCTTCAGGACTCCAATGCATGGTTTTTGCATTAATGTATAATGTTTGTATAAATTGGCGCTGCATGGGAGGGACAGTATTTCAGCTTTGGGTAGACCTAGCACGCCCTTGCGCTGAAGAGGGCTTGCTCCCTTTTCTTACGTAAGAACGGCAAATATATATTGCAAAAATTTGTGTCTAAATAGTACACACCCGCCGATCTGAAGCAGAGCTCGCGCGGTCCCATCTCGGCGTGGTTGGCAGGGGAGGGAAGAGGGAATTATTAATGGTTTATTGGGCAAACCGCCCAGCCACTGCATTGGGTGGTGGTCCCACTCTGGGTACCTGTTAAAAAGCCATGTATTGAACGTCAAGTTTTATTTTGAAATTTCTCGCAAATAAAAAATCTTAGGTTACCTAATGTGGACGTACCTCGCACACGCCCAGATGAAAATGCACATATGTAGGTCAATTGAAAAATATTTGTACCTGCTTACATGTTTTATGAAAGTTGGCTCTCACCTGAGTTTAAAATTCATACAAGAAACATCTTTTGTAATAACGCTTTTTAAATATTCTTGAACTTTAGAAATCGCTGGGTTTTTTCTTCTGTAAATAGAGGATTTTAGAACGAGAAAATTGTTTAAAAACGATGGGTGTAGCGTCATGGGATTGCACTTATCTCGGACATACCACTGGGGCACAGAAATGCCAAAAATAGAAATCAGAATAACTCTTTTTTGTGAGTTCGTAATTATAATAGCCCGCAGAGGAGATTCCTAAAGTTAGTCATTCATATTGTTGGATGGATCACTGCTGCCTGCAGTAGATCCTACATTGGTTATTGTATTATATACCTATAGAAATGATGACGCGAAGCAACAATTGAATGGAGCCGAACGTGATATCGCTCTGTCTTTATGATATTCTACTGTATAGCTTTAGGGTGGAGGTGCAGTAAAGTATTGGGTATTGGATTTACTTCCATCTCGAAATAAAATGTTATTCGTCGTGAGGGCCTGTGGCATGGATAGGAGACAGGAAAGTCATTGTTATCCCAATATATCCCATTTGATTGTCGCTTCAAGATAGTCAAGAGACTTTCCCTGGGTCGCTGAATGGCTTACCTACTTCAGTACTATTGGGCCTATATTTTGTCATGCCTTCAGGCTTTAATTTCGTAAATTGGGACATGGCCATTCAATAGTACTTAAGTTTACCATTGCATTTTTACCATGTACCTCGGGAATTTCCGAGGGGGTAACCACTCCCGAGATTCCCTGAGATTCCATTAAGATTTCCAAAGATTCCCAACCAAATTCATAGAAAGACCCCCGAAGGGGTAACCACTCGAAAAAATTCCAAGATTCCCTGAGATTTCATAAAGGTTTCCAATTATTCCCAACGAGATTCCCAACGAGATTCCTGGAGTGGTTAACCCCTCGGGAATTTCCCATTATGAATGTTTTGCTTGCGTGGGAACCGTATACGTTCACTTATTGGAAAATTTTCGAAAATGGAATGAGCATAGCATAGCACAGTTCTCTTCGCATTTGTTGGGAGCTAATTAATAAGTGTCCAACATAGCTGGCTAATTGCAGGGTTAATTTTACATTACGCGTGATTGGGCTGTGGCAGTGGAGGACAATAGCAGCGGTGCGCGGTGAGAACCACCTAGACGGAACGATGGATCATTGAAATCATTGAAATCAATGAACTCGTTAGCACACTATTGATAATTAAAATATATGGCTCACAAACAAAGCCCGATCTATGCCATGACTGGAATCGGTATCAGTGAGGAAATTACAGACAATCGATAGTCGATACCTACTTTGCATCAGTGATAGTTTTTCTACTTCGTTTTGACACAGACCTGCTTTAATTCAGAAATCTGAAAATTTACGTTACAAACTTTATCACACAATTCAGTCGATTTAAAGGCTTGTGAATAATCACATTTAATAGCCAACTATAACGCTGAAGAATATTGCTTTGGCTTGGTGTGGTAAGATGGTCAGGCCAGTAGGGTCGAGTGAAGGGCAGACCCATGAGAGTAATGAATTTGAAACGCGGGCAAGAGGACCAGGGGGAATTCATCTCTTCAGACTTGGACCAAAACCCAAACCATCCTCAATATTCCTATAGTGGCCTAGTTGAGTCACTTCCTGCTAAGAGAAAATAAACTCGGCACCACCCTCCTAAAAATGGTCAAAATAATTTGGGCTTTCATGCACTTTTAGTTTCATCTAATTACTGCCCAGAAGCTGCAATTCCTACTCGACAAATAGGGAGGTTCTGTTTCCCTAATTCTTACGCATCTCGAAAAGAGCCTCAGTCGGGGTTCTTAGAAGATTCAGACAACTTTCTACTGTAGATTATGGTCGGCAAATAAAATACCGGTAACATCGAAGTATAGGGCAGCCAACAAAATCCTTACATCTATTGCGAGGACCAACCTAATGGCTGAAATGTAAGGGACAACTTTAGGCGAAATACGCCAACTTCCCGTGCGTTTGGTCCAATGGACATTGGCGCGGTTTAAAAAAAAAAAAGTAAGGCCCCAAACTGATACTGCTGTAAAGGTGATTTTTATTACTGATGAAATTGACAAAAATGGTTGATTAACAACGAAAGGCCATTCTCAAATATTAGATCCACATTTATGGGGGATTTGATGTATAGTGTTTGACCAAACGGCTCCTATGCAAACATGATATTCTCTTTTGTTTCTCTTGCCAACATTAACAGGAGATAAAATCTCCCATGTTGTGGGAAGTAAGGAACAAATATTGGACTATAATCTCTATGAAAACAATCAATAACTATTGATCAGAACTTCAGACACATTGCCTAAAAGCCGTTTCGTGTTGCTTATATTTATATTGTGAAAAATAAAATCAATAATTGTTGGAATATTGTTTCGCCCTCCACCCCGGTTATCATTAGGGACGCTTATTTGTATTTTTGTAATTTATTTCTGGAAAGTTAATTGTGGAAAGAGCAATGGAAACGTTATTATTATTACACTACGTGCATTTTACGAAGTGTAATTTAATACGTCATGTTTATTTTATTCAATACATGTTATAGCAGTGTCCGTCCAGGACACGTATTAACGTATTAACTCATTGAGCTTCAAGCTCACTAATCAAGCAGATTTGCCTCGTTCGGGGGAAGTTTGGGTATAACCTAGGTTAGTTGCCTCCCTATCCAGTCGCATGGGCTGAGCGATTCAAAGAAAACTGCTTTCGTTCGCAAATGTTGCCACGTTGACCTCCCAATTGACGCTGGATTCTTCTCGAATCCAACTAGGTACATATTCGCATGTACCTCGGTTGACCTACTTACCTACTTTCTCTGTGTTCTGTTGCTTGAGTTTTTTCCTTTCGGATTTCAGCTATAAAGATAAAATAAATTCAATTTACGAGAAATACCAAATGAAAGGTACAGTACCGTAGATCGAATAATTTTGGAGTGCCTTTATCAGATGACGTAAAGAGAAGAAAGGAAGAACTGAAAAACAATCACAAAGGCTGAAGAAAACAATTCATCAACTCGGGTGGCGTTATTTCTCTGTTTTGACAGTGTAAACTCTTTTGAAACTCGTAAAATTAGAAATAAGATTTCGATTGAATATAATTCTATAAATTAGATCATGGAAATTTCTCAAAGGAATCGCTTTGCCTTTCGTTTCTAATCTGCCATCTAAAAACACATCGGACCCTTATACCGTCTTTCTCTTTTTTATTGACAATTTTATTTTTTATTGGCAATTTGCAAAGAAAAAGCGTGATATTCTGGAGTTAGGAATGGGTCAAAAACCAAAAGACATCAACACTGGAGTGCTGAGGTGAGACGAAGTATTTATCTCATTATTATACCTATAGTTGTGGCAAACAAAGTATGACTGACACTATCTGTTCTGATTCACTGCTTTTTCGGTTTCTGAATTTGTGTGAAATCCAAACTTCTTACCTTTAATAAAATTATGCAGACCTTAACTGTCAGGATCTGCATGGACTCGTTTGTATGGGCTCATGCTGGCAAGTCCTGCAGGTAAAGGTAAGAAATCAGATTTTTATGAAAATTTAGAAAAAAAAACAGTAAATCAGAACATAGATATTGCTAACGATAGTGACTAATGATACGCGGAACTATAGTAAGCATGGAATTCAGAAGCAATATAAATCAACGTCTACCCGCCTTCAGCACTCATCAGCCAGCACTGAAGTACATTTGTAGTGTTAATAACCAGATTTTGTTGATGGTATTTGCCAGCTCCAGAGACTTTGGGAGAGAAAGAAAACGTGGCAAAAACAGTGTACGTTTGGGTTAGAAGAGCAAATACATTGTACAGCCACATAATAGCTTAAGTTGGGTGGTTTGTAGCTCTTAAGCCCAGAAGGCATACAGGAACTTGGAAGACGCTCTGAAACCACCCGAAGAGCGTTTGCATGACGGGGGCTTAGTAAAGAACGCTCACTGCTATCTACTATCTCTCAAAACCTTCGCCCTCCGAGGCAAGTCTTCCCACGCAAATTACACAGTTCATTTAGGTAGAATTTCTATGGAAAGTTCGCTTTGTCTTCTTATACTATTCAAATTGAAATAGCTGACCGAGCAGATAAATTCTAACCAGTCTTATACAGGCACAGTTAGACTAGTGATGGGAGAAAACGAGATATCCTATGATTGGCCTCATAATGTCGTAAGATAACGTCCACTATTTATTTTAACCTTTAAACCCTTGGTACTTGCTTCTGTCTTGGGACCGTTCGTAACAGAGCTTATTAGAAATTAAAAATAAGATAATATTTTTTTCCTGTCTCTTGTAAATCACCAGTCAGGCGCACAGACAATTCTCATTGGTTACCAAGTCACGCCGTACCTACAGTATTTTGAGCGAAATAAAGGAAACTGCAGTATGACACAGTTGAAATTCTTGTGGCAATTAGTTGTTTCCCTTGAGAGCTAGTTTTGCTTCAAGTATTTCATTTGATGGGCCAATTTCTCAGCGAGACTCTCCGCAATTCGGTTATGTGAGCGTCAGCCAGAGGAATTTTCCAATAAAGGAGCATTTTCTCATTCCCATTGTTTTGTAGTCCATATGTCTTCGCCTCATACATATACTTTATTTGATTCTACGTTTTTAATGTTTTTTAATAATAGAAATGTTGACAATAGAAATCCTTTCCTGCTTGCCAACTTCTTTCAACATTTTCTTTCCCTCTTCAATTTTTTTCCATGAAGGATATCATGAATTTGTTTCGAATCATCTGGGGAATCAGTTCGGAGATTTATAACCTGACGATCGCAAAATAAATCGTTTTCGTTCACACAAATCTGGATAGAAACTTTGGGGAAAAATTCGGAAATACGCCATTAAAACTTTATGCTCATTTCCTTCATCTGCGGCCTGGACCTTTTTCGTATATGAAACATGATTGCGCCATTGAGTGACTTTTTAAGAATATTATATTCGGCGTAAGGTATTTGTATGCACCTACATAGACAGTCAGATTACCCTTTCGTCTAGTGTGAAGAAATGGATCGAATGCTCTACAATATATCAGTCTAGGTACTTATGCGACTCACTCTTCTATTATTTCATCTGGTGGGATGTGTTACTGTCTGTCAGTCGGGTATAATGTGAGTCGCAGGGGGTGGCTGTGGGGCAGCTCCGTAAGCGAAACATTACAAAACTGCTCATCAGATGACTCAGTCTCCTTGCTGACCGTCAGAATGGTGTCAGCAGCACTCATGCCGTGACACATACACCGTTCATATTAATTACTAGTGACCCTATTTGCGCTCAGTTTCACTCATCAGTCCTCACAGCCCTTTCGTGGTCTTTTTGCCAATTTCCATATTTTCGGTTTCATTTAAAAAATTTTGCTCAGTATAAGCTGCACTGAATGTAGTTTGGCTTAAATTTCAAATTGATTTTTTTAACTCTGGCTTTTTGCGACACTCTCTGACCGTACTGAAGCAAAATTAAAGAATTGGACAGATTTGCACAAATTGCTGCTCGAATCATATCTCATTGAAGGGGAACCAAAATTGTTGCGTAAACTGATATTTTGTCTTGAATGCCGGGGAAGATCCAGGCTGAATGGGGAAAATGGGAAAAACGATAAAATATTCGGAGTTGAGGAAAGTTCGGGGATAAATTACATAGCGAGGGAAGAGGTGAGGAGAAGAGCCACCCCCACCCCAATATAGGCAGCTACCCCCAGTTAGGGTTCCCCACTTTAACACGTTTAAGGCAAGCCCTGGGGCCCTGTTATTCATTGCATTGGAAAATTTATACCCTATATTGGATGATTTCCACGCTTCGCAGGTTTGGAAAAATTTTCTATCAAAGTTTACTTCCTCTCAATCTTAAATTTGACACAATCAGACCTGCGCATTCCCGGAACGCATTTGTCAGTAACCGTTCTATTGTACTAATTTTTGCCTATATGAGCGAATTTTTAGTTAAATGAGAGGAATAGCAAAGGGCCATAAAATGAATAATTATAAAAGAAATTTTCTCATGTGATTACAAAAGTTCGTTATATAAAATTGAAATATTGGGGCTTGGCTTATCTGATTCGGTGTTACTAAATACCTTCAGGCCAAGCCCCATGGGCTGCAAGATTGATGACTGTCAACGTGATTTCCCTTGAGCGTTATCACTGAGCTCATGCCCACACCCTATGTGCCCACACTATCATACCCCTGCAACACCTACTACCCTTACTCAGAATACTCCTCCTATGTATATGAACATTACCAACTCTAGGATCAGTCTGGCTTTTTGGCCTGGATTTTCAGACTTTCGAAACCTCTCACAGTGTCCTAGCTAAATTCTCCTTTCCGGTTCCCTATATTTAAAGTTAACGGGAGACATGATTTATTAGTCATTGCTCATATGTTTATTCAGAAATATTTAATCAAGAAACATAAATAAACAGAGTTTTATCGTTTTTATCTATCACCTTCATAGAGTTTGGAACAAAAACTGTGGTTCCTTAATAAACTCAGTTAGTCGTTGCGAGTAAATTTGAACACAATGGTTATGAATTTATGAAATAAAAATTATTTTGAACATTTCAGAAGCAATATTTCCCAATTATTTCCCGGAACTTTCGGGTAAATGGCATGGCACGTTTTTACCATTCTCCACACGAGGATTCATCACATACTTTTTATGCATACAAAGGCAAAGTGGTGATAGCAGACGCCACGGTAAATTTCAGATTCTGTCGTGCCGTAAAGGGAATAAAAGTGTACTTGAAACACCCGAAGCAGTGATTTTAGGAAAACGGGCTTAAGAGGAGAGGGAAATCTGGAAATGTGCTTGAAGGTGTGAACGCTCTGAGTCTGTCATTCACACTGCTTATCAGCGTTGTTCTCTCTATATTTATAGGCAGAAAAGAGAAGGCATCAAGAGAAGGTATGGTATAGCCACTCTGACCTACCTGGACCGAGGGCATTTTGCACTGTTCTCTGTACAGAGAATGCCCTCGGGCCAGGCAGGTCAGAGTGGCTATACTATACCTTCCACTAACACCGATGAGGATTTATTTATATGGTCTAGGCTCGGCTTGACTGATTCTCATTCATTTTAAAAGGACTTTAAATTTCCAAAACGAAAAAGACTGCACTGCACATAGGAGATGTGATGAGCCAGATGGAACATGCCAAGTCTCCCATTTCTCCCCTCCAGAGGCCGTCATTAGTTTATTTCTGGTGGCGTAGCAATATAATGAGGTTTATGGGGATTTAAAAATACTCCGCCACCAATAACAATCGGAAAGTGAAATTGGAGGCTGGAGATGTGGATGGGGGAAATTAGACGTCAGCACGAGAGCTTTCACAGCTGGTCAAACCTCACTACGCACCACATGTCGTATAGACATCTATCCACGATTTAATAGACCCTTCCAAATTTTAAGTTGGTCGACTGGAGTTATCTAAAAGTTATCATAACAGTGTATTTGAAATTGAAAAGTCTGTTTTATACTGTTTGGCAATCTGGTGCGTTGTGATGCGTGATGGGCTTGTAAGGTCCAAAAGCTCGGTCTTATTGCCTCCGAGGGTTGGAGCTCTGACCGTGATTGGGTTACGGCGAGTGGCAGTTTCTCACGGTAATGACTCCCTGGGTCTTCTCCGATGGTCGTTTCCTAAGATTAAGGCTTTCCCTTATCGCGAAAAACCCTCTTTCCAAGTTATATGATCCCATTATTATTTTGGCCACGCTTAAATAACATCGTACTTATGTCGAGTTTACAACTCGGTGGTGAATGGCATAGCCAAAATATGTTGGTAGCAAATATCCCTGGCTATTGTGAAGGGAGTCTATAAATAGTAAAAAATGAGATAAACAGACTGAACTTCGATGATTCCTTCAAAATGGACCAAGTGAATAATATAGTCAGGGGACAGAAAAGTCATTTTCCGTAAACCACGTTTACTTTTTCTCAAAGAACCCGCAGGTTCTTGGGAAACACGAAATGTTCAAGTTATACAATAGGACAGTCACAATTCTTTACCTCTTACGGATGGCAAGAAAGTAAAATGAGCATAGACGTCGCGTGGCCGGTTAGACACTCACTCATGTTTATATTATTTCCTTCTCTTTTTCATTATTATTGGCAAAGTACAACTGTCCAGCACCTAAAATTGGCGTTTTATAAAAAAACTCGGGCAGAACATTTTGTAACGTCCTAAATTTCTGGGTAAAATTGTTTGCGGATAGCCGCGTGATTGGACGACCCCGAAGAGCATAGCATGCTGAGGTTGCAAAAACTGACGGGGCCTCTAATTATTATGCCGTCGTAAATCTTGCGTTATAAATACGGTGGTGCCCTCCTGAATCAAAGCCATGATTACTGACTTTTTCCCTGTTTTCATGTCAGCCCGCCTTTTCAGCAAAAACAGGCTCTCCTCCTGCGAACCCTTTCATTATAACAGTTTGGTCTGGAACGTAGTTTTCTCTTTTTCTCACATCGTACACAATCTAGAACTCAATGATGAATATATCCCTTTATTATCTTATCATCTCAATTTTATTGAATTTATATGTCAGCTATTTGTAGTCCAAGTCAGTCTGGGAGCGTACCAATAAGTCATACTTTCTTGCAAATCTAGGGCTGATCAAAACTTTTTCTTGAGCAGGGAAATATCTGCTCAGGGTAGGATTGGCATTTTTAGCGTATGGTAGGATATGGAACCCAAATCCGGATCGGCGTCAACTGAAAATCTTCTAGAAATTATGACTAATCGGTACTCTCCCAGCCTGACTTGGACTATAGCTATATAGTCACTGTCATTAATTCGGTCACTCGTCCATTTTCCAATTTGTTATTTTCATATGAATATTTTTTTATATTTCCAGGTAAGTCTCCTCTCTTTCAAATTAAGGTATGATACATTTTATTTGAATAGAACATTGAGTGAACAGTTTCGGAAAAATGAGTTTGGAGATGGTGGGAATGAACCAGTTTGAGGTTAGTGATACCTCGCTTGCTGACGGGGGGAGTACAAGTGAAACAATGAGCCGCACAGTTTTATTCCTGCCCCCACAATGGAAGCCTGCACTCTCAAGCCAAATCAACTTGAAATGAAGAAATGCCAAGCCAGCGCGAAAGGTTTTTATGACCTCACTATTTATTTTTTCCTTTCTCTCCGTGCGCGTCGACCTGTACAAATAGGAGCTGTGTTCCCCGAAGTACAAGAGCATATATGGGGAATAGCAGAGAACAGCGGACCCACGATTTTTCCCTGGAGGGGCCGATATTCGTACATCCCCTTCACAATATACCTATACCTATACAATATACCTATAAACAGACTTGCATCCCAAGCTCTGCATGTAAAGTCCTTATTCCTCGGTATAGGAATATAAACCCTGATTAAGTGCATGGGAGAAAATTAACCGTTTTCTCTTGACCGATGATAGTAAGACGCAGTCTGAGTCCCATCGGTCCCGTCGGCACCGCGGTGTCTCATTTTTTTTTTTTTTTTGTTTTTTCTTTCGTTTCCTTTTAAATTTTTTCGTAGTTGCAGCAAATAGTTGCAGTAAACAAGTATATACACGTATATGATCGAGGGTGGAATCTAAACTTGTGGAATATGAAGCGAAAAGGCCGTTCGTATTGATCGGTGGTGGGAAACCTCAATTAATCACACTGGGAGACATGGATGAAAAATATCATTTATCGTTGAAAGTTGTTTAATTATTCCAAGAATGAATAAGTAGCTGATGGGGCAGGGGATGTTTGTTCGCTGGAGCCCGCGGCCCGCGGCATTGGGAAAGAAACACCATGCTACAAGTTAACTATGAAAAAAGATGTCGCGGTTATTTTGCCAGCCCCATCCTCGCCTCAGTTCTTCGAGTGGCTCTCTGCGGCAAAAAAAATAGAAATATATTTTTATTAAATTGTAATTTCCATTCTTGATATTGTTAGGTTTTCTTCTATTTTCATCGGAAAGTTGTTTTATTTTCATACATGTTTTGAATGAGTAATCCACTGTATTTTATAGGTATAAGTTTTACGGCTATTTTTGTTTATTTTGGGCGAATGGGTTGGTTGATTCCATTGTTTGAATATTATAAAACAAAATATTCTGTTATTATTTGATTCGAAATTTGAACGTTATGTATAATAATTTTTTTTATATTGACTATTACCCCAATGGGGCAATGGATATAACTATCCATCTATAATGGACGATTCAGCGGCAATCTGAGTTTCATAAGTTTTGTTATTTTTATTGGGACCAGTAGAGAAACCCCATCTGCTCCATTACTATCTCCCAATCCCAATAGCAGTTCATGATTCTCGGTTTCGTTCATTTTTTGGTCATACGCTTCCCTCTTGACTGCTTCTGGAATCCAAAACCAGGGAAGAATGTGCTCCCATGTAATTCCTGAGTCAATTTCACTCTCAGTTACATGTGATCTTCAATAATGCATACCAAGTTCTTTTTTGATATTATGTCGTGCTTGAGTGCTTCTAGTAGGGTCTTTTGAAGGCTTGCTCGGTGACTCGAAAAAGCTTTGAATGTTACTCCAAAATATTATACAAGTTAAAATATTGTTTGCTCGTATGTAAGAACACCCTAGCTCAGTAAAAGGGAACTGTACATAATTTATTGGATTCAATGGAGTGACCTCTCGGAATTCTCCCTTTTATTTATTTGATGTTTCTATTTCCATGAATTCACTCATCCATCGCGCAAAGCGTTTCAACCACTTCAGTTTCATTCGGAATCGCAAGAGTCACATTGTGACACAATAGCTATAAAGAAAAGTTGTGAGTCTATTGTACCGTGAACAACTTACCAAATAATGACTGAAATTGTTATACATATTTCTGTAATACAGAAAAATACAATGCCACTCTTCAGCTTCAACAAACCATAAATGTGATGGTGCCCTGGTGGTCTTTCACATCCTATTTATGCTCCCTTGCACTTCGTACTGTGATACTGGAGAGACGGTACCATGTAAGTATCATGCAAGATGTCCTTTGATAGTTCAAAAGGGGATGCTATAATTATTTCAAAAGAAGGAGAACTTAAACTACGAATAAACTTAACACGCCCAATGCATGCTACTCGTAGGTACCTCCGAAGTAACAACTTGCATGTATATTATTATATATACCTAATAAACTATTGACAAAATCATACAGCAATAAATTGTGGGTGTATTGTTGATGGTTGCGATCAGCGAATGAAACAGTACGCGCGGCCATAAAACATGGCTTTGTCCCTGGGTGGTGGAGCCCCTGCAGACCGAGGCAACCCCCCGGGAGAGGGAGCGGGAGCGTGCTGAAATGCGTTTGGAATTCCGAGGCTTCCAAGCTCTGGTAAATGGGGCCCAAGGATTTTCCGATGCCTTTGTGCCACTCTTGTGGTACAAGATTTACCGCTCGCAGAGGCGATCAACCAGAATAATATCCTATGTACTAAACCAACCAACATAAATCAAAGTCGCTTTTGCGCATATCAGCATACCGACATCGACACGCCGTCAATACCATCAACATTTTCCAGTTTTTCCCTTAAAAATATTATATATAAATTATATATATTTGGTCACTAGATTCTAACATTATTTATTCGGCGACTTCGTCACGTTTTTGGGATTTGTGTGATTAAATCGGAGTTCAAGAGAAAAAATTACAAGGAAATAGGTAATTTTGGAAAATATATTTTGTATACAAGCCCTTTTGAAAGATTTACTTACTTATTCTTTTGTGTGGTATCGTTCTTACGTAAATTGGACGACATGGCTGTTTTCAACTCATGGATCAAATAGTGTATAGAGAGTATTTGCTTCCATTACTTAATTGCGTCCCAGGGACCTGCGTCCTTCCCTTTATTAGAGGCCTGGCAATTGTGGCGATTAATGGACGATTACGCTAATTTAGCAATAATGTTGTCTTTAGGATTGGATTCAACCCCTTTCCACGACAGATCAAAGAGTCCAATTACAATAATATCGATGGATGTGCCTCACAGTGTCCGGGAATTCAGTCTGACGGGCTCATTTCTGAATATACAGGTTGTTTCCGGATGACGGGGCAAAAAAAATATGGCGGGTAGGTACAACCCCATAGACCATTTTTGGCTAATACATGTGGGGTCGCAGGTCCTTCCTAACTGAGATACAGGGCCGGAACCAGTCAATTTGACAAATGGTTTTTTGCTCTTTTCTCGCTAACGACTTACTTATAATAGCGAAAAAATAGGTGCAGTTTTGGTACCATTTTTAAGAATGCCGCATCGAATGGTGGTATCAGTTTTTCAAAATCCAGTTTCAAAATGGCAGATTCAAGATGGCGGCTATCATTTTTTTCTCCAATCCCAATGAAAATTGGTGGTTAGGGGTTTTCAGGCATGCTGAAAATGAATCTGAAAAAAGTTTTTGAAAATTCAAAAACTTTTGTTTTTCTGCCACTCTTATAATTTCATGAAACTCATTCGATTTGCATGAAATTTACATTGTAGTAACTGATAGACCAACTTATTGAAAATCTGTAAAAAGTTTTCAAAAAGTCGCTCGCGTTTCAAAATGGCGGTGTCGTGATAGTTGTTTTATGGTTCCGATCAGCATGAAATTTATAGCACAGTAATTCGTAGACTTACTTATTTAAAATCCGTAAAAAGTTTTCAAAAAGTCGCACTCGTTTCAAAATGGCGGCGTCCTAAAATTTCCCTAAAGTTGTCATAGACTCATCAGATTTGCATGAAATTTGACGAGTATTGTATTAAATTCTTATTATTTCATGATTAAACACATTGCTGGACATTCTCACACAACATTTTGTAACGGACCCAACTTTCTGATTAATTTGATTATTTCACGTTATCCAGGTACCCATGTACGAGGTACCCACCTAATTGCCTACCATAACTTTATTTCCGTGAATTTTTACATAATTATTTCAGATTATTGTTTGTAATTCCTACATACATTTAATTATCAAATTTTGCGAAAATCGGACAAGGTCTACTTCACCTTAAGAGTAACTTCAGGACGCCGCCATTTTGAAACGCGAGCGATTTTTTGAAAACTTTTTACAGATTTTCAATAAGTTGGTCTATCAGTTACTACAATGTAAATTTCATGCAAATCGAATGAGTTTCATGAAATTATAAGAGTGGCAGAAAAACAAAATTTTTCGAATTTTCAAAAACTTTTTTCAGATTCATTTTCAGCATGCCTGAAAACCCCTAACCACCAATTTTCATTTGGATCGGAGAAAAAAATGATAGCCGCCATCTTGAATCTGCCATTTTGAAACTGAATTTTGAAAAACTGATACCACCATTCGACGCGGCATCCTTAAAAATGGTACCCAAACTGCACTTTTTTTTTGCTATTATAAGTCGTTAGCGAGAAAAGAGCAAAAAACCATTTGTCAAATTGACTGGTTCCGGCCCTGTATCTCAGTTAGGAAGGACCTGCGACCCCACATGTATTAGGCAAAAATGGTCTATGGGGGTGTACCTACCCGCCATATTTTTTTTGCCCCGTCATCTGGAAACACCCTGTATAAGGACCTCCCACCCTCCGTAGTAACGGTAGGTTTGATGATGACCTTTCTCTCCCCATTACCGAATTGACTTAGTTTTAGGGTGCGTCCCACCATGCTCAGTTTAAATTAAACTGGAGATTTCGTCCTATGTTTACCATGTTAAATTTAACTATTACTAGAGATTTTCTCCGTGAAAATCTCCAGTTGTTTTTTAACTGGGCATGGTGGGACGCACCCTTAGGCTGGATTTTACCACTTCAACGTGAAGACTATCGTGTACACGATAGCGCTATCGTATCGGTAAAAAATGTTAACGGCTTTCACCATGCACCGTTACCGTTTCGTTAGCTTTCGAGTGGATTTTCCGTGCGTTAGCGAAAACGATAATTTACATACCTGCGACTCATTTGGTGTAGCCTAATGTAGTCTAATCAACATTTTAACTTCTTTCTCCGAAAAAAATAGGGGTTTTTTCACGTTTATTTCCACTTTTAGATTGAAATTGTTGAAATAAATTTGACGTAAACAAAGCAGGCGAATTCTATTGACACAACAAAACCTAATGAGAGGATGTCTGCTTTTTCGAATCGATAGCTATTCGAACGTTGAAAGGCACTATCGTGAGGTGGTAAAATTCAGCCTTTAGTCCCTTATATTTTTAACTTAACAATAAAAAACCAGTTATTTGCCAAACTTCGGTACGTAGTTGTTCTACGAAAGAGATGCGAATTGTAAGTATTTAAAATCGCTGAATACCTATATAAGACATCTATCTGCTGCGCACTTCCTGATGGGATTGATTTATTATTGAAGTCGGTTGATTTAGTGAGGGAGCTACCTACGAACTATCTACCAAGGTAATAGGTAGGTAATACATAAAATACTCGGATACAAAGCGGGATCCTGATCCTATAACTTACCACTCGGTTATTACGAAGAATGGACCTGGGTATAACTACAATCCTCGGTTTGAATGGAATCATTGGTTACAACTATCAATCCGCATATATTTGGTGGGAAGAACGTTAACTTGTTCTACTGTTGCCCAATGCAATGCAGCTATACTGAGGCAAATCGCAAATCACGGTAGGCACTGTCCAGCTAGCATCTGGGCATTTCTAAAACGCTTCAGGAAACGAATCTTATCGAAAATGAAAGTCACGGTAGAGAAATATTTGCAGAAAAATTATATAGATATTTTTTATTTTTATATAGCTTCAATTTAAGGTAGTGGAAGAAACCTTTTCAAACTAAAATTGATGGAGACCAAAACGAGACCACGATAGGCTTATGGTGGATGGAGAGGCTGGAGGCTTTATGCTTCCTCCGATCCCTGCGCCTCAGCGAGGATCCTTCAAAGTTTGAAGATGTTGATTTTGTTTGAGACAGCACATTCTCTTCCCTGAGCCTTTGTCTCCCAGAGTAGAGAAGCAGAGACGATCCGCTTGCTCGGCGGATCCTTTCTCGTACTTGCCAAGCCCAAACCGCTGCCTGGTCACCTCCGCCACCACCTATCAACCTTAATATCCGAAAATTAATTAACTGGAAATTTATCTTCAAAGGACAATTAGTTGTCTGACCAAAACAGCCATGCCTTTTTCTTGGCTACCGACCAAAATTCTCATTCTTTTGTATTTTTCACAATTCGTAGAAATCCGAAAGGCTCCTAAACTCTCCACTCTCAAGTTCGTCATGACGTTACGAAGCATTTATGATTACGCAAATTTAAATTTTTCATTCGACCACCTGCTTTAAAGATATGTATATAATATGAGAATGAAACAGAATCAATATTTGTTTAATGCTAAAACCTGGCAGCCTATTGGCCACTTTCAACAAGAAAAATCAAATTAAAGTCAAATTGATTCGAATCAGTTAGGTACTGATTCTGATTAACAACCTCGCAATTGTTTTTGCTATAGGGGCAACTTTGATTTTGATTCCGAATCAACGTTAATTTTTCTTGGTGATTGGTTTCCCAGCAGTGGTATTCCTTTTCTCGAACGCCAGACAACCATCTCAATTATCACATTCAAAATTCACTGTAAGAAGATAAGGCACGCCGTGATGCAGTACATGGAGAACAGTTCTTCTTATTATAAATTTTGAAGGTGATAATTGAGAGGGTTTTCTGGCATTAGAGAATACCACTGCTGGAATGACTGATAATGATAAACAAAAAAGAAAATTCGGGTATGAAGGACATTGTTGTAAACCCTGTAATTTTTTCCAAAGCCTGAAAAATTCTGAAAAGATAATTGTAAATTTGTTACAAAGAGCACCGCATTTCGTGCAGCAGAACATTAAGACGGAGCATTAGCGGGATAGATTTCTTTCATGTAAAGAATCAATCTCCCCTGGTGGAAACACTCGACCGAATTACCGGTGCCAGCTAATGTAATGACCCCCTAGTGTGCGTCTGTTCATTCTCTTCCTCTTTTGCTACTCATCAGTCATCGTCATGCAGTCAGCGGCAATGATTCCTTACTTATTTTATTTATTTATGAAAATATAAGTAGCTAACCGAAACCAGTTGGTCAGTAAATAAAAAATATTGCATGCAATAAATATACCGCACCTATAGTGCTTAGAATGGATCACGTAGGTATATGTATCATGCATCGTGTATGGTAGAATGTATCATGTTTTCGTACACCAACTTTCATTCATTCGTAAATTATAACTTGAATCATAACTACACCCAACTCGGTGGATCAAAATTATTTCAAAACAAAGGTGAAAATGAGGGCCAGCTACCCTAATTATGTATTGGTAAACCGTAAACAGCTTTAGAAAGGAAGGTATTATGTTTCACCCCCCAACCCTAGGGCTAGGCTTCCATAGTTGGAGCGATTACCTATTTATTTCTGATGCCTCACAAACTCCATCACTAGCGATCGCAACGAGTCGTAGGTGTGAATCCGAGTACCTACCTATATATTTGCTTTAACATTTTCAAGCTTATTGTTTCCTGCGCTCTTGTTTACGAACCTTACGTTGGCAAATATTATCACCTCTCATTATGAAACTATTGTATCTCTAGGTAAAATTTGGTGAACTAAGTGGGGACTTTGGGATCGAATTTCCCAACTACCAACATAGTCGCATGTAGCTTTGGAAGTTTACTTGTGTAAAACTATAACTCCTAATAGCAAGATACATACATCACAAACAGATGCTTTCAGCTTTGGTTCTTGAAAGTTTGACGCCAAAGTAGTGCCATAGCCTTTGAAAATGCTGGTAATAGCTTTCTGAGGCCTACCATAGCTATTTTGTCACCTACAGTATACTCGTATTTTAATTTCTATAGCTTCAACGTAGGGTATCACGCTGCCTCCAACCAGCCAAATCTTATTGTGGTTTTATTTTTTTTATATTTTTTTTTAACGCGCGACGTTCAGAGAACGTCCGATGTTAGAAATTTTGGCCGAAGCCGAATATTAGTGGGTCGAAGCCAATACATCCATGTTGTAAGCGGAAAATTTTTCCGTTATATACGCCAGGATTCGAACGTGGACCTCTTGACACAAAGTGGACCCCTTGACCGCTCGGCCACTGAGAGGCATTGTGGTTTTATTGATATGTACCTGTGTACGTACATTGTCGTACATGACCAAACACAACATAATTGGTATGAGGATGGCCCTGCTTTGTGGTGAAGTGGGTAGGGGGGCCCGCGGGCCTTATTGTCACTATACTGGTGTGGGACCTGGCAACAGCTGCCCTGTTCGCAACTGGGAGCGTTGTTGTATGTAAATTTCGTGAGGTTAGCCAAGATTAAGCGCTGTTCAATAGCTGTTATTACACTTGATCGATATCCTTACATGGCTCATATTCACGAACGTGAATTCATAAAGCTACAATGATTTCCTTGTGAAAATAACCTTTTTCCTATTGTACCTTCACTCTTTATTTCTGAGTATTTTGACACGATTGCCACAACTTTGACTTACGGGTTTAGGTATTCATTTTTACCAAGAAAGCTCATGAACCTACAGTCTACGGTAGCTTCAACCAAAACTCTTAAAGCAATCATTTGATATTCAAACAGTCATCGGGAATATTATGCTTTCTTCCCTTTGAGGAATGAAGAAAATTGGAGGATTGAGGATCTCGTATGAGAAATACCTATACAAAAAGTTTTTTCCTGTGCCTAAGTCCTGTCTTACGGGAAGTTTAAAGTCTTGGTAAGCTGTTTCCTTTCCTCGTTCCCCTCTTTCTCGATGTCTCTTGTAGTTTCAGGTAATCATGGTACTTTCTTTTCAACTATACTTTTCTAGGGCCGTACCGTTTGCACGAGGGGAATTAGAAACATAATTCACTCACTATCTCTTGAACCTTTTATTAGGTAATTATGAATCATGTCATTCACGTCTGATTTACACCAGGGTTCCAAATCCAAATTTCCTCCTATTCCATGCATTCGGGTTTCATGTTTTTTGTGTAATTATTTTCCATTTTGCACGTCTACATTCAGGGTTAGATTCATGCTCTAATAATTTTTGCCTCATCAATCACTCGCTGCCCCATGAAAGTTTCGGGGGCCTAGAGTCGCGCGGCATTGTGTTCGTGTGATCACGAAAAAAAAAAATGTCACAAGAATTTTTGAGGTTACAATACCTAGTACAAATTCTATAAAAACGAACACATCGAAATTTTATTTATCCTTCAAATTTTGAGATCGATAAAAACTAATCCTATAAACTAATCCCGTAAACTAATCCTGTGTAGATTAATCCGAAAAAGCTCTTCACCAAGAGTAAAAATGCAGTTTTGAGGAATTGGGAGTATGAGAGAGATTACTTCGTTCTGCTTTTAATCTCTAGATTACGAAGAAAAATTCTGGGTGGTTTTAGAAGTCCACCGATTCAATATTGAAAGGGTTCAGGCTGACGTGAACGGGAGATAAACCTTTTCAATATTTCACCCTGTCAACTTTATCTCAGTCGTTTTATTTGAAAGAACCCTTCACTATCTTTTAAATTAATCGTATAGGTACAACCTATAGGTCTGGATATTATATGTAACACTTAAAAATCCACTGATTAATATCATTTTTAAATTACAACCTTTAATCAGAACCTCATTAGTCGTTAGTTGATCTCCAGCCCAATTCCGCCATTTCTATTATGTGTAACGGTTGGGTTTCTGTAGGTATTATTGTTATGAGGTATTTTGTGAAAATTAAATAAAATTTGTAGGTTTAGTACGATTTTTGTAATTGCGAGATATTAGTGCGTGGGTGACAAAGGTGGACTGCCGAAGGAGGTGATAAATTTTAACCATGGCATTAATTACTATAGAGAAATTAGCTTTGCTTTTTGCGTTGTTTTAAAGGAAAATGACTTTTCATAACTTTGAAATTACCTCCAATTGCGCAGGCAAATGAAATGCTGGAAAGGAGGATTTATTATTTTGCAACTAACTTTATTTTTCTCGCTTTTATTTTTCCTTTTATTCTCTTTTGAATTCTTTTACGCTCTTCCAAAAATAACTGTAATTGCTAGTTACTTTTTAGGTCACTGACCAATTTATTCGTTTACTTTAATATTGAGTTCTCTCTTCTGTCTCTCCTTCGCTGACTGAGGCATTGCTCAGTTTGTTACGGCGGATTTTTCTTTTTTACTTCTAAAACATTTATGGGTGTTGCAAGTCTTTTTAGTTCTTTCAAGACCCACAATCAATATATTTCCGTGGCATCGGTGTAACTGGTAGTTTCCAGTCGGCGTTTCGGGAATCATTTCTAAGTGCACTCAAACAATTCCATGACGTGACTGTGATGTGCCATCTAGGTATGTTTAATTTTATGCATTTAGACATTTTAGGCCACTTTATGGCTCGTATTCGGAACATTTACACAATAATGACCAAAGGAGTTTTTCTGTTTTAAAAAACACTGTTGTTATCATCACAAGTGATACGAACAAATTTTAGTGAAAGTAGAGGTGCTCCCCTGGGTGATTTAAATTATATACCTACAGGCTATTAAAAATTACTCTCGTTTACATATTTCCAGAAATCTGTCACAAACTATATTTACCATACCACTTACCAGTGTTATGGGTCCTGTTAGTAATTTATTAACTGAATTGAAGGGATCTGCCTAATTTAAGCGGGTTTCATTCTCATCAGCTCTGAGCTCTGAGCTCTGAGCTCTTCTATCTGGAGCAGTAACAAGGTCTAATTGAATGAAGGCATCCGTTCTCGTCGTGGAAGGCAACCTTAGGCACTTTCTCTTTAAGCTCGTTATTTGCACCGCGCACAAAGGCCAAGAGTTAAACATGGCCTTTCCGTGAAGAGGTGCCACAGAAATAAACAAAGATGCATTGCTTCCCTTGATAAGTTCTAATCTTCGCTTTCCAACATATCCTGGCAAATCAGCTTCTGCTCAGTTCACCAGTGATCAGTGACTTTTCTTCAGTGTTGGATGTAACTTTCACCTAAGTACCTACCTACCTAATCATTTCTTTCCTTTCGACAGGCTTTGTGGCTGTCATAGTGAACTCTACAAATAAACCTTCTGGTAGGAGCGAAACTAATAGAAGGCTAATTCTTATTCTCATCTCGACTTGGAACAATTTCTTATAGCCACCTCAGCCAGCAAAAAGGGGCCGAATGAATATTTTGTGATTTATACGACTGCCTTAATGCGCCTACGATTTATTCCCTCCTTTTCCCCTTTATGTTTTTGTCAAGAAACTTATGTAGCTCCTGGCATTCTGTACGATTAATGGTATTGTAGTTTCATTTAAAGTGTGGAATAAGTGCATTCGATAATTTCAATACTTGGAAATGGTTTATAAATTTCTTCTTCTGATGATGATTAACACCATCGTTCATCCCTTTAATCGGAAATCACATGACACATGTTTGTTCTTATACATCCAGTCCACTAATTGCGGGGAAGCCAACTTAATTTCCGGAGTGATTTTCAAATGCAGGAGCTAATGAAAACAGATTGGTTGTTGCCAAAGTTCCCTTAAAAGGGTGTAGGACCCCACAGCGTCCGAATAATTCCCCCCCCCCCCTCCCCTCCCCCATTCCATCCCAAGCTTCCTCACTAAATCCCCTCTCCACTGTTTTACAAATCACTGTGACCATTCCTACCGCTCCTCATTTGATCACCTCTTCATTATAATTGGGTATAGTTGTTCGGATGAATATGGAGGTCACTGGTGCCTGTTTTTGGGTTTAATTCTGATCATTCTATAGGGCCTTTCATAAAGTACTTTGATAACAAAGGTACTCGTACCGTCCCAAGATGAAGATTAAGTTAAGATTAAGTCCAGTGTTTGTCACTCCTATTTAATACCATGTCCAGTGGGCAGTAGATAATAGTAAAACTACCCAACAGAGACTGGGGGGGACTTTGCCCGGCTACAGTGAAGTATACAGAAAAAAGAGACGAGATATTTAGTGATGATTGTCAGGGTTGCGACGTGTTTATTTGACTGAGTTTTCCAGCCAAATCCTTTTGAAAGGCAAGTTGTAAGTTTCGCAGACTCTTTAGTCTTTAGTTGAGAAATTTAATTGTTCCTGAGAATAATGTTAATTGCGAATCTGCCTTCTCTTTAGTCCTTGACGTTGAATCCACTTTTGTAGAATATTAAATTGGGTGTTATGGGGTATAAGGGAAGAAGGAGCCATTGAGAAGTCCCTTTATGAATACAAGTTCACAAAACTTGATAATTTCAATACCATTTGTTTCATTTCTTTGCAACAGAAAGGAAGCACTTGACTATTTTTTCTTGTTTCGTTAATTTGACTCGAGGGGAAACCCTCGAAAAACTATTTGAGGCACCGACGTACAAGGCACCTATTTTTAGTACCGACTTACTTGTTGGTTAGAGGTTTATTTTATCGAATAGGTATATAAATATATATATCCGCACATACAAATGTAAAGGCGGGACAAATAATGTGGAGAAGAATGCTTATGACATCAATCAGCAACTCGAATTGGGTGCTCCAACGCCCTGGACCCTTCGCCCACTGAGAATTGCACATTTCTATTGTACCTACTTATAGGTATGGAGTGGAAACCTGCTATTTTTGTGGAGTCTCATTGGACTGAGTTATTTATGAGGGGACCTGGAGCAGTGGAGCAGCGAATTTGATGCATGGGGTTTCTCCAGTGCATAACCTGAAATTTGTCTCCAGCCGTTGGAAGCAATCCAGATTGTGAAGTGGAATGTTGAACGTGCCATTAAATTGCATTTGACATAGAATAAAATAACCGGATGTAATATTTGTTTTCCCTGTCCTTGGCAATTTATTTGTGAGCATAAGTCACTTGAGGCTATGGAAAATGCAATTGGTCGACTCGTAGCAAATGGGCGAGCCGTAATCTGGTTATTTACTGTATCCCCCCACTCTGCTTCAGCTCTCTATTACGCTTCGGCCTGACGCCTATTATTTCATTATTGCTTTACTGTTTTTTATTTCAAAAAAATAGTTCAACATCAGCAGTAGGTACCTACAGTTACCCTATTTACATAGAAATAATTCGGTCTCCCGTGCGATCACTGATTTTAAAAACATAATATGAATTCGAGTTCGCAGCTTTGGTTTCAATGCAAAAGGACGATATAAAATGTCGCATGGGGGAAACCCTTTACAACTGCATACAAGCCAAGTTCCTTTCCCAGTGGCTGCAATTCTCCCGCGTTCTCACGATGTGTTACAATTTTACAATTTTTAATATTGGTCTTACTTATCCATTTTACAGAATGATAAATGCCTAAGGATATAGTGCATGCCCATCGTATACGTATTTTAGTCACAATTTGGTGGGAAAACTATTGTTGAGAGAGCAACCGCTGATGTGAGAAGGCATCATTCCTGGTGTTGAATTACCCCTATCACCTCAATCCTCATTATTCGACGATTCCTTTGAGATGAAGCTTCGCTTTGACTATAATGTATCATCAGCCGCCAGCACAGGTTTTAGCGACGTATATTTCCGCCTGTCATAGTTCAACAATGCTACGGTTTTCTCAAAGCAAATGCTCACAGGTTAACGAGCTAACTTTCTCTCCTGTCAACTTTTCTGAAAATAAATTGAAAAATAACTCAACTTCAGCAGTTTACCCAAACAGATTGTGGAATTGTAAGGCAGCCTCAAAATTATTTATGCGTGGATGTATCTTATGTCCGTTTGAAATTTTTGAATAAAAGTTTGAAGTTCCACTACAGACCGGCAATCATTCCCTTTTTCTACATTTTCTTGCTTCTGACTTCCTCATTCTCGGGAGACACGCGCAAAACTTTGAATTTTAGATGCTTTCTAAGACCTTAACCAGCTCCAATTTGAGCAAATTCATTGCTGGTCTCATCGACTTTCGGAACTGCTGTTTGCCTGTACCATGATGATGATATTTATTTTTGACTTGGGAGATGAATGAATTGACTCGAAAGCAATGAAGCAGGGGAGTGTGGCAACTGGCGAGGCGAATGTGCATCAAGTAACTCAAGAACAATATTCAGACCGTTAATAATTTGTTAATTTTGTCCTTACCACACTGTCGCCTGGTAAAGTTTCATTGCCTCCATTACAAATGATAGCACGTTTCGCGTTCTGCACACAGTACAAATATACAAATGGTTGCCAGTAAACTAACTTTACTCGTATCTCAGTTGTTGTCTTGTATACCTACTACAAATAATTGCTTCATTGAAAGTATCTTACTGAAAGAAAGGCTTTCGTTCCGCTATTGTTGTTTCCATTAGTGGTTTTTCTTGAGTGACAAAAAATATAAATTGAAATTCTTATGAGTTAAAAAAAGGTAATGATGACCTAGAGATGGGAAAATAAGGGAACTGAGAACATTTGAACGAGAAAAGAGAAAACAGCTTAAATTTGTCTAAGGGGACATTTTCGAAATTTCAAGGTTATAATTTAAAACCTAACCTCTTGGTATACGGATTGGGCTACGCCTGAAAAAGACCATGATTATGTAACTGAGAAGTGGGTGTACACGGATTGCACTTCACCTGCAGAATCGTGATTATATCAGCTCAACGTTGGAGTATACGTACAAATATATATCACTGGGAACCACTACCTACAAACTGATTCTACATTCCAGAACCCTGAGAACCCCAAAATCTCAAAAACTAATTTTTGCGAGAGCTATCTAGGTATATGCTTCTCATATGTGCGAAAGTAAGAAATCGCTTTCATTTATAGCAAAAAGAATGAATCAAGAATGTAATGTGAATGAAGAAAAGGGAAGAAAGAAACGAGTATCTCTCTTCTGCCAAAGTGCCTTGGCACCCGCTCTTTCCTGCTCCAGACAGCCGTCCTCTTCACCCTCAACTACAATTCAAATTCGGAAATTCCGTCCTTCCGGTTACGTGACCAGCTACTCTCCAGCCCTTATTCCTTAATTTACTGCTTTACTCACTTTTTGTCTTCTTTCCCTTTAAACCCAACCAATACATTTTGCACTTTCTGCCTCATCCGAAAGGCTGAGAGATGGCTCTCGCTGTCTATTATTCCCGAACATATTATTTACCGAATATTGTATTTTTCTTTGATTTTGTCATCAAATTTTGCCCCAAAAAGCGTTTGGCCCAAACTACCGTTAGATATAACTGTAATTATTATGAATACCTATCTCTTTGAGAAGTGAAAAGAAAGGAAACAGAATTTGGTGAAGCCTCAAGTTATTTGATCTGAGTCTGTGGCATGGGGTTGCAGCAGAAAGATACATAAGTAGATTACAGAGGAAATTTCAATTTTCCCTCTTCTGAAAAAAGGGATAAGTATTGAAAAAGCCTCGAATGAGGCAGAGTTGACAAAATCTCCTGTTCTCTGCGCCTTTCCTTCCTCTACTCATTTTTCCTTTCAACCTTACGCACTCTTCCCCTAATCTTTTTTTTACGACAGGTTCGGCAATGATGGACAGCTTATAACTCTTAATCTTTATCCCAATAAGTATGCGCTTACTGAAACATCAGATGTTGCATCACTTCTAGAGCCAAACTTTCTAGAAAATTTCTTTTTTCTACACAAAAGTATTACCAAAACGAGGAGAGCCCTATAGGCATTAGGACCTCTAGATCTCTAGACCACTCTGCTGTCGAGGTAGTGACTGCAATAGGTTGCAATTTCTTCGAAATGTGCCTTAGAACCCTACCTTTTAAGTTTTAACTAACCGAAACATTAAAATTCACTCATGCGTTAATTACATAGTTTGGGGAAAATATTAGCAAGGTACCTACCTATGTTTGTTTAGATTCTTACTTACTACAGTATTTCGTTCAATGGTAAGAATACACCTGCAACCTTTAGTGTCGAAGAATAACTCCCTCTCTTTCGGAATTAATATAGGCCTACAGGAATAGGCTCCTGAATGCATTAAAACTTGAACACATATCAGATGACCGTATCATCTTTCCTCAATTTTCATATAGTATGAAAATGAAAAATGAAGTTTTGTCGAACACTCTGTATTTTGATATGATTCAGCAAATGCTTTCGGTATGGTGTTTTATTTAATATCTGATTCCCCGGGGGTGATATGGCTACATGGCAGCATCCAGGGCTTATCCATTAGTAATGTCAGGACTCAGGCCAGAGGGAATGGAGAGCTTGCCGATGATGCGTGCCTTTTAAAATTGAAGAAATTAGTAATGAACCTACATACCTCGTTACCCATTCGCTTGCAGCATCATTTTTAACCTTCTTTTTACTTTCTCGCCCGTATGTAATACATGGGCTGAGAAAGTTATGTTATCGTGCGAAATTTCGATTTTGAGATTTTCATTGCAAAAGGCGTTTCAGAGGTCCTAGATACCAAAAAAGTGGTTTTTAGGTCATGTCCGTCCGACGTACGTACGTACGTACGTACGTCCGTCCGTCCGTCCGTCCGTTTGTCTGTAGCGCGGCTACAGGTCACACCAGTCAACCGATTTGGCTCAAATTTGAAATATAGATGTCTAAAATCAGTTCCGAGATACATTTTTAATTTAATTTTGATTACTCAAAAATTGCGCCCACTATTGTCAAAAAAGTGTCAAAAAAAATTCAAAATCGTGTTTTTGTCTACTCAAGACGCATTTCACGGTACGGTAATAAAGTTAGAAGCTTCAAATTTTTCAGTCGTGTTCCCAGATAGATGGTCCAGGATCATTTTTATTGTTTTGGAGATGGGCCAAAAATTTGGGCCAAAATTGGCCCATACGTGAAAATCTTGGCCCCATGAAGAGTATTAGCCGGAATTTCATAAAAATCCATAAACTTGTGCTTAATAACATTACTTAAAGGTTTGTCGAAGGAATATTCAATCATTTCAAAATTGCGGCCAATATAGGCAAAATAAAGTCAAAAATAGGAAAAAAACTAGAATCTCGTTTTTGATTGGTCAAGACGGATTTGGCACAACAGTTATTACGCTAGATCCTTGTAATTTCGCAATAGTGTTCCCAAATAGATGCTACAGGATCATTTTTATTCTTCTTGAGATGGGCCAAAAATTTGGGCCAATATTGGCATTATCGTAGGAAACATTTTCCAAAAATGGAAATCACGTTTTTGATTGGTTAGGTCACATTTGCAACAACACTAATCGACGGATTTTCTTGAAAATTGGTGAAAGTGGTGTCAGATAGATGCTTCAAGGGCATTTGCAATAGATCTTCATTTACTTAAAAATTAAGACGGTGACATGCAAAATAGAAAACATATACTTTGCGCGTCGAGCGACACTTCACTGTTTGACGGATAGGTTTGAAATTCGGTATGCAGGTGCCTAAAAGTATCGCCCATTGTGTGGCAAAATACTTTTTAGAAAAAGTTAAAATTCTGACAAAAAAAAATTATTCACGTAAAAAAAATCAAAATTTTCGATAAAAATTGCGAGAAAGTCAAGTGCGACCATTGTCGAACCCTTTATTAGATTTTCATTCAGCGTTGGACTGAAGTCAAAAAAATAACATTGTGTGTCCAGTTACGCTGCTTTTTATAAAGAACATTTCAAATGGTTTCCCTTCCGGTTCAACTACCTACTCTTTTTTTTTTGCTCTGAATAACAGCAAAACGTTTTTAAGAACATCTGCTCGTTTGTTTTTCTCTTGCAGAGGTTTGCAAAATAGAAATGATAATCAGCTGAAATAAAAATGAGGATGAAGCCTGCATACCTTCGATCCAGTTATTTAAAAAGATCACGCATGAACTGAGGAGTTTAATTCTTTACGAGTTTACGCCCACCTCTATTCTCAATTAGCCAACAAGGAAACCGCAAAGACACCCCACTTAAATTGCTATCAAAATCCTTGTTGAAGATTGTATAAAAAGGTCCAGTTTATAAAGGAGAATGTAGAGTTTTAGGTGCGTACGTACAAATTGCCCAATTTCCGTCATGCGTACTTTCCGTCGTGAAATTTATTTTGAAGCCCAACTATAGTCCAAGTCAGGCTGGGAGCATACCGATTAGTCATAATTTCTCGAAGATTTTCAGTTGACGCCGATCCGGATGTGGGTTCCATATCCTACCATACGCTAAAAATGACAATCCGACCCTGAGCAGATGTTTCCCTGCTCAAGAAGAAGTTTTAATCTGCCCTACATTTGCAAGAAATTATGACTTATCGGTATGCTCCCAGCCTGACTTGGACTATATTAGGTCTGTATTTGTTGGATGGCAAAAAAAATTCAGAACACAAAATAATATCCAGGATGTCAGGAATAAAGTTAAAAAATCATTTTGAAGTGTCTTTTCTATCTACGACGGTGAATAAAAATAAGGATGAGTTCTGAAACTTTCGAGTTTTGGCGCTGTTTTGTAGCAGCAAGTTTCGGGAAATGTGCATGCTCAGTGAAAAGTCTGCCTTTGGGAAACGTTGAGCTATTGTATATGCAACCATGAATCTCTTGTATGTTGGTTGGTATCGTCTCTGACTCACTGATTGGATCCAAGAATCCAGCTCTGTGTGAGATTAAAACGCGGAATAATGGTTGGGAACAGAGAAGCGACTATCAGATTCTCTTTGAAGCGAGATTCGGTTCGCTCCATGCTGGTTTCTTCCTGTATACATATGTATTTTCAAGATCCTTTCTACACTGCTCCTCAAAGCGCAAGTTGCGACCTTTGTAAAACACAACTCTGAAGAAATAAACCGTTTACGGTGTCCGATTCTGCTTTCATCTCGAAATAGATGTGGCTCTTCTATAAAATTCTTTCTGTGGAAATCTCAGTGTCTGGGAGAAGGGGGGGTTTCTCCTCTTGATCCCCTGTAGTTTTTATAGATTTTCATTTCTATTGAGGTGCACTATGTGCACGTCCTTTGCATACCATATTGAATGCTTAAAACCTGTTTAAATGTTGGTTACTTATTGGTCACCAGCCATTGTTGTCGGAAAATTTATGTATTCTCGTCGCGGTACGCGTCATTGCACACCGTCAATCTTAAATGTTAATTATTACCTTCCCTGAATGGTGTTTCTTTCAGAACTTGCCTCACACCTAACACACATATTATTTTGCTCTGCCTTTTCCAATAAATCAAGATTCAAATATTGTTCATGTTGAAATGGTGGTATGCTGCTTCGTCGCGAGCCCCTTTATTAGATATCTCTGTTTTGAGGAAGTAGAGGGTGAGTTGATTTATAGGAAACTTCCCTCGAAGTCAACACACACGCTGAAGCATTGTACAATATAATACACATGCCGGAGTACTTAACGACTCGCTGCAGGAAACCATAAACAACGACTTCAGGGGAATTTCCTTTTTCATGTGTACCATGCAACCCCAATTTAAACTTGGCTCCTTTTCTGCTCACAATTTGAGGGACCGACGTGATACGTATTCTGCACTGACGCCACGGGCCAAGCAGTCTGGGAGGAACCTGGAGCGACAAAGGGAAACAGTCGCATTTTGTTTCCTTTGTTTCAAATTGTAATTAAAACAGAAACAAAAGAAAATACCATGAAGTGCACATTGTGCCTGTAGGCTAGTCAGGTTTTTCCGCAGTAGACAGGATGTTTCCAGCTTCAAATGCCTCGTATCGTTTCTACCTTCCTATAGTCGATAGTGTTGCATTCTTTGCGGTCTTCTATGCATGGTGAGTTTCATAAATACTTGAATGCCCGATACTAACTCCTCTTTCACTACCGAAGCAGTGGTGATTTTGCTTGTTCTTCAGTTAGGTATCTTTCAACGTTTGATGGTAATTTTTAGGAAATTGTAAAAACTTTGCAGGATGGTGTATTTGTATTTGAGGCTTCTGGCATTAAATAAGTAGTAAATAATAAGTAATAAAAATTAAAGCGTTATGTACGTGTAGTATTATTGCCTTTCACTAGGCAGTAGTTTCTTTTTTTATATGCAGATAAACCTCAAACGTCCTGCAGAAATGTTTTGGGAATAGGCAAATATCGGAAAATATGTTTTACTTCTTGCTTTGAACATCGAAAGACCTATTTGTTAACCTTTGACCTTTTTTTATTTTTCTTATTTAGATACCTATCTACATCTTTTCCAAGAAATACAAGAAATGTAATAACGTGAAAATTCTTCGTCGAAACAAAAATGAGTCAATCGTAAAAACCCAACACATTAAACGTGACTTCAAAATGACGCATGTAATATTTGAGAACAAAAAATATCCAGCATTTTTCGATAAGTTAGGAAGGTAAAGAAATGTGTTGTCAAGAGAGCGTGTATTCGGTATATTTGAAGCATTCCTGAAAATGTAGCTTGTAAGTTTGTAGGTAATGGCTACGAGTTTCCGCCCTCACCCTAATCGTCTTAACCACAGCAAGGTCATTTGTGTGTATGTTGTGTCACCTGTTCTGCCGCCACCCCCCACAATCTCCCAATCCTCCCATCCGCAAACACATGGGTGGGAGATTAACTCTCCCCATGTAACGCTTAGGGATTTGTTTGGATAACACAGGAGTGCATAGGGAGAACCAACCTGCAGGTTTACTTTTTTGGACCCTATAAAGATCAAATTTGTCCCAGGCAGCAGCAGTATAATATTCCTAGCGATACAACCCATTATAATAAGCAAGTGTCACACAGCGGAGTCCTGAGTCCAAAAATTACGCGTATGTCAGGAACCTCGCCTTTCTCGTGGAGTCATCGTGTTGATTAGGTATAATTGTAAGCAGTAGACTTATAAAGTGTTTTTTTTTACTATTTTACTTCCCCATATTTTACTACCCCTTATTTAACTGCTTTTTTTCGTGTAGAAATTGAATTTAGTGATTTTGCGTTTCTATTCTTTATGATACGGTATCCTGGATTATTCAGTGTAAAATTATTGGCTTGCAAATGGACGCATGTCTGTAAATGATCGCTACTGATAGTGACCACTTTGATGGCACTACCGAGGGGTTAACCACTCGTTGGGAATCTCATCGGGAATCATTAGAAATCTTTATGAAATCTCAGGGAATCTTGGAATTTTTTGGGGTGGTTACCCCTTCGGGGTTCATCTTTCCATGAATATCGTCGGGAATCTTTGGAAATTTTTATGGAATCTCAGTGGAATCTCAAGGAATCTCTGGATTGGTTACCCCCTCGGGCACTACCTACAATATAAGTATGCATGATCAAATAACATATACCTTGGGATTATCTTAGGAAATTATTGTTCTAGTTAAAACCTTACCATAAATTTTTGGGTGAAGTCTTTTTTATGTTCTTTATTTTTATATCGGAATATATATCGTAGCATTAAATTTTGTACCCACCCTCTGGCGGTTGATGATAAAGTCCTCAAGTATTCATGAAAAATGTGAAATATCCTGTCAAGAGGTTTCTCGGAATCCTCTCTCAAGCTTTTAAGTGTCTCTGTGGCTGCTTTCCGCGGCCTAAATCCAAGATTGATTAAAGTCTTTGCGTGAATGATTACCAAACTTTACTGAAACTTCACTTTCACTTGAACCCGGAAATGTTTCACGGAGACCACTGCTAAATTCAAGCAGCAGTTCCGTCTCTGTCGATCCTGTGTGTACATGCTGCTTCCACAGAAAATATGGCCAACCCTTGAACTACTGCTGCAAAAACAACTAACGAAAGGTGGTGTGCTTTTTCAGTACTCTTGGTAGCGGGATAGATAAAGGAATTGGTTGGAATGTAAAGTGGAACCTTAAGGCGCCGTGTACCGGACAGAGTGCTGAGTGTCATTGCTTATAGAGGCAGGCTTTGAGCCTGGATATCCTTAGGCACGTGAAGCCCAGAGTAGACAACTCTTCGCCTTCCTTTGTCTTAGTTTAATCTTCTTGCACTGAATATTCCACTAGACATGTGCCCTTTGTTGGTTAAACTGAACCCCGTGTTGCTACTTGAGGCCATATTAAATTCTCCGAAATTAATTCCTTATTTACGTATTTACTCGTGTCGACTTTCACCTTACAAATAAAATCGATTCTACAGAAATTAGACCATTGTCTTTTATGTATATTCTGCGGTTATTGAGAAAGGGTCAGCTTATATTTATACATTATTTGTATTTGTAGGATATATTATATAAAATAATATCATTCGTATGTAATGTAGGAAGTGATGATGAGTATACATATAAGGGAGTTCTAGTTCTAGAGGTAGTCTTACCATTTTCAAACAAGTATTTTTCAATCGAGTGACTTTTTAATTTTTCTAAATTTCTAAATCACTTAATTTTTAAGCAAACATCTTAAAACAGGGTTGCACCTGCTCCAAAATCGTTTTAACATATCCATCTATCGTCCAATCCCTCTATAGTTTTCAGTCAAAATTGTAATAACAGCCGCAGTTTTTGATCCATTGGAAATTTTTCTAATATTTACTTGAGGTAATTGTAGACAGATTTCATCAAAATTTGTTTTCCAATCTTTATTTTTGCATCATATGCATCAAGGGATTATATAAAATAGGTGACTTAGGTCATCACTATTCTAGTTCTTTCCGAAAGTTTCATAGAAAGCTACCCTGACAGTTTTAGTCCCAACCGTTTTCTCATCTGCTAAAATTTAGTTAATCCGATCTTTCCGAATATACTTTGAATAATTGACGGGCTTTTGAACAGTTAATCAGCTTCCGGGGCCTCGCAGTAGTTACGAGGATTTTAACTTGGTTCTGTTTGGTTTTGCCCTGGGTTTTAGACTGTCTGAGAATCCCTTCCTTAAATAATAACAGCTCAAGAGCAAAAAGCTGCTGGGTGAAGTGGCAGCAGAAACACTAACAGGCGTAACATACGATACGGTTTTTGCTCAACAGATAATTAAGAAAAGTGAAGAAAAGCCATTCGTTGAACGATCCTTGGTGGACTTGAAATAGTCCAGCTGTAAGGAAGGTGATAAATGAACTCTTTAAAGACAAGACTCACTTCTCGCTGGCCTCAAGAAGTCCATGAAGTTGTCTATCCCGTAGAAAGGGAGAAATGGTGGAGATAAATAAAGAGTGGAGTGGACCGTCCGAGTGTTCATTTATTTTACTTTCCAGTGCCCACAGTCAACAGCAACACCCTGAGTACCCAGCCTTCGCCACCTTTCACTTCGACAAATATTGAAAAAGCCTGTGCAGGGTGCATTATTGCTATCTATTTGTTACGGGTTTTTGTTGAAGTGAAAAACTTGATTTTAATCTCTTTAATATCTGGTATAGGTACCTATAATCTGCTTAGTGAACGTCGAGGGGGTAAGGCTGGATTTAGCTAATTTGGGAATGGAATTTACCCGAATTTTTTTCTGTAAGTTAAACAAGGTTGCCATACGTTGCTAAGGTAAATAAAGTCGGAATTTTATTTCCCTAGCAACCCATGGCAACCTTGTTTAACTTACTGAAAAAAATTCGGGTAAATTCCATTCCGAAATTAGCTAAATCCAGCCTAACCACTCCAGAGATTCCTTGAGATTCCATAAAGACTTCCAAAGATTCCCAACAATATTCATATAAAGATGAACCCCGAAGGGTAACCGCTCCAAAAAATTCGAAGATTCCCTGAGATTTCATAAATATTTCCAATGACTCCCAACGAGATTCCCAACGAGTGGTTAACCCCATCGGTGGACGTGTTATAGGAAGTAATTTCCCCGTTGTAATGATAACCTCCCCGTTACGAAATACAAACAAATACAAACGAAATACAAACAAAGATCGTGAGTGAATCTGAAGTGATGAGGAATGTGGAACACGGAGACTCATGCAAAACAAGAACTTACGTGACCCGAGCGACTCTATACGAGGGATTTCCTGTTGGGCCTTTCGGAATTAACGCGAGGCAAAAGTTTAAGTGAATTACCTACCCCCGTCCGTGCTTAGAAGAGTGGCCTTTCCTCAGTTTAACAGGGATTTAGTAGGCTTATACACATCCGCGGGGGGCGGGCAGATATTTGAGTGTAGTAAGACGCTGGCATAATAAAAACTACTGCGAGGGTAGGGAAACTGCCGAGGAGGTAAACACTCCAGAGATTCCTTGAGATTCCACTGAGATTCCACAAAGATTTCCAAAGATTCCCAACGATGTTCGTAGAAAGGTGAACCCCGAAGGGGTAACCACTCCATAAAATTCCAAGATTCCCTGAGATTTCATAAAGATATCCAATGATTCCCAACGAGATTCCCAACGAGTGGTTAACCCCTCGGAAACTGCCTTCTGTAGAACTTACTGCTGGATGGGTATAAACTGCAGAGCAGTTTATCAACAAATTGGTAATCAGCTCTACGTTTTGTATGAATCCAAAAGATACCTATAGGTGTGTTAATTTTGTAAGCGATGAAATGCTGAAACAGTAGACATTAATAACGGATTCCGCTGGGTTAATTTAATAAATCAGGGTAATAACGCAACGGCAGATAGGTAGGTACCTACACGTAATGAAATTCTAATCATTTTTCATTCCGTGCATCCCATAAATTATGAATTTCACAGGTCTTTCTCACTCCTAACCTCGAAAAGGTGGCGTCAGACGGGGGTAGGAGGTGCTGTTGTTTTTTGGGCTAGGCATTTTCCTTTTTATTTTGGATAAGTGCCAATTTTCCCTTGGCGGTATTAAAAAGAGAGCCTATACCGAATTTCCCTGATGACAAGGTAAATCGTGAAATACCGATATCCTTTATGTGAGGTAAAGCCAATTCTCGCTTTATTTGAAGAAAGCAGTGCAGAAAGCCTACTTAACGCGAAAAGTGGATATCAGATGTGGAATAGTTATTGTACTTCATGTTTCCCGCTTAAAAAGTTGGAAATGGTGCCATCTCCTCGTATAATCTGTGAGGTGGCTCACTGTACATATGTAAGTACCTTGGGCTGTCAGTGACTCTTACAGCTCATGTCTTTTTTTCAGCATCGTTCTACGGCAGTAGTTACATCCACGTGCCACTGCAGGATGCTCGAAGTACGACGGACATTCAGTTTCGATTCAAAACGAAGCGAGCGGACTCTTTTCTGTTGCTGGCAGCGGGACGCACGGACTACTGCCTAATACGACTCGAGTCGGGAAAATTGAAGGTCAGTGAGAAACAGCTTGTTGTTTTTGCGCTGTATCAAGGCGGACGGCCAGAAATAATACTACCTCGAACAAATTCTGGCTGTTCGCCGTGAACGAACGAAAAAATTGCTGTATGGATAATTTTTCAGCATTGAGATAAAAAATATGAAAAGTCGAACACTTATACAACTCAACTGTTGCTGTTATGTTTAAAGGAAGTTAGAGTTAAATCCATAAAGGTCTTTTTTTACATATCAGCATACGACAGTAGGTATGCATATACCTACTGCTACTCTTGCTGTAAGTAGCTTATGAAATTAAGTATAAGCAGCTTATGAAAAAGTAAAGGGTTCGGCGATGGTCGCACTGGACTGTCTCACTTTAAAAGATATCCGCTTACCCAAATTTATAAATCGTATTTTAATTTTAATTTTTTTGAGTAATGTTTTGAGTTGCTGGAGCCGTTTGTTACCGTCAGTACGATAATAATATGGAGCCATATGGATTTGACGTGTAGGCAAGCCCAGCTAAATTGAATCAGAATTAATTAGGTTGGACAAGCTTTCCGCAAGAAAAAAATAGTTTAATTTAAAGACAAGAAATAATAAATAAATTTTAAGAAATAATGTAAATCAGGCTTCTCTCCATTTTTATCCGAAGTTGATAGCCCTGTAATGGGGTGGCGACCCGTGGCACTCAAGGGAAAATCTGAGAAACTGTAAAAACATAAAAGTGGAATGAAAAATGGATTCTCGAGAATGGCTACTATAGGAATCCAATAGATAGAGGCGTTGATCCGGAATGTTTCCATCAAAGGGATAGCAATGAACGAATTTGGAATATCGAAAATTGATCGACGCTTGATTTCGGGAGAGGCAGCTGACGTCATCTGTGGCATAGTCCTGCATAAGAATTCGGGGAATGAGAAGTGGGGGCTGGGACGCTTGTGGAATAATGGACTGATCCTTGATCCCTGATCCGATTATGATAATTTTTGCAATTATGATGATTGATCAGTTGGAGAAGCTATGCCTGACTTGGCGCAGAGTGGCCGGATGATAAGCTCCAACCATTCATGATCCCTGATTTCATCCGATCCGTGATCCATCGAGAGTTGCCTTCATTTTCAAATCGGCTCATTGACTCTAATTAGTTGTTAATACCATCCCGAAGATTGATTCTTTTTAGTGCATGAGATATTTATTTATTTAGGTAATTTAGGAAGGTTAGTTAGGTTAGAAAGGCATGTTGTATTTGTATAGTGTTTTACGTCCAACTGTAATTGATCCTGTTGGATTCTAGTTTTTTATTTTTTTATTTTTTGTCTGAAGTGTGGGCGCAATATAATTGGAGTTGAGAATTGAGGCACTTTCTAGGTTGATTACCAAGGAAATTATAGATGATAGATATTTAAAAAAATTTATAATATTTAAATTTATTAACAAGAATAGAATTAACAGGTTTGGGTTCAATACATATATGCATTGTATAGAAAAACAAGTTGTCAACACCCCCTCCCACTGCCTACGCGTCTGGCGGTTTAGAGGCGGGGAAGTGCGAGCTGTTTACAATAAAATTATTCTTTTTTGGGGTCAATTTTGTGTTGTTTTCAAAACCACAGGTGTTAGGAGGCGAGGTCAATCATTCACGGTCCTTTCATTGCCCACCTGCCACTGACAGGGAACGTATAGTTAGGTACACGGGTAAGCATTCAGGTCACCCTGCCTTTTTCCTGTTTATCAGGAACTTTTCAGCCCTTTTTCACCCTCAGTGCTGTCACCACGCCCCTCCTATTTTATATAACAATGCTGTATTCCACTGATATGTTTTCATATCCTCTATTCATGAATACAGTACGGTCATACAGCCAAAATATTTTTTAACGTCTAAAGGAGAATGTTATTCTCATTAAAAATGCTCAGTAAAACTTGTTGATTGAAGCTGTAACCAAGACTTGGGAGTTGTGACTCTCTCTTGGCGCATGTATTAAGAAAAGCAGGTCACAGAAGTGTGAGGAACTCGAGACCGTGTGGAAACAGCTCTGTTCTTGGTGGTGAGTTGGAAGAAGCAAGGGAAAATCACTTGTATACTTAGCTGGGTGATGGTGACCTATTTTCTATTCTTTCAGTTTAACTTTAACAACTTCTGGAAATTTGTAAAAGCTTAAAGTTTTCGGGACACTGCGTTGACTTTGACTTGATGAATCAACATTGAGAATCAATGTTAAAGTTCAATCACTGTTTAAACTTTAACGTGAGTCGACTCAGTAGAGAATTGCGTTTCCTCGTCCAGGCTCATTGGCCCGCTGGAATGGCCCTTTACAAATAACGCCCCATATAGCTCTATATCGCGTAGTGGTTTGCTCTGTTTAGATAGGAAAGTCGGAAAGTGACTTTATATAGTTTTGAGTGTGATATATACCATTTCACCCATATTCTAACCTTCACCAACGTTTATAATACCTATGGTGCAACGTATCTGCTGACATTCTTTAGGTGTTTGTTTCTTACTTACCAGTATAACCGTTGACTATGGTTCTAGCAAACTGGCTACTTAATGTTACTTATTACTCAGGGTCGGAAGATTGGCCACTGAGAAATCTAGCACGGTGCCCCCGAGCAGGGGCTTCTAGTGCTCTAGTGCTCTAGTGCAGACACCCCTGGTTTCAGACCGCTAGACCCAAGGTTGTACAATCTGCAAAGAACGATCTGGTAAGAACGTGGTTCTCAATCAGCCACAGAAACGGCAGCATAAAAATATTACAAACTGACGGAAACCAGACATTCTTCTTCTCTGCGAACGGCGAGTCAACTTCAACTTTCTCTTCCCTTCTCTGCCCTTATTCAATTTTAAATTAAAGTTTGTTATGCTAAGGGAGCGGGTGTGACCTGTTATGGGGGATAGAGAGGGAATCGATGGGATGGGACCGAGTTGGGGGTCGGGCTGGGGGAAAGAAATGCGTCTGCTTCCCTTGTGCACACTTCAATCACTTTACCGAAAAAATACTTCCCAAAATATCTGGTTCCCATCTCTATAAAATTTGAGGAAATTGGAATATGTTATTTTCGCGCTCGATGGCATCAACAGCAGGCTTTCGGGCTCGGTTGTGAATTGGATTACATCCTACACCTACGCACATTTTTATTGTAAGGATTTCCTTTGGTAATCCCAGTGAGTTTAGCTGACGCAAAACTCTCTTATAAATACATATTTGAGTGATTATGATTATGTATAACGTATAACTGTAAATAGACCTGTCAAAATCGCGAGCGCTCCTTACAACCGGACCTGTCGGACCTGTTGGACGAAAGGTTGAAAAGTATTTTCAGCAATCTGCCAGCTTTACTTTAGTCACGATCAGTTGTATATCAGTTGTGATTACAAAAGTACATAGATATTCGTTTATTTTCTTTCCTATCGAACTTTTTAATTTTTTTTTTTACATGGATGAAATGGGCCCTGACTTAAAATCCTTCTCGGGGCAATGTTGTTATTTAGTATTGGTTGGGGTGAGCCAAAATATTATGGTCACCTTGGGAAAGTACGTAGGTATGCATGTATATTGTAGGTACCTACTCCTTTTTTACAAAATTTAAGCTTATATAAGAAATTTTTGTTTCAATAACGGGCCAAAAAGTTATTTCAAAAGTAGAAGCACTCAATAGCAATTTTCTAATGCCTGCATGACTGTGGGAAAGAGAGTGAATCTGAATATACTTAAAATGAATTATTGTTTATTGGCAGATACTCGATATTTCCAATGAATAATAATTATCCATGCTTGCGCAAAGAGACTTCCCGATCGGGATGAAAATAAAAATATCCGAAAGCCAAAAACAAGAATGACATTTTTGGAAATTGAAGCAAATTGAGTTAGTTGATCTCTCTTGTGGTTGCAAATTGACCCTAGAGCGGTGTTGTGAAAAATGTATCACGAGAGAAAGTGGTATGAAATGGCAGGAAAGGGGCGTAGAGGAGGAAACGGGGAGATAGAATGGGAGTTTGGGGAGTTACCTCTGCCACGTCATGCTTAATTCCTCTTCCTCTCCTTTAGCCTCCCATACAGATCTACCGTGCCTCCATTTTTCTGTAGGGTGTGTCTGATTTCTTGTATATGAATAGAAGTAGTAATTTGTCGTTTTTCGGAAAATTAAGTTGTAACTGGGCTGGTTAAGGGCCACCATACATTCTCGACGAACTCCACCAAAACCACTGTGCGAAAGTAAATATTCGACAAAACTAATGTTTACATATTAGTGCTGCCGGAGACGGGTAATTGCAATATCATATTGGTTGTGTTTACTCTAAAAGCTAAACACAGTGTGCTATTCGAACGCGAAACGAACGAGTGAAAGTAGGACACTATGTTTAGCTTTTACAGGAGAAAAAGTAGAGAAATGGTGTTGAAATTACCCACTTCCGTAAGTGAAATAAAAATTGTCAACATGTAACATGGCGGCGGTAAATATTACAAACATTTATCAAGCTTTTCTACTAAATGTGACGATAAAATCATACTGTTTTAGTCCGAAACGTTACAAAAAAATATTTCGCGTGAGGTAGTGTTGTGTTTTCGCGATCTGTCAAAAAAACATGTGGACTGGTAGTTGACTGTTTAAAACCGCTCCTGTGGGCTTATTACTCCATTTCATGCAAAAATACAACACTACCTCACGACAAAGAGTCTCAGGTTTACATCCCCCTATAAACACTTTTCACTCGCCCTGTAACTTCGGAGTAGGGCTTGAAGTACGTAGCATTGCGAACCAAATACGTGTATTCCACCTTAAGGGCAGTATTATCAACTCATCGACGTTAACTAGGCAACCTCGTAGAAAAAGACCTCCTAGACTTCCACCCAACGCATTGACCTTATGGTTCCGAGAGACTTGGGATTAAAAAAGGTAAACTCACGGGTCCAAGAAAACACGGTTGATTGCTATACTGTTCACTTGTAATTTTATCTTGAACAACCCGACTGTTTTCTTCAATCATACTATACCGTAATTTCCCATGCACGTGCTTGTTTCCAAATTATAATTTTGTCGGTCAGGTGCATATCAACTTGGGAGCTGGAGAGTCTGAGGTGTCATCAGCACGAGGTCTTCGACTTGATGACTTGTCCTGGCACCAAGTGTCCATCAAGCGAAACGACGCTGATTTCGTTCTCGTCATTGACAACTTGCACACCACCAAGTAAGTTCTGTTATCTTTATTACCGTGTTACCTTCATTTCTTTATAATTGTCCTCATGTTATCACGTATTGAATTTCTGACTCAAGGGGAAAGTTTACGTTTTCGAATACCTACCTCTGCAGCGTTGTGAATTCTACTTATCAATACTTAATGAACAGAATCACTGAAGTCAAAAATGATGTTGTGGAAAGCTTTGTCTTGAAGGCCCTCTGATCTGAATACCCCCTTTCAACTTACTCTTCAGTGGTGAGCCGTCACATGCCTGTAGGGGTGTACAGAGCTTGGTTCGACAAGTTTCAAAGCGGAAAGTAAGTTTCTTTAGTAACTGAAGAAATTTTAATTAAGCGCTGTGCAGATTGCGCTGTCAATAACACAGTTTCCTGGATTCTAAGGCCCATTTTCATAAATAAGAATCAACTATTTAACCAGTCCCATTACTTGACCAGAGGGACCTTCAAAACGGGCACCATAACAAAATATAAAGAGTCAAAATTTATTTTTATGGCATGAACACAAAGCTGGTGTAGATGAGAGACAAAAACAGGTTGGAATTAGGCAAAAATGGAATGGTTGGAAAGCACAAAAATTAAGCGGGGATTATGTGATTTGTGCGGTTAGCACTACCAAAATTGTACTCACCTCGACTCCTACGTAGGTACCTTCTCCATTTCAATTATTGCACGGTAAAAACCGAATTTAACTGGAGACTAACCGTCATTTATTTTTTGTTTATTGGAGATGCCGCAGGAGAATAATAAAATAGTCCTCACTTACAGTGCGTCCCACCATACTCGGTTAACGTTAAACTCTAGTTAAATTCCAATTAACCGAATTTAACTGGAGTTTAACCGTTAACCGAGTATGGTGGGACGCAACCTTATTGAGCTATACATATCCCATAAATCCGTGATTGTTGTTTCCTCTTTCAATTCACATGACGCGTGACGATTCTCTTTGAAATAAGTAAGCACTCAGTATTCAGCGCCTTCCTTGTAGAGGTAAATGACGGGCTCAACTTCTTGATTTTCTAGTTTAAAGTGAAAAGTTACGTCTGTTAACAAGCGACGCCTGCTGCCGGGGAAATCGTGTTTGGTATTCCTCCTCTTTCCTATCTTTTCATTCTGTTCAACCTTTCAAGCCCCTATGCCGCGTCATCACAGACTATAGAACCTTTGCGGTACTCTTAACTTGCTACTGACTTGTCGTCAATTTTTTTTTTTTTTTTTTTTTTTTTTTTTTTTTTTTTTAAACGCGCGACGTTTAGACAAGTTGGTTGTTACATTTCTTCTGGCCGAAGCCGAAGACGAAGTGGCCGAAGCCGAATATGAGTGGGTCGAAGCCAGTTTAGTAGTGGGCCGAAGCCAATACATCCATGTCGGAAGCCGAAAATTTTTCCGTTCCGCCGGGATTCGAACCCGGACCTCTCAGGACACAAAGTGGACCCCTTGACCACTCGGCCACTGAGAGGCACTGTCGTCTATTTGTGCATCAAATTCTACACTTTGTTCTTGGAAAGGGGTATAGCTCTATATAATTATTTTAAAGTGAAGTTACTTACTGTTATACTGCAAGTACCTATGACTGTAAGGTAAAAATCATTTGTGCAAAAATATATTTTTAATATTGTTCCGTTAGAAACTAAAAGTTCTATCCAGAACATCATAACATTTGAGAAATAACTGAGTGAAGCTGCAGGGTTAGGAATTCCATGCTGCATCATTTTATTGAATTGTTGCCTTAATTGTTCGAAATAGTTGATTTTCTACGGAATGATCTCAAAAACTTACTAGTTTAATTTTAAACAATTTGTTAGGTATTTACCTAATTGTAGGGAAGAGAAAAAATCCAATAACTTATGGAAAGACCTCAGGAGAAACCGCATAGTGTTCATTATAGTTCTTCCCAAGGAAGATAGACAAGTTTGCAACAAATTAATTGTGGCATGTAGAATTAGAATCAAAAGATGAAACGACATACTTAATGTCACGCTTATTACTATATAATTTACTGGTCCAGTTACTGCGACCAGTCTAGCATCTCAGTGATTGTGGTGCTCATGAGCTTCTTATGTTGTGATACAGAGGGATTTTGATCTCTCTCTTAAAAGTACTGATGGTTGTCGTTCTAGAGAGAAGCTACCTGGGCGTTTCTTCGAACTCAATATCCACTACGGTGTGTTTCTTGGGAGTCAGGGAGATTTTTCGGAGTTATTTTTGGGACACCACGACGCCCTGCGAGGGTGTCTGGGTGACGTCATCTACAATGGAATTCATGTACTGCAGAAAGCCCGTGACCGTAATGGCACAGTGGACGTGCACGGCGTCACCTGGACCTGCTCCCCGGAGTTCGAGGCCGGAGTCGACAAAGACATGAGCTTTGTCGAAGATGGCGCATTTTTAAGTCTCAATAACCCAATTGCCAGAACGGGCGCCAGGTAAATTGAATTGAATTTAATTTAAAACTTTATTAAAAATCTGTTACAAAGCTTTTCATAATTTCCAGGAAAATGCATTGAAAACGATCGATTTATCCGAAATATTGTCCTCTGGCATATCTTTCATATACCTAGATATATTTCGTAACGAAATGCCATGCGAAAAAGTTTGGAAGGGGTGGGGGATTTTTGAGGGAAGAAACCAGAAACCACCCATGATAAATTCATGAAAATGAGATAGGTACGCCTGAGAACCCAAAACCCAACTAGGTCCGTCGTTAGGGACTTTTTGCTCATATTGGGTGACATCTGAAAGTTTCGGGAACTGCGAGGGAACAGCAGTGAGTGGTGTCCACTAACACCCTCCCACTGGGACCCCTCCGCTCCGCTACTTTCCTCACAGTTCCTGGGTTCTGGGATTGAAAGCATATTAAACTTAGTAACCACCTGTCATGGGACTCCCTTAGTCGTGATCTCCATTTAAGTGGCTCCAGCTTTCCCATGCTTTCACACTGTCTCCGTGGAGTGGAAATCCTCACCCTCGTTCCGTCACAGAAAGTAGGCAGCCTCACATTATTCTGCACCCATGAATAAGATAACTAAAGATTGTAGGTACGAGAATTTCGAAGAACCTATACTTTGGTAGTTACAACGTTACGACTTCCAGCACATTTATTCATAGTTTATAGCATCAGTTTCATCGTAGTAAGTTCCTATATATTTCACTTTTCTTGCTCACTGTCGTTTATTACGAAGCAAAACTGATAATCATAAAGGCTAGGTACTTAGCTTGTCGATATCGGATAACGTGAAATTATGTTGGCAACGGGCCGAGCCTCAGCGACAGGCCGATGGGCCTAACAGCCCTGTAAGTGGTTATGGAGTGTTGTTGACACTGATCAGATCAGAAGTCGCTTGTTGTGAGAATGGGTATTTACTCCACTTGAAGCAGTAACTTTTTACCTGTATGGATGACGTATTCAAGTATCTATTCAACCCTCTTCGTGTAAAGTTGACGGTAGATACCAAGAATACCACTTAGTAGAATCATCCACTGTGCACTATTATTCTCGACTTCCAGTGCTAGTACCATTAAATACCAGAGTCCCGGCCATCATGCGTTAACATGGTATGATTCAGGTGAAGTCCGAACCATGCACCATAAACAGCCTCGATTTTTTTTTTTGCAAGCAGTCTGTCCTGAATTTGTTCTTTTTGGTGGGGCAGACTTAAGAGGAAGCCTCCCCAGCCGGTCTTTGAGCAAACACACCGTTCAGCAGGCCTATCAGCAGTACAGACTCTCACTGGGCTCTCGTCATCTGAGGCTGATAATGCATGCTGAGATGTGGGCGCAGGAATGTGACCTTTGCTCTCTATCTACCTCCGGGAACGTTTATTAAAATTGTGATAGGTTTTTAGGTTAATACTTATGACCTTTTGAAACAACTAGAAAAAATCAATGTATAGATTTTTCATGGATTAAAAATATCGGAAGCAGTTGCAGGGTACTATATGGAAATAATGGAAATAATGGAAATAATGCACGTGCATTTTATACCTAAAATAACGAAAAATAGCACTAATGATTACAGCTATGAAATGTGCGGCCTTCCATTAACGCTCCGCCATTGAAAGTTGTCTGTTTTCCATAAAACAATCAGCCGAGCGAATACCGTTCAAAGCTCCCAATCAACTATTGTATAATATTCCACCTGCGACCAGTCTGGCAGACATATGAATTCATCTCCGATATGTTCTAGAATTTAGATTATTGGTCATAGTACGGACTTTGACACACAACCTTGTCCTTCTTTTGTTTAGTTATTATGATATAAGGATTTAGGTATCCACCACTTTTGTCTGAAATCCTTATCACCCCTTTTGTTATGAATTTGAGAATTTGAAATATAACTGTCTGGAAAAGCTTTATCGTCGAAGGGATGAGGGTTGAAAATTGTTAGTCGTGGGAATGGATAAGGATCAGCTGACCATGAACTAAAGTCACCTACCCTTACTGCTTAGGGTGGGCGGTCAAAAATCGGCTACGGCCATGCATGAATGCCCACCTTGCAGTTGCATTTTATCGATTTCCAATGTAAAACAACAATTGAAAGCTAATTTCTTATAGATGGGAGTTTGAACTGAAGACCGCAATGGAAAATGGCCTTCTTCTGTACAACACGGGCTTGTCCTCGCGGTCAGATTACGTCGGAGTGGAGGTGGTCGACAGGCATCTGCGCCTTTTGGTCGACAAAGGGAATGGACCTATAGAGCTTGTCAGCGACGCGACCGTTGCTGATGGGGAGTGGCACGCTGTGGTGGTGCACTTCAGCCCAAGCTTCATGGAAATCGCCGTTGACCGGACATCATCCACCCTACAACTGCCACCGGGCGGCAACCGCTTTTTGGATCTTGGGGACATCCTCTTCCTTGGTAAGTTATTTTATTATTTTGCCAGAATTATTATTCAATCTTTTTAAAAGGCTGAGATTTTTTTTTGTAAAATTTTAGTTTTGTGGGAGTTTGTTGCCAGTGGAATTCTCTTCTATAGACCAAAATGTTTTGGCGTTTCTTCCATTCTTATTTGATCCTCACAAGAGGGATAAATTTATCCGATCTGTTACACATACCTCCATACCTCTATCTGACATTTAGTTAGCTAATCGTTGAGTGTCTTAGGAAGGTGTGTTCCGGAACATTTAAATATAGGTATATCCAATAGAGTCCTCAAAAAATGGTCAGAAAAAATGAAAACAAATAGAAAATGTATATTTCGCGGTCTTCACAAAAACCTACCAATCCCACCACAGCAGTTGATCTAGCCAACATTATATATGTATATCATATCGGCTGGTAACTTTGTAATATCGTATGTAAGGTAGGTAAGTAGAAGAGATAATTTTCCTGCGAAATACAACAGTAATTACAAGTAGAGCCACGTAAGAGCTTTTATTGCACCTAGTCACGTTTATAACTTTTGGACTCGACCAACAGATTCACGATTATGTAGGTACCAAGTTCACGAGAAAGGTGTGCACCAGACTTCGCCTGAGAATTTATGATTATGTAGTTTTCGAGACGGTGTACATGAAACATTATTGAGGAAAATAACGCACTCAGCGAGCATATCTCATTCATGGCTGCTTGTTTATTTTTTAGTTCGTGTTAATCGGAACAAAGATAAACTTCGTCTGATGATTTGTGGTTAAGTGACTGACAATCTTTCGACAAAGAGTCTCAGATTGACTCGCCTTGTTACTTCGGAGAATAGCGCATACCTATTTAAAGTCTGTGTCGTGGCTCTTAAGTCTCGAGTTGGTACGGCATAACCACTTCGCCTGACTTCGCCTTAGTCAGTTTTCGAGTTTTTATACGCATTCATTATTGAGGAAAATGTCGCACTATATCCAGTCAGATTGTGAGTCCAAGAAAACGTCACAATAATTGGTTCATAACGTTGAAATACCTTCTACTGTACTACATACCTGTACCTACTTACGTAGTTTATTAAGTGTTCGTATACACGTGGAGAATGGATGAGAAGAGCAGGGTCAATGTTTTCCAAGTTTTTCTCATTTCTCAGCTGAAACACAAAGAAACAAAATAAGAGAATAACAACAGATTTATTTCGTGTAATCCTAAGAAATATTACATCAATAGGCCATGGAATTCGCGGCTCATCCCCTATAACGCAATATCTCTTTTGTGGATGAAAACCCCTGTTTTTTTTCTTTCGATAATTCAGTTTGCGCTTTTGATTCACTGCTGGCTTGTAGAGCTCTTTATCTCTGGCTCCGTCCACAGAAACAAAAACATGACATCTTGTTTACAGGCCTTCCGCACGTTTTTCTCTCATCCAAGGTTTTTGTCATATAGCAACAATAATTTGGATCAAAGGAAACTTCAGGGAAGGAGGTGAAATATTTTTTGCTGCTTTTAACAGCCAGTTAACTGCTTCTGGAAAGTTGAAAAATGTTCTTTTCAGTCTTCCCTCCTCTCTTTCTATCCTCTGCCTATCAAATGTATAAAAAAATTTCAGAGAGTAAAGGGATCATGACAGTTCATCCTTTTCAAAAGCTGACACAAAAACTACACGTTCTTGTGAACCACCGGCTGGTTACCTAACAGGCCGTCATTCCTCACTGAGTTTTTAATTCACGGTCAAACTGAAGCAATGGCAGTTTGTTGAATTATCGATAACTGAAACTCAGTGCATTTCGTACAGAAAAGGGGCCTCAACTTCAACACTTGGACGTCCAAATGGATATCCAAATGTTAAAAGCCTAATGATTGACTTTCTATCGAGCCAGAATTCCAGAACCTAGCCAGAATCGGGAAGATATCTTAAAACTGTCACTTCTCCCGGCAAGGATGAGTCATGCAACGCCAAACGCCATCTCGCCAGAGTGGCATTCCCGGACATATTGAGGGCTTCCACCTTGAGAAAGTACAAGAGGTGTCTCTTGACGATGCCCCAGTGCCCCTATGCCAGTAAATTCTTGAGTTTCTACCTGCTGCACAGGTTGTAGTAATTTATTTACACAAGGGTTCCTTCGGCAGGTGGGATGGAGTTGAACAAGAGAGCACGAGCTCTAGGACAGGGTATAAAAGCTGCCGATCTCTCCCTGAAGGGTTGTTTTCGCAACGTCAGTTTCGATGGACGAAAAACAGGACTGCAAGACGCACGCACGACTCAGGGTCTCCTGCCTGAATGCGTCTGGCGCTTCCCGTGCGTGCAACAGCCATGTATCCAGGGCGCCCATTGCCGTCAAATTGGCGTCGAATGGTTTCACTGCGATTGTGATCAAAGGCAAGACTGCGTTCGCCCCGAGTTCTCAGAGAAACATAAGGTAAGGTATCTAGTTTACTAAAAGGCTCTGTAATGTTATTAGAGTCGAACACAAGAAAAATGAGTGAACTACTTATATATGAATAACAGATGCTAATTGAAACAGCCTCTTACGTAGCATATAGGCTTCTTTAGAATACACATATAGCCAGGCTAGTTACACCACATTCGCACAGCAGGGCAATTCGTCCGGTTGGAGATTATCATTTTTTTGTGTGTGCATGCCGTAAGTCGCGATGTCAGGCTAAAAATCCCCATGCTAAACTCTCCTGAATCATTAAACTAGCGAAGAAAAAACAGGCGGGGTGAAAGAACATAAAAGGCATGAAGCCCGGGGCGTGCAGTGCTTAGGAAAACGTGCGATCCTCTACTTTTAATGCTACATCCGAACGAGGCATCATCTGCAGCTTAATCGCTATCAAGCTTTTTCCAAGCTCGAAACTTGCTCAAGTTTCTACAACTGCCATCAACATTCATACCTGAATTTTACACTTGAAAGAAGATGGCTTTGTGGCGGTAATTACTTTTCCGCAGGGTTTCCTCTACGCTTTGATCGGATTATTTCTAAGTTTTTAATAAGGAAAAAGACTTAGTGGAAGTGTCGAAAAGTTTTTCTCGTGTTTTATAGGGTGCAAAGTCGTAAGCGTTCATCCTTTGAATAACTTGCCAACTTCACACTTGAGCGGATATCTTGCCTTAGGCCTATATGATATTTTCTTTGCCGCAGACGCTGTCGCGAGGGACATCAACTTTAGATCTTGAGATCGTCAAGCTGAATCCCTTATTTGTGGATGAGGGGAAGAATGCGCTTATTACAACGGAAAACATTGACGTGGTATTAGACTATAGAAAGTACGGCGTGAGAGATTCGGGACTACTCATACACCTGGTTGCGCTGCCGGAGTTCGGGAAGGTCGCGGTGGACAGCTGGGATAAACGTAGTGCCGCAAGACAAGTCTTCACAATGCTCGATATAGCCAAGGATAAGGTAAGCATCTATCACAACGCCTGAGCGTATGGAGGCGAAATGGTGCAATTGCTCAGCGTCGCGCCGCATTCCAAGAAAGGTTACTTCTAGAGAATCCACCTGTCTTGAGGCCCCTTTAAAATAACTGTTCTGCAGATTCGAAATAAAACAAAGGTCTTGAATGAGGATCAAAACTGACCCCACGGGTGATTCCCCAGCAGTATCAGTAACTGCTTGGTTTCGTTGGTTTCCCTCCAATAAAAAAATCGCCTTCTGTTCACTAAAATAGCTCCATTACTTTGGCAGTGATTCACACTTGCTAAAAGCTAGGTATATACCTATTTCAACATTTTTATGTCTTTTTCAGGTCCGCTATCTGCATGATAGCTCCGAAAATCATCATGACACTGTGACATTCGACTTAGAGCTTTCCCCTGAGTCAGGTTTCGTGCCCCCCAACTACCTGCAGGGTCGGCACCGCTTCACCCTGCATGTCAACGTGACCCCCACAAATGACCCCCCGACCATCTCCTTCGGGCTCGGCAAAGTCCTCCGACTGGCTCAGGTATATATGACAAAAGATATTATTCCTTGAGGACATACGAAATTCGCAGGAAATTCGCAGGTACTTAGTACAGTTTATGATTCATTTTTATTTTCTATGACAAAGAGTTTTTGGTCGAGATCCATTTTTTTTTTTTAAACAAAAAACCCCCCTTTTAGACACAGTGTGGCGGCTTTTAAAATTAATTTATCGATGGCAGATATAACTTAATCCATAAATGTGTTGTTTCTGCACCGGGTTAGGTATAGATATGCACATGTTATTGTGGGTCTCATAATGTAATACTCGGCTATAAAACCAATTTCAGTAAAGCAGAAAATAATTTGCCATGCAGCATCTGTTGCAGCGGAAAAACCCCTCGGTCGTAAAAAAAAAAAATCCAGAATAAAATAAAATTCCCGTTTACAGGTAAAAACTGCACGTTTCGCCGCACTTCAAACTTTACAAAAATCAAAAGCTGTAAAAATTCGGAGCCAACTTTTATTATTTGGCGGGATATTTTCAGAAAAGTTTTTCTTGCAATAAAGCGACAATGAAAATCTTATTATCTTTTCTGAAAGCATAAAAAAATAAAATTTGAGCCAACACTTTTCAATAACTTAATATTAGACTCGTAGGAGTTGATAATAGTAGTTTGTAAGTTTATGTGCGGACTTGGCTGGCTGTGGGCCAACAATGTTTTGTTGGAATGTTTTGCCGACAAGAAAGTCGTGTCGGCTAGCATTTGGATAAGAATGGCTGATTTATGGGCATCGTTGGGAATCGAGTTATTCGAGTCGTATGATGAGCCGTAAAATATACTGGGGGTCTGGAGCCACGACCGCAGTACGGCTTCCTCCCAAATGGATTTGTTTGCGACTGGGTTGCGGGGGGGATGTGTCACACTTATTCCATCGTTTTTCACGGTCCGTCACCCGTGCGACAGATCACCGGCTCCCCGGCTATGCTGCCATGTTACGCTCACCCCCACAAAATTCAATCACAATCAATGTTTTACCCATTTAACCTACTATGCTTCCATGTCAAAATGAATTCCACTTTTTTGCTGTTGCGAAAACGACGAAATGAATAGGGAAAGAAAAGTGGATCGATAACTTGATTTAACATTGAAATCAGCGAAGTAGAGTTCAGAATTAATATTTCTAAAGAAATCTGTATTTTTATTCCGTGGCTTTCTACTTTTTGCGATGCTTAAAAAGTTTTTAACCTCGTCAGGGCGGTTGATTTCGACAGGTTTGCACTCGTGATTAATGATCTCTATTTTTCTCAGCCCGCTGTAAAGCTCTTAATTTTTTGCATAATTAGCGAAAGTTATCGATAAATTGAATAGGTCGTGGCTCAAGACTCAGCCTCAGCGCTTCTTGTTTCCTTAGAAAAAAGTTAGAAGCGAGGTTTTTTCTTACCATGAGTGGCAAATTTACATAGGAAAATTGGAGGCAATTAAACTTTTTGAATGCGCTTTATAGGGAACGAGGAAGGTTCTTCCACCGGAGCTGGTGCATGCTGAGGACCCTGATAGCCCGTCATCGGACCTGGCGTACACGGTGCTACATCAAGGTGCCAAGGCAGGGGAGGAGAGGGGCTACGTCGAGCGTGTGGGTCAGCCTGGAGTGCGGGTGGACGGATTCACGCAGAGCGAGGTGGATAGCGGAGTCATTGCGTATGTCCATAGGGGCAAAGAGGGAACCACTACGCAGAGCCTAGCCTTGCAGGTACACTCATTTTCATTTTTCCTTTAGCGGTCTATTACCTTTATGCATTTATGTAGACAAGTTGCGGTACCAGTTTTCGAACCCATCTATTTAGTTCAAAGGCATAGTTCTATGTACTAAAGGGACAAACTTTTTGACCTCAGGTCGACGAATTAAACTCGGTCATACATTTCGCCTTCGCTAATTCCTGGGACGATAGTTCCTCACGAAGTCATCACTTCCGAAACATAAAAATCGACAGGATGGCACAAAGAGATAAAACTGCAGCAAATATAATACAATCGTTATTTTTTAATATTTTTTTTTAGGTTTCTGATGGAATGGAGACGAGTCCCCCTGCTTTTCTCCGAATTTCATCTTTCCCGCTGCAACTACGTTTGCTCAATAATACCGGTATGTTTCGAACATCAAACGTATCTAAAACCTTATTGTATTTCATATTATAACCCAGGAGGAAAGTGATAATGTTGCATATAGAGAAAAAACGTGTGAAAATTAATGAACGGTAGTGCGCCGAAAAATAAAATTTTCATGTCAAAATCATTGTCCTCTCTTGCACAGTAAACAGTGATTAATGTTTGATTTGTCACACTACAGGAATAATTCTAACACACAACTCACATATGCCCATAACGCCCGCCAATTTGAGCTTCGTGACGAACGCGGACGACCCTAGCCTGGAGATTAGGTACGGCGTGACGACTGTCCCCTTGCATGGGGTAGTGCAGAGGCTGCGACCCGAAGAGGGCGGTGACGGAGTCTGGCAAGCCGTGGAAAGCTTTACGTCCCTCCAAGTGGCCAGGGGCCAGGTGCGCTATGCGCACACGTCTGGTACCCCTGCACAGGACTCTTTTAAGGTACCGTTGTATTTTATGTACAAAAAATAGGCAACTGCAGTTTTAAAGTACACTCACCTGTACCTATCACTTGGAGGTGTCAAACGCCGTGTCTGAATTTACCTTCCCACTGAATTGAGACGCGTACCTATATTCTATATGTTGCCACGAATAAGAAGTACTGTAGGTAGTGTAGATATTCCGCACTAATCAAGCTGACCAGTTGTCTCCAGGCACTCAAGCACTCTGATTGGTCAAAGTACCTACAAACGAGCATCAGTAATCGCTAGTTACATTAATACGTCAAATCAAAACATTAATTAGCTTCAACTTGAGTTTTTTAATGAGAGCCTCAAAATATTTGTACAGGAGCTAATGATTAAATTAAATTAAATTGGCTTCCAGTTCAACGTAGCTGTGATGCAGGTGACAAGTCCCAATACGTATGATTTTCGAATAACGTTCACCAAGCTCGTTTTGGAACCGGAAACTGTAGCGGAGGTTTTTCTGAATGGGACTAAAGATGCGACAATCACTGAAAATCAGCTCAAATACGCAACGAAACCCCTAGCAACCCCAAAAAAGGATATCCTGTACAGGATATTGAAAGGCCCGAAGTATGGCTTCCTTCATCTCATCAATAATAAAAGGAGACATCTCCAGGGAGGAGACGTGTTCACACAAGACGATATTGAGGTAAGCTTCATCAATTTTCTATACCTGGCGATGTTTAACTTTACACGTCACCATTTCAGTTCACTCCAAATTTAGCTAGTATACACGGGATCGATTAAAATGGTTCATATGCTATAAAATGGGCTAGAAAATACTTTGTGGAAAAGGTACAACTAGGAGTTTCAGGGTATTTGGGCCTGCTGTAGCACGAATTGTCAGGGCACTCAGTTTCCCATGCTCTGTTTAGTGTAACAATTTCCATGTAAGGTTTTCCACGTTTCTGCATCTATCTCCTGAACACTTCAAGCTCTTGAGTACTGCTTTTTAATTGCTCACTATAGAAAGCTCAAAGTATTTAAATAAAGCTATTTAAAAATATTTCATCAAAAGAACTGAAGGTTACCTATTTTCACTTTTTCACAGAATATGAGACTGCGTTACCGTCTACATCGCAAAGGCTACTCACACATAAAAGATGAATTTATTTTTCAAGCGTCTGTACCAGACGCTCGATCTTCGCCCAAAACTCTGCCCCTCATCCACACACCCACGCCCAAAGCACGCAGTGAGGTGAGTGTCACGCTGGAGCGCCTCCAGGTGGATGAGGGAGGCCGTCACGCTCTATTACCTTCACATCTAGACCTCCGCGCTGGCGTCATAACCTTTCTGGTCTACAATATCACCCACGGGCCCACCCACGGACGGATTGAGGTAGCGAGTGCCCGTGGCGCTGTCCGCCGTAACACGACCTTTTTTACGTCTTCCGAGCTCCTTGCCGAGCAAGTCTTCTACTGCCACGACGATTCAGAAAGTCGCCGTGACCGTTTCAATTTTATCGCCCTTTCAAGCGAAGAAGAAGATTTTCAATTCGTGGGAGTGTTCCACGTTGACATTGTTTTAAAAAATGACAACTCTCCAGTAAGAACAGTTAACAAAGTTTTTAATGTTGTCACGAGAGGTGAGAAATTACTCACTGGAAAAGACCTGATGTATTCTGATGCGGACGAGGATACGAAGCCTAGTGATATTTTGTACACAAGACGGGGGATTCCAAATGGAGGTCTTTTTAGCGCTACTGACCCTACCAAGGCCGTGTTTGACTTCACGCAAGAAGACCTCAACGAGGGCCGTATTCTCTTCCGGCATGAGGGTGACGAATATGGCAAAGTGGGACTGTGGATAACAGACGGAAAGTTTTTCGATAATGGTGTCCTGGAGGTGAAGGCTTCATCCCCTTACGTGGCGATGGTGAATAACAGTCAGCTCGTGGTGCAGAGGGGCGGAAGTGGTTCCATCACATCGCGACACCTGGCTGCAGACACCAACACCAATGCTGGCACCGCTCGCGTGAAGTACGAAGTGCTGGAGGGCCCGGGCCACGGCTACCTCATGGTGCTCCCCCAAGCTGAGCCCCTGGACAGCTTCTCGCAGCGCAGTGTCGATGAGGAACGACTGTCTTACAGTCATGATGGAAGCGATTACGTCAAAGACTTTTTCAGGTAATTTAGATAAAGCACACTTTTCACGACTACCAGTAGAACCCCAGTATGCTTGGATTGGCTGCCAGTATGCCTTATTTTTCTAGGTTTCGAGTGGACGCACTGGGGGCTACAACGGAGGCTGTATTTGAAGTCAGGATATATCCAGCTAGTTTCTGGGAAGATTTGATTGTCTCTCACAATCGAACCCTGTTCGTTGAAGAATCTACAAGCGTCCTTATCACGACAGAGGATTTAGAGGTCTGGACCTACTACCTTCATCCATTGAATATGTTTTTTATTTTAATTAAAGCAAAAATAAACGGAATGGAGGCTGAAGTTGACCGAGTCGCACCAGAGGAGAGGAAAGGTTACCTTTACATATTTTGGCCAAAGAGCTTTTCTCCCAAGAACGGTAAATCTGAAGTAGGCACGACAAGGCCGTAACTGGAATCATTTTTGATACAATGTATTTTCCTCAGGTAATGCATCCAAATATTCCGAGCAGCGATGTCACATTTTTCGTAACAAGAGAACCTCGATATGGCTCTCTGGAAATTGACCAAGGACAATCAGATATTAAGGATGAAGTCAAAATAAAGGTGGAAGCCTTTGAACAGTCTATAATCAATGAAAACAAACTCCGCTACGTTCAGGTAAGCTACTTGATATCGAACTATCTTCTTTCCGCTCAAAAACGATACTTAAGGCGCCCTCTGTTCCATGTGTAGATGACAGCCAATGACACACAACATGCTAGAGGCAAAGGGCTTCTAAATGAAATCTGAAGATTACAAACTTAACTACGAAGATAGACTGAAAGGCCGAGGAGAAATTTAGCTCTCTACAATACAAGGCTAATACAAACAAGGATAATAGAACTTGCAATGAACAGACCACAAACAGTTATTCACAGGTTCTAATTACACTCCTAACAGGAAATAGCCAACCAAACGGACGACGAGTTTTTGGTGGACGTATCCAACGGAATAACGTGGCTCCATGGTCTGTTGGTACGACTGGTTGTCATTCCGGAAGTGATTTACGTGATCGGGGGAGAGCTGAACTGCTTGGAGGGTCACTCGACGCCTCTGCCCCCCTCTGTGCTGGAAGTTCAGGGAGGCTACTACCGTGGCCGTATAGCTGACTTCCGGGTGGTCAAGAAACCTAGCCACGGAAGCCTTCGCTTTGACAAACAACCTGACGTCACCATTACCAAATTCACAATGCCACAGTTGGAGGGAGATCATATTCAGGTTAGTGAATTTCTCTGTTAATCTGGATGTATAGAAAGAAGAAAACAATGGTTTTCAGAAATATGTGAAAACGTAGCGACTGCCGGTAACTCGGGAGTGAAATTTATTAATCCGCTCTGAGAGGGTTCCCCTGGTACGAAAATTTCTCGCCCTTGAATTTCCATCTGGATGGTCCTTCTCGAAACAAGTTTTCAAATGTGGAAAATGTGGAGCAGGAATTTGGAGCAACAACCTGTAGACCAAGGGAAATAATTTGTACCTAACATGGAGCATGTGTACCTGACTTCAGTTGTGTTTCAGTACCAGCATGACGGCAGTGAAAGCCTGGTGGACAGCTTCGAAGTTGTGGGGCGGGCTGGGGAGAAGGACAGTATCCCAGCCAAGATACGGGTAGTCATCCAGGCCATCAACGATCAACCGCCTGTTGTGGTCAATAACACAGGTCTGGAGCTATGGGAGGGCTCCTCGGCAATCATTGCGCCTACGAATCTAGGTATATTTTTCTGCGTTACTTCAAGACTCTGAAAGGCAACATGAGAATAAACAAATATCTACTAGCGGGTGAGTCGTTATTAGAATCTGGACTCTTAACCTGAAACTAATTAATTATCCCATCTGATTCTGTTCAGCTGCAATCGATGAGGACACACCACCGGAAAATCTAACATACAACATCACGACCGTGCAAACTGGATTTGTCTCCTTCGTAACGAACCCCAACAAAGCCGTGCAAGAATTCACACAAGCACAGATCAACGCTATGCAAATACTCTTCCTCCAAACTGGTCAGTATACAAGCTATTCAAACCATTCAATTGCTATCAAGAAGCTTCTCATTAGTTCGATCCCAGTAAAATCAAGGCTTTCCTGACGCGCATAAACCTCAGAACCTCAGGTGGTTCAGAACTAGGAAAACATACGAAAAAGTTGGAGGTGCCTGCAATATCTGCGCATGCTGAATAATAACCTTAGAAATGATCTCTTTCCACCCTTCAATTTACTGAATTGTGCAGCCGTCCTCTTAGGTAAACTAAGAGATATGAATAATTCCATACTGAACTGAACTGAAAATATTAAAAGTTCACAGTGAAAGCATGAAAGTGTGTTCTTATTTTTAGGGGGACAGTTCGGTAGTTTCCACTTCCAAATAAGCGATGGTGAGAATTTATCAAAGGCAAGTACCTTCACAATAACTGCCCGACAAGTAGAAATCTCCCTCGTGCGCTACCAGACTCTCCACATTTTCCCTATGCTCGGCAAACCCATCACATCAACAGAACTCCTGGCCGTTACTTCTGACCATACCTCATCGAGGGCAAGATCTCTAACTTTCCAGGTAAAATTCGTGATTAAAAGGTGAGTTCGAGGACCCTCAGTTAAATTTATCTGAGGTTTAGTGTAATGTTTAGCTTATGGACTTCTTCCCGAGGTTAGGCTAACCTGGCATTCAACTGCAACCGTTGAACCCATCCTCAGTTTTTCAGCCAACTGATATTGAGGGTAAATGCTACTACAGGCATGTGACGAAACAAATGGTTCACAGTGAAGTAGGTACGTTACGACCGGACTATCCCTCGTCTAACGAAGGAATGGATACTATAATACCATGCGAGATCTAAACTGTGTTCTGTAACCAGGCTATTTACCGGTTCAAGAAATAAGTATTCACCGCCACTGAGCAAGAATTTCTTTTGACTAAGGAGATATTATGGGAAATATTTTGACTTCAGGTGAAGACACCACCAACTATGGGGAAGCTTGTGTTGCATCGAGACGGGAATGTTGTCGAGGTGGATTCATTTACGCAGCGTGACATCAACGAAAGCCGAGTGTGGTACCAGCATATGCACAAATTCAAACACGCTTCTGCTCGTGACTCCTTCCTATTTGACGTCACTGCTGAGTTGACTAAACCACTGCTAAACCAGGTAAGAAGTCACCATAACCGTATTCAAGGGCGAAATCCGAGTTACAACGTTACCGGTCGTTAGAGCGAAAAACTAGCGTGGTAAAACAAAGCAAAAATTATATATAAAATATGGAAGTCATAGAAGTTTTTAGGTTGGCTCCTAACTCCCTCTTGCGGGAGGTCCCACCTAGCTCAATCAATTTTTTTCCCCGCCACTTGATCCTTGATGCTTTAATTAGTTTACTTTTATAATACCTGAGAACAGGAGAGCAGAGAGTAAACACACTAGGCAAAGAGGAACAGCAGAGAGTCCCCACCACTGCATGGCTACCTTTTACAATACCAATTTGTTTTGAATAGTCTTTCATTACGAAACCTTTGTCTATATGGCTACAGGAGCTGGAAGTGGTGATCTCAGTCTCCTCGGGTGGCCTGGACCAGTTCGTGGACGCAACACCAATCCGCGTACGCGAGGGAGAGCAAAAACCTGTCATCATCAATACCACAAGACTGCTGCACTTCTTAGAGCAGGAGGTTGGTCTGGAACACCCAGAGCTGCAGCTGCAACTCGTCGCCCCTCCACAACATGGCGACATCTGTAGCGGCGGACTCTGCAACACTACTGTCCTCCACCGCGATATTCTCTATCACCACGATGACTCGGATACCGATTCGGATGAAATCCACCTCGCAGTTTACTTATCACCCGGTGACGTTTTACTGTGCAATGTCACGTGTCCGGTCACTATCATACCAGTTAATGATCAGGTGTTTAAGCTCATAACACAATCACCGTATCTAACCGTCGTCCAGGGCCAATCCCACGTGTTGTCCGATCAGGACTTGCTAACGGAGGATGCGGACACACCTCCCGAGAATATCACGTACGAGGTAGTCAGCGGCCCCTCTCAGGGTCAGCTGCACCAGTCATTATCTGCCAACTCTTCGGAGGCTTCCAGCAAAGTCCGCTTCTCACAAGAAGATGTCAATATGGGCCGTGTTGTTTACTTTCATTCTGGTCAACTCCAACCAACGAGTTTCTATTTTCGCGTATGGGACGGTCATTTCAACCCAACATACACTGTATTTAATATCCATGTGCTTCCTTTGAGCCTGAACGTAACTTCGTATGCACCCATATTTCTCCAGCAGTGCTCTAGTGTGGCTCTTATCACTCCAGACCACATTACTGTCACTACAAACGGGGAGCTCCAAAATGTTAAGTACAACATTACGCGAAGTCCTCAATTCGGTGTCATCTATTTGGGTGACTCCCCAGCAAACTACTTCACGCAGCGAGACTTGGCGTCCCGCAAAGTTATGTATATGCAGGTGGATATGATGGCCCCGGGCGATACCTTCCAACTGGCCACTTGGCTCATCGATAACGAAGTCAAACCTACGGTGGATCTGACCATGGTTGTGAAGCCTCTGGTCGTAGTAGGCGCCTTCAATCCTATCATCGGACTTAAGAACAGATTAGGCATCTTTGCTCTTGATGCGTCGCCGCTGGCCAAAATAACAAAAAGTAATCCAACTTACGAAATTATCAAGAAGACAAGGCTAGGGAGACTGAAGAAAATAGTGAGAAGCTCAGGCGAGAAGAAGAATGTAAAAGAAAAAGAGATTACCAAGTTCTCGCACGAAGAGCTGAAGAGTGGAGTTGTATACTACGTCATTCGAAAGTCCATTCTGCCGGATGAGTTTCATGGTATGGAGGACTCTTTCACGGCCCACGTCCAGGGTGCAGTGTTCCAGCCCGCCCGTCTAGAGTTTAAGTTCAAAGTGTATCCAGAGGGGACCAATGTGTCCACAACGACACTCGGGGCCATCCCTCTTCCTCCTAGACTACCAGGGCCCAAAAGCCCCGTGGGCCACGAAGGAGGGATTTCTGTCGCAAGCCCCAATATTAAAAAAGACTATATTGTGATTGTGGGAGTAGTGGCTGGAGTACTTATTCTGGCAGTAGTTGTGATTATTGTTATCCGCTGTCGGACGGTAAAGAAACAAAAGGACAAGAGTGATTTGCAGGGGCCAATGCCCCTACCTCGGCCGCCTGACGATTTGCTGCCGTCCAGTCCGCGTATCAAGCGGCACCCTGGCGCCAATGGTACGGCCACTGGCACTTTGCCCCACTGTAAGGTCATCCCGTTAGGCCCTACGGACTCCCTAGCGGGATCAGACATAGATATCAATGCGCGGTACCCGTACGGAATGTCGGATGAACCCAGTGAAGACTGGAGCAGTTATGACGCGTCGGAAGGGACCTACGCCCAAAGGGCAGCCAACCCTAACCCCATGCTTCGCCGAAATCAGTACTGGGTCTGACAGACGGCTAACCCGCTCGATCCTGAGATCGGACTGTACGTCCTGGACTGATCCTCAGGGTGTGGGCGCCAAGGAGGCTCCCACGGACGTCAAGCCTTCTGCAGTGTCGATGTGTCGGGTCTGTGCACATTACCTCTTCACTAAATCCTAGGCTGTTTCCACATGAGACTCTTGTACATTATCGTGTAATGATATCCCAAACAGACAGGTCATAATTTGCTCATATAATAACAGGTGATTATTTGCGACAACAAATCATATGCGAATGATCTTTTCAAAGAATGTGTGGTAAGTGACAATAAAATCGGTCTGGAACTGTTAGGAACGGTAGTACAAAATAATGAAGTAATCACCTGAGAAGAAGCCACCCATTTCAATTTCAGGATTCTTCACAAAACCGACCACGTTATCAAATTCAGATCAGTCGAAACAAGTACTTACTGTTCCTGTTTGATTCATTCAAAGTTTATGACGAATGTTAAGGACAAATTAATTACTGATTACCGATAAATTACTTAGATTTGTTATAAAAGACTGATAATCCTAATGTTTTTGTTAAGTAGGAGTAGTCTATGTTACCTAAGAAGATTGTCGCTTCAATCAATCTGTGTTCTGAGCCGTACATTTTTTATGCAGGAGACCAGTAAATTAATTTTTTCAATTGACTAGTTCAGTATCACCCATACCTCAGTTCAATTCAAATTTGAATCAGAAATATGTGAAATAGGGAAAGCCCAGCACTGCATTGTAATCCACACTTCAAAACATTGAAAAAATACGTGCTAGAAATCTATAAGAAAATAACGTGTACCTTTTAGCTCCACTGGAGGCTATTTTACATGCGGATATGGAAGGTGGACAGGAACTCCGGAGCGCGCAAGATAACGTGCTCGAACTCCATGTAGGAGAGTTTTCCGTCGCCATCTACGTCACACTCCTCCACCACTTTTTCGCAGACAATCTGCACCTCCTCCGCAGACAGTTCGTTCCGGGTGAGCAGACGCAGTGCCTGCTCGATATCCTGAGGCCCGATGTGTCGGTCTCCATCAAAATCTGGAATCGGACATAGACAGTTTTGGGCGTATTTTGCATTTAGAAGAATTGAAGTCTGAGACTAGTTTTTCCACTAATGCAAGTTAACCACGTGAGCCATAGTTGAAATTTATAGGCATATTGTACACCTTAATACGGTTACCTCAATTTTCCGCAGAACTTATCATTGTAAAGTCAAAAAAACAAAATAGGATCAGACTTTCGAATGATGAAACCACAAAACCACTGCGGAAGTGCCGATCTGGTGAGGCTTCGTCCGTTTAAGTGCTCTGTGACCGTAAATACCGCAGTAGGTAGATTGTAGGTTAGGACCCTAGCTAAAAAAGGAAAAAACTAAAAACTAATTACCTATGTGTTAGTTCATGACAAGGGACCCTCCTATACGGAGGTTAATAGAGCAATTTTTTTTTCCCCCGAAGTGTAGTTATCAATTCACATACCTACCAATGTATAAATATATAGGTACAGTCAACTTTAAATTACACTTCTTGTAAATTTAACCCATTACAGTAGAATATTTTTTTAAAAAATGATCATGTATGCACTTACCATAGATTTTGAAGGCGTAAAATACTTTTATGTCCCGCGGCGCGTGCTCGCTGAATACAGACAGCAAATCTAGGAAATCTTCAAAAGTCAGATTTCCTTTTCCATCGTGAGAGAAAACCTCGCAGATCCGCTGCCTGAAGGGATTTTCCTGTGACACAAGCAACAGAAGAAAGTTGAACATAAAAGTATTCACATCAATAATTAGAGGCTCACAGTAGGTAGCTCATTCCGTTCGACTCTTAAAATTTTCATTCAGTTAAAGTCTGAAACGATCAGAACGCTGTGAGGCAGAAAAGGCTGCAAAAATGAAGCATCAGACCAGACCTTGTATCCCTAAATGGTGAGAATAAGACACACTGGACTGGCTGTTCTGAAAAGTTCTGAAGGGTTACAAGCAGTAAATCATTTTTTTTTTTTTACTTTTTATACGTACCCTAAGTTCAGGTAGTTTCGTAACGAGTTCCATGGGAACGTGTATAGAAATGGCTTCATCCCTGGTCATGGACTTAGGAACAACATCCGGATTGATCTCCCGGAATCTTTTGTGAACCCGTAGTATTTCCTTCCTGGTGAAAAACGTGCAATCCTACAAGAAAATACAAACTTCTTAAAAGCAATCCAGAGCTCGATTCCTTAAGCTGTAATGCCCGTCAGATTAATCGGAATACCAGTCTGGGAAGAGTCAAACCCACAAACAGTTGGCCAAAACCTTGCAAACACATGCCATAGACCAAAACCTTGCGAACACATGCCATAGGCAGTAGGGACTGAAATCAGCCCTCGTGGCTTGGCCACTCGTCCATGGGCTGGGGCTAAAAGTCAAGTATTCTACCTGATAGTCATCAAGCTGCTCCTCAGTGAATGTGACCACCTTGTTCCCCATACTGGAGCGTACTGGAGACAAAGTAGCCCAACAGCAACAGGGGATGGGTGTGGTCCCTTTTACGATGTATTGATCAATACCTACCAACAGCTCCTCCCTCACTCTTTTATTTTATTTACTTAATTCATTCATTTGCGCTTGATATAGTTTAAGAATAAATCTGGATTGCTTAACCTGGTTTACGTCGAAACCTTTCTCTCACATATCAGAAATAATTAGATATAATATAATACCCAAAATACATAGGTATACATTAAGCTCAATTCTAATTGGTCAGATTTGAAACCGAAATAAAAATAGAAAAGCCGTTGGTTTTAGGTGACGATTTTTGAATGATTACAGTGACAGTTATCACAGGACCGCACTTCTGTTTTTCGACCAATCATCACGCTACTACCTACCTTAACATCGAAGCGACCCTGTCACTGGCAGAACTTGAAAACAGGGCTGAGAAAACCAAACTAGGGAAGGTTGAGTAGGTACTCTTGTACGATACGTTCGCTGAGGTTGACGAGCGGGATGGACGCAGGGTTGACGTCAGGCTTCACCTCAGTCTTGGATAGTCCTCCTTCTACAACCCGACCAACGACATCCGCAATGGAGACCATGGTCAAGTCAACAGCAGGCGACACCGCAGGCTGAGCTCCGAACGGCAGCTCGCCGTACCCCATGTGCTCTCCGTAGTCCTCCGCTGAATATTCACCCTACAACCAAATCACACCCCATCTTGTGCCTGTTTCTTTCTCCTTTATACATTAAGATTCTTCTTGTCCAGAAATATAATCGCCCTACTCCAATCCAACGTCAGAAACTTAAGGTATTCTAAATCTATTGTGATTAGTAAGGTTAATGTTTACCTTGAAAGGCTCCTGAAGTCGGTAGTCATGTTCATCAAAATTTCCAAGAGACAGCAATGTTCCATTTTCGCTGCTGACATAGTTCCTATCGGTCCGATCGGTTTCAAGCAGCTGACTTTGAGGGAGTTCCGTATGCATCTTGCCATGCGCTGACTTCTGATGACCTCGCAAGTGTGCTGACTGCTTGTAAGCTCGACCACAGTGGCACACGTATGGACGTACCATGTTATGGATATGCATATGTCTGTTGAGCTCACTGCGGCGCTTGAAAGCTTTAGAGCATAACGTGCAAGGGACGGGACGCGCATCTGAATGCTTAATCAGCGTGTGCTGGTGGAGACCGTCCATCCTGGTGAAAGAATCACCACACAGCTCACACACAGCCATTCTCGAAATCTCATGCCGTGTCATGTGACGACGGACATTGACTTTGGAATTGAAAACAGCTTCGCAGCGGTCACACTTGTAAATAGATTTGTGAATTCGAAGATGGGCTTTAAGCTGAGTATATGTTTTATACTGCTTTCCACAGCTTTCACAGATGAGCTGATCTTCATAAATCTTTTCATACTTGCTTTCTGGCACCACAGAGTTAGCTTTGTTGAAATGAATTTTTCGCTTTTGGTGTTTTACTAAGCCATGCATCGTACTGAAAGTTTTCGCGCAGTGCTTACAACCAAAGCACTTCTTATCCGAATGTGTGGTCAAATGTCTTTCTAAAGCGCTTTTCTTTGGGAATAGTTTGTTACATTTCTCACAGTTGAATGTCGGTTCTAAGCCGATGACTTTGTGCTTATTTCTCTTATGAGTCATCAACTCCAATTTCGATGCAACGGACACTTGGCATGTCACACATCGGTACAGCCCCGAGCTGTGAACTTTCAAATGGTTCGTCAAAATATTTTTGGAATAAAATTTCCTACTGCATAAATCGCATTTCCATTTCTTTTCGTCATCATGTTCCATTACATGTTCCTTATGTTTTTCCTTTGTTGGTAAGAATAGCCCACACGATGTACATACGAATTTCCCCTTTGAATGGTGGAGCTGATAATGGTTATAGAGGCGCTGTAATCGGGAGAAGCTCATTGGACAAAATTTGCAGGGAATAACATCATTTTCGACTTTTACGTCGGGATGTGCTTGCTTTAAATGCTCCCTGTATTGCGCCCGTGAGCTCAACTTCTGTGGACAATGTTTACAATTATTTTCTTTATGTCCAGCGAGATGTCTCACAAAATGAGTTTCAAACTTAAACTTGGCACCACAGTCCGGACAGACTAGCCCTGTTTTAGCGCGACATTTCTTTTCTTCTTTATGGCGCGAGAAATCTGAAAGAAAAGAGAAGTGACTGCGGCATAACCGGCACGACATTGGCCCAGAGGAATCCAGCTTCCCTAACCTCTTGTCAGCCGCAATCCTTCTACCACCATTGGCCTTTCTCTCCTCGTACTGCGTCACCTCACCAGTAGTTGTAGTTCCTTTTCCACTCAATCTTCTAACGCTTTTCCTAGTAAACATCTGTTTTCTTCTGCTCTTTTTAACTGATGCTACGGATCGCTCCTCCTTAACAGACATGACCAAGTTGACTGGTTTGGCCGCTTCACTCCGCGTATCACTTTTCGACTCCCAAAAGCCTGTCACCGGATCACCCAAGTGCCCATCTAAGAGTTTAATATCATGAGGAGCTTCATACTCCATGGCACTGCAATCATATTGATGCGAATCACTTTGAAACGCATGTGGATCACAAAATGCAGAAACCCGAAAATCTTCAAACCGCTCTTCAGTTTCAAAATGGTCGGTGAATGGAATATATTCTTTTTGAGTCATGGTAAGATTCAAAACTTGATCTCCCTCTAAATCTTGGTAAGTTAGGGTTTTCAACCTCAGATCATTACAGCAGTCGCTTAGATAGTCTATTGCTTCCAATCGGTACTGCAGGTCCAGCATCATCACCGCCTGATGAAGCATCATCACCTGGAATGCACAAACAGGAATGGTAAATGCTGTTTCAGTTATGGTCAAATTTTAGAGATCACGATTTTGGAGTGATGTAGAGGCGTCAAATGAAACTGAGTTATTGGACTGGTTTATCTGTAAGCGCTCAGGGAATGATTGTTAGCGTAGGCAATGGGTTCATAGGTAACAAAACTCGGTAGAATCCTACCTATTGGGACACAGTTTTAAGGGAAGTCCAGCTTCCGACTCACCAGCACACAGGCTGCACTTAACTACCTACTGTGCTGCATTCTAACCAAAGATATTTAAATTAAGCTTCCAATACGCTGAAGAAAGAGTGGGACACCTCTAGGTCCCTCTAGAAAAATGCAACCTTATAAATATGACAAACCTGCTTCTTTATATCATCTAATCCCATGATGAAAGAGTAACTGGGAAAGTGGGAAACTAGAAAGAGATTTTATTTTTAATTTCTCGTGTAAACAAAGCACGCCATGACAGAAAACGATTATCGATTGTGGTTATTTATTTTATCGATAGCTATCGAAAACTGTTTGCCGCCGCTGCGTCGATCGTTTGTTGTACGGTGTTTGTTGGACCAAAGTTTGAAACTTTCTTAATTTTCTAATCTTGAACTGAAAAAATAAAATAATGCCATTTTTATTTAAAAAGTCTTTTTTTTAGTTTTTGATAACCAACTTATTATTTAGATCGTGGTGGTATATCACAGTTTTGACTTCAACATGAGATCCGCTATGAGATTCAGATGCGGGAAACTTCAAAACTTTTATACCTGATACGAGTGATACTTACACAATATTTCCTTGAAGTGAGTATCAAAGTCGAGAGATCGGCCCAATCATTTCTGGCCAACGAAGAACAGTAGGTAAGGTTGCCATCAATAAATTATCTGTTGATGGCCTAATCATTCACGCTGGCCCTCAGCCATTTCCCCAAGAAGGTAGGTACCTAATGCCAAATAATTTCTTGGAAAATTCTTCAATGATAGGTACCTACTTCGCGCTCATGCATGAGTCTTGCTATACTAGGGCTGGGAGGGGGGGGGGGGGCATCTCTATAGTTACTTCCCCTACGGGTAAGCATTCAGGAGTAAATCACTCCGGATATATAGAAGTGGGAGTAGAGACTCAGTGGCTGTAGGTAGGAACTCACATCTTGAAATACAACCTGTCCAAACGCCTAGGTAGTTCTCTTTTTGCCGACGCCCAATGGAAATTAAACAAGAAATGAGATCGATTCCTTCCTGCTCCACAGGAACAATGCCCTATTTGAGAAACAGGAAAAAGAAGAGGTAAACAAGGTAGAGGTGGAGAAGTGAAGTCAGGGTTAAGTGGAGTTGGGAGTGGGGGACTTCCGCATCCCGAGCTGATTGAGCCAGCGAGCACCAGCGCCACGCCAGCGCCAGGGCTCTTCGTAACCAGCGCAGGACTGACATTGAGACCGCGGCCTCCACCACACTAACTGTGGCCCCCATCAGACAGACTGCGTGGCGCTCAAGGCGCACTCATCAAGAATGGGGCAAAAAAAATCGAGACTTTTCCTCTATTCCTGGTAGGTAAGTATAGCGCGCGGGTGTACTGTACGTATATCTACAGGTAGATTAGAGGGACCCCTCTTGATGGACGTCCATTGACGATGCCCTACTTCCCTAAATCTCATATCATATTCTAATCTTACAACAAGCGTTCTTTCAGGGGGAGCTGGTTCAATGCAGGAACTTGTTCTATGGAAACTTTACGACGAAGTCTTCCTATAATTACTCCAATCCCATTTCGCACGATAGCTTGGCCGTTATCATTTCATAAACGGAATAAATATTTTTATCCTGTCTAGGTATTATTAATAATTTTTTTTAATAGTTACCTGCTATGTGCCTAAAACCTCCATAGGTCTGATGTAGGATGTAGGTAGGTACCTAGTAGGTACCTCTACAACCTCTCTAGCCTGCATACCATTCCTCATGACAAGTCTTAGAGTAATGGACTATTGATAACGATAAGGAAAGATTTGTATTTTCATGGTCAAGTTCAATATGGATGAGGCTGAAGCTGTGAACGGAAGGTTAATCCCAGCGTATAAAGCCTCTATCCCTGACAATAAAAAAATGAAATAATAAATAACAGAAGTGCTGTGCTGATCGATGCAATATCCTATCGATTATCTAAGTGGTAAAGCTGGTCAAGTATAGCCCGCAGCTATCTAATCCAGACCCCGCTCCCGGCGCTCCCCCGATATATGAGCACTAGGACATGGCCATCACCAGGCCACATCGCCCAAGACCAAGAAGCGGAACTGTCAAAGGAATCATCAGTGCACACTGGACACCCACACGCGTGAGGAAGTATGGGAACCAACCGGTGGGCTCTTCCGTGTTTTAAAGCAAGGACACGGCGCGCGGCACATTAGGGTAATGCCAAGGGAAGCGGAGAAGGCTGCCAGGACTGTCCAGCTGGAGTAGATGGCCTCCAGGCCTCCTGAACTGGAGAAGTGGATTGTGAATAGCTGGAGACCCGCAGGCACAAGTCTTCTTGAGACAAGTCTTTCTTAGCGACTGTGTCAAACCTATTTCTCTGTTTTTGCATACGTACTTATATTAGAATTATTGCCCAGTCAATTTTAAATTTTATTGGCACTTATAGGTATTCTGGACGGACTGGATTATTTTCGTGCTGAAAATCTGAATGTGTAGCTTTTATGAGTTTGGAGTTTTCACAGATATTTCAATGAATGGTTCATGCCAGTATTAGGGAAGCCCACACTTATAGTAAAACGGGACAATCCGCTATTGACGTCATTCTCACCCCAAGTAGTAGCTAACCCTAAAGGCTCAACGTACCGTCAGCACGTGAGTCATTCCCACGCGCAACTGCTTAAACGAGTTTGACATACTTAAAATAGTATACCTTACAAAGTTCACAGTTGATCCATTTAAGAGAAAAATGACTTTTTCATGCAAAGCGACTCGACGTTTATAAAATCAGCAGGCTCGAGAGGGTGAACCGAATTTCCTTTCCGTGATGATTTCCACGAAAATATACAATTATAAATTAATACATTAATTTATAATTAACGTGCATAGGTACAACGCACCCTGGAGTGCCTGGTGTAGTAATGTACCCGCGCAGTAGAGTGGTTGACGACTGCATTTTATAACCGTATCCAGGGAGGGGGGGGGGGGGGGGTGAGGGTTAAACGGAAAATTAACATGCATGGTACCTACTGCCAACGTGAAGCAAAAAAATATCGGTGTAAAGTAGGCTGAAACCCCTCCATCCCCCATGACCGGTCGCGGCCGCTTTCTGAATACGGGCCTACCGAGAACCCCCTTCTTTATCGCGTGCTTGTAGAAATGGCACCAATAATTAAATTTCTTAATACTCTCTATAGTCTCTACATTTGGGAAATTTTCCATCGGCGATCCTCGTTGACCCCCCAAAGTCCCGCATGACTCATGAGTCATTACAGCTCCCTGTATATTAGATAGGTCACGGTCACGTCCAACAATAATTCTTTGACCTAAGTTGAGCCGAGTAAAAACCCCACAACGGCAACACGTTCCCTGTCTAGGTCGTCTCCAGCACAGGGATTCCCTGTTCTTAAGTAAGTACCTACTCTGATTCCATGAAGGAGTGGGTTGGTGGTGCAGCTACTCACCTTAACGAATTAACCGGAGAATAAAAATACTGTAATAATCTCCTCCAGCTTTCCAGTCACATCAAGAAAACTTCCCAAGTTACGCCCAAGGGGTCAGTTCAGTCCAGAAAATAATTCTCAAACCAATGGTACCTGCTGCAGTTTTCCACTTAGGCACTTGATTACATGTTCCAAGTTGGTTCGAAATTTCAAAGGGACCTTCATGTTGGTATACGGAAAATGTCTACCGATAGGCGGTCTATCAACATGCACGGCAGGAAAAGGGTAGCCACTCTTTGAGCCAAAAAACCCCTGCCTTCTGTAGAGAGGCATGAAAAGTGCACTACTCTGGTTCCTGTATAACATGCTGGCAGTGCTCGAGGCTTTGAGGCGCTGTCTTTTTTTTAAAACTTGGCTGCATGCACTACCGTGCATGTTGATAATACGCGACTGGCAACGTCAATCTTATTACTTTTCTATCGCGTATAATTTTCCATCAGCAACGTTTCTTGCGCTTCGCTTACCTAAGTGGAAGCTACGGAAAGCACGGTAAGGTGCGCGAGGATCGTGACATTGACCCAATTTTTCCGGCAATAATTTGAGTATAGGACAATGGCGCAGCCGACTTATTGAACTGAAGGTCGAGAGTCCAGTCCTTGTTCCTTCCATATTGGCAGTGAGTCCCGGTCTCTTGTCTCCTCCGCATATTAACCAAACTACTCACCTCGGAACCAGGTATATGGGGAACCAGGTACTTTTGCCGCACATGTCTGAACCCACTTTCATACCTAACACACATCAATCCATGAGTCATGTCCGCAGGATATAGAACAGGGGGTGGGGGGTTCCCTCACAATGGAAATTTTTAAATAAGTGCCGAATACTCTCAGAGAAATAAAAGGACAAGTCATTTTTCCCCTCCTTCTTACTTACTAGTAATGGAAAAAAAGCTAGAAATATAAGCTGGTGACAATATAGTCCATGCGGTAAATGGCGGAAAGTAGGTATCTGCAGATCTGCATAGTTATCTTCAGTGTATAATGTGTATACTACGTTATATTAATTTATTTCCAAACTATATTTAAGGTTTTCCGCTTCATCATGGCAGCAACCTAATAGGAGTTAGGACCATGCTCAGGGTTATCACATCACGACAAAGATTTCCTTTGCCATCGTTTATCTCAGTGGTTGTCTTTCTCTGTCCTTCTGTCCTATCGCTGTTTTTAGCGCCTTACTTGCCTACCAGCCTTAAAGCTATAGGTAGATAGGTTCACCAGAAGTCAGTGGCGGAAGAACCTATAAACTCTCAACGAACACATCAGGAACGGAGTTATTTTCACGATCTGCCAAGCAAACCTGCCTACTATCGACTACCTCAATAAGGCCTAGACTTCCATTTAAGGGTCAGTGCTATAGGGTAATGTACCTACAGTAGACGAAGCCGTATAAGATCTTGAATCTTGACATTGGCCTCTGACCCAGTAGTTCCCATGTAAGGTGTCTATACCTGCGCGAGTATAGAGTATTCAGAAAGTCTTTCGCAACAGAATAATAATTTCTATTGATCTTTTCAAATTCGGTAGGAAGTACCTAGATAGGTATACCTACCTACCGGATATACCTATAGGTATGCATATCTATACGATTATTATTGTATTCTCGATCTACTCAGTTTTTCGAGGGAAGTAAAGCAAGTTTGCTCATGGTATGATTGAGGACCGGCTGGAGCAGAACCTTGAGGCCAGCTTGCCGCTTGGGCGATGTGAATGCGACGGCCTTGCAACGCATCTCTGTGTACGAGCGATACTCGATAGATATATTGGTGACCTAGTTTTCCCCCTTCGGTGCGGTACGGCCTCTCGCACAAAACCCGCAGCTCACATGACAACCGCCATATTATTATTATTGCGAACGTAGGCACACTTGAAGGCAAGTGGTAAACGTAGAACTAAGGTAAAATGTTGAATAGTGTTACTCTTGTAAGGTCTAGAAATGCAGAGTTCAAAAACTTCATTAACTTTATTCAAAGCACATGCAAATACCAATTTGGGCACATAAAAACACACGTTTTCTGCACAGTAGAAAATATTTTATTAACAACATAATTTAATAAATAGTGGTACCATTATTTAATAACTTAATAAATTAAGGGAAATATTTACAGAACTTCGACTCACTTCCGAGAGTGAGGTGGGTTTCTTTAAGAGCCTGTGACACATAAATAAATAGGTATAGGTAAGGTATAAGTCACTTTGTTCATTCGTTTGAAATAGAAATGATACAACACTTAAAGTGGTAAGTTGGCAAGCCAACAGATCAAATTTAGGAGTAAGACATTAGGAATGAATAGGTACTCATCATTGTACCGAGTGCGTCTCATGCAAAGGGAGATAAATTATACTTAAAAACAAATCTTATTAGAATGATTGCCACGTTTGAAGGCGTTATTTAAACACTACACCTCAGTAGGTAGCAAAATTACTAAAAAAGAAAAAACCATTAAATCCCAATGCATTTGCAGACTCTCAGTTAGAGCAGAAATAAGAATGTACTTATGATTTAAATAAATGAAAAATAAATAAGTGAAAAGATGGATGGCGCAGGTACCTCAGTAGCACAGGCTATCGGTACCTACCTTCCCGTCTTCGGGGTAATAAATACATCACGTAGGATTGACGAGTTTTGATCAAACTAAAAACATAGGTGTAACCAAACTGGTTGACTAGAAATCAGACATGTGGTAACAATTGATTGGTGTGATTCAAATAAGGACGAATCCGGTTAAGAAAATAATTAATTCCAGGAAACTAGAGGGAGTTGAGCATTTTACCGTCAATTAAGTATAGTTCCAAAAAAGGTTTTCATCAATCCTTTCGACTGAATGAATAATTGGTCATTAAATCGACATGATAATGGATGAAATTATAAGTGGAAGAAAAAGCACACCTTGGGTAATATAACAAAATGGATAATTCGATCCACATAGCAGGAATAGAAGGTCAGGTCTCTAAACATCGTTTTGTGCGACACCAAAGCCCTTGGACCCGTCAGGACCTTTCGGCATCCGGACAACGTTCTCGGGCATGTGGGGGGCGCAGGCAGCCCCGCACGAGGCCGGCAGGGAGAAAGAGGCGCGGCTGGGCGAGTTCGGTAGGGCGTGGTGCTCGCATGGGCCAACGCCGAAGGACGTCCGTCTTGGCAGGTCGATCACATCTCGCGAGTTGTTACGAGACAGGAAAGGTGGAGCGAAAACGTCTGATCCAACGGACTCGCGGCTGTAACGCCGGAAGTTACTTCCTTCCGAAGAAATACTGTCGCGACTGAATCTACGAGTCAGCCCAGCTTCACTGCCTGATGTGGAGTCTCGACTGAAGCGCCTGGGGAACTCATTAGGACGAGAGTAAGAGCCAGAGCTCTCAGATCCAGAGTCACGGCTGCATCGCCGAATTCCACCACAGCACAAACCATCGGTTCCCGAAAACCGCCGGGCCATAGGTATTTGATAGACGGGCTCCTGCCCCTCTCTTGACAAGGAGAATCTGCGGTATCCTGATGGCACAGGTGAATCATATCCTGACCCAGAGCTGGAGTAACGACGGTCACCACAGTGGTTGCAACAGGCACAAGACCGGTACTGATCACGACAGCCCGAGTCACTGCTCCCCGAGTCTCTGTTGGAAGAAAAGCGACGCTGAGGGCGAGATGAATCGTTGGTGCGTGTTGGATGAGGTGAAGAAGACCGTCTTTGCCGGTATCGCTGTTCTAACTCGGCTTCCGAACCACTGGGACAAGAGGACGACAGCTCCCCATCAGCTAACTTATTCACAGCGGTCTTCTTGCTTTGAGGGCGTTTCTTGCGATCTGTGGACGGTGGGGCATTCAATTCAACCACCTTCATGCACTTATTATCCGTGCGCCAATCACTATCTTGCTTCTCAACAGCCATTTTAGCTGACTCAGTTCTGTCAAATTCCACAAGAGCTGACACAGCTCCATTCATCTCCGGATGTTTATTGGCAAAAGACCGGACATCAGCGGGAATGGGGTTTCCCGGGCGCAAAATTCGGATTAGAGCAATTTCCCCACATCCTCGGAATAGCTCAGCTACACTCTCAATGGTTGGTTTCTCCATTGGTAGATTGATGGCTACAATCGTGCGAGACGGGGTTGTTTGATCATAGGGTGGCAGAGGTTCTTTACGTCGCAGCTTTGTGCGCGCTTCGTTTATTTCAAGCTGGGTAGACCTCTCCAAAGCGTAAGCTACAACTCTCCAGTCCTTAGCTAAATGTTTCACTCTCTTAAAGCTTGAGATCAGTTTGAGAGAAACATACCCCTCTTTGTTGCGTTTGACGTGCTTTAGTAGGAAAGCATCCTTGGTAATGTTTATATCCGAAAAGTAGAACTCCACTTGAGCTACGATGCGATTGGCGAGATCATCATCAGGAGGTATGAATGGCTCCTCATCATCATCTGTACGTTCGTCCTTGGAGGCAGAAGTCTCATTTGCAACCTCACACCCCGAGTCCTTCTCGGTTGATGACACGTTGTCTTCACTGCCGCTCTCCGACGTGTCGTTATCCATTCGATGCTTTTTGCCCATTACGAAAGGCTTGGCATCGTATGATAGGGAAACGTCGCTGTCGTTGCTAGCGATGCTATCACGGGTGTCCAAATGCTTGAGGACGGCTGTATGGCCGGGGACGGTCGGTGCGTCCTCCAGCTCGGATTCGGCGATGCTGTGTAGGACCAACTCCTGGCTGGCCGGCAACACTTCAATCACTGACACATTTTCCACCATGGACGACATTTTCAATGACTAGTTCGTTTCACGAAGTAATAAATAGAATAAATAAGTTATTTATCCCACACTCCTTGATCAGTACAAGGCTTCTTGGGCACTTAGAACACAAAATTATAGACCGCGAAACTCGCTCCGCATGGCACTGCACGACTGCTCGGTGCGCACCTACAACGTGGTACAACGGCTACTACGAGTCAACTGTGCTGAGTCGGAGTCCCTCAAGGCCTTATATAAACATTGGCCACCTGAACGCCGCTCGCAGCCTGTGTTGAGCTTACGAACTAGGGCAGGAAGGAACTGGAATCGCAGTGTAAGTTGCTGACTTTGGAAGTGCCGGACATACCTCCCAAGGCAACTTCCCCGATCCCCATAGTTCAGCAACCGGTTATTGTTGTCACCGACGTAATAATGGAAGCCCTAAAAAGATAGAACTGACCGAGTTAAATAATAATATGTAATATGTTTTTACTTTTTACGATTACTGACCTGCCTAATCTGCGAGGATTTGAGAGCTTTTTATTAATTTTAAACTTAGTTAGAGAAGCTAGATTTTCACACCCTCCTGCAAGTGTGGAGTACGGAGGATGTAAATAGTAATTAAGTACTTCTTAACTTCTTACCTATATTATCAATACGACATACGACCTATTGATGATTTATTAAATATTAGGGAGATTGGGTTGCAGCGGCGCGGCGTGGTGATTGCGAATTATATTTGGAACTAGGTGTTCTATATAGGTATTGCTTGACATAATTTCTGGATAAGTGATAGAAATAAAAAAATAAAAAACTGAAAATAAATAATGACAACAAACATTTCATTCGAAGTCATGTAATCATGCCTATAGTTTAAATTATAGAGAAAAAGGTACCTAAGTACCTTTTATAAATTCCAAAAAAATGCATGGTATAGGTACATAGGCACCTATAGGTATATATATATAGGTATATATAGGTACATAGGCACCTACAATATGCTTCGGTCATTCTTTCCCATACCGAGAACTTATTATGGGCCACATAAGCTTCTAATGTAGGTAGCGTTTGCTGCTAACAGAACTCTCCCAATTAGAGTCTAATCTAATCATTCTTCAACTAACTCTCAGGGTCTGAGCAGACAAATCGTCCAACTTGCGTGCTGAGAGGTCTGGGTTCGAATCTCGGCGTAGACAATATTTTCCGCTAACAGTATAGATGTCCTATTCGTCTTCGGCCAACTGCCAACTCTACTTTGGCTCCGGCCGAATTCGTGTGATGTTATCCCAACCGGGCATTCACGCCCATTTTCTCTTATAATATTCAATGGGTCGGGATTGAATGGGGGATCACTGACTTCGAAAAATCCTGGAGGGAGTTGACAGTCCTCACCCCTTACCAATAAACAGGCTATAGGTATAGGTAATTGCCCGTTAGCACGGCTAAGAATTGGTCGGTTACAACAGAGCAGTGACATGGAGTGGGAAGTTACGTATTAAGCCCTTGCTGTTGCTGAGTCAGTCACTACCTTCACCGGCCAAATCCAATTTGCGGTGCTGACTCAACGACCTTGCCTTATATGGGCATCAAATCATCACCCCATCCATCAATCGATGCTGTGGGATGACGGAATGTTCTGTTCCCATCGGGTAAACACTATGGAAAGGAGTACCTAGGAGGTGACACATTCATAAGTTTTTCCTCGTTTTTCTTCTTAGAGCTTATTAGAATTTTGACCTCCCGTCCCTATATAAGCTACACACAAGTAAAAAGACCCTAAAACGTTAAAAGTCGACAAATTCAAGTGCATGTATGTACCTATATTAGTTTGAATGAGAAGCACAGGGTCACAGTGTGACGTGAATCTATGCAGAACATCAGGAGTTTTTTCTGGTCCATGCGGTGCTTTCAGATCTGTACTTTGGAATTTCCCTCCTGCATTACAGAGGTGCGTGAACTAAAATAACGCATAACCTCGCATCTCACTGTGGGAACAAAATAGCGTCGACTAGCCTTTATTCGGCTTCAATAACATCAGTGTGTGCCGAGGAGGGCACCTGGAAAACCTTAGGTACTAAAATATACTTACTTTTCATTTTCAAAAGGATTTTCTTATTTATTGCTATAATCAATCTAATTTTGCAATGTGCCATAATCCTGTCCCCATTCCCTTTATTCGCATGTAGGAAACTACTTAGGTACCTAATATTGGCAACTCTGGTTGGATGTCCTCGTATTAGGGGAAGAAAATCCCTTGGTACTCCCCTCATAGTAGCCCTAGGCACCCGAATTATTTGTTAGAAAGGGAAGTTATATAGGCATAAAGAACTTTGGTATGCGGCAACGATTGCCACATAAGCCAAGTCCAGCTCAGGTAATTGCTCCTGAGCTGCCAGAGGGTTGTTACAGCATGGCTAAGGCTTCCGTAACTACCCCTTCCCCCTCTCCCCCTTCTATACCCTCTGACCGGACCCTCCAAGCCTAATCCCAGCCAACACTACGGCCCCTACCCCCTCCCTCTCTCCCCTAAGCCGAGGCTTTTCACCATAACAGATGAAAGACTACAATCCTTAACGGCTGAAGTAGGTAATAACAATAATTATAGTGACGCTACGGTGCGGTACCAGGTATTTAGTGACTACAAATTTTGATCGGGTTAATTACTATGACCCACAATGAGCCCTCAGCCCTTACAATTTATTAGAATTCCACCGAGCACCTCTGCGAGTAACTATTATATTATAGGTAATACCTAAATAAGGAATGTGAAAAATGCAGTAGAAAACTCTCGAAAGCAAAAGAAGCGAAACAAGGGCTTCCAAAACTGTCTAGGTACATTTCAAGAAGATAAAAAAAAAGTGCATGTAGAAGGAAAACTGAACTGATAAAAAACACTCGTTCGCGAGGTGACCCGGTGGAACAAATCCAGTAGGACTCACAAAAAACTATATTTACGGAAGTTCTCCCAGCAAAAACCTGAGGAGTAAGTGGGTAGGTAGTAGGTAGGTATGTATATGATGGCCACAACATCGTGCAGAGTTGAGAAGCCTTGGCGGCCCGGCGCGAGCCAGGAAGTATTTACTGTATCGAGCAGTCGAGCACCACGCTCCCTCTGTTGTTGTTTACTTCATCAGGACACGCTGCTTGAGCACAGAAGATCCAGGGGCAAGGTCTAAATACTGTAGCAATGTCAAGACCGATCCCACTACTCAGTGTGTAGCGATCAGTGGACTCCGAATTTAATAATTGCATACCTAAGTAGGTATAGGTACGTAGGTATTTAATTTTTTGTAATATTTATGCTAGCAATAGTTGCAATAAATTCTGGTAGGGAAGTGTTACCAAACATTATGGCGTTCAAACCTACACCGTATCACCCCGTAGGTATAATTTTACAACCTGACTCACCAACAAGGCCGTACCCAGGAAAATATTTCGGGGGGGGTTTAGGTACCTAAGTAGCACGAAACTATATTTTCTCCTTCAAAACTTAATTCTTTCTAGTGTAAAGCCGCATAGTTTCGGGGGGGGGGGGGGGGTTAGGGGGGTTCAAACCCCCCCCCCCCCCCCCCCCTGGGTACGGCCTTGCTCACCAACTGTCTGTATCCCAGATTTAAAAATTATCATGGCGTGGAGGTGAAGCCCATGCATACATGCATGCATGACTGACTAACTTTTTGTCCTCACCTATACACAGGCATGGAAAAATTAAAAAGTAAGTACCTACAGTAAAAATTTAGGAATATCAGGAAATATTTCTATAGTTGCTACGCCAGGGGTGATAACTTGCGACTAAGCCCTTTCGCCTCATAATATTTAAATAGCTTCAATAGGTACCAAGGTATGATACCTAGTAGGTAATACCCTTTTCTACTTGTGAGTCCTGTGACAAGTACTTGCGGTCTGTTCGCACTGAACGGTCAAGGAGAGTGACTCCATGGCCTGATGAAGTGGGAAGCAACTACTCTGCTCCATCTACCAATCTCACTCAAATCGTGTCATTGTCTATGGACATTGGTGACAAAGAATTTCTATCAATCCTAGAGTTTTTCTAGTATTAGTGTTAAATACAGCGATGACGCAATAACGTTTGTCTTTATTTCTAAGGCTTCTCACTGGTCAGCGTATTTTTTATCACATAGGGAGATCCTATTGCAAATTCAAATGAGAGATATTGTATAATTATTTAGGTACTGATACAAACTAAATGATTGACATTTCTTTGTCCATGCAGAAATTTTTTGTTTCACCTTGATGCACTTCTTAGGTATCAAGACTTTAATACAATTTTGAAACTAATGAGATTTGAAAGTAAAGAAGTAAAGTCGTCAAAACTTTTCCCTCCAAAACTTACCGAACAGTCGACAAGGCGGTGTAATGCAGAGTTGCCAAATCAAATATGAAAATAAAAATAGTTACCACACCCAAATGAAACCTGTATATAATAAATTTAAATAATTATTTAAAGTTCTATATTCATTTAATAATAATTACAGGAGGACTTAGCTACAACTTTGAAGTTTAGGTTAGAAGGGCGGCAAGTCGGCAACTGGGCAACATAGGTCACGTGACTACAAATACCTTTTTAAGCGCATTTTGCAGGTAAGGGTTTTTCGTCAAATTGACCGGTTTCTGTGCATTTTCAGAGCTAAAACTAATCTTAAATAGTTAAAATACCTTACAGAGATTTGAAGTAACAGCCGTAGAACCTTTTGAGGCTTGAAACGTCCGTGTGACAGCTTGAGAAACCTTGGCCAAAATGCTGGTTGTCATCCATGGCCTGCAGCCTAAACAGAGATTGAAATGGCGTCTATCGCACATGGCTAGTTGGAACCGGGTGAATAACGTAAAGATTCTCCACTAAAACAGCTCGACAAAATTACGAAAACGTCTTTAAACATCACAAATTTTTTAATTACTCAATTTTACCATGGTGGCCTTTGTTTATGATGTTGTTTTTATGGAACGGATTGAAAGAGATGCGGAGTATTGGCCTAAACCTATAGATTCAATTTTCCCGGATATATTATTTCTCTCTGCCTGCTTTCTACTTGTTGAAATGTCTGGGTTGTACACCTTCCTTGGTTCCTTGGTGTGTTGTCCGAAAAATTCATTTTATTAGAATCGAACACACCCACTGCAGTAGTGTTGTGGGACTGATGCACCCATGGTCCATTTATCCCAGAGTTTTTGTCGTTTGGAGCCACTTTAGAAGGGTCAACGCAGTTGCTTTGCGTACGCTTGGAAGCCCATCGCTCTGAGTGGATAGCAGTGTAGTCCTGACTTTCCTGAGCAATGGGCTTCTTACTATCTTCTAAAATGTTACATCGATATATTAGCCATAATTTTATAGTTTATAAGTAGTCCATGAAGTCGTTTACTTTCGTCTGTATTAGTAAACGTTCCCGCTTTGATTAGGCACCTTGGTCCGTCCCTGTGCTGTACATTCGACACCTACCTTTCAAAGTTTTCATGCAGAGGTGCTTTAGAAGCTAACATATGGAACTGAATATACAAAATCGTTTGCCATCCAGCTACTACAATATCCGATCTCCATCAGCTAGGCAAGATCCCCTTCCGCCTGCTTAATCTGTTACTCTCGTTGATTTATATTCAATTTGCCGTTTCAGTTTGGTGTAAATAAATTGTACATAGCGTGGAGATGAATTCGACACCCCGCACCGCCACGCGCGGTGGCAACAAATCAAAGTCGGATTCAGGATCCGGCAAAGGACACAAATCGGAATCGAAAAGAGATGGCCCAAAAAACAACGACACATCCAAAGCCCAGGCCGCGGAACGCTTCACTCACATCACAGAATCTGCTTCAGATGAATCCAGCCTTAAAAAGATAATAACACGTGTAAGTCTGCTTTATTGTTTACAGAAATAGTCGTTACATAGTCAAGTTATGTACCGCTGCAGGATTTCAGTTAATTATTAAGCGATATCATCCCCACCGTCGGTTCCGGATCTGTTCCAAAGAAGAAAACGAAAAACAATGCTGTTCAAGCGAAGCTTGGTTCTGTTGTCTGTAAATATATGTCCACTGTAACAGATGGGAGGATGAATCCAAAATTAAGTGTAAGGCGGGTTCCTTATGTTTTTTCATAACATTTGACTAAAAAACTGTTGTACTTATATTCCTTTTTAATACCTAGTAGATTTCCGAACTAAGAATATTTGACAGTTTCCTTGAAAATAAGTCATAAGAAACTGTATGGGCACAGCCTTTGTTTTACGGGGAAACTGAGAAGAATACAAAAGTATTCAGATGTACTTATAGGTAGCCAAGGTGTAAGTTTTAGAACATGATGGTTCAAACTAGTAAGGAACATTTAGCTCTTTCTTGTAAATTTGGAAAGATATGGGGGGCATGAGTCATGACTACACTAAAAGGTGAGTCACACCGAGAGAATCCGTGCTCCAGTTCACGTTCTGTTATCCAGGTTATAAATGTGATTAACGTGACTGAAGACGAAGTGATGACAGCGTTATATGACTGTGACTACGATGAAAACACAGCCATCTTAATGCTGCTCGAAGGCGAAGCCCAAGGAGAATGGGAAACATCTGGAAAGAAGAAGAAAAACCGGCAGGCGAGCACATCGAAAGGGGGCGAGGCGGGGAGTGGGCGTAGCCCGGGGGAAGCTGAGGGTGAAGACGGGGACCCGCAACCCCTGGCGGCCAACCAAGACCGGGAACGGTCCCGCGGACGCGGTGGCGGCGCGCCCCGACTTCGAGGCCGGGGCGGTGGTGACTCCCGTGGGCGTAAGTTGACATCCTGTACCCGTATATGAATATGATCATAGTGGCTAGTTAAGTGTCCTGTGAGTCCAAAACCAGGAGTTGTACTGGCGAATGACTTCACTCTCACTGGTGACCCGCTCAGATTGTAAAATTCAACTTATTTGGTATAAGTACTGACTTGACTCACTGAGTAGGTTTTTAATGAGTTTATAAAGCCTAATAGCCCTGTTGAAATAATCGTTTGGTTTTTAATTAGTCTAACTAACTAGCTGATTGAGACTTAACTGATAAAAGAGATTGAGGTGTAATCAAGTGGAACTTATTTTCCGCGACTGGTGGATTATAAAAGATGATAGGAATAGTAGGGCGGCAGGCTGAATATTTAGTAACTTACAATGCATTTTGGAATGATACATGTTAGGTAATCCTTATAGTACACGACAGCCCATTATGTACGGAGTTAAACTGGACCCAGCTCCTGTATGCAATATGTCTCTGGTGAAGGCCCATAGCTGGTTCGATGTCTTCTTCCTGACTCCCCCAACTTTTGTGACCGCTTGCCAAATTCCCGCATTTATAATGCACTATTGTTAAGCTGATAGGCAGGAACCAAACTGTCTTGGAAGCTGCAATGATTTCGATAAAATTCACTCTATAACTACAACCTCATACTGTTTTCCTTATACAGATGAAATTTTCACCCTTGTTTGTTTACCATTCTCTCAGTGATTGTATTCTGCTTGCAGCTGGTCGCGGGCGAGAGAACAAAGAGAACGAAGGCGCTGGTGGTGAGGACGGGTTCCGTGGCGGACGTGGTGATGGTTTTCGCCGTGGTGGACGAGGCATGAGCAACGGGCCTGGGGGGAGAGGCGGGCGGGGGGGCCGCGGCGGTGGCGGGCGGCTCGGTTCCCGCACCTTCCAGGGCCGCGACGGTCGGGAGGGTCGAGAAGGACGCGATAGATCTGACGGAGACCGCTTCCCCAGCACCATCGATACGTGGAACCCCGCAGGCTCACAAGACACCAATGAGAAACCCCTCAAGATGGGTAAGTGCCTATGTCTGCAGCTTTTAATTCCTAATTCATATTTTTTCGACCAACGATATGCAGAGTGCCGCTGATGTTTAAAAAGTCCTCGTAGCAATTCGTAACAACGTAATGTATATGCGTCATTGATTGTTACCGTTCAGGTGATGGAACATTATCTGATGGCGTTGAACTTCATCCATGGTGTGAATCTGTCAAAATTCCCGGTGATATTCGATAAAGATAAAGATGCTGATTAGGGAATCACTTTCTCGCGTCATTGATAGCAATAGAGTAGGTACTTCCTTGTGGTCGCATACCTTCCTTCTGGTGTTATGTGGTGTCGATTTAGCGCTAGTGTGGGCTTGCCAGTTGTTTGGGTCTTTGAGAACTTTTCATACCCTTGGTTAAGTATTAGAATTCTGTATTTTCCACTCCAGAAAATTGGTCACTAGACGTGGAATAATAGTTCACTTGGAACAATATTAATACATTGTGGACTTAACATTCTTAAATTTTGAACGGTACAGTTTAGAGCCATTTTTCTGTACAGAATTTATGCACCTTAACGTCTTCTTATGGTGCATTCGACAATTCTCAGTTGGTGTCAATTTCAAGCATCCCAGTTAAATTTATGTCGTTCAATCCAGCCTAACGTGGTTATGTTTTGGGTAAATTTTCAGAAACTTGGGGAGACAGTTTTCCGGCTCCGGAAGACTGGGACAATGAGGAATATACAGGTTCCTTAGCCGACAGTAAGGTATTTACACCGAGTGCTCTAGAAACTTCTGTAGTTGCTCCTGAACCGCTTGAAGAGACTTCCAATCAAGACCTTTTGTCTATGGCAACAAGCACAGCCCAAGACTTTCGCCAGTCCAGTGCGCTGCCTTCTGTAAGTTGACATTCTTTTCTGTCATTTTCTAAGAACCTTCGGTGGTAGATGGATTTTCTGTTTGCGTTGAGTTCTTTGCTAATGACTAATCTCCCCCTAACTCTAGTCTCAGGAGCAACTAGACAAGTTTTAGTTCAACAAAAGTTTTCATTGTTTGCTTGAAAGGAAAGAATGAAAGTAAGCAGTGGTCATTACTCATTACAGTTAACTGATTAAATCAGTGCTTTCATTTTTAACTTTGGTACCATCGTTGCATGACGTAAAAGAACTTGAAGGATGATGTGCTTTCTGTCGTGGTTTGTTTCTGTTCACAAAAACTTTTGTTGTTGAACTGAAACATGTAGTTGTTCCGTTCTTCGTTTGCAGCATGAACCCCGGAGGAAAGGGGAGAGGGTTAACCCTGGTGTATTTTCTACACACCGTGGAACTTTTTGCGCAAACATTAAGTCTATAAAGTTAGCATTCTAGGGGAGATCGAGGCCTTTTGTACTTTGCTAGTGCTATAGTAAATGGCATTTCATGATAGCGCTTTCTGTTTATTTCGTCGGAGCATGCAACGCATGAAATCAGTGTTCCATGTTCAGTTCATTTGAAAAACCTAAACAGCACCATTGTTCTACAATGAAATGTATAAGCGTAGGAATCGTTCTCAATTATTATACTTTTAAAAAAGCATATTTTATCTGTAGAATGAAAATAGTGATTTTCTGATTGTATGAATTAATGATTGAAGCTGTTAGATATCTTCATGTGAAAGAGGCTGTTGTTGACAAATGGACAACGGTTAAAATCGGTGCTGTGTGGGTGAATAAAATGCACTTTTAAATTTACCAATAGAATCATCCGAGCGATGATGCGACCAATGCGTGGTAACTGATATGAAGGGTTACGTGAACAGAAATAGACTGATACCCTTCGCCCGGTGTTTCAGCTAGGCCGGTATGTCATTTCAGATACACTTTATTCAGAAAAAATGTTCAAAAGCTACCTGGAATCATATCTCCCTATCTGTAAAACATGCCGTACGGTGCCCTGGTAGCGTCATACTAATATTACTATTAATACAGCCAAATGTTCAGTTTAAGGTTAGGACTTTCTATATACTCGTGACTCTTGTGTACAGTGTCCCTTTCATGTAAGCGAAGCATAGTAACTCCATCATTCATCTTGCCATAGTAGGTACCTGTGCTTGTTTCCTTTTAATCTGCATGTTGGTGTAATGTTGTACAGTGACTTTAATAATCACTTCTCCCTGTCATTCTTGCAATTGTAAATATATTTTCTTTTTATTCTGATTTCAGTTTTACTGGAATGGCACATTTTATAGTAGGTCCGGCTGAGCAGTTTTAGACATTGAGATCACCCCATTTTATTCGATTGCTTATGCTCTAAAAGAACAGATTAAGAAAAGGTTAGTTGTTTTATATAGGGCAGTGGTGATTTTTATGAGTATTTCTAGAGTCCGCTACCTGTCGGAGTAGGAACGCTGAGCACGGCGCAGGCACAATACCTGACTCAACTGACACAGCAGTCCGCGGAGAACCTGAAGGCCAGCGCTGCTGCCGCTGCGACGGCATATGGTCAGGCGGAGAGTCTTAAATCAGCCGTGGGTATTGGAAGCAGCGGATCGTATGCTCAGAGTGCAGGTTACGGACAGACAGCAAACTACGGGCAGACCAACTACGCTCCTGCAGCATACGGTGCCCCCACTACGGCGTATCCTGCCTCGGCTGGCTACGCTGCCACTTCTTCAGGAGGCAGTGCGTACTCGGCGGCTCCCGCACCAGGTATTACTTAAATAACGGATAAACCATAAGATTAGTGCACGGCTAGTCTTTTTGATAAATGTTGTGAGGGCTAAACCTATTTTTAATTCTTAGCGAAGTGACTATTACAATCAAGGTCCCTTTTCAGACTGAATATACATTCGCTATTTGTTTACGCTTTTTCTGCACTCTTTATGAGGAAACTATTGGAAATACATAATATATGTCTTTAACTCCTTTTAACCGATCGTAAATTCGCAACGTAGCCAATTAATTTGTGCCTTAAAATACATATTATTATATTTCATAATAACATACAAATATTCAACTGCTCCACTCAACTGTAACGTGTCGTCCACCTTTATATCCCAGATTGTTTCCTCTTATGTACTCAGAACCAAATGCCTTTTTACAACCTTCGTTCAGTAAATTAATTTTAACTGTCGACCAAAATTAACTATAGTCTTTGGGTGATCTCAGGCAATGCCTACTCAGGGGCAACATCGGCGCAGAGCAGTGCTTATTCCGCAGCTACATCTCTTCCTGGTAATGCATATTCGGCGGTGACGTCGGTGCCAGCAAGCGCATATTCTGCATCAACGTCTGTTCAGGGTAATGTTTATTCTGCATCCACGTCTGTTCCGGGTAATGCATATTCTGCATCAACGTCTGTTCCGGGCAATGCATATTCTGGAGCTACCTCCGCTCAAAACAGTTCTTACGCAGGAGTTACACCTGCGCAAGCAAACGCATATTCCGCCGCAACGTCGGCCCCTACCAACGCATATTCTTCAGCGACATCGGCCTCCGGGAACGCCTACTCAGCGGGATCTGGCGCCTTCCCGACCACCGCTCAGGGTTACCAGACTTCCAACAGCTCAACATTCGGGGTCTATCCGTCCGGTGGGGATGGGAGCTACACGGCGCAGAGCTATTCTGCGTCCACGGTGTCTTATGACGGCACCACCGCGACGTCTGATGTGAATGCACCCTCCGCGCAACCCCCACGTGCAAAGACACAACGCCCGAGGGTCCCTCCTCCTTCGAAGGTAAATTTGATCTGTAATTACTCCGAATATGATTTTATTCCTAAGGGAAAAAGGTAATTGTTAAATTATCAGAAGTAACTTCAAAATTGTGAATTTTATAGTAGCTTCTCGTGATGCACAGGAAAATCAATGGTCTCTCTTCATCGCAGACTTTCTCGATCTGTATTAGATTCCATCTAGTGCTGTGGAGATGCCAGAAGATCCGGTCAGTGCGAGCGTGAGCTCACTGGACGTGCAGTTCGGATGTCTCGAGTTTGGAAGTGATGGCGCGACATTCGACGCAGGAACAAATCCCAGCAGCAAATTCGCGCAACCGCCGCCTGCTGCCACTTCAGTTGCTGCTACGGACCCTGCGTCGTCTGGTGTCCCGACCACAGGCCTGGACACAGCGGCCAATCAGCAAGCCTCCCTGAACGCTTACTCCGCTGCAAAGAATGCTGCGGCTGCGGTTAGCAGTCAGCAGTCCACTCTAGTCAGCGGACTCTCTGGAAAAGGAGTACGTAGGCTATTTTTGTTTTATTTTTTCCTGTTATGATGATAAAATTAGTCGTAGAACTTTCCTGAGAAATTGATCCTACGTCACCTAGCATAGTTCTGAACCCTGGTATTGCAGCTCTTGCGCAGGTAGTCCGTTAAGAAGCTTCTGACTGATCTCTAAAGCGGAATTAACGTTACTTTATTTTCTTGTTTCCAGCTGACTAATAATGATAGTCTCAGTATTCAGTCAACGGGTGATCATAAAACGAGCTACAACTCACAGCCGGCTCGGGCGACCAGTTCCGCTAGCGGCTTGGACTTGACCAAGTCGGACGTCGGGAGTCTCTCTTACGCTTCCGCCCCCTCCGCGGCGAATTATACTACGTACCAAAACCAAAAAAGTAGTAGCGGTGTCTATCAACCCACCAGCTATTCCACAGGGTCTTATACAGCGCCGCAAACTACCTACTCGAATGCTGTGCCGAGCTCTTACTCCACAACATCTTACAATAGCCAGCCTTCCGCAAATTCATTCCCAAACAGTTCCTACAGCTCACAACCTCCGAACGCGACAAATTATGCGGCCAGTGGTGCTGCATACCCTTCTGCCAACTCTTTCCAAAATGCGAGTCAGAACTACCAAAGCGGCACAGCCTCCGTCTACGGTGCGGCGCTTACTTCCGGTTACTCTGCAGGATACCAAAACAGTTACTCGGCCAGCTCTGCATCTACAGCGAAGCTCAACTCTGGGCTGAGTACGACGAAGGAGTCGCAGGAGTACGCGTCCTCCACTGTGAGCACCACGAGCACGACGTCATCACTGCTAACCAGTGCTACCACGCAGCAGCCCGCCACCACCTCTTCCTCCAAGATTTCCACAGGGGCGAGTGAGTGTTCAATTTTTTTCTCCTTCTTTTCGACACTACCTCAGAAACTTTTGGATCATCTCCTGTTCCGAAATGTTTATTTTTATCAGGAACAATGTTGGAATTTAACACGCAAGTTTTTTTTCACATAACTGGATTGTTAAATCCCAGCATACAAAATTAGTCTTCGTGGAGGTGGAATTTTCGTGGAATTCTGCATTTCATAACAAAAAATACTCTCTAGTTTCCTGGAAGAAAATAAGCAAAAGCTCATCTGGTGTTTCAACTCTTTTTTCTTGGTCGTTATATTTTGAAACATCTTCCCAGCTTTTTCCTTCTTTGTCTACTCCCTGGACCCACTTAATGTGAAATTAAAAGGAAGTCACAGTACGCATGTTCTTGGTTTCAGTGAAGAGCAGCGTTGTGCCCAGCTTACACCCTCAAATGATGGGGGCGCCACAGTACATCATGAGCGGCGCCAGTGTGCCCTTCTATCATCAGACTCCCATGTACGGATTCGAAGACGTCCAGCTCCAGCTGCAGCGAATTCCTCACATGGTATCTATTCTTTTTTATCAAAACTAGTTATGATGAAGAATTCACAGTGCTCACAAAAAAAAAATAGAAAAATTTGCGTTTTCAGAACACAATTTTTCGTCAGATCTTTGTAAATTTTGAAATATGAAATATGATCTGTTCTGCCAAAATACGGGGTCAGGTGTGAGGAATCTCCACGCGCTCAGCCTGTACGCCTGTGATTGATGGCGCTGGTAGAAAGAGTTTCCCAAAAATACGTAATTTTGTAAATATTATATGTTCAAAAAATTACGTTTATCTATTGTGACGATTATTAACGGTTTAATTTGTTGTTGCAGCCAACAGGGTATTACGACATGGGATACACGGCACCCACGAGCCTCGCGACAGGCCGCGACTCCCTGCCCAATGTTGCCTACACAATGGCAGACGCCCGCTACTCCACGCGCGGCGACAGTAATGCCTCCCCTGTGCCTTCCACGCTTTCCCAGCAGGTATGTTAGTGTGCTCAAACGGAATGATCGCTTTCAAATAAAATTAAATGGTACCTTTATTATTATTATTTTTTCAAATTCCTAATCTTATGGACACCAGAAATACATCATCAGCAACATTTCAAGATAATTTCTGGTTAGACTAAAATTAAGTGCATGGCAGAGGAAATTCTTGCAGTCCTGAAGTTGGGAGGATAATTCACGGTTCCTTAGCCGGATTTGTGCTAATTTGGTTTATGGATTTTTGTAGCAGACGGCAACCGCTCACCAGCAGCCCATGATGAATCATCCATCGTTCCCACCGGGCTACACGTACGTGTACAATGCAGTGCCCGGCAGTTTCCAGTACAGCGCCCCCATATTTCCGGTAAGCCCCTTACCTTCGATTTGCTTTCCGCCTGGTAAAATCATCAAGTCATGTTGTGGCTCAATTTTTTTCTTTAATTTCTATCTTTTCAAAAGCTGTTGATTTAGTTTTATTACAGAAACTAATTTTTGATTTAATTTCGGATTTCGAAGTAAATTTTCAGGACTTATTCTTCTTGCAACTATGTAAGTTTTTCAGCAATCTCGAAAATGTAGTTTGAACAAGAATTAGAAAAATGAGTAAGTGAGAAATAAATTTGAAAGTACGGTCCAGGATTGAAACTTCCTTTAGATTCGTTAAACTGGATCAGTTGAAATTGAGAACCGCCCATACTTGTTGAAACCCATTGAGAAAAATTAAAAATACACAGCACAGTTTTTATTTCGTTTATGCACTGTTTTTCTCCAAGCCAGTCCTCCAACCTAGGACTGACCTAGTGTGTATATACTTATTGTTTTTGACTGGTAATTGAGCAGGTGCCGTCCGCGGGTAACGCACACGGTACGTCATCGAATCAATACGCCAAGCCGGCTAGCTATGGGTCCACCTACGGGTCTGGCTATGATGGACTGAGCCAGGCTGCGGACTACAGCAAGTCGGGCTATGTCTCCGCTGGAGTCAAGAGTGGCGTCGGCGTCGGCGGCGTCTCAGTCTCCTCTGCCACCACGGCGTCTGATCTCTACGGCAAGGGGCACACTGCTCTGGGCAAAGTCAATGTGAGTCCAAATCCTAATTTATACAGGATTTGGAGGCTTCCTGTAGGTTCCTGAGGTATCTTTCGAACTGCTGTATTCTTTATTCGTTCGGAAATATAACATGTCTTTAAAGCATCCGAAATTTAGTTAAATATCTTGGGAGCGACTATTCAGAACAATTTATTTAAATGTTGTTGGGAAGTCACCACTACAAGGTATCTGTTTTGCGACTTCGTATGCTTTGTTTTCTTTACCTTCGCAGTCGATCGACGTTGGACCTCTCTAGGCGCAATAAAAGACCATAAAATACAATCTGGTGGCACTTGGCTCGGTTAGAATTAGTGCACGAAATGAAATGAATATGTTAAGTTATAAAACGAGTTTTTGTTTTCAGTCTTACGACAAACAAGGTTTCCATTCGGCGACTCCACCGCCCTTCAATTTGGCGGCCGGCCAGGGAACTGGGATGGCGGCGAGTGGCGCTTACCCTCCGCAACTGTTCATCCCAGCCATTCCTCAACACCAGCAGCACCACAACACCCAACTCATCCCCTCTCACTTACAGGTTAGTAACCAAGCTTCCAGCCATAGGTGCACTGGGGAGGTATCGCAGTTCTTCTCTTCTCGGTTTGGAGAAAACCGTTCATTTCCCGTCCCATGCACGGCTCATGTTAAATTCCCGAGGATTTTGATGGTTTTCCCCCAACTGACGCACGCACGCTTAATGTATTTTGTATTGCTTAAACACGTTTTTCCCCTGAAGGTTTGAATAACATTAACTAACATTAACGTGTTGAAAACTTTGTTAAGAAAAATATTAAAGAGAAATATTCGCTGAGCGGCTACAGTACAATGATACTTCTTCTTCTCTTCGTCTTCTATAGGAATTATATAAATAATGTACTTTCCCGCTACCTCTGACGAGCAAATGTTATTCACTTGACCCTATCTGAAATAGGGTTAGGTAGAATGTTGATTGAAATCAGAAACAGCGAACTGTTACGGTCTTGACGATTATGGTCTTGAGTAGTTATGACGGTCATTTTTAGTCTGAAATTTCAATGTATCATTTCAGGATTCTACAAACAGCAGCGGGCAACGTTCCCAGTCTACGGCGCAGCCCAACAAGAGCGGCAACAAACAAAACTACAATGCTTATTGGTCTCCAAACTAAAGCCAAGATATCAATGCCCCCTTTTAGTTGCTCTATTTGTGTTGTATCATTTCTTGCAATACTTATTCTTTTTCTTATGTCCCCTCGACTTTTATTTAGTGAGTTCCAAAGCATTTAATGAAGTATATAGTATTGATGATTTTATGCCCTGTGACTACTTTTAAGCTGACCTAGCATGTGTCATTGATGGGAACGCACTCTCATCACGATGGAGATAAAATGACTATGCCAAAACGAGTATGTCGAACGTTTGATCGAGACAAATCCTGGCATTGAGATGAGAAGTAATTTTTTTATTAGTTGAACTACTTGTAACGAAACGTAACCTCTGGGTCTCAGAAATACCACGGTTACTTTAAGGTATGTAGGTACCAACCTTTCCGTACTTCACATAAAGTTAGTTACCTCTTAGTTTGGAATATCTTCCATGAGCTTCGTTCGAATAACTACTTTGAAAACATGGCTGTTACCCAGTGACACGGTCCCTCATTCATCTTCCCCCAGCTCTGCTAACTGAGAGCTTATCCTTATTAAAGACCTGATTGAACTTAAAAAATAATAATTCTTTAACCCCCCCCCCCCCCCCCCCCATGAAACATAGTTAGGGAAACTTTTCCAAATCTCATTCTTATAAGAAAAGCACAATATTGGAAGCGGAAAGTTTAACAACTTTCGGAAATGTCCGTTGGTTCTGTGGTCATAATATGTTTAGTGACAGGCTAATGTTAACTGAGTAACTTAAGATTGTTATCATGTGTGGGTATTATAATGTCGTCGTTTGTCACTATTCACTGTACAGTGTTTTACGTTCAACTTGTTGTCTTCATGATGTAAAAAATCATAAAAACTAAAAAAAAAAAAAATTATCTGTAGTGATTTCTAGATTTTTTGTTACACAAAAATGCTGGTAGTTTAGGGTTACTGTGCAGATTGGTTTCATATGTACCTACGTCGGGTTGAAATATTTTGGTATAAGCTACCTGCAGTTAAAAAATGTAGAAACTAACATGATAGTGCTAGATTCAATTACCTAGGTACCTATTATTTGTAAAAACTACATGATAATCTTTTAATAATATAAATTAGGTTGAAGCAGCTTTTAGACCTGTGGCCGATGAGGAGTATCGGAGGACGTGATGCTCACTGAGCTACTTAGGCTCCTTCCAACTATCTACTTACCCCTTTTTGCGTGACTATGACCGCAGCGTTTCTTTTACGTATGTTATCTACCACGAGCATACATTGAATCAATGAAGATTTATCTTTCCATATTTTCTATTGACTTTTGTAGCTATTAGAAAATTTGTTGTCTACTCTAGAGAAAATACAAGCAAACCTGTCGAATTTCTATTGGAATTTTTGATTCCTTCTCAGGTGTCTTACTTTACACGTCGATTGTTGGTATGGTTGATTACAGGGGCGTCATTTCAGTTTTTCTTGGGGGGGGGGGGCAAGTAGTGACTTTACTTAGGGTGCGTCCCACCATACTCGGTTAACGTTAAACTCCGGTTAAATTCCAATTATTGCCCGGTAAAAATTGACTTTAACTGGAGTTGAACGTTTTTCCTTGAGAAAACACAGTGAAAGAATCAGTTTGCGAGCGAGCCGAAAATTTTCACTAATCTCTGTAAAATCTCAATATTTTGCAAATTATTTATTACGTTGGAAATTTTTGTAGGCCCCTTCAGAGCGTATATAGGCCCCAAACTGTAGCTTATTTAGCTTAATGGTTAATCCAGCACTGTTCGCAAGGAATTATTTTTATTTTATTTTACGTTTTTCACTGAAAACGTAATTTTTTAATTCGTTCTTGGGGGGGGGGGCAACTTGCCCCCCCCCCCCTCTTAAGAGGGCCAAATGACGCCCCTGGTTGATTAGGTTGACTGTTCTGGACCTGCGATAGGTACTTATCTACACGCTGTTACCGAGGTTAGGTAGGTACATAGAGAACTCATTGACCATTGAACTCGTTGACCGAGGCTTTGCTTGCTGCTCATTATTAAAGTCCAGTCTGTCCAATCCATTGTTCACTGTATTAAAAAAAAAAAAATACCTAGATATTTTTTGTTCAAAAACTTAAAGCGCGGAAATTTTGGCGCTAAAAATGTCTGCTGCCACGCACCCTGTGAAGTCAAAGAAATATTGATTGCTGCCAGTCACAGCTCCCAGTAATGGCTGCCGGCCGTCTTGAATTTATTTAAACAATAATTTATTAATATAGATTTTTAAATTATTTTAGAATGGAGTCAAAGGAAGTTAAGAAATCTCTTAAAGCGGCAAAAGAATGCTTGGATAAGGAAGATTTTATGACTGCACTTCAGCACTGCAAAGTAAGCTGATAGTATTATGAAGTACTAGGCCCGTATCCAGAAAGCGTCATGGGTGGGGTTTTAGGGTCGGGGGGGTTTCGCATATATTTTTTTGCTTCACGTTGTCATTACCATGTTAATTTTCCGCTCATGGGGGGGTTTAACCCCCTAAACCCCCCCCCCCCCCCCCCCGTGGATACGGCTATGTGAAGTACGATAAGTACTCAAGGTACCTACCTAGGTGTAGAAGTGCGGGCAGAAGGTAATATTAGGTAGGTAAGGTATATAAAATAAATATATACCTACCGTTCCCGCAAGTTAAGTAAGTTGTAAGATAAAAGCGATATACTTGATACTTATCTAACCTGCCTAGTAGTGAGTCTGTATGTACCTATATCTTGACTTAATTAATCTTTGGTGCCTATATGGTTAGGGTAGGGAGGTCCTACCTACTTCTCAAGTCTCATAAGATACCTACCCACTGAAGATCATTATTCTGCTTGTATTCTTCTCTCAAAAATGGATGAGTGAGCTTTTTCCTGTTTCTGCTCGAGTGGTGTCTGTAAGTCATGTTTTACATTACTTCTTTTAGAGTGCTCTTCAGAATGACAGGAAAAACTACATGGCACTGGTCTTGTATGGAGCCTGTTTGCAAGAAACTGAACAGGCCGAAGAGGCTCCGAAAGCCTTCAGAAAAGCGACATTAGTGTCCCCCGAGTTGCCGCTGGCTTGGAAGGGCCTATCGTCGTATTATGAAAGGCAGAATAGGGAATCTGACCGTGCTGAACTGTTATTCACCTACCTGCAACTGCTTAAAATTGAAACAGACGTTACCAAGGTTGAAGAGTGGGCAAGAAAAATCGGAGTTCTGCTGTCCCTTTTAGATGCTGATACCCTTGTTTCAACTTGGAATGACCTTTCAGAACAAGGTCATGAGAAGAAGGAAATTTGTTTAAGGATGATTTTTTCGGTAGTAGCAGAATTGGAAGGGGATGTTCCTGAAACGTTTTTGCCTTTGGTAAGTATCATGGTGATAAATATACGTACCAAACAAAGAATTGGATAGCCTGAAAGCAGGTGAGCGCTGATTTAGCGCTGAAGCTTTTTTCTTGAGAAAATAATAGTAGTAGTTCAAAAGTAGTACTGAGATGTTTATTTCCACTCTATGTAACGAGTGAAACTTATCGGTAATATAGAAAACCGCGGGAGACGTACCTAAATTTCTGCTTTGAAATTTCAGTTGGAGTGCATTTTGTCCAAGGATTGGGGTGATAACTGGAAGCAGTACTGCATCAGCATTTACAAAAAATATTTAAACCTACTTTTTAGGCTGAGAAATCTCGAGAAGTTGCTTATTAAGTCAAAAGAATTGTATGACAAGTACCCAAATGTTGTGGCAGGCCCAGAGTGGTTTTGTAAAGCTTATCTTGAAGCTAAGTTTGGTACAGATTGTTACGAAAGTGAAATTCCCGAGCCTTCCGAAATGTATATGATTCTGCTGAATCTTGTGCCAGACTCTTACATAGGTTTCGCCTGCAAGGGGGTTGACGAACTAGTTTGCCAGGAGTACATCGCCGCCTGCGACTCCCTTATGCAAGCCGTGCAGCTCAAGCCCACATACGGCATAGCCTGGTACCTGCTTACGCAGGGCCAGGTCTGGCTGCACCGCTTCAAGGATGCCGAAAGTAGTGCTAGACAAGCATTGCAACACTGGAAGGTCAGCTCGAGAAATGCCTCTAGTGTTAACAACTGCAAGTATTGGCTTGCAAAAGCTCTCTGTGAACAGGATGCTCCTGTGAAATGGGAGGAATCTATCAGAATTGCAGATGAATTCATCTTTGATAACCCGAACAAAGTGGATTTCCTACCAATTTTGATGAAAGCTTCTATAAAAATGAATGACACTGAAAGATATGAAAAGTATATGTCGATGTTGAATGAAGAGACAACGCTTGAAACTGAAAAACTATTGTTAGAAGCAATGTGGTTAAAACAGAATGGCCAGAAGGAAAAATTCACCCGTCTGCTTACTGCAGCAACTGAGAAAAAAGTGGACCACTATGAAGTGTGGCTGGAGTTAGGGAAACTTTATTTTGAAGAAGGTGACGTGAATACTGCTCTACGACTGATCCTCAAAGCAACGAAGCTGAATCAGTGGTGTCCTGTAAACTACCGATACCTTGGCCAAATTTATAAAATGACGGGGGACTTAGTTACAGCTCGTCGCTGCTACCAAAAAGCTCACCAACTCAGCCCTACTGATTCTGAAACTGGGATCGGCCTCAGTGAAGTCTTCCGGATTTTAGGCATGGAGGTAATGCTAACTCCTTTTAATAGTGGGAGATTTCACAAGTGCACTGTAACGGTAAGAAAAGTGATTACTCTTACCTGTATGTTTGGCAGATGACGTATGCTGAAGGTGTTAATAGGAGTACTTGGCCGTTTTCATCGTAAGCACATGCGTAATATTTACATTAATACCTGACCGTTAAACTAAACTAGGCTTGTGAAATCCACTCGTATAAGTGAATGCGCATTCCAAACTCTCCACTACTGTGGCTCTTCCTAGCCGCAATATTTTTAGAGATGAAAAAACTGTTAACAAAATGGTTTCTTCTTTTCTGAGAGTGTCAGAACAAATAAGTATCCAACAGTTTCCTCAAAAACATTTCATTTTTCAGAAGTTTCTTAGGAAAGAGGTCAGAAAAAAATGTAAATATGTACCTACCTACACTGTTTTGATAACTCGGCCTTAGCCTCCCTAATACACGACTACTTCCTTTTTATTTAGGAAGAAAACCTGAAGCTTCTGACTGTGGCCACGCAAGTGCCCGGGGCTCGTTGGGCTTGGCTGAAAATGGGGCTCCATTTCCTGGCCGTCAGCAATCCCGTGGAAGCAGTCAAGAATCTCCGGGTAGCTGTTCGCCTCAATCCCGATGATAGGTCTGTAACTGAAGAAAATCATACGCTGTTTAAATTTTACCTAACTGTAATTCAAATTTGGGTAGAGAATTCCACAATGGCTGCCAAAGTTTGCTCGCCAGTCGAGTTGCTCGATTAAGGAGTGCTTTGATAAAAGCACTGTAAATTTCTCATGGCAGTAACCCCATTAACGATTTTACGAGTTCTTCGCACTGTCTGAGCGACATATCCGCGGATTTGGTGGGCGACACCTCCTTGTAAGAGAACTCGCAGCCATAAGGTCTCTTAGTTGCTTTTGTGAACAACTCCCACACTAGCAAATAGTGATGCACGATGCAAGAACAAGAACAAGAAACGGCATTTCTTGTTCTTGTTCTCGCAAAGCGACTCTTGCTCTTGTTCTCGCAGTAAAAAATCCGATCTTGTTCTTGTTCTTGCAGTAAAAATCACTTCTTGCTCTTGTTCTTGTTCTTGCTGCGAGACTCTTGCAATTTCTTGCATAAAAATGGAATTTTCTATGGTTATAATGTGGTTTTTAGCCTACCGAACGGCCATGTCAAGTGCAATCTATCGTCGCATAATCTGCAGAGTTTTTCGTACAAAATATGGACTGCAATCCATGAATGAAGCTTTGAAAAAAAACTGCCTGGGTTTATGCAAGACTCTTGCGAGAACTCTTGCAAGAGTTCTTGTTCTTGCAGGTCACTTCTGGTTCTTGTTCTTGCAGCCAAAATCGACTCTTGTTCTTGTTCTTGTTCTTGCATGCAAGAAATGCAAGAACAAAAGCAAGACAAGAAATTTTCGTGCATCACTACTAGCAAACAATTCGTGTCGCTTCTGTTTTCAGGAATGCTTGGGAAAGTCTGGGAGATGCGTACCTTGCACTTGGCTCGTTCACTGCAGCCATCAAATCCTTCCAGAAAGTTTTGGATCTGGACCCAAATCTAACTTATCCCCTCCTTCAAATAGCCATGACAAAGCATTTGCAGGGACTAAATGAAGAAGCCGTTCTGGAATTTAGACAAGCTTTGGTTATACAACCGGAATTCCTGCCAGCGCTCAAAGGCCACGCTGCTTCCTGTTTAGACTTGATGAGGACACACCTGGAGACAAATTTGAATGGCTTAGCTGCAGACTCTTGCCAAGAAGCAGTCACAAGTTTGTCAAAGTAAGTGTTCTTATCAATTTTTTTCCACCTTATTCTCCCCTGAACTTCCTAACATAAATAAGGTTTTAATCAAAGTCTACTTTCAGGGCACTGAAAATAAAAATGAACGTCCTGTGTCTTTGGAAACTTCTGGGAGATGCTTGTGTTCTAATTTCCAAGTTGCCAAGAAAGTACTGTCGACTAACACTACCATCTTGGCTATGCTTCAAAAGTGAAGACAATGACAGTAAATGCGTGACATTAGAATGTGCTGACATTTTGCAACTGGGTGTCCGATGTTTTTGCCACGCCATTGCGTTGCGTCCTATGCTGGCTGAATTGTGGCATGACTTGGCCGGCTGCTACCACTGTCTAGCGGACGCGGTCCCTTCCACTGGAGCTAAAAACACCGCTAGGCAGTCAGCCCTGTCTGCGGTTAAAAAATGTTTAAAGCTCGATGCTGATTTGTGGTCTGGATGGAACTTATTGGGTCTTCTTAGCATGACAGCAGGTAAGAATTGAGGAAATGTTAGCTAAACAATGTAAATGAAGGAAAAAAAGTGAAAATACAAGTAATTGAATGTGGAGCCCTGTTGTAAGCAGTGTGTGCCCAGTGATGGGATTCTATAGAATTAGGAAAGATCTTTAGTTCCCTTAGATCTAGGGCAGTATCTGTCAACCCTAGAACGTCGTTAAAGTTTACACTAATTTGAGACTACTTTTTTAGAAACAAAAAACTATCCAGTGGCGCAGCACGCGTTAGTGAAAGCGATTGGCCTCGATGAACAGAATCCCGTGCCTTGGTGTAATCTTGGGACACTGTACTTCATGTTAGGCGACACTCAGTTGGCCAATCAGAGTTTCACAGAAGCACAGCGTTGTGACCCCGACTATGTTCAATCCTGGATTGGGCAAGTAAGTGCTTTCCTAACACGTAAAGGAATTAATAGTGTACAAGTAAGTATGCCATGATTGGAACCCAGACCTCCCAGGATACGAGTCTGGCACTAATGTTTCACCGCCCAGGCAATGTGGGGTGGCAATATACAGGATATAATGTCAATATATAGAAGATGAAACTAGTGCCTTATGTTACATAAATTATTTATTTATATAGTACTTTTTAATTTGGGATTCATATCTTGGCGTTAAGGATTTTCCGGCAATTTCTTGCCAGCTTCTTATATTCAAGTCAAAAGTTTTCCTGCGCTCTCCTTGAAAAGATACCAGGAAAAACTATCCTGGTGCTCCTAGTTTCCACATTTTTAATTATGAAACTGGAATATTTCAGGCCATGCTTGCTGAAGCGACTGGAAACCACGATGCTATGAACCTGTTTCGTCATTCCATTCAGCTGGGGTTTCACCCTGAGGGGGTCTTGGGCTACGCATCCATGGTTCTCTCCACTATCCTCAGAACAGAAGACAAAACTGACCAACAGTACATCTTCAGCATCAAGAACATGGACGCTGTAGTCATTGCTTGCGATGCCATGTCCTGGTATACTGGTAAGGATCCAACTGTGCTATCATATTTTATCCATAATAGAATGGTAAGGATTCATGTTAAAGAGCGCGAGATTTATTTACACAATCCAGATTGTACACATTTTTTCTACCATTTTTTGGGAACACTGTTTGAATTTAAATGTTTTGAAGTATAATGTGTCTTTTTAACGACTAAAATTAACTGACTGTTTTAAGATAAATTTTGGACAAATTGTTTAGTAACAAAAATCTCTCGATCGTATTGTAAAATCTACGGAACTGGATAACTGTTATCCCTTATTTACAGACCGGTATCCTGACAATCCCTGCGCTTTCAACATGCTTGGGCTTCTCTCTGAAAGGCTGGGTCTTTACCGAAGATCAGCTGACGCCTTCCACAGTGCTCTAAATTTTTTATCGCATGACGAAAAAGTGAAAGATAAAGTGTTACTCAACTATGGCCGCGTGCTGGCACAGCTCGGTAAAACAGAGCCCAGTATCAAAGCGCTAACACAAATCTGCGCGCCTTCATTTGAGGGTCAGTGCGTTCTCGCATTGGCGTACATGCGCGGGGGGCAGTTGGCAGATGCGTATGCCACGTATCAGAGCGCACTGGAGAGCGCTCCGGATGACGCGCAGAAGTCTCAGATTCTAGTCGCGATGGCTGGTGTGGTTTACATGTATCAAGGACATCAAGACGCTAAGCTTCTTCTCATGCAAGCGTATGTTCATAATATTATTATTTTTTATTTATCAATTAGGTACTCGTAGATACCTGTTGCTGTTCGTTATCTCCTGAGTTTTTTGAAAAACTAAGGGAGCAGTTGTAGGAGCGTGTTGTTCGAAAATCCTTTAAAAGCTTATAGTGTACACTATAGCGTCATCGGATTTATGTTATCATATGTTTAGCTTATGACAAGTGATATTTGGAAGGAAACAAGTGTAGTCGCAAGGCACTTGTCATAAGCTAAACATACGATAACATAAATCCTATCGTTATCGTTACTGTGAAATCCAGGCTAAAAGGAGCAACTAAGGGTGGCTTTCACCAATCCTGCTTAACGACAAGATGGACTGGTGACAACCACCCTTAGCCCCCGATTACACCTTACAATTTCCAATCCTAATATGATGAAGAAAAATTGTAAGGTGTAAAGTGAATTGAGTCAGTTATGATACAATTTGTATCGGCCGGTACAAATTGTATCATAACTGCTACGACTACCTTCCTCTATGCTGCGATGTGTTTGTTGTTGTTGGGTCAGTCCGTTGAAAATGGCGCCTGAGGTAAAGTGGAATGGAAATAACCTGTATATTAATAGAAAATGTGGAGGAGTACGAATTTCTATATAACGATAAATTTGAAGAATATAGCAGAAATTATTTCACCTTAAACGGTTCAAAAAAGGCCCCTAAAAATCTACGGAATTTTATTTTTTTACCACGTCAAGTTGGCATCACTGCTAAATATGATCATATTTTTATTGTGAAGTGTATTGCAGTTTTTCTAAAATTTTATGATACTAAAAAAATAGGATCATATAATAATATGACCATATATTTTTTGTAAGGTGTAATCGGGCCCTAAAATGTATGGTTTCGATTGTAGGTGCCAGCTGGAACCAGTATCGGTGGCTGGCCTGTTTGCGTGCTGCTCGCTGGGCTTACTCCATGCTGATCTCCCTCTGGCTGAGCTGGCTCTCCAAGAGCTGACTCGGTACTGCGACGACCCGCAACACCTCGCGCACGTTGCTCTCCTTCAGTCCTACACAGCCCTCATCAAGGTTTGCGTGTTTCACATTCATATGTCAGAGTTTAAAGACTCCCACTTGGTCAGATGTTCTTTGATGCCATACATGCCTAATGTGAAACTGGCTTACCTCAAATATTCCCACATATCTGTATTGCTAGTTGGGTCCTTTTTAGTGACATTTTTTTTTACTACCTGCTCTCAGTACACGCCGAACTACTGATGTAATTATTAGCGTCATCTGTAAAAAACAGTGACTTAGTGCTAGATGTACCTACACTGGTGCATACTACCTAAAGAACGCCGAGTTTGGCGCGTATGTGATTTGAGATTTTGACTTGATGGATTTCAGGGGCAAGCAGTGGAGGCTCGGCGGGCCCTGTTCAGGGCCGTACACCGGCACCCAGGGAACCCCATGCTGTGGTTGAATAAGGGCCTTCTGGACCTACAAATCTATCCACAGGTTGATACCAAGGCTGCTACTACATGCTGCATCAGGGCTCTCTTCCTGGGCCGTTCTTCCATCGACGTTTCAAAGGTAACGTAGTTTAAAATCCAGCCAATATTTTTGACCTTTTTTACACAGAAAACCTTTGGTGATAGTTACTGATTATCTGTTTTATCTCAAGAGAAGCAAATTTTGTAAACATTATTTTAAATAACCAAAATTTTGAAGCGTAAAACAGATAAGTCCATTGTATATTCGATTGAATTGGTGGGATAGATCCGTTATCTGTAGATAACTTTTCGGCAGATGTCTTGTTGCACTGTCTGGCTGTCATCGTAATTTGTGGTTTTAGGTTACGTCCCTGGTGAGTTTGTGTCACTATCTGTCAGGGAGAAGGCGAGAGAGCTTCTGTTCCGCCAAGAAGGCGGTGCAGTTGTTTCCAGCTGTTGCAGACAACTGGGCGGTGCTCCTGGCCGCTGATTTCGCCCATGTCACGCGCTGTCCCACCGATCTTGAGCTTCTCTGGCTCAAGAAGAATATCTCAAGCGTAAAAACTCACCTTGAGGTGTCACAAACCCTCATGCACTGGCTCAGTAGTTGTGAGCAGGAGGTTAGTTTGCTAATAGATAAAGTGTAAGGATGACATCAAAAGTGGCAGCGCTTTCTGTTTACCTACGCTCGATGCTGTTATTTATACAAGCGCGATGGGGGTGGAATACTTCCTGCTTGAGTTCCGGCTGAGAAACGCTTGCGTAGCGTGTTTACTACTACCGGAAACTTAACAAATCGAATTTGCTACACTCCTGTACAGAGTAATATGCAAAAATGTTTTGCGGAGAACCGCTGCACCCTTTCTGGTACAAATAGGCACAAATTGTAGAAGGCGCTATAAAATTTAAGCATAGTTATATACACAGAATAGAAAGCTTGATAGATTTATTATATGCCAGATCACGAGGCGATTATGGAGGATTTCCTCACTCAGGTTTTCCTCGTAAAAACATTCAGGCAAAGTTAGCAAATCGAGGTGCGAGTTCAGTGTCAACGGAGGATTGCTGACTCGCTGTAACTGTAACTGACCTCTTTTCTGGTCACTAATGTGACCTTTGACGAATAATTCTATATGGCGTAATGATCTTAATTCCGGCTTTGGAATGGTCTCTGTTTTGCTCTGCTCTGGGCTGTTTTCCCTACGAACAGAGGACCTACGAGCATCATCTTGGCTACGGTCTTCTTGTTCATAATAATTATTATAGTTGGTATTTTGGCTATCCCTACGGTTGCGACTTGTGACTCTGCTGTCACGACGACTGTGATCCCTACGGCTACTTTTTCTATCATAGCTGTGGTCTCTGCTACCTCTCCTTTCAGAACTGGAGTCCCTGTAACTCCTTCTACGATGACGACTGTCGTCTCGATAGGAATGGTCATTTCGGTAATGACGAGGTCTATCGTGGTGTCTGTCATTCCTTCTATCGTTGTATTCCCATCTACGGTCATAGTCCCTATGGTCTCGGTCATGCGACTCGTCTTGGTTGTATTCCCTTCTACGGTCATAGTCCCTATAGTCTCGGTCATACGACTCGTCTCGGTTGTATTCCCTTCTACGGGCATAGTCCCTATAGTCTCGGTCATACGACTCGTCTCGGTTGTATTCCCTTCTACGGGCATAGTCCCTATAGTCTCGGTCATACGACTCGTCTCGGTCGTATTCCCTTCTACGGTCATAGTCCCTATAGTCTCGGTCATACGACTCTTCTCGGTAGTAGTCATCTCGTTCATGACGACTCCTATCTCGTCTATTATAATGATGGTTATGGCTATCTGAGTTACGTTCATTATAGTCTCGGTCATGCCTGTCGTATTCTCGTCTATTGTAGTCTCGTGACATAGCTCGCTAAGGTTCAGTCAGTCCGAAATGATCATTGGTCCTATTGGACCTCTCCTACAGTCCGTTCCCCCAGTCATTGCCCTGTGCACAAAAGCAATGTGGGAGATACGGTTTCACAATACAACAAAACAAAGAATTAACAAAATTTGAAAAGCCATACTAACCAGAAGAACCAAAATAGAATCATCCCTATATAAAAACACCTGAACATCCTAACAGAATCCTATATACGAACAACATTACTAGGAGGTACATTAGCAGAACACCTGCAGTCTAACAGACCTGTGAAAAAGCAAAATCACGGGACCTGTGAAAAAGCAAAACAAAATTTTACGTGTGCGGGTACGATCTAAATTCCGAAGAAACCACTTTCTGACACCATTGTAATGATTGTGTACTCTCTATACTTCTGACACCATTGTAATGATTGTGGTCTTCTACCCTATCTCTGACCACCAGGATGGGACCGAGCTATACGGGGAGGCTCACCGACCGACGTGACTTCTACGATGGAGGAGGCGAGATGTCCTTACTAGGAGTCCGTATATTCCACATAGTGATAGTCTTTTACAACACGCCCGCCTTAAAGTTACTTAGTTCTAGGGGCCAACCGCACCACCCTTACAAAAGAGAATAATAATTAAGACATTGAGTTGAGCTGTGGACCGGCCGATGTCTAGGCTTCAACCATCATGCTTCCCCGCGCTCCACACCTACCTAGGGTAACGGCCCGGCCTTGGGTACTGCTGACCGCCTGATGGCGTGCAGCGGCGTATCCATATAGGTACCTTACGGGTACCTATAGCCCTCTTTACATTATATACACAGGATAGGAAGCTTGATAGATTTATTATACTCGCTCTCGCTACGATTATTTTACTACGTTTCTGTGATTTATCGACGACGTACCCAAGTCCCAAGTTTGTTCGCTCGCTCGCAAACTGAGCGAGCCGAAAATTTTCACTAATCTCAGTTTGGAATATCTTCCATGAGCTTCGTTCGAATACCTAACTACTTTGAAAACATGGCTGTTACCCAGTGACACGGTCCCTCATTCATCTTCCCCCAGCTCTGCTAACTGAGAGCTTATCCTTACTAAAGACCTGATTGAACTTAAAGAATAATAATTCTTTTACCCCCCCCCCCCCCCCCCCCATGAAACATAGTTAGGGAAACTTTTCCAAAACTCATTCTTATAAGAAAAGCACAATATTGGAAGCGGAAAGTTTAACAACTTTCGGAAATGTCCGTTGGTTCTGTGGTCATAATATGTTTAGTGACAGGCTAATGTTAACTGAGTAACTTAAGATTGTTATCATGTGTGGGTATTATAATGTCGTCGTTTGTCACTATTCACTGTACAGTGTTTTACGTTCAACTTGTTGTCTTCATGATGTAAAAAATCATAAAAACTAAAAAAAAAAAAAAATCTGTAGTGATTTCTAGTTTTTTTGTTACACAAAAATGCTGGTAGTTTAGGGTTACTGTGCAGATTGGTTTCATATGTACGTCGGGTTGAAATATTTTGGTATAAGCTACCTGCAGTTAAAAAATGTAGAAACTAACATGATAGTGCTAGATTCAATTACCTAGGTACCTATTATTTGTAAAAACTACATGATAATCTTTTAATAATATAAATTAGGTTGAAGCAGCTTTTAGACCTGTGGCCGATGAGGAGTATCGGAGGACGTGATGCTCACTGAGCTACTTAGGCTCCTTCCAACTATCTACTTACCCCTTTTTGCGTGACTATGACCGCAGCGTTTCTTTTACGTATATTATCTACCACGAGCATACATTGAATCAATGAAGATTTATCTTTCCATATTTTCTATTGACTTTTGTAGCTATTAGAAAATTTGTTGTCTACTCTAGAGAAAATACAAGCAAACCTGTCGAATTTCTATTGGAATTTTTGATTCCTTCTCAGGTGTCTTACTTTACACGTCGATTGTTGGTATGGTTGATTACAGGGGCGTCATTTCAGTTTTTCTTGGGGGGGGGGGGGGGGGGGGGGCAAGTAGTGACTTTACTTAGGGTGCGTCCCACCATACTCGGTTAACGTTAAACTCCGGTTAAATTCCAATTATTGCTCGGTAAAAATTGACTTTAACTGGAGTTGAACGTTTTTCCTTGAGAAAACACAGTGAAAGAACCAGTTTGCGAGCGAGCGAAGCGAGCGAGCCGAAAATTTTCACTAATCCCTGTAAAATCTCCATATTTTGCAGAAAGAACTTTAAAGTTCTTTCTAACAAATCGAGTATGCTACACTCCTGTACAGAGTAATATGCAAGAATGTTTTGCGGAGAACCGCTGCACCCTTTCTGGTACAAATAGGCACAAATTGTAGAAGGCGCTATAAAATTTAAGCATAGTTATATACACAGAATAGAAAGCTTGATAGATTTATTATACTCGCTCTCGCTACGATTATTTTACTACGTTTCTGTGATTTATCGACGACGTACCCAAGTCCCAAGTTTGTTCGTCAGGTAATTCGCCTACTGATACCGTGCTGAATAGAATGGCGTAGTGTTTTCTAGAAACTATTGCAATTTATTCACCAAATAATCACTTATTTCATCTAAGTCTGTGCATGGGGGGGGGGGGGGGGGGGGGGGGGGGGTAGTCATATCAAACAAGTGATCGGTGTCAGCACAGTGCACCTCACTTCGATAAAAGTTAAATAAAATCAAATGATGAATTCTCTTGCAATATAGATTTAATGAAAATAAAGATAAAATTAAGGTGGGTGAAAAGGAGTAAATTGCAATAGTTTGTAATCAAAACAGTGCGGGACCGAAACAATCATATTGGGCCAAAAACTTATGAATCATCAGTCATGTCATAAGTTATGATATCCGCGACGTTGTTTATAAAAGAAATGACCAATATAAGTATATAATATACTTTCGTAGACTGGTAAATTGTAGAAACGCATTTTTACTTAAGGGTCCGCTATACCTGACGGTGCATTTTTTGCCGCCCATAAGATTAACATTGCAAGCGGCGATTCATTTTCAACGTTTACCCTTGGTTGGAAAGACACAAACTTTTGCCTGTACCTAGCCCTAACAATGTTCTAGGGAGTGTTCGAAGCAGATTTCCCATTTTTTTTACTGGTATTCGAGATACAGCACTTTTCATGAGGTATGCGATGCTAGCATTTGCAAAACAGTTGCAATAAAAGAAACCAGTGAGAAATTGGGAAATCTGCTTCGAACACTCCCTAGAACATTGTTATGGCTAGGTGCAGGCATAATTTTGTGTCTTTCCAGCCAAGGGTAAACCTTGAAAATGATTCGCCGCTCGCAATGTTAATCTTATGGGCGGCAAAAAATGCATCGTCAGGTATAGCGTCCTCTTAACGAATAAAATGTATTTTTTTATTTTTTTACCTGTACATCACCGTAAGTGATCAAACATCAAACTGCGGACGTTTTTCAATTTCTATGAGTATTTCATCACTTATCAATAAAACACTCACTGGCTTCAGTCAAATCAGTGAACTTTCAATTCAATACAACGAAGGAAAAAAGAAATAATGGCACCATGTCATCAGCTAAGTAAATCAATACAAGTGATGCACTCAAATTATAACGAGAAGGTAGGCCCCAGATTTATAGAAGAAATTTTTAAATTTACGGGAAACGGAAGTGTTTCCTTGTCAAACTTTATCCTATATCAACCCTTTCTCCTTTTGCCTTACTCAGCTTAAGCCTGTCCACATAAGGCTGTTTGCTGATGTTTTTTCTGCCCATTTTTTCGGGAAGCTGTTGGATATTTATGTGTTCAGAAATATAATGTCTTTTAAGAAATAGTGATTTTACGATCGATTCATTTGAAAAAAAATCACTCGATCGTAAACTTCACACATGAAGACACATCATAACATTTCAGAACAAACAAATACCCCAGTTTCCTCAAAAAATGGGTAAAAAAACGTGAACAAACTGGATTGTGTGGCCATGTTAAAAAAATAAATAAAGTTGGCATTCTTTAACACTGAATTCTTACCATCCTGACGGTGCGTCAACAATAAAGCAACAATCAGCAGACTGTAACTCAACTGAAAGGGAAAAACTTTGGCCACCGTAAAGGTAGCCGTTACCTGTGTCCCTTTCTAATGAGTAGGTAACATAAACCCTGATTCAAAATTGTACTAACTTCTCCCTGGATTAAAAATTAGAATATAGTAGTTAAACTAATATTTGCGCTAACAAGGTGGCATAGCGATATCCAAGCACGCATTGGCATGTACTTGACAGTCTTCGAGTCTAGCGAAACGGAAGTGGCACAGAGGACACGCGAACGGACGATTTCCCTGTGAAGCAATAAATGAATAATATTGTAAGAAAAATATCAGGTTAGAAAAGACATTGAAACTCGTGATGACGTTCAAGTTCGCAAGGGAATTATAAGGGAAACAAATTGGGCGATGAAGAAAAAATTAGTACAGTTAAAGGACTCAGGCTGCGTCTCACCATACTAGGTTAACTTTAAACTGCAGTTAAATTCCAATTATTGCACGATAAAAACCCAATTTAACTGAGGTGAGGTTTAGCCGTTAAACGAGTATGGTGGGACGCACCCTAAATGTCACTCCCAAGATCAACGTATGAAGCACACATCAACAAATCCCACTCTTCAACAAACTTACTGTAAGGGTTAGGCACGACAACCAAAAGCCATCAACTCTTAATCCCCTAGTTATGTTATTCCCATGGTTATAAATTGCGAAAAGCGTGGAATTAACGAACTATTTTAATTTTTTGTTTGTAACAGACTGTTAGCCATTCCAGAGCATTCTCGAAAAAAAAAATTATTCTTACAAATGATGATTTTGTGAAGAACTAGGCCAGTTGTAAACAATCCTCCACATGATTCTGCAGAAGCGTTAAATTACGGAAGCTTTTTTCGCATTTAAAACATGAAAATGTTTTTGGAATCTCGTCCTCATGCTGTAAAAGTAGTTTCGTATCTTTAGGAAGAATTTATCAAAACTGAGTAACTGGTTGTAGAAATTTTAGTTTCCGTACCTGTTCATCCATTTGCGGAACCACTGCTGCGTCCTCGACCCTGGCGCTTACTTCCGCCTCCTAAAAATGCATTTTCTTTTTTAAATATTTAATTATAGGTACGGTTCAAGAATTTACACTTCCATTACAATATACAATATACTAAGGCCCTTTACACCTAGAGATTATACTACAGGATAAAATATCAATTATACGTACAACAGGCTGAGTACAACAGACTGAAGGGTTTGCAGTAGCTGCATCCTCAAGATTCGGGCGGTTCGCACTGGCTATCTGACCTTCCAACTGTGCCAACTGTGCCTTCAGCAGCCTCACTTCTTCGGCCAGCTTTTCCTTCTCCCCTACTATCTTCTCCCGGGCTTCCCTCTCTTCTTTGTAATCAGACTGGTACACTTCCACCTGAAAACAATTTCAAAAGTAGTTACACTTCTGTATACCGGTTTTTCTTCAAACCTCTTTCCGAGTCACACCGATGTCCTCGCTTCTTTTAAAATGGAGCCGTCTTGTCTCGCCTTTCTTGTAATAACCACATAATATTGTAATCGAAACAACACAAAACAAATGCTATGGTACTCCCACAGTGCACTCCTTATAACTTGAAGTCATTGAGTATCAACTTGGTGGAGCTAGGAACCGAGGATCCATTATATTATCATAAGGGCATTTCACTGAAGACTTTCGGAAACAAGTGTTTTCCATGCACGTACCTGAGCCTGCAGAACAGCAACCCCTTCGCACTGCAGTTGCAGCTGCTTAATCTTTTCTCTCTCTTGCCTCAGTTCAGAAATGGCAGAATTCAACATGCCGTCCTTGACTGTCAATTCCTTCTGCAATTTTATTGCTTCTTCATCGTTTCGTCGAAAAGTTTCTTCCAGAGATTTTTTCTCTTCACTAATCGTGTCGTATTGCTGCTGCAGCTCGTCGCAGCTCTTCCTAAATAAAAACGACAGCTTTGGTAATTCGAAGTCCATGATTCCGCCTGGTACTGCTTGGCGCCGTGCTTGGCCGCGGGGAATCAAATGGTTCAATAAGGATAAGCTGGAACTGGGTTGAACCGACAGTGATAAAAGTGTCGGCGCTGGCGAACTGGGACGTGTTGCCTACATACCACTAAATATATTAGGGTGTTTTAGCTAGAAAAGAAATGTCTTTTACGCTTCACATGTCCGAAAACTTTCGTTCGGGAATTCGAGCTACTGTAATACGTAAAAGAGGCTCGGTATTAAAAAGATACCTACTGCAAGCTGTCTCCCCTCAATTTTTCATCCTGGAGTAATCCCTCTAGAGTTTCGAGCTGAGTGACTACTCCTCGCAAGCTCTTAGTTTCCAAACTATGGGCGTCATCTACGCAGAGCCAGCTAACCATGCTCTCCAGCCGCTGGCCCGGCTCAGCGGACTCGCCTGACGCTGACGGTTCGTTCATCTCAATAAACCTCTCTTCCGGCCTGACAGCAAATCTCTGAGTGCTTTCAGGACCTCCGTATTCTGTGGCAACTTTTGGTATAGCGCAATAGGGAGGAGGAACTGCCTGGCTGTCTCCACGACTTCCATTTATGTCTGAATTTGGCATGTACGACAAACTTTCGTAGTTACCCTTCAAAATAGTGATCTCCTCTGATTTCTTACGGATAGTGTTCTCAAGGTCTGAAATTTTAAGAGTCAGCCGAGTGCACTCCTCCCGAAATGAATCCCGTTCCTTGACTAGGATCAGTTTTTCATTTTCAAGCTGTTTAATTCTTTGAATCGTGGCTTCACTGTGATTTATATTTTGCTCATCACTCTTTAAGGCCGCGTTCTCAGCTTTTAGTTTCAGCACCAATTCTCGTGTTTCAGCAAACTTTTCCTTGTGGCTGTGGTGGGTCTGGAGTACTTCTTGCTGCCATTGGGCCAGCGTTTCAAACTGCGTTTTCATAGCAAGGTTATTCTGGTTTAGAGCATCCCTCAGCTCACGATTTTCATGAAGAAGTAAATCTAGTCTTTGTTGGACTTCCAATGAAGAGTGGGAGTTCCACTTGAGAGATTCCTGAGTAAATGCGGAGTGAGATGAGGGCTCTACGACGTTTATACTTGTAGGAATGGAACCAGTCCCCAAGATGACGAAAGATGGTTCATCAGACATCGAATCCATGTTGTCCATTATGAACTGAGAAACAAAAGAAACATTTCAAATCATTGTAGAATCACATTATAATCACCTCTAGTCCCTAGCCCTGTTTCCAAGATAATATATCTTTGTGGGAACGTCAGAAAAGTAAGAAGGCAGGTAGCCGTCCCTTGCAAGTATCTACCTTTCTACTACATACATACGCTTATACTAAACCATCTATTCATATTTATGCGAAGAAATGTCTAACATAGCTCCAATGTGAGGATAACTTAATACATACCCCAGCAGGAATAAACAGTTCATTAATAACTGGATATTTTTGGCAGAAAATAAGAAAACTGAAGACTGGGTTTATTTTTATTTTGGGTAATCACGTGATCATGAATGACGCATGGTCCAGGTTAGCCAACCACCAATTTCCCGCCAAAGCAAACGGTACTTAGAAGTTTGAGAAACTGTTTAGCTTCCGTGCCAGATTTAAGTTCTCTGGCCAGATTATGTGCCACGGAAGTTGACAAAAAAGTTAAAATTCATTATTCATATTTCACGTATCTGCTCTTTCAAGAGTCAACAAAAACTAGCTGTTCTATGCGTTTGTTTTGATCCTTTTGCAATGTTATGGAAATGATACTCAGCAAAAAGTAGGTAACTCAGTGGCGCCGCCGTTGAAAATTAGGCTGGCTTCGCTATTACCCTGTAATATGTCAATATAGCAATGTCAAATGGGAGGGGTTGCCTTTTTGGATTCCTATGTAACGCATGCAGTCCTTCAAGGACGTGCACACGTTCATGCAGCAGTGTCACTTATTTCAAACTTGCTTGTTTATTTCACCATAAACATTTCCTTCTAGGTACCTACCATTCGATCAGTTTTCATGAAATTACTCGTAAGTACGTGAGCTGGTTTCCTGGTTATAGGTTAGGTTAGGTTAGGTTAGGTTAGGTAGTATGTGATCGTGCGAGGGAATTTTGAGTCTGGAGTGATTTAATCGTTGCCTGCTCCTTCCCTCAGGAAATCGTAGGAAAGATAGGTAATTGGTTCTTTTAGTTCTTCCGTGACCTTGTCCTTGTGATGAAAGATGAAGATGAAACTGAGATGATGACTACCTACATCAGAGACTGTTCGTTCATACTAATAATTATTATTCATGAGTACGACGAGCCGCGAGATACTATCAAGGAACGTGACCATGCAGTCAGGTCCTTAGGCCTCAGAAGAAATTTTACCAGCCTGATGTCGCATATGTGTTTGTTTTACTGATACCTACCTACCAAAGATCGCAGGGGGGTATAGGGACACTTTAGGGAGGCATCACAATATGGGCTGGTTGTAAGGGTGCCAAAATTGGTTTGTTGATCTATAGAGTTAAAAATAATTAGTACCTATTGTTCCTTCTACCTAATGTCAAATTTGAATAGGTATAGGTATTCCATTGCATGGGGGGAGGAATAGGGGAACCCCCCCTCTGGCTACAAATCTGGACATTGTCTCTTTATCTATAGCTGATTGATCAACAATGACAATTATTGGCAATGCTGGTTGCTACTAGTATAGTGTTGGTATAACCTCTTGTCCCATCCTACATGGACCCGCACAAATGTGTCGATAAACATACAAGGCTTTCCGGAAGAGGCTACTCTAAGTTTACACTCCTTTATACCACCCTAATAAAGTTTTCCTGGGTTAACTTGGGAATTTTCGATATTGCACGATTTCAAAAGAGGGAGGGGAGGCTTAAATTCATCTCTCGCCCATTCTTATAGATGTCGTCGTTTAGGTACCCCCGCCATATAGCTAGCTTTCCCAGCAGAAATTGCAGTTGATATGTAACAGGTTTCAGAAGCAGAATTAAGGTCGGTATTTATCAACTTTTATCAGCTGTATGGAGGAGAGCCTCCATTTGTTTTCATTACCACTGGGAATCGCGAATCCAGCTTCTGCATGCGTCCATGAGAGCCAATAGACGCGCCGGGACGTCTGACACGCGGAAGCAGATTTTACATTTAGTGTATAGGTCCATTTATTTACAACATCTGAAGGTTTCCGGACTGTCGAAGTCGAGACAGGGCTATACGTGCATGAGCCGACGTCTGGTTGACCCTGATGGGCGGTAGTCCCGCCCGCCCGCTCGATGCAGATGTAGCTTTGGAGTTGGTATATACCTATAGAGATAGGTACGTACCTACTCTGAACCTCTGCGCGTGCCCTCTAACGCGTCATAGTCATGGGTATTTAAACCAAGCCGAGAGCCCAAATCGACAGTTGCTAGCTGAACTGCAGAGTGGCAAATTCAAATCTCAAAAATGATGAAATTGGTGAGTACCTACCTATAGGACCTTAGGAACATATTATATTACTTATACCTACAATAATACCTCGAGGTAGGTAGATAGGTACCTAGTTAATTGCCTAGTTTAGGCCTATTGTTCGCATTTTTATCGCACTCTTGTATTTTCTCTACGTAGTCATATATATTCTACCATTACAAGACTTATTAGAATAAAAGAGTGGCTGCATGAAAGATTGGTGAAAATTTGGATTTCGGTAATATAACGAAGACTTCGAAGTCAGGGTCTCCAGATTAACACGCTCCAAATAGGTATAGGTATCCGCACGAAAGTATAGTCAGAAGTGAATTTTGGAGCCTCGGAGATACCTAAATATTTTTCTGATTGCGATACACCTCGTGCCTAAGACGACTTATACTTTCGAATAGGTACCTACCTACTTATTAATATTTCTCAATGTCTTTGCCTGTTGAAGTTGCCATATTTATCTATGTATAAAACAGATAGGTGACGGACTCCAGGGCTAATTTTGGAACGTTTTCTTCCTGTCCCCAGGTATTCGTTGTCCTCCTGGTCGCCCTGGCTGTGGCTTCCGCTCAGATCCTCGTAGGACCAGCCTACGCCGCCAGCGGTGCGTATGGTGCCCACAACGCCTTCGCCGTGAGCTCACAAGCCCGCGTTGATGCTCCCAGGAACGATATTGTTGCCTTGGGAGGAATTCCTCTGGGCGTAGCCTACGTCTAGGTGACCACTTGAAGACAGCCGGCAGATTCGACTTCTTATTCCTATACCGTAGCTGCCGGTTAAATCGATCCACCTAGTTCATCAAATTTGTGCCAAATCTATCTGTTACACATGTGTTCTTAAAGAATTGTTTCCTTTTATACTACTGTCTATTTTATATACACCACCCCTGTGCTGACAATTTCCATTTAGGGAGTTTAATTGTGATCTCGTGGGAAATGCAGACATGCATACTTATAGGCAAGTACCTATATTAGGTACAGAACCTCAAAGAAAACTTTTTACTTTCTTTCATTTGGTCAGGATCCTGTTGTACCTACCTAAGTAGGAAGCAGTTAAGTTAAGTAGTGCGGAGTGGCCCAGTCAATTTTGCTTTGTGTACTTACCTATAAGCGTTCATGGAGTCACACATAGTCGGATACCTACTAATCTGAGTGGGTACTACCATTTAAAGAAATTCAACTATCTTGAGTTTTCAATAGTAAAGTGACAAACATTGTGTGATTGTTAAATCCCTCTACTAGGCTGGATTTCACCACTTTAACGTGAAGACTATCGTATCGGTAAAAATGTTAACGGCTTTCACCATGCACCGTTACCGTTTCGTTAGCTTTCGAGTGGATTTTCCGTGCGTTAGCGAAAACGATAATTTTCATACCTGCGACTCATTTGGTGTAGTCTAATGTAGTCTAATCAACATTTTAACTTCTTTCTCCGAAAAAATAGGGGGTTTTCACGTTTATTTCCACTTTTAGGTTGAAATTGTTGAAATAAATTTGACGTAAACAAAGCAGGCGAATTCTATTGACACAAAAAAACCTAACGAGAGGATGTCTGCTTTTTCGAATCGACAGCTATTCGAACGTTAAAAGGCACTATCGTGAGGTGGTGAAATTCAGCCTAAGTGTTAAAATGACATAGATTGTTAGCTAAGTACCTAGTTGTATATTTAAGATCAAATATGTAATGAAAAAAGAATAGTATTTAAGAAGAACACTGGTGTCTTTATAGACAATCGTCAAAAAATTAAAGAAGTCAAGTAAAAGAAACTTGGCAACTGAAAAGGCGCCAAAAGTTTACCCTGAGAGAAGCGGTAAAGTGGCGGGAAAATGAAAAGTCGTGACATATCGATCCGCGCGACGATTGGCCAACGGTCGTCCAATCAGCATCGTTTTTGCTCATTTATCCAAAATGGCGTCTCTACCGTCACCATCGCAGGTACCATTATTTTAGAATTTTAAATATTCCTCTTTTAATAATAGTCTAATAGTGATTTCTCCATATCAGATACACTGAGAAGTGAATTTTCCTTTCTTCAGTTCTATTTGTGACTTCTGTTTGACGTTTAGTTAAAGGTCAACGCTCCATTACTCGTGGGACAGTGGGCGGTGTTATTGTAGGATGATCATTTTTAATCAATAATACAAATTTAACGTGCTAGTTCTTTGGTGATAATACGACAGAGCTTGTATTTGCTAATAATATGGCATTTTCTCACGAGTTTAAGTAGTTTTAGGTACTATAACATCCTTTGTATGAGGCATTTTAGATGGTCAATCCGTTGTCACTAGGTACCTACTTACAGGCAAAACGAATATTTATATACGACACTTGATTTTTGTCCGTACAACAGTTTACAATAGGAAAATTCACAAAAGCTTTCTCTAATTGGAAGTACTTAAACATGTTTTTCCTATTTAGGTGGCCGGGCCGCATTATCCCATTTATGAAGCATATTACTCTCAGATAGATCCACAGAGTACGGGTACAATAGCACCGCTAGATGCCGCACGCTTTTTAAAGAAATCAAAGCTATCGGATATTGTACTCGGAAAGATATGGGATCTGTCGGACCCGAACTCAAGGGGTTACCTCAACAAGCAGGGCTTCTTTGTCGCCCTCAAGCTATGTGCCCTTGCGCAGTCGGGCAGAGGTATTTCCATGGACAATATAACGGCCACGGACGTCCCACAACCAAAGATGGTGAGTCATTCAAATAGTGCATGGAGCTTTGTTCTCTTAAGTATAATAGGTACTTAAGCAAATATTGACGTATATTTTGCCGACAAGTTGTACGTCCTTTGCGTTTTTCGGACTGTCTTAGCCTCGTTTTCCCCAAGTTTCTTATTCGTGGAAAAGCTTGGGAACCCTTACCCAACAATCCGTTGTATGGAGTCGTCATTTGATGCAAGAGGCAGGATAATCTTATCATTGATTACTTACCTACTGGTATTCTTTATCTTTGACTTCTTTGTCACTGTATATCTGCTAGATATATAGGTATCCTTAACATTTGGCAACGAGGAAGGGTCGAAGGAAAGTAGACACCTCTGTAGTACCTACCAGTGATCTTTTTATATAAAATTAGCTTTTTGGAATCGTAAGTTTTACGAAATGCGTAAAAGTAGAGATGGAGGAGTCGCGAGCTACGAGGAGCCTGCGTTGCTGCGTTGTGCTTATCAGCGCCGCCCCCGTTTCCCGTTTTAGTTGAGATATCTGCCATTTTTAATGTTTCTGCTTTCTCCCTGGGCAGATATCATTTCTTTGATTGCTACTAATTACTGTTTGCGTGCAATGTTTTTTCAGGGTGACATACCAAAAATTCCTGTGAGTAAAGTAAACTCGGAACCGTTGGGAATCGACTGGTCGGTGAAGCCGACTGAAAAGGCCAAATACGATCAGCTGTTCGACTCTCTACAGCCTGCCAATGGCGTCCTTCCTGGAAAGAAGGTGGGTCAGCGAGAACAAAACAGAATCAGTGGTTTATTCATTTCGTTATTATTGATACTCCATTCAGTCTTGTATGTATTTGGGCTGCCAGCTAGTTTTAAAATGAGGTAGAAACTCAAAATCTTATTCTATGTATCTTAAAAGGGAAAAATGATTCTGCTGGTATCTTTATGAGTTTTTCCCGTCTGTGCCATCACAATGACATGTATGTTTCGAGTAGGTGCGTGGTGTCCTCATGGAGTCGAAGTTGCCTGTGGATATGTTGGGGAAGATTTGGGACCTGGCAGACCTGGATAAGGACGGGAATCTGAGCAGACATGAATTCATGATTGCCATGCACCTAGTGTACAAGGCTCTGGAGAAGCACGCCATCCCCAGCAGTCTACCGCCGGAGCTTCTGCCGGCTGGTCGTCGGAAAGAGTCCGCCACGGCTCAGCCTGACCTGATCATGCCCGTCTCCAGGGTAAGTTGCCAGCACTATTCAAATCGTTATTATTGTTAACTTTCATAATCACCTGGTATCCTGTCAAACTAATAGATTTTACTAATAATCTCTCAATTTGGGGACAGCCCGTCATGGCATCCTGTAAAATCAATATATTGTGTTTATGTTTGCTTTTCACATTTTTCTCATTTTTCACATTAGGTAGCTTTTAATTTTTCTGCTGGTCAATAGTCGAATGAAGTCAGAATAGACAAACCTATCCTTTATGAATTTTTTATTACATAAACTAACTTTTAATTATATTCTGAATGTTACCGCAATGCGTCCCGTCATACTCTGTTACTGTTAATTTTAATACCGTTTGACACCTACCCATAATACCGCATCAGTCTCAGTTGAATATGAGTTGGTGATAGTTCCCAAGTCCCAAGTCCTGAAATATCGTACTGGCCTCCCGAAAACAAATTGTCCTGTTGCAGCCACCTATACCAGCGCAGCCTATCGCTCCTCCAATCGCCAACATTCCCCCGCAGCCTAGTCGGCCACCGTTGCCTCCGCAGCCACTCTACGGCGCGCCTAGCGTTATCACCCAGCAGCCCACAGTCAACAGCTTCTCGGTGCCGCCACCATTATCGCCTGCTCCACCCCTCGCCCAGGTCTTCGTGCCCGTTGCCCAGGCGCCCGCCTGGGTAGTCACCCCCGATGAAAAAATCAAGTACGACGCGCTGTTCATGAAGACAGACGCTGACCGTGACGGGTTTGTCTCGGGGCACGAGATCAAGGATGTGTTCCTTCAGTCAGGCGTGCCACAGAAAGTCCTTGCGCACATCTGGTGGGTAGATTACTTTTTGAGAGAGATATAGTAATGAGCTTGTTTCTAGTTACGGATACTGGAAAATAAGTCTAAATATAAACTTTGAAATAGTGATCATGCAATGTAAATTGTTTCGTTGTCAGGTTTTTTTCGAATTGGTACAAGTTGGCTTTTTCTATCACTATAGCACGTTCGGTATACCCTGTGAGTTTTCTTGGCAATAATGTCGTCTTAACTGTATCAGCCAATGAAATTTGCTGGAGGTGCTAACTTAATTTATCTTGACTTTGTGGACAAGTATCTCATTAACTATTTAACGGGTTATTCTGTAAACTAAGCGTGGATTTCACCACTTCTCTAGAGTATAATAAAGTGTCTCCTATCAAACAGATTTATGTTTCGTATGTTTAGCTTATGAAAATTGCAATTGCATTATAGAACAATATACTGTAGTACTATAGTGTACTTTAAGAAGTGGTAAAATCCACCCTAAGCAAGCCAACCAACTGCATTATCTGCATCTCCGGCAACGTCACGCTGTCATACCACTTGTGTTTTTATCCTTGACAGGAAGTTTCTGCCGACGTTATCAATTTTGAGTATTTTCCAGAAAATGATATCTTTGTTACAGGAGTCTGTGTGACACATCACAAACTGGAAAACTGAACAACGAACAATTCGCCCTAGCAATGTGGCTCATCAGCAGGAAAGTACAGGGGATCGAACCTCCGGCTGCCCTGTCTCCGGAAATGGTGCCTCCCAGCCTGCGATCCCACCAAGACCAGCCCGTAGTAAGTACCCCTCATTCTCTTCTTTTACTACTTACTTACCATAGATGTTTAGATTCGTACATAACACTCATATCGTGAAATCAGTTAAATAGGTACTTAGATATTTCTTCAAAATGCACCTGAAATTTTGGGCTCATTTCCTAAAATTAACTGGACAGGTTGGTTCAAGAAGTATTTTAGTAAAAAAGAGTAGTCATGCACAACTCTTAAATGGGAAATGTACTTTTTTGCAGCGATTTATACTTTGAACAAGCCGAAAAACTGTTTCTTTTATTTAATTTTTCTGTGTTTGATTGCTTTTCTGCCAATGCGAAATGCAAGGAATATAATGAAAAGCCCTGTAACAACACTCATGAAGGAGAGGTAGTCGTCCTCTGGCAGGCCTTGTCTTTCTACCTGCAAGTGTATTGTGCCGATCAACCGACTCCTTTTCCAGCAACTGCAACAATATTTTCACATAGAATAGTCAGAAAGTAGTGATTTGATGAGTCGTGTTCAGTTACTTGAAGTCCGAAAATTATTTCATTGCTGGGTATCTATCCAAATCCATTCAAGACTCCTGGGTAAGGAGTTCAAAGCCTACTTGGTATTTAATGACCTCTTGAATAGCTTCCTGAGTTTCATCGTATACTTATAGGGTTTTCTCCTCGAGCCCATTACTAAGTTCTTTTTGGAAATTGAAACTGCTGTAAAAAATATTTTCTGTCGGTTACCTGTAAACATTGGAATCATGCAGCCTCGTTTGTTGTATGATAATTCTGTGGAATATGTCCACAAAAATGCGACCTTGCGTTTGTTCCACTATAATTTCTGGTACAATGTCCCTATCTGTCACTTTCCATTGCACAGGGATGTTTTCATTGCTGCTTCTAAAATTAATCAATTTGTTTAATTCTGCGGTTTCCGAATGCGTGTCCTGCCGAGTATTAGGGTCATCTGAGATAGAGAACAGGGAGATATTTACTCAGTATGTCCCTCGAACCCATGCGTGGTACGCAGCCCGCTTTCGATCTTTTCCTTGTAAAAGGTCCCTAACGTTTCAGAAATATTTTTGGTTACTGCTAACCCTGGGCATTGCAGAACTACAAACGTGTCAATAATGGCGTCGATTTCTTCTCGTTCCACTGTCGATATCCTATCCTGAATATTTTTAAGCGCCATTTCGATGTTTCCTGCTGCTTCCGTGATCTTTTCCTTCAAGTCAATTTCTTCGGCTGGAGTTTCTGTAGGACAGTCAACCTGATGAATAGGTAGTTTGAGTTGTTATTTCCAATCACATCGAAACCCTCGGCTTTTCCTTATTAATTAGTCTAACTCATTATTATTCGAGGGGGTAACAACTCCAGAGATTTCATAAAGATTTTCATAGATTCCCAACGATATTCATAGAAAGATGAACCCCGAAGGGGTAACCCCTCCAAAAAAATTCCAAGATTCCCTGAGATTTCATGAAGATTTCCAATGATTCCCAACGAGTGGTTAACCCTCGTTTTTATTAAACTAACCTTACACAAATCGATGGCTGCAAGATGAGTGGCTCCTAAATTTTTTATTATACCGCTAGCGTCTTCCGACAAAAATCGTGAGGAGCACGGAATTCCTTTTTCAAACATCGACACGAGTTGATAGATTTCATGAAAGATACCCTGCTTCTGTTCCTGACTGTCGCCGTGGCTCTTTTCCTTCTGATTGTTATCGGGGTGGTGCCCTTCTTCCTGTATTTGTTTATCAGTTTTTCCTTCACCATTCTCGTATGTCTTGTTTTGGTTCAATTCCTGTTGCTGGTATACATCTGATGCGATGTCTTTTTTCTGGCGCCGGGTTGTTTGGTTCGTTTGGTCTTGTGTTGAGTCTGTCAGTATTGTCAGCATACACACACCGTACTGGTAGCGCTTGCCCACTGGGCCACAAACGCTGCACTCGCTCCACTCGTCCCAAGCAACGGAAAGTTTCAGTGATGTCCCGAATGATTCCATCGGTGATTCGTTGGGTGTTGTGTGATTGACCTATAAGTATTTGTACAGTTTTACTGAAGCGGAAATATGTACGAATATATCTGTGTATACTTCTTTCATGTTTTTGATTAAATCAGTGAGCGAAATCACTCTATCAAAAGTTAAGACAGATGCTACAAAAGATACCTACTCCAATGTGATTTTTGTTATTATATGTATTATAATACCTGAACGATATCAACAAGCAGCGGAACCTCTAGGAGGTACGCTGATAAAGAAGAGTTTCCTCGAAAGCATTGGTAGATGCCAGTAAACTCAGATTTCGCATTGCGGACTTGGAGATCTTGGGAATCAGACAGCGTGAATTCTGAAGGAAGATCCGTGAAGTCTTTCCCTTTGGCGTTTGTTTCAAGGGGTTGGTAACGCCACTCCAACTCCCGCCTGTCTTCAAACGGGCGGAAGCATCGTGTACAGGGAAGCCTGCCACCATAATTAAGGATAGAAAATGCTGGTGATCCGTTTCTACCACCCAGATTAACAAAGTGAGCGGCCACAACAATTAAGGGTAACAAATGCTGGTGATGCGTTTCTACCACCCAGAGTAACTAAGTGAGCGGCAAATTATAGGCGGCCATAGGGAAGCTCCTGAGGCAACAGAATTTTATGTATGGGACAAATACGAAGTGAGATAAAGGGTGAAAATAACGAAATTCATAATAAAAAGCGCGCGCTCCGATGCGAGCCACCCTTAGCGGGAACTCGGCCGCGCGCCTCTCCAGTGTCCAGTGAGTTACGGGGGCGCGGCGAGGGTAGACCTCCGCCCAGCCAGTGCTTGTTCGTTTTGTGCGGTGTGGTCCTCAGTTCGATTCAATGGATTTCCTTCATCATCCTTCAGGTTTTTAATACCCTTATTTATATTTTACTGTACTATGCATGAGTCTGCAGTTAGTGAGTCTCATTCTCGTTATCTTTTAAATGGTAATAACGTTTGGGGTCCGGGAAAGGGGACCACCGAATTTTTTTCGCCAAAGGGCGATTTTGAGATTTTGATTTCATTAGACGTTTCAAGCCACCCTGATTCCAAAAAACGTATTTTTGAGTTTTAAAAATTTTCGTCGGGACGGGACGGGACGGAAAGTTTTTTAGTTTTTCAATCCCTCATAACTCTTCTATTTTTCACAATTCGGACTTGGTTTATAAGACTTTTTCGTTTGTCTCTTTGCTGCCTAAAACTTCTTCCCCGAACGTTTTTCCAAAATCCCACTTTTTTTCTCTTTTATTTTCAGGCAGAGCCGTGAGTGCACTCTGAAAAAATTTTGAGTGAATTTTTTTTTTTTCGCTTTTTCATAATTCTTTTTTAGGCAGACATTTAGCCAGTGTAGAGGCAAAAAAATATCTCCTGTGAAGTATTTCAAAATTATCAAAAATGAGTGAGTTACGGAACTTCAAAATTTTTAAAAATCAATATATCCACCATTTTAAAAAATTTTGAAATGGTCCCGACGAAAATTTTGGAAACTCAAAAATATGTTTTTTGGAATCAGGGTGGCTTGAAACGTCTAATGAAATCGAAATCTCAAAATCACCCTTTCGTGAAAAAACTTGGAAAAAATTCGGTGGTCCCCTTTCCCGGACCCCAATAACTTTCAGTATCACGATAGTGGTGTTTTGCCAAATATTCCTACCAAGCTACTGTTCTAAGGATTCTTGCGAGCCTGAGCTACTTTGGTTAAATTTTATTCACATAGGTGGGAGTAATGGTAATGGTTTTTTTTTTGTATTCATCGGTTGGCTCCCGACCCTTATCCATATGCATATTCACAGAGTGGCAAGTACATTATAAACTATATTTGGGGCCTGAAAGAGGCAACGATACGTTATTGCAGCGAGAGACTGTCGGCGAGGAGAGTGAAGGGGCAGGAATCACGTGGGCATCCTGAGGCTGTTGAGGCTTTCGCAACCACATAAAGAGGGAGAGAGCTATGAGTGACTCATATGTTTTGAGCCCAACCCAGTCCTTGCCCTCGCTGTTGTCTGTGTCCAGCATCTAAAGGTGGCCATTCACGAGAGGGCTAGATGGCTCGGGGCCATTGGCCCGAGTCCATTTGGATCGTCCGGCAAATGCAACCTGGTGGCGCGAAGCCACGCCACACACGGTGGATTTTGGACTGGCCCGAAGCCATTTGGATCGTCCGGCAAATGCAACCTGGTGGCGCGAAGCCACGCCACACACGGTGGATTTTGGACTGGCCCGAAGCCATTCGGCTCGTTGGCTCTCTCGTGATTGGCCGGCTTTACTGCCTCTCATGCGCTCGTAGCCCAGTGCATCGTTGCACCTTTTCTTTGTTGTTGGGATGGTGGTGATAAGTTTTTTGGGGTAATTTTGGCGTGTCAGTAGTCCTGTTCTAAATGGTTTCCAGCAGAGAGAGAGAGAGAGAACCCTCTGGACATAGCTGGGCTATTGCGGTTCCTTGTTACCGCCTTCCAGGTATTATAGCTTTGTAGCGGAAATAAGTTCTTGCAGTTCGGCAGGGGCTCGTTTTAGGGAGAGCAGAACAACTCAGCGCGACCAATTGGGCGCCACAGCTATTTATACCCAATTAAATGAAATTTTTATTTAACAAATATTTATTATTTATTTATATTAACACTGTGAAATAATAATAGCATTGTGCCTCTCAGTGGCCGAGTGGTTAAGGGGTCCGCTTTGTGTCCTGAGAGGTCCGGGTTCGAATCCCGGCGGAACGGAAAAATTTTCCGCTTCCGACATGGATGTATTGGCTTCGGCCCACTCATATTCGGCTTCGGCCACTTCATCTTCGGCTTCGGCCAAATACATCTAATATACCAACTCATCGGCGCATATGTTCTCTGAACGTCGCGCGTTAAAAAAAAATAATAATAATAAAAAAATAACATTGTACTAAATAAATTCCCCAAGCCAATAATGGGCGGCGCGGGGATCATATTTATATTAAGGGCATCTACGAAGTCGTGTTTTGTCTTTTGCCCGGTGCCCAGTTGTCCTGGCACCCAATCGGTGGCACCCAGTTGCCACGTACCACTCGACCCGTAGGAGACCTCTAGAATATGGAAAGAAAAAATATTATGTACCTTATTGCTTGCCCTGGGAAGGCAAGCCGTATGTTTAGTTTTCTTCGACGGAATGGTCCCAAGGATTGGAAGTCATTTTCCAGACAATCGTAGTATTTCTCCCATTGGTCTTGTATAATTGCCTTCAACTTATGATTCCGCCCTGGGTATTGCATGTTAGTGTTGGCAGTCACCAAAGCAAAGAAAAATACAAAAAATTTCATTTTCTTGTTTTATTCCAAGAAGGGTTCGAAAACCGGGTCAAGTAGATGAACTTGATTAATGAATTCAATATTTCTCTTCCTGCTCAGATATTGAGTAGGCTTAATTAATGAGTCCTTGAACCGTACTGTACTGAACCCCCTACCGCCCTTCTGTGAAGCCACTTGTTTTTGTATGTCAGCCTTACCCTTACGAGAAATATTATTACATTTTTCCAGGGGGTATCATGTGGGACTGTTTGAATTATTTTTTTTATCAAAGGAAAGCTATGTGTCTTGTATAGCAAATAAGTGAAATGGTTTCTAGAGAGTTGGTTTAGTTCGGGGAAAGAGATTGGTTGATAGTCTCCGACGTTTAGTTTTGGAAACAAGAGCAGCTACGACTGCGACTCCTATTAACGTCATTTGTTTTATTCTTCCTTATTACTTCCTTCTTCACACCCTTAAAACACATCTGAAGAACAATAGGCGAAGAGCCTCTTCCCTTTCCTTCGCACCACTCCATTCCTTTCCTCCCTATAATTCCCCCCCCCCCTTTAGCGTCATAGGTTCCTCAAGCCACCCACCTCCGCGCAAACATAATGCTTTAAAAGGCAGTGCGCGTAAAAAAGGAAAAAAAAGGCAAAGAGATTTTTAAAAAATCTTTGGTTCTGGGGGAACAGTAAACAGTAGTTCTGGAGGTTTCTTGAGACTCGAGCGCTCTTAATTAAATCGGTATAAATTTTTCAGCAGCAGGACCCAGTCAGCTTGGGGCCACAATCAACACCCGAACTGGACATGTTGGCAGCAGATATCCGGGAGCTGACTCGGGAGCGGATGGCACTTGAGAGTGACATCGCGCAGAAGGAGGCAGAGCTCCGAGTCAAAGACGGGGAAGTGCGGAGTCTGCAGAGCGAGCTGGACACTTTGGCTGCGACACTGCGCCAGCTTGAGAGCCAGAAGGGAGAGGCCCAGAAACGTCTTAACGACCTAAAAACACAGGTATCCAGAAAACTCTTCCACAATCAAATAGACGTTAAACGTTGTATTTTAAGGCCATAACCTCAGTAAAACTCTTTTTGGAATCTATGAGAGAAGTTTATGACGAATTGAAGTTGAAATACCAGAAAGAGCAGAAAGTTTATGAACACATAAACATATGATCACATGATCACATAAACATATGATCACATGATCACATAAACATATGATCACATGATCACATAAACATATGATCACATGATCACATGATCACATAAACATATGATCACATGATCACATAAACAATATTAAGCGGCGAAAAATTGCAAAGGGTTGGGACAACTGCGAGGTCACTTTTTGCTCTGAGGGTACTATCCAGTATGTTTTTGTTCTAAACGTTTACACGTTTTTTGTAGGCTTGTTTTTATTTTGCACGTTTTTCGTTTGTTAGTTATCTACGCGATTGTGTACAGCAGTGTCGTGCTATTTTATTTTTTGTTCGGTAGTGTGCTATTTTCATAATGAGTAAGTCATACCTGAAACATGGCTTGAAATCATACACTGTGCTTACTTTTTGAGGGTCGCAACTTTGAGTGAAAATACGTGATACATTCAGTTTACGTACATACATTCTGAAATGAGTGCAGACGTTTACAGCGCCGTTAGCATAACAGGGCTAGCTCTAGTCACGTAGAACAATAATCAGTCACACTGTATAACATTTTGTGAAAAATTTTATTTCTTAGCACTGCACTGCTTGTACCTACGTAAGCACAAGATCTGTAAATTTTAGTTTGCAGTTGCCTCGTATGAGGGTCTCAGGGTGACGTCAAATGACCAGTCAAAAATCTTGAGCGGTTGGAGGCAAAGAGTATTTGGTGTTCTCTAAACCGTGTTCACATTAAAAGGGGCAACTACAATTTACAGGCCTTGCGTGTAGCTGGCTTTCTTTCATTTTTTATTTGCTTCCATTGATTTTGTTTTATTTATGGCACGTGTTTGTTGATGTAGAAATCTGCGGTCGAATTAGAGCTGAGCGAAGTTATTTTGGAAGTTGAAGCCGAACAAATTGTGGTAAGTGCAACCGTCAAATTTCTTCTTGCCGTAGGGTCTAGAAGGGCTCTATAAGGTCGTCATCTTTGTGGAACATACAGACTTCATCTCCCATACAATGGAACATGGCAACATCTGTAAATTCTATAGAGGTCGAAGATGAAATTTCCGTTTCCAGGTGATGTCGATAGATCGGCATATTAAGACCAAACATAAAAGACTGCATGTACAATATTCAAACCCTCTCATCTGTGATGAAAGCAGCCACAACCTTGGTATTTTCGTATTTCTGGCTATATCCTGTTTCCAATTTCAGGTTGACAAACTGCGTCATCAAGCAGAAGAGCAAGAAGCTTCGTTACGAAGTCAAGAAAACGAGCTTAGTAGTAAAAAACAGGAGTTAGAAGGGTTGAAGCAAGAAGAGGAGAGATTAGAGAAATTGCAAGAAGAAACTAAGAAGACGCTCGATAATCTAGCGGAAAAATTGCAAGAGTCACAGCTACAGATCAGCCAGGTACGTTACTTAAAATTACTGTTCAAAGTAATTTGTTAAATGTTTTCTTAGAAATTGTTTGAAAGCGAAAATTGGATGACTTCTCTGGATTTAGTGATATTTGTGTATCTATAACCTTAGCCACCTAGTGCTGTTGATGGTTAGCGATGTTAGCAGTCAGTGGATAGCTTAATTTTAATGAGAGCACGCTCATCTGATCAGGTCAAGGCGAAGGTGAATCAACTGGAGGAGACTCAGAGACAGATGAACGATGCGGTGAGTGCGTGTGAGGCGGCTGTGGCGGCAGGTGATGCCTCCCTTGTAGCTGACACGGCGCTCAGCATCGGACCAGACCACAGGGATGCTGAGGTCAATCGCCTGGCGGCCGAGCCCAAGCCGGCTGCTCCTGTAGAAGCAACATTCAACGGCGACGTTCACTTTGACTCCGATTTTTCCAATAGTACGTACCTACTATGCACATGAAAGTCAACCATGTCATCTGACAAAAATAAGGTGTAATAGAGCGCTAAGGGTTGCCTTATAGAGGAACCAGAAAGGGGAAACTCTACAAAATTGCAGTGTAGCCCGACACTGATCAGATAAGTCAGTGATTTTGATTTCTATTTTTTTTTCGAAGTAATTACCTGGTTACCGCGGCTGTTACATTTAGGAGAAATCCAAAATGTGTAACATCAATCGAAGATGGGAAGTTTCAGTAGAGGGCCACCGAATGGTTTGTTTTGTCAACAGTTTCTTATCAGAGTTGTGCCTACAGCAGTTAAAAATGGATAACCACAACTTTGTGATATTGTGGTCTTTGCATTTCAGACGCCTTTTCGAACCCCGCAAAGTTCGAGAGCTCCGATCCGTTTGGATCGGCATTCGGGGAAAACAAGCCCGCGGCTGCGGCTGATCCATTCAGTGCTTTTGGAGCTGCCCCTGGTAGGTGAATCATACAGCAGTACTCCGTCTGAGATTAGGGTTCGAAACCCAGTTCAAGCAATGAATGGCATGGCCATTTACCCATTCGCAAACATTGGTCATTAATTGACAAAATTGCAAAGCAGAGCAAAACAGTATGACCTTGTATATGTATATCTTAGTCATTCAGTAGATAGTTCGTCTACAGTTCATATTAACAGTAGGCTTCCTTTTTCTGGTCGATACTTTTCATAATTGTTATTTTTGACATATTTTTCATCTGGTTTTCTCGATGATAACATGACTAGGTTCCATATTTTATGGTTCATCAATACACCGTTTATTGAACGTGTTTCCTACTTTTTTCAGCGAAAGAGGATCCGTTTGCTCCCTTCAGCGATACCAGCTCAAGAGCCAAAACCCCTGCCGATGTAAGTGAAGGGAAATTTTTTAGATTTTTTTTTTAAACCTTTGAACCTTTTCGGCATCTGCATTTTAATACAACACTTGATCGCCTTGGTGGGTCATATGCATTGCACGGATTTTCAGTAAAATTTCACGTAACAGGTTTTCAATTTTTTGTTTGTTAGTGAGCAGAGCAGTAAAGGAATGACTTCCCTGTTTAAGTGACTTTGCAACCCTCTTAAAATATGGTGTATTTTTCAGGGTGGCGAGAAGGACCCATTCGGCTGTGATCCGTTCGCGAATCTGCATGCGCCTGAGAGGCCGTCACATCCTCCCGCACGCCCTGAAAGCCCCAGCCCAGCGCTGCCTCCAAAGAAAGCGAAGCAGCCTCCACCTAGGCCTGCGCCACCGCGGCCCGCGGCACCCAGTATGCGTGCTGCTCCGGTACCCCCTACTCCTAGCCCAGAGCCTACTGCCGACCCCTTCGCCTCTTCTTCCGGTTTTGACGATTTCGCCAACTTCGATGGCAAGGTATGTGAAACGCACGTTTTATGCTACAATGATGTTTCTCACCTTGCTTATTGTTTGTTTAGTTTTCTAGAGACCATGAGTGGTATAGTTAATCAAACGCCAAGTACAGTTTTCTTAAAAAGAGTTTTTTGCTTGTTAAAAAATCAGTGGCTCCAGGATGCCTGTTTTCTGACACATTTCCAAGGAGGAAACTGTTAAATTTTTTTCTGTTTGTTTCGAATAGTCACTGTTAACAGTGCGAATCCAGAGTTGTGTGATTGCGATGGAAAAACTGGACTTGGTGTATCCGACAGTTATGTGAAGGAGCTCAGTATGTCGATAATACTAAGTTATAAGAGATGGGTAAAAATGAAAATAACTATGAAAATTGAGGCACCTTGGGCTGCGTCCTTATTCGGTTAAGGGAACATCGTCGAATTTTCCAAGAAAATCCTTTTTTTCTCTTAACCGAGTATGGTGGGAGCCTCAGATGGGTACTCTCATTTGTGTTATTGTTAAAAACACCTATCTGATGAAGCTTCATTTTTTCCCGTGCTCATTCATCATCAGAGCTCATTGCTAATGGAAAGAACATCCTAAGTGCAATTTAAAGAGAAGAGTGTATAGTGTCTTTCCTACGTGAAAGGTGTCAGAAGTTTGATCGTTCAGTTTAAAAAGAAAATAACGGAGTTCTGTTAACGATGCTAAAATTAAGAGCTAGCAGAATTTAAACTAAAATAAGTTTCAGGTTCATATTACTGACTAAATATACTCATAATATCAAGAAAAATAGTAACAAGAACAGGATAGAACCCTGATTTCGAGACTAGAGGCTCGCACGCAATGACCTGGACTTAGTTATTTTTTACTTGTAGAACCTTTCCGTACCCCCTTCTCCACCGGTTAGTGAGTTTCTTTAGTTTATATTCTTCTCTTTAAATTCAAATAAAACCCACCACTGCACAAAATATCGTAGCTAGCTATAAATGTTGTGCCCCGCATTTTACACTATGTAGTTCGCTGTTACAATGGCAATTTTTATTCCAAGTCTTGACTTCGTAGGTATGTAGGTACTTTTGTATAATCTTTGAATTTTTCTTGGGCGGGAAAAAAAATTGTCCTTGTACTGACAGTCAAAATTTGTATTTCATTTCATTTGTTTCCCACGTCGTTGATTTTAATTTTCGTTTTCCTTTGTTTAGTAGGCTGTGAATTATTTTGCACCAGATGCATGACGCCGCAGCGCCGCCGTCGTCAATGTAGTAAGATGTTTAGTGCCTCATCCTTACCTTTATCTTGTCGTAATAGAATCAGTTAGCCGTACTTTGCGTTGCTGCCACCACTCTACAAAGGATTAAGCTTTATGTCTAAAAAAACCCCCCACTTCTGTACGTTGTGTTCACTAAAGCTAGTAATGCCACAACGTAAGCTCTAGCGATAAGGCCAGTGGTGAAAACACCGCTAGATTCCAAAACTGATTCACATTAAATTGCAGGGACTGTTGATTTCAGTGATTTTAGTTGATAATAGAAAGTTTGAGTGGTGGTACCATCGGCAATGTGAGTTTGCATGACGCCTGGTTTATTGCAGCCTGCCGAGCACCAGCCGCAGCGGATACTAACCTGAGTCTGTTTAACCTTAACATTCACAGTAATTGAGAGTTCTGCATTCCTTCAGTTCACCAGCTCGGCCGCGAAAGCGTCTGCAGGGACCCTGAGGCCCGCCCCGCCCGTCATGAGTAGTGCCAGCAGCGCGTCTCCTTCTCCTGTCGCCACCTCCACCAACCGCTACGAAGTGTTTGAGTTTACCGAGGATCCGTTCAAGAACTATCGCTACGAGGACGTGTTCAATATAGCAGACCCGTTCTCTGACGGTGCTGTGTCACCTGCAGACCCGTTTACACCAGAGCCCTCTACCGCAACCGCTACAGACGCCTTTGAGGCCCGCTTCCCCAAGCTGGACGCCTTTGATGTGGATGACCCATTTGGTGAAGATTTCGCTAAGGCTGACCTTCTGAATGGAAATAAGACTGACACTTCAGTCAATCTATTCAATGGCAAGGAGAAATTCAGTGACAGTAACGCTAATGCCATGCCGGGGAAAACTCTTAATATTGACCCGTTTCTAGCGCAAAGTGCAAAAATGGATTCGAAACCTGATATATTCATCAGCACGGAAGGACTGTTTGGAAAAAAGAAGGGCGGTGATAAGGGCAGCTCAAAGGCCGCGGTGTCAGACGATTTGCAGCTGGCATGGGCGGCGAAGGAAAGCCTCCGTCTGGAGCAGGAGAGGCGCCAGCGCGAGGAACAGGAGCGCTCTGACCTGGAGATGGCCATTGCGCTCAGTAAGAAGGAGAACTCGGAGAAGCGCTCCTTTCGAAACTTATTGAGGAGGGGCAGGAATACTCCGACTACGTAGTCATTTTGAAACCGTAGGGACGTAATCGAGACTTTATGTTTGATTTTAGCCTTAGAGTGGAGATGTGTTTGCATGCGTGAGTGGTGGACAGCTGCCGCTTTGAAATGACGAATAGACTTAGTTGAATGTAAGACAATATCTAAAAGCAGTCTTAATTTATTTTTGCTTCGTTCCATAACCTTTTTATTTTTAAGACTGTCTTTTAAGAATAATAAAGTTCAAGGATTCATTCGAAATTGGGGCACAAAACGGCGCTTTGATCCATGGAAGGGATAGACCTATTTCTGATTATTTTTTACTATGAGATGAGCTGAGCACTAGCCAAATATTAATGTCTCTCTTTGCAAGTAAATTGTCTTGTTTTGTACCCTAGTTTTGGACGAGGGCCAGGGCAGTTAATTTTTGAGCCGTAGGGGCAAGAATGTTGAGTACAAACATGATATGTTTTCATTTGTGTTGTCTGCCCCTTTGCGGAGAACGGTCTGTAGGCCTGCGGATCCCCAATGCTCCAGCACAGCTCCTCCCTTTGCCACTTGTCTCTGGACTGAATGTACGTAGTCACTAATGAAGTTATCACCGGAGGTAGCTTTTGCGAGAAAACCTGTTCGATATGTTTTTGTCGTGAAGTATAAAATAATCTTTTCAATAGTTGAGTTGTTTGTGAAATATGAAATAAAAAGTCGTTCCAAAGTCAGATACCAAGATTTGAAGTGATTTGTGTCTATGAAAATTTGTACCTCTTTCTTGTCATTATCACTTAGATTTTGAGTAACATGGTCCAGAAGCAGTGTCCAAAGGGGAGACCGTCTTCGAGCTAATTTTATGAAATAAGTAGTTCTAAGCTTTATCGACTCCTCAATGGAAATTCCTTAAATGTGCTTGTGGCAGAACGCAGAACTAGTGTCGTAGCTAATGTAGGGAAATGTATTTTTAATGTTGCAAAATGTAATCTTGTAAAGTATCCTTCCTTGAGTGTGATGTTGCAATTTCGATATCATCTGCATATCAAATGGCAACTTCGTTTTCCCTCTTGTTAACTTATTTTTATGGTTTTAGAGAGGCATCACAAATCCGGTGCACAAAATACGTATATTTTATTTATTTATTGAGAATGATGTTGGATTTTTGAAATAAGTGTCACAGTGCCTAGATCGGGCGAACATGATGGAGAGAAACTACGACACCCCGTACTTTCATAGAAACTGGCCAAATTATTAAAATATTTTACCTTTCTGATAACTTGGTTGTTGGTGTTTTAAACTGCTGGGGCACACTTTTCAAATGACGGCTCATTCCTCTATTTTGTGCGCCGCTTTTTACGCTTATTTTTTAAAGTTCTACCTTTTGGAGGGGCTCTCGAAGCTTTGCCCTTCCACCATTAAGAGCCTTCATGTAGGATTCAAGATTTGACTTGAATGACCGAACCTTTTATTATCTGAATGACAGTACAGCGACCTTTGCTTGTGGGCTTTGTTCATTCCTGCGTGTTCTGTCGCTATGCTGGGTTCCGGATTTTTTTTAAATTCAAATTGTATTGTGCTTCAAAAATGTTAGTTGAACTAGAAGTTGAACGGCTTCAAGCGTTACCTAAATGTTTTGTTTTCTAGTTAAATCCAATTTATAATGTTGGCATAATCGTACTAAGATCCTTGATCACTCGTTGACTATTGTTGATAAATATGTACTATCTTTTTAAGTGTTACACAACTAAAGATTAGGGATGCAAATCCCATAAGGGATAAATGTGGACGAAATAAGCAGTTGTAGGTAGGTAGCTATTACATCATTTGAAGGCAACCCGTTTGACGAACCTTTTTCAATCAAAATGAGCAGAGAGGCACCATATGGCGCTGTTATGCTCTGTCTACTCAAAACTCGTCTTTTTATACTGTTCTAGTTTTCATGTAGATATGTACCTACAATTTGTATACTGAAATTAATTATTCACTGTTCGAGGGTTATGAAGCCACACCGTAAGAATGACTCAAGATTTTGTATTCTAGAGGTTGTCTCGTTGGAATGAGAAGTAAAGGCCCCGATGACACGAAATGACAAGGACCACTTGTGAGTGGCTTTGTCCCCAGCTTCACCCCATTTTACAGTCAAACGAGACAAGTTCACGAAAATATTCACAACGTGTTGCATAAGACTCAATGTAAGTCTAGACCATGACCAACGATAAAATTTTCAAGAGTAGAGACACACATGGAACAGACCTATTATTTATAAAACAGTGTCTCGATAGTCATTTTTGCACTGTTCGATTTTGTGTTGATACGTTTTGATTTCAGTTGTTTCTAAGTTAATATGCTGGGATTGGAAAAGACCTCCATTTCCATAGTTATTATTTGTAAGTTTTAAGAAAGAAAAGCTAGGCAGTTTCGATAACATGGAACAATAGCACCTACCTATGCTAGGGTTTAATTTGAAACCGAGTACACAGACGGAACGTACAGTCATCTTGAAGAGGGTACTTCAGATAAGTATTTCATTTTCTGATAGTGTTTCACCTAATAGGCGAAGGAGAGAGGACAGCAGCGTCTGCAACTGTCTCGAGTTCAGGGGGAAGTCACCTTAGTGGAGAATGAAATGTTAAAGCAGGCTTGTAACTAATGGCTAATCTTCATCACTATCAACAGATCATCCACAGAAATCGAAACATAACAGGGTTTAAACTTAATCTGGTTAGTTACATGCTTTGAGGTAAATTCATAAAAAGAACGGTGGGGCACGTGTAAACTAGTAAAATGCCGTATTAGCAATTGTAAACTAGACCAGGCCCCCAAGAACGTTCGCCATTACTGAGTTCTCCCTAAAGGCCATCACGTTTCCATTTAAGGTGGTTTGTGCTCCGATTTCGGTGCCTGAAAAGTATGATTCTGACTAGCATGTAGGCGTGATGTGTTTTGATTTTTGGATGTGAGAAACCAAGCAACGTTCAAGTTTCCCATTTGCAATGCACAATAACTCATTCTGTTAATATGTATAAAATAAGTTTAACTGTGCTAGGAAATGTAACTTTTGCTTTACAACGTACTGTTAGATATTAGATACCTAATAATTTATGGAAATATACTTGTAAATAATACTTCTATCAGTTTTTAACTGAAGAGTAACAATTCAAAAGAATTTGCTTACATTTTTTCTGACATCTTTCCAAGAAAACTCTATATGATGTATAGTTTTCCGATCGGAAGTACCTATACTGTACAGACCTCATCAACATAAACTAGCTTAATGTGTTGGGAGTAAACAACTGAGTGACTTTTATCAAAAAATCCTACAGTTCGCTTGGAAAGATATCACAAAAACCATTCTAGTGCCACTTACGTTTTTCACCTTTGAGTGGAATGGTAACCCATCTTTGAAAACGCATCAGATACGTAGTGAAGTATGTAAGGCACATCCATGTACAAAGAAGAAAATGACACAAGATACTAAACCGGGATGAAGTGATACCTAACATAAATAAAGCAAGTAACCTACATAATTTGTGGTTAATAAAATAATGGAAAACAATAACGCCGGTTGTAACAATCTGTTGCTCATTTTTGCTGACGTCTTTCCTAGGAATTGCTGATTTTTTTCTGAAATATTTTTACCATCAGAAACCACCAGTCTAATATGCTGGATTTGTTAACTTAGAATGCAGAGGCCTACCAAAATTTCCGGAGTTACATCTGGATTTGGCCATTAGTTTTTCAAGTCATTTGACATTTTGTTTTCACACTAGACTGTTAAATTGTAAGATAGTTTGAAACTAGTTTCTGATTACAGCTATACCTACTAAAAATTTCAGAACAAAAAACTCTCCTTGAAAAGATATCAGCAAAATCAATTATATGGCGGCCAAAAACATCAACAAACAGAATGTCTATTCCGGCTTAAGTAACTCATTTTCAAAACCTTATAACACATTAGGTCACATAATCAGTACCTTGATAAAATCACAAACTAGAGTTTAGAATATGCAAGTGTATGTGAGATACGCCTTGGTCAGGCGTAGTCAGTCTTATCTCTCAGCGTGTCGGTAGAAAGTGTCACGACAGGGCGCGGACGTCCTTCTCGTCCGGAGGGGAGTAGCTCGACGTAGAAGACAGCAATCTCCGGGACGAGAAGACTTTCCCTGAATTAACTGAAGCTTCTGATAGGCTCTCACCCGAGCTCTTCTGGCACTGGAAGCGGTTACACAGTCGCCTCACCTAATTGTAAAACAAACAATATTGAAGCCACCTTGTCCAGGGTCAGCTCGCCCTCTTCTGGGAGACCCAAGTAGAACACTGCTTCTGTGTCCCTACCCCTCTCCTGCACCGACAGAGACACCCTGTCCCTGGGAGTTTCTCACGTGCATGCACTTTTCAATACAGACAATTTGCACCTACCCCCCCCCCCCCCCCCTCCCGACAACGCACGAGAACGGTATAAATAAGAAATCCAACCTATGTAGTTAAAAACTGCCCGGTTTCACTTCTCGCTAGTCGTGTACTGTTAAGGCATTGCTCACCGCGTACGCTGCGATAACAACGCCGCACGCGGAGCCGCTGAGAACGTCCCACCAGTGATGCCTGTGGTCCGTGATACGGGTGAGCGCACACAGTATCCCCCACAGCACGCACAGACACTGCAGCCACGGCACCGCCAGGAACCTGCTGTCTGGCACCCGCTCGTGAAGAAACATCTGCAAAACGTGACAACGTGTCAGGCACACACACTGCAACCATGACACAGCCAGGAACCCTGCTGTCTTGAAGGAACATCGGCGAAACACAATCACTTTATGCAGTGATGCATAGTGTGGTATAGGCATAGGCAATTAGTACTGAATACTAATTTCAATTGTTTCCTCTCGGGAGATAAAAGATAGCAGGTAACAGATGGGGTAACTACTCGGTAAGTGGTGATTTTACTATTTTAGACAAATATTTTACTGACGAAAATTACTCGATCGTAAAATCACTACTCACTGACAGTTAGAAATAGGTAGCTACTATATTTCTGAACAAATAAATATCCAGAAGTTTCCTCATAAAATGGAGCTTTGTATCGACAGGCTTAGGTTATTTTGAAAGGCTGTTAGCGACTTACAACAAGGAATACTGAAGTGTAGAAACCCAGTGCAGAATGCCCTGATGGGAATGAGCGGGTGGAGTCTTTGATGAGAGCAGCCTTCACATCCACATTCGTGCACTTGTACTCTGTCACGTAGCTGAAATAGATGCACCATACTATATATTATTTGTGGCAATATTTAATTAAGTATATACCTACAGATGAATGTGTAACGAATAACCAAAGTTTCCCCATTTTTATAGTTACCTACCCGGTAGTGCAGTTGATGGCTTTGTCAGGGCGGCAGGTGTCGAGGAAATGGGGTCTGGGCTCGGATATAATGCTCTTGGCTGCTTCCACGATGAAAAGTAGAAGAAGGAGTCCAAACACGAACTGCCCGTACCACTTGCACGCTTGCTTCAGCCCTCCCACCGTTCGCGACTGCAACCACTCCACAGCGCTCATCTATAAATAAAACTGGCTCATAAGGCTGGAGTTAGCTAATTTCGGAATGAAATTTAACTCCCCGAATTTTTTTCCGTAAGTTAAACAAGGTTGTCATGCGTTGGTAGGGAAATAAAATTCCGACTTTATTTACCAAGCAACCTTGTTCAACTTAGAGAAAAAATTCGGGTAAATTCCATTCCGAAGTTAGCTAAATCCAGCCTAACGACTAAAGTGATGAATATACAATTTTGCACTGTTAATTAGCTTATAGCAAGTACCAAGTCATCCTAAAACCCCCTGTAAAACGGCTTGGCACATGTCATTATCATTACCTTAGTATGCAACGACTAATTTCTTAATTCGTTAAAATGTGAAATCCGCACCTAGTCACTTAGGACGGGAATATGAAATCGGGGCAAGCCGTAGCACTAACGAGCACCACAGTACTATAACCTGATGTTTCTTAGCTCAGAACCTACAGGCCTACTGGCGACATCACTGGATAGACTATTTTTTTTTTTTTTGCGAGACAAGTAGATAGGTACATTGCAAGCAAGCTCATACCAGGATTATCGGGCCCAGCAGAGTGGCACTGAAGAGGTAAGCGACCGTGACCGTGTCTCCACTGAACTTGTGAGCGATCTTAGGGTCATCGCAGTAGAAGCCAATCTTTCGGAACTGAATCCAGTTCATTCGCACAACGGCGAGCAGCCCGAACACTGAAACAATCGAAAATCATGATAGTGTAATGAGAAATTTAAATAGATCGTGTAGATTTAATTAGCTCATCAACGGGACTTCCCCATATTGCACACCATTTTTCAGTGGGCAGGTGATCGCGGAACTCATTCCACGCAGTTACTGTAACTATACTAACAACTCTAGTGCCTCTCAGTGGCCGAGTGGTCAAGGGGTCCGCTTTGCGTCCTGAGAGGTCCGGGTTCGAATCCCGGCGGAACGGAAAAATTTTCCGCTTCCGACATGGATGTATTGGCTTCGGCCCATTCATTTCGGGCTTCGGTAAAAAACATCTAATAAACCAACTCATCGGCGCATATATGTTCTCTGAACGTCGCGCGTAAACAACTCTACCAACTCATCAGGTCTGGGTAAATTGTAAGCCTATACTGTCGCTTTTATAGGACATTTTGTATGTTCAGCATTGAACTTTACGATTATTCATGCAACCTTGGATCTGAAAGAGGTATCTAGATACCTGGGCTTTGTTTATTGTTTACTTTAGTAGTGAGAATACCTCCACGGCCACCTCTGACAACTCTTGTGACCTTACTGAGCTTAAGTTTCACCGGAGGTAAAAGGTGATGTTTTCAGCATAGAAGAGTCGCTTTCTAAAAAAACACTTATTTTAGACGTTTTGCTATTGTATTAGGGAGAGCAAGCTAAATTTGGGCATTATCTCAAAAATCTTCCTCACGTGCCCGGTACCTACGGGAAAGTAAAAAGGAGGCATGTATTGAAGGTGCTACCAATACACCAAAGTAGGTATCTACATTTTATAGGTACAGTTAATAAGGGAAAAAACAGAAAACATATAGACAGAGAACAATCGTGTACCTACCAACCTTGTCCTTAAGTGATAAGATAGGGAACAATAACAAAGTACGAATGAAGCAGGTACTCAAGTAGGTTACGTCTCTACATTAGAAAAATGCAGTCCTGTATACAGAAGCAACTTACACAGCAATGACTTGGTTCCTTTCCTCATTTCACAAGCACTTTGTGGAGTGCCGAGTGCGTCACCGATACTACTCATGCACTGGCGAGAGCCACTGACTGTCACCAGGCAACCGCAAGCAGCCGACAGATACACCACATGCTGTCGTCACGGTCACAACCAGTGGCGGAATGTCACTCGAATCTACCAAAGGAGCAATATTCGCAAGTTTGCGGTTTCACAGCCAATGTGAAAATTATATTTTCTATTGATTTGTCACACCATGTCTCATTATCTCTCGTACTTGTGTAGTGGGTAAACTGGGGGGGATAACAGTAAAATTATCGGTTATCCAACCCACACATTTGGCAATGACACTCTTCCACAGTTCACAAATTTCACTGACTCAGATACGTTGTGTCAGTCTATTACATACTATACTGGACGAATGAGAGTCGAAACATGACGACGAATAGGCCGCAAGACCGCAAGACCCTAAATATAGACAAAGGCAGTAAGTTGAGTAGACTGTTGGTCAAGAACAACTCGAATACCAAATGAAACTGAAAACTTGATGGAATGAGAAACATAGGTAGATTTTTTGATTAGGTATAGATTGCGTGCAGTTACCTACGCACAAGGCCGTACCCGGGGGGGTTCGAACCCCCCCCCCCCCCCCCCCCCCCCCCGAAACTAGAGAGAATTAAGTTTTGAAGGAGAAAATATAGTTTAGTGCTACTTAGGTACCTAAACCCCCCCCCCCCCCCCGAAATATTTTTCCTGGGTACGGCCTTGCCTACGCATCACGACCTCTGCGAATAATTTTACTGAAAAGTGTAGGGCAGAGTTCTGTAAAATGTACCTTCTATTTACTATTTTTATGAAAGCGAACAATAAGTGTAGAACCAAATTACTTAAATAGTAAAATTATGGAACAAGGGCCAGCGCCAGGGTTGAAAGTTGGACGATTGATCCTAGGAAGGCAACGATATATTGGTGGTTTCAAGACACGTGTACACCGACTTTGCAATTACATAAACATGAATCTTCAGGCGTACCCTGTATGTGATTCAAACGTGTACACCGACTTTGCAATTACATAATCATGAATCTTCAGGCGTAGCCTAAATGTCATTCAATAGCATGTGATCATGACAATAATAATCTACCCCTGCGTACTATCAAGTTAGTTACACTCAAGTTATCAAGTTAGGTAAACTGTGACAAAAATAGGAATTTCAGTGATCGCTTCAGGAGACCACATCCCTCTTGCAGTTCTGTCTTCTATCACAAGTTTAAAATGTAATATTGCATAGATAGCTATGTTGACAGTAGGTAACTAGAGGCACTGATTGCGTGAAATCATCCCAAGCGATATGGCAGCTATTCAGAGTCATTATACAAGTAAGACAAGTGTACTAAGGAAAGGATGTGTGGACGAGTGGCTCCTAAATATGGAAAGCTAAGTAGCAGGTACCAGTACCTGTTAAGCAAAGACATTAAAACAATAATAATTATTTTGAGGCAAGGGTGTAGTCATGCACCCACACACGACATGTAAGAAATTAGGGCAAAATATAATTTTCTCAGTCAACACCCCCCACCCTGTTCACAGTAACTTTACATACTGACTCCAGCAGCCGAAATTTACTCGAATGGGGTGTTCGTGTTCAAAGCTGCTCGGTTTCTAAAAATGGCAACAGATATCCAAACTGGCTTTCACTGCATAAAAGTAGACTGTAGTATACTTAGAATTTGCAGGCGCATGACTTTACCGTTCGCCTTACACAATCAGAACTGACCTCCTTTTGTGTCTGAACCACCGTCTACGTGAGCACTTTCACTCAACTACTTGATAATAACAACGTCTATCGCAGCGGCTCGTTGGTCTAGGGGTATGATTCTCGCTTAGGGTGCGAGAGGTCCCGGGTTCAAATCCCGGACGAGCCCAAATTTTTTATTTATTTTTAGCGATACCAGGAGAGAAAGCACTGTGTTCATGTGGAAATACATGTTTTTATATTGCTTAGCATGAGAATAACTTAAAAAGCACTACCACAGAGAAACCTACCTATATTGTATATTCGTATTTATACAAGTGCAACTGAAAATAAAAATAAGTCTGAAGGCAGTCTCTGAACTCACTTTATGGATACCTATGGCAGATATGCATGTATTCTCTCCAAAGCGGAATATCATACGAAATGTGGGATGTGGGACCTGAGCAGTTTACGCCCGAGTTTTAATTGATCCGTGGTGAATCCCCCAACTCAGACCCCTGGCAGCCTAGTATAGTGTCAATGTCAATGCCAAAGTGAGCGCGAAATCACGGGCAAGGCCAAGGGAAGCGGCCAATCATGCCACACCATCATCATATTCCTCATTAACATCCATGCACCAAATTTAAAGCCAGGCTCTGGTGCAGGAAGCTCATGAAAAACGCAGAAGAAGTAATAACAAAAAATATCTTATTTTTCCTTCAACTAACCAATCTAGGCTAATTATATAAAAAACACCTACTGTGCAGGAAACTTAACAAACTGGAAGTTTAAAACCAATCGGTGATATAAAACTGCTGTTGCCGAAGGCAAAATTTCAAAAACAGACGGGATTACGGGATACAAAAATAAATAAACTGTCCGAAATGCTCCAGTGTTCGGTCATACTTTCTCATACTTGTGTCACACGGACCATATAGACTTAACAAATTAACCCTCTCAGGATCACAGAGAACCCATAATATTTAGAAATAGATTTTGTGAACACAGGTTCACACGATCAGGATCAGGATCGGAAAGTAACAAATAAAATTTGTCGGTGAAAGGCTGGCTGGCCAGCAACTAATAAGTTTTCTGGGTAGCCACCTGAAGGGGCATTACTCCAGGAACATGACACCCGAAACTAGCGAGACCAGGCAGCTTCCAACTGACATACGGAGATCAATTATCCAAGGAGCACAGATGCATAGATGATATTACAGGTGGCACCCGCCACCAGATATAGAATCCAAGCTGAGATGAAGAATTTGAGTTTGATAATTCTATTGCATTAATATTGTCACCGTAAATAAACCCTTCCCCTCTCGTGAACTTATGCCAACAACAATAAAAACAAAAAACATATTTTTGTGTACACAAAAATAACGTTTACCTGCAGTGGTGACTTTGAAAAAATCTGCCCTGATTGTATTGCTGACAAAGAGGGCAGAACTAAAATAGATGGACGGTAGGTTAGTATCTACTTCCCGTAAGTCCAAAACCTCATTGGCCTGAGAGCCAGAATTCCACTACCATGTAAAAGTCAGTGAAGTTTTCTGAGTAGGCACGCGACCAACATATGAAACATAACAATTATGATGACACAACTTAAGTACCATTTTTAGGCCACCTTGTACCACCACTACCACCAGGCCATTTTTTTCCGTTAAACCTACCCATCGCCAAAAATAAATTCGAGCACAAAATAGAAATATTTATAAGGGTGGAGGGTGGAAATACCCATAATTCATTGTAACGTCTGTTCGCCACTTTGATTTATACTTCTGAAGAGTAAATTTATAAGCGGTGCTTCTGACTTATACACATGTATTTATAACACACACAAAAAAAACAATATTTTCTAAAAGCTGCTCGTAATTTTCATCTGAAAAAATTGCTACTTGGGGGGGGGGGATAGTGAACACAACCTGCGGCTCCCTTCTCTCCCCTCAGTTCCTATACGATTTTTCTTGAGGAAAAGTGATTTATAGAAAGATTTTGGGAATGGCCGCACTACTTGATAGCCATTTGGCTCAATGATTGGTCAATTAACAAGTGGACAGTGGGGATTATTTTTGGAAAAGTTCAAATCCCGATGAGGCAGGAGTTTTATTCGACAATTCCGTCAGTACACCTTCCGTTACGTTTTCTCAAAAGATCAAGGTTTGGACCTTATACGTGTGTACCAACAATGAACGGACAAATAAAACACAGATAAAATCTCAAACAAAACCGAAATTTCGCAATAAATTAATTGTTTTTCGCAATACAGTGAGGAGGAAAAATGAAAACTGGTGCTGAGGTGAGCAGTTTTTAGCCTCGACACGGCCCTGGTGATATGGCAGCGGAAGGACATAAAGCTCATTGACTCGGGGGATTTAAGTTCGGAGTTAACGAACCCTCGCATACAAATTATCCCATTGCCGCTGGACGCTGACGAGTGCTGACTGGTGACGGGAAGCCTTCCAGCGGGCAGCCGGATGTCCATTCGATTTCCCATCCGGACCTCAACCCCAACCCCCGGCCTCAACCGCACATCCAGCTCATAAGTCAACTTCGTCATTTCTGACGAAAATAAAATTACCAGCTCTAGAGAAAACTGGGGATGGCGGAAGAGTTGGACAATAAATACCGTCGGTAATTTTCAAGATGGGGAAAAACAAGAAAAAATTGTCTCTTATTCTAAATTTACAGAGACAAAGGTAAGAAGATAGATACAGTGCCCATACGGATCTGGAGCCCAGCGAAGCCAAGTTCAAATTCCACTAGCTGAAAATTTTTCCCCTATACACCTACTGCTGTCTCATGGTATTGGGTAGGTACCTACTGGTTAGGAAAATCAGTAACATGGCACAACTTGAAATAAATGAATCGGTACTGGCCAAAGAAAAAATAATAAGGATTTGAAAATGACCGCTTTATGACCGCCTTTTTCAGGTGTTCCAAAGAGTAAAATCACAAAAAAAGACGATGTGCCAACTGATCTGTGCATGTTTGGACGGACATTTTGTAAAAATAAAACTTGACTTTGGGGGACATCTGGGATTATGGGAAAATTATGATCTAAACATCACGCCTTATGTATTTCATATAAGAGGCGAGACAATAAAAGGTGGCATTCTCTGATTTCTTCGTTTCAAAGGTTCAGTGACAAATGGATCTAATAAACTGGTATGATGACTGATGACAGTGATGACTGATGACAGTGATGACTGATGACAGTGATGACTGATGACGACCAATCCCAGATTAGAAATTCTCCCACAGGTCAGCCAGAGCGAGTTTTATGATTCTTCACGAAACCATAAATATTAAATCTTTCGTTGTACAGAGGCAACGAATACTAGGTAATATAACTAGATAAAGCTGGAGGCACTGTTTCAACTTATTTTCAGTACTCTAGGGAAAAGCATAAATCTGGCATCTGTCACGCCGGTAGCTAGGGGGGCCGAAAGTAGTAAAGACTCCAGCAGCTGGCCCTCTATCAGTCGGCAGCTCATTCCAGCACAGTTCACACTTTGTAAAATCAATTTTTAAGTCCTAACAACTTCGATGATTACTACCCACTACTTTGAGTTCACCCTTGACAGGATAATAGATTCGAAATCTTCACCGAAAGGGAAAAAATATTGGGGTTCATTAGAGGCGAGGGGAACAAACAAAAATAGACGTCGTGCCGCAATCGAAGAAAAGGATGAAAATCGATTTGCCTGATGGCAAGGAAATCGCAAACTTGGCATGATATTCTTACTCTGTTCATTTTTATTTAATACATGTACTTGTTCCCAGACCTAATTTGACCTTATTATAGTATCCAGCAAATACATTTAAAACAAAAAAAAAGTTCAAAATTATTTGTAACAAATACCCTACGGGTGCTCAACTCAGCCATCTCCAGACACGATAACCACTCAAAATTCCAAGACGCGGGACCTCCCTCTGACGCCTCGACACCTCAACTCTCAGCTTCCTCGGTCGTAACTACCGCCCGCCAATCTCATTAAAATATTTTTTCACGGTTTGGTTGTTTTTTAACGAGATTCCCTCCATCTAACCTTCCCTTGAATAAAACATGACCCCAAACGATAAGTTAATACTCCAAACGAATTCCCTCAAGTCTCCAACTCTATGGAATAAATAATCACCACAACGTCTTCACTTTTCTTTCTTCTTCACAAAATCACGGATTGTATTCATCAAGTCTCACCTCGTTTGCTTAGAAATTGGCTTTGGCTTCTAACCAACTATCCATCTGACGTGTTGACATATTTACTTACTCGACTAATTAAATAAATACTTATATTTATATAAGGTCTATTACCCTTCACGCGGACTACCGCGGACTACCGCGGACTACCGCGTGGACTGCTAGTCCACTACCGAATATTGTGCACAAAAGAACCAAAATAAACCCGTGTTAAGATTAAGATTTTGTCTTCATAAATTCAGCAACGAATCGAGGCTTGCTCGAACACAAGTTTAAATATAATTCTGATGATGGAGGAACAAGGTAAACCCGTTGTTTGATGATGATGGACAAATACGGGGGCTCCGAAATCTAGAGTAAATTAAATTACTATACAACTTCTATGAGTCAAGAAAATGACAGATGGCTACTTTGACACTGATGGATGATGATTTCCATCTACCTACCATCTCAACATAATACATGTTCGCTTGAAGGTGAGTCCTGTCCTGTACTAAGTATAATGGATCGTCAGGTAACTCCAGAAGCCCTCCCCTCTTTCTCCAAATTTTTTCTGAATTTGTACAGGCATAAGGTGCAGTAGACTTCCCATAATATGCAGATTGTGAAGTGCACAGGCACCCAACTATACTCCAAGTCAGTCTAGGAGCATACCGATTTCTCATAATTTCTTGAAGATTTTCAGTTGACGCCGATCCGGATTTGGGTTCCATATCCTACCATACGCTAAAAATACCAATCCGACCCTGAGGAGATATTTCCCTCATCAAGACCAAGTTTTGATCAGCCCTAGATTTGCAAGAAATTATGAGAAATCGGTATGCTCCCAGCCTGACTTGGAGTATAGCTGTTAACTAACGAAACGAGTCGGCCTCGGGCGGTACAGTTTGATTCACAGAAACTATACGATAAACAAAACAAGCTCGGAGGTATAGAGGAAAGGGGGTAGACTAAGAACGAATGGGGGTGAAGGCCCAGGTCCGCCCCTGTATCCTTCAATCGTGCATGTAGCCACACTATATCTTCTCCACTGCCAGCCATACTTTATAAATAACGATAAATCTATATTTTAATTAGTCATAGACATAAATTTTCTGACTTTAATAATTGGTGCGGACTGACTGGAGCGAAGTCCAGACAATACTGACTAGGAAATTATAGTAATTGTTAGTGGGTGGCAGACCATATGGTATGTTATCCTTACGAGACGAGTCTTAGAAAAAAAATGTATGTAGGAAGAGGACGTAGGATCAAAATCTATGTCCTTTCTTTTGTTTTGGAACAATAGGATAGGATAATATATACACCTCTCAAGCTCTAATTCTGAACAATAATTAACTATAGGGTTTGAGAACACCCCCACCGCTTTCTGACAAAATATATACTCTCTCCTAGTGTCACTATGAGTAAAGGGAACATAAATCTAGAGAATGCAGTACCACGGAAAGCAGCTCCTACTCCAAGGGGTCCCACGGAGCTAGTGGCTGCACAGTTATGTCACCCCTCACCTCGCAAGGCTGCACCTGAAAGGCGGCCGGCGCATCCCAAACGAACAGGTTCTGAACCCCTCTAGTTAGCCTGTAGCCCCCGTCCAAGGCAGCTTCTCACGCACAGTAATGAGAAGAATGTCGAGGGAGCATATTATTCAAGAGCAGTGAGGTTGGAGCCCTGTCAAAAAAGTTCAAAAGAGCATCCCCATTCTTTATTCTCCATCCTCGCTCCATACTCATCAAAATGACTGGATGGGCAGATGAGGTGTGTTCTTTAACAAATCCCTGCACCTTCAGCTGATGATGATACGCCTCTCAGTAGGTATGCAAAGATACTATTTAAATCCCAGAATCATTACTGACGTTGAAAATGGTTTTCAATTTGAAAGGTATCCAGCATCGAAATGAATTTAAATATCGAATTCCATTGCTCTAATCAGTAATTAATAATTGACACGATACAACTTAATTAAACAGAATATGATTATACGTTTAGTTTTTGTGGGTGGTCTTCTATAGGAGCCATACAACTATAATACTTCAATCTGTTTATATAGACTGGAAGTGGACCCGCCTACCGATACTGAATGTACCACCTAACCATCACAATGAACATAAATATAAATCACGATTGTTCAATAGAAGAACTGACAAAAGAGAGCGGTACACGGAGAGAAAAGGAACCTAAATAACTTTCTCGAACTGTACTGTTATTCAGTTATGTTATCACTGGCGCACTAGCCAGCTTTTGGGTTGTCTGCAAAATACATCACTGTTTTTATGCCAAACATATATTCATTACCAGCTACAGATGTCCAAGATCAAGGTGTATTGTGAACAGCAGGTTCGATTCGTAAGCAACTAGGAACACTCGTTTATACCTGTCAAATAATACCAAGGAACTGTGGTTTGCCGACCAACACGGACTAATCGAAACATCTAGTAATCGGTGCGTCCATAACTATCCTATCCACTATACTATTTATGAGGGCCATAGTAGAACGAACACAATTCCGCTGTTCAAAGAATAATTAAGTTCCGATGAAAGTACCTAGCTTCTAATTAACAAGATTCCAATTTGTAACAAGTTCATCCGGTACTTTCCGTTGACAGGATCTATCTGTAAGGATTCTCCGACACGCTGGTTACATTATACACTATTAAATCCTCTGCATATCCGTTCATGTCATATATCAGAAGCAGAAGTAGAGAATGCTCTGAAGAATCTAGGAGAGAGGCACTCGAGGATACAGCTTAAACATGTAGCTGAGGCCACCATGACTTAAGGAAACACCTACACAGGATGGTTATAGCCGAGATACCCACCTGCAGGGGGTGTGGGACGTGGGAGGAAACTCCCGGTCACGTGTCACGTTCTCTGTGAATGTGAGGCCCTCAACGACCTAGGAATCAAATTATACCACAAACAGTCACTAAAGCCTGCTGATATCATGAAGCAGCCTCTAGTAAAAATTCACACCTTCCTGCAGTAAGGTAGAAAATGAGGGATGGAACAATGGACTCCTGCCTAAATGTCCAGGGTTCCCCACCCGTCTTATAAAGAAAAAAAAGAAGAATCTACACCGGTTTCGACGGAGATATTGGACTCGTGACTAGAATAAAGACTGAACCCGGATAGGAAATACCGAGGGAATTACGAGGGTTGCTATTTATATACCTGACCTTGGCTAAAGTAGGGTGTTAGGCGACCGAAGATGATTCCAATAGAAAATTTGATATTTTTTACCATAACTTCTTTAGAAAGTTTTGCTATGTAAGCGCAATTTGAGTTGTTTACAGTAAATTGAAAAATTCACCTCGCGCAAAAAATGGAATAGCCCTGTGAACATTTTCGTGCGAAGATTTTTCATAACTTTCGACGGGCATTCAATTATTAGATGTTTTTGGCCGAAACCAAAGATGAATAGTGGCCGAAGCCAAATTTGAGTAGGCCGAAGCTAGTTTAGTAGTGGGCCGAAGCCAATACATCCATGTCGGAAGCGGAAAATTTTTCCGTTCCGCCGGGATTCGAACCCGGACCTCTCAGGACACAAAGCGGACTCCTTGACCACTCGGCCACTGAGAGGCACAATGTGAATGTAACACGACCATTTGTTTGCCAGAAGTCGTCGGAGAAATTCGAAAAAAGGAGAAGAAGAGGCGAATCGTTCTTCATAATCTTCATCATGGCAGTGCGAGCTCTCACACATCGGCTCAAACAAAGCAATTTTTGACGGGTTAAAACATCGAATTGATGGGCCATCCTCCGTACAGCCCTGATTTGGTACTCAGTGACTTCTTTAAATGCCCGTAAATAAACAAAAAAAAAAAAAAAATACGCGGTCAGCGATTTTCGACACCCGAAGAAGCGGTTGATGCATTCAAAACGCACTTTTTGTAGTCATCTCAATCGGAGTGGAAAAAGTGCTTTGAAAATTTGTTCAAACGCATGCAAAGTGTATTGATCTTCGTGGAGAAGATTTTTTAAGACAATGAAACCAATTTCGATGATAAAAATTTGTTCTTTCATTACTAGGCCAGAAATATAATTAGATAGTATACCTTGCAAATCTTACTCAGTGTTTTACAAATTATTATTTGTAAGAATTGAGTGGGAGGGGAGTTACTCTTGATTCATACTAAAAGAATAACGTCGAATCTGAGAGCAGTGAGAGCACACTAAGGCTAATTCAAAAAACACCGGTGGATTCAGCTCTCCCCTGTTAGAGGTTCTTAGAATTTCAGGAGGGGGGAGGTATCCCCCTGGCTGGGTAGCTGCAAAAGCGAGAAGACTTCAACTATTGCAATGTGTATACCAAGTCCAAAAACGATAAATCAAGATAAAGATATTCTAGAGACAAAAAAATGAATAGGAAGATTTTCATTCATTTAATGAACTAATTGTTCAACGAATGGTCATCAGAACAATGGGTATTGTGTCCCCAACCCATTGGGAATAGAGATGAACAGAGCCAAATTAGGAGTTGAGCCACTCCTCGCCTACACCTTACACTCAGAATCAGTAGGACGCAGCAGTGTCATTCAAATGAAACAACGAAGAGTTTCAGCAATCAATATGTATCCTAATACCTAATATCCCAATTTTTATGACCAAATCTTCTTTGGTCACGGAAGGACTTATTTATGTGATACCCAGTTCCAACTCATCAGTATTAAAGTACTCTATCATAAAGGTTTGCGATACACTCGGCAGCAAAACACTAAGTAGGTACTCTAATTACACTAGAGTACTGGAGTGATGGTTATAGTGAGGAAACTTACTTGACAGAACGACGAAAGTATTTGCGACCCAATGCCACTGGAATCGGAAGGCTGCCATCTTGCTCGTACCTCCTTCGGCCGCCTGGGGTGGGGGTGAACCTACCCCTAAGGGTGCCTGAAATCAATGTAGGCGCTTAGTTTCTCATTCAAAATATTTCCTGTCTGATCAGCTAATTTCAAGTGCCAAATCATTTTTTTTTCTATTGCGAGAGCAAAAAAAAATTGAAAAAAAAATGTTAAAAAAACAACAAACAGCAGATGCATACAATATTTAAAAAATTACATAATTTTTATTCACAAATGTATTTTATATCTTAGACGAAGTTCTCAATTGTTTATCTTTACTTTCCAGTAGTCCATATTCCAGTAAAGCCAGCTCAAGTAACAAGGCAAAAAAAAAGTGAAGAATGAAAAATGCAGATACCTAAATAACAAAAACAACCCAAAGTAGACACGTATGTCCATCCTAAAAACACAGAAGGTTGGCAAAGTAAACTAAAGGAGAGGCTTCGTGCAATGGACGTGACGATTTGGAACACCTAAATTTTACTTACAGAAAAAGATGAACCGAAAGCAAGGGGCGCACGTGGTGGCCGTTAGGGGAGAGACGCGAGCGAGCACCCTACCGCCGCGCCGCGTCAACTGAGACTGATGCCGGCTGGAGACTGGAGCGCCGAGAGAGCGGGCTAACTCACAGCTGCACCCTCCATGCACTTTTCGCTTATCAATCACCAACCCAATCAATCTCTACCTCACTCATCAAGCATTGTCTTTCAATTAAAGCCACAACCTCTGGATGTCGATTTGGTCAATAGGCAGCGCAGATAACGAAACCTCCCCTTCCGTGGCCTCACTCTACGGGCCTTCGCACGAGGTTTCTCTTAATCCTCGTTATACCTGCCTTAAGAGATGGCACTATAGCTCTGCATGCTCTTTAGATGCAAAAACTGAATCTAAATCCGTCAGTGACAAAAGATTTCTTCAGCGGAATAGGTGGAAACTCGTATAACAGAATGCTAGGGTCAAAAAGGTCACTTTCACATTCGCTAATAGGAAAGCAACTAGCCACACGTCGATTTCCAAAATATAATCATCAACTAGATGGAAAGGAAGCCAGCACCATCTTCAGTGTCCAAGAACGGAATGGCTGGCCTCCCGACACCAAATAGAATTACTCAAATAGCACAAGTAAATGAAGAAGACCGAGGATGTAAAAAGTAAAAATAAGATGAAGAGGTAGTTACTTACAGTGGGCCTGGAGAAACACCGAGATATGACAGAAATAGCCCGTAACTTCGTCATTTTTTCTTGATTTTTAACACTGCACTGTCATGAAGAGCGAAACGGAACGAAAAGATTGCAATGCGATGATGTAACAGCGGAGGTATCAGTCTACTCACCACAGTACCTGGAGTGGAACTATGCGGATGCGGCTTCCCAGTTCAATATATCTGGGTAGGTACTTACCTACTGCGATTGTGGGCAGTGTTGCCAGGCTACGCGATTGCCATTCCGCGAGAACAACCATCCGCCAACAGAAAGTACTTTGTGATACCCACACCCATCAACCTGCCAGCACAGTGACTATAGGTAGCACACTTTGTTACCTATACAATTATTAGGAAATTACTGGCATCGAGGGGGGATTTTCGGTTTGGTAGTAACAAAGTACCAACTGCGGGAAAATACTGTTGGCCTGAGTACACCTTATCCGCTGAAGGAATTAGCGGATAAGGTCTACTCATCGCACTTCTGCCGATACTTGCTTCCGATTGTCGCACGACACTGCGACTACTTCGGAATGTACTTCTTACTTGTTCCCAATGAGGCAATAACAGATTTCTTGGCTCGTTGACTGGCGGATGGGGTTCGAATTTTTCATTTTCCATAATGATTCCCCTATAGCAGCGGCTCACTCTGCCGCTTGGTGCACCGGGAAGTGCGATGAGTAGACCTTTACCGAATTAGCTTACCTTTGCTAAAAGTCATTTTGACGGAAGAACCGAGAGCGTAGAGCGTATCCGTGTGAGAAGAGGGGCAACAAATAAACATAAACATGATTGAAATACCGTGGCAGCCGTGGACGGCGGAAGTGGCGACGTGGAAGCAGAAAGAGAAGAAAACAATATGGCGACAATATGTCAAGTCTCATTTTATGTTTCCTTCCGTAAAAAATCATTCAGTTTCGTCAGGTGAACTTGAATTTATCTGTTGTTAAGGTAAAATAAATTCTTGCATATCATTACTCCACCTAAACCTAAATTGAAACCACCTAGAATTTTTATTTGTACGTGAGTGTACGTTTCGTTCATTCACGAACCAACCCTACTTGTTCCAGGAAAATGAGCTCGCGGCGGTCACGTTTTAAAGTAGCAGCAAGTATTCCGGTAAGGCGAAAAGTAGGAGGTGCAGAGTCAAAAGATGGACCACTAAATCAAGTAGAGCCAGCTCAAAGGTTAGACGTTGTTCTAAAAGAAGAAAGTACCTCCACACGTCACGATAGCCCTGCAGAAACCAGCACATGCACGGACGGAGATAGTGTACCTACTTCATCAAAATTGAGCGATAAAGAATCAAAGCCTGTTTTTAGAAGAATACATCCGCCTATACAATTGCCTGTTAAAAAAGAAGTCGGTAGAACCATAGGTCATGGTGCAACTGACATTATACCTGTTGAGAACAGTGGTTCTCACGTCAGTGTTGGCCCTACTGAGCGTCCCATCGACAGTGTTGTGGAAAGCAGATCGGCTCTGTCAGCCGAGAATGAAGAGCTAGGGACACCTGGTATCTCTGATGTCGCAAAATTGCCGGTAACCCCTCAGCCATCATCTGTCCCAGTTCCTTCTTCGCCTGCGAAGAGCCCTGCTAGACCCCGTTTTGTCCGGCCTGCTGTCGTTGACGCCGGAATCAGAAGGCATAGTGTACATGCGTCAAGTGCAAGTGAATCTGAAGATGAAACGCGTCGTAATCAAATTTCCCGGACAAGAAAGGTTTCAGAAAATTGCCCCGTTGTGAAGAACGCAACAGTTTCGCCCCTTGCTCCCGTGCCTTCTAGTGGTGACTTTGGGGCTAGTGAATGCGCCCGCTTGGCTTTACTTCCAAAACGAAAAAGGCCGAAAATAAGTAATTTTGTTCGGAAGGTAGCAGAAGCAAGACGGGATTTTAATAAAAAGTTTGCAAGAGAAAAACCTGACCGCAGCAATCTGAAAATGTTTGACCTAATTTTCTACAATCCACAATCAGCTGGAATGGGGTGAGTAGTTTTAGGAAGCTCATAGGACTATCGGGTAGTTGGGGCAATGTCATTTGTAGCCGAGTTAAGAGACAGTAAGTACGTCCCAGAAAATTAAATGTTTCCAACGTTATCCTTAGAAAAAGTGTCATTAAAAAACGTCAACTAACAGATTATGTCTCCACTCTACAGTCGTAAGATAAACATTTTAATAAGAGAAGTTTATTCTCACGAGTTTTAGTAAAATCAACCAAACATTAAATATAGTACTGTCCCCACGCAGAGGTTCCAGCCCAAAAGCGAGAAGAAAACCAGAAGAGAAAACGACAACTGTGCAGGATGAGATGTCGCAGCTCGTTGATGAGGAAAACGAGGACGACCCGGACAAAGTGGGGGATCTTCCAGCGGAAGCCGATGAAGAGCCGGAAGTGGCAATGCCCGCTCCCAGGGTGAAAATTGGCGCCAATGGTGAAATTATTCTGGATGAAAAAAGTCTTATGATCGAGACCACTGAGGCGCGAAGAGGGCGCGAAGCTCTGCTCAATTCAGTACCTGTTTTCGAGTCCGGAAACAGAAAGATATCTTACTATGGGAAGAAACAGGCACGATTCAAAGACTGGAGCCCGATCGGTAGGTAACTTTTTGTAGTATTATGGCCTCGAAGCATTTTAGGTGCAAAAATTCGATTCGGTTCGATAAGTGGACGGAAGGTGGGGTCTCGATCGATGAATAACCTATCATTTGTTTTCAGAGACAAAATGTTTCTACAAAGCACTGAACTCGATTGGTACTGACTTTGCAATGATGCAGTCGCTGTTCCCGGACCGAACCCGTGGCGAGCTGAAGAATAAGTTCAAACGGGAGGAGCGCGTTAACGCCGCTCTTATCGACGCTGCCATCAGCCGGCCTACCGAGTTCAATCTTCATCTTCTTAAGGTGGAGATAGGTCAGTAACTCTGCTTAAATTTCTCTTGTCTGGGATATTATCAGTATTGATCCAAATCAGCTGCTGAGTCGCAACTGAACATTATTAACTATTTCTGTCTATTAAATAACGGATTCACAAGTGCTTCGAACTGTACTAGACTCGCACACATGAGGTCCTGGGTTCGAATCCCAGTATTTTATCTAAAATGTAAATAAGTCTACATGCTACATGATTATGACTGTTCGAAACCCACCTAAAACTGTAGTTTCACTTCAAATGCTGCACAGTAAAAAGATCAAGTTGCTCGGCTTAGGTACTTCCTCACTTTACTAACCAACTAAGTAACTTCTCTGTTACGTTTCAGATCGTGAAAGGGAATTAGTGGAACAAGAAACTAAGAGAAAGATGGATGAGAAGATTAGGAAGGAGCAGGAGCGAAGACAGCAAAGACAACAACAAGCTGCGCAGAAAATAGAGCACTCTGATGACGCTTGTTGGGCAGGCCTGAAGCAGTTAATCGGACACCGAGTGGATGAAAGTAAGCCAGTGAGTCAGGCGAGGCGGAGTCGGCGTGGCCCTAGCCGAAGGAAGCTCTGCGCGGACTACGTTGACCCCTTTGAGGTGGATGAGAGATGCTTTGAAGAGGCCAGTAAAAGTAGAGAGATTACCGGTCACCGTGGAAAAGAAAATGACGTGGAGCAGGAGCGAAGACAGCAGAGAAAGCAGCAAGCTGCCCAGAAAACAGAGCGCTCCGATGACGTTTGTGGGACAGGTCTGAAGCAGTTAATCGGACACCAAGTAGACGAAAGCAAGCCTATGAGTCCGGAGATGCGTAGTCGGCGTGGCCCTGGCCAGAAGCTCTGCGCGGACTACGTTGACGATGAGGGCAATAATAGTGACGACATTACAGGTCACAGAGGAAAAGAAAATGGCATTGAACTTCCCCCGCCCAAACACAAAAGATTAACAAAAAAGAAGCAGCCTGGCTTTTCAATGACAGATGATGTCGGTGAGACTGGTGAGAGCTCTGATAATATTACTACAGAGGAAAGGAGTTTAAAAAGACCAAAAGAAAGTAAGAAAGTGGTAAAAAGTAAAAAGAGAAAAAAACAGAAATGTAACAGTATCACTGTTTACTACCCTGATGAACGTGGGGGCTCTGACTGTGAATCGGTGGCCTCCTCGATTAATATTCCCGAGAGAACTGAAGAAATAGGGGACGCTGAATTTGTTGAGTTAATCAAGCAGAATATGCAAAATCTGGAAACGGCCACTATTAGAGTTCAGGCCCCTTCGCCGTCTTTTGGCGCACAAAGAAAAATCCACGTTGTTTTGGATGTTCCCGCCTCTCCCTTTTCTCCTCCTGAACCTAAACTAGCGCTCCCAGTGCAGCCTACTGCAGACAGGCTGATCTCGAGGACCTTTAAAGTAGAAAGTCACATAAAAACCAACAGAGTAGAGTCAAAGCAAACTTCTGACACAATGAAAGACGCAATGCCAACAAAAGAGGACTTCTCTAAGAGTGAAAGAGTGAGTAGCAGAGTTTACCAAGTTCACCCCCCAGAAGCTCTTGAAGAGCGACCGGCTATTAAATGTGAAAACTCCGAAGATAGTGAAATCAATCCAAGGCTAGTTGAAGAAATGGAAACAGAAACCGTCTTCACATTTCCTTCCCCAGTTCAGAGAACATCCTTAAGCGAAAATTTAAAAACGCCAACAGCCTATGAAGGAAAAGGGCTGGATCTTTGTCCAGGAGTTCGGATCACTCAGCGAGATAGAAGTGACTTGCTAGCCTTTCAGTTGGAGCAGCCTGTTGACTACCGGAAATCAGTGATGGAAATGCAAGAGCCTGTCGATTACAGAAAATCACCCCTGCAAGAAAGAGAACCAGTTGAAATAAAGTCGAGTGTCCCAGTTCAAGAGCAAGATGCGCGAAAATTGGTTGGAGCAGTGGAAGAGGATGAGCACCTGGGCGGTCAAACATGTACCGAACAAGAGCAAGAGAATTGTGATCTGTTTGATGCTCCTGTGGCGCCTGTGGAGGGTGTGAGCAAGGAATCGGACTCCAGGATGAACTACCGGATGACCGGAGGTCTGCAGTATGCGCTGATAGAGGCAGGTACGGACCCCGAACAGAAGAGAACGTACCTGGCAGGGCTGAGGCCTGGCACTTTTGTGTTCATGTCCACTGAATCTGCACACATGCCCCTAGAACGCCGCTGCAGCATGTTCATGATTGCGGAAAAAATATCGCCGAGTGGGGAGAAGCAGTTCACTCCTATGCCTGTTGTGCTACCACCAGAGCTCATGAAGCTCATTACTCAGGAGCTCAATTGCAGATAGTAGTAACTGGTTGTACCAGCCCTGCCCCCTTCATGACGGGACTTTTTACATCACCCTTATTTCCGACCATTTTTTGAGGAAACATTTGGTAATTTACATGCTCTGATGGAATGTCAAATGTAGTTTCCGTCTTAAAATCGACGCCACCTTGCGTAAGCGTAAGTGGTAAGCTGGAATTATGGCGTTCATGGGCTGGAAGGCTGAAAAACCACTTATTTGTTATGACTTATGACCTTCTGTCAGGTTCATAAGTAGGTACCTGCTGAAGGCTTTCACTGCCAGCTGCTGTACTACACCTAATGAAATGTATCAAAATGTATTATGGTGTATATATATAAATACAATATATAAGTATATGCGTGTGTAATGATTAATGATAATGATATACCTATGAAATGTATCGGTCATTTATATTTTAAGGGTGCGTCCCACCATACTCGGTTAAGAGAAAAACGCCGATTTTCTCGGAAATTTAACATGGTAAATATGGGAGAAAATCTCTTAACTGGGCATGGTGGGACGCGCCCTAACTGTGAAAGCTCAAAGTGGCACCAGAGTGGTTTAAAAAACCAGCTTCTAATGTTAAAAAGTTATGTTATACGTGGACATGCATTGACTGCCATGCCAAAAATTCCACGTAAATAAACATCAGGTCTCCTCTAAAAAATGGCTTCGGAGGAACGCACTCAAGTGAGGTCTTCTGTTACTGATGGCTTGGGCGGAGCACACTCGGTCAGAAGAATATCGTCAAGTGAGGACTTCAGGTCAGAAAAACGAGGACGGTCGCACGGTCTCAGGCTCCAGCAGGACATCATTACCGCGTACCTGCAGAGTGGTAAAGAAGATTTGTATTACATCACACTTTCCTATTTGTGGATTCACTTCAGGGTCTCTCAGTTTCTCCCATTTGTCTCGTCTGAATGTGGAGCAGACTTTTTGTGAGGTCAAATCACACTGTCCTTGGCCACCAAGCACTCAGGCGCTCCAATTGGTGGTAGATCCTAGGAATGTTTGCCTTTTAAATATTTATGTGGACCTTACAGCTCACTACTTGTGTTGTCAGGGCGATGCAATCTTCCTCCGCTGGCCAAGAAATCCACTAGGTTCATAGGCGAAGCGTCAGAGTAAGGCACCGACCCAAATGTCATGATTTCCCAAAGGAGAATCCCGAACGACCACCTGAGGAGTTAAAAAATAACATGAAGACTGTTCGGTGGCCCCTTTTCCTTCCAGATTTCTATAAAAAGTCGTGTGAACAGGTTCCCTTCCTTTTTAGCACGTTTCGGAACAAACATATACTGCTTATTTCCAGGGGCAAAAGTCAAGGGAGTAAGATTTAAGAGGGAACTCGTAACTTTGTGGTATTTTCTGCAATCCATGTTTAGTTAAACGTTAGTGGACCCAGCACCGCCTCAACCTGAGTTAGTATTAGGAACCACCACCGAGAAACTGTCAAAAATAACTTAGTCAAAATCCACTAATTTGACTAAGTTATTTTTGACAGTTTCTCGGTGGTGGTTCCTAATACTAACTCTGGTTGAGGCGGTGCTGGGTCCACTAACGTTTAACTAAACATGGAAGGGAGAAAGAGCCTCGGTGCGAGTCTCAGTTGAAGATGTTTGGAACAATCTTCCGCAAATATGACCCTTCTCGGCTATAATATAGGGTTAACAATTGAGCAAGCTCTCTTTCAATGGCGTTAAGTTTTCGAAGAGAAAAGGAATAAACAATTTAATTCAGAGGTCTTCGTTCAATTGGAGTCAGATAGGTTGTGAACAGTCACAGCGGTTCGTCTCCCAGTGATAGGTACACGTCTGATTCGTCAATTCGTCAGTGTAGACAACGTCATCTTCCAAATGCCTCCAAACACGGTTACCTCTGTATTTAATGGAAGATGTTCGCCCTAAGCGAGTACAGTTTATTGAAAAGAACATACACATCGCTCTGGGTGGTATACTTGTGGTATAGTAAGGATTCAATAGCCATCCATCTGATCGGAACTTTCCCGTCGCTTGTCTTGACGTAATAGTTATTTTCATATACATCCCGGCTGAGCCCAAAGTCAGATATCTTTAGGCTTCGCTCTGCCGTAACCAGCACGTTCCTTGCAGCCAAGTCTCGGTGAATTATTCGGTTGTCAGATAAAAACTCCTGTTGAGAAGAGTATAGGTATTATTGTAATTTAATAAAATTTATGTAAATTGAAATCAAAAATAAAAATTTTTGAGGCCGTTCCGACGATCTCCATCACCTTCCATTTACAGTGGAGCCCAATCCTGCCGCTTTGGCTCTCTCTACCTAACAGTAATACTTCACTGCCTTTCCTCAAATTACAATGTTAGTGAGAACCGATTTCGAAAATGGTTTTTCGTTTGCTTCTATCTCAGTGTACAAATAAAGCCGTAGGCGCAGACTCATTTATACATTCAGGAAGTAAGTAACTGAATAAAAAGATGACTTTCCACTACGAGTTCACGGAAAGTCTAACGGAGTACCCATTTAGTTCGACTACCCGAATTTCAGTTTTGGGAAAAAGTTTGAAGTTAGAGGTATAGAAATGCGAAAGAACTGACCATGCCTTCAGCAACTTGTCGGGCAAAGGAAATCAAATCTTCTTTCGTAAGTTCAAAATTTTCACCAGAACCTGGAATCATGGATTATTTTATCAGTCTCTCATCTGGTCACATATCTACCACCTTGGTTATTACAACCTTCAAGTTTTAAACAAAACTATAAAATATAACTTACCAGTAAGCATTCCTCCTGGACTCATGGCATCGTAGAACTGGTTTATTACGCCACATCTAGAACTCTCAATGCAGTTCTCTGTAAAGAGAATGTAAAACCTAATTTTCACTGTAAGGGAAGCTACTGGGAAGCTAATCGCTTATCTGCTAATCGCTCTTTCAGTAGATACTTGCAACAGGACTCAAGACTCAACGTTATCAGAAAACTTTATAAAAATCTTCCAACTCACCATACTGACTAGAATGAGACTTCTCCAGGATACATCCAGTCGGCAGAATAGGAAAGTGGGCCTGGAGCAGAAAACTGACATCGGAATGAAGACTATCCTAAGTATTTGTCATTTGTATTGTACTAGGATGTAAAGTTGTAATGTTTACACCTATGTGGATTTTTATAGAAATAAGAAGGTGGATATGTGATATGTGTCTTGTCAATTTTTTTCTGGATTTCAGTTCTTTCATATTTTGGTTTGGCCAAGCAAAAAGATACTATCGCACATTTAACTCCTAGTTATAGGAAATCTACATATCGCCATTATCCCAGATGCTTTGAGCATGACGTCATCACCAGTACAACTAATATCCACTAATGCCTTCCTTACTTGTTGGAGGTAGCGTTGCAGATCTCCATAGGCGCAGTACTCTGAGACGAGGACGATATCTTCGAGGAGGCAGGCAGTGACACAGGCCACTAGTGACACGACGTTTTCATGTCGCCCAAGCGTCTGTAGCATGCGTACCTCCTGAACTAGCTGTTCCTTTGCTTCAAGTGATGGCTTTTCTGAAAACATTACCACGTTTGTAGTCTAGTCTGAACGCGTATATCGTATTTATGAATGACTATTGAAAACAATTTGTTTCCTAGGCAGCTGTAGAATAACTACGTCTTTACTGAAAAGTAAACTCGTTTTCACATTAGACTAAATTATCTCTATTGAGATTTTTGGGGTTTAACATTTGGAACTAACATTTTTTTTTTTTCAGCGTTAGCACTAGGCCTCTTCTCATGAAATGTCTTCGGAACCACCAAGATATAAATTTGACAGTGATGGGAAAGAAACAAAATAGCCTCGCCAGCCTTCAACGATAAAACTAAACGAGGCATCCCGGTTTCGCAATTGCCTTTTATATGCAATTTCAAGTCTTTTCCACAAAAATAATTCTTAAGTGTAGCTTGTCTGGAGTTAAGCGTGGCCTTTATGGCCTTGCAATGAAGTTGCTGGATTTTATAGATATTTTCAACAATTTTTTCTCATTGAGAGGGTAGAATTATGCCACCAACCTTTTAGTGTCTTGACCGCCACGATTTCATTTCGGCCTCCCCGAGTGAGTACAGCTTTTCGCACAACGCCAAATGCTCCTTCTCCCAGAATATCACAAAGCATGATACTGTCTCGAGGCACTTCAAACCGAGGATCCCACAACGTTGCTTCCCTTTCACTACCACACGACCCTGATACTACACTCACTTGTGAGTTCTTGCGAAAGGTTACCACTTCCTGAAAATATTAAAAAATACAAAATTAATAATTACATCATAGTAATTTGTTAATAGGCGACACGGTTAATATCTGGCTAATATCAGTTATGTCGTCAGATGACAAATAATTCAGCCTGAAGAGCGATTTTGAACTTTCTCCAACCCCACCTACTCTAGTCAATGAAAAATGCAATTCTTGTATGCGGGAATAATCACTGCCGACGATGTGACAAGATAAAGATGTGCAATCTGCTTTTTTAGTATCTCATTCTCATTAGGTAGGCCTCGTACCTTATGTTGGCGTTTCTGCATGTCCAATCTACTCCGAAAAGATACAAAATAGAACGCTCCAACGGCAACCAAAACAGCTATAAAGCAGACGAAAGCTACTGTTAACGCGAGCTTTTCAGCAGTACTCAAGAAATCTGAAAACCAGAAATCATCATTCATAAACATTTTTTCATTGCGAAAAACCTGAGTTTGACCTGTCGCTTAATGTACCGTGTGGTGTATCTTCTAGCACCAATTCACGGAGCAGCTGAACAGATGGGCCAGAGCCAGCAGCAGAGGTGGCCCAGGCGCGAACTTCGAAGCTTTCTCCCAACACCACGCTGGTAAATAGCACCCACGTTTCATTCTGAAAATAAAAATGAAAGGGATAGAAAAAAAACACGGCTCCAGAATGGTCTCTAATGACATATTTCCGAGAAAACTGTTGAATATATTTTGATCTAAAATCTCGTATCTTTCTAGTATCTCAGTTAACTAAGTTAACGTACAACAATCGAGGGAATTTTAACAATTTTGTGATTAACTAGATGGTGAATTTATGGTAGGGTTTTTTACTTGGACTGGAGCGGCCACGCCCCTTTCCCCTCCGACCGGTGGCCAGTTCAGTTCATATAAAATGATGCCACCCATTGCAGAAAAGTTCTCCTGGCCTCTTTGGTTTCAATATTAGTTTTATTTTACACACCCCTGTTACCACTTGGCGCAATGTATCATTACTGGCCATAAGTGGGGTTTTGAGCTCCACGCAGACTTGGACCGGTTGATCTTTGGGAGCATTCCAAAGAACCCTCACGTCATGCAGAGCAGAAGATGTGTTCATTTCTTCTCCCACGAACATTTCCTCAACTTTCAATCCCTCCAACTTTTCAGGGGCTGTAAATCAATACATACATGTAAAAGTAGCTCATTTTGTGTCTTATTTGCTCTGGCGATCTTAAGACCCTCGAAGTCAATTTTCCAAAAGAGGTGTTAAAGTAAGAATGTCTGAGAGCTAATAAGAGCTAATTTAAAAATTAGCTGAGAAAGTTAAACTTACTGCATATGTCTAAGGTGAATCCAGTCATGTCCAAACAGCGTGGTGTCTCGAATGTGAAAGCCTTGGCTTCACTCTCCGCGTAAAAATCTCCATCAGTCAAAACAGTCCTCACCAGTAATGTGTAACTTTTATCGTAAAGTAAGTTGTCGACAACTGCTTCGTATAAACCACAGGCCTAGAAGACAACCACCAGGCTAAAATAGTTGAAGTAGAAAAAATAACACAATGAATGCAGGCGCCCACAGCGACAAATTACCTGCGTCTGTGGTTTGTGCCAACAAAACGCACAAAAGCTGGCATCATTGTCTTGGCCAATCTGTGGCAACCTTCTATGGAATCCCACCAAAATTACCAGTCTCTTCGACTTCTATCACTACTTATTGATCAAAACGTTTGGTAGATATGTCACACTTACATTCCGCACTTCCTTTCTGTGCATATCCATCTCACAATACCAGAGGAAATCATAAAAGCAACTGACTGTTGGCCCTGGTAGCCATCGCACCCGAGCACTCAGCGTCTTCTTCCCAGGGATCCAGCCGGTTACGAAAGCTTCCACCACAGGCTCAGGAACCAAGCTTTCTGAAACTAGTAGAAAAGAGTTCGATGAGTATCTGTATCTGTATTTGAGTATCTGTATCTGGAGCATATAGTTTCAGAGCACTGACGACAACTCACCTGAAAGAGTGGCAACAGCGATCTTTTCCATGGCAGAACGACCTTGCTGATAAGCCAGAAACTGAAAGCTATATGAGGTATCCGGATGCAACCCTTCCACAGCTAGGTAGCCCCCGTTCGACTAAACGAGAAAGTAAAAGTAGCAAAATCACATTTTTACATGATAGAAATAAACATGAAAAATAGTTAGGTACTTAAGAAATCCTACTAAACTCTTTTCTCTTACGGTTCACATCTTTCAGTTTTCATTTTCCTTCCCCAGCATGAAATTGATTAGATTACAACAACAGAAAGACTACATTATTTAGGATTTAAGCAGATGATAACTGATAACTCACCAAGGTAAGGGGCTGCCACGCATAACCATCTTCTTGAAAATAAACCATGTGTGCGGCTGTATCATTTTCGTCTTTCAGGAATGTTACAGATCGCGTAGTACGACACAATAACCGCCAAGTTTTGTTGACTTCTAAAATGAAACGAAAAACAGTATAAAATGATTCGGATGCTGTTGCCGTGGCACTACTCGTATGTGCATGTACCCCCAGCAGTCTCAAGGGAACAGCGTCTAACTCTTAAAATGAGCGATTATAACAAGGTATCATCAAAATGGCATTTCGTAGGTCAGTCCAGTTTATCGGTAGATAAGTGACGGCCACTTAGACCTAAGATAAACATAAGCAGTCATAGGTGCATCGATGAATTTATATAACTGTTAAAGTGGGGTTGTGCAATGCACTCTTAGATAGGTAATACATCAGTGGCTTACTTGAAGGGATGTCCAGCTCTAATGTAGTCGGCAGGGGACAACCACACTTTGTTTGGCCGGCCATGACCGTCTGGAACGGTTTGTTCACCTATAATGTAATGAGACTCAAATGACGTAACTAAACCACCTTTACAATAAATACGCATAAAACGCTTCAGTGTGCGAAGGCCGGATTACTTCAGCACCAAGTCTAGCAGGTTCAGATTTCAACTGTTTCAGTGGTGATGCCTTAGACTCCATGCCATAGAGAATAGTTTGTGAGGCCTTCTTCTGTGTCTGGCACCTAGAATTTAATTGCCACACGTCCAATATCACTTCGCGTGCACTCTTTGAATTGAGAACCTGAACTTAAATAATTCACATCCCCTTTGTTATAAGTGGTTCCCACTCCTAACAGAAATTTATTTGGAGGAGCTGACCGCAGCCTGATGGGGAGTGTATACTATTAGCGAGAAACTTGCTTATACCGGAATTCGAACCCAAACTTCTCAAGCAGGACATGAGTCAGCAAGTCAGACCACTCGGGCACTGTGAGGTGCGACTCACTTTAATAATTCAGTGAGCTGGAAATATGTTCTGAGTTGGTTGCTACTAACCTTGTCTGCTGCCAAACTGCAGGAAGGCTCAGACATGATACAGTCGAAGGACAGTCTGGAAGTAGCATGCAATTCCAGAGTAAGGAAAATAAAAACTACAAAAACGAGAGCCATAGTATATAAACACGCGCCAAAACTCCTGGACTGCGTAAAGCGTAGCGCACTATGTGTCATTCACTCAATTCATGAAAATGGGATGCAAATTTTAACCTTCCTGATTTCACAGGGCAACACGGCGAGTCTCCTCGCAAGCATTACCATGAATAACACTCACACAGAGCGACTACATCCCCTCTTTGAACGCATTCTACCTTCAACAAAACTCACATAGACCAACTACGTCACACCGAAATGGGGGCCAGCTTCCTTTCTCATTTCTTGGGACTTTAGCTCTGCCAGTGTAAAACTGGTAGGTACTTACAGACGGAAGTAGGTATGCATTGGAAATTAAATGCCGAAAGGCGTCTAGTAGACATGAAAAATTCAGAGGAAACAAAAGGAAGAGCGAGTTTAAGTGTTATCGCGCAAGATTTCAATTTTAATGTTTTCATTGCAAAAGACGTTTCAGAGGTTTTTGATACAGAAAAATGGTTTTGAGGTCATGTCCGCCAGCGTCCGTCCGTGTCTGTTCGTATGGGGGTCACACCAATCAACCGAATATAGGTAAGTAGGTGTTAAAAATCAGTTCCGAGATAAATTTGGAACAGAATTTTGATAACTCAAAAAAATTACGCCCACTATTAGTCATGACAAATTCAATGAAAAGTGTCAAAAAAATTAAAAGTCGTGTTTTTAATTATTAGTCGAGACGCTCCTGACGGTAGGTACCTACCTACTTACCTACAGTACTTACCTAGTACCTACACACTTCTCAGTTGTTTTCCAGATTAGATGCTCCTGGATCATTTTGCTCACTTTTCTTTAAAAAACGGAAACAAACAGCACGGTGAAGAGGGTTAGGTACCTAGGTACTTACCTTATGACCTTATCAAGAAATTCTTTTCACTTTTGGGTTGATTCGGTAGGCGGCACCAACTTCTGCAGCTGTTGCAGCCTTCGATTTCATTTTCATCCACTTCCTTTCCTTCCTCTGTCTTACGAAGTCTGCCATAACAACACAGTTACAAATCTGCAATTTGTACGTCACTGTAACTACTAAGCAGCAGATAGGTACGCAGTGTGTGTGTGTGTACCTAGCACGAGGTAGGTGAGGTAGGCATGTCCCTTGTTACCGGGGCTCCACCAAGAGAGCACAGTTAAGGCACAGGCGGGCAAGAAATGTACCTATCTACCATACTGTAGTGTAATGTTATATCCTCTTACCATTTGATAGAGTTCCACGAACGTAAAGTACTGACTTCTTAAGCGAAAGTTGATTTTACGATGCATAAAATAATTCCAAACCGCGATTACATTATGGCTATATTATAAAAATGTTAGCAGAAGAAAAATCATTCCTATGTTTAGCTTACGAAAGCTGTGTCTAATGACACGACTATTTTTGTAAATATAAACAAAACAAGCCCCTTGTTGAGAGAGTGCCGAGAGTGGGAGACGTCATGAGCAAGATAAGTGAAGAAGTTTCGAAAAATGTGCTATTTCAGAGTATTTGTGTCCTTTTCAGTAAAGTTTCACAAGCATCTAAACCCAAGAAGTTAGAGATTTTAACCCAGTTTATGGAAAATTGGAGAAAATATGGAGGATTACCTGTGGCTGTAAGTACGATCATAGGTACACACCTACCTACCTGCCCTACCTACCTGTATTACCTGAACCTGCATTCAGTGCCATTTCAAAGCAGCTCTAGCACATACACCATCTCAACTCTGGTAAGAGCGTGTTTACTTAACTTAACAGACGCCTTACAAACCAGTTGGGGTCTGGGAAAGGGGACCACCGAATTTTTTAGATATGAATCGTGGGACTATAGAACTCATTGCGTTTCAGAGTAGCAGCAGTTTCTTCTCTATCATGAGACTTCTACTTCCTCAACTTGATAGAGACCGTGGTGCTTACGGAATAAAGGAGAACACTTTAGCCAAAATTTACATTCGTGTGATGTGCCTGCCCCCGGATGGAAACGATGCTTTGAAACTTTTAAACTACCGGTATGTTATGTTTTCTGGTGCCTACCATTATATATTGCGCAACTACTAGAGTTCAATCCAGTGTTTAATCAGTGCCAAGAAATGCTGCAAATAAATGATTACCTACCTTCTTGTTAACTCATCTAATGCTGTTTCTGACAGTCCATAGTGCATCTAGGTCTCGATATTCCTAATTGCTCATTTTGTTGCTTGCAGTGCACCTAAGACTGCGGGAAGCTGTGCTGGGGATTTTGCAGATGTTGCGTACTGGATTCTGAAACAGCGGTGTGGTGTAGGAGGTGAACTCACGCTGCAGGACGTTAACGCTGCCCTCGACAGGATAGCTCAAAATCATGCTGAACATGATCCACGTGAGTTCAAATTATTTGTTATCGCCTTTCCGCCATGTTAGCAGCAGCAGGGAACCGTTACCTGACATTACTTCTTGGAGTTGTAAGAGTCGCACCCAGTAACCACTATTCTCTCAGTGAAAGAGACGAGATTGAAAAATAATTATAAATGGTGTATTAACCGTTATAGGAGGAGTTGATGCCGAGCTGACTAGTCTCCTGCAAGCCACCTCAGCCGAGGAGCAGAAGTGGCTCATTCGCATCATTCTCAAAGACATGAAGCTCGGTGTTGGTCAGTCGTCGATTCTGGAGGCCTTCCATCCTGATGCTAAGGACCTGTATGATGTAACCAATACCTTATCTGAGGTAGGTATCTATCTACAATCCTCCTTTCATTTGATTTCGTTCACATGTCGAGCTGGCAGTAGCGCAATCCTGCAATGTAACGTAGTGCCTTGACATGCGTGAGAATGTCTCTTATCATCTTATCAATGACGTTATTTTTTATACAATTTAGGTGTGTGAAACTTTAAAAGATCCGTCAATACGACTCAATGAAGTGGAGGTAAAGTTGTTTTCGCCTTTCCGACCAATGTTATCTGAGGAGTTGGACATTCGATGCGTCGATCCTCATTTCAGCCGGTCCCCTTTCTGCTTCGTTGAAACAAAAATGGACGGCGAGCGATTCCAAGTGCACATGCAAAATGGAATATACAAATATTTTTCAAGGTAAATAAAAATCTTTACACCGTCTTAATTTAGGGAAGTATAGAAGTTAGTTACCTAGTTGAATAGCAAATGGTGATTCTTTATTTGGCAGGAGGGCTCATGAATATACGTCAAACTATGGGGCGGACGCACTGGGAGGAACGCTTACTCCACAGTTATCAAGGCAAATATCTCCTGAAGTTTCGTCGATTATCTTGGACGGTGAAATGATGTGCTGGAACACCAAGAAAAAATCTTTCACGACGAAAGGGAAGTACCATCGAATAGCGCCAAATAAATTTTTTTTGAGACGTGGATGTCCAGGATAAGCCATATAATCACATATTATTAGCGGTTGCTACCGAAATTTTACGTAAGTTTCCATGTCACGAGAATTTCATACAACATTTTTTATTTGTTTCCTGCCGGTTACCACAAGAGTCTAACTGAGGGACTGACTGTGAGAGTTCGAGAAAATTTTTTAATGCATAGACTAGCTTTATTTAAAAAAAGAGGATCCTATTGTAGTAGTCGGGTGTATACGTTGGCTGAGCCCGTGCCCCCCCCCCCCCCCCCCCTCCCCTTTACATCGTAGTGAACTGTCACACCACTTGTTTTTCGTTCCGTCAGTTTCTACATATTGTATTTATATTTTTTGCTTGTTTCGCCAAAAATTCGTAATTGTATTTTTTTAGGTATGGATATTGACGTCAAAAAACTAAACTCAAGTCACGTACACAGACCCTGTTTTTGTGCGTTTGACATTTTGTACCTGAATGGGGAGGTGCTCACCAACAAACCTCTCATCAGCAGGCTGGAAATCCTCGAAAAAGTGATAACCCCTCTACAGGGTGTCATCTCCTTTGTAACGAGAAAACGCGTTTCCCAGAAAGAGCAGGTGTGGGAGGCCCTCAATGAAGCCATCGATAACTGCGAGGAAGGAATTATTTTTAAAGAGGCTCAATCCGTTTATAAGCCGAATATCAGGAAGAATGGAGGCTGGTACAAGTTAAAACCTGAGGTAAGTTTAACTTTTTAGCTGAATCTTCTATATAAACACTTCAGTGAACACGGAATATTAATCGAAGTCCGTTAACAGCATAAGGTGAAGCCGATGGTCAGTTTGAATTAAATTAAAGTACTTAAACATTTGGGAAAAGGATTCAGCTGAAGCCGTCGCGTCGTAGGTCCTGCCAGCTTAAAAATTGTGAGTCAGTGGAATCATAAACATGGCACGGAAAGTCAGTCGTCCCCCTTATTCATTACAGTACACGGACCGACTCATGGACACAGTTGACCTCATTATCATCGGCGGATACCATGGGGAAGGCCGTTTCCGGGGAGGGATCAGCCATTTTCTGTTGGCCGTGGCAGCAGATGGCAAGTACTGGTCAGCAGCTCGCGTGGGATGTGGCTACTCTATGGCCGAACTCACTGAATTGCAGAAGAAGCTTGAACCTTTTTGGCAGCCTTGTCAACGACACGTCATGCCGGAAGGCATTGAATGGACCAAAGAAAAACCTGATGTATGGATAGAACCTAGCAAGTCGGTGATTCTTGAGGTTAGCACTATTTTATTTTCGTGTAGAAATTGAGATAACTTAACAAAAATTAGTCCACTTTGTACAGTGCTCCTCCTTGACCTCATGTATATGATCAAATTATTGTGGTTATTAGAGGTAGTGTAGTTAAGTAGAAATGTATACAAATAGTTCTGTATATTCACCGTTCATGTTCAATATCTTTGCCCCAGATCAAAGCTTCAGAAATAGTCCCGAGCGACTTGTATCGGACAGGCTTCACCCTGAGGTTTGGACGAGTTCTCAAGGTACGCTATGACAAGGCGTGGACGGACTGCGTCACTGCCGATGAGTTCGAGCAAAAGAGAAAAGTGAGTATTAAATAGAAACGTGCGGTCGTACATTTGCTTCTAGTTGGACTGTTACCTGTTCCAGAAAAACTTGGAACGCTCCAAAATAAATTTTGGGATATCTTTGTTCTGGAATATAATAGAATCTTTTAACATCAGATACTAGTATAAAAGTTTATGATATATTAAAAAGGAAAATTCGATTTCAAACTAAATAAATTAGAAACAATCATTTGAAATACTTGTGGTAGTCAACATGTCACTGATATTTTAGAATGCATCCGGCAAACTGACAGCTCATAGACTGACCGAAGAAGATACATTGCCACCCCCTCCCAAAGTTCGCAAGAGTCGCTCCACTGCTGAGTTAGCCGGTCAGTTCAAGGCGGCGGATACTTCAGACGTTCAAGTGATTTCTCAGCTCCTTGAGGGGAAGGAGATTTGCGTTATGAGCGGCTTCAAAAAAATGGCGAGAGAAAATATCGAAAAGAAGATTGTGAAGTATGGAGGGAAAGTTGTCCAGAATCCAGGTAATTAAATGTTTACTACCTCTGAATAACTGTTAGGTTTAAGCAAATTACTAAGGGTGCATCCCACCATGCCCAGTTAAAATTTAACTGGAGATTTTGTCCTATGTTTACCATGTTAAATTTAACTTTTAAGTTAAATAAAAATTAAAAATAAAATAATAAAATTTTATGTTAAATTTAACATGGCAAATCTCCAGTTTAATTTTAACTGGGCATGGTGGGACGCACCCTTAGTTACTTTATCAAGGATTTAACCCTCGATTGGTGACGACCACAAACGTACTTTTGGTATCATGACCTTGTTCCCTCCGTTGCCAAACGTTAAATTCCTTCTGGTTCAGAAATATTAAAAATTAAATTACAACTGAACAATAAAAGTAAAAGCAATGCTGTTAACTTCCCTACCTCGCTGTCTCGGAGACTGTACAAGCCTACTTGTCTTATTAGGTATCGATACATGGTGCGTTTTGAGTGAAGAGGAGAATTTACGCGTGAAGAACGTGAAGGCGTTGGCGCGACATGATGTGGTGCGATGTTCCTGGCTTGTGCCGCTGCTGTCAAGCAAAACCACCACTCTGCCTGACGTGCCGCGACATGGCTACCTTAGCCTGTCTCTGGGGACTGCTGCCAGGCTCAGGCGACATTATGACCTCTTCGGTGACCACTACACTGAGCCTGCAAGCGAGCATTCACTTAGGCAGTGTATGGCTGTTGCCGCTAAGGTGGGCTTCTCCTTAATTTTGACTATCACCAAAACTGTTGTAATCTTTTGTGATGATTAGACTGTATCCGACCCCATCAGCTTGTAGCGCTACAATTTCACAACTACACTCAAATGACAGGCTTCAGTTTCGCACTAATCCCACCCTCTCCCGCTGCTGACTTGTCCTATTTGGCTCTTCTCTGAACATTGCATGGTTACTTTGACAGATAAATAATGCAGCTATCAGCGAGGACGAAAAAAGAGAGTTGGACGAGGAACTGTTCGGCGGGATAAACCCGTACCGTATCTTCCGTGGACTGGTTGCTCATGTGCCTTTGGACAAACAAAAGTATGCGGTCTGTTTTGAACTTCGTCTGGCCATGTTTGATTTCACCTTTAACGGAGGTCTCCTCTCGGACAACATTGAGGAACCTGTTACCCACGTAATCTGTCATAAGTAAGTTTTAATTCGAAATTTTGAGATCTTTACTGAAAACAATACCGTCTGTGTTTTAGGTTATGTAAGACCTGAATATGTACTTTTTTTAAAATTAGATAAAAATGAAGAAAATTAATTGTTGTTATCTCCATATAGGCTCCTCCCAGAACCACCCCCACCCCAGCTCTTTAGTATATAAGCCTAGGTCAGTCCGTCTTAAGCAGCACAGATCAACTTACTTCGGGCCTGCTAACACCCAAGTAGGTTTATCTGTCACTTTTCTCTCTTGTACCCCTCTGATGATGACCGTCTAGGTCGAAAGCGCTTAGGGTTTATTATTATTTTTCGTGGATTTGACAAAGTTAATCTTTGACAGTTTTTCGGTGGTGATTCGTATTACTAACTCTGGTTGAGGCCGGTGGTGGGTACCACTAACGATTAACTAAATATGGATCTCCAAAGGAACTAGCCAATCACTGGCCCACAGGCACAGGTAAACAAAGTATTTGCTACAATTCCCGCTTCTTGGCACATTTCTACCTATAGTCTGGATAGACTCACAAGTTAGCGAGCGTTTAGTCGTTTAGCCACCCCCAGGATTTTTCTAACCTACACATAGCGTCACATACCAACCCCCCTAGGTGAGGAGAAGGTTTGAAGGGCTTAGCCCCCCCCCCCCCCCCCAGGTTTTTGGTCCTGCTACGCCCATGAATATAATACAGCGAAACTATACTGATGGTCATGCCTGACGTGAAGTGGACTGACGTCACCTATCTCTGCCGTGTAACTATTTTAACCGTTTGCGTACTGTATTTAACATAATATGAGAATATTTATTTTTCAGGGACTCTGGTGAGGTTGAAGAGATGATGAGAAAGCGGCAGAGTCTCGTGCGTAAGTTTCATATAGTTTCCCCTGAGTGGGTTTGGGCTTCCATCGCTGGGAAAACTCTATTGGAAGAATATCATTTTCCTCCTTGATACGTGTACACAAATTAGAACTGGATATTGGCGCCAGTAAGGCTGTATTTGCTTACATTTCTTAATAACGCGTTTCTCAAGAAAGTGGTGGCTATTTATTTGTTCTAAGATATAGTAATAAGCAGGGCCGCCCACAGCGTTCGCGGGCCCCAATGCGGACCAGAATCTTTTGGAAATTTCCTCTTCTTGACAATACTTTGGAAAAAAATCTGGGGGCCCGCGGGCCCCTTCGGGGCCCCGGGCCCCAATGCGCCGCGCATTACCCGCATTATGGAGTGTCCGGCCCTGGTAATAAGTCTTCTTATCGTCATGTACTAGTTTAATACGTATGTATGTTGGAATTACTAGTAGTTACTTACTAAATTTGTTGAAAACCGCTTGATCGTAAAATCACATATTAAACTAACTTGCTATGATGTTAAAATGACATGTTACTGTATGTTTCAATAAAAAGAAAACATCCAACGAATTTCACGGAAGTAGATGATTATTGAAACATAAGCATATCGTCAGCCTTAAAAAAAATCAGTTATTCGATATGGATTGAAACGTGATATTGGTCAAGATACTGCTTGCGGGTGTGTAAGAAAGCAGAGAAATAGATCATATTACCATTTTAATCAACACCTTTTGTTTCGATGAAATTAATAACCCAAAAACAATAAAACAACAGTGTCGCTTTTCTTTCGATTTTCAAACTTCCTGGTTTTCTAGTTTTCGGAGTAATTTGTATCCTGCTGTGAAAATCCATCCAGCTGTACGGCGTGATGTGATAAAAAATTGAAATAGTAGAAATAAAATCCCTGCAGGGTATCCTACCCCCGTGAATGACTATTGTCAGGATTCTGATGAGCCTAAGTTAGATTCTACCGTGATCGCGATGGCGAGCACTGAGATGTACGCTACCCCGGCACACAGACCAAGCTTCCAATTTAAGCGGAAGCTGTTTATGTAGAGGATGACGTAGATGAGAATGACGGAGATGACAAGAAGTGTGCAGTTGACGTGGAGCACCTCAGACGCCAGCATGGTGGCGGAAGAGCCTGCTCCAGTGTACAACAGTGATTTTACCAACCAAGGCAGCGCCAGACACATGGTTGCATCGAGGGTGTTGCATCCCATTGAGTTGCTGAGACCAATGCTGCAGCCTCCTGAAAAAACGGTCCAAAAGGCTGTTATACCCCTTTTAAACGTAAAATGGCTGTCGAAGTTTTTACATGGCTTCCACTAAATGCTTATAGCCACATACTCGTATACTCTGTATTTTCTATATCCCCAATGAAGAAAAAGTTTTAGAACCTTCTATGACAAACAGAAATACCACGAGAGGCAGCCCAAGGGTTCGTTACTTGATGGCTACATCCAGAGACTACTTTGAAAGCAGCTTCCCTGATGTAATATTGATATGATCGTCTCAGGTTTTGGAATGCAGTTAAACTTCAAGACTAGTCTTTAATGGCCTGACCACCGTGTACTGGAGATTTTTTTTACCTCTTCGAGCCTTGTAATATACTCCGTAGGCTTCCACAACACTGCCTCCTGCTGCCATGAACACCATGCCCATTATGATGTCTGGAACTCCAATTGTTTTCCCTAAAAATAGAAAGAATCGTTGACGAACGATGTAAGGGTCCCTCTCCCAATTGTCGCTTAGGGGAGTATACCTAATGGAGAAGGCTTGAAGTGACATTATTTCGCGTGACTGAGGCAGAGACTATATTTATGGTCTAGCAGAACGTTCTACCAATAGGAGGTTGCCGAAGCTCGCGGTCGGCAGTGTTATTACGGTCTATGGGCCAGTAGTGATTGTATATGGTTGCAGAGAGCAGAGAGTAATTTGGCGTACCAATCACTGAGATCATCCATGTGCCCAGATATGTTGAAACACCAATCCAGCATACGCACATGACGAAAGAAATAGGATAGAAGTTATGCCAGCGCTTCTTTCGCACGTCTGGAATTGTTATAGCAGTCAGCACCGTCAGGGGAAGTACCAGCAACTGCAGAAACGTCATCAGCACTCGCTTGTATCCTTCAAACAAATAAAACTGATGGTAGAGGAAGGTTTCTCTTGTGTAGGATGACGTAAGAATGTCTTTTACCCTATTCGGCCTGAGCCTCTGTGATTTTAGATTCGTAAAAAACGTAGTTATAAAAATACGGCGCACCTCTTTGTTTGGCTTGTGTAAGAAGAACCACCGGCTCTTGGAGGGTCCCCACCTTATGGTCTGTGGGGACTATGGTTGGCACGATGGTGTAACCCTGTGTGTGAACAAGTTCCTCTTGCAACGTGGCTTCCGCCGTATTTCCACTGCTGGTTTCACTGTTGGCCTCTATAGTAAATTAAGCAAGAAAGGACCTGAGGTTATTGGGTCAAAATTGCTACTTGGAGCAGACAGAAAAGAAACAGCATGGAATCATTATTGGTTCAGAGGTGCAGAACACGATCACGAGACCGTTTTGCGTTTTTGACAATCGAGTAATCTGGGGTATGAGTGGTATGACTTTAGCTGTCGGTATCCTACCTTGCCTTTGTATATACCTACAGCACCTGTTGCGCCCGATTTTCTAACTCCGCTCTAGGTTTTCTCCTGATGATTAAGGAATGTTTTTCTTGCCTTCCACGGGGTCTGAGACGTTGATGTTAAATCTGCTCTTGAGGAATCTGATGATGGCTCTGTTACTGAACATGATGACGAAGTAGAGGATGTATAGGGACAGCAGGACCAAAGTCTCGTGAATCTCCACTTGACCGTCCCACACGACCCAAGTCAGCGTCACGGCCACCACGAGGTAGATGGAGCAGTCTCGTGTGATCGGCCACCAGTCCAACACTATTTCCTGTTTAAAAAAAAAACTTTATTTTCCCACCTCAACTCACAAATTTGGATCTGGAAATGTAATGTAATTTCGCCACACAAAAATGCAGGTTTTGACAGTCGTCGCAGTTGACGTTCTCACGGATAGACTCGTACCTATATTACCAACAACGTACCTACCAAACTCTAATACTGAAGTCAGCCACAAGATGCAGGCAATAAATCTTTGGGTATTTTTATATTAATTTTTTGGGCACATTTCTTAGCGATAAGGTTAAAATCCTCACACCTCCGGAATTTCTTTGGTTAATGCTTGGTCGGTAATTTTTTAAGTTCCAGTACCTATACTTATTTAGTTTTCACATTTGGAGGGTTCAAATCCTAATTTGACAGGAATTTTTTTTTATCACGATTTTGTCCATAACTTTTGTTACGTTTAAATTTTCTTACAAATCAGCCAGTTCTCTCGTTTTTTGGGGCCAAGTGGCAGGAGCCCTGAAGTGCCCTTCCTCCCTCCCTCAGCTAACAGTTACGCGTGTATACCTCCCTTCCTCAGCTAACAGTTACACGTGTATATATGGTCTTCCTCCCTCCCTCCCTCCCTCCGCTAACAGTTACACGTGTATACATGGTGTTCTTAAAAACTTGTTATCGCCATTTATGCTGAAGTCCGCTTTTAACTGGATAGTTCAGGTCATTTATGACCTCCAGTCGCATGATTGGACTGAGGACTGCTAATAGATGGGGGCAGGTTATTTCAACTAGTTTAGTCCATCGGCTGAAGTTACTGTACCGTGAGGTATGACCGGTATACCTGAGAAGCTGCGAGGCCGCCAAGGGACGCAACGAAAAACATGTCGTAGTAGGCATTGCCCAGGACGTGACCGACCCCAATGTCGCTTTCAGTGATAAACGTTCCGATAATATTCGTGAATAGCTCGGGAGATGATGTGGCGATCGACATGAAGGTTGCGGCCGCTACGTCGTCCGAAAGCTTCAGGACTGTGGAATGCAAAATAGAAATCGTTATTTTTTTATTGCTAATACAATAGTATCTACCGTATAATCATTGCTCCTAATAACGTAATAGTTAAAAATATGCGTTTATTTACTTATTCTATGCGTTCTATGCGTAATATTACATATTCTAGGCGTTTATTTGCTATCGGGGAATTTTCCTTTCTTTTTTCTTTTTCGCTTTTTGAATTCAGTATAGATTTAAAGCATTTCTAATTTCGGGGATCAAGTTTTGACCAAAGTAACTGTGTACCTCTGCATATGCAGGCTATCGTTGGCATGAAGTACTCCGTACATACGGTAGCAATGGCTACGAAGCAGTATACGGCCAGGACACAATGGAAAAGTATCGCTCCATTCTTCCTCTGATCCTCTGTAAACAGGTCTTCGGGGAACTCTGAGTCTTCCACATCGTGGTGGGTTAGGTTGAGGGGCGTTACCGATACCTCTTGAGGAGGTGAAGTCCCAAATGCTAAAACATGCCGAAATCTTTTATGAGTCTCAACCTATTTACGGATTCAACTAAATCGGATGAAACAAGAATGACAGAAATATTTGGAGATAGAGATGATGTTCTGTTCAGTAAAATTATTTTTTTCTTTGTCGCTAGTGAGGTGACCCAGATTTGTTAATGGTGTAAAATTTGACCCTGACCTACCTAGCATATACGTATGATGAAAGCGTCTCGACCCTTTTCCTCCAGGACCCTCCAGGAGTGAACCTGCTGTTTTAAGTTGGCACGGGTTTTCGATATTCTGTGACTCCTTTCAACCACACCTCTCAGCATTGTTTCCGCCTTCACCTACCACTTGACATGATTTTCTTTTGATGGAGTATTGATTTTAAGAGCCAGGAGCTCGCGTCTTCCCCTACTCGAAACTTTACTGCAGAGGGGGCTGTCCTGTGTCGCCACCTGGACTGCAACTTTTCTTTAAACCACTACCTTATTTTCTTTCTCAATTTAATTCAGGGAAAGGTTTAATTTTAGTGGCAGTGTGGGTAGGTACTTTATCTTCTTCACGTGAAACTATTTAACTCCCCAGAAGTAGGTACCTACCTACCCAGCTGTAGGCGCCTGAGTATCAGTACCTCTGCGGAGGCGGCTTGAGAGTCTGATGGCTATCTCACTCTGATCGGTTCATCGTAACTTGTCTCACTATACGTTTCAAGATAAGCTATCTGTCATCACGGTAGTTGCGAAACGAATCTTCTCTCACATGCCTTTGAGCGTAAATAATTACTATCAATGAGTGTTACGCAAGAGAAATGCACTAAAAACTGTAAGTAAGTTCAGGGGAATTTTCAAACGAAATCCTTGGACCTAGGTACCTCACAGAAATCGGAAACTAATTTAATTTTTTTTTGGTTTCCATTCTTGTTTTTCCCTGTCAGATTGCATTATACGAGGTCCTTCCAGTTATGCTGGGTGATACTGTATTGTACTGCTGCTGTATAGTTACGCAAAATACCTACACCTAACACTAAACATGTAATGTTTATGAGTAGGTACCTACCTACATTGGTGGAATCCAATTATTAAGGTACTTACGGTGTTTTCGTAAGTTGCTATTAGCCCAGTATAGTGTTCTATAACTATACCTCTAGAAAACCAATCCCTGAGTCTGTCCCCAACCATCCTAAATTTTTTATGCTTATATCACTTTGTTCATAGAGATGTTACTGGACTCACGACAAAACAGATCAAACAATTGAAATTGAAGTCAAAATAAAGTAGGGAGGTACTTACTTACGTTTTCGCCGTAAATGTGCACTGTCCTGGCTAGAAGAAGCGTCAGTATCCAAGGTAAACAAACCATGATACAGTATTGTAGTATCGCCCTCTGGAGGGCAGTACGAACCTGGCCCACCCGTGCGGTACTTTAGGTAGCTGGGTGACAAGTGGCTTGGTAGGAGCACCTCGCTGATCTCGAGATACCGACCTTATCACAACTCTCGCCCCAGCTTCTCCTAAATATATAACTTAGTGTTAGCGTGCCACCTGTTACTACGGAAGAAGTAGATTTAAGACGTGACACCTTACCCAATTTCCCCCATTCACCCTCAGTGTTCCAATGCCTGCGGCCATGCTCGGCTGGCTATATTGGTTCTGAAGGTTCCCGTACACCTAGGCGCGCCGCCGCATGGATTAGGATAGGGACCATAGACAGCAGAGCGCCGATGCAGCGCAGCCAATCTCCTTGTCCGAGTTCATTGTATCAACAATAGTGGCAAGGCCGACCTTTACACTCAATGAATTAACTTTTTTACATAAAGCCAACGACAGCTTTATACCGTTAGTTATTCACATACCTACCAACCACAGACCACTAAATCCTTATTCACAGGTACTGGGGATGTACCTAATACCTAACCGTTGCGCTATACTCCTTTTCAAAATATGTCCCAGGTTTATTCTATTGCATGACTAAACGAGCGAACAAGCGAGACTGATTGGCAAAGCCGACAGTGCAGTGGAGAATCCGCATAACGACTGCCCTCAAGCAATCTCCTTTGCAAAGCTGCGTAAGGAGGACTGACAATCAGTTATTTCAGCTTTGTTGCTGTGAGAGACATTTGTAAAGCATTACCACAGCAATGAAGGCTGAAGTGAGCAATTACATGGTCTCACTAGCTTTGCTTCCTTCCATTCCCCACAATGGCTTCCATTTCCTTGATTTAATGGTCACACCTGCTCTGTACAGCCAATTAAATCATCGATACGCGTGAAGTAGCTGGGGTGATAGTTTATGCCTTTGCGGGAGCACGCAAATGACTTGTTTGTGCGAGCGGTGTCCCCGTGCTACTGCAATACAAACTAGTAAGTCATCCACTCACTAAACGGCGGTCACCAGTTAATTGTGACCAGTTATACGATAGTTTTGCGTCATCCCCCATAAGCATCGATCGATGGGGAAAAAAAAATAAATTAATAGGCTTCATCTGATAGAGTGTAATGTCATCACTGGCATCCGACGTTTATTCGAAATATAACCTATATAATTTGACCGAAGTTTAGCCTAGTCGGCAGATATCTAGCCGATTAAAAAGGGGTAACTTTGGAACACTGAAAAGCGAGGCAAGACTGGCCAGCAGAAACATGTCCGCAGTACGCTGGCAAGGCCGAGGCCACTGGCAAGCCGAGCAAGACAGCACGTGAGTGTTTGCCTGGTGACATTGGCTTTGTATCGGCATTCAGCCTTATCAGATATTCAAGCGAAAGTGAAATGAAGGGTTCGATAATGTGACTTTCTCGTGACTCTTGAGCCACTTTTGGTGGATTTCGAAGAAATCTCGTACTTACCTACTGCTCACCTACTGTAACGTTTACTGGTTATAACTTCCGAAAAATTTCTTCTTATAGTATTTTTTGTTTCATACCTACACTCTGGCAGTGGCAAAGCGGTCAAGGGACCCGCTTTGTGTCCTGAGAGGTCCGGGTTCGAATCCCGGCGGAACGGAAAATTTTTTCCCTACGACATGGATGTATTGGCCTCGGCCCACTCCTAAACTGGCTTCGGTCTACTCATATTCGGCTTCAGCCAAAAAATCTACCAAACCGACTCATCGGCGCAAATGTTCTCTGAACGTTGCGCGTTAAAAAAAATACCCTACCCATGTATAACACCGTAGAAAGTAACTTAGTAACTAAGTAAAGAACTTAATAGAAAGTCTCAATCCTTTCTCATCCCTAATGGATAGCATGTTAATTGACTCATGCAGAAACTAGAATTATAACGACCCAGTTCCTGGCCAAAAATACTTACCTACGTCACTTAGGACAGAACCTTCCATCTGTTCCCACCACATACTTGGTACCTATACTTACCTGCAGTCTTCTAGAATATACTGCGCCGGTGTAAATTCAAACCTCACGGACCTCTCTCCAGCAGTCAGTTACCAGCAGTTTAGTTCAACAGTCTGTTCTATACCAAGAAAATTCTTGCAGTGACTCCCAATCCGCACGCATAAGTTCTCGCTGTGCTATACGAGTGCTCAGACTGCTCACACATGTGTAAAGATTGTATCAATCAATAAACCGCTGTGCAAATATCAGCCATGGTCGTCCTGACGTTCTCAGCCGTTACAAATGAAATTTTTGTTTATTATGAAAGGCACTATAAGTGTCACGGTTGAAACATTAGACATTAGATGACTACTGTTTACAATCTCCTTCAAACACGATAGTCCAATGTATAATGGAGGATTGTAAAAACATTCTTTTTTGAGTCGCTGTGCATAGGAACGGGATCGAGTTACCCATGCGTGGGTGGCCGTGGGCAACATGCCTCCAGCTGCCTTCAGCGCTTTCATTAATAAACTCATTCAGTGAAATCTGAAACTGGATGAATGGCCGTAGTCGAAAGCTCCGAAACCATGTATCTACCCACCCCAAAGGACGATGGAATTCTCTTACATCATAATATTATTATCCTGCTGAATCAGGGACTCAAGGAAAATTCAAGTGATGCGAACGAGTGCGAACAAATCAAAATCGCTAAGAGCTCTGATTATTGAGAGTGATTGGACGTCATATCTCGAGGTCCTACTTCACATTCAAACGAGAATTTACTGGCCTTGCTTCATTCAAAATAAGATGAGTTATGTGCTGAGAAGTTGAGGACGTCATGTGGAGAGTGTGGAATCGGGTTTACATTCTTTTTGTTAGTGAAGATACTTATAATAGATACCGCATACCGCCATACCTTCCAAACAATGTTTGATGGATTGGGTGCTTATTTTTTGTTTGACTTGTAAAGAGGTTGACGTTTGATATCGCTTACCGGGAAATTGACAAATCAAGGTACGTTCACACCTATGGCCATAATTATAATAGGTCTGGTTATCTATTAATTGGCATGCACTACATGCATGAATGATTAACCCTCATTGTTATTATAGACATCCTGTTCGCCCGAACTATTTTATAGCTCCATGCAGAGACCTTCTCGTATAACTGTTGTTAATAAGGTAACTATACTTACCCATTATCTAACTATATAATCCGTGATTTCTCTACTCACCGCTAATGTAGGTATGCAGTTACTTTTACAGTGACTAATAATTAATACTTATTAATACTTATTAATTAATTATTAATACTAATTAATACTTATTCCTTCATGGAAGGAGAAAATGGGTGAAGAGATTGGGTTTTTGAAAAGTTTGAAAAGTTTTTGCCATAGTGGCCAAATATGCGAACGTCAATTATCGTCGCGCGTGAAAAAAACATATGGATATAATTGGATATATGGATGTAATTTTATCCGTATAAATGTATATATTATATTACCCTTACTTCAACAGTCACTACTCCCCAGTACGTGGTGAAGTCGCGAATGGGATAGCTAGGCATACCTGCCAACTTCTAACTTCGCCTACTTATTCCACCCTACCGATCTCTCATTGATTCATAAACTAAATTCTTTTTGAAATCGTAAAGAAGGGGAAGTTGCGCTCACACTGCGCTTTCACGTGGTCTCTTTGGAACTTGTAAAAATAGCGGAGGGCCTCAGACGCTGTTCGTGACTCGGGCGAGGAGGATGGTGGTGAGGAGTATGCGGACCCCAAAGTGCGCCCGCTGTCGAAACCACGGGGTGATCTCCCGACTCCGGGGGCACAAGAAGCTGTGCCACTGGCGAGAATGCCACTGCCCGAGCTGCCAGCTTGTCGTCGAGAGGCAAAAAGTCATGGCGGTTCAGGTGGCGCTTCGCAGGTATGATGCAATCATTGTAAGGTATTTGGTAGGCTCAGTACTCAGTCCTCAAACTAGTTTTATCCGTAACGTATATTAAATATACTGCCTGTATGTGAAGCTTCTGGACATCTCTGAAGAATGGATTAGTTCATTTTTAGCCAATTTACCTACTGTTAGTAATAATTTATGACAAAAAGTAATTATTTAGGTCTTCAAAACAATCTGTTTACATATTTTAAGAAATGGAGTTCAGAAACTTCAACCCCTCACCCTCTACTAAAGCAGTCGTTCCTAACCTGGATCCGAGGAGAATGGGTAACGATTATTACAGTTTTTGCAATCCGTGTACACCCACTTTGGTATTACATAATCATGGTTTTTGCAGGCGTTGTTCAACCTACGTTGCCTTATACCTAATCTGATTTTTTTTCTCGCTCGCTTAAACTACTACATTGGAAATACTATCATGGACCAAAAATTCCGATTTGGCTCGAGACAATCAGCTTTGGGTTGAGATACTAGTTTTTGATGCCGAACGACGAATGGGCTTCAAGACCAGTAGTAGGTTATAAATACGGGTTAGGTATAAGGTTTTTCTTCTTCCACGCAGGCACCAACGCCATGGGGGTTCACCAGACGCGGATACAGGAGAACAACTTCTGCAGCAGAAACAAGCATATCAAAGAAATTTTCGAAGGCTGCAGCAGACAGTTTCAGCGCTGGAACTTTACCGCAGTAAGACATCGCTCAATATTTCCTGATTTTCACTGCTTACTGCTTAGTCTCGTTTATATTATGCTACGTGCAATAGGTAGGTATATACGTATCCTGACAGTAGAAACTTTAGTGTTTGTGATGAAACCGATGAGCACCTCCCATGTTTCGCTTCGTTCTAACTGAGAGGAATGGCAAAAAATTATTTTCCTCCCTCGGTGACTTTTTAAACCTATTAGGAAACGTAAGCAAACAATAAGCCTTAAATTGTAGGTTTTATTTCAGACTTGCAGCAGCATATGACGAAGACGAGAAGCACAATAGGCAATTGCGCTAACCACCGAAAACGGAAGACACTGGCTGATAACGAATTGAACTTGGCTCCATCTTTCTGTAACTCTCATCCACAGTTCTCACACACATACCAAGAGTTACTCATGCAGAATCGCCCTCTCGTCCAATACAACACCTATCCCACATTTTATAGCTGTCCTGAAACCCGAGTGAAGCCACCTGAAGAAACGTTAAATGGCACAAAAGTTAACTTTAAACTAACATCAGTAAAAAAGTACCCCTTTTCAATTGACTCTTTACTGGGGCTCCCGTGAACATGCGGTTGCCTTCTTCCACAAAAGGGGATGTGTTATCACATTAGCTCATTGACTGACCACGCGAGACAAATTCAGTCACAGTTAATTTCCCGTCAGCATCAGCCCTACCTGTTGGTCCTTTCACCCTTCACCATTATTTTTGTTCAAAATTTTTGTGAGGTTCATTATTATTTAACTCCCACATTTTTTACGTCTATCTCGTATCCTTTCCGTCTATAGAGGGATTATCAGCTACAAGAATCAAAAAAGTGAAACTGGTTCTTGGTTCTACACTACTAATTGTGCCCAAATATGTGATATATTGGCATATGGCATATTACGCTATTGGTGCCGGCTTGTTATTGCGGGGGTGAGCTCTGGGCACAGCTGTGTCAGCCGCTGTGGCGGCAATCGATGGTGACCTGCGCGGTGAAGGTCGGTCAAGAGGCAAAATGGAGGGGACTGCAGTTGGCCGGGTGACTCTGCGTGAAAGTCTTCTCCATGCTCCCGAATCTTCCAAGTATTAATGAGGGCCATCGCTCTCTCAGTTTGGCTCTTCCTCAACCTAGGCTTCTTCGGCATGTGCGGCTACATCTACTTGCTCTGGGCTCAGAACTGGCGCTCCAACTCACGCCGTGTGTACGACCTAACTCCAAAATCTTCATACGACCCCAAGGATCCAGTGATATTTTATGAACCAATTGGTAAAAGAAATGCGTCAACGACGAAGAGGAAATGGCGTGAGGAGAGCCACCCACGAATCAGTAGTGCTGTTAAAACCCGAAAACGCAAATGCGATGGTGACGCGTGCGATGGGAAGCTTCAGGCGCTCAAGAACGACGTTCTGCTGCAGATGCGTCGCGTTCTCCACGACGAGAGCAGCGTGTTCAAGACGGACAATCCATACCACGTGGCCTACCGAGGGCAGCGCGCTCCACTCGCCGGGTTCTCCTCATCGGACGTGAGGTGCCGGTTGAGGGGCGCTGGCCTAAGGACACTCACCCGCCACGACTCACCCTTTGAGCACTTGCCACTTGGGGCCCTGCTTGGTGATGGGGATATCTTCCGGGGCCGGCATTTTGGATCATGTGCCGTGGTCTCTAATGCTGCTGCCCTCCTGGACTCAAAGTCCGGTCCCATAATAGGTAGCTACCCCTTTATATCTTTTCACACATGCACAGTTTTTGCCAGGCGATGGCTCAGCTCGGCATACTTTGTCACAATGTAGTATACAACTTTACATCTTTTCCTACAGAGTGCTGCCCTCATCCAAACCGTATGTGGATAAAGACACCATGGCACTATAAGTATACGCAAATGTCTCTTGTTGCAATAAAATAGTTGGTTCTATAAATTCCGATTCCAGATGGCCACGACATAGTTGTGCGCTTCAATCACGCACCCACAGAGGACTATGAAGGCGATGTGGGGTCTAAGACTGACGTTAGAATCGTCAATTCTCAAGTTGTCACCAAGTCCGAGTATTCCTTCACGTCAGATCAGCTCTACAAGAATCTGACAGTGATTGTCTGGGACCCGAGTGACTACGCAGCCTCACTGCAAAAGGTAAGCATTACAAATAAGAGGGATTTTCTCCTATCTCCAAAAGACTAGACGTGTGTTTCATCACCATGGATTTTCTAAGAACTGCGCTCTTTCTGGCTACTTTTCTTCCCTTGAAAACAAGTGAGAATTGACTTTCGGTCTCGAAGAACTGACACGGGAAGTGCTAGCATTGAGTGGACATTTTTCTTTAATTTTCAGTGGTACGAAAAGCCGGACTTCGACTTCTTTAGGGAGTGGGCGCAGTACCGACAGGCGAACCCATGGTCTGAATCTGGTGTCCTGGACCCGCGGTCAGTGTGGCGCGTGTGGGATGTACTTCAGAGCCTTACTGCCTTACGAATCCGCCGCAATCCGCCGTCTTCCGGCTTCTTGGGTATAATCTCCAACATTATAAATTTCCCTGCCCTTTTTGCGTACCTGCCCTCAGTCCCTCACGCTTCACAATCAGTGTATAAGTATGAAACCCCTACTTCAGCTTTCCTCGCTTAGGAATATTATAAAGTTGATCCCCTGTTTTCAGGTCTTACCCTGATGTTGCCTTTTTGCGGGTACGTCGACGTGTTCGAGTTCGTGCCGTCCACGCGAATGAGTAGCCGCTGTCACTACTTTGACGACGTAGAGGACGCTAGTTGTACTCTAGGAGTGTGGCATCCCCTTTCCGCCGAGAAGTTTGTTACTTTAGCAATGAACGAACTCAATGATTCCATGGTTTTCGAGACGGGTTTCGCAAGAGTGCGAGGGTTTCGAAACCTTAATTGCTGACTGCTGCCTTTTCTATTATTAGACCTCGTATACTTATTTAACGGAATTCTCTACTAATTTTAGGTTTGTTAGATTCTGGATCTGCTGTCGACTGGCACTGCTGCCGCATACCAAAGAAGTAACTGGGAGTTGATTACCTACAATAGGTATCTCCTACTGTAAATGCAGGAAAAAATATAAGAAAAATAGAATAACCTTGTAAATGCACGTAGGAACAGGACCTATATTAGGTGCCTAAAAATGGGTAAATTTTGATTATCAAGTTGTCGTAAAATTAACACCCTCAAAATGGGGGATAAAACCTGATTTCTCTTTACGAAATTAAAGATTTTATAACTACATACCTACCTACTGTTCACTTGCCATAACCACTGAAAAAGCAATCCTCTGCATTCCCTATTTGGATTGTAGAGGGCAGAACAGGCTGAACAGGCATATCCACAATACGTCGTCCGCTGGAGCGATGTCGGAAGTATAGGAAAGATCAGTAGGGAACGACAATATATAAATGTATGGTAGGTATACTTAAATCTTCTTATATTAGACGTGTTATTGGTTTTATACTCCTCCCATAGTAAGGTTTTGAAAGTTGTATCTTATTCGGACTTATGTAGGTCATGGAAAAGATTCGTATAGGGAAAGAGACGGGAAAACATATTAACTTACACTCAAGTACACTCAGTAGGTACAGGTATGCCTAATAACCAAAATGTGAGTAGGTTGCTTTAAATAATTGAGATATAAAGGATCAGTTGCAATGAAGAATCCTCATAGGTACCTCTACTCATACACATAACTCACCTGCTTACCTATTTAGATATTTTTATTATTTATAGTAAGCAGCTATAGTTGGTAGGTGCTGGCGCGTAGCAGCGTGGATTGAGGCTGACTTATCGAAACACCATCAGGTTTGGTTCCTACAGTAAGTGGCTGCAGGAAAAATACACTGTACTTAAAATAATTGAACTAGCCAGCATCTGATGAACGATTACTCCTCTGACTAGCTGCCTAGTGCCTTGTATGCCTTCTATGTGCCTTCTATGTGATGTAAACTCAATCCCACGTGTGGGGAGGGGGCGGAACCTGCAGTCTCCTGCGAGACTCATTGAGGGGAAAGCAGTCGAGACGGTTCCCCCCGAAGAGACATCAGCAGGCGCACGACAGCGCGAATCGATTTCGTTAAATTTTCGTCCGCCAAGGCGCTGGCGTCGGCCGTCATGGGGGCAGTCGGCAGCGTGCGAGGATGAGCGACTCGCGCGGTCCCCCTAGCGCCCCGGGCGCCCCGTGCCTCCCTGTGCCCCCCCTGTCATGGTAGGCCCGAACCAGGGGCCGAGCCACCATGTCTGTCCGCAGTCTGCACCGCCGCCACTCCGGCTCTGTTGGGTAAGTGCAAAAGCCACCCCTTTGGTTAAGAAAAGTGGGACCGGTAAGTACCATTCATTCATTTGCCTTCGATCGCTCTGTTCTTATTGACTTTTCAAGAAATCTCCATAAAAACCTTCAACATAAATTTGAACCAAATAAAATTAATCTAAGAAAAGCTACCTGGATTTGTTTTTCTGATGGTATTTTACGGTAATTTCAAATGTCAAATCCATCTAGAACACCAAATCTTCTGCAACACTGATTGACATTTATACACGACCCTTATCACTATCAGTAATGGCTTCTTTGATCTTCATTCAACCATTTACGAGCACAAAGATGGCACTACGAGAGGTACCTAATCGGGAGACAGTTATAGTCAGTCTGACAAGCAAAGTGGCTTGCTCGGAGCTTGCTTCGGGCTCGGAGTGCTTTCTTATCGCCAGTCTGTCTGCGTTGCACTTCTATACCTCCCTTATCCATTCCTCGCAAGTGGCAATCTTTCTTTTATTTGGGCACGACTTATAGTTTCAGTTTATTGGTGACTTTTAATGGCAATACATTCACTTACCTGGTTAACAAAAAATTGAGTGGTACGTAACAAACCGCAATTTATGGTGAGGGATGAGGGTTACTATTTCCGAGAAAAGCAGTAAATTAATTTGATAAAATTCACCAATACATAACAACGTTAGTTATTATTGGAATCGGCGGCTCTCATACTAATGTGGTGGGGAATGCACCTTCACCCTTTGTCGTTTGACGAGAACTTGAGTTGAATGCCAAACACCCCTTAATTACCCTTATTTAATGTGAAGAATGTTGATGGAATGGAAAGCCTTACACATGGCTCGGGAATGCTTTATTTCGTTTAGAACAATGCGGGGGTATGTAGGTATGCCAAGTGATGTCACCGCATCAGAAACTTCTACAATGACTCAGCTGGGGCTTCCCGTTGGTATTATGGAGATGGCAAATTTTTTTTGGTATATTTACTTATCTAATCATGACTCTTATTATACCTAATGCTTTCCGCAGGTATATACGTGTATGTAGGTACACTGTAGGTACACATACAGATGTCTGTGTGTATTATCGTACCTACTTACGTGCGATGTATAGCTGACACCTATATAGGTACGATTCAAAAATTGTTCAGCCTCCTCCCTCTCCCTCTCGCGATATCTCACCCGTATGGAGTGCTGAGGCTGAGAAAGTATAGATGTTGTTAGTAAACAAGGTTAACTACCGTTAACACTTTTTGGGAGTTTTGGTTTCCGATGTAGCGGGAGATCGTCCGAGTCAAAGAAAGTGTCTTTGACAACGATTGTCTGTAGCGCAGCTATAGCGTTGCAACGTTCAACCGTTTTCGCGAAAGAGGTAAAGTAATTATAGGTGTCTGAAATCAGTTCTGAAACTTATTTTGAAACGATAAGTAATCCTCAAAAACTATACCCATTTTTATCCCAAAAAAGTGTCAAAAAGAAATTAAAATCGATTTCTTGTTTGACGGAAACGAGCCAGAGGGTATATAAGTATAGAGTTACTATACTTTCGGTCTTGAAACATTGAAACTTACAGTAGCGTTTCAGGATCACTTTTAACCGGTTTAAGGTAGGCCAAAAACCTGAACCTTCTCGCCCACACTATATCATTGCAGGTGGTTGAATTGGTACCACTATAGCCTGGCTACTACGTTGCGTACAACCTTGAACTAGAGGACATCTGCTCTATTTTACTAACATGTGGTGGGGTAATTGTTATGCTAAACACGAGATATCAATACAGTTTCTCCTCAGTTTCGAAAGAATAGAGGATAGAGTTACAGGTATGTTAGAAACAGATACCTATGAATTTCATCAATGTTAGGTCGTTTTAGAAGAAATACTACATACCGGAGTGGTCACATTGCACTTCCGAGAACTTTCTCCATAATTTTTCATTCCACAGTCTAGATATATAGGTACTCGTATTTAAACATATTCCACAATTTTATGAAAATTCACACTGCCGCAAATTTGCACAGAATTGGTGTCTGACAAATAAATATAAAATATACCTACTTGAGGGAACCCTAGAATCCCTAGATCAAGGTCCCGCTAAGTAATGATGTCCTAATGTGTAATAAAACAGTTTTTTTGAAATTTCGTACGGTAGGCATTGGTACCTATACGTATTTCTTGCAACTTTTTGTGAAAAATGGGAGCTCCTAGACTTCTCATCTGTGAAAAACTGAATTCAGGTCAAATGGGGCACCTGATTTCATGTTTGCCAAATTAAAACAGGGTTTAAAAATTATCTGAGTGATTTTGACTGGACTCGATCGTTGCCCTAGGCACAAACCCGGAGCCCATGGATGGTCGCCCCATCGGTCCCCCAGTGTCCATTTCGTTTCAATTATTCACAGCCAAGGGCTCCCCCCCCCTCTCATCCCCTGACCGTGCTAGTTAGCAGTTTTTGCTAATAAAGCGAAACGGGAGGGGCGAACATGGGCATGACTCTGACACGATTAGTCGCTTGCTGCTTGGTTATGGTATGGGTAATGATGACGCTCGTCTCTTTGGTCCGGGCTCGGAAAATATTTTTTATGACAATATTTTAGTGTAGGTACCACCTTGGCACCCATAGAAACTTTGGTGGAGCAGTTAAATAAAAATGTAAAGAAAGAAACCAACAGAAGGAAATATAAATAAGTGGCACGACAGTAGGTACTCCTACATTCTTTTGCTCATATTATGGGTTTTGCACCATATGTGGCGAATTTTTCAAGTGAAACATTTTACTAACAAAATCCGAAGATGACCTATCGAAACGTCACACGGCAAAAACGGCATTTTTGCCCTAACTTTTATGCAGGGTCAAAATATGGCATGAACGGAGGCAGTGTGGCCATTGAGTTATTGGGTGAAACAATCACAACGTTATGGCATAACACAAGTTTAAAGTTAACTATATCGGAAAATAGACAGCTTAATTCTTTGCGCGGACCTCAGTTGCATAAAAAATTTATCATTTGGCTATTTGACTTCTCGGAGGAGAACCAAAATACTTAGGCTGAATTTCACCACTTTCCGATAGTGTCTTTTAACGAGAGGATTTAACGAACGGATTTAAGTTATCGGATGTTTAGCTTACGACAAATGCCTTGCACTTGTACTTGTTTCTCTGCGATCGCACTTGCACTTGTTTCTCTGCGATCGCACTTGTCGTAAGCTAAACATACGATAACGTAAATCCGTTCGTTAAATCCTCTCGTTATAGACACTATCGTGAGGTGGTGAAATTCGGCCTTAGTCGTCGACCAAATCTAAGAAAGAATTCACAAAGCAGCTAATGATTCCGTTTAATGTATTACGTCAAGATTTAACTATAACGATGTCTATTCGGACCGTTTTATTGTGATTGCTTATTGCTTATATACATGCAGCTCGGGACGACTTTTATTCATAGCAGGGCGAGATATCCCCCATGACGGAAAATAAAGTAATCGATAAAAAAAGCAGACGTACCCTACCCATATGAGGAATAACGTGGAGAGTAAGTGTAGAATTGCGTGTTCCGCGAGCAAATAAACCAAAATGGCGCCGTTTCTAGGAGAACGCGATATCCGATTCGCACTTCTGACCTTCCCAACCCTAATTATCTACCGTTTTTACTTTCCGATAGTATACGAAGTACTTATGTATTGGAAAGTATTGTCATAGTGAATAGGCCAGATTAGTGCAGTAATACTTGAAACAATCGGAGTGTGCAAGTGCAGTAGGTACATGTGTACCTACACCTGTACAACTGCAATACGTCTGTACAAGGTGTACCCTGGGTACCTGTGCAATACCAATACGTGATGATGCGTGTGCACGATAAGCTTTAAATACCCCTTCTAAGGGAAATCTCTACTGTCGGGCGTGGTTCTGACCCAAGGGGTTAACCACTCCAGGAATCTCGTTGGGAATCTCAGGCAATCACTGGAAATCTTTACGAAATCTCCGGGAATCTTGGAAGTTTCTGGAGTAGTTAACCCTTCGGGGTGCATCTTTCCATCTTTGTAATGCAATCTCAGGGAATCTCAAGAAATCTCTGGAGTGGTTACCCACTTGTTCTGACCAAATCGCACCCGCTTGTTTACAGAGGTCACGGAAAGTGGCACCCTGCATCCCACTCTAGGTCAGAAACCACTTTTTGACTCACGGGCCCCTGAGGATCAGAGGAACTTAAAACCTTGGTCAAGCCAGGACGGTACAAAGAGCTAGGAGGACGGCACAAGCTATCCCTCTTTTGTTCCTCCTTTCGAGGTTCAGGATTCCATCTAATAAATGTATGCATATGTATGTATAATAGAACAATGCTACACAGCAAGTATTGTACTCACTGCCCTCTTGAGTCAAAAAATTAGGATCTATTAATTTATTAATTTGAACAGGTAGAAATTACCAGTATAATAGGTATACCATGAACATACGAAATGACATACCTACCGAGAACTTATTATGAGATCCATACATTTATGTTGCACCCCTGGATCGAAAGCTTTGCCTTTAAGCTGGAAAGCCAACTCGACAGTAACTAAGCGGGGTTCCGGATCAAAACAGCCTGCTTACTATGTCGCACATGGCAAAGTTTTAATCTTAACAGCCCCGACCTCCATTAACCGCGTTGGGCCCATCGTGATAAATACCACAAGTTCCGATAGTTTACCCAAAGTGACGGCTTGCCCTCGTATGGGGGCAACTTTTCAAGTGAGAGATTCTCAGTTCAACATCATAGCCTCTTTTACTTTCTCGCTAGCCACATAATGTAGTGAGAAAGTCTTGTTCTCTTTGAGAAAATTGACATTAATATTTTGTGCGTCCCTGTGTCGAAAACTCGAAAAAATTCGTTTCTGTACGTCCGTCCAACCGTTCCCCTGAAGCCTAGGTATACCTAGTGACGCCGAATGGCCTATTTTATTATGATGAAATTTGGCAAATGCTGCCTAAAATTGCAGTTCATATAAAATTATTTCCGATCAGTAAAGGATTACGCCTGTAAGGAAAGGAATAAAGTAGAGGTATAGGTACATAACAATCGAGGGGTTAGCCACTCGTTGGGAATCTCGTTGGGAATAATTGGAAATCTTTATGAAATCTCAGGGAATCATGGAATTTTTTTGGACCCATTCGGGGTTCATGCATCTTTCTATGAATATCGTTTGGAATCTTTGGAAATCTTTATGGAATCTCAGTGGAATCTCAAGGAATCTCTGGAGTGGTTGCCCCCTCGATGAAAATCTTAAATCGGATTTGTGAATGGTCTGAGAATTTTGGGGGAGCAGTCTTGGACAGATTTAGGTACCATTCGCAAGATCATTTCCAAAAAGATCACAAAAAACCTTAATCTTAAATAGGTATTCATTAAATAGGTACCAATTTTTTTTATTCAGTTTTTTATTCTCTTTTTAATGGCCAGCAAATTTGCGTATGCCAAGACAAGTCAAGGTATTGGTTTTTTTTTACCTCCCCCAGTACCAAGAGACAGCAAACAGACAATTATACTTCTGGTCACGGAAGAAGCAGTATGGGAACTTCACATAACAGTTTTCCTGTACCCCCCCCCCCCCCCTCCCGCACTACTCCCATCTAACTTCACATAATTATATCAAGCCCAAAACTTTACCAAACTGTATAGAAGTGTAGACCACTACCCGATATCATTTTCCTCATTTCCTCCCTACTGAGACAGCTGTGGGTCAGAATTCTAGAAGCTGTCTTCATGGCTAGAGTCTTAACCGCTTCTATGTTCTTTCAAGTTCACTTAGCTTTCTTTTAGCGATTTCCAACAAAAAACTACCTAGTCAACACTATTATATGTTTTCAAAATTGTTGAAAAATTGCTGGGGCATATTGGTCAATAAAATAAATGGGGTGGGGATTCAAGAGACACGTCAAAAAATACGTCAAACGTCACAGCGCTAGAACTACTATAGTCAATTTTTTTTTTTTTTTTTTTACGTTTTGATGACCTTGTCCCACAAAAAATAGGTGGAACTAAAGTATAAAACGCCTGGTTGTCCAGTTAAATTACAAATTTAGAAATTCCTCTAAACTATAAAAAACATTTTCAAGTAAATATGATTTTAGCAATTTTTTAAAAATCGTTAAACTTTCTTCAGATTTAATTTCAACCGGGAGAGCGTTATATAGACGAACACCTAAAATCGGAGGACTGTTCAAACGAAGGGAGGTAGCAAATTTGCCTACATGTATATTTGAACACGACCGAGTTTTATAAGAGTGAAAGTTTGAATTAAGAGGGAAGTGTTCTGGGTGTTCGCGAACGAATAATAATACTAATAATAATAATAATAATAATAATAATAATAATAGTAAATCGATAAAAAAAATTGGCAACTATCGAAGACAGGGTGATTTTACTTTATCAGGTAAGCTATAGCTAAAGTAGCGGAGAGGTTAGAGCACCACGGCGAAAGGGTCGCCCCTATCTGGACAGCTCGACAGCTGGTCAAACAGCGCACTGACAGCATTTGAACTATCTCACTACTTTAAATCACCCGCCAGAAGCGAGCTTTCTGGGTTATTTTTGTCTTGATTAAACCATTTATTTCTGAGCCCATTTTGGAAGTCCTTATGCCCCCACAATAGTGGGAGCCCGTACAATGGACAGTTGGACAAGAAGGTCGCAAGAAACCAGTATCTTTTTCCGAACTAGTTCCGAACTAGCTTACATCAGTTCTTATGACGGCCAATTCTCCGTATTAAATATGGATTTCAGTGACACTCATGACAAGGTAGTATACCTGCTTACTGATTTTTCTACCTCTCTCGTCCTAGACCAAGAGGTTCCACGTGAATCCACTTTAACCAATTTTCAAGGTTGTCGCTAGTATTATCCATGGGATATCAATGGAATTGATAGGACCCGCTACAAGTAAAGCTTGGCCATAACCACCCCAAGTTTTCAAAATGAATAAGTGAAGGTTGTGAGTCACGTGGGCTGTGATTCACATTTAGAGCAAATTAATTTGAGCCGTCTCAACCGTTGAGTTTGTGTTTAACCATGAGATATTAAAGTGCAGAATCGGAATAGCTCGGGGAAAATATTAGCGGGGGAGTAAGAGAGGGATGGGGGTGCGATGATGCCGTGCTGATAAGGGGCTGGTTCAATATTTGACGAGGCTGCAGGTTTTATATAGAACTTGCCATGTCACTCGCCTCATGGCAAGTATACAATACTCCACATCCTGTCATCCCAGCTCGCTCGAGCTGTAGAGCTGTATGGCAACAGTAACAATAGTTCCAATCTATCTAGCCTACATTTTTGTATGGTTTGCTGGTGAAACCGTAAAGAACGGTACTATAGAAAATTCCTATGACAATCTATCATTTCGTATTTATTGGCTATATATACCTATAGCTACGTGCACCCCAGGGGGTTTGAACGTTATTGCAAAGAGAGAATCTGATATTCTGATATTCCCAGTTCACTTGACACGAGGGGGTAACCACTCCAGAGATTCCTTGAGATTCCCTGAGATTTCATAAAGATTTCCAAAGACTCCCAACGATATTTATAGAAAGATGAACCCCGAAGGGGTAACCACTACAAAAATTCCAAGATTCCCTGAGATTTCATAAAGATTTCCAATGATTCCCAACGAGTGGTTAACCCCTCGACTTGACAGTACGTCTCGTAATAGTTCTAATATAGTGCCTTTCCCTCTTACGTATAGCCGTCTTTCGGGTGGTTGTCACTGAGGCCGACAATGGTTCCAAAACCTTTTTCTAAATCTAAACAATGTTGCCTTGCAAAGAAGGAATTAAACTTCAAATTATACCTCTTCATTTCGGTTCGGGCCTGCCATAGGATTTTTTAATTATTATTACAAGCGCAGTTTTTTATTAATAAAAATTCATTCAAAAACCCTTCATAAATTTTGTGGAAGGGAGCGATTTGTAGGCGCACGATATAGTGACGCATGTATATGGAAATTTCACTTTCATGGACAACGGGGAGCCTCCAAGATCTTGGGAAACCAAAAATCTCAAAATTAAATTTCACATGGTGACACACCAACATGACTATACCTTAAGTGCATGGGGGTATGGGAGGTTCGAGGTGTCTACAAAACCCACAAGTGATTTTTATTATACCCGTGTATGTATGTAATATCCGATCGCCCCGTTCCATTTTCCACCATTTAAAATAAGGAAATAACGCTGAGTGCATGCCCCCTTTAAAAAAAGAGCTCGCAGTTATTATGCGCACAAATGCCCTGCTCGCTATCTTCTCTCCAGGACCCACTGACCCATAATCAGATCTTAATTTTTTCACCATCATGTTGGGGAAGGGATGCTGTGGAATATTCATGAGATTGTCCCCATATAATGACTTGAGACGAGCTAATATGCCGTCTCCCGGAGCCTTCCGCAGTCTCTCTCACTGCAGTGGTCCTTGAAAATATGCCGCTACCCATCACTGAGTCCCCTACTTTTCACTGCGGAATCTCGTCTTGGATTGTCCAGAAGTCAGCAATTTTGGAGAATCCTTCGCATTGCAAAGATTTTATCTGACTTTACCTACCTCACAGAAGAAGAAAAATTGCAAAAAATTTTCATTATATGAAAACGAAATAATAATCATTCGTACTTTCGTGAATATTTTAAGGACTCGGTTATACTCTGGGACCCCCTTCGTATATCCACATAATATCTACAAAAGTTTGGAATGAAATGACCCGATTGGTTGCCTTAACTCAGCTGATTTAGTGATATAGTCGCAAAAGAGACAATCTTTGAATGATAGCTTTGTTTGGGACACAACAGCTTAGAATATCATTACGATCCTTTTACGCTGCCGTGATGATTGTACCCAGCAAAAGGTATAAGCCCAGCCACCCTCGTAATTCTGCTATTGTTGCAACGTCAACGAAGCCGAGGAACACCGAGCAAAACCCTTGAACCAAATAATTTAGGCTTTGTTACAGCGATTGAGATCGGTATGAAAGGCGTCCTTTGCGGGTTCCCCACCCGTGTACCAATGAGAGTGCTTCCAGCGCCCCACAAAAGGCTCTTGAGAGACTATAGGTATATATTTTTTGTTTTCCTCCGAATACTTCTTGTAGAAGGGAATAGACTGGAATTAATCTGAAAGGAAATCGCGTGAATAAAGTGGGACTGAGTGTTGAAAAAAAATTCACATTACTATGCACTGTCGTCAATTAGGTAAGTACCTAATCTATAGCTGCTTTGTGCAGGTGCAACCAATAGAACCGAAATATTATTGCAGGCCAGTATCTAAAAAGCTATCATGGGTTAATATATTTTTTCTCACTTTGGCAGTGCCAGCACTTTCACTTTCGTTCATGAGAGGGTGGGGGGGGGGGGGGGGAGGGAGAGGGGGGTTATCACCCAATCCCCTCTCATGATGGATACGGCTATGTGTTATTGTTTTCTTATAAGTAGTTGTTATCATTATAGTTGACAACAATTGGCTCGATTGTGTCAACGACTCACACTTTTACATTCACATCATCAGCAGAAATGTAAAAATTTCACTGTGATATTTAAATTGTTTATGCTATTAGTTTGCATCCATACAATGCTGTTTGTTGACGTTCTGTATTGACCATTTTATATTTATCGATGTATCTAGATTTTTTAATATGAATTTTTAACGTCAGAAACGAATTAACCCAGTGTTGATTTTATGACAACGAGTTGACACAGTGGTGATTTTACGATAAATTGACAAAAATCACCTATTAGATAGGGCAGTTTCTGACGATATAAAACAAATATTCGAATATTGTAATCGAGAATAAATTAATATCGGGCAATTTCCTCAGAAGACGGGCATTAAAAAAAAGTAAATACACAGCATTGTGTACAGGCTTAAGTTGTCCTTTGAATAAGATAATCAATTGAAAATAATCAACGAATCGAAAAGTTGGGATTCCTCAAAACGAGCCATTCGGAAGCGCAAGCGAAATTCCCTCTGCTGCTGCTGCTCTTTTCCTAACAATAAGAAGGATTGGGGTGGGTGTTTTAGACCCAATGATTTATGTTACGTATTATGTAGACTTCACCTGTATCTAGCGCTGTTTTCAAAATGCCAAGTTTTCCCGTCAGTTAGGAATTCATTTGAGATAAAAATTCAACGTATTTATATACCTATACATCCAAAGGAAAAAAATAAATTTAAATAATAAGCTTCTCAAAGAGTTTACGAGACGTCTCTAACCTACAAAACATCCTGCATTACCATCTCCTTACTTTTATTGGAAAATTTCTGGCTCTAACTACTTACATGCGCATTGTACAGGCAGAGATGTTCTAAAAATATTGTGAAATTGGCTAGTTCTTGACAAGAGTTCTTTGAAAGAAAGAATATTGTAATATACGTATATCTTATCTCCCAGTTATCTTGTTTCTACTCATAATGTCGACTTGAAACCTTACGCATCTATCTATACACCCACTCTGACTGCTGAAGCGTTTTCTTCCATAGCTTGTTCAGTCAAGGGCAAGAGCTAGTTTCTTGAACCTGAGGTTAAAGTCCATGAGTTAACTATAAAATGATTCTTGTGAGAAGGTTCAAATATAGGACAATATGCGCTGGAGAAGACGGCACGGTAAGACAGTCTGCTAGCTTCTGAGTATCCAGATATATCAGTACAGTTTCGAGTTTGAATGTAAATATGTGGGGGTAGGAGCTTAGCGCAGTGCCACAAGATTTCCAATAGATAGCCGAAGCGCGCGCTTGAGAGCGGACTTGGATTAATTGGTTCCAAGTTCGGAAACACATTTCAACTTGGTAATTGAGTTATACACGTGGAGCTAGACAGGTTGCTGGAGGGAGTCAATGCCTTACTGCACTGCTCTTCTAGTTTCTAGTCACCTGTCAATGGCGACAGGCGCCAGGATTAGGCAGTTCCTGCATGCCAGAAAAACCATCAGCAAATCTCATGGATTGTTTTATTTAAATAATAGATATGAGTAGGAAAATAGAACCCGCGTAGGAAAATAGAGAAAACTTAATGAAAAAATTCAATAGAATTATATGTTGTTGTGTCAACGTCTCTTCTGTTATATCTACCACGCTACCACTAAGGAACGGGTTGGCAAACATTTAAACAAATAGTGATCGACTGACTAACCAAAGGACTCTTCTTAATTTTGCCTGTCGTTCTGTAAATATTACCCTAACTTCCTGTTCAGTCTAACAGGGGATAATCCAATTCTGTTTTATCACACTGTAAAATCGGAATTTTACATTGCGCGTTGATTCAACCATAAACTCGTATAGAGGCTTCCAGCGTGAATTTGCAGTAGGTGCTAATGTTTGCGTACTTATGTGGTCATTAAATATAAAAGTAACGCTTGAAATTATGGTTCATTTTTGTTCATTATAGGTATCAGACATTTTGATAACACTTACCTACCTTCCCTAGTGCTCTAATCTCATGATGCCTGATTTGTTTTTATAGAAGGAGCGGGTATCGTTAACTCGGAACTTCTGAACCCAAAGAGTTTGCTCATTAAACATGGGTTTCACGCTTTTAGTGGAACTCCTATCCTTGACGTATAGTCATTCATTTAATTCCAAGTTAACAAAACCCAACGTAAGAATACGCAGTGAACGTCACCTGAAAAATCTGTATTTCTGAAATAATGTCTGTCTCTCTGTTGACGACTTATGATTTGGTCCTGTAGCATTCTGCTTGTGTAACCTGGCAGGGGTTGACCAGGGTGGCTGGTGACTGCATGTTTGATCTGCAGGACACCGCGCGCCGCATGCAGCCGCAGCCGCAGCCGCCGCCGCTCACATCGCAGCAGCGCTACAATGCCCACTCACGCTGAGGGTACTCCCCTGTTTAACAGCATGTTTCTTTATAAATTTAAGGCCCCCATTAGACAGAAAAGTTCTGGCTCCAAATGTAATTAAGACCGCTTTTCTGTCGATGGGCTCTTTAGAATACGGCATTTTTGTCTTGCTTTGACTGTGCCCTGAATTTCTGATAGTTTGAGTGTATAGCAAGCCTAATAGGGAAACTACTAATTTGGTTCTAATGGCAAGAAAAACCGCAGGAACCGGACAATAAACAAACGTCTTGCTTAGCGTTCGGTTAATCCATCTTTCTCAGGTCAAAAAAGTTCAAATCGGAGAAATTTAGAACACAGCAAAGAATCTTGTGCCTGATTCCGTAGGACTAATTACCTATTTGAATTGCGAATGTTTTCAACTCCTCTATATTTTGGTTGTTGTTATTTCTGACTACGGAACGTAGTTTTGTATTTTATATGTAGGAGGGTCTCTCTAGCGCGGAATATGGAAGATTATTATATCAATGATTCTGCGCTAGTCTGAGCACCATTACTTTTAATTCCCAGTGACTCAGATTTTCAACCTGGGTGCCTTTATTAAACGTTTTTTCGTAGAAACCATTTGGGAAAATTGTCCTGTTTGGACCATGTGATTATTCTGTTCATAACGTTCATGTATCATATTAAATATTTCACAGTAGTCTAAACTTACAATAATTCTTATACTACTTACATTTGTATTGCATAAACACAATTTTGTCTGCATGCTAGAAGTTACATAACAAAAATTTTAACAATTTTTTCATTATTACTTACGCCAGTAAACGAGGGGTTAACTACTCGTTGGGAATCTCGTTAGGAATCATTGGAAATCTTTATGAAATCTCAGGGAATCTTTGATTTTTTGGGGTGGTTACCCCATCGGGGTTCATCTTTCTATGAATAACGTTGGGAATCTTTGAAAATCTTTATGGAATCTCAAGGAATCTCTGGAGTGGTTACCCCCTCGCCAGTAAACGAACATCTATAGGAAACAAAAAAGTTGGAATATGTTGTACTTTGTATTGGTGGGCTGTAGATACTTAGCGAATAAAACGGAGGTGGACTCACTTCCGGCGAGCGGAAAAAATACCAACTAAGTATACGTATAAGTGTAAAAAGAACAAAAAACGTACGATACTCATTAGCGGAGAGAAAAGTAACAGTACGCGACCAAGTCACAACACCGCCGATCCATAACCTATTTTACTTTCTCGCTAGCCAATATGGCGAAATCGAGGTTTTAGGTTTCTCATGATCCTGGGGATCCCCTGAGACGAAAAAAGTTATTTCTGTCCGTCCATCCGTCTGTCAGTTCCAGCCGATACCGTTCGCCCGATTTCGATGAAATCTTACTAAGAACGAGAAATTCAAGTAGGTATGACTGATGTCGGACCCTTTATTTATTCTTCGAAACAGGTACATGGAGGTTATTCAGTTGTAACCAAGAATAATGGGAGTGCGACTCTTGTCTCATTTTTATTGTAACCGAACAAATCAACCTTAGGTGAGTTCAGCCACCCTAGCCAGTATCGAATGTGCATTGATATTCTTGACGGTGGTTAAAAATTCGTGCCGCGGATGTTTGTACATAATTTATCGTACGTAACAGATTTGGTGGATTAGCCATTACTTAACGAATAATCCCGATAATTCTACACAAAATTCTAACTCTACAACATAAGAGTAAAGTACAACCAGTGAATAAAGTATCCACCCTACACAGGAATGGCCATAACAGAAACTATCATTTTCACTAAATGAAAGCTATAGCTCTATAAATGCAGCAAGAAACAAACAGGATTAGCAACCGATGACGGGGCTCAACATGACAGGCTGGTGGGGATGACAAACACCCTCTGATTTGGTATTCACTGCCTGTCGAACCTCTTAATCCCTCCCTATTACTTCTTGTCCTAAAAGTCAATTCTATTTCGAACAGTTCCCTGATTTGCTCCGTCAAGACAAACAGGGTTGACTGAATTTAATTCCAAATATAAGGTAAAGGCCCTGACTGTGCACGGTCTCACTAGCACAATTTACGTCAGTGGTTACTTTATTACATAGATTTTGGACTTATACATAAAGGTCTAACAGCTCATCCCAACTTTCCAGAAAGAAAAACGGAATGTTTTAGCTATTTTCTTGTTAGTAAATTTTCCACCACAATTTCCATTTTGTCAAAAAGATATTTTGCACGCCATCGGACATTGGATACGGTGTCTAAACAATGCCGCATACTAGTTCCCCTCTCCCAACCCGACTAAGGGACGGAAATTTTGGGCCGTTACAACCCCTGCAGTTTTCCTGGTTATCATAATAGCACCATACACATAATTTCTTACAATACTGCGCAGTGCGGCAAAAAATTAAGCCACAGTAATCTGATGATTATAAAAACTGTCAAGCTTTCCCTTAAAATCGACATTCACTTGTTTTAACATTAATTTGAAAATAATTCAGCGGCGTCTCACTCAAAATTGTTTTTGGTACACGGTTCCCGAAGGCATTTGTGGGAATGTGTCAATTGTATTGTCTCCTGCTGAGAGAGAAGCTGAAGAGAGGTTGGGTAGCGAAGGCAGAGGGGTGGGGTGGATTCTGTTTGAAGGAAAGCTAGAGGTAGTGAGTGCAGACTGGAGGAAGGGGGGGGGGGGGGGGGGAGGCATCCGCCCACTGAGCTTTCTACTTTGTGGATCTTAGCTCAGTTAGCTTACGCTTACAAGCTATAAGGAAACAACATCTACCAACTGAGTAATATTTTAGATTGATTTCGGAGAAACACTATACCTACAGACGCGGTTAGACGCCGGTTAGTGTTCGGGTTCCCGTAAAAGGTGTTTATGGTTTACCGTTTCTAGGTCCCAAGACTCCCAAAACACTCAGTATTCAGCTACAGTGGGCGTATCGCAAGCCCCCCGAACCTTCACCGTTAGTGGCAACATTGTGGTAATATTGTATGCAGTCTGAATTCTTAGCACAGCGAGGCCCAACGCAATCAACTGTGGAAGTGGTCTTGGATCTGTATTTTTCAGGGCCCTATATAACCGTTTTTTGTCCTTATATATTTCTTGGACAAGCACAACAGAAAATAATAGAAAACCAAAATTTCAAAATCGAATCTTCGTTATACTCGAACACTTTCTCGCCCGATACCTATACTCAGTTTGGGGCCTGTAGCAAAAAAAATAACGACGAAAAAAATCAAAAGGCCGGATAACAAAGTAACGTTGTAGGGATTTTTATAGCAGCTTATTCATATTCCCCTATTTTCTCCGGCATAAAAGGGGACCTCCGAGGAAAGGCGTTGTTTCCAAGAACAAAGTTTGTTCGAAAGCTGAATGGAGTATTACCAAAAGGGAAAAACCCAGTGGGAGAGAAAAAGGAATTTTAACGAATCCCGATGCGAGGTTCAGTCCAAATTACTTTCATCTAGTTAATTAATGGTAAACATTGGAAAAACTTAATTCGGAGGGTGTCGATTGTCTACTCTTATTTGCATTCTACACCAATCTTTTTAGATATCTGCAAAAGAGTACTGGCACTGATTCCAATTTCAGGAGGCCATATCCAAGCCTCAAACAATAATTTTTTTCTAAAAAAACGCACATACAAAAAATCCATGGGACCAATAAAGTAAATGCAAGTTGTTTTAGGCCAGATTTCACCACTTTTCTAAAGTATTCCTATACTATAGTCCGAGCTATAGTCTTATATTGTATCCTGTCGAACAGATTTATCATATCGTATGGGTATATACTATACTTTAGTAGTAAACTTTAAGAAGTGGTGAAGTGAAGAAAAAACCTATAGAAATTATACCTACCCAATGGTATGAACATATGTATTCTTATTTTTTTATATGTAAGTAATAAATAAATGACAATAAACGCTGAATTCTTAAATTCTCATTTGATGGAAACAAAGCAAGTTGCCGATTGAACCACCTAAATTTTTTACCGATGAAATAGAAAGAGAAAAGGGAGGTAGATATAATTTTGAGTTTCCGGGCTTAAAATATTGAGAGCGGGGAACAGCAGGTCGATCTTGTAAGCTCCGTGCCACGCTGGAACACAAAATCAGGTCAGCGAATCGATGCAACGGCCCTCACCAACTAAACGGACTCTTCCTGCCTACACTAGATCCCCTGCTATGAAAAAACAGCAAGGGTGGAGAAGAAAATAACGATGTCTTGGACGATAATGCAATTGCTCCCCAATCCCAAATTAAACTGCTAACATGACTTCTTTTTACTACACAAGCAACTAGGCAATCTGAACATTGTACAGGTTGTCACGATTGTGCCGTCAAACTGACCCCTTATTTTTCTCGCAAAATTATATGCATTTTTTAATTCGGAATATACAATGCATAAAACGTGCACAACATGCAAAATGAATGTATTTTTTTTAAAACTTATTTTTACTTTCTCGCTAGCCATATATGGCGAGAAAGTATTGTTTTCGTGCAAAATTTCGAAATTGAGATTTTGGGTTTCCCATGATCCTGGGGGTCCCCTGAGTCCAAAAAAGTGGTTTCTGGAAAAAGTCTGTCCGTCCGTCAGTCCGTCCGTCAGTCCGTCAGTCCGTCCGTCAGTCCGTCAGTCCGTGCAGTGCTCTAGCGCCTATACCGTTCTTCCGATTTTGATGAAATTTGGTATGGACCTGTCTAAAATTACTGCCGAGACACATTTTCAAGGATTTTTTGATTGGTCAAAAATTGCGGCCGCTATTGTCAAAAAACCGCCAAAATAATTCAAAAATCGTGTTTTTGGTTAGTCGGACAAGCGCCGGCGGTACACTTTTCAATCTATAACACTGAAAATTGGTAAGTGTGTTGACAAGTAGATGCTTCGAGGTCATTGGCAACTAAAATTGAATTGGTTGAAAATTACTGCCGTTCTGGACCAATGTTCGATCCTTTCGGCGCCATTCACATATATTGACCGATTGTCATGAAATTCGGTACATTTGTTTAGAACTACTTAACTTAAACATTTGTCGAACAGAATTTTGTTATCTTGAAAATTACGGCCGTTTTTGTCAAAAAAGTGTTGAAAATGAGTTGAGAATGAGAAACCACGTTTTTGAATGGTCGGAACGCATTTGGGACTACAGTAATAGAATGACAGCCATGAAACTTGGTAGGAGTGATCTCAGATAGATGCTCTTGGGTCATTTTCAACCGATTTTGGATTGCTTAAAAATTACGCCCGCAAAAAAATATCAAAAAAATCCCACAAAAAAAAACAAAAAAAAATCATACGGGGCGAGAAAGTTAAGTGCGACTGTTGTCGGACCCTTTATTTTAAATAATTCAGTGGCACTGACCACAGTCACATTGCACCAATACGTAAAGTACTATTCAAGGTCACGTAGAGGGGTGCCAATGCAACCAGCAGTAGAGTTTACTGCTTATGATTTTTTCTGCTTGCTTCAATTCTCGGCATGGTGTCGACTGTCGAATATCGCGACAGAAGGATATTTGTGGCTCCATCGACTTGTGAAAAAAAATATTGTATATTCCTCATATGCACTTATACTCCTACTCCACTGAAAAGTCAAGAGAAAAGCAGAATGTAAATGTGAGGGCGTATTGCACTGTTCTCACTAGTGTATAAAAGGTACATAATTAGAAAGCACACTTGACTCCTAAGAGACATCAAAGGGAGCAGTCGCCTACTATTGTCGAGGATATGCATCCTGTAAGTCGGCTTACATCAAGTCGCAAACTGGGCCGCCCGCCGCACGTGTTATGAGGTTTGGCGAGCTTATAAAGGCCCGCGGTGTTTGTTCAGGCCACAGCAGTTGGACTCAAAGGCGGAATATTTACACCTGCGTATACGCCATCGCTATCGAGAACACAGAACTAAACCCGTTTCTGAAATTTCCATTCAGCTGACTCTTCATTTATCTTTCTGACTGGCCAGCTCATCAGTTTCGGAAAGTTAGGGAGTCTGAGTCACGGTTCTGTGCGAGTGTTCATCGATGCGTAAGTTTTTAGGGATTCGTGTTTTGGTGTTATTTGCGACAAAAGGAGAGAGCAAAAATTTTCACCGTGGATTTAGTAACTATAATTTTAAAAACATGGCAAATCCCTTCGGAATGGAAATGAGCCATAATAGCTGTCTACATAGCCATTAACTACTTTCTTAATGAGAAAGATAATTCTCAAAAACTTGGAAGTTAGAGTATTCATCTCTTAAGAGCAAGCGAGAAAGCTCCCTAAATGTTCAGGATAACTTAGATCAGGGACCAGGGATTGCAAGATTGTGCTAAAGAAAATTACAGTAAATTTTAGATTTGTGTTAAAGTCTGGTATCTACCTACATTCTACCTAATGTGAGCTATCTGCGTACCATGTAATATATCCACACATCCATTTGACAAGTTGCAAGAACCTAGAGTAAAACGATTAAAGTTTGTTAGCCTCCCATCGCCTTTCAAAATATTTTCGTTTTCTCAAGAAAGAAATGGCCACATATTTTACATGCCTTCGGTCGAGTTATTCATTACTGGATTATTGATAATAAGAACTTGGGTACAGTATAGAGTAAAATGTTTTTGATCTGATAAAATAAAACGGAGGTAGGAATTAAAATTTTAAAATTCTTTGAGCAAAGAACTTTGAGCGAATACATTCATAGTAGTGGAGTGGGTTGGTTTAAGTGCAAAGACTGAAAAAGGGGAAAATCTGCAAAGGCTGGTGCTCTCTTTCCGTTCTGAATGGACGTCACCACTTAGCTCTTAGCGCTTACCACCTCGTAAGCAAACACACTGTACATACACTCGTGCTCGAGGACCCTTACGGCAAGAGTCAACACTAAACAACCACTGTCTCCAGTTAGGCGCACGCCTTCTTTTTACTTTCTCGTTTGCTTTAATCACCATTCAGGTTTTGAATTTCATTACATGATTCTTATTTGATTTTTCTTAGTGAAAATGGCCATTATTAGGGAAGGACATCCTTTTGTTTGGGTTCTCATCGATCAACTCACACAATAATGGCAAAGACCTAATAGAATTCAGGTCATGTGGATTCGCATTTAAGCGTGTGTGATGTTTGGTGGTACTTGCGGAAGAATTAAATCTGTGAGTGCTGAACTCAACAGAGTCGGTTTCGCCAGAACTCAATCAACCAATAACTTTTAGGTCGTCACCAACATAAAATCCTACCACTTGTAAATTTTTATTTAGTGATCAAAATACAATCCGAAATGACTATATTTTACAAAAGCTATGTTAGACATCAAATCGGATGATTTTCATTTCTAGAAGAATCTTCCCCATTCTCCAGTTGAGCTTCCGTCATTTTCCGGTTTTTCCTCATTTCCTTTAGGCTCTACTTAAAAGGGAGTTGTCAAGCGGTGTCGGTTTGCCAAGAAATATTTTCCAATTATTGGTCTACTTACCTACGTCATTTTTTTTTAAGTGAAACTTTAGCTTTAGATTCTTCAATTTATTCAGTGGAGGTCGATATTAACAGACACTGAACGTGACGGGGATCCTCGTTCGTTAGGATTGAGAAAGCAGGAGAGGCACCAAACTGAAAACTCATCTCGCAGACTCGTGAATAGGCCGGAAATTAGCGGTGACTTTGTTTCGGCTTATATAATACACGCGTTCTTTCAGCAACTCCACCCTGCTGGCAAACCCTATCTTATACCGTTTCCTGAAAATCCCTATTCCCTCGCTCTCCACGTTCCCCAAAAATTCACACATCACGATTTCTCTCAGACTGACATTACAATAGAAGCGTGAATGTAACTTCGTTCTCCCGAAATAAAATCAACATGTGTTTTCTTCTACAATACTTATCTGCGAGATATAAGTGATGTGATGTAGAAAAACATACGCCCCCCCTCCCCCCCGCCCAAAAGGGGTCCCTTCCTGAAGTGCCCTTTAGAAGTTGCGGAAATTTCTTCTCCCAAGCTTTAAAAGACATTTTTCAAGGAGTCTTTACCATGAAGATTTTTTATGTAAAAACCCGTCAAGTTCGAGCCTTTTTCCTAAATGGCCAGCCAGTCTTCCACTGTTTTAAGCTTCGTTGAGAGATGATAGCCCATTCTTTAAGGCGTCACTTGCCATTTCGTCATAGCCAAAATTAAAGCAACACTGTAAGAAATGAGGACAGCGCTGCATTATTTTGAAAGAAATAGAGCAATCGCTGGCACTTTATCACTCCGCTGGATCTTCTCTATCGAGCGGTAATGTCAGCATCGAGGGGGTAACCACTCCAGAGATTCCTTGAGATTCCATAAGGATTTCCAAAGATTCCCAACGATAATCATAGAAAGATGGACCCCGAAGGGGTAACCACTCCAAAAAATTCCAAGATTCCCTGAGATTTCATAAAGATTTCCAATGATTCCCAACGAGATTCCCAACGAGTGGTTAACCCCTCGGTTAGCATCTATAAGCAGAAAGCAGAGTAGTACCTACTACCCACTCACTTAGACCCGTGCAAGATACTTATATCAAAATTCAAGCTATACCACCTAAAAACTCATATCATTTTAGAAATAATTATCAAATATTGAACTGATTACTATCCAGATAGAACAAAATAGACACAGACCCTACTTTTATGAGGAAAAGTTTCTGAGAATTAGTTTCATTTTTTTTTCCAGGCACTCTTGCTGGATTGTTCATCGTTAGTGCAATAATTACAAAGTCAATTTGTCAAACGACCGATCGCTTGATTAGTTGGTAATGAGTCAACAGCCCCTATCCACCACCGATTTGACAAACCACCACGGAGTTGTGTAACTTGTTCCTTGTCACGCGACGGAAATACCACACAATAATTACAATTTATTATTTCATTACCTCATTAGCGCGGTCCTTTCCCTTGCTGTAGTTTATTATACTATTGGTAGGATATCCACAAAAAATAACGTAGTCCCACTTGTGAATACGTATTTGCCAATGAGGAGGTACGATAACTCCCTCCTTTTCGACCTTTTTTTGGATATTTTTTTTTAACAATTTGCTTTATAGTTATACCTGACCTACTCGTATTTATCAAAGAACTCTGTCCGAAATAGTCGCGGCCGCCGGGGCCGAAGGAATATTTTTTCAAAGGAGTTGCATAAAAACCTCTAAGGAGAAAATACTACGACACGGCCCAGAGCCTATTCTGGATTGGCATTTGCCCTCCCAGTGAGCCGGATTACCGCAGTGGCAGGGCACTGACCTAAGAAGTAAGAGGTGCCAGGATCTGGTCCCCACTGGCTGAGATTTTCAATACCTATTTCTTTTTCTAGAGATTTGTTGAGACATTTCAAAAACATTTCAGGGATGAGTTTCCCAATCGTCGAAGTTCCCCACATTAAATAATTAAGGGACAGACTCCTCGCAAGACTAACAAAACCGTGGCGGTTGACCCCACGTGCCACAACTATACTATTCCTACTACATCGCAATATAGGCAACGATACTGGGACAGGATTAGGTACCGAGGAGCTTCTCTCCGAGCTGCAAACCAGGTGATTCATAAACGCAAATTTTTATGAGGGCACAATAAGCCTTTAGGTTTCAGTGAATGATCCCCCCTCAAAAGCCTTATGAATCTGCACCAATGGCGTTAGAAAAGGATAAGGACGGAAAGGAAAGAGGCTGGATGTGAGAGGAAGGGTGTATATGACCCCTCATTTCACAGCTCTTGACCACTGGACCCGTTCCAAAACCAACCCGCAACTCACTTTAACAACCGAATATTTTCGCTCGTATTATTTTCCTTCACAAAAATACCACACCATGTTGTTACTTTGTGAAAACGGGCTCAGGAGGGGAGAAAAATTTACCTATAAGATGGCCAAGCACGATGCTTCTAGGGTTGGGAGTCAGATATGGCAATTCAAAACGATGTCAAAAGTCGTAACACTTCAATGGGTGGATTTTCTTCGAAATCTACGAAGGGGTAACCACTCCAGAGATTCCACTGCGATTCCATAAAGATTTCCAAAGATTCCCAACGATATTCATAGAAAGATGAACCCAGAAGGGGTAACCACTCCAAAAAATTCCAAGATTCCCTGAGATTTCATTCAGATTGAACCCATGATTCCAATGATTCCCAACGAGATTCCCAACGAGTGGTTAACCCCTCGGAAATCTAGGTATATCTGGGCAAGGCAAGGTTCATAAAGAACAAGCAGCTAAACATGTATGCAACAAGTCATAGATCATTCAAATGAAATAAATAGTGCCGAGTTATTAAGCTCAAAGAATCTACATCTGACGTACCTGCATAATACGTTCAATGAGAGTGCGCTTTTGCCCATGGCACATTTCCCAGGGCGGGGATTGTGTTGTGTTCACCTTGAGACATTCGTATATATTAAAACATTTCTTTCAGCGTCATGCTTTAGCGTCATATTGGTAAGATCCATCCATCACCTTTTTTATTTCATCTGCCTCGAAACAGAGAGTGCATAGCCACAAGGACGAAACCGCAGTACGAAGAGCTCCTCATTGGCTCTCGCTTGCCTTCGCAACAAGCTGTGAAGATTTTCTTCTTTTTTAGAAGAAGGGTTGGCGCTAACAATGTCATTACTGGAAAAGCATTAAGGTGGTAGTGGTTGTGTTCAATATTATGGTGGATTCACAGCCAATTTAGCTCATGAAAGAGGGCGGGGTAAGTAATATTCAGAATTGAGGTTTTCCTGACACCAAAAAACAGCTCCACTCTTTTTTATAACAATCACCCAAAAACTTCTCTTATATGGGTCCAAAAGAATAGCACAAAATAAGTGGACATGAGCATTGCGCAACTCATTAGCTCAAGCCCCTGAATCTCATACTTTCCATGAGTATCCGGAAAATCCCCCTATTGAACAGCAAGTGGGAGCCGTGTAACAAAGTAGTTGACTTTTAAAGAAAAATGTCACCCGTACTAATAAAGCTATACAGAAAATGGTCAAAGACATTTTTAACCTGTTTCAATGGCTTTGGGAGTGACTGGAGGTTTTCAGTTGTAAAGGAAATTTCGGAATATTGCTTAAGCCTCAAGGGCCTATGGTCCGATATCGGCGGGCTTGAGACCTGGCTTGGGGCGGGTTCGCTTTGTGGCGATTTCTCTACCCCGTGAGCAGACAATATTGATTTTAACATTTCAAATTTCTGGCTAAAAGCCAATTCCCTTTTTTAATCTCAATAATTTGAGTGCTCGTGCATCATTCCGATGATAATTTGAATGAAAAATGTTTCGGGTGGAAAACTTAATTTGTTAGCTAGTTCGCTGAGCTGCCTTTGGTACAGGTCCAGTGTTCCACCTACTCATAGAAGCAACCCCAAAATATTTAAACTGAAAAACACATTATCGGAATTTCAAGGTTACTTTTTTACATAACGAGCGCAGTTGTAGTCATCAAAAATTGAAAAGCCGTCTGTCTGACGTCCTACTTCCTCATTCACACCTACTTGGACTCAGCAGGGACCTCCAGAATGACCGGCAACCCAACAATGTCTGACAACCGACATTTGTTACATTCCTAACCGATAATTGTAAATTTTTACGTGGTGAGAAATTAAAAAGCAACACAAATTGGCACACTTTTCAACTTTCAAATGTCGAACTTCCAACCCACTGAAAAATAATGCCAGTAGTGTCAAACAAACTATTGGTATGTATACGAAACCTCCGTCTGCAATAACGATAAGTAAGTTGTCGAGGCGTATTGATTGTCCTGACGAGTAGTCGGTCCTCAATGACTCTATGAGCCAGCTCTCACGCAAGCCTTTATCTAGTTCATCGATTCATATTGATTTCACTGATTAATTATTACATGTATACGGAGCAGGGAAAGTATTGTGATCATCCGAAAAACCCATGATCTTGGAGTTTCCGCGAGTCCATAAAAATGTTGCTCTCACATGCTGAGCCCAAAATACCAAACAGTATTTATAATACGGAAGGTTCAGGATTCCATAGATACAAATTACATAAATATAAAACTAAATACTAGAGCAAAGTTTCGATAACTGCCCCATTTAACTGAAGCTCCACGAGTCGCATTTTTCTTGTAACTATTTCCGTAACTATAACTCCAGCAAACTATAGGTAATACGTAGTTTATTTTTTAAGAACTTTTACATACAATAATCACACGCTTCCGCTTTATTATGACAGGTAGGTGAAATTTACCTTCATACATGGGAGACTGATAAAAAATGAGGAAACCTAAGAATACCCCCCCCCCCCCCCCCCAATCAAATATCCCCGGTATATAAAGTGACTCGACCATTGAGATTATGATCCTTTTCGAATAATAAAATTGGTTCCCGCGGCCTTCGCAATATTCTAAAACTTCACGCCAGGATCCTGAGAAACGCAAACCACAAAATCTATGTATTTCCGTTATTTCATTAATTTTTAAAAGGGGAAAAGGGGGAAAAGAAAAATTGACTGGAAGCGAGAAAGTCAACTAGGTACGATCACTTGCCAAGCCGATCGAACATTTTTTATTCTTTATGTAAACATTTTTTGTCTTCATTACTTTCCGAACAAAAAGCGTCGTACAAATCGTCCATGATGGGCATGGTATGTGAGGAAATTCTGCTTTTCTTATTTGACAGTGCAAAACTAGAGCGGTGTTCATGTGTTATTCAACACGGCAAGTCTAAACCCAGCGCAGTTGGAAGGGGAAAAGTGCCTAGGTGCGGGAAGAAACAGCATTTCTTTATGGATTTCGCGAGATATGTAAATAGGGGATGAGAATTCGGTGGGCGGCGTAGCTGACCTAGTCCACGGGGTGCACCTCTGGAGGGGGATCGAAGGGCTATCGCTGTGTTTCCTACGTCCTCCACCAGAGGTCTCCATAGGAACAGAACAGTAATGGTGTCTGGCAGTCGTCACACCTCGAGACAAGCAGGAGCTGTCGGCACCTCCACCTTCATTGTAACTTATCAGTACCTTACGACCTTACGCCGCAGAAATATATTTTAATTCTTATTATATAGGACGCAGTCGATATTTCCAATTCCGGCAACGCAATTTCATTGGTGGCTAACTGAGGTAAAGATTACCTTCATCTATCGATTATTTAATAAGACGAATTTTTCTGCGGATTCAATCAATATTTTAAAAATAACTGACTTCCTCTAGCTTCACCTCATTTCACCAGAAAAAATAGGGTTCGACAATGGTCGCACTTGACTTTCTCGCAATTTTTATCGAAAATTTGATTTTTTTTTTACGTGAATAATTGTCAGAATTTTAACTTTTTATAAAAAGTATTTTGCCTCACAATGGACGATACTTTTAGGCACCTGCATACCGAATTTCAAACATATCCGTCAAACAGTGAAGTGTCGTTCGACGCGCAAAGTATATGTTTTCTATTTTGCATGTCACCGTCTTAATTTTTAAGAAAATGAAAATCTATTGAAAATGCCCTTGAAGCATCTATCTGAGACCACTTTCACCAATTTTGAAGGAAATCTGTCGATTAGGGTTGTTGCAAATCCGTCTTAACCAATCAAAAACGTGATTTCCATTTTTGGAAAATTTTTCCTACGATAATGCCAATATTGGCCCGAATTTTTGGCCCATCTCAAAAAAAATAAAAATGATCCTGGAGCATCTATCTGGGAACACGACTGCAAAATTTGAAGGTTCTGACTTTATTACCGTACCGTGAAATGCGTCTTGAGTAGACAAAAACGAGATTCTAGCTTTTTTTCCTATTTTCGACTTTATTTTGCCTATATTGGCCGCAATTTTGAATTGATTGAATATTTCTTCGGCAAACCTTTAAGTAATGTTATTAAGCACAAGTTTATGGATTTTTGTGAAATTCCGGCTAATACTGTTCATGGGGCCAAGATTTTCACGTATGGGCCAATTTTGGCCCAAATTTTTGGCCCATCTCCAAAACAATAAAAAGGATCCTGGAGCATCTATCTGGGAACATGACTGCAAAATTTGAAGGTTCTAACTTTATTACCGTACCGTGAAATGCGTCTTGAGTAGATAAAAACACGATTTTGAATTTTTTTTGACACTTTTTTGACAATAGTGGGCGCAATTTTTGAGTAATCAAAATTATATTAAAAATGTATCTCGGAACTGATTTTAGACATCTATATTCCAAATTTGAGCCAAATCGGTTGACTGGTGTGACCTCTAGCCGCGCTACAGACAAACGGACGGACGGACGGACGGACGTACGTACGTACGTACGTACGTACGTACGTACGTCGGACGGACATGACCTAAAAACCATTTTTTTGGTATCTAGGACCTCTGAAACGCCTTTTGCAATGAAAATCTCAAAATCGAAATTTCGCACGATAACATAACTTTCTCAGCCCATGTATTACATACGGGCGAGAAAGTAAAAATAGCAACACTCCATAAATCTCAAATTCATTAGCACTGCTGACTACTTGGTACCGCGGCCTCTGCACTAGGTACACAATAATAATTTTTAAAAAAAACTGTCTGAATTTTTTTTTCGTCCGACGTAGGTACCCGTACGTCAGGGAGAGGGGGCTTGAAATTTCGAAACACCATCACTCGCTTATTTAGTAAGATATCGATTATTTTTGTTTAATTTGCATTAATATCACCTAAAACGATTGTCTGCAAAGGTTATTTTGTAAAATCACCTTCATTTTCTGTCGGGGATTGAGATTTCAGAATGCAATATCACCATTGTTAATCAAGGGAATATGTATCGGGGGGGGGGGGGGGGGGGGGGGGGGTCAACTGAAAATCTTCTTAATCTGGCTCTGGACTGCAATTGGCTTGTGGAAATAAATTTCGAAATCTGCCTACGCCTTTTGGACCCGCTAAATGGATTTTTTCTTTTTTAATCTGCATGTGCATTTATAGTTTGGTTTGGTTTAGTTTAGTTTGGAAAGACTGAAAGAAGGAAGGATGTAGGCGCTAACGTTTCGAACACACTTTACTATATATAATCAGTAAGAAAGAAAATACAAATGTATACCTTCCTGCCAAATCAATTTTTAATCGCGTTAGTCCTACGTAGTGAGACGTGAGACGATATAGCGATAACTCATTAAACCTGTTTACGGTAGTTTAGTGAGTACCGGTACCTGAGGGAGCAAGGCACAATCACTGGCCCATTGACTTGGCCAGGTCACCTGTGGTCTCCCCAGTCAAGGCCATCAGGCTTGACCAGACATCTCGGCGCTTGCCAAGGCCATGACAGTTCCTAAGTCAATGGTAAGGTTGTGATGACCGGAAGACATCTCCAACCGTAATGATTCATCGTCAGAACTTGATTTACGGACTTTGCGACTGATAAAAGTCAGTTAGATAACACGATGGTTCGGTTGTAGGTATGGGCCTTTCCTAAGTATTTTAACATGACATTATAATATTGTATTTAATTTTATTTGTGGGGATGGACCAGAACTGGGACAGAAGGATGATCCCCTGAGGTCCAGTTACAGGTACCCTTGTTATATTGTACCTATACTTACCCATAAACTAACGAAAATTTTGAGTTAAGGAAATGTTGCAGGTTGCAAAAACAATAGCATACATGATGAATCTCAGCTATACCCCCACTTGACGTAATGAACGCATTAACACGCTCAAGCCGTTAAAGCCGCAATAACGTCTTGTAGAGCGGATCAGCTGCAAAAACCCCCACGCCGCCCCGGCCTTGCTTTCAGAAGCATACAAGGGAGGGGTTAGGTCCTTAACAGCTCATGCTGAGAATAGGGAGAGCCGAGACAACTCTTGAGGGCGTATATTTTCTTACTATAGGGAAAGTCTGGAAATTTACTCGATTGTATCATATACGATTTATAACGTGGGGATCAAACTCCCAAACTCCTTTATTCCGGCATTTAACTCCCCCTGAATACGTTACTGATGTGAGTCATTGGTGGAGAAATTACTTCTACCCTATCTTCGCCCCAGTAAACGTTCACCGAGTTAGGCCCATCTCCAACTATCTATATTCTATATCAATCGGAATAAGGAAAAACCATATTATTCTCAATCTTGATGGGATCATAATTTTTGTTTCGAAACCTCAGAAGTTCGATTTCAGCTGACGTCACAGCACCGTGCTGTGAGATTATCACTTAATCGTAAACCCCGAAAGAAACTCTTAAGTACCATAATAAATATCTTAATGAAGGATCTAATAACCGATTGGTAATTAAGGTAAAGGGGAGGTTGGAGGAGGAAGAGAAGGTGAGAGAGAAGGGGGACTCCACTTCCCTCAGCAGCCTTTATCAACCCTGAACGTCACCAGCAACAACATTCGAGACGAAGTCAGTCGACGTAAACACCTTTCATTTCCAAAGAAACCACACAAACAGACCCTAAAAGCCATGTTAGGTTTCTTGACTATTAATGCCATTTTATTTTCGTCCCAATCTCCAAGGATGCTTTGTTGGCCGTAACAAAGCACCTGCCTATCAAGATAGCTAGAAACTCAGTGTAGAAGTTGCAAAAGCTGTTGAGTGCCGAGTAAGCACATTTTCCTCCAGATACAAATCTGCTGAATAAAATGCCGGTTGTTTCTTTATAGATAGGCCAAGGGCCATCCTGTCTGGATAGAACTTCTCTAGTCATTCCGCAGGCAGCCCAACCCGTTCTTGACTATTCCCTGCACTCAGCACAATTGGTTCCGAGTTTTGCAGACTCTGAATGAATCACTGACCGCCTTTTGACATACTGACTGTGTTGTGTGAGGGTGTCATGTGTCATGTGTCATTCTATTATGCCCCTTCCCAAGGAAAAACTGTGAACGAATGTCACAACGCACAAAGGATATTATAATAGTTCCCAGTTCAGGATGAGAATAATTAATACGCAGAAATTATACTCCACCGGGTACAGACTATTCGCCAGTCAAAATGGTCATCTGAACTGCATGTGTACATGTAGGAGCATTTCCATGTAGGTATCACAGCAACATGTCCTGAAATGACTGGACTTCAATGGCGGGGAAATACCCATCTGAACTGCCCAACCTGTTACGTTAATGAATGCATGGGTCTTGTCTTACGTCATCCATTGCTACATAGAGACGATCCCTGATCACATCATGCAACCCCCAACATCAACCCCCCCCCCCCCCCCCCCCCCCGTCTCGGGTGTATCAACCCAAGAGGGGATGAGTCAATAAAATATGATAAGGGAAACTGTGCCAGGCAGACATCTCTTATACCTACTCTAGGAGGCAAAGATCTATAGTTAAATCCTCGTCTTCCATGTCGCGTAATCCACCAAAATAGAAACACTGCTGAGAAATTTTCCCGCAATTTTCCCCTCGGGGGAGGGGGACGTTTCAACACATCAATTCGTCTCAAAGTGCGGGACTGCGGGAACTGGAGTTTCCTGATATTGGATTCTTCAATTACTTCAGCACACAGATTTTAACTGCAATATTTAGGTTACAGTCAGCTAGTTAACAACTGTCACAAGTCACAATAAAGTCACAATAACCTATTTTCCACCCAATTGCTGTTATTGTTACTTTCCCATAAACGTGTATACGTGTATTGCGTAGGCGAGGAGAGGCGTTATTGTAATTAGAACAAGTATACGGACATATGTAACTGATGTCCTCTTCCGGAAGAAAAAACTACTTATCACCACGTTTTTATAAATTTTTTGATAATTTCGTCCTTTCTTATTTCATTTGGCAACTTTCTGTAGTTTTCACAAACACGTCGCATGATATAATAATTGACCTTCTGCTTTGGTCGAAAGTATGTTAGTATGAAAGTTAATTATAGTTAAATACCTGTGTCTACTCCAATAATGATGGAGTAGGTATACTTAACACGTACCTACATCTCTTGAATCGTTGGCAACAAATTTCGATTCAACCATCCCAGTTCAAGTGGCGTTTATAAGGTTGGGATGAATACTCAGGCATCACGGAGGTCTATAACCTGACCTTGCCTTGGCCATCGTCCTGGGCAGGGACTTGTGACACCCGTTTCACAACGGAACATGAGAAACAGTCATGTAGCGAACCTGCATACCATGTCATGTCTAGTCAATGAGGCGGAAACAATTATTTCCGGAAGCGTCTTGAGTTGTGACCTGTGGGTCATAAAACCAACACCAATCAGGTGGCAACCCCTCAGCCTTGCATGACTCCAGGTTTGCGCAATAACATACTGCTGAAGGTCAAAAGGTGGGAACCAATGAGGATAAATGTTTTAGTAGGAGTGGGGACTGAACTCAGTATGCGATTGGTTACAGGGAGCCGGAGCGAGAGGGCGCGGAGGATGTTCGCGGAGCCCGGCGCCTGCCCAGTTTGAAGTTGGCGAACGGCCGCCTCGAACGAGACCGTGAACAACGCCGAGTGGCCCGCGCCGCGTCCGAAGAACAGCTTCCCCAACTCCGCACCCCACCGCGGCTAGCCCAGGATGAGGCCATCCGCATTTCCATCGAAAACACCAACACCTGCACAGACTCCCTAGTCACAGCCTTTGACGACGAGACCCTGCTCATCACGGACTATCTGCAGAGCGACATGAATTCCAAAGAAGGGGAAAGTGAAACAAGTTAGTTCATTTTTATTGCACACACAATTTTTGTACCTTCTGCATGGGGGAGTATGCAGAGAAACTTCTAGAGAGGGAAAAATTGGGAATCAGCTGGAAGAGCACGTGTACGATGTGTAGACATAGGACATGGAAGAGAGGGAGCCATGTTTTTTTTTGTTTACAAACAAATTGTTTTATTAATGAATCTGTTACCGAGGCTGTTACCTACTTTCTTTCCCATTAACCAAACCTACCATGCACACGCGATCTCAATTGGACTCTTTTCTGTGGGTAAAGTAAAAATAAGAAAGTATGAAATATATGAAAGTCTACTATTGGTTTACTCAAAAATGGAAGCGTCCTCGCAACAACTTAGTTCATGAATATGAAAAAAACAGTGTTATTAATGATTAACCCCTCAAAATAAATGCATGCTCGTAGAGGTAATATTTAAAAAATGCGAAGTATACAAACATCCTGATGTCATGGATTCAATACAAATATCCATGGATAGGGTCAGCAACAGACCAGGAGAATCTAAAACGGATATTGTGAGAGTTATAAATAATTTCCATCTGTTTATTAATCCGTAAATATGCGAGTGGTATTTACTAACAGACATTTTTTACGGCCGATAAATCAAAACCATAAAAATAAAAGCTTTCAAGTGCGATGACGACCACAGCTATCACTACAACCCTCAGCAGACAGCTAAAACTTCTGAGATCCCTCACCAGCTGTTATCTCAAAACCATCCAAAGATTTTACGTTAAGACTGCAAAGGTACTAATGGATAATGTGGACAAGGATAGAACCAATACATCCTCATGCTGAGAGAACCCGAGAGGTAGGGATTATTTCAAAATTACGAGTAAAAGTTAACCCAGACCCAGACGCTAAAATACGGGTAACTTCCAGTCTCAAAGTTTATCATGTGGACGACTATAGTCCTTAATCTGTCCCGAATATCGAATAGTGTGGTTAGTACAGTATTTTGACACTTTGTACCCATAATCTCAAAAGAATGCATCGAAAATTACTGGCTGGAAAAAATTCAGCACCGATTCATTTTCAGTGATTTCTGTAAATTCTGGTACATGGATGCTTTTCAAATGCAAGAATGGCAAGTTCAACCATTCCTGGACCTTTTATTTTTCTTATAGAAGCGGTGCGGTCAGTTCAGTGCGAGAAATCTGTCGAAATTAAAGATCTCATATTCACATTTTTCATATCAGCGACCGCTGAAATTATCATGCTAGCTGCTCTCATCGCAATTTTGAAATATATATACTAACTATGCATGTCATGGCCTTTTTTAATGGCGATTACTTCGACAAGTTGCTCTCTCCCACCTCTCAGCGTTGCGGAGGGATATTATCGTTCATTTCAATATTGCATGTGAAGAATACTGGTAACGGTCCTATTTGTACGAAAAAGGAGAAAAAGCACAACTAAGCTGCAAAAAGAACGGTTGCTCTTAACATCCGCGAAATGTTGAGGGTACTTGAGAAGATACAGTGCACTCACTTCTTCCATACTTCATCCTTTCTGCCTTTAGAAGGTTTCAAGGGCAGTAAAACGAAGAATAATATGATACTGCCGGCTGTCAAGCTCACTCATTCTATTTTACTTCTTGCGCCCGAAAGGGGCTAGGTTTCCATATTAATAATTAACAACTTACTTCTCGTGCGAGTCCTATAGGATTAAGGATTAAGGGCTCGGAGGTAGGTATACCTACTGCTCTTTGAGGTTGTAATAAGCATTGTAGGCAGGTAGGTATTGTGCCCAGGACGCGAACCAGACTAAAAATTGGAACCTTTTTTTGGTGCATTTTTATCAACTGAGTTTACCGCTGGGTGTAAAAATAGCGCCTCAAGGTCTCAAGATTTTGGTTAAGAAGAGGTCGACGTGAGACGTCACTACTATCGTACTTCAATCGAAGGGCCCAAAGCACTTGGGATGTACCTGTGTTTGAAAGTAATTTGGGCCTTTACTGTTTTCAGGAAAAGTGCATTTCGGGGGTGACGATGTCAGCCTCTACGGCACGCCGAAAGAGGAGCCGGGGCCGGCCCCCATGAGCGCAACCGACTCCGGCAAGCAGAGCTTCCTCAAAAACCAGCTGCAGGCCCTCTTCCAGCCCACTGACAACAAACTGGCCATGAAGCTTTTTGGCAGCAAGAAAGCGCTCATGAAAGAGCGGATACGACAGAAGGCCGCTGGCCACTGGGTTATCCACCCTTGCTCCAGCTTTCGGTAAGTTTCGTTTGCATGAAATGGGTGCTGGAAATCTGAGCTGCAAACTTTTTCAGCGTGGGCTGATGTATATAATACGGCTACTTACGGGTTCTATGTTAATGTGAAGCTCTCCCGAGCATGCACTAAATTGGTGTGGAAGCGGAAAGTTAGTTGAATAGGAGGGCTCCCTCCGCAACTTCTTGTAAGGATTTTCTGCTCCCTACTCAATGTTTCTATTACAAGCAGCATCGTTTTAAATCCATTAAGGTTTCCTTTTGTAACGAATATTTTTGTGCACTATTCAGTAACATTGTAACGAGCAGGTCAACAGGCCAACATGCAAGCAGACCCAAAGGCTTCAATCGCATTAAGCTGTGGGAACGGAAAGGACAGAAGAGTGGTAAATTGCCCGTTAGTCCACTTTTCTCCGATTCAAACGTTCGTTCCAACTAATGTTTCCGACTCAACAATTTATTATCTCTTGAATTAACGTTCAATATTACCTTTTCACCAGGAATGTTAGGAAATACGGAATTTCAGCTTCGCAATAATTCACGCAAACATATGCAGCGTATCCCGCGGGTATGGAAAGTTATCATGATTTTGAATATTCCATTTCTGAATCTCCTCACCCCACTCTCAAATTTATAGACCATAAAAATAATTAATGCCCGTTTTGATGGAATACAGAAAACAAGCAATTAGTTGAGCACGATTAATCACTCTATTTTCTGCTGAAGGAGCGAATAAAATCAAAAACAGACCAAATAAATCTAGGGCAGACAGTATTCAATAGGGTACAAAGAAGCCCAATGAACAGGAATTCATATTACGGCGTCTCCACACGTTGCCAGTGCCAAAGGACCGTCCCAAAAGGACCTTTAAAATCTCTTTTCACAGAATTTGCCCATCAGTCACCAAAACTTAGCAGCATTTTGTACCAATCAATTTTAATTACCACTGACGTATTTACAATTCTTAAGGTTTTCGGTCTGTGAGCAGAACTGAATGGATACCGTCATGACTTCAAAGCAAGTTTAGCCGTCACGGCCCACTGCGATTCTTGGGAATCGGTCAATTTTAAGAAGTCCCATAGTTAGTGAAGGTCAAAGTTGGAACTTGGAGGCAGTTGAGTTGTAGTGGAAGCTTGCCGGCTCTCAGCTGCTTTAGCTGTCATCTACCCATCAACGCCTCATCATTCACAAACTCTCACAACTCTACAACTGGCCTATATCCGCCACTACATATATCATGACTGGACGGAGATGGGAAACAATATTCGATTTCTACTTCCTTCGATATAACCTCTAGGAAATAGAAGGTGTAAGAAAACAACAGAATCAAATAAAATCTTGATTTTCTGATTTTGAACTTTGTACTTCCCAAAAAAATGTTTCCATAGAATAACCGTCCAACGACATTTTCGCTCGTGTACAAGTCACAAAATTCCACCGACTTTGTACAAATTCCGTGGGTACGTGGAAGCCGAGGGGTTAACCACTCGTTGGGAATCTCGTTGGGAATCATTGGAAATCTTTATGAAATCTCAGGGAATCTTGGAATTTTTTGGAGTGGTTACCCCTTTGGAGTTCATCTTTCTATGAATATCGTTTCTTCGGAAATCTTTACGGAATCTCAGTGGAATCTCAAGGAATCTCTGGCGTGGTTACCCCCTCGGTGGAAGCAAAAAAATACAACCAATTTTTTTGAAACACTAGGAACCTCTACAATAGAGAAGAAACTACTTAGTATAGGTACCTATTTCTTGGAAATCCATATCTATAAATTACGTTCCCTGACGAAAAATATTAGATATCAGAATTTTCGCAAAAATAAATAAATACTGAGAAAATGGAAGGGTAAATGCGTAAAGCAATCACTAATGGTCCTTAGTGTCAAATAAATAACAGGCTGTCCTAACCGAACGCATGGAAGGCTGGGCCCAAACCCATGCTAGCAGTTCATCAGGCAACATGAGTAATGTGGCTCGCATTTGGCAGATACAAGAGGTACGGTTAGGTATATTGTATTCGCAAATATTGTCCTCGAAAAGCATTGCAATAGGGGACAATAAATGGGTACCTGTGGTCGTTACGTCATATTATGGTATGAAACCACCGCATGCACAACCTCAATGCATATTTCAGAGGTTAAGGGTGAATATACATTCGCTATTTTCGACTACATGTACTTGGTTCGCAATGCTAAGTACTTCAAGCCCTACTCCGAAGTTACAGGGCGAGTGGAAAGTGTTTATAGGGGGATGTAAACCTGAGACTCTTTGTCGTAAGGTAGTGTTGTATTTTTGCATGAAATGGAGTAATAAGCCCACAGGAGCGATTTTAAACAGTCAACTACCAGTCCACATGTTTTTTGACAGATCGCGAAAACACAACACTACCTCACGCGAAATATTTTTTTGTAACGATTCGGACTAAAACAGTATGATTTTATCGTCACATTTAGTAGAAAAGCTTGATAAATGTTTGTACTATTTACCGTAGCCATGTTGCATTTTGGCAATTTTTATTTCACTTACGGAAGTGGGTAATTTCAACAGCATTTCTCTACTTTTCTCCTGTAAAAGCTAAACATAGTGTCCTACTTTTACTCGTTCGTTTCGCGTTCAAATAGCACATTATGTTTAGCTTTTAGAGTAGACACAATCCATACGATATTTCAATTACCAGTCTCCGGTTGTACTAAAATGTAAACATTAGTTTTGTGGAATATTTACTTTCGCACAGTGGTTTTGGCGGAGTTCGTCGAGAATGTATGGTGGCCGTTAATTCCCATCAGAAAACCTTTGCTAGTAACGAAGGCATTTCATAACAGATGCATGTGAAAAAGGACCTACACTGCCACGTAAAGCTGTTCAGGTACACCAGGTGCAATAATTTTTATCATTTCCCTTGTTTCAATGCAAATTACTACGTAGCAGAGGGATTCATAGTCAATGTGGCAGTAACGTTATTCTTTCGAGTCCTTCCATGGGCACGTTTATTTCAACTTGCTATTCTTAAGTTACCTACTTTATGTAGAGTTTACTCTTTTCAAAAATTTCTCAGAAAATAAAAAAGCTTGTTACTTTAATAATAATTCATACTTAGAACTCATAAAGCGACGTGGCTGAGCTAAAGTTCAGGCGTCACTTTTTATCTAGATTTAGGTGGACCATTTTGGGGAGTTTGAAGGTCAGTGAAAAAAAAAGCTGTTCCGCAAATAGGTATTTAAAAATTCATGTCAGTCGTCACATTGTAGAAGTGCGACGTTGTCACATCAGTGGTCAGGGTCCCTTCATTGCCGTCCCAGGTGGGACCACACGTGGCTTACCCCGAACGTGATCAAAGCCGTCACATCCGGACAGTGAAGGTCCCATCAGGCATCACCACTCTTTAGGCGTTTCACTCATTTTCCAAAACTACAGGAATATAAAATTGGCCTGCTATCAGGTTATTTGGTCAAAAGCATTGCTAACTAAGCAAATACCTAGTACTTTTTTCTGGCTGAAGGAGAATTCAAAAGAAAATAAGATCGCAATCGAGAAATGTGGGGATCCCCACCTCCCATTCCTCCTCAAGGTTTCGGCAAAGGAGTCAGCACCTCAGACAGAACATTCCAATAGATTTCGGACTCCTTCACTACTGCAGTCCAGTAAACTGATCACCAGAAAGAGGAGCGACTGTCAATGGATTCAAAATCTTTCACTGTTTCCTTAAATTTCTTTTTTTACAATAGGCTCGGTTATACGATGCTAGGAGTGCCTCTCAGTGGCCGAGTGGTCAAGGGTCCGCTTCGTGCCCTGAGAGGTCCGGGTTCGAATCCCGGCGGAACGGAAAAATTTTCCGCTTCCAACATGGATGTATTGGCTTCGGCCCACTTCAAAACTGGCTTCGGCTCACTCCTAAACTGGCTTCGGCCCACTCATATTCGGCTGCGCCCACTTCGGCTTCGTTTTCGGCAAAAAAAAAAAAAACGATGCTTGGGTTATGACCATTATATGGCCATGGCAATAAACTGGGCCATGGAAATCCTAAAAAGGCCGGGAGCGGTATGAGCCTTTTCGTGATGTCTTCACAGAGACATCCCTACAAGAATTCATCCTCGAGGCTCAGGATACGTTCACCGCCAACTAAATGAGTGAAAAGGTTCTTAGGAATCTCTTTACAGGAAGTCTTTGAAATAAGTATGGCTACAGAATTAACTGACTTACAATGTATCCTTCAATAAACACTAACTCCCACGTGACTTCAAAGAGTGTTAAAAAAAGGTTACTCAGATGAAAATTACAAAAGAAGAGTGTGTGAAATAAAAAAGAGCAGTTCTGCGAATGCAAAAGAAGCATCTCCAGCAACATTTCTATCCCTGGAGAGGTCGGTGACAGGGACGTGGTGCGCGGGGGGAGGTTGAGGTTTCCCTGCCAGAACATACCTACTTTCTTTTACTTCTACTTCCCACCCAAATTAGAATCTCCCTTTTTTGCTCCATTTCTGGGAACTGTTTTAAAAACTAAGTAGGTATGTTTTTTTCTCGCTTTATTGCTTTACCAACGGAGGATATACTTATTCTTTTATCGACTTGAGCTTCTCTCAGCTTGCTAATGTATTTATATCATAATGAATGATACATCAGGTATAAAAGGCCAGAGAAAGGCTTGTTCTTCAGGAGAGAGGGAACTGTCAAGGCAGTTAATGGAATGCTGGAGCAGCAGCCTCGTGTTCCATATTTGTGAAATTTTAGAAAAGCATTGTTCTCTCAATGAAATCAAGAGATCCGAGAGTCTGAGGTTTTGCTATACATACCTAACTGTCATACCTCGTGGGTCTGATTCCTTAGCTGAAAGGTATCATCAACGTATAATTTGAGCGTTTTTACTACATCGTACCAACACAGATTTATTTAAATTGTAGGCTACATAATTATATCAATAATTACAAAATAATAAAAACAATAGCAATTTAATACAAAGTACCAACAGCTGTAAAGATATTTGATACAATTTGCTACTCATACAGGTGAGTACAGAAAGACCAGGAAAAATCCTAAACATTTAGGTATACTTGATTTTTCATTTCACATGGGTAAATTATCAGTGAAGAAATCTATATAGAGGAAAAAAATTGACTTGACAACGGACGACAGCTGACTTACTGATTAGAGACTGCTACTGAACGCATGAAAAATGAAGGAACAAATTGTGGCAAAAGACGAAACGCGAGGCTTCCATTAGCTTCCTTTACAGATTTCTCCTTCTCCCTCTCTCTCTCTTGAAGAACAAGTCTTCCTGAACGATTTCTCTCTCTATCGAGAACAAGCCGTCTCAGATCTATTCTCTCTTGAAGAACAAGCCTTCTCAGACCTGTTCTTTTTCTTGAAGAACAAACCTTCTCAAACAGATCCTTTATCTTGGAGAACAAACCTTCTCAAACCTATTCTTTATCTTGAAGAACAAGTTTCTCAGGCACATTATCTCGCTTGAAGAACAGGCCTTCTCAGGCATATTTTTATTGAAAGATGCATTTTGGGAATTTTCTTCTTGGTTTTTCGTTTCACGCTACCTGGGCACCAAACCAAAGTAGGTCGTATGTTTTTCTCTCTCAATGTAATGTTCATTTTTACCACCAGAAACTGGACGACTTAGGTTGCGTCTCACCATACTCGATTAAGGAAAAATTGTCGATTCCTCCCATGTTTACCATGTTATATTTCGGAGAAAATCGACGGTTTTATCGACGTTTGGACGAAGCCTAAGTTAGCATTTACCAATCAAGTGACTTATGACTCCATAAACAATAAATTAGTTTCTGACGTAAAGGTACAAGTCGGGGTACAAGTCTTCATTAATAATTCCGCAGTGTGGGCTGCCCCACGTATTTTCCAACTCCAAAACATCTGACTAAATATTAACATCGTCGTAAAAGAAAAAAGCCTGCGGCAAAACTCAGAGATTGCCAGCCGGGAACTCTGCATTCAGTTGAGGTAGGGAATTTCAAAATCTTCAGGGATGAAAAGCGCAAAGATAAAGGAGATCCCACTCAGTTAGAACTGGCATATGGTCTGAAATAGAAAGCCCACGGGTACCATTTCCGAGGGCAAATGGGATTGCAAAGGTTGGAATGCTTGATATTCTAGAAAGCCCCTACAACTCCTAACATAAAAATCAGAATTGCAATTTACCTGGATCCAGGTCTTATTTTCACTATAGATTATTCATGCATTTTCCCCATACCCTATATCCCCCATCCCTGAAATTTCCTAGTGGCTCTACTAACGAGGTGCTATGCCTGAACAAATGGAATACCTATCTACCTAGATCAATCAGATTAAAATTATTAGAGCAGATTATGAGAAAAATTATATGATTTTTTAAACATTTTTTTGGGGGCCCACGACTCTCGTTTGGTGATCTTTGTACCCAGTTTGGGGGTTTTTGGCAGGTTGGGAGATGAAGCAGTGAAACGTGTACACCCACTTTGATATTACATAATCACAGTTTTTGCAGGCGCAAAGAAATATAAATGTATACATATATAACGTAAATCCACTTTCAAATTACATATGAGAGTAATAAATGTGTTGTTCACATATCTATGTTTTTATCCCACCCCTATAACAATGAAGAGTGTTTTTGACCTTATTGACCTTGTCCCGCCTGGTTTTCTAGTAAATTTACAAACTGAGAAATTCTAAACTATAAAAAACATTTTCAAGTAAATACCATGTTAGCAATTTTTTAAATATTGTTAAAACTTTCTTCAGATTTGATTTCAACCGGGAGGGCGTTTTATAGACGAACACCTAAAACTGTTCAAGGTAGCAAATTTGCCTACATGTATATTTGAACACGACCGAGGTTTATACCAGTGAAAGTTTGAATTAAGAGGGACGTAGTCTCAGTTAATGATCTCTATATACAGTAGGTGGGTATTTGGTTCAGCATCATCTGAACATTTAGGTAGCCCGTTGTTTTTGTAATTTAAATGAACAAATTTGGACAAAACCTGTGTGTTCGAATGCATTTCAAGAATGTTTGGGTTCGCGTGCAGAGCCAGTCGATCGGCAGTAAGTTCGCATGGTTCCAAACAATCATATTTTATACCGCGCAGACTAGATGGATCGCCCTTGACCTCCCCTTCAATTCGTATTACAAACTCTTCGATAATTCTATAATAGCAAGCGAAACATGATTTTTTTCGTCACTTCAATATTCATGGATTCTCAACGTTCGTATTGAAGATCTTTGAACTAAATACTAATTAACCACAGTTTTAAGCTTGAAATATCTATGTCAGCCTGTCAGCAGCTTTTTACTTACGCTAACCGATAGCGAAGCATCGAAATAGGCATGTTTTTCCTCAAGAATCGTGGCAGGTAGGGAACAGTACCTTTTGTTTTGTTTTGAGATTTGGAGTATTTTGTTTCTTATTTCAATAAATAATAGTCCGTCTGTTTAAAAAACTCCAAAAATGGCGGCAACAACGAACAACCAGCCCCTTACTCAGCAATATGCAATCGTCGGTATAGTGCAGCGAAACCAAAAAACCCGCTTTTTTAAAAAAGACTTTCGTCAATTCACTCGTGACTGACATCATGGCAAGTAGTTTCTTTTAGAGTGATAAAAGAAGCAAAAACGGCTAAAAAATCAATTCTTTTTTCGATAGAAAAACACAAGAAAAGTAAACCAAGACATTGGCAATTACGACCTTAATCCTGGTCACCTGACCGTGACCAATCAAACCACTGGGACAAAATAATGTAGCCCTAAAATTATTTAAATAAAAAATCGGACTGTTCTACAAGTTTTTAACTAATCTAAAAAAATTATCAAATTATGTCACGGGTAAGGCTTGTAACAAAAGGATTAAAAACAAGAAAACTCGAGCGTGAAAAGGAAAGTTATAAAGTGATCTGCAGAGAAAGTAGGGAGGTCGATCGTTGACCTGTATGTCAATCAAAGTCACTTCCTGTCAGTTAGGGGTTGGGATGGGGGGCCATTACTGAGGCAAATCGCTGAAGGGTTCCGGCTGATCGCTGATTTCCGCTCTCGCTTACTCCACTGGATGGACCTCCCTGGCAGCTGTGCTTATGTATTCTTAATCAACAACTACAATACGTAGCTGTTCAAGAAACATTTAAAATGAAATTCAGTGTGAGTGTTTGAAAAAGAACGGGTTTTACTTTTTATCTTCTATCTACCTCCGACTGTATTTTCGGAAATGCATGTAATGGCATAGTGAAAAATTTCAATCCCAAGATATAGGGTTTTCCTACGACTCTGGAGGTCCCTTGAGTCTGGAGTCTGAGTCATCCGTCTGATGACGTGCACACGCCGGTACGTCCGAAAGGCAGCTAGAAATAGTACCGTTCTGATTCTGGTTCCGGCACTGTGGTGCAAGCAAATAAGAAAGCATACAATGGTAGCACAACCACACGCATGCAAGTTGCCCAGATAGACAGGGGTGATGGAAAGAAGGGAACGAAAGGGTAACTTCCCCACCACTTACTTAATATTTTCCCCCTTTTCTGGCTAGCTCTTCGGCCTCAACCCCAATTTCTATTCATATTTTCTATTGCATTATATTTTACTATTTCAGTTGAGTTTTTCTGTTGCAGGTTCTACTGGGACCTGTGCATGCTCCTACTATTAGTCGCAAACCTCATCATCCTTCCAGTTGCTATTTCGTTCTTCAATGACGACTTGAGCACACGATGGATTGCCTTCAACTGTTTATCCGACACCATCTTCCTTATTGATATTGTTGTTAATTTTAGAACTGGTAAGTTTAATTTTTTTAAACATTTCATTCAATTAAGACAGACCCGGTCGTTTCATTTAAGGGCAAGCTAGCTTAGGCTGAATTTCACCACCTCACGATAGTGCCTTTTAATAGCTATTAATAGCTATCGATTCGAAAAAGCAGAAAATAGAATTCTCCTGCTTTGTTTACGTCAAATTTATTTCAACAATTTCAATCTAAAAGTGGAAATAAACGTGAAAAACCCCCTATTTTTTTCGGAGAAAGAAGTTAAAATGTTGATTAGACTACATTAGACTACAACAAATGAGTCGCAGGTATGAAAATTATCGTTTTCGCTAACGCACGGAAAATCCACTCGAAAGCTAACGAAACGGTAACGGTGCATGGTGAAAGCCGTTAACATTTTTTTACCGAAACGATAGCGCTATCGTGTACACGATAGTCTTCACGTTAAACTGGTGAAATTCAGCCTTAGCCTGAAGAACACTGAGTAGGTACTGTATATAATATGAAAATCAAGTTGAATTTAATTTAAGATCATTCGAACAACAATAACTGGAAAAGTAGAAAATTTTCAGAAAACCCAAATAAATAATTCACTGAGCTTGGTCGGAAAATCTGAAATCTCTCTTCATGTTCCCCTTTCCCTACCGATCCATCAGGCTCAAGAGCAGAAATGTCCTTCCCAGAATCCCAGATCCCTTTTAAAACAAAAACTGTGACACCCTAACTGCTGGAGCTAGATTGTAAATAAGTGCGAAATAAGTCGGCTCTGCGATCTAATCCACGCAGAGGAGAAATGCTAGAGTACTGGAATGTAAGCAATAATTAATGGTTATCCCAAGCTAATTATGATTACTGGCACTTGGAGGGTGTCAAGATAATAGAACGTACTTACAATAAGGGTACCTAATTAAATATTTTTGTTTCAGGTATAATGCAACAAGATAATGCAGAACAAGTGATACTTGACCCTAAAATCATAGCTAAGAACTATTTAAAAACCTGGTTTTTCCTAGATCTTATTAGCTCCATTCCTTTGGATTATATTTTCCTCATATTCAATCAGGTAAGCATCATCTGGTAACTATCTTCAATTTTCTAGTTACTTTGTAAAACCGATGTGTTAGTGGAGTTCTTAAGTAAGTTCTTTGTAAAGCAATGAAATGGCATTATCACTGTACTCATGAAATGAAAGTATAAGTACAGCGGCCACAACGCCAACTTGACCAGAAATTCTAACAATGGGCTCCCCCAACCACTTCTCCACAGGCAGAGTGAGACCAATCACTGCTCTCAACAACAGAGAAATGTATATTACCCTGGCTCTAGAGAGCAGTATAAAGTCTCACCCTGGCTGTGGAGAAGTGGCAGGGGGAGCCGAGGGTTGCAATTTTTCGTCAGGTTAGCGTTCCGAGCAGTATACTTCGATATTTCAACTAAAATAACTTGAATATAAAAATAATTAACATTTTCAAGTTTTCAAAACTCAGTGCCACCACTGTCATGGTAGGCTTTTTCTAAATTTTCCTCGTCATTTTTCTACTGCTTACCTATACGATATTTGGAAAGTTTTACACCCCTTGATAAGGCCCAAGTCCCCATAAATACCTACTGTGTATGCCATATTTTTGCAGTCAAGCTATATGATGGTATTTGAAACACTGTTCCAGGATTTCAGTGAGAGTTTTCAAATCCTTCACGCAGGGAGAGCGCTTAGGATACTAAGGTTGGCCAAACTTTTGAGTTTGGTCCGCCTACTCCGCCTTTCAAGACTAGTCCGCTACGTCAGTCAATGGGAAGAAGTTTATGTAAGTCTCACCCAAATGAACATCTGCATGCTTCTATAGGAACTTATTGTTAGAATATCACTTGAACACATACTCTCCTCTCTCCTTCACATACTGCCACGGTAAACATTTCCTATTTCCATAACAATATCTACACCTTAAGGCTCAAAAGCTGATTAGGCACATAAGCCACAAAATTAACATTGCGAGTGGTGAAAGAGTACTCGCTTACTACAATAGGAGCGATACCAGAATTCATTATTTTTACTTTGAATGCGAATGGGATCAATTATAAATCTTATCAAGTTTTTTTTCAAATGATTCCAGACTGCATAGTTCGATAGTTCGAAGCCTTTCGATTCTGCTTAAAGGAATCTTCTCTACCATTTTAACTTCTGACGTATACAGTGCTAACGTGGCACGCCTCGATTTTTCAATAGAAAAAGACGAGAAATCTCAGTAACCGCTGGGTAACTGCTTTCTCTTTCTGAGTAGACACCTTCCTCAGATGTTAAAGCAGCAATACATCTACGGCGAAATTTTGAGCCAACCCAAGAAAAAACGAATGAAAATAATTCGCCTCTCGCAAGGTTAATCTTATAGGCAGTAGAAACGCATTTTCGGCTGTTCCTAGCCTTCAAAGCACCTCTGCAGTCTCGAATACGTACCTAGTACCTAATTTCATTCCTTATAACTGATCTCAGATAGTCACCTTGTGTTGAAAATGAACCATTCATAGCTTCACAATCCACCACCTATTCCACCGCGCCTATTTTGAAAGTAGATCAAATTACTCATGTACAGCATTTAGATAAAATTCTTGTTTTGTGGGTAAGTTTTTATTAATTTGAAATAATTTATTTTCGCACAGGCAGGTGAACACTACGTCCATTGTTAATTGTTCGATGTTTAGAGCAAACTGGCAGGCATTGGTTTTGATGGTTGCTTTGGCCAGAGCCTTATTATTTTTCAGTGATAGTTCTACTTTATGGTGAAACAAATTTTAATTTATCCAAAGTGCGTCCTTAGTCATTATTTCGTTTCGTTGCATTTTGGTCAAAAAAGTGTTCCGGGTAGGGCACAATGTATAGGTAGGTACGTGTTATTAAACCTCACTATTGTATGTGGGTGCTTGGAGGGCTCAAGCCCTCTAGTGAAACGGTTTTCTAAAGTGTAGGTATCAACTAGCTGCAATCTGACTCCACTACCCCATTATTTTGTGCAACTGTTGAAAGCGGCATCACTTCATCATTTTTTCCATCAGATTCCGGGATCACACCAAGGGGCCAGGACACTACGCATTAGACTTTGCTCGGCAAAGCTTTTAGACAAGGTTTAAGAGAGATTAACTCACGTAGTACGTAAAATGCATACTTGAGCTTTCTTCGTTTAACCTATAATAATTACTAACAGGAAAATCACGGTTTATACCGCAAAAGACGAAAACCAAATGCCTACCTATCTACTCTTGAGAAGTGGTTCACTGTTTATTTCCCGGAGAAGGCTGGATTGTCTCAATAACGCAATCTATTGGTATCAACCAAGTAAATCAACACCGGGACAAATCTTCATATACAAGCTCAAGGCAGTGAGAATGAGACTATTTTGAAATTATTATGAACCTGAGAGAGGATCTTTAGACTTGCACGGTTCGAAATTGCCATCACTAAATTATGTATAAAATAATTACGGCGACGCTTTTGGGAACTTTCCTTTTCTAGGCTCATTGCTCATTGCTCATTGTTTCACCTCCAAAGGCAATGGGACAATAATTTTGGGATATCTCTCTCAGCAATCATTGCAAATTTATTGTTAAGACTTCTGGCAAGCACCCTAGCCCGACTAACGCCTAACTACTGGTGTTACTAACAGTTGCTATTTAGTATTTAGAACTAACTATTCTTTATATATTTAGAGTACCTAAAAAATGTCGCTTAGTATACTCAAAGTTTTTGTTTCACTACGTTAATAACGGAGTAACGAGTACCAATTCTATACATCCTTTATGTAAGTACCTCTTCGTGTCAGTAATGAATTTTCCGACCAAAGAAATATTGAACTGAGAACGTAAACATAGGATACTCACGATGAAAGACGAAGGTGAAATGAAGTATACCTATGCACTCATGCTACGAACTGAAAATGTCCCGGTGCTGGGATCTCTTTGTCCACATCAGTATGGAAGGCCGCATTATACTTTATCATAAAGTATTTTGTAGCAATGATTGAAAAAAATAAAAATAAGAACGTGTCATTTGGTATCACACAAAATTCGGTACCATAATATACCAAGACATGCCTACAGAAAATAAATAAGATATACTCGTACTCGTTATTATTATTGTAGACGTTATTACGTAAATGCAACTGCACATTCCACCCCTTACTTGTCTCCATAGCATTTACTGTAGATAGTAGCCATACACTACAAAGTATAACAGTGTAGCAGTGGTTTCCCAGCTCTGCTCTGCGGAGACTCTCCAAGACGAGTTTAGTAACGAAATCATAACTGAAAAATGCATTAATAAATTTTAAAAAGTTAATTAAAATTAAAAATTGAAAAGAATTACGTCCAGAGTGCTGCGCTGTGAATAACAGGACCATCCTTTCCTAGCGTGTACACCGGTTTCAGCGCACTAAAATGCATGTACACCGACTTTTACAGATTGCATAATCATAGTTTTTGGAGGCGCAATCAGATACTTGTACACCCCCTTTCCAAATTGCATAGCCATAGTATCGGATTCGGAAGCATATATAGAAGTTAATACAAGCTTGCCCCCTCTGATTTTCGGATGTCTGCGAGGGGCGAGGAGGTAACCACTCCAGAGATTCCTTGAGATTCCATAAAGATTTCCAAAGATTCCAAACGATATTCATAGAAAGATGAACTCCAAAGGGGTAACCACTCCAAAAAAATTCCAAGATTCCCTGAGATTTCATAAAAATTTCTAATGATTCCCAACGAGTGGTTAACCCCTCGGATGTCTGCTACTTCGAATTTCAATACGTCCCCGTGTCTTTAGGGAACACTATGCAAACGGTTGACATTCCGATATATTTAATGCTGTAGGGTCACGGCTTGTTTAGAAAGGGGTCAAACGGGTTTGATAATAACAGAATCGGTAACTGCGCTAAAGACAAACATACGGACGGACATTTTACAAAAACCATATTTTTCGACTCAGAGGTTCTCCAGATCATTGGAGACTCATTGGACTCGCAATATCGACATTAAGCACGATCGCACTACTTCCTCAGCTGACGAGGAAGTAAATAAGCCGAATAAGCGCACCAATCGCTGAACCTTAATAATAACCCACGTACTTAATTGATTTCACTTCATTAATTTAAAAAAGATTTTGATAAAGAATTTCCAAATATTTTTGGAGAATTTAAGGGTGAAAAATGTGTTTTGGTTGGCCTTGTACTTTCACTCTTACTGAAGCTTTATTTTTTTATTTTACCATCAATAGGTACCCATGAAATTTCCTGACCCTGGCTCAAGCTGCGTGGAATGGGCAAAATCACCTAAGTAGCACTGACTGGGCTGACTGCTGAGTAGTTTCTGATCAGTCAGGTATTGATGGAAATGCATGACAGCCTTGCAGCACCCTCTTCCACTACCGGCATAATTCGTGTAGGGGTAGAGACATAAACATATTTTTGGTGTTGTCACTTGTCATTGGGGGTCAGAATATCCAAGGGCATGATATTAGGGGTGATGGAAACAAATACCTCAAAACGAAAATTTTGCATGATGGCAATAAATTCTTGCCGTATCATAAGGCTAGTGAGAAAATACAAAAGAAGAAAGAAAAATACGGATAAAATTAGAGTATAAGACGTCCCTATGGTGCATTGGGAAAATTATGGTCCCGACACCATTAATCAGTTTAGATACATGAGCGAGGAAAAAATAAAATTAATACATAAAAGTTAAAAAACCTGAAAACCTCAGGAGCACTAATAAATATGTTGTGATTATTTTTCTGCTTCCTTTCTTTACTTTCTTTCCTAGTTTGAACATAAACCTTCTTATCAGTGAATATGCTTCACGTCTTGTTTTCTCTCTTGAAATCGCGAACTATTCGTGCTGTGACGTCTGACACGATTTTGACTAACATCAGCATTGGGCTCAAGCTATATTAACACAGTGTATGGCCGCTTGAAGGACGTTCTCTGGCAGGCACAGGTGTTGGGGCTTGCTTTAAGAATGTTCTCGCTCTGTTTTTAGATCTTGCAGAATCTCCAAAAAAAACGCACGGAACGAAGACAGGGTCGCTACAGTTGTGACGTCACAACGAACAAAAAGAAGTTCAGCAAAAGCAATCTAATTTTCAAGGTAACGGTCGGCGGGCAGAGAGCTGCGTTTATTGCGTTTATTGCGTTCTGGTTACGGTAGCGTGAAGCATTGCATGGCTCAGCTTGCGCTATTACTCGGAGGATGCTGACTGCTAAGTGCTCTGACCAGCTGACCAGCGCCGCCTTCGACCGCCTGCGCCGGCGCCGCCGCCCATGTTGCTGCTTCTCCGTGCATGCTTCATTTTACTTAGTCGCTTTTCCTCTGCTTCTTTTTTCTATACCTTCTTCACGTTCTCATTTTTACCATAAAATATTACACTTATCGACACACTTCTCACTATTTCATCTCAATACTTGTCCAATAAACAAAAAGAAATAAATGACCACCGGGAATTTTCAAATCCCCTGTCTACCTACCTATCTACTTTTGCGCCTCTGGTGATAATACTGTACCTTCATGTAGATCTTCAATTTATAGTTTCTAGAGTATTTTAGTCACAGTCTATACTAACTGATCGCAAATTATTAGACCCTAGTAAATTAGTGACTGCTAACATTTTAATTACTTACTCCACTCTCATTTTTAGTGCATATTTTGCATTATTTTCAAATTTATTCCGGAAAAAAATTATCCTGCTCTTCAAAACAAAACAAATGTATTTATTTGATTACCCCAATGGGATTGGTAATTTAAATATTACAGGTCCTGCGATCAAATACGCAACTACTGGTACTGTTCATCATTCGTTTCCAGGGTTAAACAAAACTTCTGACACCCCACTAAGCACAAAACATAAAATTACTACCACGACTATGCCGACGTAATTCTCGGAGTGGCCATGAACAAATACAGCAAAGGCTTAGCCTTAAAATGAGGAATTGTTTGGGTAGAAGCACAGGGCATTGAGATATGCAGCAAAAGGGTGCAGGTTCAAGTCTCGACTTACTGAGATTTTGCAAGCCTTCATCTCCACCTTCACAAGCCGAGGAAAACTTAACTGTCAGCGCAATTCCTACCCATAATCACCCCCCCCCCCCCCCCATATACCGTACGTACACCACACTAAGCCGTTCTAGAAGACTGAGGCTGCACAGACCAGGACAAGGACCTTCGAAATAATATGCAGCACTTTTAGGAATTATAACTGACAAAACTTTGAAAAGATTTAAAAAATCCTACTTGGAGGGATTTTGGAGGTGAGGTGCCAAAGCTGTAAAAACTTGATCGTGTACACTACAAGGTGAATATTTTTGTTGTTAATTTGTTTAAGAATTATTTATCATCCTCTTCTGCCTTGGTATTATGATATCGTTACCTATGTAATTTCTTTTATTTGCATAATTTTATCCATTTATTCCAGTACTTTTCAATTATCAATCATGCCATGTATCGACGTTAAATGCGACATAATTCAGTGAAAACTGAATATCTTCCCCCAACTCCTAATTTGTAAAAAAAAAAAAAAAAAATCGAGTTATTCTTACAGTTTGTGCTTGTATGTTACAGTTCGGAGGAATAACCGCATCTACCACAATTCTATAAAATTAAAAGCAAAGTTGCAGCCCTCAGTAAAAAGAGGGTAATATAAAATAACCTAGAGGAGTGATATTCCTATTTCACCACAGCACTGATTCACAGTAAATTGGGTATTACCACCACATTATGTGTTCTGGGAGGATAATAAAATTATTGTTGCTGTTCTCAGTTACTCCATCTGCTGATTGCTGAGGGAACCCTGTTAGGCACGTTTGTATCCCGAGAGGATCACATTTGAAATGCTTGCTGTTCCTTGCTCTTTCATTACTGTTTCTCACTGACCTCCTCTTGTCCACAGTTCCTCAACATGGCGAGCGTTTTCATGCGCATTTTCAACTTGATCTGTATGATGCTGCTCATCGGCCACTGGTCTGGCTGCCTTCAGTTCCTTGTCCCCATGCTCCAAGGCTTCCCTTCCAACTCTTGGGTTGCCATTAATGAACTTCAGGTAAGTCCCCTAATCCATTTTATTTGCCGTCAGTACGTGTATTTCTACACCAACCATTAACAAGAACAATTGTAACTGTACTGTTTAACTTCAATTCAGATCACTTCCAAAACAAATTCAAAGCCATCCCATCCATATTTGGATGATCAGTTGTTCACGCAAGTCTTCACTATTATTTATTTGTTTTAATGTCTTAAAATATAACTCGTGATTCTCGGGAAAATTCCGCAATCGTGTGAAAGGGTGTAAACATTTCTGGGAGTCCGCTCAGTTTCTCCTGGGGTATAAATGTGAAGTCCCATATGCACTCTCTTATAAATGTAAAGGTAAAGTTGCATTCAACCTTGTCTCCCCTTTGTTTACTTTCTCGCCCGCGTATACGTGGTCTGAGGAAGTAGGTGCTTCAACAAAAAGAATAAAACTAAAACGAAAGACAGAGAAAAAAGCAGAATAGGTACCTACTGCTAGCAAAGGTGATCACTACTCTCAATTTGAAACGGTTTCATATTTTCAATAATGACCTTGCAAGGAATTTCTTGGTAATAAAAATCTAGAGCGTGATATCAATCACTAATGAGTGACAATAGTCCGAAAATCGGACAGGAATGTAATAAAACGACGGATTCATTTTTTAGGAAAGCTGCACAGTCCATCCATCATGCACTGGCCTTGACTCCCCAAACCTGAGGGCCTCATTTGGCACAATGCCTTCCAGTGATGGCTATCAATACCACATATCTCTTACCCCCGGTTCCTCCCCACCTCACCCATGTCTTCCGCCCACTGCTTTTATCTTAACCGAAATAACTCAAACCCACGTATCAAGTACCCAAATCGCGGTGAGGGTCAAGCCTGAATTTTCGTATAAGTCCGTTGGATCTGCTGAAAGATGGCCAGCCTTAATTAGGCCATAGCATACAGAGGGCCGCTAGTCAGCCGTTTTATGGATTTTATCAATACTATAATAAATAATAATACAAATGGCATTTCAAGGAATAGAAAGTACCCCGTCCACCCGGCAACGCCTTGCCACGCGAAGGAAAAGTGATGTTCCTCGCTCGGAATATCACACTTTTCCTATAGGATCGGCAAGATCAATCACTTTTCCCAGACGCAGTGCGGCAATGGGGACGGGGCACTTAATATTTAGGTACCTTACCGCAAAAAGATATGCATCGTAAGGTTATCTTTCTTCTTTCTGACTTGGAGAAAAAAACTTCGAAGTAGAATACGGAAGATGGAAATAAACTGGCAACGACGAATTTACCCGAAATGTCTTTCCACGCGAGAGCAAAAAGTACACTCAGTATATACGATCTGCAGATATACGTAAGAATAGGAAGCAGGGGTGGCTGGCTATACAGCGGTCACTACAAAAAGTGAGGTAGCGTAGCAAGATAAAAGTGGCGAAGGTATACAAGCAACGGTAAGAGGGACGAGGCTGATGATAAGAAGGATTTCTTGTCACCAGCTGACTATAGAAACAGTGATTTATGACCCAAGTTCGCGGAAAAACTGCTGAGGAGATGCTTCCTCCATTTTTTTGCCACGTCTAAATTATGATAAACTTGAAAGAGTGTAATCGGTCTCCCGGTGCGGTAGTTGGGTGGCTGTGCGAGATGCGTTCCAATTCAAAACCCCTGGAGCGGCAAACGTTCAACTGCTATTCACAACGTTCGCGTCATTACGCAATTTCTTACCTTTTTTATTGGGCATTTTCTTTTTAATAGCCTTGGAAATACTTGTCAACAATTAGAACATCACGAAAAGACTAACCTCTTCAGAAAACAATCAACACAGTGCCCTTATTATTTTCTTCCTCAAAAGCAATTGGGTATTTTTAGGTACGGCCATTTTCATGCGTACGTAAATCTTGCATCAAATAACAAGGCAACACGGACATTATCTGGGATGCTCAATGGCTAAATGAATGAACATTGCTCGACCTACACGTATTGTGCACATTGGCCCGGGAAATAAATCTCAAGTGGGTTGATGGTAAACTACGAAATTTTCCATATAAAAAGCAGCCGGTAGATTCGTGGAGACAGTTGGAGCAGAAGAGCGTTGGGAAATCTATTTGAGACCTGTCACGTTCATCTCCCACCAACTGCTGCTCTCGACGTTTTCAACCAAAATAACCAACTCCTGCGTACCTTCACCCAAACCACCATAACCATACATAATACAACTTGTCCACAGTTTAGTAGAGTCTGCACCACAAGGTTTTTCTTATATATGTATCTATCTTACTGAAAAACTAACACTTTACCCCTGTCATTCGCAATTTTTTAATGGAAAAAATTTAAAAGATGTACGAGTAAAACAATTCTAACTATAAATTCCACTGTAGACGGACGAAATCAGAGTTTGCCAAAAATTGTTACGAATTGGTGGCATTTCATTATAAACTAAATTAGGTTAGGGAAACATGGGAGATGACGGCATTTCCACATCGACAGCACAACCTTATTCTAGAAGTATTTTGCCTTTTTTTTTTACTTTTCTGTTAAATCTGGCAGTATCAGTGCAGATGTTGAATATATACAGGTGACCAACGACGTTGGACGCCGGATCTATCAAGTGACAAAGTGAACAATGAGCTGAAACTAATCCGAAAACACGTAGATAATGTTTTTAAATTATCATCAGGTTTCTGACAACTTAGCAATCAATCTATCTGCATAGAAATCTTATTTAAGTTTCAAAATCAAAGATAACGACTGTTTCATTGATACTTAGTTTATGAATGTGGAACAAGGGTCAGACTCTCCCGCTTTGATTTGATTTCCCTGAAGCTGAGGGCGAGGGCTTCAGAGTTCAGACCAACAACGGGATTGAATGTTTGAGCGGATGGACTATCAACAATGCACGAACTCAGTCCCGTGAAAGTTTGATTGCAGAGCAGCAATGTAGGTTTACTGCCCATCCGAGCCTGGCCCTTAACCTTCCCCACCGGCAAATCTCACACCCAACATCCATTGATTACTCACGTCACCTTCAACATCGGGATTTGCAGACATTGCATTTGTAGGTATGCACTAGGAGAGCACATATACATGCATTCGAGAAGAACTCCAAGCATTTTTCGTTTCTGAGCACTAATAACATTTTCTCCGTGAAGTTTTCAATAACAGTTCTATGTTCTTTAAATTTCAGGAGGCCTTCTGGTTAGAGCAATACTCGTGGGCCTTGTTCAAGGCAATGTCCCACATGCTGTGCATAGGGTACGGACGGTTCCCGCCACAGAGTCTGACAGACATGTGGCTGACTATGCTGTCCATGATCAGCGGTGCGACGTGCTACGCCCTCTTCCTAGGTCACGCCACCAATCTCATACAGAGCTTGGACTCCTCGAGACGACAATACCGCGAAAAGGTAAGTTTCTCAACCAGCATTCGATGAGGGTATCTTAGTACCTCAGACAGCAGAAAAACAATGCTTCAACTAATTACTCAACTTATTTTTCAAGAGCTTTATCTCAAAGGAGAGAGACATATTAAAGTTTTCAATAACCGTCTGCTCTAAGGTATAAAAATTAGCATAATCGATGCTACTATTGTACTGTATAGTCAATAGTGTATAGATGCGTAAACAGGCAAGAAACGCAAACTTCTCCGACCCATTATTTTTTTCGTTTGCTAATTCGTTTCTGACGCTTAGGGTGCGTCCCACCATGCCCAGTTAAAATTTAACTGGAGATTTACCATGTTAAATTTAACTCAAAAGTTAAATTTAACATGGTAAACATAGGACGAAATCTCCAGTTTAATTTTAACTGGGCATGGTGGGACGCACCCTAAATAGACCTATTCGTCAGTTCAGAAGAATGCGGGAAATTTTTATTATCTGTCCGTAACGGCAAAATTTATACGTAAATAAATCCTCAAAAAACGAGAATGATAAATAATTCCCTGCAAAATTTTTATACCCCCAACCGGATTTCAATCAAAACTGCGAAAAGTATTAGTCACCACGTCACCACAAACCCAAATGGGCGTGTGCCTGAAGCCTGCACGCTCAGTAAACATACTGGCCCCCACGGTTGCAGGAAAATTTGCATGTGCTTCCACCATGCATTATTCACAGTTATGGCTTTGAGGTAGCATGGTTTTCAATAAATAATGAAAGTATCGCTGAATACGTGGTTCGCGGATAATCTGTTTTCAGAATTTCCCATTCAGTGTTTCCCGTAATGCACATCAACTATTTATTGTACTTGCAAGTTTTTAAATCACTGCGATATTTATTTGTTCACCAATAATTATTGTCGGTACAAGTTCACTTTCACTTTACAATACCTACGGCAACTATCTGGGTGATCAGTCAACTTACACTCGTAGCCTTATAAGACGGAATATACATTTGCTCGAGGAGGTAAACACTCCAGAGATTCCTTGAGATTCCACTGAGATTCCATAAAGATTTCCAAAGATTCCCAACGAGTGGTTAATCCCTTGCATTTGCTACTTGTTTACGTCTTTCCCTGCAATTTTTTTATGACGTTGTTGGTTATGTTCTGAAAAATAAAATGTCTTTTTAACCTTAGAATGATACAGAAGTTATTGAAAAATTGATGATGAATAAAGGGTCCGACAATGGTCATTGGTCGCACTTGACTTTCTCAAACCCTCACCGGTCAGGATTTTTTTGCTGCCCTTTTTGTTCAGTAATTTTCGACGCTTTCGCTAAGTTACTTATATGCATATTGGGATTACGAGTAAGCCCCCGATTACACCTTACAATTTCCAATCCAAATAGGATCATAAAAAAATATGATCAAGAAAAATTGTAAGTAAGGTGTAAAGTGAATTGAGTCAATTATGATACAATTTGTATCGGCCGGTACAAATTGTATCATAACTGCTGCAACTACCTTCCTCTATGCTGCGTGTGTTTGTTGTTGTTTGGTTGAAAATGGCGGCTGAGGTAAGTGGAATGGAAATGACCCGTATTTTAATAGAAAATGAGGAGGAGTACGAATTTCTTATAACGATGAATTGAAAGAATATAGCAGAAATTATTTAACCTAAAACGGTTCAAAAAAGGACCCTAAAAATCTTCGAAATTCTATTTTTTTACCATGTCAAGTTGGCGTCTTTGCTAAACATGATCCTATTTTTATTGTCAAGTGTATTGCAGTTTTTCTAAAATTTTTATGATGCTAAAAAAATAGGATCATATAAAAATAGGATCATATATTTATTGTAAGGTGTAATCGGACCCTAAGACCAACTTCAATTCACTTCACATACACATTTAATTATGACTAATTCCGGAATATCCATTTTGTAGGCCTGTATTAAATCGCAGTTTTGATATTTGGTAGGGTGCAAATCCTGACATGACAGGAATTTTTTTCATCACTTTTTTGTCTGTCTGACGACGGACGGAAAGAATTTTTCCAAAAGACACTCAGGGGACCCCCAGGATCATGGGAAGCCTAAAATCTTGATTTCGAAATTTCGCACGAATACTCTCGCCATTTTGGCTAGCGAGAAAGTAAAAAACTGGTTTGATGTATCAGTCGATTACATATAAAATTGCTGTATCAAAATTTATTCTAATTTGTAGAATAGGTGCTCTTGCCTACGAAGACGACGAACTAAGGACATGGCAGTTGCAGCCTTCCATAATAGGACGCATCACTCAGAGGAGTAACGGGTAGATTTTTCAAAATGAAATTTCAGACCCCACGGCTCCTTCCCCCACATCCTCCTTGCAGTCCTCCCCCTCATACTCCAGGGCTAAGGGCGAGGCTTGGTTGTACGTGACAATCAATACAACAACCATCCATCACCGAATTGTTATTTTTTTTTTTACTCAGTTTTGTTGACTTGGTCCCTCATAAAAAAGAGAGATTAAAGAAGAAAACGCCTGGTTTTCCGGTAAAAATTATGAATTGAGACATTTGTCTGTAACTAAACTATACGAGACATTGTCGAATAGGTATAAATGGGGTTTTACGAGGGATTTTAGGGAATTTTAAATACTGTTCACCTTTATTTGGAGCATTGTACCTACCTACAGATGAACATGCATCATCTGCAAGTCCTTAATAAGATAAACGGGCCGAAAAATTGGGATAATACCACAATAGGTACACTAAAAACCATCTTTTATAGTTTTCAGGGGGCTGCGCTCCCACCTTTGACTTGGATTAATACTTTGTGTCTCTCCATAGTCTCCATACTGATTATACAGTCCCCCGTCCAAAAATCGATCCGCTCATCTTGATTTTGAACCCGCTGTTTCCTGGAAAATAACTATCATGTCGGACTACGAGCAACAAAAGCTTCATCAAAAAGTCTTCGGCCGATTTTGAGGACAAAATTATAAATTAATTTTCGAGAGTTTTCATGGGGCTGTGACTCTTCATATTATGCTAGGTTCGATTTCGAATATTTCGATATGTACTTCGTCCCTCCGAGTCTGTACACCAAATTCAGACGATTCCATAATTTAGCCTGCGCATGTGGCCCCGACCACAGACGGACACACAGACGTTTTTGACAAACCACTTTTTAGAATCAGGAGATTTCCAGGATTTCGGCAAACTACAGTGTTGAAAGGAAAAAAACAGAAAATCTCAGCGGAATTTTGAACAGGAAAAGGCAGAAGAAACACAAACCAAAGAGAGACGAACGTGCGGGAAGCGGAAATATGAAACCAGGGTATCTGAAGGAAAAGAAGGAGATGAAAATGTTGACTCAAGCGTAAATAACTGTGTCCATCTGAGTTTGGTGACTCATAGCTGAAATACGCCAGGATCTCAGTAAGATGTCGTCCAGCAGATCTCCAAAGTCATTTGTCCCGCCAATATTTGACGAAGCACGATCCTGGCGGGACATCTCTCCCCATAAATTGATCCAGGCGATACACCCCGCGTCTCACCCTCAAATTATCTCCCTCCTTTTTAATAAAACCCAACTCTGCCAAGTGATGGTTAAGAGGCTATGGAAGAAAAGGCAGTTAGACAGTTTGGTTAAGGGTGCGTCCCACCATGCCCAGTTAAAATTAAACTGGAGATTTCGTCCTATGTTTACCATGTTAAATTTAACTTATGGTAAATCTCCAGTTTAATTTTAACTGGGCATGGTGGGACGCACCCTAACTCACATAAAGGAACTACCTAAATGTCAACCATGAACAGACTCACGCTGCACAGTTTGTGTGAATTTACTTGCTCAAATTTATAAATAACTGCTGTAGGTTAATGATTTCCGAAATTTCAGTGCAGGTCAAGTTTAAGTCGAATGCAGTAAAATAGTGGTTTCAGCTCATTAGGCCAGTATTCAAGGTCACAGCCTCACTTAACCAATCATTCTCTAGAAATTTCCGCGCATACCTGTTTACGTGTTGTTATGAAAAGAATCGTCAGAAGATGCTGCTTGTACAATCATTACACAGCGAGCGGTATAGTCACAATTCCAAATGTTTACAAGTTAGTTATTATTACTTTTGTACCTCTCATAGGTAGGTTCTAATCTAACGAGTTCTCCCGGGCAAGAGACTACAAAATTTAGCTTTGGGAAAAAATGAAAAAAAAAAACGAAAATATGGGAAAGCGCTGAACTGCTGAGAAGTGCTTATTCCGACATATCCTCTTAAGCGAGGAGCCTAATTTTATCCGACAGCAGGAGATCTTATCGATGCTGTAGAGGGGGGACAGGAAGAACCAGCCTGTTATTTTGCACTACCCACTTGCAAATCTTACCTTGATGGCAGGGGAATCATCAGCTAAAGCTAACCAAATGCTGTTGGTTGAAAATTCTTAATGAAACATTTTTTAGGAAACTACTAGACATTTATTTGTTCTGAAATATAGGTATGTATGTCTTTTCAAAGTCAGAACCTACGATTTAATTTTACGACTGTTATTTTTGTGAATTTTTCAAAAATTTTACTCGATTGTAAAAGTACACCATACTAACCTAGTTTCTAACGGCAAATTGGACACACACTTTCAGAATAAATAAATTGGTATCCAAAAGTTTCCTCAGAAAAGTGTCATTAAAAAACGTCAGCAAATAGCACAGCACTGCAGCACTGCACCTTCAGTTTTAAAAACTGACGAGTAATAATTTCAGGTGAAACAAGTAGAGGAATACATGGCCTACAGGAAGCTACCACGGGAAATGCGGCAACGCATCACGGAGTATTTTGAGCACCGGTACCAGGGTAAATTCTTCGATGAAGAACTTATTCTGGGCGAACTGTCCGAAAAATTAAGAGAGGTAAGTTAACAACAGTATTACTTACCACAGTTAACAGCTGAAATATCAGTCAAAATCTCCATGAGCACCTGCGACTATACGACAAAAGAAGAATAAAACTGAAAGTATGTACCTATATAGGTACAGACAAAGAAACTGGATCAGGTCGCAAAATTTTCTTTTGCGACAACGGTACCTACTGCCAATGGATTTTTCTTTTTTTCTTTTTCGTTTTGAGACAATGCATGGATTGGTTTCCTCCAGTTGTAGCAATTTCTACCTTGCTTTTTCATTACCTTACTCCCCCTGAAGCTTGTCTCGGTATTAAGTTCTCCACAATATCCCCTTGGGGTTTCTCACAAAATTGGTAATCAGGCATGTTATTAAAATGCTCATTAAAGAATTTTACGTTTTTACTTTAAACCATGCGTCACTGAGACGTGAAATTGGAACTTCCAATATCTAATCGAATCTGAATCGACAAAGGTGCTGAAAATTCGAACGTTACCGCATAACAGGAATTTTCAATTTCGGCACGAATTTTCAACTTAACTGCCCAAGGTTTTTAGTTAGTCTAATCATTAGAATCGGTGTGTATAGAACGTAATAAGCTGTAACTTCTCTTAATCAGTTGTGTCATTTTTTTGTATAGGATGTGATAAACTACAACTGTCGCTCACTCGTAGCATCAGTGCCCTTCTTCGCTAACGCCGACTCAAATTTTGTTTCTGACGTTGTCACTAAGCTCAGATATGAAGTCTTCCAGCCAGGTAACTATTTTTTTTTAACTTTCAACCTATTTACCCTAAGTGCTAAATGTTCTGAAATAAAATATGTCTTTTTTTACGTCACGTCAGAAACTAGTTTAATTTACGATCTATCCCGCTAAGTGATACCTACGTATTTTCCAAGGCACAAAAATTGAAATAGTTGGTAACAGAAAACAGAAGTCATAGTCATGAGTCATGGACGCAGTACTCATCATCCTAGGGGTGAGATTTTGGACTATAACTAATTCTGGGCAACCGGTGAAACAGTACGGTTGATTGGTGTTAAATAGCAATGTCACGGCAATGACAATGTCGGTGGCGTGCCGGCCTCAAATGCAACGGTGGTCAACATCGGACATAATTGAATTCAAGATCGAGGTTGTTTTGGTTCATTAAATTATCTCCAAATATACCTCCTACTGGTGCCATAAAGCCATAAATGACACGAATGAATCGACCCGGTAACGTGGCATACTGGTCACGTAATACAACAATACTATCCATAATAATTTCAAGAGACTCCGTCTGTCTAGAGCCCGAAGAACGAAACAGGATTTAACGTTACTAGTCTAGTACTTACTGCAAATACGTTTATTTTTTTAAGCTCAACGGAGTAGCTCGTATAGTTCTTCTTTAATGTCAGACCTCCATTTCCAGGTTAATGTCAATTTCGATCGATTTCAAACTAAAGTTCAGAATTACTTTACTGCCATTCTGACGGCCTTTGACAGTCAAGTGATATAAGAAAAGGTGTAAAACCAAACATTCTAAGAAAAAAATGAACTAAATACGTGTATAAATATGTTAAAGTATCAGAGCTCTGAATCAAAAAATGTGTGACATTTCAGGAGACATCATCATTAAGGAAGGCACCATCGGGACGAAGATGTATTTTATCCAAGAAGGGATTGTGGATATCGTAATGGCGAACGGGGATGTCGCAACCAGCCTGAGCGACGGCTCCTACTTCGGCGAGATTTGCCTGCTGACGAATGCGCGGCGGGTGGCCAGCGTCCGCGCCGAAACCTATTGCAACCTCTTCTCCCTCTCCGTGGAGCATTTCAACGCCGTCTTGGATCAGTATCCACTAATGCGGCGCACCATGGAGAGCGTGGCCGCAGAAAGGTCAGTCACATCATTTTATTTTTTAGATGACACTCAATAAAATCTCGTTGCGATTTCGAACAGAAACAATTTTTTGAATTGCTTACATTCTCGCTTGAGAAAAAGTTAAAAGTGTGCGGGCATTTAGAGTCAACCCAAAATTTGCATAACGCCCTTAAGGGTCCGCTATACCTGACGGTGCATTTTTTGCCGCCCATAAGATTAACATTGCGAACGGCGATTCATTTTCAAGGTTTACCCTTGGTTGGAAAGACACAAAATTTTGCCTGTACCTAGCCCTAACAATGTTCTAGGGAGTGTTCGAAGCAGATTTCCCAATTTCTCACTGGTTTCTTTTATTGCAACTGTTTTGCAAATGCTAGCATCGCATACCTCAAGAAAAGTGCTGTATCTCGAAAACCAGTAAAAAAAATGGGAAATCTGCTTCGAACACGACCTAGAACATTGTTAGGGCTAGGTACAGGCAAAATTTTGTGTCTTTCCAACCAAGGGTAAACCTTGAAAATGAATCGCCGCTCGCAATGTTAATCTTATGGGCGGCAAAAAATGCATCGTCAGGTATAGCGTCCTCTTAACCACCAGTAGAGTGAAGGCTCACCTTAATTTTATATTTCTAATGATTATGTATAAAAATGAGGAGGTTAGGTATGATGTTCGTTCCTCTACTCTTTTTTTTATACAATGGCGAAACTAAAATTACTTACTTCAAAAGCCCGAGAAAGTCAAACCCTTTCTTTACCCTATTGGCAGTTAATGGCATTAACACCAATATACCAAGACAAGGTGTGGTGTTAGTTTTCCCATTTGGGTAAGCCCGTATACACATGTATATATACTTTTCACAACGAACCCAGGTATACATGGGGACTATACCTAAGGTACATGTAGATACAGGCATATAAATTTTATATTTTTATATTTTTAGACTGAATAAAATAGGGAAAAACCCCAAATTGGTGTCGCATCGGGAAGAGGAAGAAGAAGATATGGGGAGCGAAAGCAAAACCATCAATGCTGTCGTCAATGCCCTCGCTGAACAAGCGGAACAGGTAATCTCCAGAAAACGGTACTTTTGTATTACCATCAGGTACGCATTCATATTCTTGCACTTTCATTGACTAGGGATCAGACTGATGGAAAATGAGCTGGAAATAAACATCCATATTTTAACAGCTAAACTACGTCCATGAATATGACGAATGCGTATAGTACGACGAACTGGTCTTTGTGTACACCAACCCGTGAACTATATAATCATATAATCATGAATCGTCAGGGACACAACCAATGGGGCCTGAAGCAAGTAGTTTTCATTTAGTGTAGGTACATCAACCCGTGAACTTCGTAATTATAAATCGTCCGGTGAAGTTCACATTTATTAAGTTTTCACCAACTTCATAATCATGAACCGGCAGACGATGGAAAAATGCACAATTAATTTGTGTGATCCTTTTTAACAGGTAAACACGTCAGAAGAGAGCATGATTCACGAATCGAGTGAAAAGTCGCTGCACGAGCTAGGTCGAGCTAGTCTCCACATTCTAAACCTGCCTCGGCCGAAATCCGAAAACAATTTCGCCGCCCAGGAGCTTGGACTACATCCCAACAAGGGGGGCCGCCCCGCGTTTCATCAGTCAGACACCTTTCACAAAGAATCGACCTTCCAGTGACACCGGCCTCCAGACTAGTCCATCACTCTCGGTTGCCTCTCTTAGTGACTTGTTCTGCAACTTCCCGAGTCAGCAGAAAAGAAAACAAACGGTGACTAGTGAGAAAACAATGCCTCAAGTGTTATCCACAGAAGGAGTCTGCTTGCAGGGGAGTTGCGACTGCTAAGCTTAAAAAGCTTTTCATTTCCCCTTCGTTATTTATGATTTTTTTGATAAAATTGTACAAATTGTGATAACTAAGAAATAAGTTGTATGTCTGGGGATGCAACATCGCGCAAAATTTGGCTTTCCTTGCAACGACGTAGCAATAACATAGGAATCAATTCGACCCCACGCCACGTATTGATATCAACGTACCCACAAAAGTTCCAGCTACAAGACTACATTAACAACACAACTTCCCAAAATCCGAAAAACTGAAACATTAAGTATAGCTATTTAATGATTCCCCTCTGAAAAGGAGCCGGACAAAGCTACAAAATATCCACTCCACCACACCGACGCTCAATCACGCATTCACAGTCTGGAATATAATGTTGACATATTGCGTGCATGGTAGAGTGATGAATAGCGTATAAGGTCCACTTTACCAAGACCAGTGCGTGAGCAGGAATGCAATTATTTCATAGCGAGAAAGGGGAATCAGCAACCTAAAGTGGAGTATAGCTACTGCCCAAATCAAACAAACGGTAGCACAATTACCTACTACTTTCTCAATTTTCAGAGTTTTCAAAAGCATTTAACAGGACCCAACAAGAATATCACACACATTGTTTCCTTTTTGGTAAATGCGCTTTATTTGGGTGAAATCTTATCATTGATTCTGTATGATTGAACAAGTTATGAGCATCGAAAAGCCTGATGGTCGGTTATATGCATTTAACAAGTGACTTTAATTTAGTAACTACTACGTAGATGAGCTGTGTGCATGTTGGTAGACTTGTGAACTCACCGATATAACGAGTAGAAAGCTGTAGCGTAATGTGCAATACGTAGCCACTAAGCGGTAGGTAGTAGCTAGAGTTAGAATTAAAACTAATGTAGGTGCTCAACTTTTAAGTCGCAAGGATCTGTGACACCATATAGTTACTAGGAGGTTTTCCACGACTTTCCCTCTGCTCCGTAGTTTATTTTCATTTCTGCTTCTGCTTGACCCCCCCCCCCCCCCCCCCCCACAACAAACCCAAAATAAATATTTGTATCTAACTATCACTTATAGGCCTATTATAATGACTCTTTTAAATCAGAAACGTCATAAGCGTCTTACCATGAAAAAGTCCGAATTTCGCCCCCTTTTAACTTGTACGGGGGGAATGAGCTCTTACCTGATTTAATCGAGGTTATCCCTTAAATCGTATTAATTACAAACTAGCAGCTCAGTTTCGTAACCAACATTCGTTAAGCGAAACCTCCAAGTAGGGGAAAAAATTCGATCCGAATCTTCTCCTTCTATAAACTCAACATATTTTTCTACGACTTTGTCTGCCAACTAATGTAAAGTTACATATTTCTCACTAATCAGTATGAGCTCGGCAGCCTTTAGACCCACTGAATAAAGGTGGATTAAAGCCATGTAGACCACGGCAAGGCAGTCCAGAAAAAATGTACAGGTACTGTACACAAAGCTAGCCTAAAACACTGTCTCTTGAATTATTTTGTAACAAAAAAGGTACCAACAATACCCAGATATAAGGTACGTTTTTCCCGTTTTCCAGTCACTGTCTATAAAAAAATTGAGAACATTTCTTATGTCGCCTGACATACTAAATTTTTGGCTTGACTGTAACTACCCTTGCATACTTCCCTCCTGCGAAGCGGTAAACGTACCCATATCCTCCCCCACGAGGTCAACTTTCGTCCCTTTCAATAGTTTTTCAGTGCCACATCAGAGGTTTTGAATGAAGCAATTTATAATTGGCATAGACACTTTAGACAAGATGCCTAGAATTGTTATGTTATAGTAAAAGTAGCCCATTATGAGTAGAAAATAAAAAATAGAGTTGTGCCGAAAACCTTAGATTAATGACTTTATTACTACTGTACGTAAAGCATTATTTTATAAAATGAAATTTTGTATCATATTAAGTTTTTCGTTGTAATTTCGTCGTATACTTGGATACATGGCTGGCTGTATGTGCTTTTTTACGTATATGATTTCCCTTCAACACTAGGTTATACCTAAATGATACTGATGAGGGTGTTTTTGTGACTGTATGGTTACGTGATACTGTTAATGCATCTGCAAATGTTAGTTACCTCAACAGTGATCCTAGGCTAATACTTGTAACTGTACGAATGGCTATGTTAGATTAATGTAGAACTGAAAAATTTGACTTCAACCTAAATTTTCTGCCAGCAGAAATTTGAGTCGTTTCCTGTTTCTGTTATGTTTCAACTACCGTATATTGCAAGTGTCGTAACTGTTTGTATAGCTTATGAGTCTAACGATTGTTAAAAACTTGTGAGAAAAGGTTTTAGAGAAAAAGAAGGAATACTGCGGAGGAAAATTTTGTGTTCGGAAGGCACAGTCCTAAATAAATCTACTCAAATAGAAAGACGCGAAAACTAAGGTGGTCCCATCTATTTTTAAGCACGATAACAGCATTTTCATTCCCATGGCTTGAAATGTTTTGCTACTGATACATGTCATGATATCATGGTATGAATAACTATTTTTCGTAGCTACTGATTAGGTCCCGAGTCTCAGTGGAATGCTATAATTCAGTTCAACCCCGAGAGTTGAATACCAAGAGTGATATTTTCACTATATGCATAAAGGAAATTGTAGGCCTAATCAATAACACTAGCTGTGAGTGGCAAGCAAAGCGATGAGCGTTTTACTCTTCACCTAACTTAGCTGCAAAATAATATGACAATATTCAAAATTAAGAATAAGCAGATTTTTGGAGTTTTGAAGATTCAACCCTCTGCAGTAAGGGCAGAATTGAGAAACGCTATTTAGGGAGTAGGTAATGAGCAAATTTCTACCGTTCGAAACCCCATCGTTCCATTGCAAACCCTTATGTTACCAGCCAGAAACCAGCTTTATAAAAAATGTATAGAATTTATTTTCTTCGAAATCTACATAAAATATGACTCATCACTTTCGCTGACCACTTGCCACCAGCATTATTCGACTTTTAATTTTCAAATTTTAATCTCCAAGAGAATTTCCCCCTTTTTTTCGATTTGGTATTTTAAACAGTTTAGATACCTCCATACATATCCATTAAAAATGTAGATGATTTTCCACGTTGAAGTATCTGAAGTCAACGAGGCAGAACTAGAAAAGAATTGTTTGTTAGGTGAAAACCCAAAAGAGAAAAGAGTAAAATTGGAAAAGCAAAAGGGTAAGCGTTTTGCAATAATTAATGTATAGGTACGTAGGTACTTAAGTAGATAGGGTTGAAAAAATCTGGAAAAAGACAGTCTGTGACCGACAACAATAAGTATAGGTAAGTATATTGCAAAGGCAGGATTTTTATTTATTTGAAAATAGGTAGGTACTAGCATGATTTGCAGATCATGGTTAACACAAGCTACTAGCCAAATTCACACTGAGCTTAAATTGTGCTTTTAGAACCAATAACAAGCACACATATAAGACGACATAATTAGACTAGATACATATTAGGAACCTAATCGCTGCTTAGGCGTCAATCACAGTTCCAGGTATGAAAATAAGGTTTGCAAACAGCTGGACTATTTCTTTCTCATATTCTTAGCTCGATAAAAAATGTACCATTGAGGTACCTATCAATCTAAAGTCAATTTGAAAGCTATAACTGGGCGGTCATTTAAGTCTCCTTGGGAAGCATTACACTTTCTAAAAGAAGCTACGCTTTTTCGATAAGGAACATTGCCTATGCTCCTATACGAAAAAGTACAAAATTTTAATGTAGTTTTCGGAATAAGACTCCTTCACAAAGAGCCTTAAAAACTCCTTCGCCTAGGTACTTAAATGCTTCACGTTGCAGGTCTCTGTTATCATTAACCTAATAAGTGGGATATCAGAACAGATAAAGAATAACTGGTATCCACTGATAATATTGATAAACAATAATAAATGATATCTTTTCCGACTGGTCTTGAGCCTATTTTCGTGGCAATGATGTTTCATTTTGCAGCGAAGGGAAAAAAGTTAGAGTTAGAATATTCCTCCAGTGAACTTCTTTCTATTTTTCAAGAATGAATATATATTTTTGTTTGCGCAGAGTTAATCTGATACTGTGTATAAATTTGTAAGAGAATTTAAAAAAACTGTTGGTTCTAGATTAAAACTGTTTTTATTCAACTCCCTTCCTACTAGGGTACAACACTACAAGTTTCTAATAGAAACGTATAGGTATAATATTTTAATAAGCTAGTTACAACGGAATGTAGTCATGAAAGACGTTATAAACCGAAGTAGAACACATGTATAGTACACAAGTGCACCACGGACGATAATATGCTCACAAGGAGTGTTCAGAGGAATTATTTTTTAAGGAATGATCACTCATCATCATGTGACGATCAATAACAGGTACTTCGCTGACTGGGGACGGTACAATAGATCTTTCCAGAGCACCCGCAGTCCGTGGACAAAAAAAAATAAGTAGATCAATGAGGAGCATGCCCAATAGGCACAAGTAGTTAGATACCACATACAGGGATGCAGGTCACACGAAAAGGAAAGCCCGAAACGGTCATCTCATAACGAGAGTCAAAGTCGACGAAGATGGCTTCTATTTGAACTATATATTGTGTATCTAAATAGGAATACGTGTAGGTATACGTATACGGTGTATACCCATATACCTCTGTTTGGGGAAATATCGAGGGACGAAAACAACCAGCGAACAGTGAGCATTGTACTATAGATACAGATATTTCACTGACATTCCTAGGATTGCTAACGAACAGGAGGCTACATCCGTAATATTTAATTTCGATTTTTCAAGGGGTTTCCAGTGGTTCATACAAGGGGGTAACCATTCCAGAGATTCCTTGAGATTCCATAAAGATTTCAAAAGATTCCCAATGATATTCATATAGAAAGATGAACCCCGAAGGGGTAACCACTCCAAAAAAATTCCAAGATTCCCTGAGATTTCATAAAGATTTCCAATGATTCCCAACGAGATTCCCAACGAGTGGTTAACCCCTTGGGTTCATACTAGGTGAGACTACGTGCAGGCTGACTGGAAAACTAAACAAAACATTGGCTAGAGAGAAGCACTTTTTTGGAATGAAACCACCAGCTGAGCATTTTCTACGACTACATTTTTAATAAATTACAACTCTGCGCTCTGCGCATTTTCCTGTTGACTTAAAATGTGTCTTAAAATTCCTGTAGCGCGTTAATTCTGCGCAAGTACAACAAAGCTGTTAGGAGTTTTTCGCCATCCTAACAGTCATTATTATTCACCTATTCGTTGCCAGTCACGCGGAAATCGATTAGCCCTCAACACAATACACAACAACCTGAATAAAATGCTCCGCATAATATTGCAGAAAAATGACAAACTACTCTTTAGGAAGGTACCTGCCGTCTCCACTGACACAGTCAAAAACCAACACTGAGAAAGCTAATGGCACCAGCAGCGCAGCCGAAGCTCAGTAAAATTTAAAATAATAATATATCAATCTTTAGTCGCCTGCTCATCAAGAATATTCTAACAAATGAATATTCTGCATCTAAAGGACATTACAACGGAAAGTAAACGGACAACATGGCAAACTTCGGCTGGCATTTTTTGGTGGAAGTAAGTGCAGATCATCCTCATCTGCTGACACTTCCATCTCCTCAATACTGAACGTGTCTGTGAGCTCCGCCTTTACACTAGGCTTTCCCACAGGAAAGAAGTGAACGTCCTCCTCACTTTCGTCTGTGTCCCATTCGACCAATGGCAGCTGCTCTTTGGCTGACGCCATTTTACTTGGAATGGGTAGGCGCTGTATCGGAATCAGGTTCTGTCCAGTGCTTACTTTTTTGTACTCAGACTGTTGGCCTGTTTTTGTCTTTTTCCCATCGCTTATTTTTTTCTCTGAGGATAACAGATACTTAAGGTCAGAGGAGTAGGGTCACCAGTTTTCCGAGTCTTGAACAAATGCATTTATACATTTTTTCAGCCAATATCTGATGACAAAATTTCTTCTCCAAAAATTCACACTTACTATCATGTGTTGTCGATAGGGCAGGTTTCAAAATTTAGACCAAAAAAATGCAAAAATACATTATTACAGTTTCATACATTAACAAGTATTGGAAGCAACGGGAATTTAGCACTGGGCCAATACAGGAATCTTATTCCTTTCACATAACGACAGCCGAAGTCTCGCTTATTTCATTCAGTTAGGCACAGGAGTGCCACTTGTTCCTCAATGGATAATATTCTACTTTCCTTTTAAGTTTGGAGTCTCTTTCACTTATTTACAGTATATAGTATCTACTGCCCATTATACGTACCCATCACCCTGTAGACCTACCCGTCACCAGGAAAAATGAATTTTGAAACATACCAAGCCTCTTGTGCAGTTGGCGAGTGGCAGGGACATCGTTACTACTGACACTACTTTTTGAGGAGTCACTGGCGTCTTCCTGAAAAAATTAAATAATACAAATAATCGGGTTACCTAACGGGGTTATTGCGTTTTCTTTTAACCCAGTATGCAGCAATATGCAAGAAGTGTTCCATTGTTTATATTTCGATGAACAACGCGAACTGAAATAATAAGGTTGTACCTTTATACCTAGGTTTGATGTCAAATTGTTTACAAACAAAAAAATGTAATACTTACTGTGACACTCTTGACAATTTTATACATAAATTGCTTCAGTTCGGCAAAACAGAGAATAAGTACCTACATTCTACTGCAGTGCAATCCAAGTAACTTCATGCCGACATGTCAATACAATGGCTGCGTCCCAGTGTCATTTTTTTCTGGTTATGCCTGTGATTATGACATTTTGCATCCCCATAGACACAGGTAGAAGTGGGCATCTCAAGTATTTAAAATTTACTTACATCATTTCCACTACAGAACTTTCTTCTGGTTGCCACTGTCTTAGGGTCGCTGTCTATTCCACTGTCCTCCATCCTCACTGAAAATGCATAGGTATAAGAACTGTCATTATAGCAATAAATGGAGCGAGATAATGTCAAGTAAAGGTACAGTAAAAATCATTCAGAAAGTTACATTTAGGCTGCGTCCCACCGCTAGGTGGGTAGGTACTTATACTAGGTACTGAAGACAAACTTAAGCTCTCAGGGTGGGAACGGATTTTCTTCCGTTCTTGTTAAAGTCAAAAAACAAATTATTATTATTACTGATTGTTAAAGCTTTCAACTCAATTTGATTTTTTATTTAAATAGAGAATCTTTGTGTAACACATAGGTAGGTAGGTAGGTAAATAATTGATTATTAAAAAACAATTACAATAACACAAAAATCCCTTTCGGCAGCCCCGAAAGGCGTAGGTAGATTTCGAAGATTACTTCCATCAACTAAAAGCAGTCTAAAATCATTTAGAAAGACGGATAAGAAGATTTTCAGTTGATCCAATTGCATTATCTACAATAACAAACGGAGGAATTGAGTTTTGAAATTTCACCCCCCCCCCCCCCCTTAACAAGAAAATGAAAGTGATTTTACAAAAAACTTTTTCAGACAAAAGTTGTAGATATTATTAATAGAAACTCATAGCAAAAAGAATAAACTCAATATCTCACCAAATAAGTGAGTTATGACGTTTTAAAAATTCAACCCCCCACCCCCTGCCTAAACGGTGCGTCGGACGAAAAACTTGTTCAGACAAAAGTTGTAGGTAATATTGAGGCAAATGCATTACAAAACAAAAGAACTCGATAACACAATAACAAACGGAGGAATTGAGTTTTGAAATTTCACCCCCCCCCCCCCCCCCTTAACAAGAAAATGAAAGTGATTTTACAAAAAACTTTTTCAGACAAAAGTTGTAGATATTATTAATAGAAACTCACAGCAAAAAGATAAAACTCAATATCTCACCAAATAAGTGAGTTATGACGTTTTGAAAATTCAACCCCCCACCCCCTGCCTAAACGGTGCGTCGGACGAAAAACGTTTTCAGACAAAAGTTGTAGGTAATATTGAGGCAAATGCATTACAAAACAAAAGAACTCGATAACACCCCTAGGACACAAGTTATGAATTTTTTTGTGCGCAAAACCCTCTTTTTCCACCCCTATTCAACCATTAAGGGTGGGATCAAAAAACGTTACTAAGAAAAGTTGTAGGTAGTACTGTTAGACGACCCTCAGAGAAAACTACGTTTCATTAGTTGCAATATTAAGGGAGTTATGGCCAAAAAGCCTGATTTAGAAAAAGTCCCCCCATTTCCCCCCCCCCTTGGTCCGATTTCCCCCATTAACGAACTCGACCGAGATTTTAGTCCCTTATAATTTATTAAATAGTCAAAACCAATAATTTTTCAAAAATACGGCTGCTAGCGTGTTCACAAGGAAGTGAAAATGATAGATATATATATATATATATATATAGATATATATATATATATAAACTTTTGAACTGATGGTGGTTTTGGGATCCAGGGGTCATAAAAAGAAGAACTGTGAAGAAATTTTTCAAAAGTGAGACTACTGGTACGACTACAATAGGTAGATTTTTCTTCGAAATCTACCTAAAAGCAGATTTTGACAACAAAAGGAAATTCATAAATTATATAATATGTATGTATAATATGTAATGTCAGGTCACGTTAAAGGCCAAGGGATATAATACGGCAACTAGAGTAGGTATCTTGTTCCTTATTGTCTCTAAGCCCTTCGTTTTAATAACGGACACTTCGTTTAGTTGGTTGTTTACAGTTTACCATCTGTCAGCAAGTGACGGGACTTTAAGCTAAACTACGACGTATAACGGTCGTTCCCATCTTCAGAATTATATGAATAAAGTGGCTATTGCACCCGTTTAAACTTAAGTAGGTACCTATCCTAAAACTGAAAACCGCATAAAGAGCTTACCACAACGACGAGTCGGCTACGTTATTCCCTTCCCATTAATAGTAACCGCGTACTTCGACAGCTGTTCACATGTGTGTGACATATGGAAGCAGTGAACTTGGCATCAGCAGCTGCTTGGAGTTCAGCATTCAGCAGACGACGACGTCGCGGCCCACATCTTTCTCTCAGTTTCCCGCCATTTTCAACATGACGTATGTATTTAGCTTTGTGTACAAAGGTAGTTTAGTTATTAGGTATCTAAATCTAAACTGTCGACTCGCGGACAACACTTATGGGAGATTTTCCCATCCACGTAACCCCCAGGTCTTTCATAGCAGAGTCTACGTTTTTCGATCGAGTTTTTAGGCAAAATTTCAGCGTTTCCATGTTAACAAAATGCCAATTACTTTCACTTTGAACGGGGGTAAAGTCATACACTTCGGTCCATGAATTTATAGACAAATTCAGCCCCGCTTCTCTCAAATGGTCCGGCAAAACATTGTAAGAAAGCTGGAAGGTTCCAAATTTCATGGCCGTCGATGTTTCAATAATCGGCTGGGTCGCACAGTGAATGAACACAAGACACTTTCTACAGTCCCTTGACCGGAACTGCCCACATGACGTTATACACGTCGTCCCAATACAGTTACGAAGGTATACGCTAAAAAAAGAAGAAATAAATAAAATGAAAATGTGGTCGTTAAAAGGCGCACGTTTAGGGTGCGTCCCACCATGCCCAGATCAGAGAAAACTGACGATTTTCTCTCATGTTTACCATGTTTAATTTTCGAGAAAATCGGCGTTTTTTTCGAGTAGGTATGGTGGGACACACCGCACACCCCTCTGTTCCAGCTACGGTTGGAAACGTTGGAAACTGCGTTCAGAACAGTCAACATGACATTTATTATGCATAAGTACCTACTTACCTATAGGTTTTCTTTACCAATTATTATACTAACCTCGCTCTTACCGCCGCAAGTACCACTGTGCAATTTTCACAATCATCCACTGATACTGTATTAATGTGATCAAAAATACAAATTGTGGCGTCCCGACATCCCTGAATTAGAAACTGCTGTCCATTGACAGAGCCAGGAGGACGAATCACTTCCTTCCTCTCCACGCTTTCAATCAGATAGTCATTCGGATCGACCTTCCTTCGACTTTCCCTGAAACAAATAGGTTGGTACCAGACAGGTTATCACCAGGAGTAAGAAGCTGACAGTAGGAACGAAAGAAATTTGGGAGAGGTGGGTCAAGGCCTTAGGCCATCCTTAGGCACCTGGAGGTAACTTACCATGAAAATGATTTTTTTGGCGGTTCCGTAGTTTCTTCTTTGACCGGCTTCCCAAAAACACATCCCATTCCACCACCAGCCTACTCAGAACGTTGCTAGCTAGCTGCTGCACAAGCTGCTGTTAGAAAAACAGGAAATAATAGACGGGAGACGGGTATTCGATCAGCCGTAAATGACATGAAGCATACCCTGAGATAAACAAAGTAACCAAGCAACGAATCCCGCCAATTTTGAACTTTGAACACAATGGCACCAGAAGGGCAGAATATCCTAGTAAATTTCAACTTATTTAATTAGCTCCTAATATTTAAAATATATTATATTTAAAAATTATAAAATATTCAGCTATTTTTAATAAAAAGACGTCAGAAGAAAAAAATGTCAACAAATAGTTCTGCAACTGAAATTGTCTTCTGCTAGCGATTTAAATTTTGTTGTTTTTCAATTAAAAACATTTTGAAAATATGCCACCACGTCCTTCAGCATATTACCAGCACCCTGACGGAGAGGACGTAATTGGAAAATTGGCATACACAACCAAAGCAACTGGAATCTTTGGTTTGGGAATTGGCATTCTCGATGCACAGATCTACACCAAACCAAAGGGTTACCTCGGTGCTCTTGGCCGAATTTTTTTCTGGACGTGGCCTGCCGTGGGAATGTCTGCAGCCTTTGTAACTACTACTTACATAGCCACAAACTTGAGGAAGAAGGATGATTCAGTAAACTACGCTCTTGGAGGAGCTGCTGCTGGATCCATTCTTGGTACATGGAAAAAGTCAGCTGGGATCGGTAAGTCTAACTGGACGAATTCCTGAGGTAGATTTAATGTGAAGATGGGGGGATGTAATAGAATAGCACAAGGTCTCTGTTTCTAACAATTTCTATCAGAAACCCATGAAAAAATACTCGTGGGAGCCAATTTACGTAGGTAGTCTTAGCACTGGCCGGAGGTCAGTCGGTGGGTGGTAGTCCGGTCTGTTGAGGTCCTAGCGCAATAACCTACTAATTAAATCAAGGATTTGCGAGTTGATGTAATGTGAAGGTGAAAAACCTGCCAGTCGAAGATATTTAAGAATGGTAATACGGGTGGGCCATTTAACACTCACTCTTTCACCCATTACTTATATTATATCCGTCGTTGGTTTTGTTGAGCAAAGCTTCTGAGCAGAAGCTCAGAAGAACATTATATGTTCTGTCACTCTGGTTGATAGTTTTTTTCTTATTTTAGGTTTACTTGCCGCTGTCGTATTTGCCATCGCTGGAGCTATAAAGAAGGAGGGAGTAATGCAAAATTATACTTTCTTCCCTACCGATATCCCATACAGGCATCAGTCACTGGGCTCTCCTAATTTTGACTTCTCGCTCTCCCGTCATATTCCAGGAAATTGGAAGTCTGGTGATGAGTAACAATAAAGATCTTGGTGTATAGGTATCTTATCTAATCGTGGAAGTAGCCGTTCTAATTTCTTCTCTCCCTATTTTATAAATTATAGAAATCATAATAATGAAGTCTACATCTAAATTAGTTTATAAGATTCACTTTGAAAGATTACCTCATAGTTTACTTAGTTTACTTGCAAATATATTATTAAGAAATGAAATCCAAAAGCTACTTAATATGTTTACTTTGAATTTTGAACTTCCCGCTTACAGGTGTCGCAACTCGAAATTGCGGGGAAATTTGTTTTTTTAGTGTTGGCGATGTGTTGTGAAGTGGCTGCTCTCTGGTGGCAAAAACCTAAACTAACCACGGTTCAATATTAAAACCAGGTATATACCAGAAACCAAATTACTTATTTATTTAAATAATTGTATAATTAAAACTTGTTATGTTGCCATAGTCTTTTCAATTTCTTACAATTAATTTTTCTAATGATTTGCGATTATTCCGACATTTTCCGATGTTATTATTTTAGAATTATTACCTTGAAACAGTTATGTCGTTTTCGCACGGTTATGTCACCAAAGATCGGAAGCCTCAAGATGCTTGTTGGCGCCATCTTGCCCAATCTATCTAGGAGTGTGATCGAGTGCCTAATAATTCTCTTTACTTCACCCAACGTTCTATTAATTATTTACAACCATTTTCGAGGAAGGTAAGAAATTTAGCTGTTATTGCTGTGTCTGTTACTTGTGTGTTATGTTTTAAAGGTGATTCGGCCGTGAGGTATGAAAGGAAAACAAGGTTTGGCGTCTGTGTCAAAAAGCCGCGAGGTTTCTGATTTCCATTACCGGACTAAAACACGTCCTATGATCTGTTGTCCCATATTATCTGTCAGGTGCTGTCCAGTTTTACTTCTGCTTTTAGGGAAGTTACGTAGTCTTGGTTTAGATTTTGAATTATTTTGATGGCACGTTTCATAGACCAAGGTCATCTCTATACCGCATTGTGTTTGATACCTACGGTGGAAAAGTGACCTAATGTTGGGCTACAGTTTACTCCAGTTTTTCATAACACACGGAACTGAAATGTCGACTGCTGCCTCCTTACACAAATTCATCTAAAAAATATTGGAGATGGTGGGGCAGTGCCCTGGCTCTGCCGCGTTATAACCACATCATAAGCTCCAACTGCTTTGAACTTGAACTTGGCTAGCGAGAAAGTAAAAAGAATTGAGAAAAGGTACCAAAACTTTTAACTGAATGACAGATACCTAACTAGAAGTACATACTTACCTAAGTAAGTACTAAGTCATAGTAGTGTGTGTTGAACCTGAAACCTTCGCTTTACCTATTTTCAGGGTCATATTATTAGTTCTGATACATCATACATAATCCATAGCCGAATCCACGGGGGGGGGGGGGGGGGGGGGGGGTTAGGGGGTCAACCCCCCATGACCGGAAAATTAACATGGTAATGCCAACGTGAAGCAAAAAAATATAGGCTAGACTCCCCCATGACCGCTTTCTGGATACGGGCCTGCAAAATACCTACTGAAAGTAATAATAGTGGATGCAAAAAAAAAATCGTAAAGGCCATTTTTAAAAAAATCGCTGTCTTAAAAACTATTTTGTTATTGATTGACAATATTGACTGCTGTCTTATGGCTTGGTAAATTTTCCCAATGTGTTGTTAGATGATATAGTGCGTGAGTACATCCATTACGTAGTGTAGGAATACTTGATGTATGGCATCCTATAGGCGGGAACAAAGAGCGTTATACGATGATGGCATAGCAGAACTGCAGAGGGCAAAAGGGGCAGGTGTGCACCACTAGCAGCACCAGGTGTTGCCCGCACCATCTGGCTTCCTGCGTTGCCTTCCGAGGACACACGGCTCGGTTTGCACCCAGTCTTCGTAAGAAAAGGCAAGACATGAAAAGGGATGTAGAAATAGCAGTCCTGGATTTTTTTTTTGCCCGAGCACGCTTAAACACAGCATTCAGCTTCTGTGCTGTGAGATGTCGACCTCAAGTTCTGGGGACTCCTAACCGAGGGAAGTTCTTATTCAGACAACCCGACAAGTCGCTGGCTGACTCTGGTCTCCCTCTCTAGTTTTTGTCTATCGCTCACTGTAGTAAGGAAATGCATTTGGGGTCGGAAGCCAAGCGAAAGCACACGGTTCCCGCCACCACACGAGAACAGATCGAAGTTTCCTTCCTTCATTTTGATGGTTTTACTTGAAGTTTTATGGGTAGCTCGTAGCCGGGGTCTGGGGAGTTGTATGGGGGTGGTGTAGCCATGTGGGACTCCAGGGCTCAGCGTTCTCGGAAAGGTCTGCATGGCAATGATCGCATGACCGCCCTGGCGCCGCTTGGGCTACATGCTACGTGCCGGAATGAAAGCTGACCATAGAACCCTTCTTTTCCTTGCTGTGGTCTTTTCCTTCTTCGATTTCCCGTCCCGTGGTTTCCCCTTGGGTCATCTCCGGCGGCATAACCCGAATTGTGGCTTTCCCGTTTTATCGATTCTTTCGCTCTTATTGAAGGCACCAAAGTATCTTTTTTTATTTCTGTTTGAGACTTAGTGTTCTAGTTCTAGGTATATTGAGATATATATCCAGAAATGCTTTCTGTGTTATCTAAAAACTATATCTAAAATTGCTCTGTAAGCTTGCGATGACAACAGTAGATACGTTTTTTGTCACAGCTTACATTGCATGCTTGAAAAATGTTGTGGGCAATAATTTTGCATGGCCATGTGTCACCCACGGCTTCCTCTAATAACTCCGTGTATAGAAAATTATGGGGTAGGAAAATGGGGTGGGGAGGTGGTTCCGTGTAGTCTCCTCCCCTCCTTCTGACCTCACGATGACCGCTGTCGTAGCTGTCAATATCCGGTCTGTTTTGGTAACGTTTCCGGCCTAGCAACGACTAGTTACTTATTTACGCCGAGCACCCGGGGTTTTCCTATTGCGGCTGTTAATATTTAGTTGCCCCAGCAGGAAATTATAGCTCTGTGGACAGCACGCACTGCCGTCTAACTTTCTGCCACGAAGTTGTATGGTATTCACGAACCGATCCAAACTGTTTGGTGCGAGGGTCGTCTGTGAATACACGATGGAGTGTACTTAGCTAAAAAATGGATGGAATGGCTGGTATATGGAAACGGGGAGAGGTCGTGTTATAGGGGAGGTTCACCCGTTGTCATGGTAACGGGTGGCGTCGCACGCGAGGCGGTCATCAGCGATAGAGTCGCGTCGGACAGCCACCTGTTCGAGGCTCTTCGTCTTTCTGATAGAGATGACTTGCGTCTTACGCCTATTAGATCATTATTCTTGAACGACTTCAAAGCACTCAGTTTTGACTTTACCTCATGGGATTATTGCTGAGGTTCAAGAGAAAAGATATATGACACATGGCCCTCATAAGAGTGTCAAGTACCGTAGTGTCACGTCACTTCACCCTTAGTGGCCCGAAAAACGTCCATGGCTCATTGATTTGTTATCTGGGACATTACGCAGAGTTCCTTGCACCCAACTGAGATCGGTTCCTTTCGGACATATTCTGATCTTAAATCAGTATCCAGTATTATGTACTAAACAGCTTCGATACGTGAGTGGTATAGGGTCCCAGTCACTGTCAAAGTTTTTACTTTTTCTGATATGCGTTCATCCCCCCCAACCCTTGACAAACTGGGTGAGTGGGGAGTCTCATAAAAGACTTCTTCTCTCGATTACATTGTTATTATATAGCCAAAAGCTTCGAAACGAGCGAATAAAAAATTCCTATCTCCTCATACTTTTATTGATAAAAGGAAAAAAACAACATTACTTTCGAGTTACCTAATCGTATTGACACTGTTATGTTTCACAATCACAGTCGATAATGGATCCTCTGCATTTCCCAAGTCTGTCTTCAGTTTTCTCTAGCGAACAACGTCACAGTGTTTATAGTAAAACATGTACCGCTTTTGACATAGTTCAAGTGCCAGAGAGAGGAATTGTCAATGTCAGTTATTACTTAGATACACTTACTGAGCCCTTTATCCTAAGTTTGAGATATCTTTTCTCACTCATACTCTTTTTAGGTAAACTTAGATTTTCATCCTCCCTGGAATATAGCGGAATCGGACGTCGAGGTGAGGACAGTAGTGACGTCACCGCAATGTGTTGAGCGTGGTTGCTATAGGGACTCAGCTTTGTAGTTTGCTTAGCAATCAATGTCTATCAGCCCATTCCTCCGCTGGTGATAAGCATCGCCGATGGAGGCTACGCCCTGCCCAAAGCCAAAACAAAGCTTCCGTGCATCCAGCGCTCGTACTCAAATTCCCTCTTTCTGCCACTAACGGAGGTAATTATTGACTTGAAGGTTTCATTGTGTGGGGGAGGGGGCAACAAATACAACAAGTACAACCGGGGGGGACAAGAACACGGCAGAAGTTTCTAAAGTCATAAAAATGTAGTCAGCCAGTAGACATGACAGCTTACAAGAAATATTCATTGGGGTTAACCTACTTATTATTTTTTGCTGGAAAACTTCGAACCTGAATAATTGAATATTATTCGGAAGTGGTCTATGGGAGACATGCACATTGTGATGGCGTGTACTGCGGCCACTTTGCCGGTTGTTCGTTTAAAAACGCCTCTCTGTAAAGTTAGTACACCTTTCAATTTACTAATGCATATTTAATGAGAACTCCCTGTGGCCGCTCTCAGTGGGCTGCTCTTGATGATATTTTGGCCAAAAAATAATCTTTCTTGCTGGACCGACGTGCTTCTTCTCCATGATATCTGTCTTCGACTCCGTCTTACCTCTTACCTCTGACTTAAATTCAGTACCAGTACCAGTAATCCTGGCTAGCTCTAGCTGGTTCCTCGTGCTCGTTACTAAAAAGAGTGTTGCTAGTTAGTATATACTTACTAGAATTATGTTTTCGGCTTACATTAGGATATTTTTCGTAAAATATTCAAGCTAATCGTAAAGTTATTTTCTGTCACAATTTAGTGAACATGCCTGTTATTATACAATGCAATACACAGAATCCACTGCAGGCCTGCAGCGAAGTTCTTTGGTGAGGATTAGTGGCTATCTTATGGGATAGAAGGTTGGATACCTCATTGGTAACAGTAATTCTCATTGGTTGGGTAGGAAAGCTTCAAATTTGATACAAATGGATTATGGTTGAGGGTTTTTATTGCAATAGTCTTTGGTTCGGGAAATTACGGCGGTTATTGCCGGACGAAGGATCATATAGTATCACGTGATACCCTTCGCCCATTTTTGTCTACATACTATACCTGATTTTTATTGTAAATCCGTCTGCCTATAATTTGCTTAGAACATTACCAAAGCTACATCAGAGCAATACTTGGAGGTTTTTAAAGCAAGGAAAAAATTTAAAAAATAATTCGCCACTCGCAGTGTTATTTTGTGGATGGTAGAAATGCATCATTCGGTAAAGCAAAGTCTTGAGAAGTTGGTATAGATACAGTAGGTGTATTTTGAAGAACAATCTACAGAAATCGCTCTTTTCATTGTCAGAACTGTATAACTACAGTATTGGCTGATGATTGGTCAGGGAGTCGGTTCAAATTGTCTTGTCTTGATTTCGGGCCATTTTCAAGGATATTACTCGAAATTTCGGCCGTTCTGGTTACCTACTCGTTCCTCGCTGATTATTTTTTAGTGCTGTCATAGTGGCTGTATACTGTATACCTGTATGAAGGAGTTGAGGGCTGGACATGGGGCCGGGGCGTGCGTGAAAGCCGCAATAAGTAATGCAAGTAATGATAGTAGTGCTGGGGGGAGTACATGACATGGTGGTATAGGGGGCAGATGGCGCAGACTCTTTGTGAACGGCTTGGTTGGTAGCCGGCTGCGTTGGCAGTAGTGCCTCGGAACTCGGCCGACATGCCAGGTCTTTTCAGCTCCAGGTAGCCTTCAGCCAGCTCATCCGAAGGTAGGTACTCGGCAGGTGCACTCCTTGGTCTTCTTTCATTTGCCTTCACTTGCACCTATTTTCCATAATCGTTTTCAGAGTAAGTTTCTCTGTATGTATGTGCGTGCTGCGTGTTCTGATAACTGCGAGGGCTGATATTTTTTTTGGTTCGGTTTTCCATTATTTTCGTATCATCGAGCAAACCGTTGAACCATCAAGTGCTTCCAGTGTCAGACTTGGTGCATACCTATTCGATTTTGTTTCGATTTAAGTAACTACCTAGTGGGGGTTTAAATTTTTCTTGACACCTTTTTTTGTATGTTCGAAGTAGTGTATCTTGTACTCTTCTCGATTTTGACTGATTTTATGACGTTTAGATACTGGTTCTGCTGTTCCTTTTTGTTACAGACCCTTTTGGTTTTGCATGTTGGTTAGAGGAACTTCCCTTCAAATTGTACCCTTTTCCTAAAAAAAAAATCGCGTTTTTTTTTCTAAAAAAAATTTACTCTAGGGAAATTTAACTGTACCTATTTCTCGAGGTACAGGGCTTAATATGTAAGCCGAGAGACTTGTAGGAACGTATACTGGTGTGTTATTATGCTGAGTACACCTTGGCGCACGTAAGTCCCTTGAGGTATAGAAGCAATCACTTTGGATGCTTCGTCCCTCTCTCTTCTTACCTAAGTCATTTTAGTTATGGATGGGTCCAACCACGGGCCTAGGAAATGTACTAATGGGTGGGGAAAGACATCTATTCTTCACTCGTGATATGCACGTGCCAGTTAGAAAATCAAAAAATATTATTCCTGTAAATCCACGGTGTTTAATTTAACTGGAGTTTAACCGTTAACCGAGTATGGTGGGACGCACCCTAAGTAATTTACTTTGAGCAAATCAGACTGTTTTTCCATACCCACTCAGCCCACCCTGTTACGAATCTACATCAAAAGTTCTGTTGGCTAGAAGATACTCTGAGCTCTTTTAAAAAACTTCATTTCCTTCCTGAACTGTTAATTTAGCCAAATTTCAAAAGTTTTGGTGGGTTAGGGCTAATTGGCGCAAAACTGGGTTGTGTGAAAAAGCAGGCAGCAGGCACGGTGACTTTAAGGCCAGAGGGCGAGTGGTGGTGGGGGGGGGGGGGGGGGGGGTAGAGGGCGAGGCGCCGGCTTGGCGCCCTTCGTTTGCTTTATCTGCCACCAGGGGGTGGGGGCACGCGCCAGTTAGCTGGTTACGAGTATGGCTTTAAACAGTGCCGTCTCTTCCATCATACCGCCCTGACCCGAGAATTCAGTTAGTACGGATTGGTGGTACCTACTGACCAAAGACAGCGTTAGATTGCTTGATAGTCACAAATCAGTGCAGTTTTTACTTCCTGGCCCCCACGGAGTACATGGATTGAGAAAGGGCCTTCACCGTGTAAATTTTCGGTTTTCAGATTTTGTGGTCTTTGTAATTTAGGAACTATGCGGTTTGTTTTTTGTGATTTGACAAATTTTTTGTAGGCAAAAATTACTCGATCGTGAGTAAGTCAGAACAATAAAATATTTCTGAGCAAATAAAGATGCACCAGTTTCCTCGGAGAACTGGTATGAGAACACTTTTGACAAACAGCACTGGGGCCAGTTTTTCTTGATTTCAACAAATTTCAAGTTCCATCACCTGTTGGACAGTAGTGGAGAGACAGGAGACAAAAGGAAAGTTTGTCCCCTTATATTGATAAAAGTATTCCTCGTTTCTGGCGACGTCCCTCGTCTCAATGCATTTGTTGAGATAATAATTGGTGTGGCTGGTTGATCGGAAAGTTGTGGTGGTCGGGCCGGTGGTGGCAGTTGGGAGGTGATGGGGGAGAAGTGTGTCAGTTCAGTGTTTCTGATGGAGCGCCCCTGCGCAGTGGCGGCTCTGCCATCGACCGCAGCGCCGTCAGTCCGAGCATCGATCCCGTGGGCGAGGTGCGCCTAGCCCTCATGCCCAGTGTCCCTCAGCTTAGGTTAGGTATATCTTCACCATTTGTACTTAATAGTGTCGCTGACTCTTATTAAGATGTCAGAACTGTCGAAACTGTGTTTCACCTCCTCCCTATTGTGGTGAAAACACAATGAATGCCTGCGGAAGGTTTGGCGCCTGTCAAGTTTTTGAAACATCGGCTCTCAGACCGCAATTTTTGCTGAGTCAGTGAGACGTGTTTTAAACCATCAGAAATATCCAATGTGTTTCTCTTGGATCTAATTTAAGTAATAAAAAATGTTCTTTTCCCTGTTGAACTGAACTGTCATCACGGTGATTCTGAGTATTTTGATTAAGAAAAACGTGCCCAAGTGCTGTTAAGCGGAGGCTCTTGTTAGGTTCCCAACCTTCACTTCTTTACTGTTAGAGTTCCCGTCTGTGTTTAAGCAATGTATACAGTGCCGGGATAAAAGGAGACAGCGGGTTGACGTAAAACAGAGCCACGTGTTATTGAGTTATAATTTGATGTGGTAGAGTCTGGGCCGGCATTGTGTTTCGAATGCAAGACAGAACTTTCGCCCATTAGCAGTTCAGCAAATTTTTCGAAAATAATACGTCAAGTTGGCATATTAGGCTTGATACGGGTTTTCGTTTATTGAAGATGGTAAACACTGAACATAGAGCATGTTTTTCACTTGCGTAGCTCTCTTTCATCTTTTTTATTTACTCCTGTGGGGGAAGAGCGAGCCAGTAGTCCCACGCTAGTGTCTTTTACATATTTAGCACCTTCGAGGGCTACCGCAGAGAGAATCTAATTGAGTTAGAGACCATGAACTTGTAGGTTGTGGTAATATGTTGCGTTGGTTCGTATTGTCGTGTTTGATTTTGTGTCTCACTGTAATTTTTGTTGCTTCAGGGATGAAACGCGAGGCAGGAGACGGCCCACAAGGCGGTGGGCCGCAAAAGCGGTACCGTGGCGGCGACGGCAATGAAATCCGCCTCCTCATTCCAAGCAAGGTACGTTACCCTTTCTATTACTTTTCCATTATCACCATAGCTAAAAAAATAATAAAAATCCATGATACATTATTCAAGACTCCGACCTGGCAGCCCTAATCTGAACCCGCCTTTACCTCCATGTTATGCCTTGGTTCCTATAGCATATTATTATGTAACTCTCGTTTTGTGTAAAACAGCTGTGAGGTGTGAGTTCTCTTAATAGAGAAGAAGGCAGTTAATAATGTGATCGAAATAACGACATAGATTGGGTGCTTTAGGTGGGTACTCAGCGCGTTGTGGGTTTTTAAAATACCAGCGATAAATCGGGCGATGAGCCAACGTCCGTCGCCTTGCTGCTGCACATGCTCTAAGAACGACACGTAAACAAACATAATGGGGATTTATTGAGGCCTGGAGATGGTTAACGTACAAGTAGCGTGTGGTGTGTGTGCTGCACCATATGGCACCTACTGCAATATGCTGCAGCAAACGTTGTGTTCCTCCTAATATTAAATTATAAATTCTCCACCCCCTTCCTGCCAATACTCACTCGTGCTAGACTACTGAAATGCCCCCTCTGTGGGTCCAGTACGATCATAATATAATATTGCAGTAGATAAGCAAAATAGCAGTCTCACCGTGGTCTCGTGGGAAAACTCTTGACTCGCAAGGATGAGGTACCGCCAGTTTTCTGTTGGTATCATGGATGTCACACCTAGTGTTTATTTGGCTTCGGCCCTTTGCCTTCTGGCCAAGGGTTTGGTTGTAAGCACCAGCAGGTGCCCCTAACTTTTTTCAAAAAACATAAAAATATTGAAAACTGATAGAACTGATAGATGGTATGACTCGGCGTTGTCTGTGACATTTCATTTTATCTAGCACAAGCTGCCGGTCGGCGCTTAAGTTGTCAAATTTCTATGAAATTGCCTGATATTAATGCACTACTTATGTTCTGTGTGAAAAGTGACCATTTAATGTTTTCCAGGTCGCGGGTTCCATCATCGGCAAGGGAGGCCACAATATTTCCAAGCTGCGGTCTGAGGTACGTTCCGTAGTGACGACTCGCCGCAGTTGGTTGCGAAATATGCTTAGGCGTCCAATTTCTGGCATGGATTTCGACCCCTATTCTACATTACTTTTCATGTTTCATTCTTTGTTTATGGATGGAGAAACTAGATAATCCATTTTGCCTCGCGAACCTATGAAGTGAACAAACCATTCTTAAAATGTTAGGTAGATGTCGAAAGGACGGAAAGCTTCTTAACATTCATTACTTGCGCTTGTGTTTCCTGTGGTTTTCGGTTTTTAGGTTGGATAAATCATTGCACTGTCAGCAAAACAGAAGCGTACTTAACGTAATGATGAAACTTATTCGTCCTTTCCAGTGAAATACACCCTGAGTAGCTATTTTTTCATTTTTTATTTAGTTCAGCTCTTTAACTATTTCCTAACAAGATTCTGGCGAATTAAATCCCCATTGTTCAGGATTATGCAAAATCTCGAACGTAGTGTTCAAAAACAAAATTTTCCGTTAAAATCCAAGTCTGAAATTTCGGATATAGGTAGACCTAGCAACCAAAACTCTCAACATCCCTGATAACACAATACACACTTTTGTCAAAGACTACTTTGTTTGCCTCGATATTACGACACAGCTTTTCACTTTGAATCTCGGCAATTTTGTATCTAAACAAATGTACCCATTGTAGTGATTTCAGGATGCCATGCCGCTCAAACGTGCCATTGACTTATAATGTTTTGTTTTTGTCCACCATATAAACGCCTTGGCCCGCCCTCCACCCGCCCGTTGACTGGTATTGACCGATCCCCATGACCGGCCCCGCAGACAAATGCGTCAATCACTGTCCCAGATTGCCCTGGCCCGGAACGGTAATTCCTACATCCAACTATTGTATATTCCTACTAGTACACGACAGGTACTGAGGGCTGACAGCCAATCGACCAGAATCAAACTGCTCCTCCACTCAAACTATCAGCTCCGCTGTACAAGATCTCTTTGCCTATTTCGTGTTGCACTTTAGGAAATGAACCTCAACCTCAAGCAACTTAATAACCGATGTCGTATTGCATAAGGGATTCCGAAAAATCGTCCAACTAGTTGAGATGAAGACAAACAAAACTGGTATTCCTCATTTATTTCATAATCTTCAAAGATTCTTGAAAAATCGACCTGTTAAAAACGTCAATCTGCTTACGTATTTACGCAACCGCACCCGCAGATTGACGAATCCTTCTTCTGTTAACGGGTTTTTAAAAGCCACTCAAACAGGCTGGCACTTACGTTTCGAAAAAAAAATATAATACTGATAGTCTCGATCTAGTTTGACGATTTTTTCGACAATCCCTTAAAACAGAGGGCAACCAAATACTTTCTGTAAATCTTTGAAATCTCTTGATTTGTTCTGGGGTAGGGGGGTATGTTTAATCCTGGCCCACGTATATTTTGGCCGGGCCGCCAAGCCGGTCGCATGTCCTAAGAAGCCCTGTCTCGGCCCTCTTGCCCATTTCAGGCGCTACGACCATTGGTAAGCCCTTGCTTAAGTATAGGTACCTACTAATTTAAGACAAATTCATACAAAATCGTAGATAATAGCTCCTTTTCCCTTTACCCGCATAACACTTCCCTTAGCACTGTTCTCTCAACATATTATTCTGTGGGCACCTGCTCGCTCGGGGAAGAGTCTGCGGTTAAGTCCCTGTCAAGTTCTTCTCAATCTGTTCCCAGTAAACGTGGTATAGGTGTCTGTTTCTCTGGGACGCGGCGAGACCTCATCATAACCAAATGTAATAAAAATAATTAAATGGGCATTTAGTTGAGGGCCTGTTCGGTAGTCGTTTTTAATTCCCATTCTGATGCAATCCAAAGTGTAAGGTGGAACCGTGGGACCATTACAGTTAGTAGTTTTTAGGATGCAATTTTTTTTTTTTTTTTTTTTTTTTTTTTTACCTTCAACCGTTTTGTAATAGTAGACATGCCCATTTCCCTCTAGAAGTTAAACTAGCAAAGATTTCCAAAAGCACTTTTACTCCGGGAAAATGCAATGAATTATTACGATGAACTATTTTACGAACCTTCCCAATTTCAGTCCGGGAAATACAATGAATTCTTACGAACTATTTTACGAACCATCTTTGGTTTAAGTTTTAAATGAAAATAAATACTGGACTGCCGAAAGAAGTCCACAAATAAACACTCTCTCCACAAGCCCCTCCTACAACGCGAATTCTGTTTGGTCTCGTTGCGACCTTCATTGTGGTTTTAGTTGACGGGATGCCCTGTGATGAATTATTGAGTTAAAATTTCGTATACTCCGTTACCTATATCAGGGATAGACATTTCCGACAACTAAGGAGAGGTAGCTCGAGTGTCACACAGGCTCCGCAATAACTCCATTTCTGTTCCACTCACAGTTACTCTCTGTCATCTTTAACGTTAGCCACTTTTTCTCAATTTTGTGGATAATTTATATTAAATAACCAATAACTCAGAAGTTTCCCAGTTGCATAATTAAAATCATTGAAAGAGTCATAAGTTACGAAGCAGATTTGTCATATATTCTGTGATAGTGGCAGGTGTAGCAAAAGAGTGGTTGTGGAGGCTCTGTGACTTGCGAGCCATCTTAAAACTGGGTGGTAGATGAGACGAGAAAGTAGTGAAATGGAGCAGTAAACAAAATGGCCTGTGAATGTGATGCAATCTTCCTGATCCGATATAGATTGCTTTGTCGAAGATTGAATGGTATTGACGTATTTGCTTGTTTTTACAGCATCCTTACTGTGTCGGCGGATTTGGAAACCATGCTCAATGTCATCAATGAGATCTTGCCCAACCTGGAAGACGTAAGTTTTGCTTAACTACTTGTATTTTGTATTGCTTGATGTACCATGTGTACGAGATCAACCATCATTAGAATATTCTCAGTTGTATGTTTTACGATTTTAATAGAAACATACGATTTCTACTTCACTTAATATTTGAGTTGAAAAAGTGTTGATGGAAATTGACCGCAGTAAGTGCAAACCTTTATGGTTCTGTTCTGCAGAATGGCCGTGGTGGCCGGCAACAAGCTGAAGACGAAGTGGACATCCGTCTGCTAGTGCATCAAAGCCAGGCTGGGTGTATCATTGGGAAAGGAGGTCTCAAGATCAAGGAAATGCGGGATGTAAGTGTACATTACATTTACACTTTTTACTGTCAATCCTCCTTGGGAACGTTTAATATTTTGTTCAGTATTTACTTTTTGTTGTGGTGAGAAAGTACCTATTTTCCTGCGGAAATTGGCAAGGATTCTGATTTAAGGCAAGATAGTGGGAGCGAGTGTAAGGCAGGTTTCACTTGGGGACCTTGGATTAGAGTTAGGGTATTGGGCGGATGGCGGATGTGTGGCCGGCAGCTGCTCAAGTTACCGGTTGTTCTTGCGGCTTTTGCCTCATTGTCTCGGCTTCCTGGCCCCATTACCCGCGCTCATCCTAACTAGCATACCTAGAAGCTTGGCTGTTATTACTTCAAACCAATAATAAAGGGACTACCAACGTGCTGGTCACATTCGTTAGGGGGGGGGGGAGTTCGACTACCACTTTCTTATGATATGATGTACATAGTATTTTTTATTCTCGTTATTAAAATCAGATCCTTAGTGCAAAAGTCACTCTTACCATTTTTTTTGGCCTTGTCACCCTGTAATTCCACTATCGCTACATATCCTTTAGCCATCTGTTCCTGTTCTTAACTGCTCGGATACCAGTATCTCTTTCAGCTTAATGAGTGTTCCTTCTGGTTTTCTTTATATAGAAAACGGGGACCCGGATCAAGATCTACGGAAGTTGTTGCCCGCAAAGTTCTGATCGGATTGTTCAGATCAATGGAAAGGGGAAGCTGTGCGTCGATGCTATCCGCGAATGCATGGAGCTCCTCAAAACGGTACGAAGTTACTCGATGGCGCGGATGGCAGGGTATCAGAACACAGTGGTTACTGAAGTCTCGTCGAGAAGACTTCTAATTTTGAAAAATTACTGTAGTCGTAAGGGAAACTGGATGTCAAGTAATGTTGAAAGAATGTAGCAAGTACGTAATTTCAAGTGGTTTTCGGGGGGTGCCTGGTGCAGGTCCAGGTAGCTACTAGTTAACGTGAACTACTTAATATACCTATAAAAGTATTATTCATTTTTTTTTTTTTGCAGTCTCCCATCAAAGGAATGAACAATCCTTACGATCCCCATAACTACGACGATTTTTACCCGCAAGAGTACGGAGGCTATGGCGGCGGTGGTGATGACAGACGTGGGGGTGGTGGGCCTGGAGGTCGGCCACCCATGAGACCTGGTGGACCGCCACCTCGCGCTCCGATATCTGACGAAGGTAACCGTGTTTTTTATTTTTGCTGAGGTATTGCAACGTAATTGTTCAGTAGCTGAGTGCAGTAAAACCAGGGAAAGCATGCACTCACCTATTTTACACAAACAAGTGATCTGTGAATAAAAAGATCATGGTCGGAAGTAGTTGTAAGTAAGGTTATTGGTTAAGGAACTTTTCTACATCCCTTTCGGTCGTTCCAACCAAGTTAAGTTAAAATCAGGGCCAGCAACTGAACCCGGGTAACGCCCCCTTACTAACTTCAATTGTGTAAACGTATTTTATTTCTTGAAAGTTAAAAAATAAAATAATTTATCCCGAATAGAGGTTCAATTACGATAACAAAACTGGAGTATTAAACATGGATCGAGTGATATAGAAAGTAAATTCACATACGCATTCTCATAGGACTGGCCGTCTGACAGATAGCTTGACAGGCACATTTTGGCTTGTGTACAGGGGATATGAAATATGGGACCTTGCGTCCCTATGACAGTACAAAAGGAGTTCCAATTTTATTTCCATCTTGGTCGTTATTTCGGCTTTATTTCTTCATTCGATTCATATTCACACTTGCGTCAGGATTCGGAGGAGGACCTGGACCCCGTGGAGGTTTCGGAGGGCCGGGACCTGGAGGGCCTGGAGGACCACGTGGAGGCGGTTTCGGGGGTCGTGGGCCAGGACCTATGGGTAATGGTCTTAACGCTGGTGGCCCACCGGGTGGCAACTTCGGAGGACCACCTTCCTTCGGTGGTGGTGGCGGGGGCGGTGGCGGCGGCCCATCGTTTGGAGGACCCCCATCTTTGACTGGGGACAGCAACTCTACTCAGGTCACCATTCCGAAAGATGTACGTACATTTGATTTGTTTTACATCTTACTCGTTGGAGTAGTAATCGGCTTTACGTAAAGTTGTACCAGATTTCGAGATAAAAGGAAAAAGGTGGACAAACTCTTACGTACGTAGACATTCACCTTTTTCTGCACGATCGAGGGGTGGCTCACCATTCAGTTCCCATTTTATATTCTTCCCAAAATAGAAACATGGTTTGAAACGTCTAAAGACTAGTGTCATGTCTATTTACCTCGAAAAATGAATAATGCCTGTGCAGATGTTTATGACTAGTATCAATTTGGATTGTAGCTGGCGGGCGCTATTATTGGGAAAGGCGGACTTCGCATCCGGAAGATTCGGCTGGATTCGGGGGCGGGGATCACCATTGACGAGCCTCTGCCAGGCAGCAGTGATCGTATAATTACCATCACGGGAAACCCCAGCCAAATCCAAATGGCGCAGTATCTGCTACAACAGAGGTAGGTTCACAGTTATTAATTGTTTAACTTTTTTAACTTAAATTGTTTAACTGTGTGAAGAAAACGAACCTTCAATAATGACTGCTATTCCCTTGTGGAAGACTAGTGATTTTGTTGTTGTGTCTCAAGTAACAAGGAATCACTAATCCTCCCAAGGTGATAGCTATATCGTCATGTCGTCGTTTTTAAAGCCAGATTCGACATTCCCCGGTCAAAATACGGAGGTCCTGGCTTCAAGCCCCGGTACCAGGAAGTTTTTGGTTGGTGGCATAAACGTTGCGCCTGCGGCGTGCTGATTGGCTTCTACTCACGATAAATGCACTAACTGCTGGCCCTAATTACTATGTTCACATTTCCTCGGAAGCTGTTGGATGGTTCGTCGTCGTAATACTTATAATTTTTGAACATCTGGAACTAGTTTAGGTAAATCGGTATGTTTCACAATCAATTAATTTTTAAGCCTCACGAGACATACTGCTGTCGTTATGTAATATCTACTTTTTGAGGAAATTGTTGAGTATTTGTTTGGTTCTGAAATAGAATTAAAAGCAAAAAATGTTGCGAAATAAAACTTAAGCATACCACCAGTTATATATCCGTTATGAACTCGCGTGCGCTTTTTTGTTTCAGCGTGCGGGAGAACACCAGTAACTACTGATAAGGGCACCTTATCCTTCACAATAGTGGAAAACAAGTTCCACTTCAAATACAAAAGTAGTTAGTGTCAGTAAAGTAGTTTCCCTATCTAAAAACTAAGGTGAGGAAATATTTTTACAGTGGAGCAATAAGCCTTATTGTTTGTATTTTTCTTTACAATTTTTTTGAATTTTATCCTCAATGTACCTAGAGATGCATGTTTCACCTGTGTTTCCTTCTTTCAGCCATGTCCCAGTAGAACCGTTTAGAATCCTCCCCCCTTTTTGCAATAAATTTATAAAATGCGCTCTGCAGACATGTATTCTTTCTTTTAGAGCCATTTTCACCACGAAAAATCAAAATCAAATTGATTCGAATTCGTTGCTAAGGTAAGCAACAAAATCTAGCCTTGCCACTGGTTCTTTGTGGGTAAACTTATGTAAACTTTGAGTTATATTTGACTTTTTGTTGGTTGTAAAAATGGCCCATAGTGTAGTTACGACTTCCTGTAGATGTATTATGCGAGTAGTTCACAACGTAGGTAGGTGCAAATTAGGATTTTTTACTATGAAGGGGGTTCAGTCTGGCACGCTTAGAGAGACCGATACGCCGGATCTTGAGACGGCTGGACGAAAAGTAGTTCATAGCAGTGGACACAGAGTCATCTGTAAAAAGAAAAAACTACAATGTAGGCTGTTGATGTCCACATAGCAATTTCATGTGGACCACATTCTACTAACCATCAAAATATGGTAACCCCCAGAAACGCCTGCTAGTGTAACATGTACTATATACCAGTACCACATAATTCTACCTAAATGTGGAGCCCGAGAAAATTGCAAAACCTGTCGACAGTTCATGGAAAAGAATTTCTCAGTATTTTTCGCCCTCCCAAGATCTGCTTTACGTTCTGAAAATGAATACATTCGCGTCGCATTTACGCAGAGAGACTTTGGCAAGTGAAAAGTTTTAGATTTTCTTTCCGCTAAGCACTGACTTTCCTTCGCTTTTTGCCGCCTCACATATTCCCTGCCTTTCCTACCTCCTTACCTGTGTCTTCTCTATAGGTACCTATATACCTACCTATGCCCTATTGAGTGGCTATATCCTATATTCTCCGAATATTAGTTAGGCAAGTCAGTTGACGTACCCCTGGTTTTTTTTTTTAAAGCTGGAGAGCCTTAATAGAATAAAATTAATAATTCCAAGTGGTGTATTTTCCTGTATCTGTTCCGGCTTTAAGGGAACTGGTAACCATGTAATATCAGCTAGGTACCTAGCTATACAGGTAGTTATGCAGGATGCATAAGACACGTACCTCTTACAGGAACTACTTGATCTCTCATGAGGTCGCACTCATTATCTTCATCCCAGTCTCTACATAGTTCAAGAGCTGACCACTGCCCTCGATGCGTTTCTGCAGGAAGCTGGATTTGGCGTTCACGGGTAGACGTATCAAGTAGGACTGCTTGACTTGTCTGAGCGGCAACTTCAGTAGCTTCCCTATTGCAAACCAAAAATACTTGGCTAGTTTGTGCCGTAGCATCAAAGAATGTACCAAGCAAAGACTGAGTTGTTTGTGTGGCCATTTCTCCAGTTGCCCTGCCGATGGGTTGTTCCACTGACTTCTCAGCTTGGTGGTGGTCGGACAGTTCTTCTAGGTCGGAAAAAATGTCTGCCGCTGTAAATTGCGGGCTGGTAATTACTTCCGTTCCAGTACTACTCTTCACTAAGAAATTCTGCGAAGCTCTATCGAAAACTTCACCGTCCACTATGTCACTGCTTAACTTTTGACTCATTTGTGAAAAGTCGAACACAGAACACTGATCACTTTCATCGCTGTTTCTCTTGAAAACTTCCTTCATAATCGACTCAATAATTTCTGAAACGCAACACTCCATTATTTATAACTTCTGACTTTTAAAAACTACTCAAAATTTAGAAAATATAATATCTTAAAATTATTGAGGGTACACGTCCAGTCCAAGCTCCCTCGATATCGAAACACCGTAATCGAAACAACACAGCAGGGAATTTTATTATGGAGGGAATTCTGTCGCGATTTTGATCGGCTTGTCGCCAGTCGCCAGAGTGTCAATGTTTGTTATCAATTTTTACAAAAAAAAAAAAAAATGTATAGAATAATGCAAAAACATTGACGAAAATTAAAAATTAATGCCAGAAAACCTTTTTAGAACTTATAAAAGTAATATATCTGTTTGGATTCATAGCAACAGTGATCAGTGCCATCAAAAATGTGGTTGATTCTATAAGATCTAAAATACGTACTAAAATATAGTTCAGTAGGTACACATTTCAGTACTTACGTACCTACCTGTTTGTGTAGGCTCTGTAATGTTAATGCTCTACCCAGTCCGCACTAAAAGCAAGTGATCGTGTTCCTTTTCTGGCCTGTCCAAGAATTTACATTAAAAGCTGAAAATGAACTCAGTTAGTCAGACTTTTTAAAATGTTCAGTACTGTCAAACGATTCCACAAGTACCATGGTTCCAATGTAGTACTCTTTAGTGAAAATACAGTGGCATGGAGAAATTCCAGCTATGCCAATGCGGTAGTGTTTAGTGAGTCTCCTCTGGAACCCAACGATTTATTTCTTCTGGAAATAGATGGAACAGAGCGGGGTTGGTCGGGTGATATGCGTATTGGACTGACAACAATGAACCCTCATGAAGCGTCTTCTACGGGAGTGGCATTGCCACAGTACGCGCTCCCTGACCTAAGCGCAATGAGGCCGTCATGGATCTACGCCATTTCCAAGTCAAGCATTTTTAATAGGCGTCGGAGACCCTACTACAGTCGAGACATATCCCTTTCTACTGCCTATGGAAATGTTCCTCTGAAAACTTTATTGCCCACTTCGAAGACTAGCAGCGAGAAGTGTGCTACTGATGTTGGAAGTCAGATAGGTGAGGATCAGACTTTTTAGTTAGTAGGTATAGGTACTTATAGGTCACTTTGCTGTTAACAACTGTCGGATTTTTGTTTTGTTTTTTGTAGGAGTGGTCTATGTTCCCGTTAATCCGTACGTGGCTGAGCTGCATTTCATCGTGAATGGAGTAGATCAAGGGATTTTCGCAAGTGACATTCCATATTCCAGTGAACCACTCTTTGTCGTCGTTGATGTTTATGGCTGCACCAAAAAAGTGAGAGTTATCCAGCTAACATTTAATGGTGAGATACGATTTGCGACTGAAATATTCTTTCTCTAATTAGGTAAGTATGTGATAATTGTGTGTCCTCATTCAGCACAAGAAACTTCGAAAGCAGTGATGTGGGACCTGCTGCTAAAATTACCGATAAGATGATGGACTAAAGTGGCATTTGTCTCTTCCAGAACTTATAAACATGCATAATAATCTAACATATAGCCATACTTTTATTTTTAGTATTGTCACTGCAAGAAATGTGCCGAGAGGCGATTCTTCAGCACATAAAGAAGAATGGCGTGTCCAAGCTTCCACTACCGAACGCTCTGAAGGACTATCTTCTAAGGTTTCAACGGGATGACAACTGAGCCTAGCAAGCAATGGACAAATGTTACGGGAACAACGCAGTCAACTAAGCTAGTGGCAGGTACCCCTTAAAGAAGTCACTGTACTTCTTCCTTTTTCAGTACTTAGCGCTCCTCTCGATGTAAACGATTTGTGCATGATAATGGAACTTTTTTATCCCGTTTGAAAATGATTTGGATTATGAAACGATTTCAAGTAGTTCAACACTCTTTTTGAGTACCCTGCGCGATGTCCGATAGTTATTTAATTTGACTTATTTATTATTGATAATAATATAATAGTAATTTATAAAAATATTAGCAAAATATCAAATAATAATTATTATTTTTTTTATAATTAAATTTGAGTTTCATGGTATCATATCTGACATGACATAAGCGCCCCTTAAGCGCCGGGAAGGGGCATGGCGCTTGGTCATTTCGTTCCAAGTGAATTGAATCCACCATAAATATTTGAGTTGTCGCAGAATCAGCGCAGATGTTCAATGAACGTCGCGCTTTCAAAAAAGTGTAGAAACCATGTCATTAAGCTGAGAGTCAAGAACCGTTCTTACTTCCCTTCTTCTTATTTTCCTACTTCTTACTTCCGTGGATGATATTACGACAGAGCACAGAGCTTCTTTTGTATTGGTGCTATGTCCTATTAGGTCACATAGACACAAGTGTTCTGTTACACCTGTGTCAGTACCTACATGCAGTTAGTATTCCTTTAAACGACGTAAAATTAAAAGCCTGACAGATCTACCGATAAGTGCACTGCCGTAGGAAAGTATTCCCCACCTAAAAATTTGCTAAAAATAACAGAAAATATTTTTTGTTTTAATATTTCTACTAGGTAACGTTTCGGCTATACTTTTTTCTGGAAGATTTGACTAACTTTATCTGGACGATAAGGAGCTGGTGAAAGCCACCCTTAATCTTTTAGTTATTTGTCTATTAAAGAGACGCCCATGTCATCCCAATACCCTTTATTGTCAAATTCAAAATTCAAAACTGTTATATATTACTGCGGTACAACATTTTATCTAAATTGATGTTGATATGTAGCTACATATTAAATTTTTAATTAAGTAAATACCATGATGTACCTATCTACAAAATTTATGCTTGTGTATACAATGTGGAGATTATACACTTATTAATTTGAGAAATTGTGATAGGAAACCGTGTTAATACCTATCCATGGCTGTGAAGAAAATCGGTTTATGTCTAGCAGTGAAGATCCAGCTCTATTTTGTGGTAGCAATCGATTGTAAGAGCAGTGCCATGTTTTCAGGCGGGTTAACACTATCGAATACGACATTAGTTTTGTAGCTGCGGAGATTGATGAGGTAGTCTTTGAAAAAGAGAAGTTGCAAATCACTGGTTAGTTTCCGGACAAGTTCACTTGGGAAGTCCAGGGAGTGAAATATCTCCTTGATATCATCGATAGCTATGTGGGCGTTGTCCATTATATCATCTGTGTCTTCTGGGCGCATATCATTCATTCGTTTTTTGACTGGCGACAAAATATCTCGGATCTGCTGTATTTCCGGCTGAGCTGCCGCACTTCCCAGTTGAGTGCGAAGGACCCTACTCCATTCATTTTCAGCCTTGTTGAAAGCTAGCACCCCTTTCATGCCGATATCTTTCACCATCCCTTCTAGTCGTCGCTGATTTTCTTCCAATTGTTCTTTTGTCCGGTTCATTTGTCTCTCCTTAGTTTCAGAGTACAATTTCTGGTTCTTTGCCATTTGTGAGATTAATATTTTGACATCTTCTACCCCTTCCGTCAGTGAAATCAGAGAGAACCAGGAGAGGTGCTGTAGTTGTAAGATGGGCTGGAACCATTCGTCTGGGACGCTGGAGCTTGCTGCTCGTAGGTCAGCTAATATGCGGGCTGCCACGTTCGCTAAATCCTTGGCTCTTTTCACCTCAGTTAGTAATTGGCTAATGAGTGCTTTGAACAGTGCATTGACTTGGGGGTTCTGGAATTCCTGGTTGGCCGTTTGCTTTTCAAAGGTAGCCTTGAGCTGATTGATGTTTTCCGAGTATTCTTCAATGCTTGTTACCAAATCGATCTGATTGTTCATGTACATTGCAGGGACACGTGGTCGCGCTCCTCCAGTCGGCGAATTGGCCAATACCTGAAACGAATCAGTAAGCAATGTATAATATGTTTCGCCGCCTTCAGGTATATGGTATCAACCGTTAAGCCTATCCACACCGTGCTGTTTGATGACATTTTCTGAGGAAACTGTTTGATATATGATTTTTTTAGATGTATGTTTTAAGACATTCGTTATTTGTTTATGTTTTTTCTGCATTCTTTGTGAGAAAACTATAGGATATTTAAATGTTCTGAAATATAATTTGTCTTTTGAGTGTTGTAAATGAAGAGGCTATGTCGTGATTTCACGATTGGTTCATTTTTGACAATTTTTTTGTTGTACTTACAAAAATGACAACATAGCCTCTTAATTTTGGTCGTTAGAAAGACATATATTGTATTTCAGAACATATAAATATTAAAATGTTTAGAAGGTGCAGAAAAAACGTAAACAAACACGGTTGTGCGGTCGCCCTTAATATCAGAAACTAGTTAACATAGGGCAAGGGCCATTTTCACTGAAATATAATACCTAAGTGTGTCTTTTTAACAAAAAAAAATTACTCGATCGAAAAATATCAGAAAACCTATTTTCCAAATTTAAGAAACCTTTCGGCAGGCCCGAAGGCGTGAGTTGATTTTAAATTTTATTTTCATTCACCAAGTGCAAAGAGCAAGCAAAAATCGTTGAGAATGCAGGTTAAAAAAATTTTCAGTTGACCCCAATCCATTCCCATACAATAAAAATATTGCTGTTGTGCCCTGAACGCTAACCTGACAAAACTTTCCAACCCTGAGCTCCTCCTACCACTTCTAAAAACTTCAAGCAGTGGTTTTTAAAGCTTTTTGAGGCATTGCGGAAACGTTGCTACTTGCTACTGCATGTCTCCGGAACGCTAATCTGACCTAAAATTGCAACCCTGAGCTCAGTGAGCTCCCCCAAGGCTTCTCCACAACCAGGATGAGATCTGTTACTATGTTCTCAACCCGGGTGAGACAGGTTACCTACTGGATTATTGCATGCTCTCCAGCGCAGAAACACACCCCCCTTAAGAAATGATTTTCAATTTACCTGAGATGCTGCGAACAGCAGGAAAACGAGTTTCAGATTCATGTCGAACACGGCGCTGACTCAACACTGACGTTAGTAAGACGGGGTGACCTTATTGCCAGTTGTAGAACGTAACAAGTGAGACCTGAGACCAAGTATACAGCAGCTGTACAAAGAGCTTCTCGTCGCTCTGAAGTTACAGTTGAATGCTTCCACTTGTATGACATAAGTCAGAAATATGCTTGAAGCTCCTTACCACTTATTACGTCTTCCACCAGAACCTTTGTTTTACATGGTCATACTCTGTATTAGTTCGTAGATATGTTGTAATTTTAACCTCAAAATTCCGTACTTGTATAGCGTAAATAACATGAACTCACTGGCATAAAAGAAAATCCTGATAGAAGTTTTACTTATGTATTTTTTTCAACGCGTGACGCGACGTTCAGTGAACATAATATGCACCGTTGATTTTGTTGTTAGATTTTTGGCCGAAGCCAATACATCCAAATCGTAAGCGGACAAATTTTTTCGTCACGCCGGGATTCGAATCCGGACCCCTCAGGACACTTGACCCCTTGACCACTCGGCCACTGAGAGGCACTTTTATTATGGATTATTTGTATTATTACTTTTTATGGGTGTGAGCGCCCGGTTGGGCAAGTGTCCATTCATAACAACTGGACATACCTGGTACTTAGTTATTCCTATTTTTTTTACCTACTTAACTAATTTTGAATGAAGCGTTTTTTCTACATCTACGGTACGGTGAACCATTCGGAATATACCTAGCTCAGGAACGTTAGCAAGGCCGTAATAAGGTATGTCACCACATCTGGTCTTAGTCAGGAACTCGGGAACACTATTAGAATATCCCCTTTACTTATTTATTTCGACGAAATAACTACCATCCGGAACGGGGCACTGCCTCCCCGTTTACCCGCCGCCATGCCGTTACCATGGTCACCGTTGGAAAAGTAACAACAACACGACGGTAAGACGCGAAATGGAGGTGCTGTTGTTTTTATTCTGCCTGCAACTGGCAAATGGTGCCACCCCTTCACAAACAGGAGAAGTAGTTCCAGCTTCACACCCTTCGAATTGTGGCCAGAATGAGTACTTCAGTATGTTACAACTAAAATGTCTGATCTGTAACCAAGATCTGCACCTTCAGCCCTCTGCGGATGGTGAGTGACCCTACCGATATATTACCAAAAGCAATCGTTAAGCTTCCAATTCAGCTCACATCGTATCTACGGAACAACCTAAACTTCAAAAGAAGTTCAGAAATGCATCCAAAAATGATATCAGTAATTAAAAAAATTTAATCGCCAACGCATTGCAGAACATTAGACTATAGGACAGGGGAATCAACAATTCACAATGATCGTAAACCTCAGTCATCACCTGGGAAGGAGAGTTTTTGACTGGAGCATATTATTTTGACAGTATCTGTCCGTAGGCAAATAGGGAAAAAAGTAGTTTTTTCTAAAGCCAAATTCTTTTGAAGAAGCTTTACCTGCTTGTTTATTTTCTTTATTACAGGATTATCTTGCACATGCAATGACAGAAGTAAACTGGTTTCGTGGAATTCTACATTTCCAGTTTGTGTCCCTTGCGGTGACAATGACGTTCCCACTGTAGACCAGAGAGATTGTATCACGTGTCCAAAGGATAACGTGCTGCCTTCAAACCAGACTGCCATTTGCGAGCACTTCCTGTGCCCACCCAACAGCCTTTCATGTAAGTTTTTTTTTTTTGACTGCCTTGTACATTCACGCCAAGGCAGTAAGTGTTATGATAGTGTTAAGATTTATGAGATGGTAATATCAATTTAACTGCAACTCCAATGTTCCAGTGGACCGAGAGCCTAATGGAACACTCCTAGACCGTATAGAATGTGTAGAGTGCCCCAATGGCACACGGCCGGCCTCACATGGTAGGGAGTGCGAGGCGTGCGATATACGGGACGGTGTTTGCTGTGGGCCTGGGGGCTGCCCCGCCCTGGGGGCCCTGGACTGGCCTGCGGACGATACTTCTTTCACTGTCACCTACCTCAACGGCCGAAAAGTGGTGTCCTCATTTTTGCGTGATCGTCTTCGGAAGGCTATACTTTTGTGCATGGTAACTTCATCCCCATCATCGTTATTCTTAGGTTAGGTGTCCAAAATAATCTGAGGTCTACTGCATAAATTTCATCATATTGGGGTAAAATGAAAATGTTTTATTTTAAGTACAAGTCCAAGAAGAAATAAAATTAAGATGCCATAGATACACAACATAATCAATAGATAAATTATACCGCCTTTTATCAACTGGAACCAATGGCTATTGTTGATGTTGACATCTCGAAGATACTTGAACTGACAACTCGTTCACCTTTTTTCACAGAGGAAACAAGTGTTCGCTTGCCAGGAGGTGGCAAATTTGTGCGTTCTGCTGCTGTATGAAGACGATCTGGCTGGTAGCCCTTGCGTGATGTTTCGTACATCGAAGAGGATCCCTACAGTGCTCGGGACGTCGCCCCTGCCCTGGATTTACTATGGGGATGGAGACGCCCCGTCCGTTTTGTCTCGGCGCCGCATTCCCGTCAGCTACACCCTCAACCCCAACTCTCCAGTGAGTCATTTTGCACTAGTCACAAGTGGCCAGACAGTGTTTTCTCATTTCATTTTACACCGTAAAGATACTGTAGAAAACTGTATTTCTTTTTATCTAGACGGGGCGTTTGAACCTGACTGCGGCGGTGTATTCTGTCAATGGGACGTTAATAAGACTGCGGCAGCTGCGAGGGAGTGAACTCCAGATCTGCCCAGGCCAGTGGCGACAGCTTGACCGCAGTCTTAATTTCCTCACTCCGTTTAGGCATACCTGCACACTTCCAGCCAGTCAGCTTCTACAAGGCCGCTCCACCGAATTCATTGACCTGTTCCTCTCCTATCAGGTAAAGCCTCTGTCTGAATTATGACGCAGTCATATGGGTGGAATGCACTAGTTATATGGCAGGGATGCACGTGGTAGGTTCAAGTCTATTGCCGTAACTTTGTAACATCATCAAACCTACTCTAGCGGCCTAGTTTAGGCCATCTTTTAGTCTCATTGTGGAAAAACAGCTAAGGTTCTATTATTCCGAATTGCATGGAAATGTTTTTTTTTTGTTGTTCATTTAGGTAGTTTTCACATTTTTTGCTAGCATTTTTCCTAGGAAACTAATGGATATTTTATGTTGATTCTGTATAATCGATGATTTGTACATAAGAACTGGTATTAGTGTCGTTTATGTCGTTGTTTTTTCGCCATTATGGTGATCACTAATCTAATTTTTAATCAAGGACGGGATGGAAGAAATGCTCCATGCAGTACCTGTGCTTATCCGGAACCTTCCCGAGAACAGGCAGGATGACCGGTCACAGTGGGCATTGGTCAGAAGATTCTTCCTTGTCGATACGCTGACCAGCTCCGGTGTGTTGAGGGTCGCATCTCACGTCTCTCTCATAGTAAAACTTCAGGTATGCGGAAAATGTCTACCTTAACACTGAACATACGTACGTTCGTTATTTCTTTACATTTTTTTTTCACCACACTTTATAAGGAAACTATTGGATATTTAAATGTTCTGAAATATAATACACGCACGTCTTTTTATAGGGCCGAAATTAACAGACCGTGTTCTGATTTTACCAACGAGTGATTTTTGTCAACAAAAAATTGGTCCGACATTAAGTAACCGATCGTAAAATACAACACAGCCGGTTAATTTCGACCGTTAAAAAATCATATTATATTTCAGAACATTCAAGTATCAAATACCTATCCTCATAAAAAAAACACGACTGCGTAAGGGTAATTTTATTAAACTATGGTTTTAAGAAAATCAGATGACTGAGATGACTACCTAAGATCCTCTAAGGGTGCGTCCCACCATGCCCAGTTAAAATTAAACTGGAGATTTTGTCCTATGTTTACCATGTTAAATTTAACTTAAAAGTTAAATTTAACATGGTAAATCTCCAGTTTAATTTTAACTGGGCATGGTGGGACGCACCCTTAGAGGATCTTAGGTAGTCATCTCAGTCATCTGATTTTCTGGAGATTTTGTCCTATGTTTACCATGTTAAATTTAACTTAAAAGTTAAATTTAACATGGTAAATCTCCAGTTTAATTTTAACTGGGCATGGTGGGACGCACCCTTAGGTAGAAAGACGTGCGGAATCTAAACCCAGTCCGCCGGATGACACCTTCTGTTGAGACCACGAGTTTTTTTTCCTATCGGCCGTGGCTTGCGACCCTGTCCCATTTGTGTTTCCTGACCTTCCGTCCGAGGAAAACTGGTGAACGGTTGAACCAATGTGAAGTAGGAATTTTTTATTATTTTTTATTATTACTTAGTTAGTCCTCAGGTGATGTGAATATAACTAATGTCGATGTCCGTGTTAACACATCCCATGTATATGTGAAATTAGTAACTGTACTAAGTACCTACTAGTTGCATTAAATTTCAGGGTCGTAATTTGGCTGGACGAATCCACGTGCCGCTGCTAACTGTCCAGTACGTGGAGCTGACAGCTGAGGAGATGAGCCAAGACAAGGACGTGGCTCTGGAGTTTCATGTTGTCTACGAGATGCCAGGCTCATTGTCACACACTATCGAGGTTTGTTAATTCAATTTTTCCTCTGAACTGTTCTCAGGCAGGGCTCTGACCCAGGCTCCAGTCCGTGCATGTTGAGATTTTTCCTGGCGGATCTTGCCATCACCCCTGGGGCAAATTTACCACCTCATTGGGGACCCTGGGTTTTATTCCATCTGCGCCGCGCGGAAACAGCATAATATGTGTCTTAAACATTCACGCGTTTTGTGAAATTAGCAGTATTTTGTACAAATAACCTGTGCCAAGTCGAAGCGTGTCTTCATGCAGTCATGTCCTAAATTTGTTATTAAAAAATTAACTGCTCTGTGACAGTTCTGGCGAAAATTAACATTTTTTTTTTTTTTTAGGTTTTTTTGACTTTGTCGTGCCCAAATATGGTGGAACTAAAATATAAAACGTCTGGTTTTCCACTGAAATTATTATTTTCAAGTAAATACGATTTTTGGCAGTTTTTTAAATATTGTTAAACTTACTTCAGATTTGATTTCTACTGGGATTTCGACTGACGAGAGAATGGAACCATGAGTACCAGTACCTAATATTTACCTATTCACTAACTGGTGTTTCTGTAAACGCATGCTAAGGTGTCGATGGGCGTGATGAGCGCGTTGGCGGTGGTATGGGCCGGCATTCGAACATGGAGTCACTCCAAGCGCTCTGGTCGAGTCGCCATCGACCTTTTCACTCTGGGTCATCTTGTCATCTTCACTTGCGGATACTTAGCCAACGTGTTCTTCCTCATAGCCTTCACTGCAACTGTCGTCATTTTTGTCTTCTTCAAGGGCCAAAGTGCTGTATACGTACTTCTTCCAAATCCTGCTGAGGAGGAGCTTATTTATGTTTATGTCACGGCAGCCTTTTCTCTAAAGGTATGGGAGTCAATTTACAATAACGTTAAGAAGGAATGTACATTTGCTACTTGTTTACTTTTTTCTGACCATTTTTTGAGGACACTGTTGGATCTTTAAATGTTCTGAAATATAGAGTAGGTATGTCTCTTTAACCGAAATTAACTGGGGATTTAGTGATTTTATGTCGGTTAAGTTTGAGCAAACTCAATCATAAAATCACAAGCTACTTAATTAATTTCGGATGTTAAGAAAACATTATATTTCAGAACATTTAAATATCCAATAGTGCCCTCAAGAAATTGTCGAAAAGAAACAATAAACACGATTGTGTGGTCGCCCTTCATCTCATCTGACTTTATTTATTTTTAAGAAAAAAGACATTGTATTCCTAAATTGGAACGTAGTGTAACGGCTCATTGTCCTGTCACTGTCCAGCGCTTTGCTGTCAATCGAATGATTTTTTACTATAAAAATATGGTTAAAATCACCCAGTCGTAAAATCACAGTTATTATTAAGCAGTACCTACTGAAATTAGATTGACATTACGAGATTTCAGAACAAAACTATTTGTCATTTTTTCTGTGGAAAGATGTTACGTATCGTATTATGAGATAAGAAAGGTAAACGAAGAACGAAGCGCCAGGCCCGTATCCAGAAAGCGGTTATGGGGGGGGGGGGGTTTAGTGTCAGGGGGGGGGGGGGGGTTTAGCCTGTATTTTTTTGCTTCACGTTGGCATTCCCATGTTAATTTTCCGGTCATGGGGGGGGGGGGTTTAACCCCCTAACCCCCCCCGTGGATACGACTATGCGAAGCGCAGTAGGTATGCGGTGAAGATGGAGATAGATTGTTACAAGAGCATAAAATATAAATATGTCGGTTCCTTTCGAAACATGTGAGCAAAAGCGATGCTGGTCCCCTAATCATTTTACCCCAATAATCACTGCTAAATTTGAGTTGCAGATTGTGGAAATAGCGTACCTTGTATACAGCCAGGTTACAGTGGATATATTTCTGGTGGACTGGGAACGACCCCGCGGTGGAGCTGACCACCCCGTCAGTATTTGGAGGACGTACTTTGTTGCCAACGAATGGAACGAGATCCAGACCAAACGAAAGATAAACCTTAACCTTCATCTACTTCTCACACTTATTTTCCTCCAGGTTTGTTCGTAAATAATTTTGAAGCGCCTCCTCCTACAAGCCGCATTTTCAGTCATATATTGGCCCACGTACGCATAAAAGTATTTTGGTGGGTCCAATTACTGGGTAGAGAGCATGTAGAATAGGACGAATGATCTAAGTACGAAGTTATTTTATACTTTCTTTTTTTTTAACTCGCATGCGAGATGAATACTGAGAAATATTGTTTTTGCCTTTGCACTCATTTGTGCTTATCCTAATGGTCGTATGTTTAGGTGAATGATCAACTCAGGATTCTCTGCGTTTGGAGTCCTCCCTTTTTCCCGTAACTATAAAATGGAAAAAAAATGCATGAAAACGCTGAAACTGAAGTTAATTTTATTTGCCAGAAATACAAATGTTTCGACTGAATTGATAATACGATATAGTGGTTCATTTACAGTAAACGTAATTTGAGAATGGGTTGGCAGGTTGTGGGCTTAGAACATTGGGCGAGTGCTGAACCTCAGCTCCATGCTGCAGAAACATCTCACACTGGCATCCCCTCCAGCTTCACATGCCGTTTTGCTACGGGTGGCCTGGTCTACCTCGCCGTCTACGCCGTCCAGGTTAGATTTATTTTTATTTAGAGCCACTCAAACGTCTGATGAAGCAGAAAACAGTGAGCTGAAGCTTACTGATCCATGTAGCAGTTGGAGAAGATAGCATGCGCTATGTTTCGAGCTTGGACTACTCGAAATTAGAGGAGCAAGAGCTGACTTGCTACCGGGAGGCGCAACTCGTGTGTGCTACGACTGTGGTTAAAAATTTGTGATTTTCCTTTATTTTTAATGTTTTCTCTCTGTTTCAATTGTAAAGATAGTATTTATGATATTGAAACACGTTTTAGATGTTTCGGATTCAACTTCCATCACTTCCATCAGATTTGGAGAGAGTACACTAAGGAGTGACTACGTCCGGGGTAGCTCAAGCATTTGTATAGGTGGCAGAGTTGGTACTGCTGGCGCTGCTGCTTGAGGTTGTGGAAGAACTGGAGGATAGTGCATTAGCTGTTGTCGAATCTCCAGCACTGTTACCGGTACTTGAAATCGTGGAAGAACTGGTGGATACCCCGCTTGCAATTGCAGAACCAGTAGCTGCTTCTCCCACCGGAGTGAAATCATTGACAATGTTTATTAGGTCTTTGTATAGTCTGGTTTTCCCTCCTTTGATTTTGCGTGGTGATACTTGGCCGTTGTATAGAATGCTTAAGACTTCTGGTATACTATCAAACATGCCTTCGATCCTGACCGCGAGGTTTTCTCCTGTGAGGCTCTTCAGATAAGTTATAACAGGGTCCATAACGGCAGAAATTTTTGAAATGTCAGTCGACGCGTCGGTTTTGGCTTCTTTCAACCAAGAGATTGCAATACCCTTCGCTTCAGCCATTCTATCGGAGAGTTTGATGCCTAGCGTTTGGATCGCGTTTGCCACAGAGTTGAGAGCTGCTTGAATTTGACTCTCAGTTTGTTGAAATTGCTCATCATAGTACTTCCGGAACATTCCTATGTCTGAGGAAACTTGTGAGAACATCATCTTGACTAGTGACATTGACTGATTTAAGTTGACCATCGCATCATCAGCTTTTTTTTGCAGCATTATCACAAGATTCACCCATGCTGGATCCAGGTGGATGTTTCCGGCAGCTGTCATCGCACCCAAGAGCTGGCCAGCTCCATCAATGTAACGCTCAGTTTGAACCGCAACATCATTCATTATGTTGAAACTGTTTTGGAATGCTTGAACTAGCTCCGGAACACTGATGTACCACCCGTTGGCTTGTTCCTGCTCTAATTGCCATTCTGTCATGAGCTGTTGTTTGGTGTTGGTCATTTCTGTTTGAAGTCTTTTTTGAACATTATTGGAATTATTAATCTGGTCCAATAACTCCTTACTTTGGACGATTGTTTTAGCTATATTCGTGACGGACGGAGCTGATGAGCGAGGAGTTGGAATTGGGGTGAACTGAAAAGTGTCCATGCCGTTACTTGCAGTTGCGCTTTTCGTGTTTGTAGTAGCTATTGCATTGTTGACATTGGTCATAGAATTAGCGGTACCGCTGCTGCTGCTGCTACTGGACTGTGCTGAGCTTTGGTCATTACCACTCGAGTAAGCGGTGCTGCTTACTGCTTGGTCTCCATTGTTGGTGATGTAGGGGGTCTGTGATTGCCACTGATTGCCTGTGTTTCCAAAGTTCCTGCTGCTACCTACTGCAGTAGCATAACCTGGAGCAGTAGGAGTATTCGGGCCGTACATCATCTGATAGAAACCATTAGCATTATTGTAGACAAGTTGTCCAGTGTTGCTGTTGCTGCTGCTCGCTGAGTTTGAAGTCATTTGGTTTCCATTGGTGTCCATATATGCGAACTGTGGCGCGTAATAAACATTACCAGTGTCTCCAAAGTCGCTGCTGCTACTTGCTGCAGTAGAACCACCTGAGTTAGCAATACCTGTGGCAGAAGAGGTATATTGGTTGAAGTAATTGTCCGGGATATAGATTGTATTCGCACGTCCCTGTTGAAAAGTGTTGTAAGTGCTGCCTTGATTGCCTTCGACTCCGTCGTTGCCTGTTATCATGGGACTGCGTCCACTACTGCTGCTTCCGCCTGCTCCTGCAGCTGCTGGTGATGCCTCATCTTGTGCGGGATTCGCAATGCTCTGAAAGCAAGTTACACTCGTTAGGTCAAATGTTGATGGGGTACGACATGTGTTGATTATCAGTGATCGTTTCTGACTGTCACTAGATAGGTAATATGGAATAACATGAACAAAAATTTCTCCAAGTCTCTCTAAGTTTCATTCTCCTCAACAACTATTTGTTGTTGTTTTGAAATGGAATCAAAAGCCTAGCTCTTCTTTAGTCCTAGTCTCCGAAATCCCTTCATGGGAACCAGAGTTTACATTTAAAAGACACCATTTTATCTACCGTCTTGCCAAATGTCACATTATTGCCTTAAATATTTTTACATTATTACCATTTTCTCAGCACTCGTTTTCAAAAGTACAGAAGGTTCAGGTAATTTTAAGTTGAATTTTTACAGATGCAATCCAGTGCAATGGTTTCAGTTCAATCGGTCAGTTTTAAAGGTTGCATCCTCATCATGTCATCAAAAACAGAGATGCCATAGTATTTCTAATTTGTTTGATATGTTGAATAGACGCTTCAGAAAATTTCTTGCAAAAAATCAGCTACCCGAAAAATATACGTCGGTCCCTTAAACAGTAGGTTCTGCCTATAGCGAACTACCGACGCATTTTTTCAATTTCCCAGTGATTTTTTCGATTTTCGCTGTTTTGCAGTACCATCACTTAAATTTTTAAGTGGAAAAGGGGGAAATTGGGGTTCTTAATAAGAAAAGTAGTCTGTACAAAATTTGGAGTCACTCCAACCAAGGGAAAAACTAATAAATTATTTGCAGTACCTATAGGTGAATGTTAATGTAAGTGGGTGGTAAAAAAACACCAGCAAAAGCCTAACGAATGAAAAGGGATAAACTGATTTCCTGTCCCCTATTTTTCCACTATTTCCACATGTAGAATTGAGGAATGTAATAAAAAACTTTCCAGTCGAAAGTTGCTAATACTAATTAATAATTTTCTGTGTTACGAGAGTACCTACTACCTAATTTTCAGATTTCAGTTTTTTGAAAAACCCTTTTCATTTACTCCCTTTGTTCGATTTTCCCCATTAACGACACCGACCTTCATTAAATTTTCTTCTTTGAATCGAATTTTCGAGTGGTTTTTGGGACCTAGTAGAATGAAACTAAGAAGAGACGTTTCAAAAGTGATAATCTGAGGAACTTACCTGCAAGATGGCGACTGCCAGGGTGAAACATCTGAAGAGAGTCTTCATTGTGCTTGAGGAGAACTGCCAGTGAAGTGAGCTAAGGGTCTTCCTCTGAACACGGTTTCAGCTTACTTATATTACCTCGGACCACTTGTGTGACGTCAAGACAAACTCTGACGTGGAAAACAGTAATGCTCACACTTGTGTGACAGGTATACTTAGCTTGCCATGCCAAGCCACTGTCGGTACTACCTACCTTACTAGTTACAACAAGCAGAGAAATTATGACGAGCGTCTTTGGGGAAACTTAGATCTTCTTTATACCTGAAAAGTTCAGAATAAAGAGCTTGACTACCTTGAGGAGGAGTTAAAAAGCAGCTCTGAGCCACCCAGATGTGAGAAAGAACCCAGAAAAAAGAAGAAGTTTATGTTAAAAAATTGCTAGTCAGTGCCAGTAGGTACTCGTACCTGTTTACTTCACTTGTAAATCCCCCGAAACTGAAACCCCCGTTTAGGTTAAATAGCCAACCACTCCACCTCCACACGAGAGGGGTCACAATAAAACATATTAAAATAATGAAGGGTCCGAAAATGATCGCACTTCACTTTCTCGCACTTTTCAGGCCTGTAAAAAACAAACTTACTTACGATTTTTTTTTCGCCACAATTACGATTTTATCAAATTCATATTTTGCACACTCCTAGGCAATAATTTTAGGCATATTTACACCGAATTTCAAGCACACGAACGGTGATTTTTCGGCTTGCAGGCAAACTAGGTACTTGTTTTTGTTATTTTGTTTATAACGGCCGTAATTTTTGAAAAATCCAAATTCTGTTGAGAAAGAGTCTGAAACATCTATCTGAGATCACATTCACCAAATTTCCAAATTATCAGTCCATTAGTGTAGGTGTAGGTAATGTAAAATCCGTCTCGACCAATAAGTAAAAATTCTCCTAAAAATTCATTATCAGCGTGACCGATTTCAGTCAAAATTGGTACTTACTGAGGTACCTACCTACTTTCGACCAAGTGCGACTAATTTCGGACTCGTCATCGTATCATCCTTTCGTGTGTTCCTGGCAAAGTCTCACCATTGTTATTTATTGTTTTACAGTGGTTGCTTGTGAGCACGGTGTACGAACGCTACGTGAGAAATGGGATTCACGAGTTTGTGGACCTGTGTTCTATGGCAAATATCAGTGTGTTCATCCTGACCAATGCCCGCTACGGGCACTACATTCACGGACGCTCTGCGCACGGCTTTGCTGACACTGACCTTCTCAGCATCGTTACTCAACTGAGGCGTGAAGAAGAGGACCTTGTGGGCCACCGAGGGTTGTTGCCAGGCACCGAGCAACAGACTTTTGAGATGACAGTACCTTCAGCTCTTCGCGAGTACTACAACAGAGTTATGGCGCCTTTGAAAGCGGTAAGGGTAGGTACTGTATTCTGCTAGATAGCTACAGCTGCTCCCTCCCTGTATGAGGATGCAGGTTGGTAGCTACTCCCGCACTGAATGCGGTAAGATACTGCATTCTTCTTGGTAGCTCCCCCTTTCGTGGCAGTGGAGAGCAATTCGTTAAAGAAGTTTAGCTCACTTTAAGAGTGACTGTTGGTAGTGTTGGTTTTTATTATAACATCTATAGGGTGTTTACTGTGGGTTGTTCCACAAAGAAAAATGAAGGTTGGTAGTACCAAAATGATAATCCTGAACAAACTTGTTTCAGATGGCCCGGAAAGGACGAGGGCCAGGTCGCAGTAAGGCTGGCAAGGACAGTGCAGAACGAAGTGTTCATGCTTATCACACCATGAATCGTTTCCTGGGGGCCTTTCTCGATCATGTAAGTTGGTCTAATAACTATCCTGGTTGTACCTATCTCACTTTCCCCAACGGTCCTGTAGTCTATTTCTAATTACTGGATTCTATAGTTTTTGGGTTATCACCTTCGGCTATATATTCCCATAAAGGAAATATATAGTTAAAAGTTATCACTATCAGTAGTCACAAGACAATGGTGTCTTTGCGACCAAGTCACCAGTTCCACCTGTTGTTTCAGGCGCTGAAAGACCTTGACTACGAGGTTCGAGAGAAGATGTTTACTGAAGCTTTGCTGGGGATTGAATTTACTGACGGCTCAGAAAAGGGAATTCTCTACTCAGGTGATGAGGCACAGTACAAGAATGTATGCTCCGTGAATGAATGCTCCGTCATATTTGAGAAATAAGAGAGTGTGAAGTTAGGTATTCCACGTAAAGAATTATTTTGAAATTTTGGCTTTTTCATTCGAAATAGTTGACGTTCGCAAATTATGTTTCATTTTTACCGGTTTGAACCCCACAGTGGCAGGTAGCTCTGCAGTCTGCATTTCATTTGAGCAACATAATGACAATTAATTAAACGCCTACTTTCTCTCGTGTAAAGTGTAACCCTCTGCAACTTCGGTATGTTTTTTATCGTGTTACTTTATTTCCAGACAACGGACACTCGTTCGACCAGGTGCTTTGGTATGGGAACGAGCAGACGTTGCTCATCTTCGACTTGCTTCTGTTCACTTTTGTTCAGCTTGCTTCCGAAAACTTCCTCCTAGCAGCAGCGGTTACGGGACTTACAGCCTATGCAGTGGCTGAGCTCAGGCGTTTCGGCTCTCGGCACAATCTGGCCAAAAAGACTCTCACAGATGATCGTTTCCTTATTTGATGGCTCGTAACACATACGAGTATAAGGTATGCAACTTAAGGCTAAAATCACAAGTGCTGTCGCTGTTATGTTCTTAAATAGGTATGTCTTCTTAACGTTGATATTTCGATCAGTATTTTTAGTTTTGATATTTGAAGAAAAAGATTCCCAGGAAAGGTGTCAGCATAAAACGTGAGAAAAACATGTTGAGCGATCTGTAAAGAATGGTAAAACTAGCCATGTCGCATGACCACCCGTTAGTATACCTTTCTTCTTGTCATAAAAGCAAAAAATAAAGGAAAGTAATAAATGACCCGAACGTTTCTTTCCGTACATTCTGCCCCAAACTGTCCCAAGTACCTACTGAGGTAGACAATAATTTTTCATTGGTTGTATATGGCATTGGTATTGGCAGGGAAGTCTCCCTTTATGGCACTGGTGGCTGATATTGTTTTCATTTGTTACGGCGAGCATGTTAGGCAGACGTGCAAGGTTTTTGCAGGACGTGTGCGTAAAATTCTCTCGGTTTCTATGCAATCTGTGCATCAGTATGCAACTTCTGGTGACTGACGAATTCAAAGACCGACTTGCTATTCAGTGTTTCCAATAAGTAAAGTAATCAGGTACTTACGTAAATATTACGTAGGTACCATACTGATATACAACCACCTATTCCTGATAGTAAGTAGGCGGTAAAGATCACCTTTTATTGTCTATTTATTTTTTGTACATGTAATGTGCAGCCTTCTCCTTTAGCGAGGACAGAGAGAAAACCCTGTGTCTCCCCTCGATACGGGTCTTCGTGAGAACGGGCATGCCCTAATGAAAGGCAAAAAATAGCAATAAGTACAAGGAATATTTGTTGGCATGGAGACTAAAATTGTACCTACTTACCTATCCTGTTGACACAGCCCGTCACATTGACGGAGGTACAAGTCTTGCAGCTGTGTAAGTATTAACTGCGGCGGTGTGACTGAAGGTCGTTCGGAAGGTAGGCAGACTATATTGATGGGATGTCTTGTGTGTCTCCCTCTACATGCACCACCCTACTATTGTGGCAAGTCAGGTGTTGAATCACAACATTTTGACATAATTTGTTTACATGTAGGAAGCGTAGGAAGGATGCATTCTTTGATCTAGTCTGGTCTGAAAGTGTACACGTACATAAAATACGTCTTAGTGATGCTGATTCGACATTTTCCGCAAGTGGGGTTGCGTCTTAGTACCTATGGAAATGAAGTGGGTACCTTACTACTACAATACTGCTTACCTACGTTTCTCTGTGACAACTATGCTTATCTGCTACATTCTTGTCACTCTTTAAAAAACAACAAAATTATTAGTGTAAACAAAGCAGTAGGTATGGACGGAGAGACTCAGGGAGGGTTCGGGCTTACACCGCGAGTACTGGAAGAGCGGGGTATCGCGTTAGGAAGAACTCTTGGTCGTGGCTGTAATTCTAAAGTAAAGGTGAGGGAAATACCTCTGTATAATAGCTAGGTACCTACTTCCCGCACGTGAGGTTTTCTATGCGAGTCCTTTTTCAAGTAGGTACCTACCTAATTTCTTGTGTTAGTTTTTATTCACTTTTATGGAAGGAAACTTCCTTTGATTTTTATTAGAGAAAGTACCTACCTACTTGTAGGTAGGTACCTACCTACTGAGGTAATTACCTACTTACATACTTTATTATTATTTTCCATTTGTTTGGTTAGGAAATTTTTATTGTTATCATTTCCTATTTAGGTAAGTAAGCACACAGAAGTTTAGAGTGTCTTTCCACCTAGGTATATGCATTTTTGAGGAGTTCACGCTGAATGCTAAGTATTGCTTTGTTTAGATGGGTACCACTGATGAGGGTATTGTCGCAGTTAAGATAGTGGACATCCAAAGGCAACATACTTTGCGCAGTAATGTGAACAAACGCTTGACTAGGGAAGTAGAGTGCATGCGGTCCCTCAACCATCCAAACGTTGTGCGATACATTCAGCACGTGCGAACTGAATATTGGTGACTTAAATACCTAGCCGCGCCGCGCCGCGCCATGGAAAAATGATGGGGACCTTGTGCGCAAGATGAGGCGCACGGGGTACTCGGTATCTCACTTTTCCGTGGCGTAGCACGGCGTGGCTAGGTGGACGGGATGCCTACCTCATACTGATATCCTCACTAAAAGTATTTGCCTATCTAACAAATTCTTGTCAGCCGAAATTGGTTAAAAACATTACCTACCGGTATTCATTATTTAGACTTGCTGATGTTCATAGACACCTATATAAGTAGGTACCTACCTACTCATGGTTTTAATTTACTTTTTTAAAGTCTTTACATCGTTATGGAATTTGCCGAGTATGGCAGCATTTTGGATCAACTGAAGTTACATAAGCAATTTGGGGAGGTGCAAGCCCGGCGCTGGTTCCGACAGCTCCTGGATGCTGTTGCGTACTGTCATGGGAAAGGAGTCGTTCACAGGTCAGGACTGTATTTTAGTGTCAACTATAGATCTGATCTAAAATATGATTCCAGAAGCAGAACAAGTAGGTACCTAGCTAGGTATAGGTACCTATAGGTATTACTTACGTCGTATAATTTCCTCAGAAAACGAGGATTAATAAACGACATAATTTATAAAGCTTTGTGTCGACAAGCTTAAGTAATCGTAGGAAAGGGTCTTCTAGGGACATAAAATGCGACAACCTGCTGTTGGGGCAGGATCTTCACTTGAAACTCGCTGATTTTGGCTTTGCGAGGAACCACATGAAATTAGATGGCCCCCCGAGTGAAACGTTCTGCGGTAGCCCAGTTTACTCTGCACCCGAAGTGTTGCTGGAGAAACCCTACATGCCCCAGTACTCGGATGTTTGGTCAATGGGAGTAGTTCTTTTCTGCTTGCTTTACGGTGTCCTGCCCTTCACAGAAAGAGGGTACCGCCGCGTCGTTCACCAGGTGCTATTTTTTTTTTTTTTTTAAAGTGCGTGAAAACCTTTATACCTATATATACCTCATCATGGCTTATATCATGGCCAAAGCCTATAACGCCAGTTACCTACTACAAGAGGTACAAAGAGCAGGCAAGTATAATGTCACCTTCTTTCCTGTTTTTAGTGCCTATACCTACACCTAGATTATGGGTTGTTGTGACACTCGGTCCAAGAAAAGAGGTAAAATTTATTTTCCCCCTAGGTACAATGTAAAGTGAGGTTTCCGCCGGCAATCGCTGTGTCAACTCCCTGCAAGCGTCTAATTGATAAAATGATAGCCCCGTTATGTTGCCGTGCATACCTTCCTGCTCTGAAAAATGATAGCTGGGTTTTAAGTGGGCCTCCTCGACAAGCATCAGTAACTATCTACTTACTTACCTACTTACCTCTTTATTTTTACTTTTTTTCCTTGTTCTGATTTATTTTGTACCTGCAAGAAAATGGGGAGGGTAGGCATCTGCATATAGGTAGTAGGACCTACCTACCGCCTAGAATCATAGGTATTACTTTTTGTCGGTAGGTAGTTGGGTATTTACCTAACTTTGGTACGAATAACCTATTACTTAATCGATCAATATTATGAGATTATCTACCAACCAAAAGCTAAGCAAGATTCAGCAAGGAAAAGCTTTGGCTCATCGGTAGGTATAGAACCTGCGTTCTACCTCTGCTGAGAGGTTTATTATTGTTAATAATTAATAAAATTGATCATTTTAGGTGGCCAGCACTACTTCCAGCAATCAAAGCGTGCGCCAACAATCTTCTTATGCAGGAATTTACTGAGCCTACTAAAAAAATATATATATTCGGGTGTCATAAAGTTTGAAGTTTTATTTCCCGCCATAATAAAGACTGACATTGATCCGTCTGCTGCCACGTAGATATACTAGAGTCAATATGGCGTTGGGACTGTTGGGACAGTGGTGACGGCAAATCGAAAAAAAACATAGGAGGAAGACAGAATTCTTGAATAAAGTTATGGCCGAAAGGAAATGTTACCTTCGCTCTGTCGAAGGACTCCATGATCCCATCCAACTGGTAGATAACACGGCTCTCACCCTTGGAAGGGGTCCGATAACTAAAATTAAAGATTCCCGATGCTCCCGTTCGCAAGGTTAGTTTTCATTATTACTGACTTATCCCTTACTGAGATTATTTAGGTGCTTCGAAAAACTCAGTTAAAATGAATCACAGCTGTAATCGGGTTGTTGCATGATGGAAGCATGGAGGAAGGAGGAAACTTTTGTTGGATGTTATTAGTTCTCAAATGTAAGACCTGTAAGTAAGGTACCTACCTATGCCATAGAGAGAAAAACCTACGCCTTACGCATGTCAGTTTAATAGGTAATGTGATTATCCTCTCCTCTAGAGTAATTTTTTATAAAAACAATTATTAAGAAAAAAACACTAAACATTTCCACAGAAAATGGTTGTTAAAAGATTATTGTTTTTTTTTTTGCTATTTGCAAAACTTGTCCTCTTCAATTCTTAAAGAAAGGGACGTGTGCCCCTATGTTTAACAACGGTCTTTAGTAGTTGATGTCATGTAGTCATGTCATAACTAGGTATCACTTTTAGCAGGAATGTAGAGTGTAATAGATTGATGCATTCATTTTAATTTTCAGTGCTGCTTGTGGCCGACTTTGCAAAAGAGTGTGTTCGTGCAACCCAACTTGGAAGAAATTCATGCGCATTAGATGGATCTGAAATGAAAAAGGATGCGACCATAGAGATTCGCCATGGACAGAAGTTGGATATTCTTCTAGGGCAGTACACCTATGTCTTGGAGTTTAATCCTGCCCCCGGCAAGAAAGACTTGGATAGTGCCAAAAGTGATGCCGTTAACGATGTAAGCGACTCAGAAGAGGAAGTTGATGTTCCTTCCGCCAAGCAGCCGCGCATTGAGGCTGCATCATCTCCCGCCCAAGAGTTTCCCGTCACTAGTAAAATGTGGGAGTGCGTCGGCAGCGAGCTGCTTATCTATAAGAGCCCTAATTGCGGCTTCAAGGCCCGCATCGCGGCCTATGATCTCGACCAAACCATCATCTGTACCAAGTCAGGTCACACATTCCCTAAGAACGTGAATGACTGGAGAATTTCTCACTCGGAGGTGCTAAAAAAGCTTGCCCAGATTCATAAAGATAACTACAAAATTGTTGTTTTCACAAACCAAGCATCATTGGCCACTACCACCAATGTCCCCGCTTTCCAATTTAAAATTGAGAGTATTGTATCGAAACTGAAAGTACCAGTAGAAGTTTACATATCTCGAGGAAAGGCCAATTATCGTAAGCCATGTACGGGCATGTGGCAGGCGATGGTCGAGCGCAACGGAGGTGTTGAAGTGAATATGCAAGCCAGCTTTTATTGTGGTGACGCTGCAGGGCGGCAAGCCGCCCCAGGGAAAAAGGTAGATTTCTCTCAAGCCGACGTCTTGTTTGCTCGTAACCTTGGACTCACGTTTTTCACCCCTGAGCAACATTTCCTGGGTATTGAGGAGAACCGCCCTGTACAGATCACTGCTTTTGACCCGAACTCAATAAGAGATGATTTACCCCTGTGCGATCCGGAGTACAAACAAGTATGTGCTCATCGGCAGGAACTGGTTCTCTTGGTTGGTTCACCGGGATCTGGGAAAACCCATTTTGCAAAGGTTCACATGGTGCCCGATGGCTACAAACGTGTTAGCCGAGATGAACTTGGAAGCATGTTGCGCTGCCTCCAGACGGCCGACAGCTACCTGGAACGAGGGCTTCACGTGGTGGTGGACAACACGAACCCATCTGTGTCAGCACGCCTGAAATTCATAGAACTTGCCAAGAAACACAAAGTTCCCGCTCGCGCCTTTATCATGAGCACAAGCCTTGCGCATGCTAAACATAACAACAAGGTAAGGTACTTTTACGAACCCAATACCGTTTTTTTCCACTGCCTTTTCATTACCTTTTCTGCTATAACTTAGCGCAGTAGGTAGTTCAGTATCGGAAGTGTGTATTTTTTGTTTATTTTACTACCCGTATTTTTATTCTTGTAATTTTTGAAGGGTGTTTGATGGTAAGTGTGGAGGAGGGAAGAAGAATATGGGATATCCAGTGGTCAAATTCGTTCTCCAGTGAAAGCTAAACATAGTAATAATATTGGGTCTTTGCACAGAAATAGACTTTTTTGTTTTGAAAAATTGTCTAAAACAGAAATAGACCGATGCAGGCGGTAATGTTTCAGAAATAAGCTAAGATTTGCAATTTTATTCGTTTTAGATGATTTAACGATTTTTCCTGTTTGTTTAATTTTGTGAAGTTTCGACAACTGACGGACCCTTCGCACGCCGTCATTGGGGATATGGGCTTTCACACTTTCGCAAAAGCCTACGAAGAGCCGCGAGTGGAGGAAGGGTTTACTGAAGTCGTCAAGATCAACTTCTGGACGGCGTTTCCTGATCCCACGCATCAGAAACTCTACCATATGTTCCTCCTGGAAAAGTAACTCTGCTACTTTGTTGCTCTCAGGTATATTACTTGACGACGTTTTGTAAGGTCAGGGTTCATTTCACTCACAAGACTTTACTCGGTACCTGACCAACCTTTTCGTACACTGCCAAACGGTGTATATTAAAAATTGGTCAATAATTTAAATGTACTTTATGTCGTATACTTATGTATGTTTAGGTGTTTTAAATTTCTTCTATTCTATCTGTAGCATTCTGTGAGTGGTGGATCGATTTAGAAGCGCTAATGGGCGCCACTCCACTTGAAACAACTGTCGAATTACATCAGTAATATGTTTTTTAGTGATGTGATATTTGGTCCCAGTGCGACTTGGAATATTTTCAACCTACGACTAAATAATTTTGTATGTATCCGCAGACGCTACTCACTACTGTTGGTGAATAACTTGTTGTACATATAGTTTGTATTTTATTTATTTTTACTTTCTCGCCCGTATGTAATACATGGGCTGAGAAAGTTATGTCTTCGTGCAAAATTTCGATTTTGAGATTTTGGGTTTCCCATGATCCTGGAGGTCCCCCGAGTCCAAAAAAGTGGTTTTTAAAAAATGTCCGTCCGACGTACGTACGTACGTACGTACGTACGTACGTACGTACGTACGTACGTACGTACGTCAGTCTGTCGCGCAACTGGACGTCACACCGTTCGTCTGATTTTGCTCAAATTCGGTATGTAGGTACCTAATGTAAATATCTGGACATGTTTTTTGATAAATTTTGATAACTTAAAAATTGCGCCTGCTATGGTCAAAAAAAGGCAAAAAATCGTGTTTTTTGTCAGTTAAGAAGGGCTGGAAGCTACGTATATCAAGTTGGAACCTTGAAAATTTGCGGAAGTGTTTTTGAATAGATGCTTTTAGGTCTTTTACAATCACTTGGAGGTGGGCCAATAACTTGGCCCAGTTTTGGCCCAAACGCGTTGGCCGTCACTCCGGTAGCACTATTCGATCGATTTCAATAAAAATTGGTAGGGAGGTGTACTTTAACCTAGTTTCATGTTTTACCGAACGAAATTTATCCAACATAATAATTATGGCCAATATTGGCATTATCGTAGGAAAATTTTCCAAAAATTGAAATCACGTTTTTGATTGGTTCAGACGGATTTGCAACAACCCTAATCGACAGATTTCCTTGAAAATTGATGAAAGTGGTCTCAGATAGATGCTTCAAGGTCATTTTCAATAGATTTTCAATTACTTGAAAATTAAGGCCGTGACATGGAAAATAGAAAACACGTACTTTGCGCGTCGAACGACACTTCACCATTTGACGGATATGTTTGAAATCCGGTGAGTAGGTGCCTAAAATTATTGTCCAGTGTATGGCAAAATATTTTTTAGAAAAAGTTAAAATTTTGGTCCAAAAAAAATAAATTACGTAAAAAAAAATCAAAATTTTCGATACCGCTGGCGTAAAAATTGCGAGAAAGTCTTGTGCGACCATTGTCGGACCCTTTATTTATTTTGTACTGATGTTGGATTTGGTTTTAACACAATACCAATTTTCAACACATGGAGAAGCTTGGGGTATGCCATTTGGAGTCGGAGGCCTTATACGTCATTTTATTGTCAACCAAAAATATAAAAAAATATGTCATTAGACGAAACCGGTAGAATTTTTTATCGTGGTACGTACAAGTGCCAAGCTACATTTATCCAGCAGCAGTGGTATTCCCTTTCTCGAACGCCAGCAAACCCACCCGACTAACACCTTCAAAATTTATGTAATAAGATAAGGCACGCCATGATGCAATATACGGAGAACAGTTCTTCTTACAAAAAAACTTTGAAGGTGTTAGTTGGGTGGGTTTGCTGCCGTTTGAGAAAGGGAATACACCTCCTGGTATGTTTAAGAAATAAAGTGTTACTGCGGAGGCGATCAAGTTTAAATGAGAAATTCGGGAGTATTCTGGAGTAAAGGAAGTTGTAAATCTGTAGGTATAATTACTGCGACACATGAAGTGTGAATATCTTCCGAATCATAACATACCAACTAAAGCTGCTAATGTCGTTTTGTAGTGGACATAATTTATGGCCTGTTTGAACATTTTTTCTGAAGTAGCTCGTTGTATGCATTCATAATTTGCAGCGCCTGCGTTCTGGGTTCTTCAAAATCAAGTTCTGCTTTTCTGGTAGAAATTTGACCTTTTAAATTTTCATTAGTTTCCTCCAGCAACTGCAGTTTCTTTTCCAGAGTGTGAAGCTGGACGTAGGTGTCGTTCTCATTAAGTTGTTTGTGCAGTTCTTCATGCCTTAGCCTCAGTTGTTCCACTTTTTCGATTGGGATCTGTCGCGTAAAGAACGAAGATTAGTACATTAGTATCTACGTTTATGCCGTTCTAAAAAATTAACAAACCAACCAATTGGATCTTGTGTTATTGTCTAACCTAAATATGCCTGCTCTTCAAATCCTTTGAATTTTTAGATGATAGAAAATGTGTATTGTAAATTATAATATTTAATCAAATGACTTGTGGTTAGTCCAGAATTCGGACAGTCAGCAGACCTGGATTTGATTACGACTGGCCCAGTCATGTTAATAAACTCTGACCCATTTCTGAACCCATACAGTTACAATAGGTAATTGGTTTGAGTTATGTTTTAACTTCGAAGTAAGGTAGTTTAATTTCGATGGTGTCAAAAATCTCACAGACCAATCAGCGCTCTTAGCATCCATTTGCTCCAGTACCTACTCTGATTGGTGCGATTTGACGTCGTCGTGAGACCCTACTTCACGCTCAAAGCCTCCAGAGTATAGAGACGTGCAGTGGTGGTTTTGTAAAAATGTAAAATGAATACTGTAGGTAACTGCTGTTCATACTAATTATTTCACTGGTCTTACCTTCCTCGAAAGCAATGCGTCCCTCTGCTGGACAAGGTGCTCACGTTTAGCCCGCGCTGCTTCACGTAGAGCGTCCAAGTCAGCCAAAGTTCTCATATCTTGCTTCATCTCCATCAGCTGTTCTCTCAAATTCATCGTCTCATTACGAATTTTCTCTTCAAGTTCTTCGACTTTGCGTACGTTGTCTCGAAGTTTTGCCTCTTCACGAGCCAGTTCTTCTGCGGTCATTTTGGATTTCTCAAGTTCATCTTGCTTCATAATTAGCGTCTCTCGCATTTCAGCAAACTCGTTCTTACTGAAATTCGTTCCAACCCAATTTGCTAGTTTGTTGGATTGTCAACTTCTATCAACTGCTATTCTTTTAGTTTCTTACCTACTCTTGCTGAAATTGTAAAATCCGGTGAAGTAGCTGTTCACTGGTGAAAAATGAGTTTGGAGAAATCATTATCGCGTGTTTTCACATGCTAAATTTTCTTTCTGGTTACCTGGGAACGGTCCCTGGTGAAAGCAAGTTTCGAGCCATATGCTGCAGCGCTACCTCCACTTTGCCCCCCAAGACCTGAATTCGGTCCTGTTCGATGTCACGCGATTCATCAAAAGTGGCCAGAAACCGCTCCATGGTCTCCTCTCGCTGCCTTAGTTCTTTCAGCTTCTGGTGACGATCGCTTTGACTTTCCTCAAGATCCTGACAATCACGCAAGGTCGTCTTTAGATTTGAATCGGGGAAATAGTCTACACAGATGAGGCTCACGTGTTATCTAAATATTCAGTATTTAGGTGATTTATTTTGTTATGGTGGAAAATTCTCTCCTTTCTGCCGTGTGGGACGGGTATTCTTCACCGATATCGCCTCATCATCGACGGTACTTACCTTTAATGTTGTATTTGTAAGTGGGAATGGTAGTCGACTCCTTACTCTTCTGCCTCTCCATGTCTCCCTTAACTTCTCTTTTGAGATAAATTCATAATTATAGCAAGATAATTCTTACTATAGCACTTAAGTTTTTGGATATCGGCTTCTTAGTACGCTTCTATGTAGCCTTTGTATCTCACCTGTTCAACTAACTCAATCTCTTGCTTGATGGCTTTGACCTGATCGTTGAGTTGCATCATTTGTCGCTCCATGGCGCCCATCTCGGCATTGTCCTCGCGCACGCGCTGAAGCAGCTGCTCACGCTCTTGCGCAGGAGTCGCCTTACTTCGAAGCTCTTCCTCCAGCTGAGCCTTTCTATCCTCCCTCTCTCGTAGTTTCTGGTACAATAGGACAGCTTCTTGCTTTATCTGTGGAAATATATTTCTTGGATAGTGGTTAAAATGATAAAAATGAAGCCTATGAAGCCTTACCTCATTATGAGTACAGGTACTATAGTTATACGAGGACCAAGGGCCCAGTTAAAAATTACCTGGGACGTAGAGATCTTGTCATGTAGGGTAGCAGACTGCGTTTTGAGACGTTCCAGCTGCTGCTGTTGAGCAGCCAGCTCCGCCCCTAGTTGCTCATTGCTCACTTTCAGCTCCTCGTAGCGGGCTCGCACCTCAGGCTCCATCTCCTCCAGCAACCTCTGTTTCACATTCTTCTCCTGGACATAACATTTTTTGGCAAGTTATGTAATGTCCTATATTTCTGCCTAGACAGGAAACAGATTTCCTACACCCCCATTTACCTATTAGAGTCAAAACTATGAAAACAGTAAATTTTTCCATGCTTCATCATCTACTATTTCGTACGTTTTGGACTTGAACCTCCAAGCGCTGTATCTGTTCCTCAAGGTCTCTGTTTTGGAGGTAGAGCTGTTCCAGCCTGGCAGCGTTGCGGGTATTGTCCGCACGAACTTCTTCCGTCTCCTCTTTCATCTCATCAACATTCGCTCCCGTATGCATTCGATCTAACACTTGGTTGTAATCCGTCAATTCGCCCTGCAGCGCGGTAAGCTCTGCCGCCGCCTCCTTTGGAAAATAAAAACAGGCATTATCAGTGGAGCAAAACCATTTCCCAGATTTAAATAAATTAAATGCAAGAATGTCAAGTATAGTTCCGACCACTATATAACCCCTAATTTAACACTTGTAAAGTCGATGAAGGGTTGCTCTATAAATAGTGAAGACTCTACTCTAAACCCATGTTTGAATAACGATAAGTTTCCACGTTCTTTTTGTATTCGCTAAGTTCGATAGCATGGAAGGTGAAACATCGTGTGTGGAAGATTGGAGCCCAGGTGGTATGTTGAAGGAGGAACTCAACTTTAGACAATGCATTATGGGGTTGCCTAATTAGACCACTGCACTGGGGTGATTTTTTCCACGGTTGTAGGGAACTTCAACTCTCACATACCTATACCTACCTTTACTCTTGAATTGTACACCTCTGTCGTGGCTTCATGCTGCCTCTGATTTTCAATTTGAGCTCGCATTCGTTGGACTTCAGTGCTTATATTCTTCATCTTTTGACGCAAAAGGCCTTCAAAATATCGTTTATCCAGCACCTGGCGCCTTTGGCCTTGTGCTGTTCCAGTTCTCAGACCCGAAAGACCTTGCTGAGTTATTGGCCGATCCGCTAAATTCTGGAAACGAAGTATATGTTGGGTCAAAGCTGGAAAGTTGTTATCCACCAATAGAAGGGAAGTAATCGTAGCTCTCCAGTGGTCCAGCCTTATGGGAATTTTGTCATCACGGTTCAGTCGTTGCACTTTGGGTTGGCCCATAATAGGGAAACATTCTGCGTCATCGTGCAACCATCTATGGAAGGGATCAAGATCCCAATGCGTTGGCCAAACTTCCTGGGTGCGTATAGGTACCTACTTACAAGAGCAACACTGGTCTTAGGGGGTACGAGCCCAGTGTTGAGCCTCATCGCTGCTGTGGAGGGTGGTGCTCGCAGTTGGCTCATCACTGAAGGTGGGCGCTTACTGGCTGTACCCGGGCGGCCTCCTGTCTGAGGTCGAGCTGCGTCCATCGCGGCACTGGGACTCTAAAGAAACAAATAGGTATGGGTACCTATGTAAGTCTTTGTCTACAAGTAGGTACCTACTTAGTTCAGTAGGTACCCTACCTATAGGTACTTTTACCTACCATAAGCTCAAGAAGGTATAATAGGTACCTAGGTAGGTAGGTACTTATTTTTGACAATGATGAAACAGGATAACACAATTAATTACGTAGGGTACCATATCAGCAATTAGGTATTAGGGAGAATGTAGAGTAGGTACCTACCTAGGTACTACTTTTATACCTACTCTTGCTAGGTAGGTAACCTACCTACCTACCTATTATTATTTTTTGTTACTTACCCTTCCGCCGTGTCCACGACGTGAAACCGGTCTATTTTCTTGGGCACCTGAAGACATAAACCGCTTTATCTTCGTTCTTTCTTGGTTCTTTCGTTGTGTGATATTTCGAAAAGTATTTGTGTATTGTATACGCGTTGTTGCCAAGACAACATCAGATTAGACTTATATACCGACCTAATATCGACTTGCCAAATTTTGTTGTCTTTATTTATTATAAGAGTACCTATAAATTTGCATACATTCTCTAATTGTAAAATTTGAAGTAGGTAACTAATTTCATCTTCAATAATTCTAAATTAGGTACCCATGTACTTTCCTAATGAATAAAAATTATTTCTCAAATATATTTTAAAGTCGTCTCGAAAAGGCGCGAAAAGAAAGAGAGTTAGGTTGAGTAGATTTCACGTGCAAATATTGAAGCAAGCAAAGTCTTCTTAGGATGTACGCAGAAGTAGGGCTGTTTACCTGTAGGTGGCACAACAATCGCTAACGTCACGTTTCATGTTTTGTTTGGGAGCCATTTGTAATTTTGTAACGACTGTCGACTGGCTACTCTTCGCGTGCCCTTATTATTTGTTGCTTCTAATTGCAGTTTTAGCGTAGAAATTAGGTTATAAGCTTTGAATCTCAAGTGTGAGTGCCTGCCCATTGTGATGGGCTATAATGTTCTGTGATAGTTTTTGTGCGGAACCCTCTTGTTGACAGCGTGTTTGGATTTGTGAGTAGCCGAAATGTCTAGCACAATGGACGACGAAGGAACGGGGACCCCGAACAAATCTCCCATCAAACGGCTTGGCTCAACTAGGAAACTACTCTTCTTTAACAGTAAGAACGTAGTTACTTCACTTTACAGACAGACAGTAGGTGCATACGAACCTAATCCCGGTTATATGTTCATGGTAGCATTTCCCCTCTGAGTTAGATGTAGCGCCACCGTCACCGCCAAGACCAAAGACCATTCTTTCATTTAAAAGCCGCCGCTCGGTTCTTGCACACCTGTCATTCGCTTTTGCTACATTTTTTATTAATTCATTATATAGCACGTTTGTCATAGTTGTCTCGTACCGGCTGTACATGCTGTATTTAAATGTCAATAATTAGATAGATCGGAGGTAGGTAAATTCCAAAACACCTCATTAAAAATAATAGAAATTCATGTCCTAAGTGGCGGGTACAGAGGCCCAGAAAGGATGCGCCTGGAGAATCACTTAATCCAAGCCTTCTTGGTTTATTAATAGTATTCACAGTGGCATCAAATATTGCCGTAGCGGTGGGTAGGCACGTTAGCGTGCGCCAACCGCCGTAGGCCTCATACCTATTTTTCAAGGCCAAGTCTTCGGACATGCATGAGGCTACCAAATGGTAAATACTCATTGGTATATACCTCCTTGTACAGAGTCTGTAAATTCAAGAATTCTTGTTAGGTGTCTGAAGGCAGTCTAAATCTGAAATTCGCAGACCGTGCAGAACATGTGGATAGTAGCGAATCTGAAAGGATCGTTTTGGAAAATATATCAACAAAAAATTGAGGACCTTCTTATGCGGCATCAATCTGAAAGTAATTGCTTGTGGAAACTTCACTTGCATCCAGACCTCCGTCTATTGAGATCGCCTTGCCCCAAACAATCACATTTAACTCAGTAACCATCTTCTTAGTTTATGTATATGTATGTACAATAATTAAGTTTTGAGTTGTAACTGCGCGGCGTGGTGTGATGAGGCAGCTTGTGGCTATTTTAATCTTCTGCAAGAAGTGTTCACGTGTAGACGTTAGCCTGGCTTGGGGCCAACACTGCCCTACCCCTGATGGCTCCCTCTACCCACGTGCCAGGTGTTGCTTACTCTATTTCACCTCATTGGTTCAGGAATTACGTATAGCACTCAGCTCACTTTTCTCACTATTGACTAGCTACCCGACCTTCGGGTCGCGTCGCGTCGCTTCAGTTTTCAGACCCGGCACGGTATACTTCTTGATGTCGACCCTTCTCCCGGCGCGGCGATGAAACAGTAACTTCAAACGAACACCTTCTCATCTGTTGAAGAAAAGTAGATCTTATATAAATGAGTGAGGGTTACACCCACTTATTTCCCCTCTCCCCTCTGATTAACATTTATAATTGCTGTCTGTGTACTCAACTGCAGGCCCCTAAATAACATTCGCCCCGTAAAATAAAATAATTACTCAGCTCGATATTTCGGTATTTCTTCTGAAACTTGGTTTTCGTGTGTGGAGCCTTGGGGAAATTTGGTGAACTATGGCTGATTGGAGATGAAAAATATCTTATATCAGGACCCATCAGGGTTTTCAGATTCGTTTATGTTGGGAGAATAGAAGCAGTGAAGACTGGAAATTTGAAGCTAAGGAGGGTTTTCTCGTATTTACTCTGATTGGGATGTGTCGTGATATAAAATGACCGGCCCCCTGCCTCGGGCGGCTCTCTTCTCCTCATGTTTTTATATTGCGTCACGGTTGGGAAGGTTTCCTGTAAGTAAACAGACCGCAGGCCGGGGGAGGTTGGCCTTGTGGGGTCAAGTTAGGGCGGATGAAAATGTCGGGTAAAATGCAGGTGTTGGTGCCAACGTAACCACGAAATGGGGGTTCTTTTTACAGTGGGAGAGCGGTCGGTCCAGTGCCTGACGGAGGCAGCATCATGTCAGTGTCAGTGATGTTGAGACCGTGATGGTGAATATAGCTTGGGTTAGGACTCGTGCCTAAATTCCAAAATTAGGTATCGGTTGTCTGCTTTAAAGCTCGCATTTCCGCTTGCAGTGGTGCTAGCTATTGCCGGGAGCCTTGATAGTAGGTTAGTTGCCTGACTCACCTGTGTTGTGGCTGCGTTGAAGTGCTGACTAGCCGTAGGTTGGCCGTGTGGCATGTAGAACAGTGTGCGGAATGTGTCAGTGTGGGGTTGTCACGACCATGCAGGAGCCAAACGGTGCTGGCTAAATAACCATGTTCCAGTGTATCATCCAGCAGCGTAATGGGCTCTTCCAGAGCCCTGAGCTCAAGGACGTATTTCCAGGTATAAACACTAAAATTCTACTCATCCACCCTATATGTTTGTGTTTAGGTAGTGGCAGCCGTACCTCGATTAGTTTACCTACCCTGTTTCAGCCCCCCCCCCCCCTTCCCCAAGTCAGATTTATTTATTTTTGTTTTTCCCAAACTTCATATTTGAGGTGCATCATATCACACGAATTACACAATCCGTGTATGATGATATTGATGATCTGATGATGACTACAACATATTATAGGTAATAATACAAACGCACTTTATCTTAACCTGTCCTTAGTACCCTTGGAGTGCTGGTTAATCGGAATCTATACTGTTTCCCACTGTTATTCTGGATTGGGTGCCCAGTATTTTCTTGGTTGTTGCCTGTTTTTCTTGGCTAATGAGTGGCCAAAGGAAGTCTGAAATAAGGCCATGGCGTCATCACTCATCAGTCATCACAGTGCGCTTCGTTCAACGCTAATTAAGCACTACCATGGTGATTACATGAGGAGTATGTACGAAGTACCACCCGGCAAGTAGAGTCAGATGTGACTTCTCTCGTCAACGAGATAACAGTCCCTTAAATTTTTCGCACTTTTTCGAAAGGGAGAAAACGGAATTTTCGCCAAGTATGAGACTGGATTGGAGGATTGCTCTATAATTTCACCTCATGGTGTGTCTGACAACCCTAGCTGGAGCATATATTCCGATACCCTGCCTTTATCATTATTCTACAGTCAAGATTGCATTTTGTTTCCTTCTTTCATAGTTCTAATATAAAAGAGCTGGGATAGTAGTTGCTCTTGGAAGGACTTTATGACCCCCCGCAGCTCTCCGGCAATAACTTTCTATCTTCTATTTGTGTCGAGCTCTATTTTATATGGCTAGCCCGAGTTATAAATGGAACAGACTGCATTGTTACCATGAAAAACGGATAATTAACTGCATCCTCGGCTATTAGCGAGGGCGTGAGACCGGTTTGGAGTAAGGTATTGTGTCTCTGATATTGTCCTTAGCTGGAGGATATAAAAGCAACTAAAGCAAGTGGCTAGTCTGGGCTACTTGTGATTTCCCACCCGTTCCGGCTGCTTCCAGCGCATTGAAGAAAGACCACCAAGTTAGTGTTTAGTATGCAAATTTGTATAGAGGTGTTTATGATGACCGGAAGCTGTTAGCAGGGTAACGGGTTGCCCATTCAAATGCTCTCGCTTCACTGCCAGAACCCTCTCATCTCAACTTATTTCAACATTACTTACTTACCTTCAGTTTCTCTGGACCGAAGTAGTATTGAGCCCTGCCGCTTAGATAGGTTCGACCGTTCTCCTGGTGAATTTTACTTTTCCATGATTCGGGAAAAACTGCTGCGTCCGAATGGCCCTTCTGTGTATCGGTCACGAAAAAGGGAACTTTGTCTCACACTATAGGTGTTTCATCAGGGTGTTTCATTTATTTGATGTTAGAAAGGGGATGGTCTTCAAAAGACGTGATGTGTTTATGGCGGCGATTTTTGTGGCTGTCTTTGGAGACAATTTTTATTAAGGAGTGCATTATTGGCCCTTTCTGCTAAATAGACTACTTGAACTGGGGGCGAGGGGTTAACCACTCGTTTGGAATCTCTTGGAAATCTTTATGAAATCTCAGGGAATCTTGGAATTTTTTTGGAGTGGTTATCCCTTCGGGGTTCATCTTTCTATGAATATCGTTGGAAATCTTTATGGAATCTCTAGAGTGGTTACCCCCTCGACTGGGGGGTCTGGTTCGAGTCCCAGACGACTCAGACGAGCATTTTGTAGGTAAACTGCATACAGGAAGCCCCGCGCCCCGGCGGTTTTTACTCCCTTTATAACGAAGTACATGAGGGTAGGGATTGGTCCTTATCCTTAGAAAAAATGTAATGTATTGTTGGCCAATGATGGATGGAAAGGAGGGGTGAATACTGGGTGTCTGGTTAGGGGTTGTTGGCTGCCTTGCCTGAGGGCTATGCGGGTGGATACTTCATCTATCATACATCGTGCTCATTAATGCAATGAATTGTTTAATTCAATATCCAGTATGAAGAGCTGGGGGTGATATTTGAAGATGGATTTAGCAGAGATTGGGGTGAATTAATTGCTCCTCGTCCATAGCTCTTGAGGCTTATTCTGGTGTATAGTTCGAAACAAAGGTACCGAAAACTCTCAGATTTGTAACTTTGGTGTCACGTCTTCTGTTCTATTTTGTAATAGCTTTGACCGACATAGACTAATAGATTTTGGTTTTGCCCTGATGTTTCTGTGTGTATGTGCGAATATTTGTGTGGTCTGCGGTCCGTTATGGATCTAGCGCTGTGTGCTGGAAATAGAGATATGCCTGATAAGTAAGTAAGTAGTATGGAAACCGTGAATCCGGCGTTGCATTTTTACACTTTATTTTGCTTGTATTCCCCTTATAAGTGACGTTCGGCTGAAGATTAAATTTTCCTTTAACGTATACCTCCATCTATCGTCAAACTCGTACTTGCATATCACGAAAAACTTGAACGATGCCCGTGGCTCTTGCGAGGTGCTAGCGCAGTGCTCCATACAGTAGCGTGGTATTCTATTATTATTCTTTCTCCGGAAGGTCAAAAGAGCTTGAACTTCCGGTGTTATTTTTATCAAGCCATTGAGCACTGATAACCCGAGCTGTGACCTGCATCCACTCATGATTCCCATTCATGCACAGCACTAGATCTCCCTTCTGCTGTTGTTGTTGTTCAAGTGGTGTGCAGACTCGGGCTTACGAAATCAAGAAATCGAACCTACTCCAGACCTAGGACCACTGTTTAGGAACTCATTGAAATAGCAGTTCTCTCTACCATCATAGTAATTCCTCTGACAATGATTTAATGTTGATCCGTTTGACCCTTGAACTCATAATACATGTGCATGTATAATAGCAATAGCAGAGATATGGTTATCGATAGCGGGCGTGTGGCATATGTTATTTCTTGTTGTGAGGTCTGGGTCAAGGTGACTGACCTATCTCCAGATCCTCTGGTCCATTCAAACACTGCCTTTTTATTTCTCCTGTGTACCACCACGCTATTTTACATTTCAGGGGTTAAGAGTAACAGACTGATTCGGGGTGTGGAGGTAATTGGATACCCCCTTAATTCAATGGATGTTATTTTATTATTGTTATGAAATAGGGTAAATAGCTATAGGTGAAACCATTTCCCCATCTGTCGTGCAGCACAGCCATCCAGCTAGATCACGCTGCTATCGGTGTTGCTTTTTTAATGAAATTATTTCGTTAAAACCTGGATATTATTTGTAGTATTATCTCGACAACCTGAATTTGGGCCTAAGGTTCGCACTTGCACCTCCATAGGTATATGTAAGGCAGGTCGCCAGCTGTTGGCAAGATGATTAGTTTGGATCACCTGACCGTGTGTGATTGCGACCGGCACATGTTGGCGTTGTGACTCACCGCCTGTGGGGGTTCATTATTTTTAGGCCTTCTTTCTTTTCTTTGTTTACTTTCAACCGCCGGAATATATTTTTAGCCAAGGAAAATTAATGCGGTCAAGAAAAAGCAACGGTATCAAGTTCCTTAAGGTACTTCACATACGGGCCCATGGATGGGACCTTCCGTTGTAGGTAGTAAGAGAGCCTGGCCTGGTGTCGACCGTTAGTTAGACCTCTGAGATGTATCATTATTACTGAGTGCAGCGTGCTGTAATCCCCACGTACATAGCCACTTCGTGCTCAGCTATACAACCATCGGGGCACAAAGGAAACGAAAACGAACACACTCACGCTATTCTAGTATTATTCACAATAGTGAGGAGGTAGTTCGGAACCCAAACAATAGTCTAATTTGCCCTCAATTCAACGGGGAGCGGGGGATTGTCTATACTCTCTATAGCAACAGGCGCCTGGCCGTCTGCTACGAGAGACCGAGACTGGAGAGAGGCCGTTGTCATGGTGATTCTGCCAGCAGCATTCATTCCAGCCTGCTTCCTTTGGCTCCGAACTGAAGCTGCAAATCCTCTAACTCACCCTGATTTTGCTGTGATAATAAAACGCTGAGCTTAGTAAGTAGATGCTACGATTCGGCACAGAGTTTTTTCATAATACGATACATCGATATTGCTTTTGAGCATTATAAAGGTTGTCGACTGCTTTGAAATTCCGGTTTAAAGGCTTCATTACATGCAATTTTGAAGTCCCGGGTATTGGATAGGTTGAACAGAATGGGGCAGTGGGGCTGTTCTCGTCTTCAGTACGCTGATGTATGAATGATGAATCACCATGTGGTAGCTCGAAAATGGTTATTCACCAAGTTGAACTTCTGCGTAACAGGGTTTTGTATTTCATGTAGGTAATAAGGTTTTTGAAATTTTTGGACCTGAAGCTGCTGAAGTTAGGTCTGAACCCTGCCCCATTATCACTTAGTCATCACGGTGGTTTAGTTCCCCGGAATGAAGGTCATTTTTTGGAAACTACATTTTAGCGTATACTCTGGGGACCAATGGGGTAACCACTCCAGAGATTTCTTGAGATTGCATGAAGATTTCCAAAGATTTCCTGAGATTCTCAACGAGATTCGTGGAAAGATGTACCCCGAAGGGTTAATAACTCCAGAAATTCCCAAGATTCCCTGAGATTTCATAAAGATTTCTAATGATTGCCTGAGATTCCCAACGAGATTCCTAACGAGATTCTTGGAGTGGTTAACCCCTCGCTGGGACTTGTAAATTCCTCGGTAAATTCATACCGGATGTCTGGAATTATTCCAGAATAGAGATATGTACGCTTAAGCATCAGTACCCGAGATCGGTTATGAAAGTGCCCGAGTAAATGCTTTTTCCCTCATTCAAAGTTTTCTAAGGGGAAAGGCGCAGAGGATGTTGCCTTGTGGCCGCGATATCCCCAAAGAGCATGCACCCAAAAGTTTAACCAAATCGATATAACCTGTGCCCGTCACAGTTCATGCTATGTTGATTTCAGGATTCCATGAGTTATTTGTTCTATTCTATCATGTTACATGTAATGTACGTGTACATTAGGAATACTCGGTATCAAGAGAAAAGGCGTGATTTGTCCTGCACCAAAAAAATCCTTATCTTGCGAGGCTGAAGTCGCAGAAACCTCTTTTCCAATAGTAACGCCCACTTGAAAAACTCAACTGATTGTGGGATTACACAAAATACGGAAAACTTCAGGGGAAATTTAAACAGATATTAAATTTATCAAAAATCACGCCACTCTCCATCCACCAGATTCAAAGTAGCGACAATGATAATTGAAGTAGTATTGTCGGTTTGGTCCGGGCGGTGCGGGCTTGTGCCGAGGGCGCTTCCTCAAGACACAATGGGCTCGGAAGTGGTGAAAGGCCGGACGGTGATTTTATTTGTCCGGCAAATGGAAACTAGTCGACCCCGATCCTGAGAAAGGAATTAAATCGTTCCAGTGCCATATCCAGGGTTTCGTCTCTGTGCAGATGGAAGTGTGGACTGATGGAAAAGTGAAACTTGATCTGAGTGTATCTGCAGTATTCACCTATTATTATGCGAATATTGCGAATGCCAGTGCGTCGACTATAGTTGGAACTGGATGGCACTTGGTAGCCTATACTTAGTCCGAGCAGAACCTGGGAGTGGGGGGTGGGTGCATTTTGCATTTTCTGTGACTATATTATTAGGTGATGAGGAGAGCCTTCCAAGGATCCCTCGTGGATTGCATTTTTAGGAAACGAATAGACTTTGCTGTGTAGTGCCTATGCATGTAGGCGCGCGAGGAAAATATTGGGGCTGATATAGTGGGTATACTTACGGGCATTCCTTTTATAGGGGGAGTTTCTGCGGGCCTTTGGATTTCTGCGCATTATTGTGTGACTTTCCGTCCTTGCCCAGGGGCTTTGCAATGGATTGCTGGCGAAAGCCGAGTGTTCGCTTACCAGTCATCAGATCCATAAAGTAGCTGTGAAGCTAGTTAGAGTCAGGTAGATATCATGTTGGATGCTCAGTGAGTACCTATACTTCATGATTTGGGGGCCACAGACGAAAGTGCGAATTCATTTAGCATTGTACCCCTAAAGGGTTCAATAATCCATAACTCAGGTGTTTTGTAGTATTCATGATGTCGCTGATGTGATTTTATGGAGGATTGTGTGGGAGATCTGGCCCATATAATCCCTGTCGCGGGCTTGCAACGTCACTATTGATTCCACAGCCAGGCTCCAGGCAGAGTGGTAAGGACGAGAAGACCCTCAACAACACGAGAACCCCGTTCGTAGTCCTGCCTTCTTAATCATTACTCGGAATCGCTTGTTTCCACTGCAACTTTCCTCGGGAAAATGCCGGGCTCATTCATTCTTACGAAGTTTACCTTGGTTTGCATTGAATTTGATTGTAGTAGGTACCTACCAACCAACATCGATGCGATCGATGTTTTTTTTATCCACTCAAGCTGTGTAAGAACCGACGTTTTACTTTCGCCCCTTTTCGTTTACTGGAAAAGTCCTTACTAATAATGATTTCTACGTAAAATTACATGGTTTTTCTCTGCCACTTTCGAGAGAGTTCCCACTGATCCAGTACTAAAGCATCTCTCCTTATCTGACAGCACAGAAAAATGAAAAGTCGGCATGGAGTTCATTCATCCAAAATTTGTTTGGATCCAGCCGTAAATCTGACTGAATGTCAATCACGTGCTCATATGAATAATATACTTAAAACCGAAAATGTAGGTGGAACTGCGTATCCAAAAGAAACAACCGCTTTCAACAAAACAATAGCAAGTGGGAGGTTTGGGCGGTTTTAGTGCCACACACACACACAGTGCCTCTACTCTAGTTTAGCTCTTCCATTAGTAGGTATACCCTATTATAACCCATATGTGACCTCCCATTAATCAGGTTACCTCATTCTTTAAGGTTAAAATCTTCTGATGTTAAATTTTTTTTTACCTTTCATCAGTGGGTGGCTAAAACATCAAAACGCCGCAATGGTGACTACATAGATTTTGGACACTTAACAGGCCTGACATAATCGTCACTACCGTAGAAAAATTAGAAAAGTGATTTTCTGTCATCTTCATTACTTTTTTTTGTTGACAATTTTCATCCTATAAACATAAACATACACTTACCCCTATAAACCAAGTGGAGGTATCCAGTGCTTTGGTTCATTAGATTTCTGTTCTCCCCTCCCGAGTCTTCAGAATCGAGATTTATAATTTCTCCATGAAACTTCGTAGGAAGGAGTGCTTTTATTCCATAACTCAGTACAATCAGCACTATTTTCTTTGTTTCGGTGCCAGAGTAATATCTGGTGAAAGTAATAACATTGGGAGATGAATTGAATCGGCTACTTGGCTACCCCTGAGTGTAATTGTTTAGTTTAACGGTTTGGCGCTTTGTTAATAGTAGGAGTCTGGTTCGTATCAGCGGCTGGGCGTATTTTTAATGCTCACTGTTCAGTTCTGTTGGGCCTTCGGGACTTTTCCCTGGCTTCGAAGGCTTGAAATCACATGTGATAAATCCGCTAGTCGCTTATTTACCGTTAGACGGGATGGATGATTCCAAAATCAAAGGTAAATGAAATCAGCGATACTTGCCTGTTAACTTGTGTATATGTGCTTATAATGTGCCGAAGTACAAGAATAACTGCTCGCATATGTTCAGCGTTCTCATGTCCAAATCCGTGGTTAAACTTTCGGATAAAATAGTTGCAGGTTGATGGGTTTGTTTTCAGTTCGCCGAGGGGGTAACCACTCCAGGGACTCCTTGAGATTCCATAAAGATTTCCATAGATTCCCAACGATATTCATAGAAAGATCAACCCCGAAGGGGTAACCAATCAAAAAAAAAATTCCAAGATTCCCTGAGATTTCATAAAGATTTCCATTGATTCCCAACGAGATTCCCAACGAGATTCCTGGAGTGGTTAACCCCTCGCAATTCGCTGAATTTTTCTTTGCGAAGTTTGATATTTACCTACCCACGTTTTATCTCATAGTGAGAAATTCGTATGTGTTGGATTGCAGTAACTGCGATCTGATAAGAGTGATACAAACTTTATGTTGGGGCGTTCCATCAGTTAACGTAACCAAGTCAATCCACTCGAGTTCATGTATTACTTGCTTATTTTTCAACGAAAACATTTCTAGGATAGGTCGTAAATTGTAGGGTTTTTAAAATAATTGTTTTAAATCGTGTACCTACAGTTTAATATCTGTGCACATGATGGAGTTTTGTGAAGCTTGTGAAGTTTACAATGTGTTCATCCTAACTTCGGCCATCCTGGCTGATGAGAATCACAAAAAATGTCTAGGTAAGTGCGTATGCTGCTGTGCACAACTTCATCAACTCTTGACGATGGCGTTGGCAGACACATAAGGCTGTTGCCGAGGGGGTAACCACTCCAGAGATTCCTTGAGATTCCATAAAGATTTCCAAAGATTCCCAGCGATATTCATAGAAAGATGAACCCCGAAGGGGTAACCACTCCAAAAAATTCCAAGATTACCAGAGATTTCATAATGATTTCCAATGATTCCCAACAAGATTCCCAACGATTGGTTAACCCCTCGGCTGTTGCTGATTTCATGGTATCCATGGTGTCCAGTATTGATTGCACGATGACACTGAAAAATTGAAAATGTTCCTTCTGGTTCGTGACGGGTTTAGTCTCCCTATCTCTCGTTTTTCATTTGTGTTTCTTCATTGGTTTTTATTTGATCAGAGTAGCGATTGCAGGCTGACTATATAGGGGAAACATATTTAGGAACATGCATGTGTGTTACAAATGAAAGGTGCTCTATAAGTCTACCAACACTGCGCACGCTAATCTCTTGGTAACGATCTCGTGAAGTCATTACAAGGCAGTGAACTGTTTTGTTCTGTATACTCGTATGTACCTAATACCTATCTTATATTTGAGTTCTCCACAATATTGCTGTGGTTAGGTCCCGTTATATGTCTTTTATTTGCCCCACTACGTTTTAATTAAAAAATACAAATAAAAATATTGAAATAAATACCTACTCAAAAACTGAGTGGAGATAGGGCCCTGTAAGCTGTGCATTCTTATGCGGAAGCGCCGCTTCAAAATTGTCTACGGAAAGGCAAATTCAGCATTTTCCTATCTGGCCCCCTTCCTGTATTGCTGAGAAACGTAATGTGAGTCATCGTCTACAAATCAGCTATGTGTCAGCGATAGTTGTCCTCTTCCCCTCTGTAAGTCAGAGGGCCCCCGAGCTCCCCTTCGGCTTTGCCTTACAACCCCGACAGCATTTAAATTCTACTCTTGACTTCTTTACGGTATGACACTCACACAACGTGGAACACGCCTCGTCCAGTTAACTAAGTTACTTTGGAGGATGGAAGGATGGAATTGGAAATTTGTCCCTCCTTTAGGGGTTAGAGAGGTTAGAATTAATTAATCCTGTCACTTGACTCTTCTCTGCATGTGTCTGTAGTGTCGTACTTTCTGTATGCTACCCTTCAATTCGCGAGTGTCAGTGTTTTCGACATACCTACGTATTTGGAAATAAAGAATTCATGCGAGGGGGTAACCATTCCAGAGATTCCCTGAGATTCCATAAACATTTCCAAAGATTCCCAACGATATTCATAGAAAGATGAACCCCGAAGGGGGAACCACTCCAAAAAATTCCAAGATTCCCTGAGATTTCATAAAGATTTCCAATGATTCCCAACGAGATTATCAACGAGTGGTTAACCCCTCGAATTCATACCTTTTTCCCATATTCTACGCAGTTAGTTTACAGGGAAGCGGGTATTGTGGAAAGTGCAGAAAATTGATGTTTGGATTTTCATTAATTGAAAATAAAATGAAAGTGTGTCTGATGTAAAAAAACTTCTAAACTGGACGTATAAAACTAATAATTTCTGTATTTCCACATCCTTAATTGCGCAACAACAACCGAGGAACTGACGGTTAAGGGGAGCTTGCGAGGTACGCAGCTGTTGAGGTAGTTCGATATGTACTACTACAATTTATTCCATTCGGAATAAACAAACAACAAACAACAAATTTTTTACAAATATTTAAAAATTGCTGAAAACCAAGTTTGCTGCTGATATTGGAAGAAAAAATAATTGCAAAAGGATCGCTGTTGTCTTCGCTTTACTTTGATATATTTTTCGCTGCTCAATTTTTTGATTAATTCTTCTCTTCGTTCCCTGTGCTGGTGAGCTCGTTCCATTCCTTATTAGATCTGAATAGTTAGCAGTTAGAAGTTAGTTAGAGGAAAGGATAGTTAGAGAGACAGGTTATTTCATTATTTCCATCGGAATAAACAAACTAAAAATTGCTGAAAACCGCGTTTGTTGCTGATATTGGAAAAAATAATAATTGCAAAAAGATCGCTGTTGCTGTGAGCTTCACTTTGATATATTTTTATTCGCTGCTTAAATTAACTCTCTTCGTTCCCTGTACTGATGGCCCCGTTGACCAGGACCCGTGCTGTGTCCAATGCAGTTTCGTTGCAAGAAGTTGCAGATCTTCAGGCCCAGCTAGAGCGCTTCAAGAGGGAACAACTTCAACTTCGAGCCCAGCTGGAGAGAGTCAAGAAGGAGAACCTTCAACTACGGTCTCGTCTGCGGGAGTGTCGTATATCTCCCCTCGTTTCTTCTTCCCAACCACCTTCTGTACTAGCTCCTTCTTCTCGACGTGCCTCATCTTCTTCTGCTTCCCAACCACCTTCTAAGCCTGTCCCTTCTCGACGTACCCCACCTTCCCGGGTGTCCTCTGCACCTGCCCATCGTGCTTCTCAACATTCCCCATCTTCCCTACCACTTTCTACTCAGGTGCCACCATCCTGGCCATCTTGCCCCTCTAGTCTTGGTTTCTTGGCGTCACCTCCTTCTCAAAATCCCCCATCTTTCTTCCAACGACCTGCCACCCAGAATTCGCCATCCTGGCCATCCCTCCCATCCAGTCTTGGGTTCCTTAAGTCCCCATGGCAGACTCCACCACGGCGCCATCGCTTCTCTCCCTCTCACGCACATCCCCGACCTTCTCTGTCCACTCAGAATTCGTTTCAATCGCTGGCAACATCTAATAACGTTTCTTCTTACCAAACACCTCCAGAAGCCCCCCAGTCTCCTCAGGCCCCTCTGTCCCTCCCGATCAGGCGACCCGTGAAGAGTACTCCTTCTTGTCGTATCTCAAAGAAGAGGAGTGTCGTGGTGATCGGCGACAGCCACGCGCGAGGCTGTGCAGATCTTCTACAGGAGGCGCTGGGTTCCCAGGTAGCTGTAACGACGACACTAATGCCCGGAGCTCCAGCATCGCACTTTCCAGGCCTCATCAAGTCAGTTGCCAGCTGGTCTTCTACAGAAGATGTCATCGTCGTCGTTGGAGGAACCAACCGGTGCCGAGAGTATCTCCCAGTCTACGAGCAACGTCTTCGTGCGGTCCTCCCTGTTGTACCCAATCCTGTTTTCTTCGTTGAAACCCCGCATCGCTACGATGAACCGTTCCAGAACAGCGACATCAACAAAGCAAACCGAGTTGTGGACAGCATCGTCGCGGGATTCCCTAACGCTTCACGATTTTCGCTCCAAGGCTTAAACAGAAGTCACTACACGAGGCACGGGCTGCACCTCAACCACCGAGGGAAGCGTGTTTTATGTTCACAGGTTGCCGCTGGCCTGAAGGCTTTTTTATGTTGACCTTGTCCCTTCCTTCATTATCAAAATTTAATTTCCAATGCCCCCATTTTACAAATTCTTTCCTTTCAAATAACAATAATAATAATCCGCGAAAGTCACGAGGTTCATCTAATCTTAATATTCTTTCTCAAAATATTAGGTGCTTTAAAAATAAAATAAATGACTTAGATATTCTCGTGGCAGGTCAAAATTTTGATATATTATGCTTCACAGAACATTGGTGCAAGGAAAATGAAATAAATAAAATTAACATTCCCGGTTACAGCATTGCCTCTCATTTTTGTAGGTCAGTTAAAATTCGAGGAGGGTCTTGTATTTTTGTTAAAAACAATTTGCAATATAAAACGCATTCTATTAAATGCAAAGAATCCCTTTTCGAAGCAGCAATGATATCTATTCCCGAAACGAATATTTATATTATTAGTATTTATAGATCCCCTAAAGGAACTGTAGGCGATTTTGATTTCTTTCTAACCTCTTTAGATGAGCTATTGACACAAATTAGGACGAAACAGTGCAAAATTATTCTTTGTGGAGATTTTAATGTAGATAGTTTAACTGATTCGTCTTACAAATGTAAACTCTTTGACCTTTTTGCGACTCACGGCCTTGAGTCTCTTGTTTCTACCCCTACAAGAAAAACATTAACTTCTGCAACATGCATTGATTATATGGCCTCAAACTTTTTAAGCTCAGAAAAATTGTCTGTTGTTGAGTTAGGACTCTCGGATCACTATGGTATTTTGTTGGAGATTCCTCGCCTAGATCTCAATACTAAAATTATTCGATCTTGGACTCGTTCTTTTACTTCCGAAAGATTAGAAAATTTTCAGCAAGCTCTGCAACAATCTGATTTAAACCCTAATTTAGAATTTTCTACCTTCTATAAAAAATTTACCTCTCTTTCTGAACAACACTTCCCACTAAAACGAAAATGTGCAGAAAGTATTCGGAAACCGTGGGTAACTCCGGGAATTAAAAAAAGCAGTAAACGCCTTAAAGAACTCCACCGCCTCCGAAAATTTAATAATACGAATGAAATTTGTTCTCTCTACCGGAAATATAAAAAAATATACAAAAAAACTATTAGTCTTGCCAAAAAACTATCCAATGATGAGTTTATCCTTTCGTCTCAAAGCAAATCAAAAGCAATATGGCAAATTGTTCGCAGTGAGACTTGTCAAATCACACCACCCTTAGCCAAAATTACAAAAATTCTTCAAGACAATGGCCAACCTTTTCCAAATGAATTACTTTTATCTGAACATGTCAATAACTACTTTACGTCCATTGCTGCTTCGCTTGTTTCACAACTTCCAGTAGGCCCTGCCCCTCAAATAATTAACCGTGTAGCATACTCTTTTACTCTTGAGCTAACCACAGAATCGGAAGTATGTAAAATAATTAAGGAATTGAAAAATAAGCTAACACCTGACCTTGCTGGAATTTCCGTGAAAATTTTAAAACAGTGCGCTTCAGAACTCGCTCCCGTTCTAAAAAATTTGATAAACTTTTCTTTTGAGCACGGACTTTTTCCAGACGAATTGAAAATAGCCAGAGTAGTTCCCATTTACAAAGGTAAAGGTGCAGCTAGCAATGTTATTAATTATCGACCAATTTCAATCTTACCGGCGCTATCCAAAATTTACGAATCAATAATTTACAGGCAGCTGATTTTCTATGTCACAAAATATAACATAATAAATTCAAATCAACATGGCTTTTTACCGGATCGTAACACTGAGTCAGCTATTTTAGACTTTACTGAAACTATTATTTCTGCACTAGATCAAGGAGAGTATGTCACCGGAGTTCTGTTAGATCTTTCTAAAGCTTTTGATACTGTTGATCACGATATTTTACTTATGAAACTTTTCTCCATTGGCGTTAGGGGAACGGCATTAAATTGGTTTCGCTCTTATTTGAAAAATCGACAGCAATCTGTTGAAGTCACTACACTGGATAAAACCTCAAATACCCTTGTCCAAACTTTATCTTCCCTCAAACCTATCAAAATCGGTGTTCCACAAGGTAGTATTCTTGGTCCACTTCTCTTTTTAATTTACATTAATGATTTACCTACCGTTATGAATCCTCTTTTCGCAAAAGCTGTTCTATATGCCGACGATTCGAATGCAATTTTCCACCATAAAAATTTTTCAGACCTTCAACAGATTGCTCAAGAAAGTCTAGATAACCTCGTGGCTTACTTTAATCATAATAAAATGTCTGTAAATGTGCAAAAAACACATGCAATTAATTTTTCATTACGAGGAAGTCGAATTCGGCCCCTTCTTCAATTAAACAACAATGACATTGCTTTTGAGACGTCTTCACGATTTCTAGGTGTCCAGCTAGATGAACACCTAAATTGGCATCAGCATTCGCAAAACCTTCGGTCTAAACTCGCTTCTGTTTGTTTTACTCAAAGAATAATTTGTAACTCGTGTTCTCCGTATATCGCACGCATCACTTACTTTGCCTACTTTCATTCAATTCTAAGTTACGGAATACTTTTCTGGGGAGGTGTCAAACAGAATATTGAGCCAATTTTAAAAATTCAAAAGAGATGCATAAGAATCATGGCTAAAGTGCCACCGCGTACTTCTTGCAGGTCACTTTTTCAGAAATTCTCTATTCTCCCTGCTCCTTGTGTTTACATTTATCAGGTATTATTATTTGTTCGCGAACACCCAGAACACTTCCCTCTTAATTCAAACTTTCACTCTTATAAAACTCGGTCGTGTTCAAATATACATGTAGGCAAATTTGCTACCTCCCTTCGTTTGAACAGTCCTCCGATTTTAGGTGTTCGTCTATATAACGCTCTCCCGGTTGAAATTAAATCTGAAGAAAGTTTAACGATTTTTAAAAAATTGCTAAAATCATATTTACTTGAAAATGTTTTTTATAGTTTAGAGGAATTTCTAAATTTGTAATTTAACTGGACAACCAGGCGTTTTATACTTTAGTTCCACCTATTTTTGGTGGGACAAGGTCAACAAAACGTAAAAAGAAAAAGAAAGAAAAAGAAAGAAAAATACAAAGGCTTGGCAGGCAACTCAACAAGTCTTCATCTCGATAAAGCTATGGGGGCTTGTCGCCCCAACCTTTTGCCCCCATGCTTACCTTACCTTCGCTACGTTTTGGATTTCCATTTTAAGGACCCTTTCATTCTTATGCCTGTGATTTATACACAGCCCCTTCCACTCCTTTGCCTCCCCGCTGGGGTTCTTATTTCCATCGAAAATCTGTAACTTCACGCGGCTATTGAAATGCTATGCTTACCTCCCTCTACCATCCAGAAATACTTGTTTCTTTAGTGCTGTCTGGTATGAGACCTGAATCTGAATATCTGTCGTGTTACCCCGAACGGTGTGGGATCCAATCCTGTTTTTGATGATTGTTCAGTCGGTCTTGCTAGTGATAGAGGTAGCCTTTGATTCATATAGCGTGGGTCAAGCGTGATCAGACAGAATTAGAATTGCATTGTACCAGAACCCTAATTTTACTGATGGATGGTGGTTTCCGGTGAGTCACTGTGTGAGACCCTCGCCGCTCGCGCTGTTCCAGTTCTGGCAGTATTTGCTATCGCCATCCCACTAATTCATCCAATAGAAGTCACTGAGTTAGTCACCATTGCTCATTGCGGGTAACCGCACGCAGATGCGGATACGCTTCTGTGGCTCAATGCGGCTCAAGTACATCAACTACGGGACAGTGGGTCACTGAGAAAATAATTCTGAGCCGTTTGAATCATGTTATATTATGTTACCGTCGTTACCTATATTTAAGTCTTTGTGTATGTAGTTCAATGAAATTACCACCATTCTTATAGCTGCAGTGAAGCCTATGTAATGGTGTGTAGATTAATATTGTTAACGGCTGAGCTACGATATAGTTCAGATCAGCCTGCTGGACCACTTTTGGGTCTTCAATTTATTTTCCTGTCACTATAAATCAGTGTGAGAGATCTATTAAGTTATTGTTATTTGTTAGTAATAGCCATTACACCCGCTGGCACTGCCACGGTCGTTATCTGCGAGTAATATCTTGATAACGTGGGATTGGCCACCCATAGAGTAACCAAGGAGCCGGCGCCCGAGTAGGTATAGGATATACGATAAGGTACTCTGTTGTGCCTCAGTTTTGGCCTGTTTCCGTATTCGTTTTAAGGTATGTATCCGTTCGGGGTATTTTACCTCCAAGCTTAAAGATATTCAACGTAAGAGAAACGAAAAATCCTTCGTTAAAAATGAAAATAGCCTCTGGAAATGTAAGGGGGTGTTTTTATTTAGATAAAAGGGAATAGAAAAATAATGCGGATATGAGCTCTGAAGGAAGTGTTTGGGAGGGGGCGCTGTGAGTCATGCTGTTCCGGGGCTATGTTTAGCCCTCCGCCCTCCGCCCTTACAGTCATATATGGGGGGTCCGTTAACGATAATGGTCTATCCAGCTTTTCTGTTTCGTTTCATTTGGACTGTTTATGGCTTGCGATGATGTGAAATTGTCTGATATTTCTACCGTATTTTATGAAGTAAGTATCGTAGAAAATGGAGACTGATCCTTGGTTTTGGTACAATACTTACCAGCAGTTCTGAGTACATACGGATAAGCTTGGTTTTCATATAATTTAGAGGGGATACTTATCACTCGTACGCCTGCGTCAAAATCCACCATTCAATTCAGAAAACTACGCTCTGTCGCAGAGCATTTTCATTTGAATCCGGTATCCATCCAACCAGGCCGTTATAATGTGCAGTAGGTGTATACAGAGTGGTAAGTACACAGACCACTGACTGTAGAGCCCCACCGAGTCTTGGAGCCATAGAGTGGAATAAATGCGAACATCGTGACCAGCATATTTGATCTGTGTCCTGGCTTCTGTTTAATGTCTGAGTATAGGCTATACTTCGAGCTCTGTTGTCACTAGTCTGCGATTCCACAGAATACTAGATATACTTGTACATACCTATAACAGCGCATAACGTAGTTTTCCGCCTTCACATTGATGACATATTTGGAAAATCTATTTTTTGTCCCCCGAGGACCTGAGTGGGAACCAAGGAAGAATCGAGTGTTATGATTGGTCGAGTCTAATGTCAGACCATCACTAATGGTGGCATACTGGTAGTGTCCCAACACACTGAATATATTACAAAGACGCGTCGCGAGTATTTTTTTTTTTTTTTTTTAAGTTGATTAATTGACGATTGTAATGATGGATGGGTTTGATCGTTACAGATATCCGTATGCAGCTCGGGGAGCAGCTGCGGTGTCTGGATGTACGGATGGAGGCGCAGGTGGCGCTGGTAGCCGAACTTCAGGACTATTTCCGCCGCCGTGCTGAAGTCGAGCTTGACTACTCAAAGAACCTCGACAAACTTGCCAAAAGCCTGCAGCTAAGGCACAAGGAACAAAAACAAAAGTAAGAACTTTAGTTACGAAGTCGTTTTAATTTGTAACTTGGACACCAAGTCATCTGTCTCACCAGTCCCAAGTGATTTCATATTGATTAACATAGCATGTGTGTCGTGTTTACAGGTTAGAACAATACGAAGCTTTTCTTTTTCTTTCCTTACGCTTCTTAAATGATTAAAATAAGTCTTCATCAAGAAAGCGATGTAGTGTGTTGGTTGCGATATATATGTACTGACACAATTATACAAATAGCAAGAAACTGAAAAAAAAAACCTGCATTTAAGTGTTTCTGCCTTGAAATGCAGCGGCAAAGCATGGAACAAATGATGATAATTTCGAATAAATTACTATAGCGGTGATGTATCACTCGTTATCTATGGTACGGCACATAATTAGTTGATCATTGATTGGCTCCTTCGCATTCTCCGGTTGTAAGGCAATATCTAGGAACTGCAGTTGTCTTTCTCGCGTGACTTATTCTCGCCCATTTATCTCCCTCGCACACATGGTCGCGCAAGGGCGGCCGGGGCCACCCTCCCCAGCCTTGTCGTCCTTCTACTTCCTATTCCTGCCCCCAGCAAACATCCACGATTCACTATTATTACCACCCCTTACTACAGTCAAGGGGTTGTATATGACAAAACTTTGCAGACTAAAATTGTAGGTACCACAGGGAGGAAAAATCTTACCACAACAGGTATTTTAACCTCAGGTTTCGATGCTGCCACTGTAGAATGGCACTTTGTTTCCTAATGCATTGTTGTGTTTTCAGGCGCGAGCAGTGGCCATTGTTTTCCAGCTACTCATGTTGGCAGCAGTTGGTGACGCAGACCAAGAACCTGAGCCGAGACCACGCCGCGCTTAGCGAGGTCTATTCCACTCATCTGGTCAGCAGACTCGGGCAAGTCATGGAGGATGTTCAGCGTATTTACAAAAGGGTACCTATCTCTACCTAACATTTTTTTAACAAACAAATGATCAGGTTATAAGAGCCTAGTAGGACCATTACAGTCTACTGAAATGGCAGGACTTACTCTTGCAGATAGTGCGTTTCCGTCACCCATAACAATAACTTAGCGATTTTTTTCTCTCTCTTGTTTGGAATGATATAAAATTCCCTCCTTAGTGTTGACGTGTATGTAACGCCCTAGGGGAGTACTGAGTAATTAGCCCAATTTCCCATTGTTTTTGCAATTTCCCCCGTTCCGCTCTTTCGAAAAAACTGCTGAGAAGTTGAATTCTTACGCTTTGGTGAAATTTGTAGCCTGCAATTATGACTGATTTCAGTGTCGTGAAATTGGGTATGAAACTCATGAAGAAATGCTCCGTGTTCTGCATGAACTGCACACCACTATGAAGACATACCACGCGTACCAGGGCGAGTTCCGGCAAGCTGAGAACAAGCTCCGCTTGGCTGAAAACCAGAGACTCAAACTGGAGGGCTCCTTACCAAAAGAGAAGCTCGACCGCTCCAAGAAATATCGTCTCATCGAGAAGGAGGTCCAAAAGGTGAGCGTTACTACAATCTGTTAGTTATCATGAAAAGTTTTTGAATTGAAGATTACTGACCTTAAAAAACGGTCGAGTCATTCCTGATTTTTGAGCGACAAGCGGGCTCAAATACAAGCACAATAATGATTCTAATATAAACCTAAGCTGTTTTTTACTGAAAAATATTGGTCAGAGGAAGAGCGAGTATGCTTACCCTGGATTTTTGTTTCGTCCTGAAACATAATGAATGATAGTAGATTAACTTGCTGTCTGTGTTGGATTTAACAAACGAGTACTGAATATTTTTCATTTTTCAAGGATAAAGAATTTTCCTATGATAGTTACCCTTATTAATTTTAAAAAAAAAGTAATAAATAATTAAAACTTCGAAACGTCTTTTCATTATGTTATGACCATTCGAAAACATAAATGAGCCAACAGGAAATTCAACCAACTGTTTCTGACTGGACCTCAAAAGAGGATATAAATCTCATTACTATATTGGTGTTACATCCAGTCGATGTTGGCGACTTAAACATTTTAAATCATGCATAATTGGTAGCGAGGGGAGTCAGCAATTCGTTATGCCGTCCAAAGAACCGTTAACAGCTATTTCCGGTGACTGCCGCTGTCTCTGTGGCCATGGCTCCCTGAGACCTGGTTTTGTAGCAACAGTAGATACAGCACTCACTGCGAGATGGAAGCGAGTCACCTTGTTGTGTGTTGAAATGAATGATTTTATTTGGAGAGTATTTAAGTGTAGGAACAGCGTTAGTAAAACTTTTCAGTACCTATACACACTTTACTGTTCGTATAATGAATTCCCATCCTATGTATTTTATTAATATTTTTATTAACTTCAAGCTGCATATTCAGAACTGATGTGATCTTAGGTGCCACATGCCAGTGCTACACCTACTTTTATCCATCTTTAATGTGCTTTTTAGGAGCCCAATCTATGCAGAAATATATTGAATACATTTGGATTATAGTCACCTCAAAAAGTTTTGAGTGTGAGGTTGCTGTTTAGAGAATTTGAAAGAGTCGTGTTGAGAAATGACAGGTCGTTAGCTGAAATTTAGCGCATTCGTTTCGCTCAGCTTCACTCTAACGTCGCTAACGTCTCTCCCACTCCCTAATGACTAGTGATCGCCTTTCTATGGGCGTTTCGCATCCATTTTCCCCCCTCTATGTTCCTTTATTCATTTCCTCGTTAGTCAGGAAAAACTGTCCCTTCTCTCAAAACGTTAAGTTGTAATTTGAGGATCGATTTCCCTTTTTATTCTTTTCTTTTCATTTGAGGTAGAGTAGTAGAAAGCAGAAGCGTTTGTTAATTTTTCTAATGCGATACTTAGGATGCGTCCCACCATGCCCAGTTAAAATTAAACTGGAGATTTACCATGTTAAATTTAGCTGAAAAGTTAAATTTGACAAAATCTCCAGTTTAATTTTAACTGGGCATGGTGGGACGCACCCTAAGTAAGCTATTTTCGTGAAAGAGGTTCGAAACAGATACATCATTTTGAAATCTCTGAAATGAGATGAAAAGTCAAACAGTGTCAACCCCCCTTATTATAAACGCATGGTATATCGGGTCTTTAATCTCAGAATTGCCTCTATGAGCCTCCTTTTCTAGAGTTTTCCTGCATTTTTTTTTTTTTTTTTTTTTTTTTTTTTTTTTTTTTTTTTTTTGAGACCACGCCCGAGCACATGCTGTTGGTTCCCTATCCAAAAAACTCCAGTATCTATATATAGTTGTATTTCTAGGTATATTTATGACTTCGTAAATCTATTTTCTGTCCTTCTGAAGGAACTTGACTGATATTGGGTTATGAGGGTTATCAAATTTTCAGTCTTATTCCTAATTTTATATCACACCCCCTTTTCCGGTGGCTTATTGCGATATAGTTTATTAGTGGGCGGGCACGTGGATGCAGTCAGCTGTCGCTGAGGAATGCCGACCTGCAGCGTGCACTCCAGCAGCTCGTAAAGAACACGTCCAAACATGTCGACCCGATGTAAACAACCCACTCCCACCAAACATAGACCACAACCAGTGAAATATGGTAGTGACGAGTCAATGTTTTGTCACTGACTATCAAGGAAGTAAAACTGTTTCTTTTTTGCTGTGCCAAATTGCCCTGTGGGCGGAGGAATTCCTGAAACTCTCCTCCTAGCTCTGTTCTCTGTTGGGTCAAAGTATGGTACGCTTCTAGTAAATAACTTTCGTTCTTAACGCTCAGGATAACTCCATGTCTAAGCTAAAGCTTTGAGTGCAAGCTTATAAGCAAGTGTGTCTTATAATGACGCAGTAAAGTTCATGGTGGTATTATGTGCAAAATCAAATACTTGAAATGAACAACTCGTGATAGGAAGTGGATAGTAGGAAGCCATGAAACCGATGGAAGGACGAAGGGAAGAAGGGGAGGGTGTCCTCATGCAACTCTTGGTGATTCCCCAACATGCACACGACAGCGGGATATCCTATGTCTCACAGACCATTGTTACTTGTTGACGAGACCCTCATGTTTGGAAAACAAGTTGGCATAAATCAATTTTTTGTAGTTTAACGTAGGAGGGTGAGTCCATAAATGGCCCGCATCCCACTGTCTTGGTGCTACCGGCTCCTGGCTTGTAGAGCAGGTGCAGGGCCAGCCAGGATCGATCAACTTATATATTATACATACCTACTTGCATATGCAACCAATGGAATTTCATGCAATTCCTTTTTTTGCCTCCTTAACCTCGCTAATGATTGACGAGGAGGCGTAGAGTAAGATCTACAAAAAATAGGTGCTTGATGTATCACTGGAGTCTTCAGCTTTGTACTCATCACTGCGCTACCCCACTACATCACTCAAATGGAACTAGTTTTACGGCTGTGCTTACCTTCAGTTATAGTCGCATAATGTAGACACAGAAAGAACGATTCCTAAAGTAAACCGAATTCTTTATGCTGTTGTCAGAAATTACAACAACCCGGTATAAGCACTGAAGTGATCAGCGCTTGAAAACCAGTCTCTCCGCTGCTAGTTGATTTTTTCATTGTTTACAGTTGGCTGCTTTTTCCACCATTGTAAATTTCCCCCAGTCATCAGGCGAGAAAAATGAGAATAAAGGGAAGCCTTTGCTCGATCTTTAGCGTGGCCTGAGTCCCTTGCTTTGTTTCGAGCTCCCCCTCGTTATTTGCTTGCACAACAAACAAAGGTCTGCCAGCCTTGCATCATGGAATTGGGTAGCTGTCACCGTCATAGGCCACGCTTTTACTCATTTTTTTTTAGCAAGGGCGAAACTAGGCAAAAAACCGCCTTTTCGCAAGAAAATAGGAGATGGTGAATACAGGACGTCAACTTTGATATCATGTTGTGGGGTAGAGTTTTTCTACTGTTGCCGGCCCGGTGAAAGTATTGAAGCATAAATTTTCGTTGGTCTACTTGAAAAAATATTTTTTTTATGTTGTTTTTAAGAACAACATCCCGTTCCGAGGATGAAGTGTAATTCCCGAGACTTTCAGGTCCTGTATTTTTTTTGTACGTCTTGCCGTTGATTATGGATGGCACCCTGGTTTGTGTCGCCCAAAATGGGGCAGCAAAAAACCTGACATGCACATGTGTGTAGTGTCCCAGCATTCCTGCCCCCGCTGGTGGTATCGGTCCAAGTGCTACCATGTGGCCCATGTCTCCCGTAATTATTCTGCTTCATTCTATTTGATGGTTGATATCACATTCAAAATGACTCTCAATACTTGCGGTTCCTCTTTTCGTGCTAATTTCTACCCGCCTTACTTCCTAGTAGTTACTTGTTTCACTGTTTTTTTTTAGTCTTAGTTTTAGTTCAGCACTTCTGAGGCTCTTTGATTTTAGATGTTCACTCTTTAAGAAATATCGGAATGTCTGAGTGCTTGGAGTAGACCACTCTGTTTGTCAGCTCCAAATAACCTATGTCATTTCCAAACTGTTCCAGGATGAGATAATCTCTTTCTTTCGACACAGAGCTCCCCGCAGGATTATGGGAAAGTTTCCAAGTCGAATTCCCGTATATCCTTAGGGTAGTGAGAAAGTAAAAATAGTTTCAGGTTTCAGTTTCAGGTTGCATGCATAGGTTCTATGCATCAGGTGGTAGCAGGAGGGTGCGGAGAGGGAAAGGAGGGGTAAGGAGAGCTATCCGCTATACACTATCCACTAATTACTCGAAGCTAATCCGGCTAATGCTGCCCAACACCCAACATTCACAGCCCACGCCTCCAGCTGGACGGCAGGATGGCGCCATCTGGGTCGTAACTGAAATCTGAGTTTAAATCTAGATTCCAGATATACATATAAAAATAGCATACTTCATATTATTTTGGAATCAGTGTTTTCAGCTGATATTTTATTATTAAATAACTGTTCAGTTTCACCCGCAAGTGCTGGGGCTGGGGCTGGGAATGCCCCCCCCCCCCCCCCCCTCCTTGTCTATTTGAGGATGATGCAGAAGGCTGTCATCCACCAAGGGCGCTCTATCGACCAACTGTGTGCTGTTCACCTTGTTACTTTTAGAAACTGTCTTTCTGTCATACCGATTAAAAAAAGTAAAAAAAAGACAGTTGAAATTCATTTGTTATATGCGTCAGCCGGGCTCTAAAAATTTAAAATGTCCCCACCAGGATAAGTTGAGAAAAATGGTCCCGAACTTTCGTTTTATCATTTCACTCAGTATCTACCTCTTAGCGGGGTTCCCAAATATTTAAGAGTTGAATTACATGTTACTTTTTGTTGATAAAATTATTTGTTTCAGCGGAAGAGCAAATACAACGATGCCAAGCTAAAAGCGCTGAAGGCCCGGAACGAATACGTTTTGTGCTTGGAGGGTTCAAATACGACAATTCACAAGTATTTCGTTGATGATCTGTCAGATCTCATAGACGTAAGTAGCTTCTTATCGGATTTTTTCTTCTTCATTTTTCCAAGTAACTGTGGCGGAATCTACACACTCATATAGTTATATTAACCACATAACTCTAACTTGGTTGTAGCGGTTGAAGCGCATTTCATGTAATGTTAAACGAGTATCGTTGTATTATTGAATAAATCCAGCCAAAGGAAATACCACCCCTGTAGGATACATGTTTTGGAATGTTGTGGTTATAGTGGAAGCAACTGTTTAAAGTAGCAGTTTAGTAAACTATTGGCTGATTGTTTTTTAAATGTTTGCGTAGTGTATGGATTTTGGGTTCCACAACTGCATCTCACGTGCGCTGCTGATGCACATCTCCGCAGAGGAGGGCCTGGAGCGGTCCGTGCAAGTTGGATTGGACAACCTTCACAACTGCATCGGTAGTCTGGACTCGCGGCTGGACAAGCAGCGCTTCCTTGAGTCCAACCACCAGGCCTTCATGATACCAAAGAAGTTTGAATTCCAAGGGCTGCGTGGCGATGATGTAAGCGCAGAATGTTTGTGTTACGGTGTAGTATAGTTGTTCAGTGTTAGTTGTTGTGGGTTTGGGATATTGCATGAGTTGAATTTACGAACAGCTCTCGACTCACCTCTCACTGGAGACTCGAACTGTCCCCCGAATATTCCAAGGCTTGTGATTTGGGCTGGGGGCAACTCCAACAATTATGACTTTCTAAAACACTGAGCTACTAAGTATACAGGGTGGAGACTTCAACGGCTGTTCCGAATGAATTCCCTGTCCGAAATCATGTCGGCGTTTGCTTTGTTACCTAATTATACTTTGGAGTTCCTACAATTGTGCTTCTTGAAATCAATATAATGCTGTGTCAATAAATTATTTCCATCCGGATTTCAGGCGGCGCCGCTAACTGCTGTGGCCGGGGAGCCGGAACTAGCGAAACCATTGCGGGATGAGCTGGAAGCGAGGCTAGAGAAGCTGGCAGACCGCGTCACGTCTCTACGTACGGAGTCTGAGGAGGTCTGGAAGACTCTGGAAACGGCCGAACGGAGTCTGCTGGAGATGCTAGATGCAAAGGACTACGACTGCTCGGGCTTCTTCGGGGACACCGCCATGCCCGCCGGCAAACCTGTCGAGACAGTTTCCATCAAGCTCCGTGCCGATCGACACGAGACTGAGGAGTTTTATCTTTCTGTAAGCGCAGTTTCTTCGTGGAAAAATTCAAATGAGGGAGTGGGATAAAACGAATTCATAGTGGCATTTTAGTACCTATTCCTGGTGCCTATCTTCGTTAAAATTTCAGTTATTTCAACCAGTTCTAGCCAGAAACGATGTAGCAACCTCAAAAAACAAAAGGAAGTAGACAGGTGCAGTCGTGGACACGAGAGAAGAAATTTGGTAGTTCGTGAACAAACTTGGAGTGTCAGATAATATTTCTTACCTCCTGTTCTCCTTTTTAATTTCGCTGAGTACGTCTTGACATACGTAAGAGCTTGATTCGAACAGTGATTTCAAATTTTTAATGTTCAGTGGGTATGGTGATCTGATCCAAAGTAACCTAAATCCCCTCTTTCTTCACTCCTGACAGAAATTCCGAGAGTATATCCTGGGGACGTCGCGGATCGCTCGGCTGGATGCCAAGCAGGAGCAGATCCGGGGGACGTTAGCGACGGCGGGAGGGTCGCCATCGAGTGGGACTCGTGGACTGCCACCTCAGACGAAACCTCCAAGGCGGAAGCGGATTGGTCGGCTAATGAACGGACAGCCTAAACTATTCGGCGGCTCACTGGAAGAATTTCTCGAGGCCACCAACCAAGAAATCCCGCTTGTCATAAAAAGCTGCGTTCGAGTAATTAATCTTTATGGTACGTGTTCATATCTTTTCAAGGAAGATGGCTATTTTTTTAATCCTACCTATATCCTTTTTTTCACGTCAGAACCTAGCTAATGTTAGGATTAAAAATGAGTAATTTTTATCCGAACCTTCAAGACTGTTTGACCATGTGCCATCCCCTCGGTGGTGATACTGAGTTGTTTCCCCTAGGACTCCATCATCAGGGTATATTCCGGGTGTCGGGCTCCCAGGTGGAGATAAACAACTTTCGAGAGGCGTTCGAGCGCGGGGAAGACCCTCTTGCTGACGTAACGGACGCATCAGACATCAATTCGGTGGCGGGTGTGCTGAAGCTATACCTGCGCGAGTTGCGAGAGCCGCTGTTCCCCATCATCTACTTCGAGCAATTTATGGAGCTCGCACAGGAAGAGTCACGCGCTGCTTTCATACAGAAGATGCGCGAGCTCGTCTCATCCCTTACGAGACCCGTCATTATTGTCATGCGCTACCTCTTCGCGTTCCTCAATCAGTGAGTTATTCTAGCGATTAGACGTTAGAAAAATTAGTTATTATTTTACAGAGCAAAACAGTAAAGCATGTGGACGCAGAGGGCAAAGTCCCCACCCGTGTATACTAAGCCACTGTCAGTAATAATAAATTTTAAATAGCCCATCTGTACAAATAATAAATCCTTCTTTCCAGCCTGTCTGAGTTTTCTGATGAAAACATGATGGACCCTTATAACCTGGCGATCTGCTTCGGGCCAACACTCGTCCCTGTCCCAGAAGACAAGGATCAGGTCCAGTACCAAAATCTGGTCAACGAACTCATCAAGAACATTATCCTTTTCAACGAAGACATTTTCCCAGTGGACATTGGCACCGTGCACTACGAAAAGTACATCTCGAAAGAGCCAGATGAATGGTACGCTCAAATACAAAAGCTTGACCCGTGAGCTCTCTTGTGGTTTATTCTCATTCACATATAAAATGTTTTGTTCACCATAGGTAGATTACCGGTTGAAGTATTTAACTTCACCGTCGCCATTAACTCACGAACTTCAAATTTCTTGTTGCAGTGATGTGGGTGACTCGCCTTCTGATCAGGTTCAAGAAGATTTGGACTCTGAGGTCTATCCTTCTGAAGATGGTAAGATTTTTAATTCTAAACTAGGGATAACGCTTCATTACAACATGGTCGATCGTTGTAATAATATCCAAGAAATTTTTCCCCTCATAATGGAGTCTTTTCTTACTTGTGAAAAACATAAGTTATACATAACCTGCGTACCTAAGAATGTTCTTTGTGTGTAGAAAGTGACGTATTGGAGGCTACCGCCCAGTTTGACTTCCTAGCACGGTCTTCGCGTGAGCTGAGTCTCAAGAAAGGTGATCAAGTGGCCCTCTATGCACAAGTCAGCAACGACTGGTGGCGCGGGGCCGTCAAAGGACAAGAAGGCCTCATTCCCGACAAATACATTATGGTTAAAATCAAGTAGGTTCATTTGATCTTTCATCATTATTCCGTGAAATATTTAACTGGAAATATTAGGTGGCATATTTCTTCTTGTCTGAAAGCCCAATTTCGGTCAGAAACTCGTAAAAATGAGGTTTGAAGTTGAAAATAACTATGTATAAACTATGTTCAAACTAATGTCAAATATTAATAATGGGTGGGGCTGAGTTAGCCACTGTGAAGGTGAACCCAGGGTTAGAGATGGGTTTAGAACGGTTTTTTATTCAAGTCAATAAAAAACCGTTTTTTTTGTTTTTTATTGTTTTAAATCAATTTTCAACGATGAATAATATACAATTCGGGTTTGTTTACGTTTTTTATTTTATTCATGTAGGAACCGTTGAATATTTATTTGTTCTGAAGTATAATGCATCTTTTTAACGTCAGAAACTAATGCAGGTGCCTAAAGTTCCTCAGAAACCAATGCAGGTACCTAAGTTCCTAAGTACCTACCTACCAATAGAATAGTGATTACACGATCGGGTATTTTTGCCAATAAAAAAATTGTCCAAAATCACTCGATCGCAAAATCGCTATTCTACACCTCAGCTTCGGACGTTAAAAAGGTTTATTATTTCAGAACAAATAAGTATCCAAGAAGTTCAAGCCACTGAGGGGGACAAGACTGAAAGCGAGGAGGAACAAGATGCGATGAGTGTTGTATCGGTTGATTATTCATCAGACTCAGACTCTTCTGAGTCTTCTGAATAAAGATTTAAAAAAATTTGTTCTAAATTTGTTCTTTTCATTCTGTTAGGTCAGTGTTTTATCAATATTAACTATCAAAAAAAAACAAGGCCTCGTGTTTTTTTTGTTTTAAAAACCGTTTTTTTAAAAAAAACAGAACGGTTTTTTATTACCGCCCATCTCTACCCAGGGTAGCAGTCATTGTCGAGATTTCTTCCTGGTAAATCCCAACCAGCCGTGAGCCTACCGAGCCTTATCTGTTGGGGAATATTCAGCTGCCGGGCCTTATTCTGACCAAATAACCTCTTAGGGGTGTATGTTTTTTTTTCAGTCTGTGAGTTCAATACAACCTAGGAAGAAATATAATTTGAATCTGTTGTTTGTATGGCAACTAAATATATACCCGATTTTTCTAAAATTTTAAGGAAATAAGTAATAATAAGTAATTGTTTATCCAGGGACGAAGACCGGGAGAAGCTGGATTTACTCAAGTCAAGTTCCTCGGAAGAATCGATGCGGCGGCGACCGTCCAGCTCGAATGACTCCGTGCTGTCATCAGGCACCTCCAGCTCGGCGCACAACTCCCCCCTCATCTGGCCCCAACCCGTCACCACGCCCCTCGCCCCCGAGCCTGACTTGCCGGAGGTACTAGAAACCACTGTTTAACTGCTATCCCCCCCCCCCCCTTCCCGCGTGCATGAGCATTGTTACTTTCTCTCTAGCCATATTTGGCGAGAAAGTATTGTTTTTCCTTTGGATTGGAGATATTACGCTAAAGCCAGGAGATTGGTCTAGCTTTAAAAAGATATAAACTTTTTTCAGTAAGTACGCCATGACATTACAGTCAATATTTGAAGCCAATAATTGCAAGAGTTGAAAAAATAGAGCCTGGCAAGCGCAGATACATATATTTCATTGTTTCCCTGAGAAATTTATAAGAGTGTATATTGAAGTGAGTAGTTAATTTTTTTCCAGATTGATTAGCAGCAATGTCTATAAATTCGGAACATCTTGTCTGAGTGTTAGGTAGAGCGTCACGGTGACGTCACATCAGCCTGACCAATCAGATCCCTCCGCCTCCTTGCACTGTAACACACAGTTTGAGCAGCTTGCCCATTGTATAGGTGCTAACAGTAAAAGATCCATCGTATTGAATCGCATTCATGTTGAGTAATGGCGTAATATCTCCGTCTCAAAAGAATAGCAGTTATATTACACAGTGTTGAACCTTTAGCATGGGATTCTCCAAATCACTCTATTTTTTTGCTCACTGCTTTTTTGTTTTTAAGCAAATTCAGATCTAATGCGCCAAAATGTGTTCTGGCAGTTATTTGAGTGTAATCTCACGGTTTGTGCTGTTTCACTTGGATACTAATGCTGGTAACTGAATTAAGATTCGGGCAAGAAGAGCGTAGGGAGAACTGAGGTTCAAAGTTCCATGATATTCATTCATTTTAATGACTTGTAAAACTTGTGAAACTTGTATAAAGCTTAGCTCTGTCGGTAGTAAATACCGACCTAGAATTTTTTCTTCATGCCCTGAAAGATCACAGAAATCTGCTGAGTGCTGACACCATGGCCACTTCTACACTATAAATTCTTTCATAACGCAAGGTCAGAATTTCTGCGTAGAACTAAAAAATCTTAAACGGAAGATCTCATTTTTATTCATACCTACTTTATCTAAACAAACAAAAATACTTAATTATTGATGGTTTGGTAAAGATTTTTTTTTAAGGCGCGACGTTCAGTGAACATGGCACGATGAGTTGGTTGTTAGATTTATTGGCCGAAGCCGAATATGAGTGGGCCGAAGCCAATACATCCATGTCGTAAGCGGAAAATTTTTCCGTTACGCCGGGATTTCAACTCCGGATCCCTTGACCGCTCGGCCACTGAGAGGCATATTTTGGTAATGATATAAAGATGGCAGTTTTCTTTCTGTCTTTTTCACCATCGAAGGTTGCGATGATTTGGGTTCAATACCTGACCCTGTTCGGTGTTTTCCCACTTTTGACTGATACTAATTGACTAGTACAACGATTATTTAAGGTACTGTTCACTTTGATTCGCTAGAAATAGCGTCACTGGATTGTTTGTGTCGACTGTGATTTGTTTGCATGTTAACCATTAATTCAGTTGGTTCCCCTTGTTCATGTTGTTGGCATTTTTGTGCTCGTGTATGAATGGATGGCATAGAGGCTTGCTGCTTGAGCTTGTGTGCATGTCACTTATCTGAAGGGTGTTTCTGACGCATTACATTGCAAGGTGCCCCTTCATTGACGCTCAGAAAACTGACAGTAGCGCCGCGGATGATGGTTTTCAGAAAAGTAATTGATCCAGTAAAGAAACACCCTCTTTACTATGTGAACATTTATTTATGCACTCGAAACTTCTTCAGAAAGCTCCATAGAAGGGAGTTGTCGAGAGTTACGCGCATCAAGTCAAACTGCGTGCCTTTGCCAGTAAGTGAAAACAATAGTCGTGAATGGCGTGACATTCTGTACATAAGAGCTACGTAATAAAAGTATTAATTTTACAGTTTGTAGATTGAAAAGTCACTGCTAGGAGACCTATTCCTCTGAGCTACTAGATATCGTCCAGCTACGAGTAGCTTTCATTTCTATCCAAATAAGTTGACCTTATTCACCGATTCCCTCGCTTAACTACATACCATCACAAACAGCATGTCTCGTACAGTTCGGGTCACTGTGATGAATAAAAATAGTTGTTATTTCCGCTAGTAAGCGAACCATAACTGCCTGTTTTCTGTTTTCATGTTGTGTCCCATGTTTGCCTTGCATCTTGCGTCATTATTAGATGAGAAATTAGACAATTTATCTCAGCTATTTTGTTCTGACTCGTTTTCACGATTATTTTATATATCGAGTTTTAAGTAATAATTTTTAGACACTAGCTATGAATTTTTAGTGCCTCTTCACCCTCTATTATGTCACAAAACTGAGATACCAAGGAACGATCGTGATTGATAAGGATAAGGCCCGGAAGTACTCGGTTAACAGGTAAACTCAATTTTTTTTCTTCCGAATTTAAACGAGGTTCAGCTGTTAACCGATGGCGGACCCTTGAAGATTGAAGATTTTTGGGTTACCCTATTGTGTGAAATAATGGAAGGTGTTCTCGGCTTCGCTGGTTTTCATTTTGTTAATGTTGTTTTATGTTTTTCTTATTGGTTCCCGAGTACCTAAAATCTGTGTGTGGTGTTTGCCCCGCGGCCGGCTTCAAAGGTGAGTGGCTTCGTAGTGCCTTGTATTTCTTCTCCTTTTCCTTCACTGTCAGTTTTATGTCTTAAAGTGGGTTTGATGATCCTTAGTTGAATGCCAGGCTGTCAGCCCTTAAGCCTCAGTTAATTTAAAATTAGGATTGGTAAAATTATTCACAGTGACGTTAGCTGTAACGTTAGCTGAGCAGTATGACTTGTTTATATTCTCAGAACTATTGGATTTTTATTTCGTTTTTGGCGTTCGTATGATTTATTACACTCCATTTCACCACTTTCCGATAGTGTCTATAACGAGAGGATTTAACGAACGAATTTAGGTTATCGTATGTTCAGCTTACGACAAGTGCGATCGCAGAGAAACAAGTGCAAGCGCAAGGCATTTGTCGTAAGCTAACCATACGATAACGTAAATCCGTTCGTTAAATCCTCTCGTTAAAAGACACTATCGGAAAGTGGTGAAATTCAGCCTAAATGGGACAGAGTTTGTCGTTAGTCTTCCTTTATATTCTACGTGTTGTCGGTGATTATACTTCCTAACCTTCCTGTAAGTAGGAGGGTATGCGTAGAAGTTGGAATGCTTGTATCTGAATTGCTAAACGATTTCTGCAAAAAATATATTTGAATGCTGCAACTTCGGCTGTGTTACAGGTGCGGGCTGTGGGAAGCACGGAGGAGAGCAATGAGCCCGAGCCCCGGCGCACCCACTGTAAGAGCAACAGTGAGCCCAGCGGGACTTCCTTCCCAGCTCCGCAGAGCGAAGTTAGTGGCACCTTCTCCGCCTCACGTGAGCTGTGGCAGCGCCGCGCCGCCGCACAGCCTGAGCCCTCGGGCAGGCACACGCCTGACCTAGTCGTTGATCTGCCTGGGAAAGCGACTGAGCCCGAAGTAAACCCCGATAGCCCTGACATGTCTACAGCTGCCGAGCGCTTTGCGAAGCAGAATCAGTGCACACTCAAGAAAAATACGAAAAAAGAGGGTAAGGAAAAGGACGAGACGACGGACTGTGGTTTGGCAAGTGAAAAGCTTCGTGAGGTGAAATCGGAACTTGAGCTTGTCCTCAATCCTGCTGCGCATCAACAGCGGCTCAAACCCAAACTGATGTTCGAGGCCCCGAGCCCGCAGTCGGGAGCCACTCCTAAGCCACAAGTGAAGGCCAAGCCGCAGATCCTGCGTAAGCCCGTGCTTCCACTGCCCGTGCCCCCCACTCAAGTTTCCCCTGAACCTTCTCGTAAGGAGGCGGAATAGCTGTGAGCGAAGCCGCCTCTTCCGCGGAAACCTGCCCTCTGAAACAACGACCGATTAAATAGGAGGTACAAGGCAGGACCTTGAAACAATATTAGTTTATGTAATGAAACAGTTATTTTGCCTCTTTACAGCTGGTCAGCCAGCGTGAGTTAGTCGCTTATAGCGTTAAATTCCGAGGAAGAGGCACTGAACGTTTATTTCTTTTTAAGACTGATTCATAACAAGTCTAGTATATTTTTAGCATTGTTTAATTTGTCACAAAAAGGAATTATTTTAAAACAATCTAGGACGTATTGTAGAATATATTTAGCCTAGTTTGCGAACCGTGTAGTCTCTTCCACAATAAGAAAACTAAGTATTTTTGTGCTTCAGATGTTGTCTTACTCCTACTGGGCCTACCTACTGCATGTGCATTTTTAGCGTGTAATCAGAGTGCTCTATTTTTTGTTGCAAATCTAAATAATGCAAAACAGGGTGGCAATTCATGTCTGCTGTATTTTACGTGGGAAGATTAAAACTGTTGTATCATAAACATGTAAACATAATATTACGATAGTTTGCTCGTTGACCGACACTTCGCCGTTCAACAGATGTACGAGTATTTTAAATTCGGTCTTCGGGTTTGCTGAGTACTTTTTGACAATTACTTACAAAACTGTAGCGAAAAAAAGTAATCAAGGTAAAGAATTTCAGTTTTCCCATGATACCTACTTTTTTGACGTAATAAAAAGTTCGAAAGAAACGCAAGTGCGAGCATTTATTTTGTGTACTTTGTTTTTTTAACTTCTTTTGTAGGTACTGCTCATGTAATTTATTCCATTACTTTCGTGTGGTTTTCAATGGTCACTCACATTCACTTTTGGAAGAGACGTGAGTTTCCACCCTGGTCTGTCGCTACTTAAAATCAGAATACGACTAGTGTGTGGAGTGTTAGTTGAAAGATATTTTTGCTGTTGTAATTTATATAATGGGCCTCAGTCTGTTTTCCGTCTATTTATTCTAATAATGGACCGAGTGCGCTTTTATTTCCGTACAAATTTCGTTGCGTATCACATTACTTACATACTTACGTATACGCTCGACGTTTGGGAACGAGTCGTCTTGGTGTGACGTGGTTTGCTTGTCCCCATAATAGTAAAATTTGCCTTAAGTTTCTACGTCTGTTTGTAAATTTTGTATTTAGGTAGGTACCTGTTCATGATGTAACGTCTTGTGCCAATTTTTGTACAAGCCGAGTATGGTGCATTTTCATTTGTATTTCCTGTTAATTGTTTTTAGGCTTTAATGGGGAAAATGACACCAAAATAATTTTTTAATGATTGCGTATGGGTAGTTTTGTAGATACATGTATTGTGATCTCTGTTTCACCTTTTTTGGTGCCTAATGCATTCGAGGTAGCAAACGCCGCATTCATAGATTAGGGCTCTCTGAAGCTCAAATGAAAAAAAAAAAAAATTAATTGAAACTGCGGCATCGCATCAAGACAGCCGTAATGAATAAAGTATGTGCTGGCTTTAATGGCTTCGGGCCAACTGAAGTTACGGCTGGCTGCTCTCGGACTGCATTATGCTTAAGTATGTACTCGAAAATTGTTACGATCGATACGAGTATATTTTACTAACCCTTGAACTGGAATAGTTATTTTTGGTGTTAGGTATTGGATATTATTGGAAGGTATAAACTATAAACAAGCCAGCAAAGTTTTACATCACGGTGCGGCTAGGCAGACGGGGTACTTACCCCTCTATATTCTTGCACGTCTCACTGTGCCAAGTTACAAACCCTTTAAAAGTGAAAATGAAACATAGCCTTTTTCTTTATTTTTCGACTTAACACGAGCTAGTGGTTAAGTAGTGGAGGGGGTGGTTGACTTGGCTAGGTAGTGCTTGTTGAAGTAGGTGTGGTCAGGATCATACTTCTCCTGGAGGGTGTCCCACATCTCTGGGCGTTTCTCGATCAGGAAGTCGATCACGGTGTCAGTATTTGATTTTTGCTTCTCGCTACATTTTGAACAGTCACTTTTGAGAGCATCTGGTAAATTTCCTGTGAACATGACCCAAGTGATTTTTAGTCGCAAGTAGTTCACTCTGATTTCTAATTTCGACAACAGACATAATGATGCATTATTGTGATGGCACGAGCGTGGGAGACTAAGGGAGTCTTAAGGGAGACTAACAGAATAAAACAGACACTTACCGGTTACATCCAGAAGGACTTCGTTTGTGACAGGATGTCAAATACAAAAGACATACCTACTGACAACTGTACGCTCGGTAACTACGGTCAAGACACTGCCCCGGATAAAAATCATAGTTTCTTAAATACTATTCGGGTCGTGCTCATTTGAGGTTTTTCGCCCTCATTAAGTAAATCTTACTTTCATTTTCATAGGTTAATCTTACATGTCCGTGACTTTCTCGAGGACACCAGTCTAGACTGAAATTGAGATGTTGATCGCTATCGCTAAATGTGGCCTAAGAAAAGCACGTATCATTTGGACATCTGTAGGACTCATTCTTCTCAGAATGCCATGACTCATGCTGAGATGTAGAAATATCATTTGACAGCTAGCATCGTTCAACAACCTGTTTGTAGATTTTTTTTTTTTTCGCCTAATGTTGGTAAACTGATTGGTAAAGGAGACTAAGTACTTGTGCTCGTGAGAAATTTGAAGTGGAAAGATCTATCTTGGTAGGATGTCACGGTACAATAGTTGACTATGGGTGCGTCCCACCATGCCCAGTTAAAATTAAACTGGAGATTTATCATGTTAAATTTAACATGGTAAACATAGGACAAAATCTCCAGTTTAATTTTAACTGGGCATGGTGGGATGGACCCTATATGAATTTTCCCAGTGCTGAGATGTAGCCATTTTAGGTTAACACATCCCCTCAGACTGATGGGGCCATATGCACTACAGGCGTTGAGCGCTTAACAGCGGAACCCCCACAACTGCAACTGCATGATTTATAAAGAGTGCTGGCTACGCAGATCGAAATATCGGCTTCTAGTGGAACAGTCATATATATGAAGTTCGTCAGAAGGAGGAGGGATAAGCGCCGCATAGAAACGTAAAAACCCTGTTGGTTGTCATCACTGGTACTTACTTTTTAATTCAGCCCCTTCTGAAGTGCAACTACCTTCATTATTGAGGCACTTGAAATAGTTTTTCAGAAGTCGGTCACTCTCCAAGATTTCCACTACATTGATGCTGTCCCATTTCGTGGTGTATTTTTCAGCTGTCTGCGATGAAAAAGAGTTACGTACAATACATTCCGTCTTCAACCATCGGTCCTCTCTGACCTAGTTATCTACCTCATTTGAAAGAAAAAATATTTACCCCTGCACTGATGAGGACGCTGAAGCAAAGAACAGCTAAGGTTATGGTGTAGGTTGACATGTTGCGGTGAAGTTGAGGTCTGCGGGCCCTTGGTTAAATCGCAAGCTAATAAATACGGAGGTAGTTACTACATCCAACGGGAAATCCATTTTCCGCGCAACTGAGTTTTCGTGGGATCGATCGATTATAAAGAAGTTACAGTCGGTACTTACTTGTAGGTAGGTACACATGCCTACCTTCTGCCTAAATGGCCATTATCGGACTGCAGCAGAAACCTACTTATACCTACCTAATACCTACTTTGAGGGCTAACATATCGACACTCAAGATTCCTTCAGAACCAAGGTACCTATTTGATGCCTTGATGTAGGGAGTTTGTGACTGGTAGGTACCTATACCTGGGAGAGGGCTCTGATATGGAACAGGACTCAGGATCTGGCTGGGGAAAAATCGACTGTCTGACGCGGTACTGACCAAATCACACCCTTTGTTCAAAAGACTCCTCTGCGCCAACCACTAGGCCCTGCACGGTACTTTTAGGACTCTTTCGCCAATAAAACCATCAGACGACAGCATGATTTCTTTTTTATAGTTAAGGGCCCACGAACCCTTGTGGTGCCTACAGCCCATAGGTCCTACAATATTCTTATCCCAAAAGCACAGATGTAGGTAAATTAAAGAAACTGACTGTTGGTCGAAGCCTAGACAATTGATGAATATTTAACATGTGACACCCGTCAGGCATTCAGAAAATTGCCGGTACCGGGATTCGAACCCAGGACCTTATTCGTGCTAGCCTATAGTGTCTTCCCACAAGAACACTTTAGATAGAAACTCTTGATTCTAAAGACCACATACAAGTTTAATGCTATACTTCTTAGGAATAAGTCAAGGTTATGTGTTGTGTGAATTATTGGATATCTGGTGGTTACGATGCGAACGAAGAAGACTTCGAGGAAGTAAATAAAATTCCTGGAGCGGAAGTAAGTACTATGTGGAAGATTTTCTAATTGGTAGTACCGTAGTTAGCTACCTATACGCTTTTGTAGGTAAGTGTGTGGCTGACACGCTAGAAGGTTGTTTAGCTTGCTTGGTTTACCGGAAAAGCAGCTTTGGTAGCAGACTGGTCTAGGTGACCGCGGGGCCACACGGCATGCGGAGCAGATTCCTTTTTTTTAACGCGCGACATTCAGAGAACATATGCGCCGATGAGTTGGTTTGTGAGATTTTTTGGCCGAAGCCGAATATGAGTGGGCCCAAGCCAGTTTAGGAGTGGGCCGAAGCCAATGCATCCATGCCGGGATTTGAACACGGACCTCTCAATTCTCAGTAGCCAAGCGGACCCCTTGACCGCTCGGCCACTGAGGCACGCGGAGCAGATTCAATCGATTTGGAATAATCGATTCCAAGTTCTTCCATGCATAGCCTTGGACAATTCCCTGTATAGTAAGTAGGTCTACTTACCTACCTATATTCTTGAAATTACCTAAACCCCATTCTCGTATAGGATAGGGCGGGAGGTACCTACCGTTACATATAATATCCAAAATAATAAGTGTATACTGGTATTGGTAGGTATAATGCCAGCTTCTCCTCTGTAGGCCGATAGGTATAGGTAAATATAGATATAATAACTACACCGGATGTGGCTGGCTTCACACCGGCGAAGACCACTAAGATATAGCTATCTCATTGCATTTAATGTAGGTATTGGGCAAAAAAATAGAAGAAGAAAAAAATCTCAGGGAATTCCCAGCATATGAAGATTAGGTTAAAGTAGGTAGGTACTACTGAACAGTATGAACCATCCTAACTACTTGCTGCCAAGGACAACCAGACGGGATAGGGAGTTAGCAAGGAAGCGTCTGCAACCAAACTGGACTACTCACACTTGGAGCACATACAGGGCCAGCATCTTAAATTTCAGTGGAGTTTGGTCCAACTAGCGGGCAGAGACTACGCCAGTGTTGAAGATGAAGTTGTTGGTGACGCTGGGGATTGTGTTTTGCACGGGGGGCTGGAGCGGAAGCTGGGTCCCGGGAGCAGACACTCTTCCTGCGGGAACTGCGCTCGCCAAAACTGACAAATACACCACACGCTACGACTACATTGATGTCGATGCCATTCTCAAGAGCTCGAGACTGCTGAGGAGTTACATTCACTGCGTCTTGGACAAAGGGCCATGCACGCGCGAAGGCCTCGAACTTCGAAGTAAGTTGATTTTATTCTCACAGTAATAATGACCAGTCCCCCGTAAATTATTTTTCATTCCCCACGCCTTCATTGAGTCGCGTGCATGTTCTGTTCTAGCCACCTTTTATTAACTATTATTTAGGTTCTTGAAAAGTCACCGAACTAGGGAAGCCACTCTTTTGCTCTTCCTCTCACAATACCAAAGTAAATTCACCTTTCACTATTTTCTCCTTAAATTCCTTTCTATTTTTTGTTATTAGTTAGGTACGTCTACGACCAATTAGTAGGGGCTCATGAACCGTTCCATTATTTCAGAGCATCTGCCTGATGCCATCCAGACGGAGTGTTCGAAATGTAGCGATAGACAAAAGCAGTGGGCTGGGAAGATAATGGCAAACCTCCTCCAGAATCACAAGGACTACTGGAAGGAGCTGCTTGACAAGTATGACCCGCAGGGTACATTCGGCAAGAAGTTCGGTTATGGCGATGACGAAGAAGAGGATGATGATCGGAGAAAATGATATTAGTTTTACTAGTAGATGCAGGTGTTTACGTTTATTTTTATAAGAAGGAACAATATACATGCAAAATTGTTAAGCTACCATAGGTAACCTTAACCTACCAATAAAACATCATCTTGAAGACTATAAACAGGTAAAATGTACCTACTCTACTGGTTTAGGCATTGACTTTATGACGTGTTTTTGAGGAAACTCTTGGATATTTATTTGTTCTGAAATATCAGAAGTCGTATTAACGACAGAAATAGGTTTAAACGATGAAAATTATAATCACTCGATCGTAGAATATTGTAGCAAGTTCCGGGAAACACATTTTATTTGAAAAAAAAAAAAAAAAAAAACTGGAAACAAATAAATATACAACAGATTCTTCAGATAAGTCCGTGTCGCTTTTGGACTATAGAACAAACCCATGATGTAAACTATACTATACCTACCTACCAACACTGCTCTATGAGTTTCATGGCTCCCATTCACAAGTACTTCCTTACCTACTTATTACTTAGTACGTCACAAGGTAGGTAGGTAGGTAGGTACTTCTCGGTACTCACTTACTGAAAATTACAGATGAAACCGAAAATGAGGTAATTTCATTTTCCTCTGCAAATCCCCAAGTTATAATAGAATACAAACGAGAAGGTTTTTTTTGGGGGGGGGGGGGGGGGAGGGGGGGTGGAAAAGTGAGTGGACTTGTAACTCTAGGTACAAAAAACCAGCAAGTAGGCACGGAGTATAAATGCCAACTTAGGTACAAGCCCTGGCCTCTAGTATAAACAGGGGAGACCGGTACAACCTTCTGGACCTTCTCTGTCAGAGTATTTGTTAATACTGGCAAGAAAAAAATGCCTATTCTCATGAGCTTGCAGGGATAGCGCCGTCAAGAAGCGTTTTTGGCAACCTCGGCACTGATAAGGCAACTTTTCGCAAAAAATTTCCAGATGCATGACATACTCGGATAGTGTCAGGGGTTTTTGACGACACATACTGCACGTGTAACTTCCTACCCAAGGGGTAGACAAATGTGAGCTAGCAGCAACATCGGAGGCGTCGATTATTTTTGTAGTTTCAGCCATTTTTTCTTCCACTTCACAATTGATAAAAACATGGTTCAACACCTTACTCCTTGATAAGAAACGGCGGCCACAGTTGGGACATTGGTGCGGCTTAGCGGAGCAATGATACGTGCGGTGTTGTTCCAGATCACTCTCGTCCTCACACGCCAGAAAGCAAAACTGACAATATATGAATCCTCTAGCAACGTCCAATGACCCTTCAAATGTTGCTTTTTGGTGGTAATGCGAGTGGTTGCTTTGTCGAAATAGCGATAATGACGATGAATCGTTACAGCCACCCAAGCCGTTCTTAGCCCCACAAACGTTGAGAAGTATGTGACTGTTTAATCCACTTTTGCGTACAAATCGATTTTGACATTTACTGCATTCGAACTTTTTCAGGACGCATTTCTTCAGAGAAAATTTATGACTCATCAAATCACCCTTGCTGGCGAACTTTGTCCAGCACACATCACAGCTAAATGGCTTACGAATACAAACGTATAGCCTATGCGATTTTAAGTGATACATAGTCAGGAAGAGCTGCGAGCAAAGGCGACAAGCATAACATTTTGGGTTGGAATCAGGAACATTAACTGATTTCATTTTGTCTTCGCCTAATGTAACAGCAGTTGCAGGAAGCACATTCTCTGTATCACGTCGGTAAGTAAAATATTTGGGTTCGAAGTCAGGAGCCCTCTCTGAATCTTCGTAATTCAGTTTCTGCTCAACTGGTGTCATAGCAGCATAAAGGTTATTCTCATTATTACGGTGGGAACTGCAACATATTGGTTTGTAATCCAGACTTTGAATGAGCTTTTCGTAATCCACTTTCTCCTCAGGTGGCGCCGTAACCTCACCAAGTTCATTTTTACTGTAGCACTCGGAGCTGTATTGTTTCTGTTCACAATCCAGAATTTTAACAGAATTTTCGTAATTCATTTTTTCTTCGCCAGTAAGAAGCTCATTTTCACGATTACCACTGTCAACATTAATAGAAGACAGCGAAAAAACACTGTCAATTTTGAACTGATTATTCTGATGCAGCAGTCCAAAGGGTTGTTGCTCCTCTTTCGGAAAAACTTCTAAAGAAGAATTATTATTCTCTTCCATGTCAGGGTCACTGGCTTGAACCGCAGCGCCTCCGAACATACACTCATCATGGGTCATGGCGTTCCCCACAGATTCGTCATCCGAATCGTCATCTATTGCCTGAACAATGACTTCTTCACCTTGATGCAGTAAATGCTGACGAAGTCCTTCGTTCGTTAGGACAGACGATGATGGAATGACCGGAGAATATTTGACCTCACATTTTTCAGTGATGCAAGTATATTTAACCTTACTTTTCTGAATGGTCACTCCCCGACAGTATGGAATATGATCATTTAAGTTAAAACTTTTTTCGTGACACTTGGGGCACTCAACGCACAGAAAATTGGAGTATGAAGTCCCTTCAGATGTTGAAGGAAGGTGAGGGTCATACGTAGGATCTAGTTCCGCGAGATTATCATAGGGTCCTGTATAAGGTGGTGGTGGTTCTTCAACATCAACAGATGAGGCGAGATCATCAAAGCATCTCAGTAGCTTTCCGTCAAGAGAAGAGGCCTCAGGCGAGACGTAGTGGCACCTAGAAAAGGGCTCTATGTACTGTGGTGGCTTTACATCTACACCAGAGGAGCCACACGTAGCGTGGCGGCACGTTTCGCAGTTGAGACAAGGGTTACTGAAGTTACACATGTTTTGGGGCACTCTGAGTTGCAGGGGATTTTCGTTGATGTGATGGTGGTCTCGCCAGACTGGAAGAGCTTGCACAGGAATCCTGCTATGGACAACTTCTTCCTCTTCCACGTCTGAAATAATTATTGCACCTGTCCATAAGTAATAAATAGTTTACACTACTCATAGGTACCTATACATTTATTTTGCAGTTATTTCACGAAGGTTTCCCCAATTTTTTGTGCTCCAGAATGAACCCACAATATGTCTGCCCCAAAATAAACAGTGAAAAACAAGTGACAGCAGGATAGCTTTTCCAGTGAGACTGTTGGATTTCTCTTTGTTCTGAAATATAACACCAAAACCAATTGCACATTTAGAGATACTAGGTACCTACAATTATTGAAAGATTTTTACCCGTTAAAAAAGTCTGAAGTCTGTAAAATCTAAACATGTTAAACTAGTTTATAAAGTTATAAGGCATATTTCCGAACAAATAAAAATCCACACCTATACCTAGTTAAAAATTATAAAAGTCAAGGAATCAAGCAGAACATACCATAAACAGCAACCTCTTCTTTGATGAAAGAATAATTTGACAGGGGCACTCCTGCTGCAGATTTATTCTCATCTTGATCCAGAATTATTATCTCCTCAGCATTATCCATAACTAGAAAAATTCATTTTCTGTTTTAATACCATCAGATGTTTGTCTCTTGTGATTTGTTAGAAAACTTGCAGTTTTTTGTTTGAAACGAATACCGAACATCGGGAAACTGTAACAAGTAGGTTACTACATGCAAGTAGGTGGACATTTTTTATCATTTTTAATATAGTTTTGCACCTAACTGGAAATTGTGAATTTTATTATCAAGAGCAACCAAGATCAAGTACCTAGGTAATTCAAAAAGTGTTTTAAGTGTAACAGCAACGATAACAATAATAAATATAGAACTGAACTTGTTTATGGGACCCCTATTAACGACCCTTATCCATCTCGCCACGCCGCGGTTGTTGATAGACTACACGGCAAAATATGTGGACAAATGCCCCTGATTAACCGGTGAAGCTCTTTGTTATCCTACTCTATGCTACCAAAAACGGCGGCGCGGCTAAATCGGCGGGGTCCTGTAAAGATCGGGTATAATAACCCCGAAAAGGGAATACAAAGTAGGATCTCAATTCATTTTGAAAAATTAATCTTCCTTTTCAATAGGTAGCAATAATTTTAACTGGAAATTACGTTCAGAGTTTTTAATCCACATTTTATATTTTTCCCTTTGACCGCAGGATAGTAAGAAGTTATCTAACTTATTTACAGTGAAACTAATTCAAGCTTACCAAAGAAATGAAATGACGCAGCAACCAGAGTTGAGCGATGAGTGAGGGCGGTGGCTAAGTAGTTTACCGGTGACCACCCGCACCAGAGTGCAGCTGCAGGACTAAGGAGAATGGCGAGTGAAACAACGTGAACGTGAAATGAAGTGACTGCGCGGACAATGGCATGTTCAGTGCTGACTCAGCGCCGCGCGGTAACCTGACCGTCCTCTGCCCTGACTCATCATTTTCAATTGTGTTTGTGTGGCATGGGAGTGGAATGTGAATCGTGTTTTTCCTTCATTTGAAAACTTGAGTTTACGATTCTTCGAAACATCGTTGAGTGAAGGCAGTTGTCGGTTGTCTACACCTACAACATCTACATGCAGCTAGCTGCATGAGGAGATAACTTACGGAGTCAGTCCTGAACGGTAGCACTTAGGACTTAAGTAGGTACACCTACAGACAACCACATTTTTTTTCTTCAAAAATAAAACGGCATTTATTGTCACTGCTTTGAATAAAAAATGAGAACACAGAGAGACATTACACAAGGCACCACTTTTTTTACCCATATTACCCATACAATCACACTTCAAGTGGATAAAAGATCTGCAGCTCTATTATGGATCTCGGGCGTTAAGCTCCCATGCTAAAACATAGGTAAAACTTCACCACTTCATCGTTATCAAAGTCGTTAACTTGGCGTTAACAGATCCGTAATAGACCTGCTGGAGTCTGACCCAGTAACCTAAACACAAACTATTCATGCTTAGCTTGCAAGGTGAAATATATAGAGCCATACTTCCATGACGTCAACAACGATAATACTGGTCTGAAAGACCTCTCAAATAGAGAGATGAGAAAAAAGGAACTTCAAATTAATAAAATATATACTAAAATAAAATAGGTATTCTTGTGGGAACTCGGCTCGAATGAATAAACACACCTAGAGGCTTGGTATGTACCTACTACAGATCAATAAGGTTAGTATTCATGTTAGGAGTCGGTGGGTCGGGAGGGTTGACTTTTTGACCCCGGGGCGGACGAGTCGGTGGTTCTGGTGCCTTCCTCACAGGTCGCGGCCTTGCTATAGCCGAGGATCTCACAGCAGGTTGGTCATTCTTTGGAGGGGTAACACTTTGATCACTCTTCGACTCTTCAACAGAGACGTGGAAAAAACTCGAACCAAAACCATCTAAATCACTTTCATGTTCTTTCCGTCTTCCTTCATTGCTTGACTGCGACCAAGTATCATTTCCGAAATGGTCGTCTTGGAAGTGAAGGTCAGACCCCATAAGCCGGGCAGACTGGTCTGCCTTCGCAGCTCCAGGCCCAATATAGCTTCGAAATGACGTCTTGTTATAAGAAATAGTTCCCTCGCTTGGGAAACTATCTTGTAAAACAGTAGGAACTTTTGAACCTTCACTTCTGTAGAACATGAGCAGTGGATCCTAAAAATTTGAAGTCAATCAGGAAAGAAACCTTATGCCGAGCAACCTTTAGTAGGTTCTGGGCATACCTTAGTGGTCAAGAGGTCTGGGTTTAAGTCCCTAAATCCCTTCGTGTGGGTGTTACTAATTCAGACAATTCTGGGCGACTTGCTTTATTTATTTACAAGTACCTACCTCACTGTTTCAGATGTGAAACACTGGTGGACGGAACAGTTGTCCGACCCAACAAACCATGCTAAATACCAAGTGGTGGACTCCGCATAAGGTCATCCAGTATTCAGACGGAGACGGAGAAATAATAAATATAGTTTGATGTGTTTGTCTATCACCATCCTAAGAAGGGGTCGCACCAAAAAAACCTTAGAAACAATTGATTTTCTTACTTGACCAGTAAGTTGACTCAGTTGCGCTTGCAGCTCTTGCAGCTTGCTTCGCCAATTTTCGTAGCTGGCGAGGTTAATAGCAGCCATCCAGTTGTTAACATAGTCGTCCGATCTTCCCGATAACACATGCTTCCGATCTGTTTCATCTTTAAACCTTAGTGAAAACGTAAATGGTGTTTCAGCTTGCTGCTCATAAAATGCAGAGCACTGCTCCAGAACTATGGCTCCAGCGGGCTGCAATAGAGCGTTCGTTGCTATAAATTGAAACTTACTTTCGACTCTCAATACCTCCATCAACAAGAATTTCCTTTCCTTTTCGGGCTGAAGTATCAGTTTAGTACAGGTACTTACAGTGGGCAATGCATAGCGAGGTTGGGCTTGTAATAAAATTATGACACGCCCTTAGATCCCCACCTGCCTACAACTACGGAACCACCACTGCAGAAACTAGGGCCTACAGTTAGGCGATATCTACTCACCTTCTTATCCAAAATTGTTCCAGTATCTGACAGATTGAAGTAAAACAGGACATTGAATCGCAGCTTAAACCACCGTTCTTTGAAACCTAGAAAAAGAAAAGTTTGGCCGTGATGTAGCTTTGTTGCCTATATTCCAGCTAGAAAGTAAGAACACCGGGTCAGAGCTCCTCTACTGCCACATATCTTCTATCTTCCATCTAGGACCTCCTAATGCCAAAAACACCACTACAAAACATTTTGGGGGACTGGGGGTGACAGTTTCCGACATCCAGTCAAAGAAAGAGAAGTCTTTTTGCGAAGCAAGTGATTGCAGTTATCGTACCTCAACGCAGGTAGGTACCTACTGATTTGAAATTACCTAACTTGTGTCAAATTATCTGAACAGTAGGTAAATGTCCAAAATTACCAGTCTGAGGTCTGTTCCCTCCAGTTCTTTTGTGGTGTAATCTTCCCTCCATAACAGCTTGGCCCAAGCTCAACTCCGCAAGCTCTATGTCGTTAAACTTCATTCTAACGTTGTAGCGAACTCACATCAAAAATAATGAATATTTAATAGCGTAAAAAAGGTTTTTTTGAGAAAAAACTAAAAAAGAAATGAAGCCAAACAAAATCAACCAAAACCAAACCACAGACTGTGACAATTGAAAATATGGAAAAAAAAGACATCCAGAAAAAAGCGATTAATTTTGATCAAAGTTAACTTTTTTGAGTTTTTTATTAAAAATTTATATTATATCATTTTAACAATTTAATCGAGATTGTAATAAATGCTTAAAAAATATTTACTTATACAGTAGCAAATTATTTGCTGAGGTTTTGCTGAGGTTAATCTTGATCAATCTTGATGTTCCAAGGTTTGTTATTGTTGTCAAAATTTTCGGCTAGCGTTTGTGTGTTGAAATAGAATTTCTATCAGCAATCTATTATGTCAGACGTCGAAGACGACTTTATGTGTGAAGAAGAGGAGGATTACGGCTTGGTATGTATCATGATTTCGGTCGTTTGTCTTAGGAATATTCCAAAATAAATTGCATGGGACATGTTGAGGTAGGGTTCAAATCATTTTTATGGGTGGTAACACAGAGCTGGCCAAAGCCAACCGTACTTTCTGGTTCGGAACTATCAGGAACTTCCACTTTTGATCCTTAGATCTCGAAGGTCTGGACGTACCTACACCTAATGCTCCGATTGGTTTAGTCATCCATCCGCCATACCGCTACTAATGCTACCATCCATACCGATTTACCTACTACTTTTCTCATTCTAGGAGTATTCAGAAGACAGTAATTCAGAGCCAGATGTCGATTTGGAGAATCAGTACTATAACTCGAAAGCTTTAAAGGAGGAGGATCCCAAAGGTGCTCTTGCCTCCTTCCAAAAGGTTTTGGATCTTGAAGGGGGTGAAAAGGGCGAATGGGGGTTCAAGGCATTGAAGCAGATGATAAAAATCAATTTTAAAGTGGTAAGGAATTTCACCAGTTGTAAACACAGTTCATACTAGGACCCTGGACCGTGGCTTCTTGTGTATTACCCATGCCATTGTGGTTTCTGAGTACTAGAGAGCAAGAGTATACAGGGGAACAGTTGCCCATGTCAACACTTTTGTGGCTTATCAAGATTTCCAACTTTTTTTTCCCAAATTCAACTGTCTACCTTCTGTACACACATACTCAAATCATCTTCCCAATTTGTTTTCAGGGAAATTTTAGTGAGATGATGGTGCGATACAAACAGCTTCTGACTTACATCAAAAGTGCGGTGACAAGAAACCACAGCGAGAAGTCTATCAATTCTATTCTAGACTACATTTCAACGTCTAAAAACGTAAGTTCCATGTTGTCTGCCTTATCGGGTTGGTTCTGGTTGGGTAGACTGGCAGTCAGTCAGCCGGTCAGTTATTCATTTTGGAACTGGTAAATTTTTACAGATGGAGTTACTTCAAGACTTCTACGAGACGACTTTAGATGCTTTGAAAGACGCCAAGAATGACCGACTTTGGTTCAAAACAAACACAAAATTGGGGAAACTATACTTTGATCGGTCTGATTTCCAAAAACTGTCCAAGATACTGAAGCAATTGCATCAGTCATGCCAGGTTGGTCCAGCTTCCTACCCTGATATCTTGTTGCACCAGATTCCATTAGAGAAAAATTAAACACTAAGGTAGTCCAAATCCCTCGCCGTAGAGACTAGTGTAATGAATCCTATCCAGATATAATTCATTAGTCACTCATGCCATCGTTTGATTTGCTAACTACATAGGTTTCCCCACTATTACTCAACCTCATTTAAAATTTTCAGACGGACGATGGGGAGGATGACCTAAAGAAAGGAACACAGCTGCTTGAGATATATGCGTTGGAAATTCAAATGTACACAGCGCAAAAGAACAATAAAAAGCTAAAAACCCTGTACGAACAAAGTCTGCACATCAAATCCGCTATCCCTCACCCCCTTATCATGGGTGTCATCCGCGAGTGTGGTGGCAAAATGCACCTTCGTGAGGGAGAGTTCGAAAAGGCACACACTGATTTCTTTGAGGCGTTTAAAAATTACGATGAGTCAGGCAGCCCTCGCCGAACTACCTGCTTGAAATATTTAGTCCTTGCTAACATGTAAGTACTTTAAGGACGTTTCTGGTTTGAATATTGTTCGTAGGTAAGTATTTTCTTGTGAATGATAATTATGATTTAATTCCAACTCCTATCCAAATTACTTGGCCCACTTGCATCACGAATATAAGCGTCAATTCATTTTAGTTCATGTCGGAACATAACAATGTTGCTGCGAAGACCTTCAGTGTTGTCCCAACTCCTGGCAGAAAGAATCTTGCTATATGTGCATTCATGAGCAAGTGGCATGATTGACTTGTCTCTGGCTTGCTCTTGCTCAAAACCAATGCTTCACCGAACATGTTGACTTTACGGACTGCGAGTTTTATGAGCAGTCACTGTTCTCCTCATGTAGCTAGAATTCTTATTCCTTCCTGATTTTATAAACTTAATTATTATGTTTCATTTCAGGCTAATGAAATCAGGGATCAATCCCTTTGATTCTCAAGAAGCCAAGCCCTACAAGAATGATCCTGAAATTCTGGCGATGACAAACCTCGTGTCTTCATACCAAAACAACGACATTAACGAATTTGAAACCATCTTGAAGCAGAATAGGAAAAACATAATGGATGACCCATTCATTCGCGAACACATCGAGGACTTGCTACGCAACATCCGCACTCAAGTTCTGATTAAGCTCATCAAACCCTACACGCGCATACACATTCCCTTCATCTCCAAAGAGCTTAACATCGATGCCGGAGAAGTCGAAGGCCTTCTGGTTTCCTGCATTCTCGATAGGTAATTATATTTCCTTCCTCGTTAGTTTTAGAAGTTGGAAATGCAGTTGTTCGTTCTAAAGATACAACTTTTTTAAAAGTCTCGAGATGTGTACTCTTTTAGGTTAATTTCCATAAATTGATGTTAGATGAAGGGAGCAGACTGGCCCCTCGTTGAGACAGCTATCTTAGTAACAAATTATATTCTAGTTAAAAAAAAAACAGTTTCGTCGGAAAGGTACATTTTGGTATTGTGTGTTAATCCTCAATGTTATTGATTTTAGCACGGTACAAGGGAGAATAGACCAAGTGAACCAAGTGCTGACGTTAGACAAGGAATCTCGGTGTGCTGCTCGTTACAACGCTCTCGACAGATGGACCAACCAGCTGAGCTCTCTTCATCTGGCCATTGTCAACAAGATGGCGTGAACAGCTCCTCTTTTACACCCAACCTGAACATGCTTTCTTCCTTACGTGTCGTACCTGTGGTTTGTTACCAGTAAATCTGTAGGCGAGTTTTGGAAATTCCAGAGTTAGTGGTTGGTAGCAAGGCAACCCCTTTCGGAAATAATGTAAGGCTCCGCGACTCCCCGCGGACGGTTTTTTTTTACGAATTGTACATTAAAAAGGGGAAATCATGGATTACGGTTCTATGAGAGTTCAAGTGTTTCCGAAACATGCTGAGTATTAGTAAACAGCAGTTTCCGTACGTTGGTAGCTAATGTGACCGAGAAATCCGCGAAACTCGAACTTCTGGTGGTGCCATCGAAGCCCTCCAAGAAAACTACCGGCGGCCGTTGCCTTGCTAACCCCAGTAAATCTGGACGTAATAATTATACTGAATAGTGGGTAAAATTGAAGGGACTTCCTGGTATCCTAGTTTCACATCCAATCCGGAGGTTTGCAAACTTTTGACAAAATCAAAGTAAAAGAGTTTGGGACAGAGGAACATAATCTAAAGTAAGCAGAAGGCATTCTAGTAACTGGAGTTATAATTTCGTAAACCTCTCCATGTAATCAACATCAGGTACATACGATCCCAGCTTATCGACTCCAACTCGTTACGATAAATAATTGTCAAGTCAGCGTCTATGAATTGACATCAATATTGAAATACTTGGATTGATATTTGCTATTTGGGTCAATTCAACCATCTGTTAATTGAACCTGAACTATGCTATTATGCTTAGCTTGGGCTTGACCCTCGAGGATGGTCGGAGGAGGGCTTGACCCTCGAGGATGGTCGGAGGAACCCAATACAATATAATGATAGACATATAAGGTCCCTTATTCTACTTTATATTGCTATGAAAAAAAAGAATGAAAATATATGGGAAGAGAGTTGGACCCGCTGCCACCATACAAGTAACATTCAGTATATCGTAATATACACTGTAAAATACCATTAAGAGATAGAGCTGAGTGGGAAATCTAAAATAACTGCATCTTTAGCCTTCTTTACTTTTATTGGACAAATACTATTATCGTGTCCTAGTCCACCAGTGTACCAACTTCTGCTCTTGGGATATTATTTAAAAACACAGAGTTAAAATTACTTTAGACTTCTCATTAGCACACGCCCCCTAAGGGGTTGGTAGGTCATCGTGGTAGGGGAAGTATTGTTTTGAATGCCGTTCGTGAGGGTACCCAGAGCAACACTGGTTGTGTGGCCTGCAAGATATTCTTCGGTTTCTCCACTGTTACTTAAAAATAATTTATAGTAAGTAACAAAATAAATAACCAAGAATAAATCGGGCGAGTCTCAACTACCGTCTTTTCTCAGCTCAAACCTCTGAAGAATGACTGTAGGTGTAAAAAGTAATGTGTCACCGATCAACAATGTTTGCATTAGTATAGTGCTCGTGAGTGGTTTCATCAACCATGGCAGCATCTCCTTGTATGGCGGGTACGCGTTTAATACTGGTAGTGGTAAAAGATTCAACGTTTTACTTTTTAATAACTTGTGTAAACAAGAAAATGTAAGGGCCATCTATTCTTCTAATAAATACTTTAGTTCCCTGTAATCCTTCGAATGAGTTCGCATTACCTTTTTGTACTTCTTTACGATGATTGTCCACAACTGTCATTCATTACTCACCAATCGTGGGCAACTGTGATTCCTCGACTCAAATAAATGAATTTTTTATGAACTAGCTTAAGATACAGATGATTATGTTACGATAAATAATGCTTGGCCCAGTAATCAAGCGACATTCACCTCAGCCAGCGAGCCTCTGGTGACAGATGAGCTCGATTGGGCTGTGTTTAAGCTTTTCTGGCCAGGCCAGTCTGCATAGGGCTTTACAGTAGGAGTGAATGAACGATCTCTCGCCGTAACTTAACTTTTCTAAATAAATAAATAAATAGTATTTAGGTACGATAAAGGCGGCAGGAATGCTCTACTTCGTGGGGTCCCAGGAAATAGGTAAAGCTATCTTACGTAAGTACAGTGGTTGGTAACCATAAGTACAGAATAGTTATTCCGAAACATGACAAAGCTCATTCATCAAATTACAATAGTCACTCTATAAACATCACGATAAAAATTATTGGAAATAACAAAATCGCATTAATTGAAAAACATGAAAAAAGTTTACAGGATGTTGTTAATTAAAAACTAGGCTAGTCCCAGGTTGAAAAGCTGAGAATTAAGAAATTCTACTATCGACACCGAAATCAAGCTGATTCTCGAGTTAAAGTAAAAATTAAACATGGTTGTCTTGTCATATAAGTAGGTATAAAGCATTCATTTTACAGTAATCAGTCAATCAAACGAAAAGTCTCATAGTGACGTAAGATATTAATAAGTAATTAAGTACGGTTTAATGGTCTGTGATCTCTATATCAGACGCTGCTTGGTCAGGAATGTTGTTGAGATTGGACTTATCCCAATAGTAGTAAGGTGGGCCCGCAGTGAAGCAGTATTTCGTCTTTAATGGTTCCCCGGCCTTCACATAGTACATCAAGTAGAAGTTACACATTTCATCTTGCTTGGTTGATCTAAAAAAAATGAAATGAAAATAAAGGACCATAAATAACAACATTTTTTTTGGATTCAATTCATTTTTCATTTCTAAACTTGAGGGTGACTACACGATTGTGTTCATTTATGTTTTTTTTTTCGACCTTATGTTTAGGAAACTGTGGGAGATTGATATGTTCTACATATGTAATTCTGGACAAATTTTCTGTAGACAAAAATTACTTGATCGTAAAATTACAATATAGCCAGTCAATTTTTGACTGTCATCCGAAAAGAGTAAACTCTAACTATTTTGAATATCATTCTTGACAACGCATAGGAGCTGCAAGCTATAGTTACCCAATTTGTGTGACTGTGTCACGGTTGCTGACCATGGTACACCTTGCAGCAACCGTGTCACCAGGTCTGATGGGGTCCGTGCTGACGGTAGGGTAGAACATCTGGGGTGTTTGCGGGTCCCTCTTACCCAACAGCGTCCAGTTGCTTTGACCCTGTTCATCGCTCCGCACGCGATAGCCCGAGACCACTTTCCCTGGAACAGTGCAGCAACATTAGTAATTGCCAATGACAGGGGATGATAAAACTTTTCACTCAGTTTCAGTTTGAGTACAGCCAAAGTAAAGTACCATTAGGTACCGGTATGTAATGCTGTCCGCCTCGAAAAATCGAGAGAAAGTGAGGAGAGGGTCTCTTTTGCTGCCTAGTAATGATACTGGATGGCTGGAAAATCTATGGATCAGTTTCGTAGTGCATAGCACCTTTTCATTTGAATTATTATTTTTACCTAACACATGGGTATGTGTCCGGAATGCAAACGGGTAAATTGTCGTCTTTTCTTTTAATCGGCATGAAGTCTCCATGTGTTCGGTCTGCATGGGTGGGATGAGTCCTCCAGTTCCAAGGAGAAGTACGCCTGCCACTTTTTTTAGCGGCCGCTCCGTGTAGTGCAGGAAGACGCCCGAAGAATCCGTCGAACCATCTTTGAAAAAATGAAAAATTAGACGCTATGAAGCAGATGGTTTAAAAAATAGTTCGATATATTATAAGCTGCTTGTTGATGTTTTCTGTTGACAAGTTTATGAGGAAACTGTTGGATATTTGTTTGTTCTGGAATATAATATGCATTTTCAACGTTGTGAAGAAGATTCCAGTCTACGCCGAGACAGTATAATGCCAGTCAGACTATTGTCGGTTAAGAATGTTGAAAAGTTCCAGCAAACCCCTTAGTAACACATCCAGCCAGAATGGTATTTTCTCTTTGCTTACGCTATCCTTCGTTCGATCCCTAACAAGCTAGGAGGCGTTATTTCCCTAGTCCTCTCCATTGCCATCCTAATAATCTTGCCATTTTTCCAAAAAACTTACTATTACAGGGAAAAATATCTGCACAACTATTTCCTCGGAGAGGCATTTTAGAAATTTAAAAAACGACACCCATGCTCACCTAAGAATGGTGCAATGGTAGAGTAGTGAAGCTGTAGTACGAGATACTTGATGGGCGAGTCCCCTCCGACCTTAAAGCCCACTCCCTCAGGGAGGACAAGTCGCGGTGCGTCCATCGCCCACGCATAAATAATTTGCGAGCCTTCTGCGCAGGGGCTGGAGTACTTCTCGCCAGAGCGTGTTGCAGCCATCTCTCCACAATTCCTGTTTTAAAAAGAAGGTCCCTCTCAACTGCTGAGTCGATACAAAAGTGTACAAAGTACAAGGATTAGTTACCAGAGAGCATGAATACTATACGAATAAGCGACTGATTACTAAATAATGTTCGGACAGTGCCGGCTCATATTTTTGTTGGACATTCGATTAGGACTCGACAGTTTTTCTATATAAAATTGATAATATGAAGGCCCTTACCAACACCATCGTCATACAGAGAAGTTTCAAAAATCCTGATGGGAGGATAATACATAGCTAAGTAGGTATCTCTGTGACTGCATGAGGAAAATGAAGTAATAGTATAAAGCCTTTATCAAGCGAGTAGTAACAGCATAACTAAATGAGCATGACCTTGATCTAGAAGTAGCAGTAGGTAGGTATGAGGTACCAGCTTGTAAATCGTAACCCAAAGCTAATTGTCAACGTCAGGTTCCCTACTCTTAACTCTTATATCAAACATCGATAGTGTACCTAACCGTTTTTTTAATGCTGATATTGAGTTGGGGTGTTATTGTGTTATCTATGTATAATGAATGGTGTGTTAACAACGTTTTTTCGAACTCACCATGATGGTTCTTTGGCACCAGGGGAAGTACAGCCGTACACCAGCATGTGATGGATGAATGACATATTTGCTAAAGGTTCAAACGCCGTGATGAAATAATTCTTCTTCTGATCAACTTTAATAGGAGTGCAGAGATAAGCATCGTTCTGAAACATTTGTTGTTTACTTAATTAATTGCCCTTTTTGACAGGTCGTGTCGTATGTTGTTGCTAACCTAACATATGAGAGCTGCTGTTGGCAGGTGATTTGTTTGGCCAACACTGATGGGGAGACGTGGTTGTCAAACAGCTTCAGTTGTTACCCCTCCAATAATTGGCCCATAGTAGGGCCAGGGAAAATTCTGTGCCATTGGCGTATCATATTATAAGTAGAAGAAATCGGAACGTTCCGCGGTGCTGCGGTGTTATTTAGCATTGACTACCGCCGTAACCTCGCAATGAAAGAAACGAAACTGCCTATTCTTGGTTATCTTGAGACGTTACCCCTTTCAAATGGTAACGCTGACATTTCTCCCCACATGCTGTCGTCATAATCCGCTTGTGACGTCAAAACCCGACGCATGGCTGTCATGAAGATACATAGGTCGATACTGTGTCAACAAGTGCCATATTGTAGGGAAATATGAGCACGATCGCTTCAACTACAGGCAACACGGAACAGTAGGCCATGATTTCAAAAGAAATTAAATTATGATGAGGAAAGAGGTGAAACTAAAATGCACGTAGGTTTCTTACCGAGGGTGGATGAACGTGGGGCATCATTAGAGAATATTTGTCAACCCTGTAGGCAGTGGCAGACCCCCACAAGGGGCTAAAAAGTAAAATAACACACAACCACATGTTAGAGACTTCACTGCCTCTCGATTACTTCCTCAATCAATAAAAATCTGACATTTTATATTTTTCAACAGTGAAGGTACACTCCAGCACACAGCAGCTGGCGAGCGAGAATGAATGAATGAACGTTCGCTACCAACCTAATTACTATTGGAAAAATATTTTTGTTTGAATCATTCAAGGGAAGTAGCGATAACATAATATGTCTACATATGTAATAAAATTTATAAAATATTAAATATATCATTTGGTTATTAAATGATTTTTTTAAATTAATAACAAATTTTACTTAGGTGGTTCAGTACTGCCAACTAAAAGCAAAAATACAAACAAGTAAATGGTAAACAAATAAAAACTAGGTTTGATTTTTGCAAATTTTGCCCAGAGTCAATAATTATGTTGGGGTTCTACCACTAAACAATAGCGGTTTGATCCAGATATAAATCCATGCGGAATCCATCCCTGAGCTTTCAAGTTGTCAGGTAACTCACGGTAGGGTTGGTAAGTAGGGTAGGTAGGGATCAAGATTCGATTATCGAAGAAACCATAATAATAGGTAATAAGAAATGTATTATGAAATAAATTTACAAGATGTTTCTTGAACCAAAGTTTGAGGGGGGAAATGGTTCATCTTGTTTTATTTTAGGGCAGACAGCGTCTGGATATAGGGTTGGTTTTTCCTTAGGAACTGGCCTCTCTGTATGATGGACTTTAATACGGCAGAAGTAGCCATATTCAGGTCGTTCTATCCCCATATTGTCTTCAATGCATTTGTCCAGTATTGTTTGAGTGTTCCGACAATAACGAAATTTCATCTCCGCACTGCTGTTGTTCAGACATCGGGCGTATTGTTGAAATTCCTCGTAGCAAGACTGCTTCACCGATCGAAAAAAATTGAGCGCACATTGAGTTACATCAGCACCTTCAGTTAGGCAGAGACGAGGATCATTTTGCTCTTGCTTGCAGAGCATGAACTCGTTGTTTTCGTGTTCGCAAAACTTTCCGAGGTGGAATGCACCGGCTCGAAGAGCAGAGATACTTAGGTTCACTTCTTGGACAGTCAGTTCTTCTTCAGAGGGAAGTTGAACTTTATGGGTAGCAACCATGGTTTCAATTTTAATTTTTTCTGTTTGACTTGACAATAATTGACGAATGACAAATGATAACAAAACAAGGGAGGTTAGCAGACGAAATGAACAGAACCTTTGTTGAGTTTCCAGAGTTCCAATTTGGAAAGTATTACAAAACGCAAAGTTTTATTTTATTTTCAAAATGTATTCAAAAAATATTTTTATAATTATTATTTCAATGAGAACCCTGTGTCTTTGTACTGAAAATTTCGAAAACTGTCGGTTTGGAAAAGAAGGCAGCGAATATGTGGGAAATATGAGTTACAGCCGTACCGGGGATGAATGCATTTACTGGAAAGATGTAGGTATAGTTATTCAGACCAACCTCCTGCCTACTACACTACCTGCGGTACCTGCCAAGTTACGGCTACGTCGACTCTTCCTACATTTATAACACTGATTGAGGTTGTCATGTGAAGATAAATACCCAGTAGGTTGTAATATTTACTTGTTTTGATGTCGATGGCTGGGATACTGGCCTCCCTCAGCTATAGAAGTCCGAAAACTGCAAGATACCTAAGTTGACATTTTTATATTTTTCCAGAATGGAGACCGTCATATCGATGCAGTTTTCCCCGATGGATCAAAGATCAAGGCTAAAAACTACTGTCGCAACCCAACGAGAGACACTTCAGGACCTTGGTGTTACATTCGGAAAGACCCTTTGCAGAAGGAGTTTTGTGATGTACCGTACTGCTACTCGTATGGTATTTTTGATTTAAAGTTTTAGAAACAAAATTTGGTAGGTATTTATTTGTTTGTTATAAAACATAACTTACATACTTAGGAAGAGAACTGATTTGCCTTCAGTCAGATGTCTTTTTGTTAATTAAAAGGAATGGCCAGCCTACAGCCCAGATGTACTAACGACCGTTAGGTAGCCATCCTAACGTAGTCTCGAAACCAAACTCGAGTCACCTTGTTCGCAGTTACCTCTTTGATGGTAGACATTCGATATAAGTAGAGCACTGTTTCTTGATGTATAAATCTGTGTTAGACTTAACACTATTAAGACCTCCCCGCTACCATGAATTCCCCCCACTCACAGGTTGCGAGTTAAAAATCCTCTAAGAGCTTTTTTACCTCAGTTGGTATTGGAAAGTGGTTTTTAATGTTAGTATGTTTTATTCTAAGAATGCAGATGGACTGGCATCGGAGAAGAGTATTACGGCACCACCACCAAATCAGCAGCGGGAAAAGAATGTAACCGATGGTCTAGCACTGAATTTTCCAAACATGAGGTGGCGAAATTTTTATGCTGGGATAAAAGTACGTAAGTCTTATTTAGGTATTAATCTTGAAAGTATTTTTTGATCATTTTCTTGTCAGAAATCACAACCTTCATAGTTTCTAATTTTTTACTGGCAAGTTATCTATTTATTTCAGACTCTGCAGAATGTGAGTCTTGCCGCAACCTCGATGCCAGCGAATCTGGTCCATGGTGTTACGCACGAGACGGTTATGTAGAAAAGAAGCAACTGTGTGATATTCCTTTTTGCCATGACAGTAAGTAAATTTTTATTGGGTATAAGATGGAAGGAACGTGTGGATTCACCGGTCCTCGGTTAACTAGCAGTGAATCTTACAACCGCATCTGCACCTATGGTTAATTTTTTCAGGATACGTCTAACCCACCCTTGTTTGAAGTTTGTACAACTGTTTAGGTCGTTAATCTATGATTAAAACAATACGTAATTGAGGACTATGAACTTATGAATCATTGTCGTTTTCGCACCAGTTTTAGAGTCATCTAGATTTTTAGGTCCTTTTCTGCATTTTTTTCAGATTCTATTTTGCTGCTCCTTGGGGAGATAAACCAAGTCTGTACATTTCACAGAATATTCAATACCACAGCAGCTTCAATTACAGCCAAGTTTCGTCTGTGGCAACCGCGTGATTGGCTTCAGGGTCAAATTGTCATTCTTCTTTCTGTGTTTGATGTTCCGACGAGCATCGCAGACGTCAGAAGGTGGGGCTCAGGAGTCATGATATCCCTTCAGAACGCTCTCACAGCTATTGTGGGAAGTGAGGTGAGAAAGAAAAAAATCTGTGATATTCTCTCAGGATTCTTATTATTAGTGAGATTATGTACCTATACCGACATTACATTACGTACAATGTGAGCTAGGTGAGATTTATTTTCCTTGATGCGTAGCCAAATCTTTCAGAAGTCGGAAAATCGAATGCAGTAAAAAAAGCCAACCTTTGAAGTGTGAGCTTTTAATTTTGATTCCAGATTTATGACAGTTCCGAGATCCCTGGCGTATTGACCGCTACTAAGTGGACTGAAATCACTGTAGCCTGGAAGCGAAGTCCAGACAACAACATAGTTGTTTCTTTGTACCTGAACAATGACCGGAAGCCAGTTCTCATTGCTGACCTAGATACCACTTCATCTGTACTTGAAGCGAATGATTTCCAGTTTTTTGGCGTAATGGGGACTATGTCCTTTTGGGAGTTTTCTTCTCAGCCTGAGAGTATGTATTTTCCCTCATGCGGTAGAAATTAGAGTGTGGGTAGTTTTGACTTGATATTTATTGTTCTTCTTTTTCAGCCTGTTTGGTGACAACGACCTCGCAGGGGCATCAGACTATGTGGTTGGAGTTAGAGAGAGTCTCCGGGCAGGCAGATATTGAGATCTTCTTCAGAATATTCCAAAAGGCCGTTCTTCACCTGAGAGGGTCCCCAACAAGTGTTGACCTTATACGGGTAAGAGAGTAGGTTAATTTATTATCAGTGCGCCTTTGCACTGGTTTAGTAAACAGAAATCACTGTTTAGTTAAATCATAAAGGCATAGGTCTACAAATTTTCTTCCATTTCAATTCAAGTTGTATGTCATGAGGCGGATATTTCTAGATTGAGCTATTTCGGAGTGGGAGAGTGTTGTTGGAGGATCTGAGTGAGAAGAAAAGCCGACGTATTTCGGACCTGACCATCACACCTTTCGATTACTGGTCTTGGGAACGAATCAATATGAGGTGATCAGTGCCCACTACCCATGTTAAGCAGATACTCGTACCTGGAGACAAAAAGACTGGAGTTAAACATTACGAAATTTCTGATACATCCCGTATTTGACCCTTCATTGTATCAGTAAATTTCTGTTTACAGCTTGCTGGGGGATCACTTGCTGATTCTTAGACCTCGGGATTCAGGAGTGGAGGTAGCTGCCAACGTGACAGGAGTGAATGTTCTGCGCCAGCTTCTGTGGATCGGGATGTCTTCCCGTCAGGTCTCTCATTGGGCGTTCAACTGCGATCCAAGTGGTAAATGGCTTCTTTTCCGATAAGAAGGTTACATATTTTTGGTACTAGTTCATGTTGTTGATAAACCAACAGACATACACCTACGTATGTAGACATACACTTTGTTTGCTTCATAAATTCTTTATGGTTGTGTGGATACTGGTGTTTAAAGAACACCTTCCTGTTCTATTTTCCCTTATTGTCTGGTGATAACTTAGCGTTAAACTGGGAGATTTGAGAACAGGAATAACCCCCGATTCACTCCCGTTGTAAGAGACTCTTTATTAGTTAGTTTGTATTTTTATGTATGTGTATTGTAATGCGTCTTGGAACTTTGCAGAAATTGATGAGACACCCAAACCTGAGCCTCCGGAGTGTTTATCTAGTACGTCAGGATTGGAATACAACGGCTCCCAGTACATCGCAGCTTCTGGAAAACACTGTGTGCCTTGGATTGATAATAGAATCCCCGATCCTTACGAAAGCGTAAGTTATTCCTGCTTTCCTGCTAGGTGATGGAAAATTTTAATTTCGAAGGATTTGCATCAGTGATTTTGTTTCAGAACGAATATTTTGAAAATTTTGGAGGCCGCCTGAACTCAGTGAACTTTTGTAGAAATTTAGATATGGATCCGTCTGGAGTGTTCTGCTTTGTACAACGGAGCCTAAAAGATCCAATTGTTGAAAAGGAACTGTGTTCTATTCGACCTTGTCTGATGGGAGGCAAGTAATTAAGGTTTTTCTTTTACACACCACTGCAACTGTGTTTTGCACTTACTAGCCTAATGTAGCTAAAGTGTTCTATTTAGATGACCGTGCCATAAATGAGTTCCACCTCACTGACACGGTTACGGTGAGTTGTTGGTAGGTAAAAAGTGCTAAAGTAACAAAGTCGTCGAGAGATACTCGTAGAAGTTTCTCTTTCTCCTCTTCTATAACGATTTTTTTTTCTAAAATCGGGCCTTAAAAAGGTTATTATAAAGGTTAACACTGAAGATACCACGCTGGTTGTCCAATAATTTCAGTATCGCCACCAAACAGTACTCATGATATTTTTTTTACAATTATTATGGAGCCCTAATGCTTAGCGAATGACGAAAAATTTCACCTGGTGCATCATCCATATGCTAAGTATAATGAATATTCGAACATTTGTCTCGGGTTCGGCTTTTTCAAATGAATGACCGTTTTTATGTTTCTAGAGTGTAAGCATGCTGGGGTGGGAACTGACTATGTCGGCAAACACGTAGTGACTCGTTCTCAGAGAGTTTGTGCGGCGCAGTTTAAAAACGAGACGAATGCCTACTGCAGGAATCCAACAAAAAATATTGGCGGGCCTTGGTGTCATACTGAAGATCCTCTTTTACCAAAAGATTTCTGCGAAATTAAAGACTGCGATCGTCCTGGTAAGCTCTGTGCTCTGTGGCCTGTGTTTTCAATCACAGAGGTGTCATTATCTTAATTTAAAAAAAAAATCTTGTTTTGGGCTACTATTTTACACTAGCTAAGTAATCGGTGCATTTTTTGTGATGATCACTTCACAGAGCGAACCTCTGTCGTGCGTTTTTTATACTAAATATTTATCAAAGTACCTTTCGATACACTAAAACCTGGACAGTTTATGCGTATGCGTCTTTTTCAGGTACTGGAATTATGTTGACATCTACTACGAAGAATAATAGTAATTTTTATATTCTCCCGGCTTGGCGAAAGGTTGGTGTTCATTTTTGGCTAAAAAATTGGAACCCAGAGCACGACTCTTCTGTACTTATAACAATGACACCGATGTCGGAGAGAAAGCACTACCAGCTGCTCATCGGTGGAGGATCCAACGATAAAATTCAGCTTAAATTCATCGAAGGAAGCTCTGGTGAGACATGCTTTGATTCGAACATTGATCAGATGATCAGGAATAATCGACGGTGAACTTTCATCATTTTGTTTTGACAAGTAGGTGGATTATCTGGAGCATTCATTCCTTGAACGTTGCTGTTCATACCTGTGAACTGTGTTTTACAGAGCAGTTGCTATTTGAAGAGACGGGCCCTCGTCTGGTGCGTTCCGGAGGTTGGAGTGGGCTGTGGCTACGATGTGGATTGGGCTCTGTAGAGTTGGGCCACGAGAGTATGGATGTGCCCTTCTTTGAATGGGAAAGTAGCTCCACTGAAACAAAACTGCAGATTCTCCCGAGATTTCTGAGCTTTGGAACACGGAATAATGCGTGGGCGGGTGTCAGCTTTCGTCCCTCTGAGTGCTTGGTGGAGCGTGTTTGGGGAAATACTGCTTACCAGTTGTGGCCACTTGACCTGTGGAAAGATCCTGAGTTGGAGAATCGAGAGAATTCAGTTACATTCTTCGTGCAAGGCAATGGCACAGTTGCCATCAATTTTGTTCTCTTTCCCGGTGAGTTGAAACAGAGCATTAGGCATAGGTAGCCAAAGTCACATTTGGAACGTGTGTGCTGACTAATTTGTTTATATTCAGGCGAAGATCGTCTCTTTTCCCTGACTATCGAAAATGGAACCAAGATATTTTGGATACGTCAGTCGAATGGCCAACGTCAAGTTCTCCGAGCACAGGAATTACTTCGATCTGCCATAAATGACAGTTCGTGGAGTGAATTGACCGTTAGGTACTTAAATAATTTATCCAGGAAACTAAATTCACAGGAAGGTAAGAAGTCGACAGTAGGTGTTTGTTTTATGCATTATTTTTTTTTTCTTTCAGACACGGTCATGAATTTATAACGGTGGATATGAATGGAGGCAATGTTTTGACTTACGAAACAGCTGAAGATGTACTGGTATTTTACTGGTTTTACGTTGAGGTCCAGTCTGGATTATTTACTTGGGCAGCCAACTGCGTACCTTTAGGTGGGTACACTTCATTGTCTTCAGTCCCCTGAGCCCTCTCTATAAATTGGTACTTATATGGCAGCACTAGGGTGATAACTGTGCTCAAAAAAATGTTTTAGGAAAAAATTGTAAAAATGGAAATCTCCCCTGAACCTGTGTACAGATCTGTAGGTCTGGGTATGAATAAATTGCAGAGTTAGGAGGGAAACCGCGGAATGGAGGTTGGAGCCCATGGGGTCCATGGACGTGTAGCGCTCCGTGTGGGGGTGGGGAGGGAAGACGCGAGCGAGCCTGCACCTCACCCGTCCCAAACCTCCTTGGCGAAGAATGCGTGGGGCCGGCTGTCTACGAGGGTGTATGTAACGACTTCGAGTGTGGAGATGCACCGCCAAGTATGTTACTACAAATTTTAACTACACTTAGTGCCCGCTGCGCGAGTGCGGAGGATCTGTTGTAAAAGTCATTGCATTTCTACTTCGTAAAAGTTCGCAAGAAGTGCCATTCAGGGAGTAAATTGCGAAACTGGTCGGCCGAATTTGTCCAAATGTTTTTTGCAGAATTCGTGTATTTGTTTTAGGTGTTCTGAAAGATATTCGAAAAATACTTGCTCGGACTGCGGAAAGTTCGCAAGAAGTGCCATTCAGGGAGTAAATTGCGAAACTGGTCGGCCGAATTTGTCCAAATGTTTTTTGCAGAATTCGTGTATTTGTTTTAGGTGTTCTGAAAGATATTCGAAAAATACTTGCTCGGACTGCCATTTCATTGGCAGCAACAAAGGGAGAACCCGTGCGTTTCCATTGTAATGACGATTTAGCGGCAGTTCTTATGGAGAACGTTCCGGAAGTAATGTTCGAGTGGACGCTGAATGGCTTCCTTTTCAACTCTACACAAAGAGCTTCTTTTAGTGGTTTCACTTTAGGTGCGTTACAAGTTTACTCTTTTTTCTTAACGAAAAGGTACTGAAAGGAATTCTGAAAATCGGCTTTTTTCATACTCCTGTTTCTTAAACATTAGCTTTCAGCTAATCATCCCGTTACTATCCCGTTACATCCTTTATCTAATCTGTTTTTTTTTCCCGAGAAAAAATTCAAGAAATATATCTTAATCTGTAGGTAATAGCAAAAATTGACAGCTGTAACCTTATATATGGATAAAATTGAGGTAGATTTCGTAAACTGTCATTTTGAGATAAACTTTACTTATCGGTAGACATGCCTGAATGGATGTCTGCCCCAAACCATCAAAGCGATTCGTTTGTTTCCTAGATCTCCACTCTGTCGATACCCCTGACAGCGGAGTATGGGGGTGCGTTGCGTCGTGGTCTGTGTCTGGAAGCGACAAGTCGTTGGTAGTGTCTATAGCTTCATTAGTGGTGACGTCTTCGGCTCCCACCATGTATGTCCGTCGTAGTCTTAGTTTCACCCTTCATTCCAACGCTGTCGTGCTGGGTCATGTTTATGGCGATTTATCTCAGCGATGGGAAATTAACGGAGCCCTATGGCGTGACTATGGCCCTTCCCTCTTGGGCAAGGTAAGACCTCTCTGCCATTTTTTCACCGTTTGTTTCATGATATGTACCGAAGTAAATGTTAAGAAAGTAGAGACAAAACCAGCAGGAAAAGTAGAAGTGAGTGACTGTCCAGAATTATATAACAATACAATGTAAACGTCATATTATGCGATATACGTAAAGAAGTTAAGTGCGACCGTTGTCGGATCCTGTGACCTTATACTACAATGGCGTTTTGAGCAGTATTCCAGCAAGTGGTAACTGGTAACTGCCTTTTCAGGTGGCTGTAGAGGTAGTCACTTCAGTGAACTGGGAGGAAGCCGGTGTGTGGACCTGCGTCATCAGCCAAGAAGAGCTGGGTCTTCAATGGACCACTGCTTGGATTCGTGTTCAAGGTGTGTGTGCAAAGAAAATGTTTAATTCCTGTTGTCACTTGGTTATTTGGTTTCACATTGGTTTGGTTTGGTTTCCACTACGTAGACATTGGATTAGGCCCCTTTTACAATCGACGACAGTGATATTTCTTTTTTAAAGGGTCTTCGCGATTTTAAGGCGTCTAGCTAGATCACGTTTGTAGTCACTATGTTAGTTTCATTGCCTTTACTTACTGTTACTCTTGTAGCCAAAGCCGAGACATAATTTCAGAACAAACAGAAATAAAAACGATATACCTAATCAAACTGTATTGAGTAGTTAGGAATAGGAAGGTATTGTCATCGGGCAAGAATCCGTTGTTCAGTTTCTCATTGTAAATCACCGGTCATCATGGACGTAATCTGGGGGGGGGGAGCAAGGGGGCACGCGCCCCCCTGAAATATTTCAGGGGGGGGGGCACTGCCCCCCCCTGTCATCTGTCTCCTCGGATGAAGTGAATTTTAAAAAACTAGGTAGGTAGGTACCTAAGTTGACGTTCTTTACCCCTTACCCTACCGACTATTGGCTTGCTTGAACCTTGCCCTCCCTGAAAAAAAATGAGATTACGCGCCTGCCGGTCATAGCCTTGTCCTACATCATTTGGGTGGGTGGAGTGGTTATTTGATTTCATGTTTATCTTCACTTCGACGTAGGCAAGGTACGTTACACTGTATGGCTGAATCTCATCGAGATGAAAATCTTGATTTCAGTAATATCAGCACCAAACTTCTGGACACATCTCATTGAGGACAAAGCTACTGCACCTTTTTTCGGTACCATGAATGAAAGAACTGCTAAAATCGTTTTTGGGGTCTCAATCTTCGTGATAATTGCCATACCTATTATCCTTGTAGCCATTTACAACAGCTTATAAATAAAGATTTTTGACTGTTACATCTGGAGGTTTTATTTTTCATAAATTAAGTTAACAAAATTATACAAATTTCAAACAAAAATATCAGTGCATCATCACAATTTTCCGTAGCGAAAGTTGCGTTGTCTGTCAAATGTACCGCCTGAACAATACTCATTGTAGATTAACTTGAACAAGAAAAGATGAAAAATGAGAATTAAAATAGAGACAGAAACCCAAAAAAATGTGGGGAGGCCGCCGAGATGATGGCCGTGCTTATGAAGAGCGATGACGTGGTGCTCGTGCGCTGGTGCCTCGGCTATCTCTCTCACGTGAATCGCCTTCCTCAGCTCTTCCATATGTTGCCTGTCATACGTGATGTACAGAATTGGCGTGAGGGGTTCCGTTAATTTGACCGGAAAGGTAACAGGTTCTGGCCCCAGTAGGACAGGAGTGTCCAGGCAGCCACCGTCGCAAGCGTAGTAATCTTTGTCGCTACGATCTAGAGCCACACGAAGGACGGCTTTGTTATCCTCTTGCACCACTACACTGATATTTACATGCGTCCTGTTTCCATACGCGACTCGGTGGAACAAACAGTTACGATGTAAATATTTCGGATCAATGTTGAACTCAAGATGTTGGTTACTGAACCTGGAACAAAAGGCCAAGTTAAGGGCGTTAGAAGAACCTTTGTCTGGCTAGTCAGAAAATACGAATCATGCATCAAATAGAAATTAAGCTCGTAGGACTTCAAGGCTGGGTCAGTCCGAAGAAATAAAATCTGCTCTGGTCACGAGGGTGGGACTAAAGTTGCAGTTCCGAACAAATTCTCTCGGTTAACCCTTTGCCGCAGATTTGTATTGCTATGAATAGAAATTTAGGAGATGATCAATATTTTGCCGTCGAACATACGCTGTTTCAAGCATGGTTCTTTAAGACAAAACTGGCTCTACAAAGCTTCTGTGGAAAAATGGTGTAGCTACCTGAGCCCTCCAAAACTAAGAACCATGGCCTCTGCTACCCCCCTAGCTCCTGCGCGCAGCATGTTGTGACAGCCATTCTTCTCTAGAGTGAGTAGCCAATACGATACCACACTGTTGATCTCCTCCAAGGAGTCTAAGGCACCCCACAGGTTGGGCGCTTCCAGAGTGTGATGGTTGCCGTAACATCCTTCAGCGTACGATAAGCGGCTTGCTACTTCCGAAGCGTCACTCTCGTCTTTTACCTGAAACAGTATCTTTGCTCTAATTGTTCATAAAAGCTTTTTTTTGTCAACTCTTGTGTCTTATTATTACTTCCAGCAACTGCTGAGTCTGTACAGTTTGTTGTTCCAAGCAAATCGATTTAGAACCAACAAAGCCCCACGAACACTCCAGACTTTGAGTATTCCAGAGTGACCAGAGCAGGGTACCCCGGTTTATCCCCTGTAAACTTGCTAGCCTATGTGGGGTTTTTACCTGAGAGAGGACATAGTACATGGTCTCATTGATCTTGTCACCGTTGAGCGCATCTTTGGCTTTTGAAGTTTCTATTGAAAACCCTGTAGTCCACAGCTGTTGCCACGATCGGGCATGCAGTTCTTTATAGTGTGATTGGTCCCCTGAGGCTTTTACAACATCTCCTAGTGCTGTTTGTTCTAGTTCATTCCTTGAACTCTTCTCTGTTATTTCTGATAGTTTCTTAACATTAGAGTACGAAATGGCTGTGTAGTGAACAAGCTGTTTCGAGCTTCTTGCTTCGACTCTATAATTGACGGGAAAATTTCTCTGAACAAGCGAGATTTGGATACCACTTTTTGGGTTGTGACTGCCTGTCGGAATAAGTCCCGTGGTGATGTTATATTTCACGTGAGTATCGCTGTCGCGGACATCCACAGTGTGCGTGACTCCGCCTTGCAGACCATGTTGCTGTCTTAGCTGGAAGGTTACATCTACACTACGGTCAGTCGGATTAGAAAGTTTAATATCTTGCACAAATAGCGAAGTCAATCTGCGATGAGCATAGTATTGGAATGAAGCATAAAACCCACTATCATAACATTGAAACACATGGACGATTCCTGTTAAGTAGTTTGTTGCGTAGGCTGTGCGGTAGGTACCAAAATTATTTTTAAACAGTAGAACGGGATAGACAGATGTGGGTAGCGCAAGGTACCGCCCACTTCGAACGTAGATTTGATCTCCTTTCAACACATCCAGACCAAAGTAGCCATTTCCCACGTAAGCAACAAAACTGTTGCCTTCTAAGGGTGGAGGCAGGTACCCTATATTGACGTTAAACTCTTCGCTCTCCGATACAAATGATGTTAGTCGATCCCGGAGACACAAATCAATCACATCTGCCTTGAATACCGGAGTCCTGTACCATTTTAATAGGTATGGGACAATATAGACAAAAGTCACAAGACACGTAACAATTAAAAGAGCTAAGCGCTTTTTAGACAAAATATTGTCACAATTCCGCTTTAGCTTTCGACCAAGTTCCAATGATTCCATGTCAATTAATCCATTTTCTACGGATATCAGTAAAAATCATTGATAAGCTAGCCATAATATTCACGAGATAAAAAGTAAACGCACAAACGTAAACATGTCACGTGTCAATAGAACATAGTATTTTTGCTTTTATCAATAATTTGCGTGGCAGCAGATATTTGCTGCAGCCAGACAGTAGTTGTCTTTCATGGTTCCTGTGGTTAAGTTTTGTGTTTTCAGTGAATTTCTATTCTAAAATTACTGACATTTGTAGATTTTTTGCTGCTCCTAACTCATTCAGTTTGGATAATATCGTCAAACTAGGTGAGTTTAATGTTCTTAAACGCAGGACCGTTGGCAGAACATGCTGCGTCCAAGGGTCTGTTCAATGAAACCCCAATGTGTTAAATGTCAATACGATCGATGATGGTTAAAAATGGTAACGTGCGTTTTTATGTCTGCACTGTTGAATTTACTAACTTTCCCTTCATTTTCTGTGTGTTGTGAATGGTAGCGTTAAGGTCACACGGATACATCTCTCAAGAACATTTTTCTGATCCTGTCCATATGACTGCAATATCCTCATTTTCCGCTTTTCTATTGTGGGGGTGTAGAAGTCGACATAAACCGCCGTTCCTGCAATAAGACATTGTATCCCCATAACTTGAGTTCAAGTCTATGTTTCCCACATACCTAGTGTGGGCTGAGAGCGCAACGCATGCCCCAGCGGTGGCACATGCTGAAAGTTTGGTAGGTGAATATGACAACAGTAATTCGCCTGTAGCGTGGTGTCACACCTTGACTTGAGATGGTGATCACTGTGACATACTGTATGACTCGTTAAGTCGGCAGAATTTTACATCAGCCTCAGTTGCCGGTGCTCATCATGATAATAATATAATACCTAACTTAGAAGAGTAATGGAGCGAATTGGAGCCCATATTCCTAGATCACAACCACTTTTTGAAGGTACCTATCTACTATCTACTACATATGGCGAAAAGTAAGGCTTCTGACATTTTGGCCAATACAGCCCGCTGTTACAAAATTTTCCACCTTCTCTGGCGAAGAAAAATAATTTTAATCATCTTATCACATTCGCCGACCGTTCAGAATTGCGGCCGATATTTGCATAATAGCGCTGATATTCCATATGAAGAGTAAGTAAATAAAATAAAATCGATGTCGTGGTAGAAAGGGGAAAAGGCAGGTTGTATGGCTTTTCTCCAGACCTACCCACCCACTCCGATTGGCTGAGAGGTTTACGCTTTAATAAATTTTATCTGATTTAAAAAACAATAGTCGAGCGGGAGGAGTTCCCCTTTCTCTATACCACCGCCGAGCTCTTTATGTTGCTAATAAAGCTTCTCACCAATCACTAGTAAGTACCTCCCAACTTCAGGGTTCGTCCGGAATGCTAATTAAATTTTAAAATCTGTACATTTCAAATAGGTAAGTTAGTTGCTGGAGAAATTCTAAAAAGCAGTATCTAACAGTGAAGTAAAGGATATTTACAACTGGCAGTCTCTGGACCATTTTCACCAAATTCAGGGAAGATTCTGAATCAAAATCAAAGTTGACCCTAGCGACAGTGGCAAAGCTCGAATGTAATTTTACGGGAAAGCCAGGCGTTTTATGCTTTTGCCCCACCTTTTTTTTTGGAGGGGCAAGGTCAACAAAACGTTTAAAAAAAATTGAATCATTTTTGCATGTTGTATATTTTACTGTAATAAGGTCCTTTCCCATGGACGAATAAGTTCTCAAAAATGAACAGCTATAACGAACCGCTACCGTTTTTTTTGCCGTCAAGTCGCGGGCAACAAACCACACCAGTTGGTTGCCAAAAGGATGAGTTGCGGTGATGTCCTGTCCGGTCCCTGCGGTTTCACCACCGCATCCCCACTGCCATGACCTCGTGGGTGTTTTGACTGCTTCTGACTTAGGACGAAAGCTTCCTCTGTCCCAAGGGACTGTCGGGAACGCGGAATGCTGTAGTTTAAATTTTAAGGAGTTCGCAGATGGGAGACTAGGAGAAGATGCAAAACGTTCTGTTGACTAAATTAGGGTGCGCCCCACCATGCCTAGTTAAAATTTAACTGGAGATTTTGTCCTATGTTTACCATGTTAAATTTAACTTTCGAGTTAAATTTAACATGGTAAATCTCCAGTTAAATTTTAAGTGGGCATGGTGGGACGCACCCTTAGTGTTTCAAGCTAAAAAGTTGTAATCGATCATAGCCAGTTAAAATAAGTACTTGTCAACAGTTACAATAGTAATACAATATTACAATAGTAATAACCCTGGATTTCTTCTCTGGGTGGGGATTGACTCGGATTGAGGCATTAAGTACCCCCTTTTATCTAGCCACGCCATGGAAAAGTGAGATACCTGGTACCCCGTGCCGACATGCCGAACTGCGAATAAGTCTGCATAGTGTTCAGTATTTCAGAGGGTTCAGGACGATTTTATACAAACCTATATTTTATATTTCATGAATGGGAATGAAGCCGTATATAGTCGTGCGTTGAAGCCTTGGTAACCGGCTTCAAATCAGGAGATAAAAATTAATTTCCGATGTGAATGAGACGGGGACGAAGCAGAGTTAGAGAGTGGGGGGGCGTTCGTTGGAGATGCCTGCCGCAGGCTTGGGGGGTTGGGATCGAGACAGCAGTGTGTTGTGCCTTTTTGGTTCTCATGAATTCCTTTTCTTCGATAAAGTTTATAGTATTCAATACGTGCATTGTAAATTCCGCTAAGGGCGCGTCAAATAGGGATTTGAGAAAAATTGTTTCGGTTCCTGTTATTTAATGGATCTCTGCCATTATATTGTAAAGCTATGTTGGCATACCTAGGCATCGGATGGTCAGTTTTGAAAATAAAAGCCAGTAGAAGAAGTAGTCAGTCGATTTTTGCAGCTTTTGCAGCATGCACCTTTGTGATAGGTGGGTCCCATTCTGCCAAAAGTATAGGTACTATCTAGATTCTAGGAAGAAATTTTGCATGAGTGAATGGGAAAGAATGTCTCTATCCTGGGTTGTTTCATTATCATCAGTTCCTGAGGTAAAAGGTAAAATTAAAATAGCGAATGTGACCGTTTACCCGCATGTTTTGGGAGTTGCAAGGAGACTTTGCATAGTTGGGATATCTGGGCTATCGGACCGTATACTTCCCACCGTTCCCCCTCCTCCCACATCGACCTCGCATCTCCGATAAGCTTTTATTCTCTAAAGCCGTGCTAAGTTTCGGTTTCAACTGTTGCTTCGGATCTTCGCTCCCAGTTGTGAGCCTTTTGCGCTTTCCCGTTTCTTTACCATATTTATGTCATCTTAGAGGTAGACGTGTCGCCTTGTGTGAAATATTCAAAGATTTTAGGAAAGCTCCATCACTGACGTATTCCTAACTTAGTGTGTACAGGCTATGAAATTGAAGAGTCTGACCAGTTTTTCGTCTTTTTCATCATTAGGTATATTCGAGTCTGGATGAAAGCAATATTTTCTCACCATAGCAAAGGACTTAAAAAGGACTAAAAAATCTAGAATTAGTTTCTGAAATATGCCATGAACATAAGTATATACTTATACCTTACCTTCGATAATACAATTCTGGTGGTTTTTATAATGAAAACAATCTGGAGGTTATGTTAGGTTATCGTGCCGGGCAATTGGCGTTTGGCTAAAACAACGGAACAATAAAGGGTCCGACAATGGTCGCACTAGACTTTCTCGCAATTTTTACGCCAGCGGTATCGAAAATTTTGATTTTTTTTTTTACGTAATTTATTTTTTTTGGACCAAAATTTTAACTTTTTCTAACAAATATTTTGCCATACACTGGACAATTATTTTAGGCACCTACTCACCGGATTTCAAACATATCCGTCAAATGGTGAAGTGTCGTTTGACGCGCAAAGTACGTGTTTTCTATTTTCCATGTCACGGCCTTAATTTTCAAGTAATTGAAAATCTATTGAAAATGACCTTGAAGCATCTATCTGAGACCACTTTCACCAATTTTCAAGGAAATCTGTCGATTAGGGTTGTTGCAAATCCGTCTGAACCAATCAAAAACGTGATTTCCATTTTTGGAAAATTTTCCTACGATAATGCCAATATTGGCCATAATTATTATGTTGGATAAATTTCGTTCGGTAAAACATGAAACTAGGTTAAAGTACACCTCCCTACCAATTTTTATTGAAATCGATCGAATAGTGCTACCGGAGTGACGACCAACGCGTTTGGGCCAAAACTGGGCCAAGTTATTGGCCCACCTCCAAGTGATTGTAAAAGACCTAAAAGCATCTATTCAAAAACACTTTCGCAAATTTTCAAGGTTCCAACTTGATATACGTAGCTTCCAGCCCTTCTTAACTGTCAAAAAACACGATTTTTTGCCTTTTTTTGACCATAGCAGGCGCAATTTTTGAGTTATCAAAATTTATCAAAAAACATGTCCAGATATTTACATTAGGTACCTACATACCGAATTTGAGCAAAATCGGACGAACGGTGTGACGTCCAGTTGCGCGACAGACTGACGTACGTCGGACGGACATTTTTTAAAAACCACTTTTTTGGACTCGGGGGACCTCCAGGATCATGGGAAACCCAAAATCTCAAAATCGAAATTTTGCACGAAGACATAACTTTCTCAGCCCATGTATTACATACGGGCGAGAAAGTAAAAAACAAAGTTACAGAAAGTAAGTAACAGTTGTTTTGATGATTTTGTCCGCCCATTCGACAATTCCGAGCATGCACAACCCTAAAAGGCGCCCTATGCGCCATGCGATATGTTGCTCAGTTGCACGTTTTAAAAAGACGGAGCAGGGGCTTGAGGAAAGGATGGGAAGGGGTGATGACGTCATGGGGATTCTGTCGCGCAGGGCGCTCCCCTCCCCCTCCCCTCCCCCTCCCTTCACCCTCTCTCTACTCGTCCAAGTAGTCGGTGCTGTGGGTCTGTACCAACCCCGTGCTCTGTTTCTACTGTTAACTTAAGTCGTGGTAAGTCCATCTGTTGGGGTTTCTATACATGTCCTGTGAAGTTGTGAAGGAAATAAGTGAAGGAAATAAAATAAAGAATATTTCCTCAAGTTCCTCTCGGGGTAGTCGAGTATGTATGGCTTATTTGCCTACACGTTTCTGTTGTAATCGCCGATGATTTGGTTCTGGATGCATTGCAGCTTTCTACCAATTCTTACCGAAACATAGTGGATCACTATCTAGGTTCAGTTCGCTAGAAGGCCATGCACGTCGTTTAATCAAAATCAAAACATAGATTCGCTAATTTTAGAAAATTTGGGGGATGGAATGGGGGTACTTTTAGACCTTAGACTTAGACCATTTGAAGAACCAACCATACCGCTCAGCTGATAATGAGCCGGGTCTGCGCGAGGTACCAGCTATCCAGCTCGCCAGTAGTCATGCTATGCATTTATGGGAGCAGACCTTTTCGACTTTTAGGCTAACTAATTGCAGGCAGCCTCATTTGTTCATCCTTATTTTACAAACTGTTTTAAGCATTTCTGAAGTGAACTTTTTGAGGTTGAGCAGGTGGAACTTTCTACATATAAAGGTAGTTCTAGTTCACTCTCGTCTATCATAATGACTCTATTATACTCCGCTGCAGTTCAGACCTCCTAAACTTTCGTATTGGTTGGTTGCATTATGTCAAGGCACATCCACACGTGCTGAGTATTGTATAGTATTTTCATGCCTTTTTGGCAGCTTGCGTCTCCGGAACGATTTTCCTGACTTCTTTCTGGAATTTCAGAAGTGGTGAAAGTGACCGCTAGTACCTTACCTTGTAAGGTACTTGATAGTACCTGTACCTTGACAGAAAACTATTGTGTAAGCTACCGATATTCGATGTGCCCGTCTCGTAAGCATGTCCGACATGTAACGGCGTCGGTATCAGGATTTGTTGGCCTCTGATAGTCATGCGAGCTATGTTTTGGAATTGGAAGACGAGTGCGAGTAATTGCATGTATCGAAACGTAGGAGTGGCCCTGTCAGGTGCTCTTGTGAATTCTTCTCCAGGAGTCGTCAGTCGACGCCATGGTTATTTTTAAGTGCTCTGGGTGCGGCCAATACATGCTGGTCGAGCGCAAACAGTCCCACTGGTATAGAATTGAAACGAAACGAAACAAGAAGTGGTTTCTCTGCGAGAATTGAAAGCTTTTCCCGTGAGGCCTTGTACAAAATTGCTCAGGTGCGAAAACCAGGAAAGTTTAGAAAATTGTTGGGAGAAAGAGGGTAAAAATGCGTAAGTTTTTAATGAGGAAAAACGGGATGAGTGGTTGCTCTAACGCTAAGGAGATTTTCTGGCGAGTTATTAATGTCCTGTTGTTTACTCTCTTCCTTAGCGGTTTCCAGCTTATGTATACGTCTAGGGCAGCCGTGGGCATTTTTATTTGCTAGATTCTGTTGTTGAAGCGCTTACGGATGGTACAGTTTAAAGTGCTGAAATAGTGTGTCGATATTTATTTATTTTATTTATGATCCATGCTGCCACCAGAAAATTAGCTGGAATAGCTTTTCGTCGTGAAAGTCAGCTGTCCTCGACCTTTTATTCAACGAAAATTCGCCATAATTAGGTTAATTTCCGAGCTTGTAGCAAGTGGATTATTTTCCCTGTATTTTGGTGCTGTTAGCTGTTTATTCGGAAGATTTTTCCAGTGTCCGCGACAGTGTTAGTAGTAGCTTGGGTGATCAATAGGCAGGTGGTGGGGTGCTGCCGCCTCCGCCCACATTCTGCCAGCACGCAAACCATGCACAAACGCTGTTGAGGGTCGTCAAGTCGTCAACCGTAGTTGTAGTAAGCTAGCGATAAGCCAGCTCAAAGTTCTTGAATTTTAATCAGCGGACTTTCAATTTTTTCTGTCAACACACTTTTATTATATTGGTAGTATTAGTGCTATGGAAGACTAAATGAATATAAACTGTGGAACTGTAATAATAGGAACACTTGAAAAAGCTCGTATATGGGGTATTTTGATGCCGAGACAATAAAGGGGTGCATGGTTGTATGAGTACCCTGGTGCATGTACAAATTACAATTTAAAACAGGGGGAGGTGGACGCAGTCACAAAGCAAGTGCATTCTGCTCCAACCTCTTCAACTTTCCGCAACTGCTGTACTTCAGAGTACCTGTACAGGCTGTGAGAGGTACGTGAAGAGGGGTTGCAACAGCACTGAGGCCACTGCCTGTTCTGCAGTACCTATCTGTACAACTTAAATTGAACGAGCTGGTTCTTTGCTCCCTTAGGGGACTTTGAATTTATTTTTTATGCTCAAAAAGGGAGAAGCACCATTAATTATTGTAACTTTCAAGCTAGGATCTGGTCGGACGGATCTAGCCGAAAACTGAATCGCCGCTAGGAGGAAGGACTGGAAGGTGGTGCAAATTCTATTACAAGTTTGATGCCTCAGCCCCAAGTTAGGTAATTGGCCCAACGCCGTTCGATAATCCCCTAGTGAGACTACAGTAAATTTAGGAAGTGGACACTACGCTCTCAAAGCTGTTGTTTCAACAAAGCGGTTGTGCCGGCGCCCTTCAAAGAGGTAATCATACCGTCCCTATGTCAGTTAACAGTGAAGAATTAGGTCAGGGTACTTCTGTAGGGATTTGAATGGAAATAATTTATTGGAACGTGACGCATGACATGTTATCCGCTTACTTCCGATCTGGAATGTCTTCCTGTAACGAGTCTGAAGTGATAAAAGGGACGCACGTGTACATTATTACTGCCATTGCCTTCCTGACTTATCGCTTTGTCACTTCATCACCCAAGATTTCCTTTCTCAGTTTTAATGTTCTTTCCATTCATAGATGTGTGGTTGTAGAAGGTATAAGAACATCCAATACTACCTTTATACAGTAACAGGCGTTTCAGAAGTCAGTAATAAAAATAAATTAAGGAGCAGTAGACTGGACGCGTAGACCTCTCCAAAAACATAACTCACTTTTTGTTCCGAAAAATCATTTTAAAGCAACAAGCAACGAATCCAGTGCCAACCCCGTTTCACTGATTGCAGGATGTGGTACCTTCTAGATACGAGAAAATCAAGTGCGTGCGACCACTGTCGAGCCGTTTCTTTTTCTTGAATCAGTAACTGTTGGAAGGTGACGCACTACTACTGGAGTTGCCTGTGGCACTATATCAAACCAACTTCAGTCATTTCTGTGTAGCCATATCTCGGCCATGTCTTATCAGCGCCCTATTAGAGTGGTTATCTACATAATACAGTGCTGGTACAGCTCGAATACATGTCAAGCTTACTTTAGGTAGCGGTCTCAATAGCGCTGCAAAGGTTGCCTGCAGAGGAACCCTGAGAGCCTGGTTCGAAACTGACATTTACGACTGCAGGTTCCCTTATATTAGTTCTCCCATAACTGAGCACAGTCAACATTTCTTGAAAAATTATTGGACTTGTCAATCTAATTAGCTAAATCGTGAAGAGTAGGAGTTTCTAAATAAAGGGTCCGACAATGGTCGCACTTGACTTTCTCACAATTTTTACGCCAGCGGTATCGAAAATTTTGATTTTTTTTTTACGTAATTTATTTTTTTTGGGACCAAAATTTTAACTTTTTCTAAAAATATTGTGCCATACACTGGACAATAATTTTAGGCACCTACTCACCGGATTTCAAACATATCCGTCAAATGGTGAAGTGTCGTTCGACGCGCAAAGTACGTGTTTTCTATTTTCCATGTCACGGCCTTAATTTTCAAGTAATTGAAAATCTATTGAAAATGACCTTGAAGCATCTATCTGAGACCACTTTCACCAATTTTCAAGGAAATCTGTCGATTAGGGTTGTTGCAAATCCGTCTTAACCAATCAAAAACGTGATTTCCATTTTTGGAAAATTTTCCTACGATATTGCCAATATTGGCCATAATTATTATGTTGGATGAATTTCGTTCGGTAAAACATCACACTAGGTTAAAATACACCTCCCTACCAATTTTTATTGAAATCGATCGAATAGTGCTACGGAGTGACGACCAGCGCGTTTGGGCCAAAACTGGGCCAAGTTATTGGCCCACCTCCAAATGATTGTAAATGACCTAAAAGCATTTATTCAAAAACACTTTCGCAAATTTTCAAGGTTCCAACTTGATATACGTAGCTTCCAGCTCTTCTTAACTGTCAAAAAACACGATTTTTTGCCTTTTTTTGACCATAGCAGGCGCAATTTTTGAGTTATCAAAATTTATCAAAAAACGGGTCCAGATATTTACATTAGGTACCTACATACCGAATTTGAGCAAAATCGGACGAACGGTGTGACGTCCAATTGCGCGACAGAGTGACGTAAGTGGTTTTTAAAAAATGTCCGTCCGACGTACGTACGTACGTCGGACGGACATTTTTTAAAAACCACTTTTATGGACTCAGGGGACCTCCAGGATCATGGGAAACCCAAAATCTCAAAATCGAAATTTTGCACGAAGACATAACTTTCTCAGCCCATGTATTACATACGGGCGAGAAAGTAAAAAGGACGTCTATAATACAATCATAGGCGGACATACAAGTACGTAGGAGCCTAGAGAAGACGATCGAAGGTCTTGAAATAGTGCTTGGAGCCGGATGGAGCGTGCCTGGGAATAAATTGCATTTATTTGGAGTTGTCTCGAAGCTTTCTCGTTCACCCACTGCTCCTATACATTCTCATCTATGTGTGCAGTTGCGGATTTCCTCCTTTTTCCTTATATTCTTATCTTTATTATTCACCTTGAAAAATTTGTTGAGTTTTGAAAGTTCTTCTGGGAAGAAGGTTTTTGAGTGTTCGATTAGGTGAACGAAATCTTTTCACCCACTTGCCCAAGGATTTGTGTTACTAAAAAATAAAAATCTCAAAAGTCGAAAGCTTGTATAAACTTGCCTATGGGTATATTTCCACGCTCACTTTCATGGTGATTCTATTGAAACTCTATAGGAATAACGATCGTGGAGGCAAGCCTTATGTGTTCAAATGCGCCTCAGGTACTATAGTATTAAGTTCTAAAATAACAAATTGCTTTCCAACCCCATTTTGGTGAAAGTTGGCCCGTGAACTTCACCGATAGGCTTGGGCGGCGAGCGGGAGGGCGAGCTGCGGGACTGCGAGGCTCGTTCCTCACTGGTTTGAAGCTTGATGCGCCAGCATTCCGTTTGTCGCACCCTTTTGGACTCGGCTCCGGGTTTCCATTTAATTTCGTTACATGAAATTCTGCAACTGCAGAAAAAAGCGTGGCAGTCTTTTTTTAAATCCAACTTAGTGGGTCTTTGCAAAAAGTCCATTTAGCTTTACCAACAACAGCGGAGTTGTGTGGGAAAATTCACGAAGCTGCTTTGCCAACTTTATTCTGACACTCAGACTCAGCGAAAGAAACGACAAAGTTCAATGTAAGAGTTGCAAAAAAGCGACGAAAGTCGGTAGACTGTACAGAGCACCAACAACAAAAGACTTTTTCTAAGCCGCTTTTCCGGCGTCTGGGGAAGGAGGTAGAATGGTAAAGGAGTGACAGAGTCGGAAGCAACATGGAGCTCTCTCTTTTGGCACAACTTTGTGTCAGGAATGTCTAGTTGTCCCTCGAAATTTCTACGTACCTAGTTATCTTTTTTTCTTCACATTTTCTTATGTTTTTGTACAAAGTCTGTTTTTCCTGCTTCCCTGCAAGTATTGATCCTGTTTTAAGAGTAGATGTAGGCGGTATTTGGCATCATTCATTGCTCAAACCATCTAGTACCCCTTGATCTTCATTTATAGGTAAATCCATGAAATGCAAGGGACCTAAAACGAGTTTATTTCAGACTGGAATACCAGGAGTAGGTATACCAGGACGTTGTTGGGAGTGTCTTTATTTTGGAAAATTACAGATCATTTAGTATCCCAGTCTACTTTATTACCTATAGCACAGCCTATAGGCTAGAGATTGTCCGATTCTCCAAAAAAGCTATCCTCTTTTTTGGGCCCTTGTGTATTTAATATTAAAATTATTGGTTATTTCAATTCAGGTTTATCGTTATTTGGATGTTCAATAATAAAACCTTCGTTTTTTTATGACTTCTGTTATACTCGCAGCCACAAAAAAAAAGTAGGAAAAATATATCTCAACAATGGTGTTGTTCTGAGCTGGATGGGGCAGATGCAGCTCGACCGTGGCGCTTTGTTCGGCATCCAGGGTGTCGTGAGCTTTAATCCTAGCATTGTGTTCCTTCCGCTCCCTTGCGAGTCCTGGCGACTCGAGCTTCCGGGTCCCTCCAGCCAGGCAAGGCGCTGCGGCGCTATGGGGGCTGGTGCTAAGTAAACGCCGTTAATTAACAGCTACGTGCGAATTACACAACGTTCCCATGGCTGTTGAGTCATTTATGTTTCCACCGTCTCCGGTCTTGCCGAAGTCATTTCTGGTAATTTACCAAATAAAGAGGATCAAAATTATGCGCGTTGCATGTGGTATGACAGTGTGTAGTGACACGAGTGCAGTACTACTCAACTTGAAGTTTGTTCTATTTTTCCTAATTTCGGTTTATTAAAAATTTAGTTTCTACTGAGACGTTGGCGCAGGACTCTCTGTCTGTAGATTCTAGATCGGCAGTACAGACATGGTTGGATAGTTAAAACCGGCAATGTCCCGGCAGCCACAGCTATTGCTACAACTTCCCATATATTTCTCAGCTCGAAAGCAATTGAGAAAATTGGCCGAAAATCCCGAAAAGGTAACTAAATGTCAAAATAATTCATTACAGCTTCGTAGCATTAAATCTCCTAAGCTGTCCCGAACGTATGTGTACCCGTACATGCATAATAATCGTAAGTTGGGTATAAATTCCGCAGGAATTCTCTTGAGCACTTCCTCTGCAGGTGCGCGAGTTTACAGCAGACTGAAGGAGAAGTGGTTGCTGCGGGTTGGCTCGCTTGTCACCCCTCTCGGCAAATGCAATTTGGGCCGCTTATGAAGTTCTCTCCATCCGGCAATGAAATCTAGTCACTTGGTTCCTGAGCCAACTTTGATTGGCGAGGAGTTAGTTGACGCGGGAAATGAAATTGCGGTCGGGATGGCAAACACGTTGATTACGAAGGGAGGCAGGGTCGGATCTTATGGTGTTATATCGTTCTTTTAAGGGAGAAGTTGGGTCATATAACGTTCATTATTTTTCTTTTGCACTTCGTCAAGATACTCATTCCACTCCTTTAAGGCCGTATTATACACGGTATACAAAACTATGCTATGCTGAACAAAGGGGGGTTTTTATCTATTAATGATATAGATTCGTCAGTCAGCAGTCACCGCTTCTTTTATTTATCTCTTAAATATGCTCAAAACTAGACGGAAAAAAATGAAAATGGGTGATAGATTGGAACTTGCATTTGCATTCTCTCGTGCGAGATCCCTTAATGTTGAACCATTATTAACCGTTAGGAAAATCTCCCTGTCAGATAATCCCTCTGAAATTGGAAGCTAAAAAGCTTTTTGCTTCGATGGTAACCTAATTTATTTTAATGACGTAAGTACTTGATTTGATTTTGTCCCTTGTCCCTTATTGTTACTACTGAGAAACGCAATCCGTCAGTGACAAAATCGAGAGGCATATTGATTAAGCCAGTAATGGCCTATAATAAAAAAGTATATGTTAAAAATAGATGGTATGGAAGTAGGTATAAAGTTATTTTTTTTTCAGGTGTTTTGGACCCCCAGTCGCAATGTTTTGAGCCCATCGAGACGCGATGTCTACTTATCATACGCCTTAGGTGAGTTTTCACTTCTCATATACTTACGACGTAGATATTTAGGTACAGTGAATTTATTTTGATCGTGCTAAAAACGTTAAAAGTTTTTTTTATTATTATTTCTTTTACGAAACTTCACCACGTAAGACCTATACCTATACCTATACGAGATAAGGTGTATTTTGGGGAGTCTATGCCATCACATGGCTCAGGCCCGTTTGCCCACCTGTGATGTTTCGGTGTGAATAAAAGAATGAAAATAAACCTACAAAGTGGCTATACGGGAATAGGTGATGGTTTTCAGTAGGTTGCCCTCCATTTCAAAATTCGGGGAAATTATACTTACTATAAACTGTGGTGAGCTCCTGTCCTTCACTGAAAATTACCAATACAGGCCATTTATCTGAGTTACCCAGTCACAGTAACAGATTCAAAACATTCTTCGCCAGATATAGGGCTTTGTAACTGATGAATGAAGCTCGTGAAGGCTTCGCAAGAGCACGGTTGACAGCACCATGAATACTCATATTGAAATGGAGGCGTTCGATAAGTCGCCGCGAGCAATCATCTTAAAAACCCTGAGGGGAGAAGGACGCCCCCCAGGACTCGAATCAATCAACCGTTGGGGGAGAAATGTGCAACTTTACCTGTGAGTCATCTCCCCTCTTAGAGAGCATTTCATTACATTTATTCAAAGCAGCGCAGGTGATGGGGGAGGGAGAAGTCAACTTCGTTTATGAATACTTACTCCATGGTTATTATTTACAGTTGCTAGAATATGCTACTGCTAATATCAGAAGTGGTTGCTCCTCGTTGTCTCGAATTCTAGAACGATCTCAACCCCTAAGGGGTCTGAAAACACTACATATACTATTGTATATATACTATATACAACCAAACATAGACGTAGACAAGCCGCCTCGCGGCGCTTCGCGCCGCTCGGCGTCTTGTATTGGTCCGCCGCCGCCCCAGCGGCACCGCCGTTCCTGAAATTATCGGTGCCACTGTTCAGCGGCGTCAGTTTTTGCACAATATGAGTTATCCTGGGTACAGGATCCATTGCGAATTGGATTTGCCACCGTATTATGAAAAAATATTCGTCATGGGGGCATTGTAGCAATATATACCCTATGCCTACCTTCCGCCTGGCTAAATAAATAGTGAGACGTCTCGACAAATTTGAATCCTGGGTACGACCCTGTCTTACCTCGCTCAATTCCCAATTTCCATAGATTTATTACTGGAGTAATTACATAAAGGATCGTAGTCAAAACCTGCACCCTTAGTCACGGAAAGTGTCTTCACCTTCCTTCGGTTACGCGTCTCGTCTGTTTTCGTTTAGGGGTACTTAGCGACTGCTTTCCTATGAGCCTCTGACTTCTCTTTCTGATACTTAGCTGCAGCTTGGCGATGGACCTGTGGGTTTTGTTTCACATACTTAGCTACTGCTTGCCTATTGACCTGTGGGTTTTGTTTCACATACTTAGCTACTGCTTGCCTATTGACCTGTGGGTTTTGTTTCACATGCTTAGCTACTGCTTGCCTATTGACCTGTGAGTTTTGTTTCACATACTTAGCTACTGCTTGCCTATTGACCTGTGGGTTTTGTTTCACATACTTAGCTACTGCTTGCCTATTGACCTGTGGGTTTTCTTTCTCATACTTAGCTACTGCTTGCCTATTGACCTGTTGGTTTTGTTACTCATACTTAGCTGCTGCTTGTCTGTGAATTTCCGGTTTGGTTTTTGTATATTTAGCTACCGCTTTTTTGTGTGCCTCTGGATTTTGTTTAGCGTAACGTTTGCTTGCTTCGGTTAGCTGTTGCTCTCGGGTTAGATTAGACAACTTAGGACGACCGCGCTTTTTAGGAGTTTGGCACTGTGAAGGTGTCACTGGAATGGTTTTTTGGCCGAGATCTCTACGTTATTTTATAGTAATTCCTGACTGTTCAGATTGTTGCGTTTGCTTTTTCCTATAGTTAGATTTTTCACTCTGAGAATTGTCACCATACCATGAGAAATATACATAGCGACCTTCCTGTCTTCTTACTTTCTCGCCCGTATGTAATACATGGGCTGAAAAAGTTATGTCGTGGTGCAAAATTTTGATTTTAAGATTTTGGGTTTCCCATGATCCTGGAGGTCCCACGAGTCCAAAAAAGTGGTTTTTAAAAAATGTCCATCCGACGTACATACGTACGACAGTCTGTCGCCGTTCATCCGATTTTGCTCAAATTCGATATGTAGGTAAGTACCTAATGTAAATATCTGGACATGTTTTTTTAATAAATTATGATCCGCCAGATCCGCCTACCACGTATTTCCATAAAATATCCGCCTTTTCTTCATTAGGACCATTGGGGCACTACATGCTCCTACTTCCGTCCAGCTAGGTTGAAAAATGAGAAGTCAGAACTTTCCCAACCTGGCTACGCCTCAGTTAAACTCGTACACGCTTCTGCTTTACCGTATTCCACGTTAGTACCACCAGTAGAGAGCACCTCGTTATACAGTGACAACGTCCGGTGCATCAACATCATGTATCGCACAATGTTTCGTAATCCTGGATGCTGCCCTGGCTTCCTTGAATTTGCGCCACTTTCCGCAACATATTCTTCCTCCTCCGACTCCCGTCCTGCTACGTCCATAAATAATTTACCAATCCTGGTGACGCCCCTGATTAATGCAAACTTCCTGTTATTTCGTCACATATTCTTCATTAGTACCACCAGTATATTACACCTAGTGAATATCATGACGATCGGTTGATGAACAGAATGTGCACAATCTGGGGTGCCCTGGCTACGGCCCTGGGTAATTGGAATTTCCACCACTTCTAAACATATTCCTCATGAGGGTCAGTAGGGCAATATACGCTGCGACTGCCGCCCCCCTGGCTCAATAAATGAAAAGTCCGAACTGGCTACGCCCCTGAATAATGCGTCCATCTCGGTGGTTTCTCCATATTCGTCACTGGTACCAACAGTAGAGACCACCCTCTGAAAATCGTAACGATCCGTCCATAAACAACACGCGGTCATCGAAGTCGGTTAATCCTGCCTACGGCCCTGGCTAATTCGAATTTCCCCCATTTCGCACTATATTCGTCACTGGGGCCACCAGGCCTCTGTACCCTGCGACTGCCGCCCCCCTGGCTCAATAAATGAAAAGTCCGAACTTTTTTCATCCTGGCTACGCCCCTGAATAATGCGTCCATTCCGGTGGTTTCTCCATATTCGCCACTGGTACCAACAGAAGAAACCACCCTGTGACCATCGTAACGATCCGTCCATAAACAACACGCGGTCATCGAAGTCGGTTAATCCTGCCTACAGCCCTGGCTAATTCGAATTTCCCCCATTTCGCACTATATTCGTCACTGGGGCCACCAGGCCTCTGTACCCTGCGACTGCCGCCCCGCTGGCTCAATAAATGAAAAGTCCGAACTTTTTTCATCCTGGCTACGCCCCTGAATAATGCGTCCATTCCGGTGGTTTCTCCATATTCGTCACTGGTACCAACAGTAGAGACCACCCTGTGACCATCGTAACGATCCGTCCATAAACAACACGCGGTCATCGAAGTCGGTTAATCCTGCCTACGGCCCTGGCTAATTCGAATTTCCCCCATTTCGCACTATATTCGTCACTGGGGCCACCAGGCCTCTGTACCCTGCGACTGCCGTCCGCGTGGCTCAATAAATGAAAAGTCCGAACTTTTTTCATCCTGGCTACGCCCCTGAATAATGCGTCCATTCCGGTGGTTTCTCCATATTCGTCACTGGTACCAACAGTAGAGACCACCCTGTGACCATCGTAACGATCCGTCCATAAACAACACGCGGTCATCGAAGTCGGTTAATCCTGCCTACGGCCCTGGCTAATTCGAATTTCCCCCATTTCGCACTATATTCGTCACTGGGGCCACCAGGCCTCTGTACCCTGCGACTGCCGTCCGCGTGGCTCAATAAATGAAAAGTCCGAACTTTTTTCATCCTGGCTACGCCCCTGAATAATGCGTCCATTCCGGTGGTTTCTCCATATTCGTCACTGGTACCAACAGTAGAGACCACCCTGTGACCATCGTAACGATCCGTCCATAAACAACACGCGGTCATCGAAGTCGGTTAATCCTGCCTACGGCCCTGGCTAATTCGAATTTCCCCCATTTCGCACTATATTCGTCACTGGGGCCACCAGGCCTCTGTACCCTGCGACTGCCGTCCGCGTGGCTCAATAAATGAAAAGTGTCATGACCTTCGGATGACCCTGGCTACGACCCTGGCTAATTACAATTTTCGCGAATTCACATCATATTCGTCATGGGGGCCATTGGGGCACTCTACCCTGCAAGTACCGTCGCGCTGGCTCAATAAATAGGACGGCTCAAAATTTTGATTTCGATTTTTTGCTGACTCAGCAATTGCTGACGGGGATCGCTTACCCCCCGTTCAACTCCGTTTGGGACCCCCTACAACCTGCAAAAAGTTTCATTGCGATCGGGCAATTAGGAGCGAAGAAAATGAATTATGATAAATCAGTCAGTGAGTGAGTGAGTCAGTGAGTGTGTCAGTACCCTTCAATCTTATAATATAGATGAATTCGTGGCCCATTCTCATTACGACTTGGAAGAAGTCTGTTTTACTGTTATTTGACGGTTTCTTCATTAATTTGTTTTGCGTGCGGCAAAATGTGGGGCGGGAGAGAAGTGAATTTGAATTAGAAGTTGATGAGAAAGAGGTTGGGACATACTTAGGTCTGAGTTAGGATTGATGTAGCACTGTCGCAGTATGCATGTGCTCGAGTCAGAGCAATTGCAAGTTATTTGTTTGTGAAAAGTCGTACAACTGGTGCTCGGTTTCTGAATGGAAAACTCACTAATTGGTTTCCGAGATTCTCAGTCTTCCGTTTTGGCCTTCATCTTCCAGCTCTAATTCGACTCATCTTTTTAAGTGAGTTTGGGGTGTGTATATACAATATGTAGAGATCTTCTCTTGAATAGGATACATCCTATATCATACATAGCACGTAGAAACTAAGTTTGTGCTATAACCGGGGATGACTGTATAGTCACTACCATCACATTAACAGTTTTACCGTTTTCTTATTCTACCTCTGCAGAAAAGCTTCTGTCAGCAATATCTGAGTCTGATTATGCTCCGATGCTCTTCAACTCCAACCAACTCCCCAGTTAAGATAGATGAAAATTATTTCCTCAACTTACATTTTGCGTTTCAGTATTTCTCGAGATAGCAAAAGTACGTTCTATAATTAGTTATTGTGTCTTGTCAGCAAATTGTATTCGAACTCAAGAGCTCAGCTGGCTCATTTATGTTGATTCCATAAAAGTAGTCGGCGTCGTCGGTACATTGCTAGGCGCCAGAAAACAAATTATGCATGCCTACGTGGGTAATCTTCGGAAGCTGTTTTAGGAAAGTGAAGTGTTGCAAAGAACTATTTGTTCACATCATTTCATAGTAATGAAAGATCTGACAAGTTGATGGATGTATCTATAGGTACAAGGAAATGGGGGTGTTCATTTTTTAGTAGAAGTTGAAAAATGGCGTTGTACCTATCTATGCTGACTACTATCGTATTTTCTTCTGGTAGCGAGTGGCCGAGCTGAGGATTTTAGGTAGATTTCGAAGAAAAATCTACCTATTGTAGTCGTACCAGTAGTCTCACTTTTGAAAAATTTCTTCACAGTTCTTCTTTTTATGACCCCTGGATCCCAAAACCACCGTCAGTTAAAAAGTTTATATATATATATATATATATATATCTATCTATCTATCTATATATCTATATATCATTTTCACTTCCTTGTGAACACGCTAGCAGCTGTATTTTTGAAAAATAATTTGTTTTGACTATTTAATAAAATATAAGGGACTAAAATCTCGGTCGAGTTCGTTAATGGGGGAAATCGGACGAAGGGGGGGAAAATGGGGGGACTTTTTCGAAATCTGGTTTTTTGGCCATAACTCCCTTAATATTGCAACTAATGAAACGTGGTTTTCTCTGAGGGTCGTCTAACAGTACTACCTACAACTTTTCTTTTTAACGTTTTTTGATCCCACCCCTAATGGTTGAATAAGGGTGTAAAAACAGGGTTTTTCACACACAAAAAATCATAACTTGTGTCCTAGGGGTGTTATCGAGTTCTTTCATTTTGTAATGCATTTGCCTCAATATTACCTACAACTTTTGTCTGAAAAAGTTTTTCGTCCGACGCACCGTTTAGGCAGGGGGTGGGGGGTTGAATTTTCAAAACGTCATAACTCACTTAATTAGTGAGATATTGAGTTTATTCTTTTTGCTATGAGTTTCTATTAATAATATCTACAACTTTTGTCTGAAAAAGTTTTTTGTAAAATCACTTTCATTTTCTCGTTAAGGGGGGGGGGGGGGGGGGGTGAAATTTCAAAACTCAATTCCTCCGTTGTTATTGTAGAGAATGCATTTGGGTCAACTGAAAATCTTCTTAACCGTCTTTCTCAATGATTTTAGACTGCTTTTAGTGGATGGAAGTAATCTTCGAAATCTACCTACGCCTTTCGGGGCTGCCGAAAGGGATTTTTTTCATGTTCTCTTTTCTCTTACCTTACGTGCATCCTGCACTAATCTTTCTACGTCAGCTCATCCCACATTTCCTCTCCTGCGCTCTTGGCTCTTGGTTTATCTCGAAATGCCACCTAGGTAAAGGTCCAAATTTTTCTTTAGGAACTGAAATGGTGCGGTGCTTCTGTTCCCTTGAGGATTTGGTGAGGAATTATCACATGTTTATCCTTTTTACCTCGTCTCTCTCGTAATATCGATGCGATTTTCTTCTGTGAGAGCGCAAGTAATACAATTTGAAATATTGCCCTTGTCCAGCGCGGCTCTGAAAAGTTGCGGAGTGGATGAACGATTAGGATCGGTTTATCTCCCGTTGAGGATCAGTGCTAGGTTATGTTTCAATTTGCCATCTATCATCCACCGAACGGCCCATTCAGAACCCTCATCTATCTTCCAGCAAATCGTTTAATTTCTTGTTTCGATCCTCAAAAATAAAAGTTCTCTCTGGATTTTCCCTCTGTTGAAGCTTCCGCGTTTCTCCGTATAATCCTTCTTCGGTCGTAATCTTCCCAATTATCTTGGGCGTTGCCGGTTCAGCTGTATAGTGCAATTTCTCTATACTTACTTCGGAATCCCATAGGTAGATATTAATTGTCTCGTAATTCGAGTGAAATGAGAATTTGGAAGAATTTCAATCGAGCCCATCATAAACTTTTTCCTTCCTTGCTTCTATGGGATACATGCGAGGCTGAAAAGGAAATGTCTGCATGCCAAAACTCTGTGCCAGATTTTGATTTTATCATAATGACGCCTGACAGTGTAAGTTTTTCCCCAGCTTAGGGCTGGTTTGGCCACAGAAGAAATCTCAGCATGGCAAGGCTAGAACCTGGGTCTGCTTGCTTTATAGCTCGGTGTCCTACCACTGAGCTAATTTGCGCGAATTAGGTATACATTAGTGACATGTAAAATTTCGAGGAGGACCCTTTACTCAACTGACAAAATAAATAACCACTGACTATTGAATTACCACTGACGTAAATTCTTGATTTGAGACAAAGCATACCTATCTACTCAGGAAGTTTGTAGGGTACTCTGGTAATTTAGGGGAGTTGGGTTCAGTTTAACAACTCATGAATTATTCCGCAAGCAGAGGGGTCCCAGTTCCAAAATAAAAAGATAGAAATTAATTTTGTTGCCTGTTGCAGCTGCTCATTTCCCGTCCGTTCGAGAGCCACAGACATTTCTCTTATGGGATATCCTCTCGTCCAACTCAACTACACTCCTCTCTCTTGTTTTTACTTTCCCGCATGTATGAGGAACATAATAATAGGAAAGTATTGCGATTGTGAGCAAAAAACGCCTCTGGGAAAATTAGGTTTTGGGGGTACGGAGTACGGGATTTTGCCTAGTGCATCTGCATAATGTGTAATAAAGGACGGGATTTGCTGTAGAATTATAACTGGTTTTACAGAGGCATTCAAAAGGGGCAACCAGCAATTTCTAAAACTGGCCATTACTTGACCTGCATGAGCAAAGTGCTCTCACCTCGAGGCGAGTAGTTTCTTATAGCTTAAAAGCAGCTGTGAACAGTTTTCTGCTTCTAGCCTGATTTTCTGGTTTTCTCTGCCTGCCGCTAAGACTCCAGGGGGTTAGGAGCAGAATGGCCCTAACGGGAAAGTATGTGCGACTATACTGTCGTACTTTTTATTGTTTCTGAGCTGAATCGGTTCATCGGGTTTTTGCCGGTGGAACTATATTGGTATTCTTCTACTTTATTGACCACCCATGTATTGACGAGGGATTCGAGGGACGTTTGGATTTGTTTACTTTGTCCAGCCGCCCCTCTTTACGAGAAACTTATTATTTTGAGTCTCAGACTTGCCGGAGAATGAGGTTTTGAGGTTTGAGTGATCGTGTAGGTTGATCTCGTACTATAATCGTGCCTCTTCTGTTTTGAGCCATTTTATCATAGCCCACAGTATAAGTTAATGTGTTGAAATTCACCACCATACGTGTTAGTCATGATGCTTTTGTAATGCGGTGGGCAGTGTGAACTGGTATCGTGCATGACATTTGGTTTTGGTCATGTAGTGATCCATCACAGCATCGGTTGTAGTGGACATTTGACCACCACATAACCACACCACCACTCGGTGTGACGTTACTAACAATGTCCTCATGTCAGAGTGTAGCACAACTATGCTCATGTGATTAGTGTGACACTAGTGCTGCACCTGGTCATTGATATATTGCTGCCAGGCCTGCCGGCCACGCCCCTTCTGTGTACTTGGTGTTCTATTCTTTGCTATGGATGTGATACTAGGCCGTGGTTGATCTTGTCGAATTAGTGGAGAACTTAGTATGCAGTATTTCTGTAGGTACCTTTAGGTGTGTCTGCGTGTATTTATTTTGAGGTGTATGACGTTTCTCAGTATAATAATTCTCCTAAGACGGAAATCTCGGCACTTACAAATTTTCCAGTCCAGATTTTTCTTGTTAGGTATATGTCTGGAACAAGCCAACTTATTCTTAGCTTTGCAGACTACAGTAAGTATACCAGCAGGGATATCGCCGCGCCGTTCTCTTAACATACACGTATACAGAATACACAATGTATAATTATATTATGATGGTTGATAATGTTTAAAAGGAGTAGTGCAATCCGTGTACACCGACTTTTCAATTACATAATCACGGTTTTTGCAGGCGTCGGTACCTGGCGCACAGTCTTCCTGATTATGGAGAAGTGCTCGTGCATGGGAGATACTTCCGTCAAGAAATTTCCCACTAATTGATAGTCAGGCTTTTATATTGTTGGTAAATGGAACTTAATCTAATTGTCGTTTTTCAAGCCAAGTTGCAGATCCTGCTTTCCAACTTGGTTAATGACTTTTTCGCGTTATGAAGTAATTTATACTGTCTCAAAAATATTTTTGACGTGAAATTTTGTTCTGGCGGAAAATGAGTATACAAAAAAAAAAAAAAAAAAAGTCAGATCTGGGCTCTAAATTTCTACTGAAACCGAGGAGCCAGTGAATACTACTTTCTTGTCACCTTTTCCCAACCGAAATCTTTCTCATTCCTTCGACTAAATGGAGAACCCTGCTGACCGCTTTATTTTGTTTTTGACCGTATTCTTGCCTTTCCTGTTGAAAACGGCATCCCCTAGGCAGCAGCATTAACATAAACCAATAAACGGTTAGTGGAGTGTAAGCATATTTAGGAATAGATTTGAATACGGATGGTCTGGTGTGCTGACGACAGCAGGTTCGAGTGTTTGCGGCTGGATGCGTGCCGGGACCCGGGGCGAGGCAGCCCTGAGATATTGTACGTTGCTATCGAGTCTGCTGTTGACATTTATGTCTCCCTAAAATTACCATCTCGCTTTTCCGCTCGTTGCGGCAGGATTCCTTGCTTTGATATGGTGGAGGCGTAAACGCGCATACTGAGGTTACTAAGGTCATGATATATGTCAGCCCTTCCCCGGTGCCTAATGTTCTTGCTCATAAGGCTCTTGCATTAATGTCATGGTAGTCGCGGAAATTTTTTTGCACCCCTGGATTTAATTATTCATTGCTGATCCCCTCTTTGGGCAGTTGAAGAGCTACTTCGCTGGAGTTGGAGGAAGGATTTCATAAATATTCTACAATGAAACGCGCGTGGAGGTGGCAAGAATTAAGAATCATCGTAAGGCTGGAGTTCTTCTTCACTCTGATTGTGAGGCGTGGTCTGGCAAATTGAGCGGCATAATAAAATACATAAGGCTCGAATTTTGAAAAAATAAATGGAAAAGCCATCACTCGGTGGTTGCCTGGTTTGGAAATAATGTGGGATGAATATACTGCTGGCGCTGACCTCCTAGTGCTACGCTCTTTGCTTCATCAATTATCGGACCAACAGCCGTAGTTCGAAACGGTATATCAACGGTTTATCCAAAAAAGCCTATGTTTGACCAGAGAAATAAATATTTCTTGTATGAACCATAAGGCTGCATAGCTTTAGTTATTCTGGAATTATTTTACCAGAAATGTTAACTTGTAAATTAAACATGGGCGTCACATTGGCCTATGAATTCCAGTTGGAATTTTACTTCCCTAGCAACGTATGGCAACCATGTTGAACTTAAAGTAAACACTTATGGGTAAAAAAAATTCCACAATAACTGAACCCTGCCTTAGTTGTTTGTAGACTGCAAATTTGGCTAGAGAATCGAAATGAAAAAGAATCTGGAAGATTTTTCCTGTCTTTTTCCCGGTCCCTTTAAAGTGTCCAAGGAATAAACATGGAAAATTGAGCAGCTTCCTATACCCCTGTGACTTGCGACCATGGTGAGAAAGAGGAATACAATCTTATTATTGTTTAGCTGGGGAGCAGGTGTTGAGTTGTTGCCGTGGGCGCAACCCCTTCTGCTGTGGTGGAACCTCCATTTGCAGATGGAGTACCCTAGGGATCCGGTTTTGGAGGAAACAAGATTTAACGCTAATTCGCGACCATGGTACAACGGGCACGCAGTTTTTATTTTCGTTCTGGATTGGTATTCCTTTCCTTTAAGGGAAAGTTGCAGACGCGGTTTCGTGTTCCTATAATTTTACGATGCCCTGCGGATGTCGAGTTGTATTTGCACTAGTCCCATTTTTATTTTATTACAATTCTTATCTTCTTAGTGGAACGTTTTCTGAGAGCCTTGTGACTCAGTGGTTTTGGTGCATGACTCAGGTTTCATCTGTGGAACCGCGCCCTTAAAAATCATCACTTGATGCATGAATGATTAATAAATTTAATAAAATATGTGTACATATAACACAAAAAGAGTATTCAATAAATTCATTGTTTTTTGTTTTACAAAAAAAAAGCAAACCGACAAGTCATAAGCACGTGAGTTACAGTAGATTTGACGGAGCTGCATGATATTTGATATGGAAGGCAACCATGGTTGCATGCATGCATCGTCTTTGTGGGTTGTAGACAATATGCCTTGTGTACCTTGACATACGAGTATACTCATTACCCATTACCCCTTACCCCTTACCTGTGTACTGTTGACCTTCCGGCCGACTCTCGGATCTCCTAATTGTCACCATTATGTTGATGACTTGTAATTGTCATCTTGTGCAAACTGTGTCTCCCCTCCTGGTGCTGATGATTATAGGGGCATCTGTGTTGCCTTTGGTGCTTGTGTCTCATGCATCTGCATTGAGCATTAACCATTAAGGATTTTTTTTTGCGTTGAAACTCCAGAAGAAGCTAATTCGATACAACCCTGAAAACGTGGGTATGAAAGGCTAGTCAACGGAAGCCCCCCATCTTCCTCTCACAACCTGCGGACACGCCACATCGTTATCATCACATTCAGTATACACTTTTATTGCGTATCTTATTTATATTGCATTCAGTTGTATTTTCCCGGGGGGAGGGGGAGAGGGAGAGAACTTTCCGGGCTGCCACATTGTTAGCCTTATCCTCCCCTTCTGATGCCAATGCTCCTATGCAAACGTTGTGGTGTACGTGGTGCTCATTATTCCCTTGAGCTGCCTAGCTAACGAGGTTCTCTTCCCCTTTGAGATGCCTATTGTTTTTCAACTGATTGTTTCATTTGAAAATAATGCCTACAGCTTACTATGTCAGCACTGTACGTAAATGAATTGTTTAGGTCAGGTTTTAATGACGTCAGACGTATAAAATGGTTCTGCAGCACCCGTGTTGGCAGGAAATCTAATCACGACTTTGCAGGGGTAATTCATTCTCATTTACCCTCCCTAAGTTCTTTCACGTTCTCTGTACAGTTATGCTACCTGTAAAACTGTAACTGCAGTTAATTTTGTTGGATTTAAATTATAATTATTAAACACATCAGTACTTGCAACTAAAATTTTTTTGTTAATGAATTTACCCATGGTGGATATCAGTCCATTGTTAAGTAGCATTGATATGGGTGCACAGGCTCACAGGCAGCCTTGATAGCCGAGTGGGCTGTGTCTTTGGAGGAATTGCATTAGAGCTGGGCTACGCCGCCACCGGTTCGGTCTCATCAGAGTTTTTCTGATCGGCATTCATCTCTATTACGTTCAAACTTTCTAGTTACCTAAATAAATGTTGAGGTAGTGGTTATTCGGAAGCCACCAAATTTGTGCACTGAATACGAAGACTGGGGAGCTGGAGTTTGGTATTGCCGCCGGAATGTATTGGATAAGTTGTGTAATGGTCTAGTCGAGGGGTTAACCACTCGTTGGGAATCTCTTTGGGAATCATTGGAAATCTTTATGAAATGTCAGGGAATCTTTGAATTTTTTGGAGTGGTTTCCCCTTCGGGGTTCATCTTTCCATGAATATCGTTGGGAATCTTTGGAAATCTTTATGGAATCTCAAGGAATCTCTGGAGTGATTACCCCGTTGGCTCTAGTTCTATAGCTGACCTTACCCCCTTACTGTCTACGCATGGGGGTGACTGAAGCTTGTTGCCTCTCAAGGGATAGTATTGGTCGTTACCAATAGATAAGAATTTGCGCGGTTGTGTTTTTTATGCATGACTATACAAAGTTGAGATACCTATTGGTAGATTTCCATTATTTTGGATGTATTGATTTGAGAGGAAAGGGATAAGGAAATGTGTCCCCCTCGCCACATAAGTGATGTTCCGGCTGAATGGCAGACTTGACGTGACCCTTGGAAATCCCCTATTTTTCATAGATAAATTGAAATTCCAATATGCTCTGGGCTGTTTTGACCAAGGCATAATCAACTCCACTCCTATAGTCTGACCTCCCGCGAACATCGCCATTTCTTTTCACTAAGATGAAGGTAGGAAGGAGGATGGTAAACTTGTAGGTAAAATATTGTTTTAAAAAAAATTCACTTGGCAGGATCAAAAGGCGTATGTAGATTTCGTATCTTATTTTCTGTTCGGTCCAGAATCATTTAAAAATAAAAGTAGTTATTTTATTTCATACCAGAAATATGTCATAAAAAAATCAGGTTTAGCCGAGGTTGTTTGCAAAATAGCCAATTTTTATACCTTGCCATGTTAAAAGAGGCAGCCCTTCATGCGGCCTCCGTCAGTGTCTTGCTAAACTTGTAGCGGAATTCAGCAAAACTCATTTCCTCCTTCACATCCGCCCGCACATTCATAATGACCTGGGACCAGTCAGCCTCGCCGCAGCCTCGCCGCTGCCACCCCTTTCACTCAGCTCACTTACCCAAAATTTTAGATGGGTGGTGTCATCCACAGCCAAATTCCATTCTAAATTGCTTCTCATTACGTGTCCGTGGAGCGTCCAGTTTGCTGGCTAGGGGTATCCACTCGTCCAGTTTGATGACAAGCCGAAATGTTTGAGTTGGGATCATGCAGTTCATGTGTATGCTGGAACTGAGCTGTAACATGTTCCTGTTAAATCCATCTTAGTTGACATTGAATATTGTCAAAGAGACAAAAATCATAACACAGTATTCCAACCCCGGATTTACCATAAGCGCAGACTCCATAAGGCAGCCGACTTGATCGTATTGAAATGTGAATCCGCATGTTTCAGATATGCCTGATCAGAAATTTATATGGTGGGAGTAACTTAATAAATTATGCACTTCAGGAGCTCCGGAAAATTTACATGTTGTCTATTATTGGGCTTTATTCTAACCCTCTTGTACGGGTATCTCGAATAATGGAGTTCTTCTATTTTTTAAGCCATATTAAAATATATATAATTTAGATATATGTTTCTTTGTTTCAGATAGAATAATGTGAGCCTGCTCAGCAATGACCAGCGCGGTGAGCCTGCATCTGGACAGCAAGGACCTCGGCGAGCAGCTCACCAAGCTTTTCCCCAAGTGCCGCCCCAGGGACCTGAACCTGAATCACCTGCAGGGCTCCACACGGCATGAAGCTCGCCACGCCCTCGATAACAGCGCTTTCGTGATGGAGCTCAGAAAGGAGATGACCAGGTGAGAAATAATTACAGATTCATGCGTTTCGATAATGACTTTCTGAAACCACGTCATTTGCATGAAAACGTTAGGTTCATTAAAACATTGTGGCAGTCGATGTGCGCAGTCAGAAACACTTTTCTAAAGTCACTTGTTGAGTACGTACAATACCACGTATAATTAAAAATTTAAAAAATACGACCGGTTTCGGAGTATTACTCCATCATCAGGTAACAAACAAACTGAATGTCAACAAAGGAATACAATTTTAAAAAATACTAGAATTTAAACCGAGGTTGAGGGGTGCTGTAGCGGGCTGCCAGTTGTAGGAGAGGGGAGTAGGATTCAAACATAAACTATGTAATACTGAAATACCACCAAGTAAATGAGAGGAATCTTTGTTTGATTCACTTGTTGAGCCATGAATCGGTACATTGATTACTAAAAAATAGAGAAACTCTTGAACCTATAGATGCAAATATTCTTCACTGAGTTTTCTATAACTAGATTCTAAACATGTGTTAGCATCAGTAGCTGGCGAGATGAACGCGTTGGCCCTGCAGAACAGAAGACGTCTGACATGTGCGAGCACTCCTATTTCCTAAATTTATTGTTGGATCCTAACTTGTCTACAGTTCTGAAGATGACAAAATCTCAAATACCCAGTCGCTCTCTCAGAAACCATTTCCCAAGTTGCAGGAAATTTCTACGCGATAACGACCCTATAGAGGTCCCTTCCACCGGACCCTTATACTGCTTAATAAGGCGTGGTTGAATCAGTGGCAGATGGGGAGATACCCTCCAATGTCACAATCAAGTTTTATAACTCGCTTCCACTAACCACTGTGGTTCTAGCAATTCCCTATTGAGGCCATAAAGTTGAAGACGTCACGTTCGTTACGGCCAAGGCCTAAAAATTACAGAGGTTGTCACATTCGAATGTGTTTAGCTGTTTAGCTGTATACCAATAGTCTCACGTTGCGGCGACGTAAAATCCTGTAGACCAATAGAATCTCACATCGACGCCAAGTCTTGTAGCTGTAGACCACTTGGAGATGTTAAGGGCATTAATTGGTCAACATAATTGGACGTAATTATGAGACCATACTTCACTTTCAGATGGGGTAACTTCTAGAGTTTATGAACCTTAAGTGATGACTTGACTGCGGTTCACCCGAACGAGACGAAGCTCGTCTTCCACTTTCTGGCTCAAGCTGTCAGCTTCCTGTCTTACTATAGGAGGCGATATTGCGGTTTGTTGAAATCAAACGCGGTAACTGTAACTAGGTTTCACTGCCCACAGTTCTGCACTGGGTTTTGACCTTTTTCTTTTTAGATTGTCCATATTTGGTCGACTGATCAAAGTGTAAAAAAGGATCTAAAATGCTGGATTTTTATTTCCTTTTTTTTAGAGGTATGTTCTATGGGGAATGTTTTACGCTCAGCCCTAATAAGGCGGTTCTGCCCGCTTAAGGTAAACATCGCACCAGAAAGACGGTCTAAGGTCATCTTTAAAAGCAAGAATATCGTGAAGGGAGTAACTGGAGAAATTGTAAACATACCCATTAGTGCAGGTAGTGGAAGGGCTACGACCTTGGGTTGCGATTCTAGCTACGTCATGCGTCACCACAAACTTCCGATTCCGAAGCGGCCTTACTAGGAGATAGGCTTTTCAACGGAGGTACCATGTTCGAATGAATCCCTTAACAAACAAAAAACCAGCTCAACATCAGTGCGATCGGGCTACAACCTCCATTAGATTCGGGTATATCAGATGTGAGAATAAATAAATAAAATAAGATTTTAGAGTAAAATTCCCTTTAAGAGCTTGACCCTGTTGCTCCTTGTGCGGGACTGCGGGCGCCTTTAGGAGTTGGAACGTGCGAATGTGTAGTGGAAATGTGTGGGCTCAGCTGCTTCCCTCGCATGGAAATGCCTTCATCTCACCCCGTCAAAACGTCGGAACCGTTGCCCGGGCTTACCCGGTGATCCACTCACTGCCTGCTAATCCCACAGCCTTCACGATGGGCTTCCTCATTTTCATCAATCCTCTTGCCAGCGCCGCCGCCGGAAGCTCTGTAGTCTGTCTTCTGGAGAGAGATTAATTAGTCAACTAGAGAGCTGTCCGTCATCGCCTAAGGAGGAAAAAAGATATATCTTTTTGTGTATTTTTTGGATGAGAATCCTTCATCGTTGTGGCGCTGTTTTATCTCAGCCAGAGGACATTTTTTTTATGGGGATGACCCTCTCATAATATTCGTCTGGCTGATTTTTCTCCGAGAGTAATCTTCAAACGTTTATGTACAACTTATCATAAATCTCGGAAATTGTCGTGCACTCACATTGCTGCCTAATGCGTGATAGATTTACAATAGTTAGCCCTTAAAAACTGACCAGTTGGCTTGAAATTGATTGCCAATCAGTCCCTGAGATCCATTAAACTAATATTGTACTTTTGTTTTCTGGTCTGTGTCTTGTCATCTTCTTTTTTCGTTGCACTGTGCTCAGTCAGCAGGTGCCAAGACAGTAATGGCTGTGGTTGTATTGTGAATCAATAAATAAAGAAGTACCTAAGCCTTTCGCTCTGCGTGGAGTACCTATGATTTTTACTTTCTCGCTAGCCATATATGGCGAGAAAGTATTGTTTTCGTGCAAAATTTCGAAATTGAGATTTTGGGTTTCCCATGATCCTGGGGGTGCCCTGAGTCCGAGCCGAGCCAGGCCTAGTGTTCTGTCGTCTAAGGGAAACCAGTTGATACTCCTCTTAATCCCATCCGTAGGTATATTAAGTATTACTTAATGTCTACCACTGATTTCTCGCTCCTTCCGAAGCTTTCCGAGGTAGGGTAGGGTAGGTGATCGTCGCCACGTTCTGCACGTTATTACATTAAGCTTTGAATTCAGTCAACGGAGCTTGCTCCCAGCAGCTGCACATAGCAATGGAAGGTATCTGTTAAGCGATAGTTTCGCTCGAGTGGCAGCGAGCGGGATAAGTTGAAGGAGTTGGTTTAAAATGCCGTCTTTCGGATGAAGGCTTCTCTTGTCGTCAGCTGGTCCGCCGATTTAAGTTTCCTTGTGAGTGAGCAGCAGTTTAACGTGTGATTTAACAAGGATTCTACCCCTTTCTGGCCTTTTAGCCCATTGATCGTGTCTGCTAGCAGTAGCAGTTGCCGGCGCCATGTAGAGAAAGAAAATACGATCCATTTCCCCTCCCTCCTTAATGGAATTTTCTCACTTTCACTAGGGGTGAATTAGTGCCCAGTTGACAAATGAAGTGTATGCTTATAGAAAGACTTGAGGTAGAGGTTAAAAAAATATACTTACCCTTTCACAGTTCTTCCAGAGTTTTTTTTTTATTACGGAGGTACTTACTTGGGCAAAGGGAGAGCCTTGAATTGTATGTGCTGTCTATCTGCCTGGTTTGAAAAAGTTCCGTCATGGAGAAATATCTGCTAACAGAGAACAAAGTGCCTTAAAAAATGTTGTTTTCAAAATGGAGGTGTTTCTAGCGGCCTTCTTTAGGAATTGCACGTTGCGTCAGTAGAAAACGTAATAGCGGCCTGCATAAGTCATGTTGACATGGAAAAACATGACTGAAAATCGCGGACTGTCTTGAGCTTGAGAGGGACGCAACTATAGACCTATGTGTATGTCCTAAAAATTTGGTTACTTTTACATTTCAGATTTGGTGATGAGGTGGAAAAGACGGGGCAGGAGGAGGAGGAGAACGAGAGCGGGGAATCAGCGTCCTCCTCTTCTGATGACGACGCCAACAACGATGACGATATGACAGTGGATCACTCCTGCGGCTCCGAGGGGCAGGTCATTGTCCTGCAGAGCAGTAAGGGTGCCACCTATAAGCTCCGCGACTCCAGGTACATCAGTGGTACAATATTTGACAGTGTTACAGGACTTACAGATAGTTTACAAATATACCAGAGTAACAGACCTCAAGGCTGTTTTCATTCTTTTAAATACTGGACATTGGTGAATGTGTTTTACGAAGGTATAAAATGGAACTTAATTTTTGGTGCGATATTTAAGTGCTAACGGCTGAAAAATTGGTCGATATGATGCCGAAAGATTTCTTGTCTCTCCTTCGAGATTCGTCGCCAATTCACAGTTCGTTAGTGGCTGAGCATCCTTATCCTACGATATGTAGGTATCTATAGACCTCGAAAGTTCACTCCTCGTTATGAAGGTGATATCTTGTTTTCCCCAACGATTTAAGAGAGGACTTCAAAACCTCTTTCGTCTCCACGAATTCCTACTGTCCTCTTTTATCGATCGCAAGTTTTTACTTTCTCGCTAGCCATATATGGCGAGAAAGTATTGTTTTCGTGCGAAATTTCGAAATTGAGATTTTGGGTTTCCCATGATCCTGGGGGTCCCCTGAGTCCAAAAAAGTGGTTTCTGGAAAAAGTCTGTCCGTCCGTCAGTCCGTCCGTCAGTCCGTCAGTCCGTCCGTCAGTCCGTCAGTCCGTCCGTCAGTCCGTGCAGTGCTCTAGCGCCTATACCGTTCATCCGATTTTGATGAAATTTGGTATGGACCTGTCTAAAATTACTGCCGAGGGGCATTTTCAAGGATTTTTTGATTGGTCAAAAATTGCGGCCGCTATTGTCCAAAAACCGCCAAAATAATTCAAAAATCGTGTTTTTGGTTACTTAGACAAGCGCCGACGGTACACTTTTCAATCTATAACACTGAAAATTGGTATGTGTGTTGACAAATAGATGCTTCGAGGTCATTTTCAACTAAAATTGAATTGGTTGAAAATTACGGCCGTTCTGGACCAAAGTTCGATCGTTTCGGCGCCATTCACATTTATTGACCGATTGTCATGAAATTTGGTAAATTTGTGTAGAACCATGTAACTTAAACATTTGTCGAACAGAATTTTGTTATCTTCAAAATTACGGCCGTTGTAGTCAAAAAAGTGTCGAAAATGAGTTGAGAATGAGAAACCACGTTTTTGAATGGTCGGAACGCATTTGGGACTACAGTAATAGAATGACAGCCATGAAACTTGGTGGGAGTGATCTCAGATAGATGCTCTTGGGTCATTTTCAACCGATTTTGGATTGCTTAAAAATTACGCCCGCAAAAAAATCTCAAAGAAATCAAAAAAAAAAAAAAAAAAAAAAAAATCACATGGGGCGAGAAAGTTTAGTGCGACTGTTGTCGGACCCTTTATTTCTTTTCCTTTATCCCGATTCGCTGATTCCGTATGGCCTTCCTGCTTTCGGAACTGCTTCATTATGATACAGCGCTTCTGAACCATTTGCCCTATTCCACAGTCACCACAAGTTCTCTCTTTTTCTCTTGATTTGCTAGAAGAGTATTTCTAGTTTCTATACGGCAAGGGTGACTTCTTTCACCAACTTTCACTGTGTACATTTGTCAAAACTTCCAATCTTGGGCCTCCCCTGCCACTTCTTCAGAGCCAGGGTGAGGACCTGTTACTGCTCTCTGTAGCGGAAATGTACCTCTCCCTGGCTCATTTGTTTGCGTTTAGTAATAGCACGTTTCTGAGCGAACATGTGGATACTTATTTGTTCTCCAGTTAGGTACACTACGTCTCTTGTCTTTTAACTTACTTAATATCTAGCACTACTGTTTCCAATCGAGTGAGAACGCTATTTTCTTTTGATATTCCTTCCTTGAAGGAGAGACCTGTTTACCTGTAGGCAGAGGGAAGCTCTGACGAACTGAACACATGCAGTCTAGCGCCCTGTGCTTGCATGTTTCAGCACATTTATTACTGGAAAAGCATTGAAAAACTATTCTTGGTTTTCGCAGTGACATAAGTGACATTCCAGAATTAGTCGTAACTTAATTTATCATTTTTCTTTACACAAGATTTCCTACTGCTGACGCGTTCCCCAAGTATTTTCCTGCATTCGTAAATCGTGGACAAGAGGATGAGATAAAATAGTGTGTATTATGACAGATATGAATGTTTGAGGGCTGCGAGGTGGATGGTTTCCCGAGACTGGCAACACTGCAGTGTTATCCCCCAAATACACCCAACACATTTTCCTGACAGAGATAAGTTTGAGATAAAGTGCTCGGCAAGTATTCTATTGCACGTAAAACGAGTCGGCTGTCAGGTCGATCCGTATGTTATTTCCGTTGAACCCGCCGGAATATTATTTCTCTCCTTATTTCTGTGCCCGCTGCCGCCCCATATATCGCTCTACCTGAATATAGATAGTTGGGTGAATTTCTTTTTTATGTGCTCTATGAGTAGGAAATGGATGTTTTCTTTATCTGTGGGAAAGTTTTTTGTACCTATCTTTCTAGTCTGTAGCAAACTTCTTGAACCGATTTTATGACATACCCAATACCATATTGTATAGTAGTCTTCGAGTTGTTGTAAGTGTACGTACAATGTACCTACCGTACAATTGTGATATTTTTTAACCTATACCTTAAACTGAAATTTAATAAAATTGGAAGTATTCGCCCCTTGGGTGCGAAGAGGGAGATTGACGATTTGACGATGAAGGAGCTGGTGCTGTTAGTGCGGGTATACAGGCGCACTGCGGTATTCCCAGCGGTTGTCTACTTTCCCGTTAGCCAGGGTAAAGCGAAAATCAAATCATATTTGTAATTTCATTTTCCGACGTTTCGTCAAAGAAACATTCTCCCCTCCTCTACTAGTCCTCACTCCCTAACACTGCCTTTGCTACCACTGTGCCACTTTTTACCCACTCTTCTCAACTTCATTTTTGTCTGGGATCTGGGTCCTAAGGAGTGGGTATCTTCATCGACCGTCTCAAAGATTAGGTATTATCGCCAAACTAAAGGTCTGTAATAAACATAACACACTTGCTCATCTAGCTGGATTAACGCCTAAACTGATTTAAGCATTCCCATGCAAACTTGCTGTTTAGTAAGCATTTTTTTTCTTATTGCCCATTGTGGAGTTGCAGACCTTGTATCTAGGCAATTTACACACGGAGGGGACAAGGTCATGAAAATGGAAAAAGAAAAACTTTTTATTTCTCTTCAACTTGTTTATCTTGTGCCGTTTTGGTCATGATGTGTAGTTGAAGCAGACTATAGAATGCGTTACGACTCCATTTGGGTCTAGAAACTTCTCTACGAAGAACCCCGATATAAGTGTGCTCATGTTTGTTTTTAGGATCATCGAGATCGCAGGGGGCCGGGAACTATTTTCTGCAAGCAGGAGCAAAGCCCTACGCAAGCCTAGCAAAGCCATAGGGGCGGATTCAGGTATGGAGGCGGACAGGAAGCCCTCGACGCGTGGTCTGCCTAGTCGGGAACTGACGGAAACTGTTTTCTCCACGGAAGTGCACTCGGTGAAGCTGCAGCGCGATATAGGCGGCGCCGTGGTCTTCGATGACATCGAGGAGCCGCACCGGCCGTGGCGGCGAGATTGCCATGAGCGACAGGACAGTGCCGGCTCCAGCCCTAGTCCCCCTAGCTACCATCAGACACCCTCCGACTTCTTTAAGGTGAGGCAGTGAATTTATTTGTTCAGTCCAGCTGTTAAAGGAGTGCTTACGTAAAATATATATCCAAAGCTTAACAACAGAGAGTTTGCGGGCTATTACAGAGATTTTAATGGAAAAAAGTCACGAAACTCTTTGGAAAATATGGACGAATGTTTTTGTGATACGATAAAGTAGAAAGAAAAATCACTCTTGCAGGTAAACTGTAGACCATATAGACACTGAAGTTTCCCCTGGCCTGCCACCGTGTTCTCCATATAGACACTTGAGTTTCCCCTGGCCTGCCACCGTGTTCTCCATATAGACACTTGAGTTTCCCCTGGCCTGCCACCGTGTTCTCCATATAGACACTGAAGTTTCCCCTGGCCTGCCACCGTGTTCTCCATATAGACACTGAAGTTTCCCCTGGCCTGCCACCGTGTTCTCCGATCCTTCCCGTATCTTCTCTTCTCGATGGAGATTTGAAAATTGATCATTTATTTGCTAGTGCTGTAGTTTGTAAGCTAGTTGTATCTGCTTTCCTTCTCCCAGCAAGTGACGTCATCTTTACATGACATGGACGGAAAGTACGAGCCGTCGGAAGGAAAAGGCGTGAAGATGATTGGAGGGCTAGCCATCGCTGAGTACGAGGGTTCACCCCGCAGGTATGGCCCCCGGCCGTCTGAGCCTGGTGGTCCTGCCCGCACTGGCCTGCCAAGCGCCCAGAGCCTCCTTGCCTCCCCGAGTGTCTGTCCCCCCCGGCCCGGCTTTGCCCAGGTACAGACTGCTTGTTGCTTGCCCGCTTAATTTGTCAGTGGCTCTATTCCGTCTGGTTTTCGCCATTAACGAACTACCATAGATTTTAGACCCATGCATGTATTTTATTTATCAGCCAGAAACCGGTTTGTTGCAAAATTACGGCAGCCAGTCTTTAAAAGATTGTGAAATTGATATAAATATCTCCATATTTCATGCAGTACTTTTGAACTATCCCGACATTATTATATTAAAACATGGTGACGAAAAAGCCTATTTGGAATGACGTGTGTGGTCTGAACGTCTGAGTGAGTATATAGTCAAGAAGTGGGTATTAGAATGAAAGTCTCTTAAACTGTGTACCGTTTGCTTGGATGTCCAAATTAGAAATATTCCCCACCATAGGGTTCAGTTGAACGTGTTTAAGTTGAGGTCTCCTTCTTGCCTTCAATAAATTCATCATCAGAGACTTTGCCGCTCAACACATGAGTCACGTTTTCGCTAATACTTTTTCCTTTCGGAATATGACTTCCTATAATAGGGACGTAAAGGCGCGGGATTATGTACAGGGATTATGCATGTGCTGGTTGATATATCGCTCAACCAGTCAGCTTGATCGGCTAAATAGGGGATTGTAGGGCAGTGTACGAAATTGGCGGGCGGCCAGATTTTCCGTGTTGCCATGGTGATGAGACCCAGCGTTTTGTGTCGTGATTTCCGAATCCCAATTAACATGCAAAACGGAAAGTAAAAAGAGTAAAATTGGTTTCAGATGAGTTTAGTCGCCCTTTTTTCGCACGAACGCCCCTTTCCCCTTTTGATGAACCCTATGTTGTATACACATACGTCAGATTCACAAATCCCCTATGATTGATTGATTTCCGCCCGGTTCATTTTATGCATCATCGCACGTGAGAGATAAAGGATGGAAACTTGAATAATTAATTATTTTATCGGAAAACCCACCTATGCGTTCATTGACGTTAATATTAATTGTTTTTGAGGATTTCTGGGATTGGGCTCTTGACGCTATTTCTCAGCGATTTTTTTTGTCCGCAGTGGTAATCTTATGCGTCTTATGCCCAACCTTAAACAAGCTCAGAAATTGGAAGTCAGCGTAAGTGTTTCGCCGCCAAACCAGGTGGACTATGCTAAATTCCAGTTTCGGCGGTGATTCTGTGCAATGTTTTGCATAGAATTAATATTCGTCAATCAACTGCGATTGCTTGCTTACTTAGACGGGTGTACCGAGGTTAGTGGTCAAAGGTTACCGGTCCGTGAAACAGTTTAATGAGCGATTCGGTCACACTAATCACAGGATGAAAATTCAGTTGAGAGGACTGCAAATAGTAATTTTGGCGGAAAACAAATAGGATTTCCTGTAGAGGAGGGTGAGGATGTAGTGTATAGTGTCTGCTCAGTTGCTCACAGCTCACCCGTCAAATGGAATCCAGGCTGTAAATGTCAGTGGCATTACAAGTTATGTTCTTTCATTACGTTTGTGTTGGTGGAATTCACAACACTCACAGCAGCCCCAGTGCTCAACATCTCTCAAGTTATTTTCGTTTTGCCTCTTTATATGTTTTTAAAAGAGCTTTATTTTTCGGTTGGCCCTGTACTGTGCTGATATAGGCTGAAATCGAGGGGTTAACCACTCGTTGGGAATCATTGGAAATCTTTATGAAATCTCAGGGAATCTTGAAATTATTTTGGAATGGTTACCCCTTCGGGATTCATCTTTCTTTGAATATCGTTGGGAATCTTTGGAAATCTTTATGGAATCTCAGGGAATCTCAAGGAATCTCTGGAGTGGTTACCCCCTCGGCTGAAATAGTTTCGCGAGAATATTAACGTATTTGCCTGAGCATTCCACCCACTCCTGCAATAAACGAAGAGATATGGAGAGTGTTGGGAAGTTCTTGTTTTATTTACAAATGTATTCTTATTTCGGTTCTTCTCGACCCTGATTCTCCGTTCGAGCCATCCTCTTTTCATTTTTAGTTGGATACTTTTTTCGCGCTCTTTTCGACTTGCGCTTCTGCCCTGCTTATGAGCCAGAGGTGTTATACCTGTATGTTAAATACCTATTTGGGAATGGAGATGCTTAAAGCAGCCTGTTGAGTGTGAATGAAGCGGATGTGACGTGATCATGCAAGTTGCTAATCTGCTTGAAGCGAGCGGGAACGTGCCATCGATTTAGTGTTAGTGGCTCCAGCATTCCGCAACGCATCATAGCATGTGTTAGGGACCCCACAGACTATCAGTTTCTAACTTGAAATCGTGAGTGGTTACAGTCTCTCAGTGTTTGAGTTGAGAGTTGCGATAGCACTTGTTTCCTTGAGATAGCACTTGTCATAAGCTAAACATATGAAAACATAAATCTGTTCGTTAGGGGACACTGTAGTACTATAAGAAGAGGTGAAATCCAGGCTTAAGGGCGACCACACATTCGCTGTTTGTTTACGTTTTTTCTGCACACTTTATGAGGAAACTATTGGATATTTATATGTACTGAAATATAATATGTATTTTTAGCGGCCGAAATTATAAGGTAATAATTGTGATTTTTTGAAAGTGTCTAAAATTAGCCGATCGAAAAATCACAAGTACCTACCACCTCAAAAATACGTAATATATTTCAGAACATGTAAATATCCAATAGTTTCCTCATAAAGTGTGCAGAAAAAACGTAAATAAACAGCAAATTTATGTTCTATCTTAATGTGCGCTCCTCTTTTTTCTACGTGACACAAGGTGTGCACCTCATGAATAAGTTACGAGGAGCCATTAGGTTTCATTTGTAACAGAGCAAAAAACTGTTCTACAAAGAGAGATGAGTGACCTCGTCTGTTTTTACAGAGGGTAATAGCAGCAGAGAGCCCGACGCAGCAGCCCAGCAGCCCCGCTGTCAGTCCTAAGGAGCCGCCCGCCAACTCAACTTTTGACTACCTCTACGAATTCTCCGAGACTAGAAAAGTCCTTGAAGAGTTCTTCAAACATTCGGACACTGATAGTACAAAGCACGACTTTCAGGTAACTATTGACTGGATCTTGTTTGTTTCCCAGGAAAGATTTTCGAAAAAAATGGAAAGAATTGCTTTTCGAATCATAACCTATAGCATATTAAGAAAGTACCAAGAGTACCGGACTAGGATAAGTGTGGAGCTTAGGTGCCGGTCTCCAACAGTAAGTAAAATTCCAGCCTTCTTGTAGTTAGCCGGCTCCAATCAGTTCGAGGTGGTAACGGTGTAACTGTGTTCCCCCCACCCGATGAGAAGAAGTTAGGTACAGTGTTGACATGGTCGGGTCTGGTATAGGAGTTTGACGAGCTGGGCTATGAGCTGCGGCGACAAGCCGGCAAAGGCAGTGCGTACGTCGGCCTACGATTGGCCAAGAACATCGCTCAACAGGAGGCGGATTCTCTGCACAAGACTGACGCCGCCGCCAATAGGGTGAGCCTCGTGCTTGTCCAGACTATGGGTGCAGCTACTTAGAAAGCGGGACCACATTTCGCCCCAACTCGGTTCAAAATATCGTCCGTTCTTTTCTGCGTTTGGGCGGGCGAGCAGGATCCCCATCCCTGCTTTCTAGGTACCCTCACCCTGAGGGTAAGAACACACAAGAAACCGGTCCTCCCGCTGTAATGGGCTGAGATCGTTCTCAAGAATATCCCACGTTACCATATGAACTCTCCCACTGAGAAAAGAGGGCTGTGGGAACCATTGTCCTATGAGGGTTCATTGGTTAACAAGGTGATATTATTGTGCTCTTGCCCTTTGATATCTTGCTCAGTCAGGTGGTTGTGGGGTCGCCGTGTTGGGAGTTCGCATAACCACTTTAAAGCTGCGTCCCACCATACTCGGTCAAGAGAAGATCGTTGATTTTCATGGGAAGTTAACATGGGAGAAAGTCGACGATTTTCTCTTAACCGAGTAAGGTGGGACGCTGCCGAAGATGTTTATAATGAAACAGTTGATATGTCGTGATGAATATATCGACCGCCTACACCGTATTTAATATTATTTTGCCCTCTCCCAACCTAGTGACCCTGGTATCCCTTGACTGCACGAGATATCTTTAGAGTCGAGATATTCCAATTTTTTCGACATTTGGACCTTACTGCAATGAGTTTTATTGCCAAAGTTATGAATGGAAGCCGGGCATCAATCGGTCAGTGACTCAGTGATACAAGTGTAGTAAGGCTGCCAGTTTGGGATTGCCTGTAAGATTGTACCTACCTTGCAGAACAGAGCAAAATATTAGAAGCACGGTGGAACAGTCGAGTGTGCACTGACTAGGTACTAGGGTCGGTCGACATGCCTTACATTCGGTGAAAATCTCTTTTTCACAAATTTTTTGTTACCTAAGAATGCTGCTGTTTCCTTATTTTAAAATGTCGAATCAATTGAATTCCGACTCAAAATTTTGGTGTTCCAGTTCACATTAACTATCATGGATTACATAATTTTTCACATGTTTTACATTCCTTTTTATTTCACCTATATTGAGTAATAAGTAGTTCCAGCCGTACCTGGCAACCGCATGTGACTGAAAATAGTAGGTATAGCGGTGAAATTATTATTCCGAGTTAGAAGGCGCGAGGAAATGAGGTGATTTGACGTTCCCACCTGTCATCTCCGACTTGAACAGTTTTCAAAAGTTGGGTTTGTTCTCTGTGGGCTCAACTTTTCACCGTATTCTCTCGTAAACTTGTAGACTTTACCCTGTTATTAAACGTAGTTACCGACTATCGTCAGTTCCCAGCCCCCTTCTCTGATGGCATGCATTTCTATCCTATTCTTGATACTTTTTGTAGTAGATGGTTACCACGTACGAGTAGGAACTCACCCTCGAAACTATAGTTACAAGTGGTTTTTAAGACCCTGTATAACTGTTGCTGTACGGCCTTATTAAAATTTTCATTTTCCAAGGGGTTAAAAAGATTTTTTATTCATAATGATGTTACATCGCATTTGTCACCACTAGCCATTTAGTCTCTTCCGTTAACAGATCAGTGACAACTTGGTTCAGCAGTGCTGAGCTTATGCATGTCTATATATCTCAACGGGAATTTTCAAGAAGTTTCGTTACTACGGACAAGAGAACTTAAAGTAGTTTCATTAAAAATTATATTTGACACTGTCTCAGACTTGTCAGATTGAAGTATAGTTATACAGTGCTTATGGTTTGATACACAACGTCTAAGATGCCATCGTTATTTGAATCCTGAAATGTTTATCATAACTGCCACATTCATAGTATGGTGTACTGAACCTTTGCGTTGTCACCCTTGGAATCTAGGCTCTAGTGACGTCATGAGTTGAGTTCGTGACCAGGAGGGAAGTTAAGGTGTGTAAATTATGGTATCTTAGTGGCGTCAAATCAAGTCGCGCTACTCTGATTGGTTAGCTCCTTTATTGAACGAGATAATATGTGTCCAATTTTCGGTTCTTGTACTTTTTCGGGAACAGACTGTTACGGTCAGATACATTAAATCACCGCTTTAATACTATTACTACCGCACATTTTGTTATAGTTGGAGAACGACGGGGCCGACCTTTCACTGGACTCGGTGTCGACAGAAGAGCTGGGCGACACCGAGGTGGGTCTGCAGGTGGGGCACAGCAGGAACTTCACGCTGTCGCCCGAGACTACTGACTGCGAGTCCAACTGCGGCGACCTGGACAGTGAAGTGTCGCTCCTACTGATGGACAATGACGGCCATCACCACGCCACAGGTACGTGCTCAAACTCTAAATTTAATGGTGAAATATAGCGCGGGTAGAGCACAAAATTTTATATTTTCAGCTGACAGTATTAAAAAAAAAAAAAAAAAACGTTACAGTTGCAGTAAGTTCACTTTAAGCTAGCACACGTGAGGATATGAGGTGTAATTAAGAAAGCTAAACAAAGCGCAAAGTGTGGTGCCCGTTAATAAAAGGTATATTATCTTCTCTATCCGTTGTCACAGCCGAGTGTATGCTTGTACTTGATTACTGCCTGTTTACATTTTTCAACAAAAATAAAAGTGATTTGTTATAGTATAATTTTTTTGGTATTATTTACGGTCTTACTGTGTTTTTTAGGAACGGAGCGTGGAGAGGGGCCAGGAGCACAGCAGCAGGACTCTTTGCGCATCTACTCGGCCATGCCTGTGCTCGAGGACGGTCTGTCCTCGGGTCATGCGAGCGACACTGACAACAACAACCCCTCACTTGTGCTCATCAAGCGGCAGATGAGCGACATGACGCACCGGCCGCGGCCGGGACACGCTGTGCCAGTCGCCCAGGCCGCCCAAGCTGCGCAGCCCACTCAGCCGTGTCCGGTCATGAATGGTGCGCCGCGAATGAAGGATGCGAGGACATTTGAAAATGATCCCGATATCGAGGCTTTGGATCCTCTAAGTAAGTGCGTTCTTAGAAATTAAAGGAAAAAATTGGAAACCAGCAAAGCTTGAACATTCACCTCTAACTACTTGTGACTACTTATATAGGTAATATACGAGATACATTGTCTCTACTGGAACCTCATGTTTCACAGGTCCATCGCAAACGACACCCCCGCCTCCAGCACCGGTCCCCCACCGCAGCTCGACGGTGCCGATGGACCTCCCGGAGACGACCGAGTCCGTAGATGCCGCTCTTAAGGATATCCGGCAGACTCTGCAGAGAACAAAGACGTTGCCAGGCAAAGGGAATGCATCGGAAGACACTGCCAGCCCCATTTGGGTGCCCCGCCGACAAGCAAGAGACGAGGACTCAGATTCAAGGTACCCAAATTAGTTTTCAGTCTAGCGTCCTGTATTAGCGTAGCGAGTGTGGTCTTGCTACTCTCAAGACCAAACTGACTGATTTTCCTTTCCGTTTTGTCAGACTTGAGCTCTGATGAAGCGAGGTCCCGGGGATTTCCCCCTCTGCTGTGTACCTGTACCCTGATACCTTGTCGGCTCTGCACCCTATCAAAGGAGGAGGGTTCTGTAGTGAAAAGTTTGAATCAAATCTTGCAAAAAAATGAAACCTCTTCGCTTCCAGAAAATCACGGAATGGGGATGATTTGGTTCTGGAAGAGGAGGAAGCTGACACGGACCTCGAAACGGACCGGCTGCTGGGTCAGCAGCGTACCGATGATCATGGTTTCTACGACGACAAAGCGGTAAGATTACTTCACTAGTACTAGTAAAGGCTTCCGTTTCAGACAGTCCTTGCAGACTTGGAAGTCTCAAAATCTCAAAAACTTTCAGAAGAAAACTTGACAAAGCTAAATTTGTGAATTAAAAAACTTGACACATTAGGTCTTATCCCACCAAAAAAACTGGATTTTGAATCCACTACCTTCGCGAATTAACGTACTGTTTAAATTTTCTTCTGTTCTGATGAATGAAACTATGTGTTTTTCTTACTTACTATTAATATGTTTCTGACTACTTTTCTAGCTACGATTTTAAAGTGATTTGGAAAATAAGACATTGCGTGAATACCTATTAAGTATATTTTCTAACAAAATCACTCTTGAGGGTAAAAAAATACTTTAAAATTTTCAACACTGTGACGTTGGACTTCGAATTTTTGAACCGAACGGGTTTCCCAAAAGGCAATCATGGGTGACAGACTCTTGCCACTGTCGGCAACTCAGGGGATTTTTTCAGTCCGGTCTGAAAATTAGGTGAATTAGGGCCTAAAACGAGTTGAAAAAAATAAACTTGCCTACGAATTTCCAATATTTATTTAGATACTGCTAATTTATAATTAATATTGTAGTATTAACAATTTATGGGACAGGTACAGATTCTGAGAATGGCTAAACGGTAATGTTGCGTTTATTTTTTATGGCATTCGGTAAATAAATTGTTGGTTATCTGGCCTTCTTCGCTATCGCCTACTATGTAAATATTGAAAGAGTATTGGGTGGGCCGTGACACTTGTGTCGCTTGTGGATGTAGTCCGCAGAGGTAGGAGTGCTGACTTGGGTTGCGTCTTCGCAGGGCTGGAAGAAACCGAAAACCCGTACTGTGATGCCCGCAACAGTAGTGAACCCCAGCAAAGTGAGCTCCCCTCAGCACGAGTCCCCCTCCCCCCTCAGTGACCCGGCAGTCCCCTCAAAACCAAAAAAGGTAACGCGTCTGCGCCTGCACTCTTGCATGGTATGCGCGCCCATCTGCACTGCGTTTTTTATCCTCATACCTAGTTTGGTCCACGTTCAGTCTTTATGCAGTTAAAAATCCAGGAGTAATGATTATTTGTTATGACAACAAAAATGTTATTTAAGACTGCAGTAACAGCATTCAGTGTTGTTCGTTATGTTTCTTAATGAAAAGTTTCTGAGAAGACTGTTGAATTTTTATTTGTTCTGATGTTTTAATGTCAGTAATTATTATGTTGTGATTTTTCGTCAAATATTTCATTGCCAGACTGTATTGGAAAATTATATTAGGTAAGCGTTTACCTATTATACTTCAGAACTAACAGTTTCTCCAGTGTCGTATCGTTAAGGTAACTAAACGAACAACAACCTTAATTGCCTATCACTTCCGTCTTGATAAACTACCTCAAACGCTATATAGGTACGTCTCGACGTATATCTTATTAAATTATTTACGTTCCAACCTTCTCCCATACCTGTCATTCCTAATTAAAGGAAGACATCTGAAAAGGCACTTCCTCGGTTCTTCACCTTCTCCCTAGGGGTTTTCTATGCCCTGTTACAATCTGCTCTAAAGCGGTGCGAGCATGAGAGCGTCTTTTGTAAATAGTACTGGTGCATACCTAGCTTTGGAAGAGCTAACACTAGTGTTCGTAACCTTAACCTAGGGTGCTCTCGGAACGTAGGGGCTGAAACTGGAGATAAGGCATATTTTCCGTGAGATCTGTAATAAATCACCATAAATTACTGCCGAAACGTTTTCTTAACTAAGCCAAGATATGTTATTTTTCGCATAAGGCAATATGCCTGGTTGGAAATGTCTCATACCATTTGGTAATACAGATGTGCAAGAAGTACCTACAGCAAAAAATATTGTTTTGTCACATGCACAAACTATAATTTACTGTATTGTTGTTTGCATTTCTGGGATAGTGTGAGCATTAGAAATAGTTAAACTGTGAATCACCGAGTTAATTCGAATTGTAAATAACTGCCGTAAGTTATCTCACATCTTCTCCTGCACGCTACTATGCTCATGTGGAACCGTTCTGTCTTATGGTTCGGTTGACTGAGTTACTTTGCTCTGAGCCATTGTTGGTACTCTTTCATCGTACTCACGCGGAGGCCTTGTCGCGAAGGCATGTACTGTGCTGTGCTATCGTGTTGACTTGTATCTGTAGGTATCTTGTTGGTATGCTTCCTCGAATGCTCCGTATACACATTTACCGCATGATCGTGCATAATCCAGTCTAATTATTGTTTCTCACTGTTGACTTAAAGCGCCTGTTGTTTTCATGCACATGTCTTCCTCCTAATGTTTGGTTTTTGACGCTTTTTTCTGGATGTTTCAGGAAAAAGAAGGTGGCAAGAAAAAAGGCCGGAACAAAGAAGGTGAGTAATTAATTTTGATGTTGGTATTTAACCTTTCCTCACTTAATGTCTGTGTACCACCCGTGTTATTCTCTACAGCGCGTAATATGTAGATCTTCCATTTCTATGTTTAGCTCCTCTTCCTCATTTAAATTTAACCGAGTGAATCGGAGAAGCTAGCTGTAACTATAGTAGCGTTTTAAACTGCAATCTTGTATGTTGCCAGGAGGCTACCTAGATACGTATCTGTACCTTATGGAAGAGGGCGATACCAGTAACAAATCAGCTTGTCATTGAATATCCCTAAGTTTCAGCTCTAGAAGGGCTCGTTGACTTTTTCCCTCATTATACCTACAAGTTTAAGGTTATGCCGCTATGCCGCAGTTACGGTCCTTTGTTGACATTGTAAAATATTAATTCAGCCACAGTTGAGCTTTAAAATGGCTTGGTAAACCGACTAATTTGTAATGTAGCTCATATACTTAAGTAGTCAAAATTTGTTTTTCAAATTATAAATCCAATACACTAAGTCACTAAGACATGACGCATAAAAAACGCAGAATCGTTTCAGAAAAAAAAACGCACGGCATAATATCTTGGAAAGATTTTGCGTCAGTCCATTTATGGTACAGCAGCTCTCCCACTACTGAGAAACTGCTCTCTTCTGTTATTCCTGTTGACTGTTGCTTCCTGTCATCTTGCTTCAGAAAGGCTTGTGTACAGCTGGAATTAAATAGTTCCCATACCGCTCTCATTTGTAACCAAAGTGCTAATCGTAAGTGAAACCGGAGACAATATGGTTGTGTCTTTCTGGCCTAGAGTAGCGAGCACTTGGTGGCTATTCCTAGTGTGTAGTCTAACGCAATCTCTGTGTTTCTGTCTTCTTCACGCCTCCACTTGGCGCTGCTCTTTCGCTCCTCTGGTGAGTACGGTGCATGTCAACCCAGTGTTCCCACATTCATTTGTAAATAATTCTACTGCTGATTTTTGACTGCCGTCGTTTGACAAATCTTTGAAATTGAATCAATTTTTTTATAAAATGGAACAATCCCTTGAAGTCGATAGAAGTAAACCGAGGTTTACATTTTTAATCGCCACTTGGCATTTTTTTCCCATTTGATTTCTCACTTTCAAAATTTTTTGTTGCGCCTATTTTATTTCGTTTCTTTTTTGCTCCGAGTGCCTACCTACTTGTATTTCTCGTGTTGCGCCTATAGGCAGTTTTAATACCTAACGTAAAATCGTGTTTTGAATATGAGGGAGAAATAATCTACAATAATATTATGGTGAAGCACACCTCCGGTTACTGGACAGGAGTATGAAAAATTGAGATCGTTGCTCATTCATTGGTTTCCCCGCTGAGATTATTATACCTCTCCTCCACTATAAGACTATTTATTTTTAAAGGTACCAGTGAGCTTATTAGCAGCAGTTGTTGGTATTTTGTCTGTTTGCATTTGCAGTTCTCATTCACGACCCGTCAGTGCTGATTGAAGGCGTTCTGTTCCGTGCACGGTACCTGGGCTCCACCCAGCTGGTGTGTGAGGGGCAGCCCACCAAATCCACGAGAATGATGCAGGCCGAGGAGGCCGTGTCCCGAATCAAGGTCAGTGTCTCTCCGACATAACCAGCCCTAATTAAGTAGGTTGGCTAGTTCAGTTTGGACGCAGACTCTTGGTAATGTCTAGTTTATGTAGATAAGTTTGTGAAGTGAAACTCGTTACAAGCGAAATTAGAAGACAAGAGCGTCAAAAAACGTTTCACCAAAAGCTGTGGCTGGAACGTTTACGTAAAAGACATTATGACGAAACTTTATACGGACATTGGGGTGATTTCGGAATGGGCCATCATGGCGGTACCGTCAGTAAAATATATGCGAAAAATTCAATGAAACAGCGTTAACTTATAAGAAAGGAAATACGAGGATGCAGCGGGTTAGTTTTGGTCACCGATCGAAATAGATGTGTACCTATGTCTTATGTAAAGGTGATGAGCTCTAATGGTTGATTTTTGGAGCTGTTCAGAACAGAAGCCGCGAATATATCGTATGCAAATTCAGAGCCTGCGCGTTCATGTTGCTGTGGTAAATTCATGTCTACAGTATTTTCTTTTTTGATATTAGATGTTCCTAGCGATACAGTTTGAAACTACTATACGCTTGTCACTTTTTACTTTCTTTAGGCACAAGTCTGCACTTTTGTACAACTTGTACAGTACCTGTCTAAAGTATTTGAACGGAAAAATCTTGGATCTGTGCGATGCGAACTCAAAGGAAAAGGTTGACGAGTGTTAAACTTCGCTGCACCGCCCCATCCAGTCCGTATCGGCACTTCTCTACTATTTCTTCCTTTTACTTAAATCTACATAAAATTTGGGTTCCATCACCTAGAAGCACTGGCAGCGGTGCTGGGGGTGGCGATGGGGCTGTGGAGTCAGCGTGCCTGTGTGGTTGGTGCCTGAGCCTGTCTACCTGTTTCCCCTCTCTAGCTTCGTTCCTTTTGATGTTATTTTTCCCTTCCGCTATTTTGTGGTCTTCTCTAGTCTCCAGCCATGCTCGTGGCATTAAGCCAGTTCCCCTGATGGTTACTTTTTCATGTTTATACCTAGAATTAAAAGTGGACCCCGTCGTGGGCTTTCCCTGAAGTCCTCCTTCGCTCCTCCTCACATTCTCTGTAAATACTCTCACGTAGATTGCTCTATGTTAATAGCCGTAGTCATTCTTGTTCTTTGTTTCCTTTTCTCTTGAGTTTTATCCATTTTTGCCGTACCGCACTTGTCTCGCTGTACGTCATTAATTAATATTTTCTTTATACTCCACAGACTTGCATTTGGTCTCATGCCCTTCATCATTCCACCCCCCATCTGGTTTACAGGCTGAGGTGCCCAACCCCATGGCGCCGGAGGGCTTTCCACCCCCCTCCCCCGGGGTCCCCCTCCCCGGAACCATTTTCAGGCTTCTTTTTCTTGGCTCCGTCGAGGTCGACGAAGAGGTTGGCAGGAAACGTCGAAAAAGGCTCAAGAAAACCATGGTGGAAGAAGCGGTCACTAAGATCAAGGTGCGCACTTTGCGCGCTTCTCATCACCTCTTGCTGACATCCTGATAAATCTATTCACTGGCAATCCCTCATAGAACGGATTCATTTTAATAAGTAGTTTCGTACATTTTCATTCATCAATAATAACGATACTGACTTCAGTATCTTGAAGTAATAAAACGATGCATTTTTATAAATTAATTGCTAATACCTGCCATTGTACTAAAGCTCTTTTCTTTTTCTTTGTTGCTTTCCCGACCCTTGTAGGCATTGGTAAGTAGCGCATCGTAGTAACCTAAGCATTTTATTACGTTTCTGCTTTTTCACCTCGCAAGAAATCAAAATAAGAGAGTCATGCTCTTGGAATTTGATATAAAGCACTGGTATTGGGCACTTTGAACCCACCACCTTCACCTCTGAAAAAAACTGATGCTGACAAGCGCTGGAAAGTGTTTTTTGTTGTGGTGGATACCTTTGATTTCCATTTAGATCTAGCATGGCAGCTAAAATACTATCGCCTAATTTTATTATTTCTCATTCCTGATCTTGTTTTATGCTTTATCAGTTAAATGGACTGAGGACCGTAACTACTCACATGTAGTGAATTTTTCACACCTATAATAACTACCTTTTATGATTTATTTTTAGACACTTACTAGGTACTATTTACAAAATGCTTGGTATTTCATAATTTTTGTGCAAAAATACAAGTCTAAGAGAATATGAGAAAATAATGAATGTCACCGTATTCGCCTCTCATCGGAAACTGCCATGCAAAACTCGGAGGCCAACACAACCATAACAAAGGGGCCGTTAGTAAGGGTGGGAGTTACGGAACCATGGGGGCTTGAGGTGGTTATTAATGATGATAACCTTCCTTTAGGGTCCTTCTATTACCGATTCCTGTTGCATCGATTCCCGCTTATCTCAACTGCGTAGGCTGCTCACTCAGCAACATGCCGTTGCAAACAAACCTTGACCACACAGTTGCGGGTTTCGCGGAACCCTTTTCCCCCTTCCCCATTTCCGCTGTGTTTCCTTTTGGTTTTGAGATATGTGATTATGTTTTAATTATATGGCGGTATCATGTTTTCCAGGCCCCCGAGGGAGAGACTCAGCCTTCTACAGAAGTGGACCTCTTCATCTCTACTGAGAAAATCATGGTACTCAACACTGATCTTAAGGTTCGTCCCTCAGGCACTTACTTTTTTCTTTAAAAATATTTTTATTGCACAATTTAGAAAGAAACGCAGAACATCAGAACCACTGACTTGAAAAATGCAAGTAATTAATGGGAAAATGGAGTAGTCTTAAATACTTCCCTTTTCAGTCTTTTCAGCTCAAAGGTACAATTAAAAAGTAATTCGTGTCTGACAGTAATCATTGGGCGGCAGAAGTGCATCGTCAGCAGTTGCATAGCTGTAACCTGGCTCACTATAATTTTACAGGAAATCATGATGGACCATGCGTTGCGGACTATCTCATATATAGCGGACATCGGGGACTTGGTGGTGTTGATGGCGCGGCGCCGCTATGTCCCACATGATGTTGAGGACCCAGGCAAATTTGGCCGTGCGCCCAAGATGATTTGCCACGTCTTCGAGAGTGAAGAAGCTCAGTTCATAGCCCAAAGCATCGGTCAAGCTTTCCAGGTTAGTAATTTATTGTCTCCAAACCTAAGCCTCCTTTGCCAGTGTTACAGTAGATTCATAATATTCAGTATTCAATCTACGTACCATTAAGGTTGAAGCACAAATGGCACCAGATTACTTGTTGCTGACCACTTTCTGTGAAAACTTGGATTATTTTTAATTATTTTTTCTCTAAAATGTAATGGAATATTCAAAACATCAGAAACTGTTTTGTTATTTTGCGATTTAATAAGTAACTTTTACTACCAAATGCTGTTTGCCTTTCAGGTTGCGTATATGGAATTTCTTAAGGCGAACGGGATTGAAGATCACAGCTTTGTCAAAGAAATGGATTACCAGGAAGTTCTGAACTCACAGGAGATTTTTGGTGATGAATTACAAATGTTCGCCAAAAAAGAAATGCAGAAAGAGGTTTGTATCTGACCTGCTGCCCGATTCGAAACCTGTGTGAACAGTGAGCGTTCTAGATATAGGTAGGCTGGAAGATGGTAATTTCAGATCGGTAGCAATACGGACAAAGTGAGCACTTCTTGGTTCTTTTATCAAAGCTTTGTTTACCTGTAATTCCTCGCTTTGAAAAGCTTTCAACACTGTTTTAGTAACCAAACTCTAACGGATACCTCCTTGCTGATATCTTCAATAAGACCAAATATGTCGGATAAAATAAACGGAAAAACCAAAAGTTTTGTAATCAAAGCAAGGTCAGAAATTGCGTACAACTGGTTCTATGGCACCCCTTTGTGGAGTCCAAATTCTTAAATTAACTGAACGTGACGTGGTCTTAATGTTTGTTCCTATTTTCAGGTAGTAGTTCCTAAAGCGAAGGGAGAGATCTTGGGAGTGGTGATAGTGGAGTCGGGTTGGGGCTCGATGCTGCCCACTGTTGTGATTGCCAACCTGGCTCCCGCGGGCGCAGCCGCACGCTGTGGGCACCTCAATATTGGCGATCAAATCATTGCTATCAATGGTGTCAGTCTAGTCGGGCTTCCATTGTCTACATGTCAAACCTATATTAAGGTAAATCATCTCGGCTGTAAATATCTACTTTATTGTGCTTTTTATTTCAACTGTTAGCCATTGCTAAAAATGACTTTACAAAATTGTTGAAAACACAAAGAAATACGGAAATCTCGGTTCCAATCAACAGAAAAACGTTATAATTTTCCACTCACAATGGTCTTAGGTGGTAGAAATGTAAGTACAACAAAAACATTCCGCATTCTTAGGAAAAATGTCACTTAAAAACATTCTGGCCACTTGCGTTTTTAGCCTGAAAATGTGTGTCATACCTTATGTGCTGTTTCTTTCAGAATACGAAGAACCAGACTGTTGTGAAACTGACGGTAGTTCCTTGTGCACCCGTAGTGGAAGTAAAAATCAAACGACCTGACACAAAATACCAGCTGGGCTTTAGTGTTCAGAATGGAGTGGTGAGTGTTCATACCTTATTTCATTTTTTAGTCACTGTAGAGCCTCAAGAATAAATAAATGTCACAGCGCATTTCATTTGTTGGTTTGGTATAAAGTGGAACGGTAGAAGAATGGTTTCTCTGGTAAAGGGGAAGAAGATCTCGTTTCACCACTATCTTCTCTCCTTGTGAAAAACTGTCATTGTAGTCGATTATCTGCTATAGTATTGTCGCAAGATATTACCTATCTTCTGTAACACAGTCTGTTTATATGTTCTACCGATCCAGCGAAATTTAACCACCTCTTCGTGTTTGGTTCCAGATATGTAGTTTGCTTCGCGGAGGCATCGCAGAGAGAGGAGGTGTGCGAGTGGGTCATAGAATAATAGAAATAAATAACCAAAGCGTCGTAGCAGTACCACACGAAAAAATCGTCAATCTCTTAGCCACTTCTGTCGGTGAGGTATGTAAAGTTGCCTCACTTGTGATTTGTTGACGTTTCTTTATGGCACTTTTCTGGTGGAATTGTCTGATGTTTATTCGTTCTGAAGTAGGTATATCTTTTTAACAGAAATGTCTTTAAAAAACATCAGCAAACAGCATTGTATTTTCCTACCCTCTAACGATGACCAAAAGTATATTTTATTTACCTACTTATTTTATATTTCTTCCAGATTTTAATGAAGACTATGCCCACGTCGATGTTCCGACTGCTGACGGGACAGGAGACACCGCTGTACATCTAAACCCGTGGTGTGGATGTGTGGTAGAACAAGCTATGGACCAAACAATCCCTCGTGTGATGGGGCAGCTTTAGATGAGAGTGGTGAGAGTGCTAAACTAAGAAAGTGCCTCGCCTTCGACCATGTCGAAACGAAGCCTGCTGGTTTCCTTTTTGGACAAACCAACAAATACTCATCATTAAGTACGTGCATTTCTTCAGTTTTTTTTATTTTTCATTCGATTAAGTAGGCATTCCAATTTTCCAGTGATCTTGGGCAGCTCTTTACTATTTATTCTGGACCTGTTTTAGAGAATATTTTTCTCTGTTTTGGCTTAGGCAATTTATGGTTATTTTCAAAACATGAATTAACCTCGTCGCTGCATCGTCTACTTTTTCGGCTGCAGGTCCAACAAATACTCAGATCAAAAAGTAAATTGTCCTATATTCTTTCGCCATGCAAAGCCATGACATATTTGAAGGAAAAGAATGATCTGGACGAATCAATGTTCAATGCTAGCAATAATTCTTATTTATCTATAATAAGCTTCCAAGCTTTGCAAAAAACTTATTTTATGTGGAACATTCCTGAAGCGTTTGAATAGTTTATTGTATGTTATTTATTGCCCACTGAATCTTCTCTGAGTCTAAATAACACATTGCAAATTGTCCAGTGGAGGCAACTTCGAAACACAGCAGCTAGTGTTTACCAGTAGCTTGTTCGGCCAAGGGCTGTTGAACAATGTTCTCATAAGGCCGTTGATAATGTATCTCTGAAACATGTGCCATATCAAAACTTAATTAAGGCTTAGATACTGGACGGTTTTGTGGATACTGAGAAAACAGAATGATAAGGGGCGCCCCTGTCATTTTGAGTGCGGGGTGCCGGCCTGCTTGACAATATTTCATACTTAATCCTGCTGTCACCCGACTTAGTCTAAGCATTTTCTAGTCATCAAGCGTAACTGACTGAAGCAATGTGAGAAAATATAGCACAATATAATGTTCGCAACTGATAGCATTTTATGGATTTTATGAATGCGAAATGAATTCTTGTCATTACATGTTTATACTTAGAATGGTATGGTAAGTAATTTCCATCGGACACCGCGTAGAAGTCATCCTTTGCATCCAGTTTTCTACTTTCAACGAAAAATATTCTATACGACTTCACATCCTTGGCCTTCACGGCAACTGTTTCTTCACATTATTCGGGCAATCTCCCTTAGCTGTGCAAAACTCGGCTCCATTTTTTCAAAGCGGACTTCCCATCTTAACATAGTCTTCACTGATTTCCTCCTTCATTTGGCTACTTTTGGTCTATTATAAGTATGAGCCCCTTGACGATTTGTCACGAGACGGAATCTTCTTACCTTGGGCACCGCGTGAACGTGAACTCTCGACTCGAAATCTCTGACATAGAGAAGCTAGCTACCAACTTCAACGTTGGGGGGTCAGTACAAGCAGTCTAGCCACATAATCACACTTGGTATGTTATTAAAATACTGTGAAGTTATATTAAATGCAGCAGGGGTATAAAAGTTATTTAGTGATTTTAGAAGATGACCCGCTATTGTTGCGTAACGGGAATTTGAATTTCGGTGACCCGGGGTGGCGGCACTTGAGGGGTGGAGGCATCCGTGGAGCTTGGGATGGGAAGGGCAGGACCTGTGGGGGTGATGGGAACTACTCGCTCCCCGGCAACCGCTGCTGGTGCCTGAAATAAAAAAACTTTTCAGACGGTGTTCTTCTAGGTAGGTACCTTCTATATTTTAGAATAAATAAGCATCAAACATTTCCCCCGCAAAATGGACATTAAAAAGTCACCTAACGTAGAGTGAGCTTGCGAGATTACCCAACCGCTGAACTGTTGATAGGTTCTGACTTCTGAGATAGTACTTAAAACTCGCACTTATTGTGCCCACCAGAGAATATCGCTACCTCCAGTTTTCTTCCCTCATCCTAGCAGAAGATTTGTTCCTCAGCTCCAAAACTCTTACGTACCTTCTTTGGCGCGGTTATAGTGAGTACCCCGTCTGACGATAGCGTGGAAGCTACCTGTTCAGGCTCAGTGTCAGTGGGCAGCAAATACTTGCGCACAAAGTGTCGGGAGATGTACCCATGCTCGTCTGCCTTCTCTTCGTGCTTGCCCTCCACTATCACTGTGCGCCCTGACGTCTTCACAGATATCTCGCTGGGGGCGAACTGTTGCACATCCAAAATTACCTGCGGCAGTTTTTATGGATATTTAATATTTAGTACCTATATACCTACCTAGGTGAAACCTAGGATGATACAAACAACCAAGAAAGGTAACGAAATCGAAACGATAATCAATTATACGTAGGTATTTCGAGGCGCCCAAGAAGTGCTAAACTGCTAACGAAGCGACAATAATGATACCTATCGATGCCCAAATACCTAATCAGATTATATTCGAATTTACCTACACGGGAAAATTCAAACTTTAATCTGGGTATTTTGGACTTTTACACTTTTCTTTTTATTTCAGCTGTTTTTCTAATCTAGCAGGTAGGTAGGTTCTGTATTTAAGGAAGTAAAAGCCTTAACTAAAGAAAAGGGAGTCGATTGGCTCTGTAACGTTTAAGGCTGTAGTAGCATTAACGGTAGGTTCAGTATTTCAAGGAAGTAAAAGCCTTAAGAAAGTGAAGAAAAGGAAGTCGATTGGCTCTGTAAAGATTAAGGCTATCGTCGCATTATGTAGGCTTCCCTTACTCCCTTAGTTGCCATTGGAATATTCATTCATAATTTCGTTACGTCACAACGCATTCAAGTCACCTATGTAAGAAATGCCAAACTACATTTTAGCTGATGGCTTATCCCCAGAATATGGTCACTAAGGGTGAGAACGGAACGATCAAATAGGTAATATGTACGTTGCAATGATTTTGTTCCACTCCAAACCAGAAAAGAAGAAGCTGTGTTAGACCCATGTTTCCACTATAGACAATTATTGCTTTGGGGGTCAGAAAGTTTCGGGTTACTAAGTATCTATAGTACTTCAGTAGAGACGAAAAAGTACATGAAAAAAAAAAAAATCGAATCTTTCTCGACGCGACTTGAATCTTTTAAAATTTTATAATTTTCTCATTCCTAGACAACTCACCTGGAAGCGATTATTGTCAACTTGGACGGTGGAGGAGCCGCTATTCTGTCGAGCGAGGTCCCTCCATGGCCTCAGGTAGCTACCTCGCAGCAGAGGCGTGAGAGAAGTGTTCAACGAGTTGAGAAGCTCTTCACGTCGAAGCCCCAACCCGAAGTTCTGGTCCAGTAGCCGTGAAGGCCGATCGAGGTCATCCCACCAGTCGCGACCGTACAGCAGAGGAATCAAAGACATCTACCGACATAGCCCCCACTTCAGATCTTACCAGTTCACCACTTGGAAATTTACTTAATAGTCCCAACCCCATTGGTCTTTTCAAATCTGACGATCATCACCTAGGTTTTTAGTCGCTTTGACCTGAGGTTCGTAAGCTAAAAATTGCGTTAACTTCCAGTTTGACTTGAGAACGGTAAGTGACTCTTAACTGACCGTATTCATAAAGATGGAACCAGTCTGAACGCACTTACAGACAACCAAGACAACCTCACTAACTTCAGTATGTGAGGAAGAAACCAACTCCAACCTGAGACAACTTTCTTAATGAGGGTGCAAAGGAGTATTTGAAAGCTAAAAAATTAAGGGAGCGAATGTGTTTAAATTTCTCAATAGCTCTTTGAAATTGAATGTAAGGACACTGAGGCTGCGTCCCACGGTACTCGGTTAACAGCTAACCCTCAGTTAATTTCTGGTTTTACCGTGCAATAACTAGAATTTAACGTTAACCGAGTGTGGTGGGACGCACCCTAGTTCCTCTGATTCTTCTGATACAGAACTCGGCATCCAGCCCTTGAACCGAACTGAACGGTATGGAACAGTAAACGATTGACCAAGAAAAAGCTCACCGCAAAAGAAGAGTAGGCTCCAGATACAGAAAATCACGACGACTGGTTTTGACGCTAGATCAGCGGTCACTGGACTCAAAAACTTGGCTGCTTCGATATAAATACAGACAACGGGCGCGTTGGCTAAACCAACTGACGCTCAGTATTACAAATTTTTTAAAAATATCCCGGTGATGCGCATGCTGCCGCGGGATGGTTCATATATTCGGGCTTGCCTGTTCGATGTGCTAACTGTTTATGGGCGATTTCTCGATACTATTCCATCTAGTTTTAACCTACACATTCCCACGCAACACACTACACCTATAACAGAATCACTAGAATAAAGGTAAACAGCATCAGTTCGATTTTTCTGTGTTGGGTCAGGAGTTAATTAACCAGACGGCAGTAAATAGGTTGCATGTAGCTTTCTGATCATGTGCCCATAGTTTACCCTTGAAGCTTCAGATAATTTAATATGACTATCAGCACCCACGCGAACGCTTTGGCTCTGAATCTAACGGGCTAAATTTGGATACAAACTAATACAAATCATTCAGGTAAGTAAGCTATGTTACTAACTGAGGGCGGGCATTCAGTATTTGTTTGTTACCTGAATAACGTGTAGAGATTCCTACTATGTTTATAGAAACAGCGGCCTTTATGGATCTTGGTCTAATGCTAAAACATAGGTAAAACAACACCACTTCGGTGTTATCAAAGTCGTTAACTTGACGCTAACAGATTCATAATAGTCCTACACTAAAATTAGTTCATAAATTTCTGATCAGTTTTAGTGACAGAGAGAAGGTCTGGTAAAACAGATAATTGTGTACCTATATCTTCATTTTTCACAATAGATCCTTTTGTGCTGGACTGTTACAATAATATCGCTACAGCAATCAGATAAGATAACCGAAGTATCTCAAGTTCAAGGTTTCTACGGTTTCCAACTTAACGGTGACGCCACGAGGCGGAAATATATCACCACTCAACTGCCTACCATCCTTCCGTTTTCCATTATAAAAAAAACCGTTTCGATGGTTCCTCATTTCATACAAGCCATGTCAGTTGGAACTGTGCCGGTATGCAGCACACAACTGTCTTTACGAGAAACATGAGATCCAAAATAAACTTCACTGATATCACGGCCGTAGAAAGGTTAAAATAGACCAGTCTGGAACTGAGGTGCTTTGTAAACTTTTGACTATATCGGCGGTGTCTTCTTCTTATCAAGACCTGCGCAACCTTTCGACCTTTCGTACGAGGCAGTATGGACTGCAAAGAGGACTATCGGAATAACTACTGTGTAGTGGCATAAGAACAACATAATATGCAGACTTGATCCTGCTCCCCACTTTTTTCTAATCGCAAGCCCAGCGTGTTTGCCAGCGTTGAAACTCATGTCCCGATGAACCTATAAACTGTTGCCTGATTGTTGTCGTCAAGAAAACACACGCTCTCGTTTCACGGATATAAGATCACAAGATCAACCTGCCAGCCAACCTGGGGACGTCCACGCTATGCGGAGTTAGTTTCCTATGGTAAACATTGGCGTGAAAAGATTCCCAGCCCACACGCTGGACTTACCATATGGATATAATGAGGGCATACCTTGTTCTATCACTGGCTGCTAGTGCAAACTTAAGATTCAATACATATTACCTTAACTAGTATCATTTATTAAAGTTCAAGAAATTATAAACGCCTCCGTCTGATTGTACAACGTAAACAAAACTTACTTGACCGCCTTCATAGTACGCACGTTAAGAAGGCTGGACACACGACCTGTCCGTCTCACTTTCACGGAGATTAAGTAAGTAATAGTAAAACCATTTCAACTGACTTGTCAATTGTCCATAGCATACCTCTGAGTCCATTCACGGGCATTTCTTATAGCTTCACTCTCGTTTACCTTCCATAATTCGGCCACATCGTTCGCAAGCGGATCATCAGGATTAGGGGCACTCAGGAGCGCTTGAATTGATAACAGCACCGTGCGAATTTGGAGTGCGGGGCTCCATTTGTCCTTTAAAATATCCAGACATATCCGACCCAGTCGATCAATGTTGGGGTGGTAAATCTTCGTTATGAATCGTACCTTCGGCGCTGACATGGGGTAGTCTTCGGGCAGAAACAACTCGAGTTTGAATAGTCCACCTTCGAACGGAGAACCTTCGGGACCCGTGACAATGACGTGAAAGTAGCGTGCATTACTGTCGTCGGGGACAGCGCTAATGCCCGGTACAGGCTCCTGCATTAGGCGCTGAGTTTCTTTGATAATACGTCGGGGCAGGGCTGCCATCGCTAGACTTTAGGCATCCGCTGCTCACCTACCAAACGAAAAGTCCTCGGGTATTACAGCGTGATCAACAGATTTCTGGCAAACAATCTTTTTTGACAAATTTCACTACCACCACCCTGCAAAATTTACTGCAAAAATGGTGGACGCCATGGATTGTCCACAGCAAAAAAAAAATAGTTTTTACTTTAAATATAACTTTATAACATTTTTAAATATATATTTCATTTTAAAATTATAATCATTTTATATATATACAAGATTACCTTAAAATCTTTATAAAATGTATCTTTGCCATAATCAAAAATTGATCTTTTTGTTTTTGTCTGTGTGTGTTTACGTCTTCTGGATAAAGTTTGGTTATTTTTGAAAGCACATCAATTTCTTATCCAGTTATCTCAAAGAAAAGTATTTTAGTTTGAATTGAAATGAGCGAAGTGGACAATTCGATGAGTTCGCTAGATCTGGGAACGGAAAAGGCAAGACCTCGTACCTGCTTATAATGATACCTCTTCACCAGGGCAGTATGGCCAGGCTACCGTATTGACGAATTCAAGTTAGATGCTACAAATGTGTTTGAGTAGTTACTATTTTCTCATCTTGTCCACCTACGTGGCGCGCGATAGAAATTTGAATTTAAAGCTGGCAAGGTTTACGGTATAGGTGCTTAACTTATGTAACAGGAATGATGTGTAAATTATAGAAATAGGTCGTCTCGTTTAAATGTACAGGAACAGCTCACATTTTCGAGCTATCATTAGGATTTCATTGTGTTGTAGAATATTGTGTTGCTGACCAATAGAACCGGTTCAATTCCGCATTCAATGACTTCTTTTTCTTAGGACCTACTAGAAATTATATGTGGCCAGTCAGTCAGTCAGTCGGTGGATGACAGTCTGCATACTTGCACCCCTGCACATTAAAACGAGACCAGCTGTAGACGTTACAGATCTTGCCTATAACGTTTATCTGACCCTTGACGAACGACTTCCCCTAAGCACAGTTTTTATTGTAGGCTTAAAGAGACATAAATAATGTTTGGACATTTGAGCTCAGATCAAGATCTGGAAGAACTCAATTCCTACTTGTCTGAGAAAAGCTACATTTCGGGTTATACACCCACTACTGTCGACAGGGAAGTGTACAATATGCTGCGCTCAGTTCCGTCCGCCAGTCTCTACCCGCACGTGGTGCGATGGAGCAGGCATATAGCTTCATACTCCTCTGATCTGTTTGCGATATCCCAGGAACCATTGAATAAGTTCATTCATAGTACACCCAAAGAGGTGAGGCTCCTTGTGTCCTTTGTGTCATGCTTGTAGACTAGCAAGTGATTATCTTTTTCTGAGTGTTAAAGCAGACTTCATAAGTGAAATATCTCTTTGGTGACAGAGGTTCGTTTATGAGAGCTAGAAAGCTCATGCTCTTGCTCATGGTACTCATTTGAACGAATCCTGCCCCGTCGTTTGATCACTTTATGTCGCTTTTTCCACCTCTGTGTTTTTCATCATTCTTTGATTTTATTATCTATTCACGTACTCTTTTTTGTTAAACATACTGATAAGCTCCCTTTTTCAGTCTGCTCCAGCAGCTGCGCCGCCTAAACCTAGTAAAAACAAAAAAGAAAAAGGGGGAGACAAAAGTGGACAGTTGACTGAACTGAGCCCTCCTCCGAGCTTTATTCAGTCCAGAGAAGAACTATGGAAGGACCTTCAAGCCAAGTATATAGCAGATCTTGCCGCCAAGCAGCCACAAACCATTCAGGTTACTTTGCCCGATGGAAAAGTCGTCCCTGCCGATAGTTGGCGCACGACTCCTTACGACGTAGCCAAAGGAATAAGGTTCGTGTGAAGGAGCCTCCTGATACATGTCTCATAGCCAGCCGGATTGTTAATTATGTGTGAAGAAGCCCCATTTAAGAAAATTTTAAATCCAAAGCATTCATTTCCATCCCCTCTGTCGGATGAAATCTCATGGCAAACATTTATTTTTGCAGTCAGGGCCTAGCAGATAGCGTGGTGATTGCAAAGGTCAATAAGGAGCTGTGGGATATGGACAGACCATTAGAATTTTCCTGTAACTTGAAGCTTCTGAAATTCGATGATGAAGAAGCTCAGCAAGTTTTCTGGCACTCCACGGCGCACATTATGGGGGAGGCTATGGAGCGGCTGTACGGAGGCTGGCTTTGCTACGGGCCTCCCATTGACGGCGGCTTCTACTATGACATGTTCTCGCCTGACCGCGGTGTATCCAATGCCGATTTCCCCACCATCGAGGCCGTTATGAAGAAGATCGTCAAGGAAAAACAGCCATTTGAGAGGTTGGAAGTTTCGAAGGAAGATCTTTTAAAGATGTTTGATGTAAGTTTTCAGTTATCGATTACTTTTGAAACTGGCAGTGCATTCTAGAATTTTAAGTTACCAAATGATAAGGTTGGCTTCGTCCGACAACCTCTGTCTGCAACCCTCTATGGTGCTCGCTAGATGGAGCGCAATGTCTCTTTTATATATATAAAATTGCTAAGTCAGTTAAACAATAACTTCAATAGTCAGTGACGCTAAGTTACCAGTTGCACTCACATCTCTTTGTCTCCCGCGCATCTCGGTGCCTTCTTTGCGGTGTTCCACCGTGCTCAACCTCATCAACTCATACTTCTCTTCTCATTTCTGGATCGGATATACATCGCCTCATTCCCAAACTGTATGTTTTATGTCTATCCCTCATTATTATCGTTAATTTACCTATTTTTAATCCTTTGACCTGACTCCTTTCCGAGGCTCTGTTTGCGAGTTTACGCCTCCCAAACGTCAATGGTAAGTTAACTTCTTTCTCACGTGATCAGTGAGTGGTCCTTCGAACGTATCCCCATCATTTGGTCCTTCGAGCCGGATTGAATCAGTAATTTTTGTAATTTTTTTGTATGGAATCTCGGCCCATCTTGTGTTGTATGGCAAGCGCGTTATTGTATGGCAAGCCATCAGGATCGTGGCTGTCTCACGCTTATCTCTGTTATTGGCGAGGTGCCAATACCTACCATCATCATTTCTGTCTATTGTCAGTGCATGCCTAGTGCAAGTGCATGTATTTTATTCATACCTACTTAGTTTTACTTGGGGTAATTACTAAGCTCGTTCATTATTTAATTAAAAGTAATTAATTAATGCTCCTTATCTTTAATCATTATTTTCTTAAGCATGTTATTTTAAGTAACTAATCACTAATCATGTCATCGGAAAGCCGTTGTCTTGTAGAACAAAGACAAAATCTCTTGCAGAAAACTACTAAACTGCATGATCGTGTATTCAGACCTGAAATCGAGGCTTCTGAAGTCAAAGCTGCTATTGTATCAGCTAAAAAGCTCCAGGATAGATATGAGGAACTGGAGATTCAAATCATCAAATGTAATGTTTCTTTACCTAAGAAGGCTTGTCAAGTTGACCTCGAACCTATCGCATCTCAGTTCGATGCTCTGATCAATGATATTTTAAAACTCGAATTTGAAAATTCAAATAGTGTGAATGTAAATACGCCTACTCATTATGTCCCTCAGGTAAGTGTTCCGCCTCTGGAATTACCTGTTCTCACTGATAAGAACCATGTGTTGTTCTTCGATCTGTTCGATTCGTTAATTGACTCGAACCCAAGCCTCTCAAGTTCAGTAAAATATCAGTACCTACTTAGGAGTCTTGATCCTTCTCTTGCACATTTAGTTGCTAATTTTCGGCCAATCAATAGCGATAACTATGCTTTGGCTCTTAGTGCTTTGATAGCACATTTCACTAACACTCGCGCTACTGCTAGCGAATCTGTTACTCAGTTTCTGGGTACCTCATCTCTTCCTGCTAAATGGAATTCCGGAAATCTACAAGAATTGTGGAAAGGTTTCACGGAAGGGATTTCCAAATCTCGTCGCATCTTTAAAGAAAATGATAAGGATTTCTTGGACTTTCTACTCTTTCAGTTGTTGTACAGCAAACTCGACTCAAGTTTGAGGAAATCGTTTGATTTGTCTAGGGATAATACTAAGGATATAGTTAGGTATTCTGATCTTGTAAAATTCCTTCAAGAGCGTATTACGGCTAGTCAGCTTACTAAGTTCGCGGAGTCATGTGATTCCAATCGTTCGCCTGCTGTTAAGGTTTCTGTGTCTACCTCGGTCTGCAAGGCTTCTGGTAATCATTTTCAGAAGTCAAGTAGGCCTATCTCTCTTCTGTCTGAGGACAAGGTGTCATGTCTCTTGTGTTCATCCTCGTCTCATGTATTGTGTAAATGCCCTGACTTTATCAAGTTGTCAATTGATAAAAGATGGGATTTTGTGAAGCAAAATCACTTGTGCTTTCTGGACTTTGCAAAGCATAGTCGTAAGGATTGTTTTTCGAAACATGTCTGTCGTAAGTGCAATACTACTGCACACAATGTTCTCCTTCATCGTGATAAGCCCGAGAGTGCTTCGTATGCATCGTCTCCGTCTAGTTCGCAGGGCCAGAAGTTTTCTGAAGGTTCTCCCCCTTCTTCTTCTGGTGGTTTTTCTCCTTTACCTGTGAATGAGGTCAAGGCTTTATCTTGTATGGCTGGATCTCCCAACCATTCTCTATTGGCTACTGCTGTAGTCAATGTCAAGGACGCTTCTGGTGCCGTCTGCTCTCTTCGATGTGTGATCGATAGTGGATCTCATGTCAACTTTGTTTCTGAAAATGCTGCTCAATGTCTGGGTCTCAAACGTCACCATGATAAGACCATCGTTCAAGGTCTTGGTGGTACTCTCTCTTCTAAGGGTAAAGTGTGTTTGGAAGTGTCTTCTAGGCTTGACCCTAACTTCGTTCGATCTCTCAGTGCCGTAGTAATTCCTAGAATTTGCGGTAGTCTCCCTGCCTCGCCACTACCTAGTAGTGTAAGCTTGGCTTCTGAAGGCCTGCGCTTGGCAGACCCCTCGTTCGCTCAGCCTGGTGAAATTCATATTTTGCTTGGTGCCTCTGTGATCTCAGAGATTCTGTCTGACAGCCTCCCCTTAATTCGTATTGGTGGTCTGGTTGCTCAGTACTCTCATCTTGGGTACCTGGTTAGTGGCTCCCTTGTGGGTGCGGCCTCGAATCCCACCTCGTTGCTCTCTGTTGATGATTCGCTCACTCAGCTTGTTAATAAATTCTTTGAAGTTGAAAGTGAGAATCACGTCGTTGTTCCTGATCCTGACGATCTGTATTGTGAACACTTTTTCAATGAAACGACCACTCGTCTTTCTGATGGTCGTTATGTTGTTCGTCTCCCCTTTCGGGAAAGCCCTGTTGATTTGGGACCTAATAAGTTTTGCCCTGTCGCAAACTTTCTGAAAACGGAATCCCGTTTGTATCGTAAACCTGAGGTTCATGCTCAGTATGTCAAGTTCTTCGATGATTACATTTCTGAAGAAAAAATGTATCCTGCTCAAAATAAGGCGCAGTACATTTTGCCTCATCATCCTGTCTTTAAGGAATCTAATGGAACTATGAAAGTTCGTGGTGTTTTCAATGCTAGTTCTCTTGATGTCAAGGGTTCCTCTTTAAACAAGAAACTTCATATCGGACCTAAATTACAGTCTGATATCTCTGACGTTCTCGTTCGTTTTCGCCTGCATGAAATAGGTTTGATTTGTGATGTTAAAGGCATGTACAATGCCATCCTTCTGCATCCTGAGGATCGCATCTACCAGCATATTCTCTGGCGTGATGATCCTGACTCTGAACTCATTGAGTACGAAATGTCTCGTGTCACATTCGGACTCGCTCCATCGGGTTATTTAGCCCAAAGGGTCATTTCGGACCTAGTCGATGTGGAAAAGGAAAATTTCCCTTTAGCCGCAAAATCTCTCAAGACATGTACCTATGTTGACGATGTCTGTCTCAGTGCTCCTTCCGTCGAAGAAGCCATTGAAATCAAATCTCAAATGGTCAGCCTCCTGGAAAAGGGTGGTTTCGAACTCAGAAAATTCGCATCGTCCAAACAAGAAGTTTTGGAAGATTTACCTCCTGATTTTCGGCAAATCAGTTTCAGTAATGATGAAGAATTCATCAAAGTTCTTGGCTTGAGTTGGTCTCCTGATAATGATTGTTTCTTTTACAATGTCAATGCCTTCTCTGGTCCGCTATCCAAAAGGAATGTGTTGAGTTTTTTAGCTCGCATATTCGATGTTTTGGGGTTTTTGTGTCCCCTTGTCTTGAAAATCAAGTTGTTTCTTCGCAAACTCTGGTTGTCTTCTCTCGATTGGGATGAACCTTTCGATGACTCACTTGCCCAAGAGTGGACAAGTTTCTGTGCTGTTCTAAATCTTGATGATTTGCGCATTCCTCGTTGTATTCCAACTGACTCGGCTGTGTCCATTCAAGTTGTTGGTTTCTGTGACGGTAGCAAAGATGGTTATGGTGCCGCTTTGTATCTTCGTTGTGTGTTCTCTACGCATGCTCGTATGTATCTTCTCAAGGCAAAGTCAAAGCCTTCTCCATCGAAACCTCTTACTATTCCTCGTACTGAGCTTCAAGCTGCAAAGATGCTAGCTTCTCTTTATGATGGTGTTCGTAAATCTCTCGAAGAGCTCAGTATTTCAGCTACTTATTTCCTGTCGGATTCTAGTATCGTTCTAGCATGGCTGCGGACTGCCCCGCATCGCCTCAAAACGTATGTCAGCAACAGAGTGGTTGCTATTTTGGAAAAAACATCTCTCGAAAATTGGAGATACATTCCTTCTGAGCTAAACTGTGCTGATATCGCATCTCGTGGTGCTTCTGCTCCTCAACTCGTCTCTTGTGATCTTTGGTGGTCAGGTCCTGAATTCTTGCAGGAAGTCTACCCTGTCTGGCCTGATCGCTCTCCACTGTCGGTCGAGCTGCCCGACGTCGTTGTGGAAAAACCCACATCTCTCCTCGCTCCTCTCGCAGAGTTTGACATTGAGGACGCTCTCATTTCTCGTTTTAGTGACTTACGAAGACTCATTCGTGTCACATCGTACTGCTTGCGTTTCATCGCTAATTGCAATCGCAAAAAGTCACAAAAGGAACTCAGTACTGGTTATCTCAGTATTTCGGAGCTCCGTCACTCGTTGGATGTTCTACTTCTTGGGGTACAAGGAAAGTACTTCTCTGACATTCTCAAGGGCAAACCTCTCAGTCGTGAGCTCTTACCTCTGTCTCCTTTCGTCGAGTCCAGCAGTGGGCTCATCAGGGTTGGAGGGCGCCTTGATAAGGCTCCTCTAAGTTTCTCTGCTAGGCATCCCTGCCTTCTTCCTCATCAGTCGGTCCTATCTCAGCTGATAGTTCGCGATGCTCATCTCAACACGCTTCATGGTGATAATGCAGTCACCAAAGCCTATGTGGCCCAGAAATTTTGGATTCTTGGTGGTAATCGTCTTATCAAGAAGTCAATCTATCAATGTCTCCCCTGTTTTCGACTTCGTGCTCATCCCTCTGAGCCCATGATGGCTGATCTGCCAGCCTCTAGGTTTGAGCAAGTTCGTCCTTTTCTCCACGGGTCCTCTGATTTTGCTGGACCTTTCTATGTCCACGCTGGTATTCACAGTCGTGCTAAAATTGATAAGGTTTATGTTTGTGTATTTTCTTGTCTCTCAACCCGTGCTACTCATCTGGAAGTAGTCACAAGTCTCAGTGCCGAAAGTTTTCTGGCTGCTCTCGATGCTTTCACTGCGCGTCGAGGCAAATGTATCAGTATCGTTTCTGATAACGGTACAAACTATGCTTCAGGAAGCAAGATGCTTGATGAAGTAAAGTCGTTCCTCTCTCAGCATGGTTCGGATGTTGAAAAGCTGCTTGCACAAAATCAGGTCAAGTTTTCTTTCGTAAGTCCTGCCTCTCCTTGGAAAAATGGTGTTTCCGAGTCTTTGGTTTCTGTTATGAAGAAACTTTTCGTGCGTTCCGTCGCCGATCGTCGTCTCACTCTCCCTGAATTCATCACTTTGGTTACCCGTATTGAGGGCGTGATGAACTCTCGTCCTCTTATTCCTTTGTCGTCTGTAGAACCAGGCGTTTTCTTGTGCCCTGGTCACTTCCTCATCGGAAGCCCTATGTTCTCCGTCCCTGAGGAGGACCTGACTCAGAGCAAACTCAGTCATCTAGGTCGATGGCAAGTTATGCGCGTCACCCTTCAGCTGTTTTGGAAGGCATGGCGTCAGCATTATCTAAATACGTTGATCTCTCGCTGCAAGTGGAACAAGTCCACTCCCAATCTCGAAAAGGGTGCCATTGTTCTCATCAAGTCTGAGAACACTCCCCCTCAGTCCTACCCTCTCGGTGTCGTGGAAGAAGTCCTTCCTCACTCTGACGGTATTGTTCGTGTCGTTCGCGTTCGCACTGCTTCCGGATCTTTGATTCGTCCGGTCAACAAACTTCTTGTTTATCATGTAGACTAACGCTTTATGCATGTCTTCTCTTAGCTTAAGGTTCATATTCATGTTTTCTCGGGTTTCATTGTATTTTATTGGGTATATTCTTTATGTTTGTGCTTGCTTGTACAGGTTCAAGCAAGGTCGGCCGAGAATGTCTGCAACCCTCTATGGTGCTCGCTAGATGGAGCGCAATGTCTCTTTTATATATATAAAATTGCTAAGTCAGTTAAACAATAACTTCAATAGTCAGTGACGCTAAGTTACCAGTTGCACTCACATCTCTTTGTCTCCCGCGCATCTCGGTGCCTTCTTTGCGGTGTTCCACCGTGCTCAACCTCATCAACTCATACTTCTCTTCTCATTTCTGGATCGGATATACATCGCCTCATTCCCAAACTGTATGTTTTATGTCTATCCCTCATTATTATCGTTAATTTACCTATTTTTAATCCTTTGACCTGACTCCTTTCCGAGGCTCTGTTTGCGAGTTTACGCCTCCCAAACGTCAATGGTAAGTTAACTTCTTTCTCACGTGATCAGTGAGTGGTCCTTCGAACGTATCCCCATCAACCTCCATCGTTTTTCCATTGGATGATTTCGATTTAGGAATAATTATCAGAAACTAAGTAAGGACCATGGAGTGTGATTTGTTGCTTCCAGCCTAATTAAATATTTTTGTTACAGTACAATACGTTTAAAAAGCGCATCCTGCAAGAGAAAGTGACTACGCCCACAACGACTGTTTACAAATGTGGTACACTTATTGATCTTTGTCGAGGTCCTCATGTCCGAAACACTGGAAAGGTATGTAATTAGAAGCTGGTAGCAGTAGTTCTACTTAGCTGCAGAGTGCAGGCAGTCTTTATTTTTGGATATGATGATGATGAACAAAATGTAGTTTTTATCCTTTCTTGCAGGTAAAGGCTCTGAAAGTGACGAAGAACTCAGCGAGTTACTGGGAAGGGAAGGCAGACGCTGAATCTCTGCAGCGTGTGTACGGCGTCTCCTTCCCCGACTCTAAACTCTTGAAGGAGTGGGAGAAGATACAGGAAGAAGCCGCGCGCCGTGATCATCGCAAACTTGGAAGGGTATGCTTCCATAATTCTTCTTCATTTTGTAGGATCTGGATACACTTGTCAAGATCCTCATCACCCCCGAACACAGGAGATAAATAAATCCCATTGCAGTTAAGAGTAACACTAGTAAGAGTAAACAAGAGTAAACACTTATCGCACCAGCATGGTTTTTGCTATTATCTTTCCTAGGAAACTGTTTGGTCTGGCGTGTTCACGCTAGATACTTTTATATGCTTCCGTTTCTGTATTTGTGTTATTCAATGGGAGGGATGTCATGGATGTAGCTTAATATCTGATAAGATACCTACTGAACAGGAACAAGAGTTGTTCTTCTTCCACGAGCTGAGTCCTGGTTCCTGTTTCTTCCAACCCAACGGAGCATTTATCTACAACACTTTAGTGGACTTCATACGACAGGAATACCGAAAGCGCGGCTTCCAAGAAGTGGTCTCCCCCAACGTGTATAACGTCAAACTGTGGCAAACCTCTGGCCACTGGCAACACTACGCTGTAAGTACTTATTAACTGCATCGGATGTCAGAAGTATTCCTGAAAAGCCTATTTGAGTCGCTTTTTTCGCGTCTTTTTCCTCCAAAATGTTTCTGATAATTATTCTTAAAGTTAACTGCTCTTTTGGTAAATAAAAATTGCCGTGGCCGTGAGCACAGTGCATACCTACTTATACTTCATATCTATAAGGGAAAATTTATCCAACTATTGTAAATTCTTGTTTCGACTAGAAACATCGACTGTTGTCGAAAATATTTCTTGTAGTTTTGTTTTTCTCGAAGGAAATCGCAGCCACGCCGGTTTACCGTTGAAACTTCCAAAGAAGTAGTTGCATTGGTTTTGTCTTTTTCCTTTTCTGATAGGCATCACTGTTTGATAATATATTGATTCCAGTTGCATATTTTTCCTACAAATTTTCTATTTCATTTTTCAGGAAAATATGTTTTCATTTGATGTCGAGAAGGAGACCTGTGCTCTCAAGCCAATGAACTGCCCTGGGCACTGGTGAGTTCTAGCTATCAATCATCGCAGAAGTTGCTTTGATTAAAATTAGCTGCCCATTACAACTATCACTATAGATAGGTATAGATAGATATATAGATAGGATACAAAGTAAACCCAGTATATCCTGTTTTCATCATTTGCATTTCAGTCTAATCTTCGATACACGAACGCGATCTTGGCGTGAGCTACCCCTTCGGTTGGCAGATTTTGGCGTATTGCATCGTAACGAGCTATCAGGTGCCCTGACGGGGCTGACTCGCGTCCGACGCTTCCAGCAAGATGATGCCCACATTTTTTGCACGACCGAGCAAATTCGCGAAGAGGTGTTGGCGGCTCTGGATTTCTTGCGTTCCGTCTACAACGTCTTTGGCTTCACATTTCAGCTATGTCTGTCCACTAGGCCAGAGAAGTTCATGGGAGACATTGCTGTTTGGGATGATGCCGAGAAGGTAAAAATTTCCTTCCTATTGATCTGACTTTGGCAGGTATGTAAGGAACATGATATTGGCTTTGCACTCGCAGTTGATCTGTTTTGCAGAAATCAGTTGAAATTCTTAGATATTTGGTTTCTGTGCATCATCTGCCACTTCAACATCAATGTGTTGGGATTTTGGTCCTGAAAAATTATTAAAAAATCAATTGAAACGCTTCTGTGTCCATCATAAACAGTGTTTAAGAAAACCTAACTGTTTCCTAGAAAAGACCTAAACAGACTATGTTAATAAGCTGTTCTGAATACATCCAGTTGTAGAATGCAGAGTACTGCTAAATGCTCAGTAATATGCTGAATTCTAAGAAATCCTACACCATGAAATAATGCTCTGAATTTTTTTTGCAGCAACTTGCTCAAAGCTTAGACACGTTTGGAGCGCCCTGGAAGGAAAACCCGGGCGACGGAGCTTTCTATGGACCCAAAATCGACATAACGATCCAAGACGCCCTCAAGAGGTCTTATCAATGCGCCACCGTCCAGCTCGACTTCCAGCTCCCGATCCGTTTTGGGCTCAGCTACGTGAGTGAGAGCGGCGAAAAGAAGCGTCCGGTCATCATTCATCGGGCTGTCCTGGGTTCTGTTGAGCGAATGATCGCCATCTTGACCGAGAACTACGGAGGAAAGTGGCCTTTCTGGCTCTCTCCTCGCCAGGCCATTGTTATCCCCGTCGGAGGTCCCTACATAGACTATGCATTTAAGGTACATAACTTCTGTATCCTTAATTCCTCAAAGATATTGCCACAACTTGTATAGCTCAATAACTTTTTTGTTCTCAGCGATCCAATATCGTCATTCCCCCCCTCTCTGGGAGGATTCACACAACTTCTACGAAGAGATTACCTGTTCGAATCAGCGTAAACGTTATAAAAAGTAGTACATATTATGAGTTTTCCACCACAGGTGCTCTCGTCGTATTTCAAACAAGCTGTTGGTATAATTTATATGAAAAAGACGATGATTTTTTTAAATTTTAGGTGAAGAACTCTCTATATGAAGCTGGCTTCAACTGCGATGTCGATGTGGATCCTGGTGACACGATGAATAAGAAGATTCGAAACGCTCAGCTTGCCCAGTACAACTTCATCTTAGGTGCATACTTATATTTGTTGCCAGCTGTAATTGTAGTACGGGGGTGAACTTCATATCGGCTTACACCGGCTCTGTTGATTAGTGTCTCATAAAATGTCCCCCATGCTTTGTACGTCATCAGACTAAAAAGGGTTTCGCGATATATATATTCCCTATACCTACCTACCTATTTACTTGATATCTGTCTTAATTTCAGTGGTCGGAGAAAAAGAACTTTCATCGGAAACCGTGAACATCCGCACCCGCGACAACGTGGTTCATGGTGAATTCAGTGTAAGTGAAGTCGCTGAAAGGTTCCGGAAGCTGAAGGAAAGCCGAGTACTGAACAGCGAAGACAGCTTTTAATATTTTAAAAAATCATCTTTATTTATTAAATTCTGATTTAATTCAAAGGGTGTGTTCCCATTTTAGTCTCTTTACAAGGCCAAAACTCATTCGTTAGGTGTCCCCCAGGAACTCAGCCTACTATGCGGAACTCCCCCCCAAATAGGTACGTCAATTGTGGTGAAATGTTAAACGCTTGAGTTAAAAATCTTGAACCGTAATTCCATTCATCATTGGATTCCATTCATCATTGGTGCTTAGCCCCCTATTACACCTTACAATTTCCAATCCTAATATAGGGATGTAAAACTAAGGTACAACAGGATCTGCTCAGATCCGTAGTTTTCACATTTAGCACTTATTTTTCATAGCTAATTTGTTCCATGTTTCGTATCTTCATATATTTTGATTTTCGAACCAACTAGCTCTTTTTTTCACAGCTGCAGGGCACATTATAAGTAAAATAGAGGCGAAGTTGGGAGAAGTCCAAAGAAGAAGGAAACTTTTAAATATTGCGCCAAAATAACAGAGAAGGCGGTGCTTTTAAACGCTAAACGATAGCAAATCGGAAGCCATTTTGTTTGGCTCTGAATGATTGGTGGTAATGGCGGCGTAGCTGTGTTGACCGCTGTGGATTTTAATTTTTGCTGATTAAATTCATCTACCATGGCTGACCAGGTTTGTTAAAATCCTAATTTAGAAGGTAAAAAAGTTGTTTAGTTATAATACAGTAAAATCTTTAACTTACCCTTTCCAGAGAAAGGTAGCCGATGGATATATCTTGGTTCCACACGTGGTCAAGCTGTTCAGTTCGGCTATGCAATTGTGGAAGGGAGTAAAAATATACCAAATAGTGCAGGAACTCAACTGTAGAGCTTGGAGTAGGATTGTTCTCACATAAGACATTCCTCGTTCAATAGATAGTCATGTATGGTTACTTTGGAAATGGGAATATTGGACGAGGCTGAGCTATTGACGTGGATATGATTGGAGGGCGCATTTATGGACAGCTATTATTCACCATAGACCATCTTGGTTTTCCCGAGCATCCTGTGTAATATTTTGATTTATTTCAGAGTGAGCGTTCTTTCCAAAAACAGCCCACGATTTTTCTTAACCGCAAGAAAGGTTTGGGTGCCAAGAAGAAGAAATCTGGCTTGAGATACATTCGTAATGTAGGGTTGGGGTTCAAAACCCCCAGGGAGGTGGGTATCTGAGTGCTGTAGATACTGCACGGTTGTGATTTTTTTGTTGAAATTTTTGTTATTTAGACCGAGAAAGCTTTCCAAAAGCAGAAGCATGTGTTTTTGAACAAGAAGTTCGGAGCCAAGAAGAGTGCCCTCAGGCTGTCCAGGAACGTTGGGTTAGGCTTCAAGACACCAAGAGAGGTTTGTTGCGTACAGTTTACACTTGGTGATGGGCGCCGGGATGGTTCTGGGCATCGTTGGGAGACGTAGCTTTTCTATAATGTTAAGACAAAATTGTGACCAAATGTCCTCAAGTACTAATGCGTTGTAATAACCTTCACAAAATGGAAATCTTTCTTTGACTTTGGGCACATATCTATTTTATTTCCCTGCTAAACCATTGCTTTCTCATAAATCATTTTCATAGCTCTTGCCACTGCTGCAGCGCTGTATTTATGTTGCTTGTCATTTGTTCAAATTTGAGACTCCCGGTAAGTAAAATCATGCATGAATTATTTCTCGAATTGATATGTTCGGCTCATGGAGGTTTCCGAATAGTGAGCGGAATTTCGTGGTCATGGTCCGGGTGATGGATGATTTATTCACTTAACTCTATATCTGCCGCACGTGCCTCAAGGCCTAAGGTACAGTTGTCAATGGACGTTGAGATTTAGAGTGAAAATAAGACACAATTTGTTGTGACCTACCTAAATCTATCTTGGAGTAAATCTTAAGACGGAATGTACATTAATTTGCCATGTGTTAACGTTTCTCAGACAATTTGTCGAGGACCCTGTTGGACACTTAATATGTTCTGATATGTAATAAATCTTTTTAATGACAGAAATGGGTTGGGCAATTTCTTTTATTGACAAAATTCACTCGATCTTAAAAGCACATTATAGCCAGTTAATTTTTCTGACGTTAAAATATTTAATTAGATTCTCCAAAAAATGGGGAGAAATGCTGCTACGTGTTTCGCGATTATGTTTTTGACTTGAAGTAGGGATCAAGAAAAAGTACTGAGCAGGGCGAGAATCAGCTGGTAGCTGTCGATGATTGGAGTAAACTTATTTGTTGATTGTTCATGACTAGGCGATTGAAGGCACCTACATAGACAAGAAGTGTCCTTTCACTGGCAACGTCTCCATTCGTGGCCGCATTCTGACCGGTGTGGTGCAGAAGATGAAGATGATGAGAACGATCGTCATCCGCCGAGACTACTTGCATTATATCAGGAAATATAATCGGTTTGAGAAGCGACACAAGAATATGTCAGTTCATCTCTCGCCGTGCTTCAGGTTAGTTTCATTGCTGTCATATTCCTAGGAAAGATTTAATTGAAAATGTAAAAAACTTGTTTTGGGTGGAAATCGAAAATTGGCACCCCTCCCCCTGATGGAACATCGATCGACTACGAGAAACTGTTCTGTCACTTCTAAAAGCTCTTCTATATTAAGAGAGTGCTAGAATCCAGGTTACGTGCTAGGGGTGGAACTACTTATCTTTTGCTCGCACACTCAGTCCGATAGATTTTATTTTAAAATGTAGCAGAGCCTTTCGTCAAATGAAAAAATGAGTTTCATTTTCTGAGCATGACACAAATTTCTTTTCAGGGACGTGGAAATTGGTGACGTGGTGACTGTTGGCGAGTGCCGCCCTCTCAGCAAGACAGTGCGATTTAATGTCCTCAAAGTCACCAAGGGAACTGGTGCGAAGAAGAGTTTCAGAAAATTCTAAGCAAGAAATAAAAAGGTAAAAAATCCAAATCTAGTTTCTTCAGGCCTTAGACGTTCCTAAAACTCCTTATTACACTCTCACTAGCCAGTATGGCGATAAAATATTGTTTTTGTGCGGGTCATTTTCAAAATATTCTCAATTTAACCTGCCTCCTTCCCAGGTACGACTACCACTAAAGCTACTGAAACTGAAATCGATGAAAATGTTTTAGAAAGCTACTTTCCTCCACATAATGTGAACCGTGAAACCACTATTTTATTCCCTCTGATGAAATATAATATAATATAATGTAAATATAATAAAAATACTACTACTACTAAAAAAAATCTGACAAGGAAGGCGAAAGGGTTTTCCAGACAGATTGGGCATTTTTCGGTTGATGCAAGTGTGTAAAATTAAGAATGCTTATATTAAGGAGTAGTTCAGCTCCACAATAGCTGGTCACTCTGGTTGGTGTCGGACGGAGCCCCGATTTCGGCTTCGTCCAGGGTTTCCTGACGCGCATTGGCCCCCATCGCACACGCCAGCAGTGCCTGAACGCTCCGTTCCTCTCCTGCCCCGAACACGTAGCCGTTCGCTTTGTCTGCTGCGGCGCGGACATCCAGCAACATCTTTTTGTTTGCCACTGCTAGAGGTAGAAATGAAACTAGCCCAAAATCTTCCACCAGCTCGACGATTGCTGCATTCAACTTGGCGTATCTGTAAATGAATTTCGAAGTGAAATTTTTAGTTGCTGGTACTAAAAGGGGATATAAGGGGACAAATGAGTCTCTTGTAAAGTTGTGGTCTGCTCTCCATATTTTGGCCTTAGACACATTAAGGAGCGTTGTGGCAAGTGTTTCCAGAATTGAGTAGTTTTTGAAATTCTGGAGACTTCTTATACTTCGACGGAAGCGCAGGGATCTAGGTTCATAATAATAGGTGTAACTCTTACTTCTTAGTGAATTTGTTTTCATCCAGTGCTTCAAGCAGGTACTTCAGGTCTAAAACTTCGGTATAGAAGTCGAGGCCGAAATCAAGTTTGTCACTGTGCCGCTGAGCCAAGTCGATCTTGGACAAGACGTTGACGTGGGGCATGCCCAGCTGGAGCATCGCCGATAGAGACATGAGAATTGTCGCTATGTATTTTCCTGCAAACCGAGAGTTTTGTGTCATATCCTTAAGTGGTGGGCGCGGGAAGAGTGTTGATGTTCAGGGCCAATTCCTGGCTGATTGCTGCTAGTAAGTGAAAAATCTGAAATTAATACCTGGATCGCTGCAGTAGTGAGAGTCCACTAGTTGGACGACACACAATCGAAATCCTTCTTTTTCCAGTCGCTCGAGTATGATTTTCATGATGCTGTGATGTGTATAGAGCTCCACCTAAAGCGAAGAAAAACAGAATAGCTGTTGATCGTTCTCTAACGAGACTCGAGCTATTGGACAAGATGATACTTCTAGACCTAGAAAATCTAGTGCCTGATAATCGGCATTTTCCATGGCCACCGCTTCGGGGCAGTATTCCGAGCCTCTAGCCCTTAAAGGGGACCTCTCGGAGGGGCTCCTAAAGCCAACCGGCCTCGACTCAGGAACTAACCCCTCGGGGTAGTATTCCGAGCACCGCCCACGCAGCAACAGGGGGTGTGCCAGGTGAACAGTGCTCCTGAATAGGCTGACAAAACGAGGGAAAAAAATCAGTCTGAGAATGTGTCTACTCAAAATCGAGTGCCATTCTATTTTAATTTAAGAACTTTAGCTGGCTGAACACCAACATCGCGATTGGAAATATTACATCCTCGTAATGCAGACGCAGCATATCGAGCTGGTCCGTTTAGCCGTATTGTTGGGCAAATGTAGGAGGCTGCTGCAGCGGTAACGGAAGGTTGTTGTTCTCGGCAAATCGACGAAACGTGGTGCCAATGGTGTTTCGAGCTTGTTCCAAAAACCCGTCGATAGGTGTGGCAGGGGGCACCTGACGCGTGTCCCTCCGAAGTCCCTCTTGCAGCCCCTTGGTTACGGACGAAGCATCTGAAGCCATCTCCCTAATTCGAGTCAAAACTTGAGGAGGGATATCCAGAATTCTCTGCACGCGAGGGTTCATTTCATTTTCATTGTTGAGTTGTCCCAGTACCAGCACTGTCAACTGAAAATAAGCCTTGTATGTAAACCAGTAGTTTTAAACTTTGCTTTGGGAGGGGGGTCACTGACAGGGGCGTCACATGCCGCTCCTAACAAGGCACTAGCACAGATCATAATACTATTCTCTAATCTGACAAAAGCTGATTTAAAAGGAGTTTTGTTATTCGTATACCTTAAATTAACTTTTCGCCTACTTGAGGTGTACCTAGTCATTTCTGTGGCTCCCCACGATTTAGCAAGTGCGTTATTTTCAGTTGTTCCTATCGCTGTCAGCAAATCCATGCTCGAAGAGAAAATTTTGTCATTTTCATTTTCAATACGTACATCAAATGAACTAAAATTTTAATGCTTACCTGGAGGAAGTAGAGTAGTGTGAGCTTTGCCATCTTGGATGAACGGAAGTGCAGAAGAAATCGCGATCCTCCTTATAAATAAGAGGTGATGTGGTGGAAAATCAGTTTCCTCATAAAGTGCACCAGCACGGATCTCCCGGCGAACATGACTTGTACAATTTCACAAGAGTTTTAATCTGGTTTCATGGAATTGCATATCTCGTAAAACCAATTGGCGCAGGCAATAACCTACCTACTGTATTTTATTATTACGTACACATTTTCAGTACTTTCTGTAGATTCCTACCAACTCCTCATAAAGGGTTCGACAGTTTAAACGCAAAGATTCACACAGCTGTTACTTGCTGTGCTTTCAGGACATTCCTTACGCGCCTGAAATTTTTTATTCGCCACTTTTGGTCAGTAATCTCACACACATTATTTTAATACGAGTATTACCGAGTCCTGCGACCTATAACTATTGTAATATAGCGATTTTGTGGGCTAACCGATGGGTCTGTCGTACTTCAGGTTTTGTCCTTCAAAACGTAGGTTCCTGAACTAGGATTTTAGGCAGGCCCATGTCTGGGTTCGTCAAAATCGGTGTAGTCGCTAGGGCACTGCATGGACAATTTTTTCTAGTTAGAAACAGTTGTTTTCGACTCGTCGTGAAATAACTAGCGAGAAAGGTGTTCAACTGTCGAACTCTACTCGGCATTTGGAACGCAACTGTTTAATTTTACGTTGATAGTGCTGATAGTTCGCACTTTCGGCTATTTCGGTGGAACAAAATTGATAGTAGATTTGGTATATACCTAGTACAGTGTCATACCTGTCCTGGACAGTCAAAAAGGAGGTAGTGCCCTGGGAGGTCCCGCAGACGTTTCAGAAGCCAGTCGACATTAGCCAGCAGGAATTCCATAGCGTACATGAGAGCTCCATTGGGGCCCAGGTGAAGATTCGTCATCACGTCCTCCACGCTCACCAAATCCATAACGTCCACGGCCCAGGGACTCCGAGCAGACTCATTTGCCGGGTCTAAACCCATCCATTACAGGTAAGCCATCAACTAGCCATTTCACGAAGTATCCATTATCCATTGCCAAAAAACGGCATTTCCCGTTCATGTTCACCGACATTTTCGATATTACCTACTATTTTCAAGCTAAAAGTGCACTTAGAATAGAATTCTATTTTATAAAAATTTGGCTTGTCAGAAATAATGCTGAAGACTCCTACATGACTCGCGTTTTTGCTTTATTCTGGCAGAACGGTGGGAGATTCATAGACTCATCTTGGGGACCATAGAGACCTCCCCCCGAAGAGGCTTTTAAGAAGTTGATTGAAACAAAATAAAACAGTCAAAACTTTAGATAATGATAGACAAGAGACCTTTTCCAGAAGTCAGAGGGAAGTCTGTTACAATATTAGCAGTTGGCAATAATAGCTAACAAATTGGAAGAAATTGCGTTTATTACAGGTAAACGGTACCACGTATACGCAAACAGGTAGGTACAATTAAATTGGCTTTGGTAAAAAATAACCTAATCCATGAGATTATCCTACTTTATTAGAAATGATAATATCATTATTGAGAAGTTTCAGCGAATATTAGCAAAAATATTGTAAAAGCGATCGGGTAGGTGCTAAAATTTTACTAAAATATGGAATGGCCAAAATGCACAAGTTAGTCGTCTTGTCATATCTGAAAATTGAAAGAAGCTACAACAAATGCTATCACAAACAGGAAGCTAATAATAATGTCCCATAAATACAATCACACTCAATATCAAACCAACGCGTAACGCATGCATATTTTATAGTGCGCCCACTCCCAACCGCGCCGTGTCCAAGTCAAACTGATCCAGCTCGCGCTGCTGGCGCTCAGTCATCAGCCGCTCTCGCTCCATTCGCTCCTGTACGAACTGTTTCGCCTCCTGCTCCATCTTCTGTTCGAGCAGTGCTCGGCGCACCGCCACACGTTCCTCTAATTGCAGACGCTCACGGTCACGCTGAGCTTCGGCTGCGGCGCGGTTTTTGCTCTGGCATGCAATGAGTGTGTCCATTTCATGACGAAGGCGCTCACGCAACTGCTGAGACTCGACGTCCTGAGTCTCGTCCAAACGCAAGCTCTGTTCCTGCAGCATCTCTGTGATACTTTGTTCATACTGCTCACCCACACGGCCCAACTTCCGTCGCTGGTCCTCTTTCAATCGTCGTAACAGATCTTTCTGATCCTCTTTAGCCGTGCTTTGCATCAACTGCCCTTTTAGCGCCTTATATTGCTGGGTCTGCACTTTACATGCTTCTCTAAACTGTTTCCGGATTTGCATCTCTCTCTGCTTCAGTGACTTTGGTTGCTGCTTCAGTTCCATGGCGTGACGTTTCCGCATTTCACGCTCAGTGCGCTGCATGTACTCTCGCTGACTGGCCAGTTCGGAGCTATGCTGACGTATGATGTGCTCCTCCCTCATTTGGTGCACAGCCTGCTGTTGGCGCATCTCCAACTCTTGGGTGCGCGCGTGGTGCCTCAATAGCATGTCATGGGCAAGCTCCAACTGCTGTTGTCGCCGCGCCATCTCCTCACGAAGGAGCTCCTGCTCAAGTGCATGATATGACACCATTTGCTTGCGTCGAAAACGCCGCGTCTCAGTATCTAGGTACTCGCGCTGTTCCCTTAGCAATCGCGTTTCTTCATGTGCTTCTGCTTGTTTCAGAGTGTCCCTCTGGCTCTGCAAGGATGCTTCCCGCTGACGGCGAGGCGTGGAATCATCTTGGCTGAGCTCTCGCCGCCACCTTTCCTTGTTCGCTTTGTACTCTTTTCGCTTCAGTGCAACAAATGCTTTGTGATCTTCCTCTTGGCGTCCACTTATTTCTTTCCACAGCTTTTTTTCAGCTAAGCTATTTTGTTTTTGTTTTCTATCTAGCCCGGCAGTGCGTGCTTGTTGAAGTTTTTCAATTTCCTTGCTAAACTGACTAACTAGAGCCTCGTATTCCCTATCGAGGGCCTGCTTATGAGTCTCCATCTCCGCTCGACAGCGCTCCTCCAGCTTGAGCAAGGCATGCTGCTGCTCCCGGCGCATGCGTTTGTAACCACACATTTGCTCATGCATTTCCTCATGCCGATGCTCTTTTTGCTGGTTTGTAACAATGGACATGGTGCGAATGGTGGCAAATGGAGCAACTTCTCTAGTGCTTTCGTCAGAAGAGGGCGGCGACTGCTCAGAGGCCACGCTGTTCTGACTAGAGTCCTCTGTGTCTTCGGCACTTTCCCCTTCTACAGTGTCTCCCATTAGCATCTTACGCATTTTGCGATACTCAATGTTGTCTAATTCTCGGACGGCTGCTTTGGTCCGGAAAATCAAACCTTGCAAGACACTCTTTACACTAGGATCACTCACAAACTCATGGGGAATCAGTTCATTTGCGGTGGGGCGATCTAAGGGATTTTTCTGTAAGCATGAGGCTACAAACCCGCGAAAACATTCACTCCACCCTGGCGATAAGAGAGAAGGTGCGTCATTTTGGGCGATATGGTAGAGCGCGCTCATTGCGTTCATGTTAAAGTAAGGAGGTTTACCCTCGGCTAGCTCGAGGCAAGTAATTCCCAGAGACCACACGTCCACTCGTCCGTCGTACTGTCCCTCGTCCATAGCAAGGATCACTTCCGGGGCCATCCAGTAAGGAGTCCCAACGAAACTATTGGCAGGGCTCTTGATGCTTGCTGACCCGAAATCACCAAGTTTGACAACGCCGGCTTCTGTGAGAAGAATATTTCCCGCCTTGACATCGCGATGCACACGGCCCAAGCTGTGTAGGTATGTCAAACCCGCCAACACACCCGCACAAATGCCCGCAACCTCAGCTTCCTTCAGAGGCGTCTTGTGCACTTCCAACAGGTCAGCCGCAGACCCCAAGCAGTATTCCATCACTAGCCAAACCGTGTGCTCCGCGAGGTAGCAACCTTTGTACCCTACGGTATTTTCGTGATCGAGTCCTCGTAAAAACCTTATCTCTTTCAAAATGTCCTGCCACTTTTCTAGACTCTGCTTGCCAAGGTAGGACATTTTCTTGACAGCCACGACCTCGCGCGAGCCAGCGACGCGAGCATGATAGACGGCGCCAAAGCTGCCGTGTCCCACCTCACGAAGGTCCTGGAACACAGCCTCGGGGTCCGCACGGTCAAACAGCGCCGCCACATCCGCGTCTTTTAGGCTGCCAGGCCTCATGGCACCGGCCATTCTTACACGTCAACGTCTCCTATAGCTATGTTATCTGTTATGTACTGAAATAAATAGAAAAACCGGTCGAGGCTCTCTTCCAATCAAAATTATGCTTAACTATTGCCAAGTGCTAATATTGTAAACCAACACAGTTGATTTTCTAATACTACCCAAAGAATGTTAGCACGAAATTAAATATCCGGAATTTTTCTTTGGCTATAAGAGAAATTTACCTCACAAATAAATTAATTAAAAAATACTAACCTAGGTTTATGACTGCCACCTTCCGTCCCAACTCTGTGAGCACCTTGGCCATAGCATCGCAATAAGTGGTTTTTCCGCAACCGGGAGGTCCAATTACAATTTGTCCAAACTGGGTACCCATTCCTCTACCAGATCTTATTTTCTAGGAGAGCTTTTCTTATGGCTCGCACAGTGGGGAATGTGACGTCACGAAGAGCAATACCAAAGAGTAATGGTTTGTCAACAGAGATGGACTCAGCGATCGTCCTAGCTGTTATGTGGTAATCCAGCCGATCGTCACCAAAGAGTGTGCGCACGTCGAAGATGTCTTCCCTCTCCTCCCCAGCAAGCAGAGCGTTACGTCGCACGCTCACCAAAGAACCAAGCTTGCCAAACTGCGTCAAGATGATCACCAAACGATTACTGCAAGCAAAGCGTCACCTCTACACTAAATCTGTTAAAACTAAATCACAGGCCCTACGTACCTACCAGCGGGCTTAAGAGCACTTTGAGCAAAATCCATCAGATCGATAACTCAGTCTGAAGTACGAAATCTAACAATTGTGAAAGAAGGTAGGTACCTATATTTGGTTGGTACGATAGGTAGGTATATTTCCCTTCTTAAGGTTCACTTCTTGTGTCTCATTAATAATGTGAGTCACATCCTCACTAACGCTAGTTTTTGGCCAACTACGAAGATGACCAAGATGGAAAACAAGATTTTACCTGAAGTTCAAAATAGCAACGTCAATGGTGACTCCGTTCACTTCAACAGCGAACAGTTTGTTACTGTCACTTCCTTCAAGACTTATCGTGCTATTGACGTCAAGTCCATAGTTGTTCATAACTGGCCCGCCTGCAACGCAAAAAATATATTACCAATCGTAGTCAAGTCTTCCGTACAAGCTCGTTGTCTCATTTATATCTATTATGAAATTTACAAATACAGAAAGGTTATTAAAACATATTTTGGAAAAAAATAACCTAACTTTGACATAAAAGTTTTTATAGGGAAACTTCTAATCTATACAAGCAAAATAACTCAAAATAAAACAGGAAGTATTTCACTGTCTATAAAATTACTTGAAACAAACTAAAATAAGAATAATTAAAAATACGAACCTATTAGGGAAATTTAAAATTTGGATGTTGATTGCCGCAGCGAAGCGAAGACGATGTAGCACTTACTGCGCATGCGCAGACGCCGCCTGTACTTGCGCATGGCTGTCTCCCGCCAATTTCAAAGTTTTAATTTCAAAACCAATTTTTTTTTTCTTTTTCACTTTTCCAGTTTTAATTATTCTTTTTATAATTTGAAACTATTTAAAATTAAATTAAAATTGTTTCTACATCAATTTATGCACCAAAATTGACTTTTATCTTTAAAAAATGCCAACACTAATTTCAGTTTTTGTGTTGTGTTTTTTGCATTAGTTTACAAGAAAATATAATACAAATCTTCAAAAAATTAAAAAAATAAAATTCAGAAACAACTTTAAATTGCAAATTGTTATATATTTAATAAATTTGAGTGAGCAAAATGGGGAAACCCAAATTTCAAAAAGGCGGGTGAACCATTTTAGTAGTATCCCGCAAAAACGTCTTCTGCTACAACTCGGTCAACTCAACTGCTCCTAGTCGTCAATGCACCAGAAAATTCAAAATTTCTAGTGTTCTCATTTCTAATTTTCCTTTATGACTTCAATCATGTCTCAAGCTTGGAAGGTGAGCTGATTATCGGGAAAGGTTTTTCTTGCTTGCGGAGGGGGGCTCGGGGATAAGTCTGTTTGGGTCTTTTTTGACTATTACTTATTATGTTTTCTTTTTCAGATCGTCAAACCCCACATCCCTATGATTAGATTCCGTAAAGGAGGAACAGGAACAGAAAGTGGTAAGTCAAGCTCAATGCTGTTTTGTATCTTTCCTGTTGAATGAAGGCGCGTGCCCATTAAGTATTGAACCTGAGTCTTGTGATGATGGGCTTGTACCTAATTGAGACACTACCTACTTGTAGGTACCTGCCTTAGGTACTTACCTACGCTGCGAGGTGGGTCTATGGCGTAGTGTTGCTCTCTATAGAAAGGATTTGGAGCGCTTGACGTCATTTCAAATGAGAGCTAGATTCAAACTTGGAAGTATAGTGTGGAAACCTGCCCTTGAAAGTAGCTATATAGCTAAGTTGGACATTCATGACTTCACCTGTTAGAACGACTTTTTTATACCTACTGCTTTCCGTCATGGGTTCTGGATGAGTGTGTGAGCAACAGTGCATGCACTTCTGGCGAAATCATAAATGTCCACTGTATCTGCAGGCTTTCCTACTTTTCGTGCTCACTTACAATACCAATTGTGCGCTGATACAGTGTCCACTATGCGCAGCACCTTAGTTTCGTACCTACGATTGGAAACCTAGGTTCCCAGGTTCCCATCTCATTTGTAATTTTTATTTGTGTACTGTGTATTGTTCGTATCTGTATTTTTATGACGTCCTATACTACTTTCCAGTCCTGAAGTCGAGTGGTGCCTCTCCGTCTGGAGCCGCAACAGGAGGAAAAGCCCCTTCTGGTGCACAACAGCGCCCTGTCATTGAAGACTATCAGCTCCCCCCACGCTACAGGCGGCAGGCTTTGGATGATAAAGAAATTGACGCAATCAATGTAAGTACCTTTATTTTATTTGAGGTATTGATTTATTTGAAATACGAATTAATAGTTTATTCAAAGCTACTTCTTACAGTCTTAGGGTGCGTCCCACCATACTCGGTTAAGAGAAAAACTCCGATTTTCTCGGAAATTTATCATGGTAAACATGGGAGGAATTCTCCAGAGAAAATCTCCAGTTTTCTCTTAACTGGGCATGGTGGGACTCACCCTTAGGGGTTGATTGTGGGCTCCGTTACTGAGCCCTCAGCACCCAGGAGTCGCTCAATAGGAATCTAGGTCAGTAGTACAGTATTTAGTGGGATAGATGTTGATGTAGTTAAACCTTCACCGAGATGGAAAGCAGAGAAGCTGCCTATTTATTGTCATTTACCTTAAAAATAATGGCGGAGACTGACACTGTTGCTGTCTTTGTGTCTTCATTATGTACAGTCTAACAGTGATCAGGCTTGGAATTACAGCCCTGTTCCTCTATCTGGTGCAAGTCCTAGGTCCTAGTTGTCGCTAAATCAGTTGGATGGGCGATTCCTTGGAACTGGAGGTAGGACCTATACATTGCACTCGTTGTTTCAGAGTGGTGGAGCTTATTAATGGAAAAAGAAGAAATCGCGACTTGACTGCTACTTGTTAGACTTCCGTTTCTGTAATATATTGTTGTAAGTTTTGAATTTGCTTTGAGTTTTGATCGTAAAGCATGGAACAATCCCCCGGTTTCAGACCGGTGAATTTCAGATAAATTGTTTTACAAAATGTTGGATTGAAGCCATACTCAGTGTCATAAAATGACTCTTTGCTTTTTGCTAGGACCTTTATTATTTTTGCTTAATACCTAAACGCACAGAAGTCGTAATCTCATTTAATTAGACCTAGGTGCTAAAATCACTGAAAAAGTAATAAAAAGTTTACAAGAAAATTACACATACAAGTATAACTACATATTATTATAAGTATTATAGTGCAAAACCTAAAATACAAATATATATATCTTTCAACATATAAAATTCGAAATATAAAATATCAAGGCGTGAACAATTGAGGATCCTCCTCTATAACCTTTGCTCCCTTAACAATACAAAAAAATATCAGTCGTTTACGCTTGCACTAGTTTAGATTACATACCTACTTACATATACCTATGAAATATAAGTAATAACGGAATGCAGTTCCATTAAAAAAATCCGTGATACTGATGCTGCAGTTGAAAAAAAAAACTCAGGGCAGACTAAGGAAATACATAACAGATGGTTCCATGGGATATACTCTCGTCGCAGCTAATAGTCTCTATATTTCCGTCTTAAATGGTACACACTTCTTAATTACCTAACCCGGCTGCGACAGTACCCTGTGTACCTACCACCTAAAAACATTCCATAAAATTCGTCGGCATCTACCTACCTACATTAAGTAACTTAGTTACTTAAGGATGATGAGGCACACGATGAGTGGTTATTGTGATTTTTTCGATTTCCACGCTGAGATCACTTACAAAGCTTCACGGGGACTGAACTGGGTGTCCAAAAACGGCCTCAGATGAATCTGAAAGTGTGATGTTTATTAAAAATTTCATGAAATGTTCGGATTCGGTAGGTAAACTGGGAAGGACTATTTTAGATCTTGCCAAAATCGAATTAACTCAAAATGTGTGACCCAGCCCCAAATAAAACTGAAAATATACTTTCGACTGAGGTGTTCACTTGAGCTTCGCCACATATTATAGGTTTGGAAAAGTATTACCGAATCATTTTGCACGGACCCCTAAATGAGGGGAGGGGGTAAATTAATGTTATTTTTGCGTCATGCGAGCGTAGTGCCATACACAGAAATTCAATAAAGAAGGTAAATAAACAGACAATATTAATGGTAACAGTGGAATTACTGTCATTCCTTCCTCAGAATGACATACATACCTCAAGATGGAGATTTATCTCCTCGCTACGACTCAGATAGGGAAAGTTTCCCCCCGACTTTAGATGAGCAAGCTTAGCGTGGGGGTAGGCAGAGTACACCTCCTCCCTGACTGCAGACGACAGCGCGTACTCGTCGAACACGTCTGTGATGGTGGTCGGGATGTTAGCGATCCGTGCTGTGTCCACATGGCTCGCCACGCAATTTAATGTCAGTCGCGACGCCAGGTCTTGTTGAGATAAGCTCTCGAGCTAGAACAACGCCAGTGCAGTTGGAATATTGTGGTGAAAGAGAAGTGGCTTCTTTTGTTACAAACTGATAAGAAATGTGTGGGTAGAACTAATCTTATTGTGTCATTGAGCTGTTGGTTGTTAAATGCAGAAGTAGACAGCGTTCGGAATATGACAGTACGAGGGACGATCGAGAGGAACAAATGGTAGTTGTTGATCGGCACCCACCACTGAAGTGTTTATCGAGCTCATAATGACCTGGAACTGGAACCCACTTAGAACTATAGCCCCCCCCCCCCCCCACAGTACAATCCATGACGGCAAAGAAGCTGCTATTTGGCAGTGTTGCCAACTGACCACAAAAGGTATGAGCTAATCCATGAACTGGTTTAGCTAGCCTTCATCCCACTATTTGACATGAGTATAATGGGCTGGGTACATATTTCAGTACATACCCGCTCAACTAGAAAGTCGACCGATTCTGCAATGTCCTTGTCCATCAGCTTATTTGGGAAATTCGCCATTAACATCTTCTTTAACACCAATGACGGGAACATCCAAAATCTAGAATAAAACGTTACGCATAAGTTTACATTGGAAAGCAATTATTAAAACAAACGATTCAGCGTCTTCAGCTATTGTTTTGTTTTATTCTGAGGCATAGTTACGTTCCCCTGTTTCCGAAAATATATATCTCAAATCACATGCTGTGAAAACATTTTTAATGAAACTCACACGGCAGCAGAGTCATTGTAGCTGAAGACGGAAGTGTTGGTAAAAGTGTTGCACAGTATTAGAGATGCAACCCGGGGACAAACGTAAGTGTACTCCGCAAATTTCTGCGCCAAAAAGCCACCTGCAAAGTTAAATCAAAGAAAAACATCACCTTTCATCATTCTTCAGGCAAAAACGTCATGATACTGGATTTTGACCTTGTGATTTGTTATGTTAAATTACAGGTACTTCGGAGTTCGGAGGTTCTTCAAACATGCACCCTCCATATATTTCATTCCTTTCCATGGTCAACAGTTGACTGGTACCTATAGTGTTTTCAAAAGTAACCTTGTGGAAGAATCTCCAGAATGAGGTTATTTAAGAATGTGTTTGTGTAACAAAATATTAAAGTGATGAGGCTTAGTTGCTAATCTAACAAAATAGTTTTTATACGCCAGAAATCAACGAAAACACGACATAAATTTGTACATCAGAAGAAATGACCTTTCAGCAGCTCTCTTAAGCTTCACGCTGGCACAGAGAAAGTAGAAAGTACTGACCAATTGACGATCCAAATAAGTGGACCCTCGTCAAGGCTAGCGCGTCGAGCAATTTCCGGAACCCCTCGCACCATTCTCTGACACTCCAGTACGGCGGCTGCTCAGCGGAGATCACTCGGTAACCCTTCGCACTCAAAGCCATCAGCTGCTTGAAGTAGACGTCAGCGGTTCCACTGACAGGTAGCAAACACACCAGAGGGCTGGAAACCGATTTCGGTCCAGCATCGTAGATTTTCCAGCTCTGATAATAACAATAATGACATTTATTACGCAATTATTTTTAATTATTTCCTTACTAGGATGTCAGTCCCTATAGATTCCTTCACAGAATATGCTCAACCCTGTCTACTTCCTCCGACATGGACTGAGTTTGCAGCCTGTGTGTGAGGCAGTGCCTCAAGCTAGAGAGCTTGTCTACAAAGAAATATATATACTTTATTTTTCTTTAAAGTGCTCACTTGAGTGTCAGTACATGTTTCATTAGTTTACTCATCGCACTTCCCGGTGCACCAAGCGGCAGAGTGAGCCGCCGCTAGAGGTAAATCACAGGGGTGTAAGCAGCAGCCGCCCTTCGGGCGGCTGTTTCATATATAAAAAAATATCCTCCAGTCAGTGCGACCCGTAACCAGGTGCACCAAGCGGCAGAGTGAGCCGCCGCTATAGGGGAATCATTGTGGAAAATGAAAAATTCGAACCCCATCCGCCAGTCAACGAGCCAAGAAATCTGTTATTGCCTCATTGGGAACAAGTAAGAAGTGCATTCCAAAGTAGTCGCAGTGTCGTGCGACAATCGGAAACAAGTATCGGCAGAAGTGCGATGAGTAGACCTTATCCTTAGTTTCTTTTGCGACGGAGTCTTATCTTTGATTCAACAGCAGCTGGCCCTGTTATCAGCTCTACTAATGTCACCACGGTTGTTTTGACTTGTGCTTTACGTACTTACGTGTATTGACTTTGAATCAACAGCAACATTCTTGAGAGGGATGCTTGCACGGAAGCTGAGGTACTCTGGCGATCGAGCTATATCACTAGTTTGGTTCATGTTATGAAATTGGCGACATGGCTCCAATGAAAAGAAAAATAACTTTCAAAATAACTCGTGTTGTCACTTCTTCGCTTTACAGTCGTGCCAACCGTCAAACAAGAAAACAGAGATAAAGTAAGGCTAAAAGAAGAAAAAAGAAGAAAAAAGCAAGAAAACAAATTTTTTATAAAGTGCAAAACAGAGTATATAATAATAAAAATATAAGCCAAAAGCAAACTGTAAATAATTTTAAATATTTTTTATAACAGTTTATATAAAAATAATTAGTTCAGTTTCCTACTTTCCTAGTTTCCTATCAGAGATAATTTCCTATTTTTTTTGTCACTGTTGTCAGCCTGTCCTGTTGTAAACAAACGTCAGCAACGCGGGCACATATATTTTTGCTTTGTTATGTTAAAATCCAATTTGAACTGCTATTTTCTACAGTGGTTTGTTCTGTTTAACTACAGTGTATTTACATTAGATGTGACGAAGATTGTGGCGGATAAGGATTGGACCCAGTACCCGGGTTTTGGGCAAATTTCTGCCGTGACGGTCGACAATGTTGGTGATGTGTATGTTTTCCATCGAGGCGGCCGCAGGTGGGATTTTGAGACTTTTCGTTCAAACGAACGGTTTTCCAGACCATTGGACGGGCCGATTGATGCGGCTACCATAGTTGTCCTGAGCCCGAACGGAAGTGTGGTCGCGTCGACAGGGAAAGATTTGTAAGTGTCATTTTTGTATTATTTTTTTATTACCTATTTTGCTTTCGTGTGATTTTAAACATATGGCGGTAATCGGTTCTTTCAGGAGGAGGTACTGAGTGGTCTAGGTAGGTAACCTATGCCACAGTTTTTCTGATAGGCTTTCATCTTTGAATTGAAATGTATACTGAGGTAAGCCAATGTATATTCTATAGATAGGAACCTACCTAGGTACATAGGCTAAAGAGAGGTAAAAAAGAAAAATGTAAACAGAGAGCAGATTTATGTTTCGTCGACATGTCAATAATGATTTAAAGTAAAAAGGGAGCAAAAGGGTACAGGAGGATGAAGCATGCCGCGTTGGGAGAAGCCCCGCCGATATGGCCGCAGCACCCTCTCTGTCTCTCTGATAGACTTGACTCTCCCTTCCCTTCAGTGTGGCTCCCGCGTCGCGCGCGGCTTGACGTCCCTTTGTGCAGTGGTTGTTATCTTCTGTGTGTGCATGTATGTTAGGGGATAAGGTGATTTTCTTTCTACTTTGGATTCAGTGAATTCAATTTACCAGGTAAAATTTTTTTATAATTGCACGTGCACATTTTTATGGCGCACTTCTCTTGTGGTTGCACGCGTACGTTAGTTGTAATTGCGCGTGTACAATTTTTTTGTTTTACACGTCTATATTTTTTTTGAACGTGCACATTTTTTTTTGCAATTGCACGTGCAAGTTTTTAAAACTGCACCAGTGCATATTTATTTTATTTGTACGTGCTTATTAAAATAAAAATTACCCAACACACATGGACGTAATCTGGGGGGGGGGGGGGCAAGGGGGCGCTGCCCCCCCCCCCCCTGAAATCTGTCTCCTCGGATGAAGTGAATTTGAAATAAAGGGTCCAACAATGGTCGCACTTGACTTTCTCGCAATTTTTACGCCAGCGGCATCGAAAATTTTGATTTTTTTTAAGTCAATTTTTTTTTTGGCCAGAATTTTACCTTCTTCTGAAAAACATTTTGCAACACGCTGGACAACAATTCTAGACACCTGTGTACCGAATTTCAAACATAATATCCGTCAAACAGTGAAGTGTCATTCGACGCGCAAAGTACATGTTTCCTATTTTGCATGTCACGGTCTTAATTTTCACGTAATTGAAAATTTATTGAAAATCACCTCGAAGCATCTATCTGAGACCACTTTCACCAATTTTCAAGAAAATCCGTCGATTAGCGTTGTTGCAAATGTGACCTAACCAATCACAAACGTGACTTCCATTTTTGGAAAATTTTCCTACGATAATGTCAATATTAGCCATAATTATTACGTTAGATAAATTTGGTCCGTTAAAACTTCAAACAAGGTTAAAGTATACCTCCCTACCAATTTCTATTGAAATCGGTTGAACAGTGCCACCGGAGTGATGACCAACACGTTTTGGCCAAAACCGTGCCAAGTTATTAGCCCACCTCCAAATGGTTGTAACTGACCTAAAAACATCTAGGTATTCAAAAAAACTTTTACAAGTTTTCAAAGTTCCAACTTGATATACATAGCCTCCAGCCCTTCCTAACTGTCAAAAAACACGATTTTTTTGCCTTTTTTTGACAATAGCAGGCGCAATTTTTGAGTTATCAAAATTTATCTAAAAACATGTCTACATTAGGATTAGGTACCTATATACCGAATTTGAGCAAAATCGGATGAACCCTACCGACTATTGGCTTGCTTGAACCTTGCCCCCCCTGAAAAAAAATGAGATTACGCGCCTGCCAACACATAATCTGACGGATTTTAGCAAAGTTTGACACGTTTAACACCTCCTAATTGCGAGAAAGACCATTTACTTGACTTGAATTTGACCCTCTCCATCCTTTTCGAAGATTGCATGAGTGTCTCTACCCCTTGGTACCTATATCACAGTTGTGCACGAGCGTGAGGTTTGTCAGTTACTGAAGTAATACCTTTTTTCTTTTCAGATTTTATCTACCGCACGGTATGACAGTTGATGAAGATTATAATTTGTGGGTCACAGACGTCGCTCTTCATCAGGTGATAAAGTTTCCGCCGGTTGTGAAGTCCAACCCAACAGCTGCACTTCCACTGGCCCTTTTAACACTTGGTGAACCTTTGGTCCCGGGACGGGGGCCAAAGCACTTTTGCAAGCCAACCTCGGTCGCTGTTGACCCACACTCTAAGGATTTCTTTGTAGCCGATGGCTATTGCAACTCCAGGATTATGAAATTTGACAAGGATGGACGGTTTCTTATTGAGTGGGGTCAACCCACGGCTGCGGGAATCTACAGTGAGTACTCGGTTATGTCTGCTTGCATACTGTATTCTTCCTTTGGTCCTTTGTTCTCAAATGCAAGGTAATTTTCTCCCGCCTCCTTCTTGTTCCTAGCCGTGACGAAGAAGTTGGTACCTACTTCCTGGTCGGGTGTCCCATTCCTGTTTGTGAGCCTAAAGATAAGGGTATGCAAACTCTAGACGTAAACTCACTTGAATGCGAAATATGTGATGTCATTACCAGTGAGAGTACGTTGGCGTTCTGCTCTTAAGCATCATCAGGAGACCCTGTCAGCTTGTCACATTGTAGTAAGGCATGTGAAAAGTGAAAACCTTGCATCGAAAAAGTACATTTTGATTAAACATATGACCACTGAAAAGCGCGGTGTATCTTTAACATATTACGACACTTTTCAGGTGTGGTGGGTCCATACAACTTGAAAGTACCGCATTCTCTGACGCTGAATGAAGTCGCAGGACACCTAATGGTGGCAGACCGGGAGAATTCTCGCGTCGTCTGCTACACTACTAACGGTTACTATGTCAACGAAATCAGAACACAGGCTCTCGTCTACGGTGTATCATACTCTTCAGTTTCAGGTAACAACTCTAGATTGTGAGGAAAAGTTTCAAAATGTCATTTAGGTTGTATTTTTTTGACTGAGTTAGGGTATCCAGAATGGTTTTTGTTTCACATCTTTATAAATCTAAATTAGGTACGGAAACTTCTTATTACACGTTTTACAAATCCCTGATCGGTTACCACGACGCGACGGTAACTTTAGGAGAATGACAACCTTCTCATTTTATTACAGAAGTCCCGAGACCAAAGAAATTGCAGGAAAAAAATAGCCTACAGTAACTTGTTTCCTATAAATCTTGTTCGAGCCTCTAAGGGACGGCTAAATAATTTTTATTTTTCGCTTTGGTACCTCGCGCTCGTGAACGTGGCTTCTTTATCTTGGTGATTAATTATTTAACTCAATCTATTTACCTTCTTCATTCATTTTTCACAGATAAATTGTACGCAGTGACGGGAACGACATTGAACAGGCCAGGAGTTGGTCTCGTGTACTCAATGTCTAACGATTCATTGACCGCTATATTTGCTCCTCACGGAAACTTCAAGAATGCTCACGATGTGGCTGTGTCTCACGATGGCCAGCACGTCTACGCTGTGGAGCTCGATCCTTTTGTTGTATGGAGATTCACTGTTGGTTCGTCTCGATTCCTGTCCGTAAGCATGCCAGCTTTCTTGGTTGAGGGTTCTGCTGCGTTATTCTTGTTACAGTAGGGGTGGCTTTCATAAGTCGAGATTGACGGTTAGTTAATTTAATTAATGTATTATATAAGCTGCTTGAGTTATTTATAAATTTAATAAACCATTACACTGGAGTTGTGTAATCCACCCTAGGTAAGTTTAGGTGCTAGTAATGCACCATATTATGTGTGTAAGGTATTTTCTGAGCCACCATGAAGTTACCCTCATGTTTTTGTCCCCAGTCGCATTTACATTTGTAATGGACATGAAACGTGACATGGACGTGGACATGGCCGTGAAACTGTCTTTATATCCTACTCCTACTGTCCCATTTTTTAATGTTACTTCTTGTACTTCTGTTTAGAAGCGACCTTGGCCGAAATCGCAACGAAGGTTCAACAGCCAGAATCGAAAAATCAGGACAATAGGCATGACGAGCCATCAAGATCAAACAGAAAGCTGGAACAACCAAAAGACGAAGAGCTTCCAACAGCGCAGCATCGACCAGACAGACCCGGGTTCGATCCTGTCGCAACCCTCGGCGCCAATCAGCTCGCCGTTTCCATTGTGACCGCTGTGGCCCTGCTTGGCATTCTCGCTGTCAGTTGTCATATGTACCGGAAAAAAGGTTTGTAGTCTTAGACGGTATATACATTTGTTTACCTTTCTTCCGACCATTTTTTGTGGAAAGTATTGAATATTTAAACGTTCTGAAATTTAGTACGGACTATGTTGTGATTTTACAATTGATGGATTTTTGTCAATGCATAATTTGCCCAAAATTAACCGAACGTAAAGTCACAACATAGCCAGTTAATTTCCGACTTTAAAATTAAAAGGACATGTTATATTTCAGAAAATTTGAATATCCAATCGTAATACAATCCTCATCGTGAACAAATAGCAAATTTAAAGAAAAAAAATGTAATTTTATTTCAAATAGTCTACGACACCAACACCGTCGTTGCTCGTGTAGGTAGTACTGTAGTAGGTTGTAAAAATTTCTCTCCAAAACGTAAAAAATCACATAATGTTAACTTCAAGCTTCGATCCCGTCGGAAATTCGGTTGTTGCAAAAAAAAAAAAAAAAGATTACCCATGCCTCATCACCATGATTTAACATTATGGACGTGCAGTAGCGAATTTTGCATTAGATTACCACCCAGTTTGGATACAAACCTCCACAGAGTGGTGCCACAGAGCCAGTTACCTATTACTATAATAGTTTCAGATGAACCATTCCTACGGGTACGTCCCACCATACTTGGTTAACGGTTAAACTCCAGTTAACGTCAGTTTTTACCGTGCAATAATTGGAATTTAACTGGAGTTTAACTTAACCGAGTATGGTGGGACGCACCCTAAGTGAGGGAGAGGAACCATAGGACGTTTTCCACTTAGTTAATCTGGATTTGTGGTGTTACAGGAACAGTTGCGCATATGGAAATGAGAGGTTTGATTCTCAGTGACGACGACGATCGCAGTCTCTGATCCGTCAACGGAAATCTACAAATCACCGTACCAAGTACTTACTTAGTTCTTTCATCGGTTTTAACCGTTTCCTGTTTCGAAAAGGATAGATATTGGGATAGTGTTGTAGAATTTCTAGATGGAAGAGAGCCTTTGGTTCCTGGGTGTTTTGTGCCCTGGCGATGTGAGAGTTTGGAAATAGAGTATAGAATAGTTTTGATAGAAAAGTGTCATTGAGAAAGGAGGAAATACAGCATACAGTCTTAATTCCATTTCCAGACTCAAATCATCACAAAGGCTTTCTCCATGATTGTCACTTTTATTTGCTAGTAGTGCATGACTAGTTTATGGGTGATTCGTTCGTTTTAATTCGAATGGGTGTAGATTGCGTTTTACTTAATATTTTATGCTTTGACTGCTCGTTAGTGTTCCTTTGAAGCAAATAGATACTTAATGATTTATGATTGTCCGTGAATCGGTTTCCATAAAATCCCCGCGTACCATCAGCTTCCTTACAGCTAAACTGGCTCGTCGAAAAGTTGAAGTACGTTGAATTAAAGGGTTGCCCGTGTTGTGTCGACTAAAATTTACGAATCGTTTGTTTTTCGACTTTTATCCTTTGCCTTTTTTGTTTTGTTATAACCGCACCAATTTCCATTAGGGAACTCACGTTTGGACGATTTAGCCTTATTGTATTTAGAAACAACCCTTTCGTCATCCTCCAGAGCCTCAGATAGGCTGGTGAGTAGTGAGAAGGCGGGTGATCACGTTATCCTGGATCATAAGAGACCGTGTGCCAGCTGGGTATGGCCTGTTCGTAGGCGGGAGAGAACTACATTTTCCCTCCTTTTGGGGAAGCTGACGATTCCCCACCACTGGCTTATTTGGCGCAAATGGCTCAGTGCGAAAGGGGTCATAGCGGGAGCCATTTGAAGTTTATTTCAAAACATAGAATATCCCAGAGGTTTTCATGTCTAGTGGTAATGGAGGTAACTTTCTTTTTGTTCCGTATTAATCCTGAAGTTTATGAAAGGAATTTTTATTCCCGTGGTAATAGTATACGTATATGTGTACTTGACCGTGTATCTGGAACGTGGCGTCACTAAACTGAAGGTTTTTTCTTAACCAACACATTATTAATTAGTTAGTATGTGGTAGGCCGTTTAAGCCCACCACCTTTGAATGAATGGATGGTATCTACTGTGGAGCGGGCAGCGGGCACTCCCTATGGCTCAGTGCCTCAGTGAAAACATATGCCCAACGCACTGTCTGTTATTACTACGGGGAGTGCCCGTTTTTTAGGTTTTATAGTAGATACTTCAAGTGGCTCCATACATTCGGCATTCGCCTGCTAAATGTGAGCATTTAGCGGTGCTCGGCAAGGTATTTTTGCTAGTTGCCATGATGAGCTTTTCATTTAGAAGCGAAGCCAAGTTCGGGAATGTCTGAATGTCAGGCCTCCTTTAAGTAACTTGAGCTGTATTTTCTTATGACCAAGAATGATCAGTCGACCTGATCGGTAACTGGTAAGTAAAGGTGTCTATCCGTCATGACTATAGGTACCTTGTACCTTTCGCAGTCTCGAACTTCCTTGTCATGTTCTTGTTGGATTTTAGGTAGATTTCGAAGAAAAATCTACCTATTGTAGTCGTACCAGTAGTCTCACTTTTGAAAAATTTCTTCACAGTTATTCTTTTTATGACCCCTGGATCCCAAAACCACCATCAGTTCAAAAGTTTATATATATATATATCTATATATATATATATATATCATTTTCACTTCCTTGTGAACACGCTAGCAGCCGTATTTTTGAAAAATAATTGGTTTTGACTATTTGATAAAATATAAGGGACTAAAATCTCGGTCGAGTTCGTTAATGGGGGAAATCGGACCAAGGGGGGGGAAATGGGGGGACTTTTTCTAAATCTGGCTTTTTGGCCATAACTCCCTTAATATTGCAACTAATGAAACGTAGTTTTCTCTGAGGGTCGTCTAACAGTACTGCCTACAACTTTTCTTAGTAACGTTTTTTGATCCCACCCTTAATGGTTGAATAGGGGTGGAAAAAGAGGGTTTTGCGCACAAAAAAATTCATAACTTGTGTCCTAGGGGTGTTATTGAGTTATTTTGTTTTGTAATGCATTTGCCTCAATATTACCTACAACTTTTGTCTGAAAAAGTTTTTCGTCCGATGCACCGTTTAGGCAGGGGGTGGGGGGTTGAATTTTCAAAACGTCATAACTCACTTATTTGGTGAGATATTGAGTTTTATCTTTTTGCTATGAGTTTCTATTAATAATATCTACAACTTTTGTCTGAAAAAGTTTTTTGTAAAATCACTTTCATTTTCTTGTTAAGGGGGGGGGGGGGGGTGGGGGGTTGAATTTTCAAAACGTCATAACTCACTTATTTGGTGAGATATTGAGTTTATTCTTTTTGCTATGAGTTTCTATTAATAATATCTACAATTTTTGTCTGAAAAAGTTTTTTGTAAAATCACTTTCATTTTCTCGTTAAGGGGGGGGGGGGGGGGGGTGAAATTTCAAAACTCAATTCCTCCGTTGTTATTGTTGAGAATGCATTTGAGTCAACTGGAAATCTTCTTAACCGTCTTCCTCAATGATTTTAGACTGCTTTTAGTGGATGGAAGTAATCTTCGAAATCTACCTACGCCTTTCGGGGCTGCCGAAAGGGATTTTTGGTCTTGATGGTGTTCGGCGGGTCTCATCGTTGCGATTTCTTCACTTTCATTCCAGGATTTGATGTTGGTTTCTAACAAACTTTATTGAACAGTTGTGGGCCGGTTTCACAATAATGGAGTTTACAAATGCAGCTCGTTGTTGATGAGGTTGATGAACCCCATCATGCTCGTTGCTAGTTGAACATCCTTTAAATTCGAATTTAACTTACCATGAGAGGGTTGGAATTGGTTCATCCTAACAAGTTTAGTATCTCAAAACAGGTGGTCCTCCTCCATTACGACAGCGGTGTGGAGTAAGATATAAGGTGTAGCTGTAAGGAGCCTGGCTTGTGCACCCACTGACGCAAGTTGGAGTGGGTTGGCGAGTGGTAGGCATAGGAGTGAGCCAGGCACTCAGCGGTGATCCACCTATTGCCTCCTCCTCGATGCCTCTTCGCGGCTCGCCCACGGTCCTGCGACACTCGAGCTCCACGTGCCGCCCAACTTTATTGGATTATCTTAATCCATCGTATTTTGCAATTCACTACTTGGTAACGGAAAAATAGGCTTTTCTTTGTTCTTTGCTGCTTCACGTTTTCTTCCATTTACCTATGGGTACATATTGGGCATGGAAGGTCTTAGACTTTTCAATTTCTCCATTCATATGAACCTCAGAGAAGGAGGAGGAGGATTACGGAAACCAGTTTTAAGAACAAGGACTTTTTGTATAGTATTATTCGGTAGTGGTGCGAAAAAATAGTTTTTGAGATTTTGAGTTTCTACGGAGGGTAGTTTCTTCTTAATTCAAACTTTGGATTCATGAGGTGTCAGAGTCCATTCCAAGGACGAAATGTGCTTCACTTCGTTCAGAAAGTCCTCCGGTTTGAGGGTGTTCGTCTGATATAACGCTCTTCCAGCTGATATACCGAAACTGAACAAGGTTCAGCAAGTATTATGTACATTTATTTTTTTCAAGTATTATATGTTTAGTCTCTCGTTTCTTGGGAGGGTCACGATCAACCAAAAGTATACAAAACAAAATGTGACAGTGACTGGATTGGTAGGCAGGTTTGCTTCAGATGGAGAGTAGACCGTGAGAAGTGGATTTTTCAGTTTTCACAGTGTGTGGTGTCCGCAGTCGGCTGACCACTGCCGTAATTAGCCCACTAGTCACAGCCGAGTAATTAGAGAATGAATCCTATTAACATACCACGGTAGGGTAGGTAACATAATATACCGTACCCATATGTAGAGTGGCTCACAAGTTTGCTTTTACTGTCTCTTGAGCTGGAGAAAGGGTCCTTGCCTCCTAATTTTATTCTTCGTTTGATTGTCATTCGTTTTAATTTCGTATTGACGATTGTTTCGCACGTCTTTTTGCAGAGGCCCCCGCATTATCAGTTTTCTTTCCAACTCAGTTTCTGACTGGAGATTGGAGTACCGACGATTTATTGCTCAGTTGTTGAATCACCCAAACCCAAGATCTCGTCGTGCGAGTCTATAATGTTTTCCCACTAGGCCATGATAGCCATGGTGATAAGGCTGCTAGAAGTTTTATTTTGAATGAATGCATAATATTAGTGATGTGATAGATGGGTATACACAAAAACACAATCTCTTAGTAAACTCTGTATGCTTGTAACTTGCCACTTGGCCATTTCGTGTACACCTAGAGGACAGGTCGTGTCTACCTCTGACCAGAATTGCCGAATAAGGTATCGAATGAGTTACCCCAGTCCACTCAAGTTAGTGACCAAAAGAAGTTGGCTGGTATGCAGGTTTCCAATTTATATCCAGCGAAAACCAGAAAAGAGCCATTTCAGAAAGCTTCATTGAGTTAAATGCCGACTTTTTTTTTTTTTTTTTTGAGATGTAGCAATAACGTGGCATATAAACGTGATGATGACTCCTTGATTAGTTTTAACTGTATAGGTACCTATACTTTATTCAGTGTTGTACATACAGTTTAGGGCAGGCAGTTCGATATGGTTTCCAATTGTCATGAAACGTGAATTGTGGGCTTGATACATATCCGTACATCCAAGTCAATAAATCGGCAACTTTCTCTTAACAGATGATTATGGAGAAAAGAGGCACTCATACAATGGGATTGTAGGTGGGGGCTGTTTTCATCGTGTTTTGAATGAGTGAGTTGGTATTTAGAGCGTAGATGTATCCGAACATGTAGGTAGGCAATAGGTCCAATAGGCGCCCTGTTGTAGATAACTACGGGTGGTTATGCATGGGAACCTAACAAGCCCTTCTGCCCTCATCTAGCCACCTAGTACCTAGTCCATCGTTTCATTAGACACTGCCCGCAGTACCTATAGTATTTCCCTGGTACTTCCCTATGGGGCTGTAGGTATGTACCTACGTACCTGTTGCCAGGTATGTACCTACGGGTTGGAAAATAGGGCACATTATCATTGTGGTGGTTAACTGCTACTGATTCTAGGTCACGATAAACACACGTACGATATTGGGGGAAAATGAGGGGGACTTGTGGCAACTATATACCTGCCTATCAGCACCATTGTTTAGCTGTGATCTGACCTACCTACCTGAGTCCATTAATTGTTAGGAACCGAAAATGGGAAATGTGTCGGGCAAAATGTCAGCAAGCCCCCTTTCTGCTCGTTTATTTTGAATGAATCCGTAACAGCCTCCATGTGCTGTGGGAGAGGTCATCTAAAGGTCACCGTTGTGAGGTGGTCACCGTTGTGAGGCGCAGGTGCTTGAAGGTACACCGTGGTCCGTGGTACATGGTACATGGACGCCTTGAAGGCACAACCACGGGAGTATGGGAATGGGGCTACACACCTTTTGCGCGGCCTTGGCCCAAGCGCGAAACCAGGCAAGCGTTCCATCATATATGTTCGTGCCTATTCTGGGTAAGTAAATTAGCAGAAAGTGCATGCATTTGGGATACCCAGCTTCGTTTTGTAGGTTGTGTTTGGCATGTATTTGGTTACCAACTTATGTACTCCTGCCTGCCTATGTATTAGCCACAGGTACTGCCTAACTTGGCTGCTATTTAAATAAAGGGTTCGACAATGGTCGCACTTGACTTTCTCGCAATTTTTATCGAAAATTTGATTTTTTTTTTTTACGTGAATTATTGTCAGAATTTTAACTTTTTCTAAAAAGTATTTTGCCTCACACTGGACGATACTTTTAGGCACCTGCATACCGAATTTCAAACATATCCGTCAAACAGTGAAGTGTCGTTCGACGCGCAAAGTATATGTTTTCTATTTTGCATGTCACCGTCTTAATTTTTAAGTAAATGAAAATCTATTGAAAATACCCTTGAAGCATCTATCTGAGACCACTTTCACCAATTTTGAAGAAAATCCGTTGATTAGTGTTGTTGCAAATGTGACCTAACCAATCAAAAACGTGATTTCCATTTTTGGAAAATTTTTCCTACGATAATGCCAATATTGGCCCAAATTTTTGGCCCATCTCAAAAAGAATAAAAATGATCCTGGAGCATCTATCTGGGAACACGACTGCAAAATTTGAAGGTTCTAACTTTATTACCGTACCGTGAAATGCGTCTTGAGTAGACAAAAACGAGATTATAGCTTTTTTTCCTATTTTTGACTTTATTTTGCCTATATTGGCCGCAATTTTGAATTGATTGAATATTTCTTCGACAAACCTTTAAGTAATGTTATAAAGCACAAGTTTATGGATTTTTGTGAAATTCCGGCTAATACTGTTCATGGGGCCAAGATTTTCACGTATGGGCCAATTTTGGCCCAAATTTTCGGCCCATCTCCAAAACAATAAAAATGATCCTGGAGCATCTATCTGGGAACACGACTGCAAAATTTGAATGTTCTAACTTTATTACCGTACCGTGAAATGCGTCTTGAGTAGACAAAAACACGATTTTGAATTTTTTTTGACACTTTTTTGACAATAGTGGGCGCAATTTTTGAGTAATCAAAATTAAATTAAAAATGTATCTCGGAACTGATTTTAGACATCTATATTCCAAATTTGAGCCAAATCGGTTGACTGGTGTGACCTGTAGCCGCGCTACAGACAAACGGACGGACGTACGTACGTACGTACGTACGTACGTACGTACGCACGTACGTACGTACGTCGGACGGACATGACCTAAAAACCATTTTTTTGGTATCTAGGACCTCTGAAACGCCTTTTGCAATGAAAATCTCAAAATCGAAATTTCGCACGATAACATAACTTTCTCAGCCCATGTATTACATACGGGCGAGAAAGTAAAAATATGGACCCCCCCTTATACTACTCATCTTTTCGCAAATTTGATGCGTAGGTACCTTACCTACTAGGAATCCAGCGCCCATATTTCGTTCCTGCTGCCTAGGTACCTATCTACTTAGGTCCCATGCAACTCATTGATTAATAAAAACGTTTTTTTTTTACTGACAGCTGGCTCGCAGTTTGCAGTGGAACCACAACGGAATTCACAATCGAAACTGGAGTCTACTCTGCTGCTTAAATAAATAATCAGGTAAGTATCTACCTACGTATAGTCGCACCTACACCTATACCTAACCATAGATTCAGCCGTAAAACTAGACAGGTAACAGAAAACCAGCCACTACTTTACTAAAATCTACTTATGTAGGTTCATAAGAGAGCGTAGTCAATATATTAGTTTAGGCGGGGCAACTACAGAGCCGCTTGAGCAACCAGGCGTTGAGAGCGCTGGTGAGTCTGAGCGCAGGTGGCATGTAGCGAGTGTTATGCAGGTATGGAAGCGGAGGGGGAGCTCAGGAGCTACCTGTACAGCCAGTATGACGTGGTCTTCCAGCCAAAATGGCCGCCGATGTTCGCGGTGTCGGGGCTGATTAGGGCTGTGTTAATGCCACACCGCCCTTCACGCAGGCCTCGAGTGCGTCACCTATGACCCCTCACCCCAGCGTTTACTCTCCCTTCAGTCTCACCCCTGTGTACAACCCATAACAACCATGTGAAGTGTAAAGTGCGTAGTGCAAAACAACAAAGGCCGCCATGTATCGCATGAACTTCTATGAAAGCACCTGCTTCCGTTGTGGCCAAACTGTCTACCAGGTGGATAGAGTGGGCCCTCTTAAAGATTTTACTTTTTTCCATAGTGGGTGCTTCAAATGTTACGTGTGTGGAACGAAGTTGACGCTGAAGACGTACTTCAACAACCAACACAGCCAAGAAGACAAAGAGGTCTATTGCAGTAGCCATGTTCCGAAGATTGGGCCGGGGCACCTGGACGGCAGCAGTGTCGGAATTCGTTCTGCCCTTAATGTCCCCAAATCGGGTAACATTGTCAATGAGCAGATCCGCGGTAGCGGAAAGGGGACTTTCGACGCTGAGGCCCTCAATATCCGGTCTCACCTGAACGGACATGCGGGGGTTCCCAGTTCTACAGACTACCACCGGGAACGCGAGCGTGATCGGGAGCCGCACAGCTACCGCTATGGCAGATTCGACGCCAGCGCCCTTCATATTGCCCACGCTCTCCGCGCTACAGAACTGCAAAAGGCCTACAACAAGGCGCGCGAGAAGCCTATCGATTACTATTTGGTGAGTTCCCACACGTAAAGGTTTGATGACAGAGGTGTTCACCTGCTAATTTCGTTCATTACCAAAAATAGCTTTGGTCTGCTGGTGGCCTTGGCGGTGCTTGTCCCATGGCTTCGCACGATCAGACCTATCATGGTCACTCTAGTCATGGCTGTCATGGCGTGTCCTTTGATTCAGTTTTCATAGGTTTCCTCTGTTGCCGCATTCTTCAGATTCCTACGTGATATAGGTACTTACCTACATAATTCAACTTTTGAGTCTTGGATGAAAATACATGGAAATGTGAAATTCTAAAAAGTCAGAGACCAACTTTTACCCTACTAGCATTCCTCAAATACCTACCTGCTGAGCAGTAACAAGTACTTGCATGAAAATCATTGTCTGATTTAGAATCGATGGATTGATATTGGTATTTATTCGTACTTGTACCTGCGTATAGGTTGTGGCTGGGAGGTCTGCAGGTTCCTGTAAGGGCCGTGCAATGCTATGCAAGGTAATTAGATGATTTATACTGCGGCGAGTCATCGTGATTGGGCATGATTCAAACACCAATCTCAACTGTGCTGGAGACCTGAGAAAATAATCTGCCTATTCTCACGGTGCCCATGCGTTGAAGGGGGAGTTCCCACAGTGCCAAGTGTCAAATCTTTCTGACTCATTGTCATTAATGTCATTTCTCATGCCTAGCATTTACGAATCGAGTCGATTCCTGTTTCTCACATGAACTCTCACTGTCGCTAATTTTTGACATCTTGCTGAGAGTCTAACCCATGCCCAGTTAAAATTTAACTGGAGATTTACCATGTTAAATTTAACTAAAAAGTTAAATTTAACATGGTAAACATAGGACCAAATCTCCAGTTTAATTTTAACTGGGCATGGTGGGACGCACCCTAAGACCTTTACCTATACCTACTACTTATCGGAAAGTAATTATGAATTTATTAAACCTTCTTAATTCATGACAGCTTAATTGTAGGTGCAAAACCAGGATGGTACGGAGGCACCTATGCTTACTAATGATGAATGAACCAGAATTGGCACTTCCTGTGGGATCCGGTAGTGGTACTGCCTTAAGTGGCAGAGGTTTCCGTCTTTACAGCCTCCTTACTTCTTCTACGGCCGTTATTATTTCCTATCAATTTACTGCTTTCACTTTCATGGTTGATTCGCACGGTAGAGGTATCGATAGTCGATAAACGTCCATCACGCATAGGCCGTGCCAATGCCACGAGAACGTCTCGTCTTACTACTTCGATACTGTTTCGATTGTATTCGTGCTTCCCGCCATGATTTTGTTATCTGTCGGCTCAAAAGATCGGTTTCTCTGCTCCCTGGAACAATCGAGTGTCTTATCTCAATCGAACTTACTGGTTGCCTGGTTACCTGAGGTCATTTTAGTCGTGCTTGCACCAGATTGGGCGGTTAAGCTGGGCCCTTCCACTACCCGATACCTGAAGTACTGCTTTCTGTTTTCTCGGCTCCTCTCCGTGGGCTGCTGATAGTTTGATGTTCTGTTGCTGCACTCTTTCCTTCCCTTGTACCAGTACCACCTCCCCCCTTAGGATTCGAACAAGACGATCAAACCCTTTAAAGTATGGACCTGATTCCATCTGAGGTGCTTTCAGATCGTAGTATTGAGAATGCAATCGCTTCTCGTATCATGGACTTGTGACATAGTAAAGACAACGTGTCTTATGTCATCTAGTCACTTATCAGAACTTGAATTGTCACATACTGACAAGACATTTGGTCGGGGACATGCTCAGTGTGAAGTCTTAATAGGTAGCGTGTCGTAAAGCACAATACATGTAGCCAGTTAATATGCGGAGAAGGGGTTTGTTAGTACAGGCGGTACAGGGATAGCCAGTGGTCAGTATGTCGTAGGTCATGCCCGTAGTTGGAATGCAGTAAGGTGCTTTATTGTTGGCACTAGGCACCAGCTCAGGCATCACTGGGCTGGATGCATGCTTGCGCACATGCACCTATACGCACTTTCCCTGCCTGGGCAAGGCCACCTTAGCCTAGGGCACCTGCAGTACCTCATGCCTACCCATATATCATTGTTTGGAATTGAAATTTGTCCGATGTTTCTTGGGGGGAGTGGGTGACAGGTTAAGTACCTTTTGCCTGGCCATAGACAAGTGCTGGTCGTTATCTCAAGCACTGTTCTGAATTTCGGAAAGTTGTGTTCTTCTTGTCGTGGTTTCTTTTATTTTCTTTCATTTTCTCAGTAGTTTGCTCTCTAGTCCAAAGTAATTGCATGTATTGTTGAGAAATGAGTGACTTGTAAAAAAATAAATCGTATAGGTATTTTTCCGAATTTGGTGGGAATGTGGTTTTAGTTGAGTGCGTTTTTGAGTTTTCACCGTTCTCATGAATCAGAGTCGAAACTTCTAGCACAGTTTCGTAATGAGTGAAGCAACAAATAGCCGCTCCCCGCGAAATAAAAGGTTATGGGCCCCGGAGCAGGGCATGGGCCCCAAATAAGGTTGCGAATGGGCGTCCTGGGGTCCTGGCGAATGGGCGAGCGGTGCGTTGAGCGCCGCACGCATCACAAGGTCGGCGGGACACCCACCACCCCACACAGCATCACATATTATGTTAGCACCGAGGAGTAGGTAGGCACACAGGCCGCAGGCGCCGTAGGGAGGATGTGGATATCGAATTATGAGACACCTACTGTGTGCATGAGTGCTCTTATTCATCCAGTAAGTTTCTAGTGTGAGGGCTGGGGTGTGGAATTTCAGTTTTAGGCCATCCCTCACATTTCCAAGATAGCAAAATGTGAGCACTTCGTTTCACAGATAATTTGAATAGTGTCAGCAGCTTGCGACCTATTTTGTTCACGGCGCAAGCATTATTGAAGCGGCTTTGGCGTCGGCGCTAATTGACTTTCGCGGTACTCACCGCTTGACGTGCTCTATGATTACCTCCATCGCACTTTCTTTCGGCACAAACCGAGTAGGTATTGTAGGTTCCCGATCGAGCCGCGATGGCTTTGTCGTCCGCAGGAACTCCCATCTCATTGTCTCCCAACACTTTTCTCACTCACCGCTTACCATTTACCCACTTCCGAAGTTTCCTATCGCCGTTTGTATCGCATTACAGGCTTTCTTTGCAATGAAAAGACTTCCTCTGGTTGACTTCCTATGGTCAGTTATATCCCACCGAGAGAGGTGGAGTCGAAAAATATTATGGGTTCTTGTGCCTATACATATAGTTAACGAGCTTGGGGGGGGGGGGGGGGGATAGTCCTAAAGGAAAAGTGAAAGTAAAGGCTTGATTTTTTTTGTTTTAATAATTATGAAGCCTGCTGGGTTGCTGGTCATCCTTGCTAATACTAGTATAACACAATACCTTCCAGTGTAGGGTTTTTGCTGTGATTCCTACGTAAATCTCGAGAGACCACAAGCTTTCAGTATTTCATCCTCCTTTTGCTGCTTGTCTGGATCAGTATTGATTCTGGTGCGTAAAAACGGCCCTGAGAATGGAAGATGTTGGTTCGAGCGGTGATTGCATTGAGAACTTTGGGATGGGCGTTGGGGTCGGTATGATAATGAGCTTCCCTAAATTGGGCAGAGAAAATGACTGCATACATTTTCAAACATGACATTGAATTCATTACTGCTCCTGAGGAGTAGTAAACGGTACTGACGATGAAGAAACAAACCAACCATGATCGCTTTGTTGTTTCGATCACAATGAAATGCCTATACCCATATCATCATTACAGCCAAACATATGAAAGGTATTTAGCCTTAGATTGTAAACAGATGTATAGGAGGTCTCACGAGCCTACCGTCCCAGCTCGATTGAACCTTTAACACATCCGTTTTGATCTGTCTCTGAATTTGGAGCGGGTTGTGGACTGATGCTAGGTTAGTTAGACATCTAACATACTTACGAGTATACATAAACATACAAATAAATATGCACTTATGACTGTATACGATTTGCACCGGTCTAATTCGTCTAAAAGCAGGTACGTACAGTACGGTTGGAAATGGCTAGTCGATCCTCTTTCCCTCTCTGAGAATTGCGGTATAGTGCCTACAGAATGGTTGATGTTGGCTAGCCATGCGTTTGACCACATCGTCGTACAGCGATACTTGTATACTCGTATACCTTCATATAGGTATTTCTCATGACCATATTTCTGCAATATCTGTGTGAAGGTACCTATGTAAGTAGCAGCGTGTTGCAGCTGCTTCATAAAAATTTTAGAGAAAAGCGCCTAACTGAAAGTAGCTATTTCCCTTCGTCTCCAACATTCTTTTCCGGCCTGCTAAACAATTAGGATGATCCATAATTGGCTTCCAACCCAACCCTTTTGTTATCCAGCTCAGCTTGAAATAACTTATACTTAATAGAAGCACTGTACTACTTTGAGATAATGAAGTCATGCCTGGCCATCGCTGTTGGTAAATAAGTCATTGTCCTAACGAGGGAAGGTCAGACGTGTAGTTACATGGTGACCTACTGACTCTCTCCTGCATTTCTGCAGAGTCCCAGCCAGTCCCAGCGATCCGACGAACGTGGCATCACTGGCATCAGCCATTGTATTCCATGGGAACGCCGAATACTGACACATACACGCCTCCTCATTTAAACGATTCTTCCTTCCATCCGGGCCGCTGTACTATCTCTAGGTCTTTGGTTATTCTGTCTTGTCATTTTCTGTTCTGAGTCAAACTTAGTTTGTTTGCAGTAGCCTATGACCAAACCAAACAGACGAAACCTTTTTAAGGAAAAAAGGTTGTAATTGGTCGATTTTCTATAGTAGTGTTGGTATACACTGATAGTTTAGGTAGGTAGTGGGTATGTGGTTGGGTTCACTAACGCTTGTCGCAGTTAGCCATATTGTATTGAGGACCTTAAAAAGGTCACATTGTATTAATTTTTATCTTTATCTTAACTTGGAGGAATCAGACACTTATCGATGTCACTGAAAAACCGCAAGAAGGTGCTTTAGGTCTGGACGCAATCAAGTGCACTGGCCTGAGACATTCATCCGAATCACATTCTCTTTGTTTAAGTAATTGGAACCGTTTCATTGCAAACAATGCTTGTCATGGTGTTTCCTAATTTCTACTTCATCTCTTTTTACAGGACAAGGATGAACAAACACAACTAGAAATGAAGCATAGAAAAGAAGAAGACGATTTGTACAGAAAATTTGCGAAAGCAAGAGAAGAAGAGGATAGAAGAATGAAAAGTGAAATCCAGGTAAGAATCAACTGTTTTCTGGGGGGATTTTGGTGTAGGCGAAAATACAAGATACAGCGCTTTTCTTTTGAAATTAATATTAGGAGTTTAGTGGGCAATTCTTCGTTCGGGAATATAAAGAAAGAAATACTTTTATTATTCTAAGCCCGCACTTTAATTTGATTTTAACAACAACTGAATATTGTCTTATATTTCAGTTTAAACACGCTCTTAGTACATCCAGCAGCAAAAACCTTTTTGGTGTATTCTGATGATGATACTATTTTTTTTCTCCTTGTTTCATACTGGAAATGTGGAAGAAATCCTGTACTTCGCGCAGGTGTTCCTTCAACACTCTCAGCTTCTCTGTGATGATTCACACAGCGAAGGGGTATTAGCTGAATCATTCTCAGCCCTTTTTAAACCTGAAATTACTTTACTGAATTTTTGAATAGGATGAATGGGAGAGAGAATTGGAGCGGCTGACTGACCGGTTTGAGAGGGAAATGATGACGAAGAAGAAGCGACCTGATGAGCACAAAGTCCTCACTCTTAGGCTTCAGCAGGAGAGAGATGACCTGGAGAAGCATATGACGCTAAGAAGGGACAAAAAGAAGGAGAACCTCACGCGAAAAATGTTGGAACATGAACGGTAAGGTCTTTCTGTCGCTTTGCTACAAGTAGGCTCTACAGTAATATCAGTAGTTCTGGGAAAGAAGCTTGACTTTTAGTTTCGGGTTAAAGTTATTTTTCGTCATAAGGAGATAACGGTAGAAATATCTCCCAGCGTTCTCTGAGCCTCCATAACCACCATTTTGTTGTTCTCACTGTCAAAAACAAAGATTTATATTAGTTCACTCTCCCACTGTCCCAATGTTCCTAGATGGAATTTCCAACCCACAGTGGTGCAAAGTATGGTTTAACTTGATTTACTTTCCAACTAACGTATGTTAATTTAGACGCTCCATATGAATATGAGATGAGATGAGCCAGTCGTGATTTTTAATGGACGTGAAAATGTCAGGCAATAAATCAGTCCATCAGACTAGGATTATGAGCTCTGAAGGTGGTTGGCGCTAATATGACAGTACGAGGTGGATACTTATGAGCAGGAACTACAGTGCTCACGTAATCCTATTTAATCTTTGTGTTTTGAGGAAGCCAGTAATTGCAGATTGAAAGCAACCAATTCTCCAGTTGTAATTAAACTTAGTCAGGGGGGGGGGGAGCTTCTTCAGGTTTTAATTCTATTATTTTAAAAAAATATCAGTTTTAAGAATGCAAGAAAACATTCCCACCTAGTGGAACAACCTGCTGAAACTCTAGGTCAAGTGCGAAGGTCATTCGGGTTACTTTTATGTTTTGGTTTAATAATAGATGAAGGCAGTGTTGATAAAGTATGGTCCAGCTAAGGAGTGACCCATGTCACGGACAATGGGTGGAGACTGGAGTAGTTTACGGATTATTACGATTATGATATGACGCCTACCGTGGCCGGATGTGTCTCTCGTACCTCGCGAATGTCATGTTGTCATACCTGACAGTTCTGAGCACAACAGAGTGGACCAAGGCCAAGGAACACTTTTCACATTTCACAAGCTATCTGCTTGTATTGTTTCCGAGAATCGTTTATACATGGCGAGCTGTGCTTGAACTGAGTGTTGTATTTACACTCGAATATTCTACACATTTCTTTCTTGGTGATACTGAGGTACTTGTATCTTGGTACTAGCCAAGACATGGCTTAGTAACATTCCTATTCTCGTTAGGGAAATCCATCGTAACATCAGTGACAGTTCGGTATCTTTTCACAGGGCGGCAACGGCGGCGCTCGTTGAGAAGCAAAGCAAGGAGATGCTGGAGCTGATCAACGAAAAGCGGTCGGAGTACATGATGGCTGAGAGCCTGTACTTGGATGAAGGCGAGGATTACACGGAGGAAGCGTTGCCTTATCCCAGCCAGGCACCCGTCCCCGCCCCGCCTGCACTTTCCAAGTTCGAGATCTACAATGACCCCATCGAGTTTGCTGACATTGATCAGATCGCTATCTCTGTGAGTATTTTAGGTTGAGAGGAAGTCACTGGGACGACCCTAATGTGGAGAGTACCTATTATTATTATTATTATTATTATTAGGTACCTATTATTATTAGTACCTATTTATATACTATTAATAGTACCTACCTATTATTTTCGCGGAGAAATTAATTTTGAGATTTTGCATTACCCATGATTCCGTAAGTCGAAGAATGTGGTTTCAGCATAGAAATCCGTCGTTTTTTGGACAAATGCCGTCACTTTTCGGATAATTTTTGGACAAAAATCACAACATACTATATGGACTAGTATGTGTTGTAAAAAATACCTTATGGACACTAATGAGTATTGTGTTTCAGAACAAAAAATACTGAACTGATGCAACTACTTCTACTTGTATTTTTACTCTTAATTTGCATGGTATTCAGGTGGCTCAAGATGACCAGAAGACTTTTACGGATTTGGTGCGGCAGCTGGTTGGCCGCTGCGGGTCGGACATCGAGAAGGCGCGTACCATCTTCAGGTGGATAACAGTGAAGAACCTCAACACGATGCAGTTCGATGACAGTTTACGCGGCGACACCCCAATGGGTCTCCTTCGCGGTATCAAGCACGGCACAGAGAGTTACCACGTCCTCTTCAAGCGCCTTTGCAGGTATTTTTTCCTTGACTTTTTAACATTAACTTAGGGTGGGTTTTGTAAGAAGAATTTTTCTAGTTTTTTCGCGGCAAACTGGAAGTAACAAATGTTTACAATGTCGCGTTGTAATATGCTAATAGGGAATTATTTGTTGTTATCAAAATAGACCTTTTGTAATTTGCTACCTCCGTTAATATATAGTCCAAGTCAGGCTGGAGCGTACCGATTACTCATAATTTCTTGAAGATTTTCAGCTGACGCCGATCCGGATTTGGGTTCCATATCCTACCATACTTACGCTAAATATGGCAATCCGACCCTGAACAGATATTTCCCTGCTCAACAAGAAGTTTTGATCAGCCCTAGATTTGCAAGAAATTATGAGTAATCGGTACGCTCCCAGCCTGACTTGGACTATAGTATTAAATGCCTGCGGATATTTGATGATTCCTCTTGATTTCAGTTATGCCGGTCTGCACTGCGTGGTGATCAAAGGCTACTCCAAGTCAGCAGGTTACCAGCCTGGTGTCCGATTCGAGGACAACCGGTTCCGTAATTCTTGGAATGCTGTGTATGTGGCTGGGGCCTGGAGGTTCGTCCAGTGCAACTGGGGCGCGAGGCATCTCGTCAATGCTAAAGAAGTCCCTCGTCCCGGTGCCAAAGGCAAGACGGACAGTCTTAGGTAACTCATTATTATTCTGTTATACTTATACCCATTTTGAGATGGCAACTCGGGCATAACGCCATCCGTTGAGGACCTTTTCCTAAAGAGAAAGTCACCGAGAGAAGGAAGCCAGTCTTTCATTTGTCAGTTCTCCCTGAGTTATTTGTACAGTACATTACAGTACACAATCCTTCAGACTACTTCAGAGGTTTGAAAATAATTTAGGTATAGGAAGTGCTCATGGTGAAAAATCGATGTACATAACACGCGTGTTTCACCGAGCAAAGTTTTAATTTTTGCTTTGATAGCCAGATGGTGAGGGTTTCCCTTTCTCTGTGACTTTACTACCAGTTGCTATCCCTGTTATGTTCCTTAGTGGAACTGAACCAAATGTGTTTTTGCCTGTAAGATAGGTAGAACGTGTATGCCAGCGGACTATCAGCTCGGCATGAGGATTACATGGGAAGGAGTAGACAAAATCCAACTCGCTTTTACTGAATCTTGGGGGACATCCAATATGATTTTGACGGAGCATCATCACCCGTAATGCACATCACCGGCTAATAAAACCAAGTCAAAAATTACGTCCATAACTGTTCCATTTCAAGTTGATAAAGCCCACCTCAAACGCTGTGGTTTTAAGTTTTTGGGGATACCTACTCTGAAACACCTTCATAAGTTCTAATAACTTTTTATTTATTTAGGTACGAATATGACGACCATTACTTCCTGACGGATCCTCGCGAGTTCATCTACGAGTTCTTCCCCCTGCAAGCTGACTGGCAGCTTCTGAAGACGCCCATCACTCTGCAGGACTTCGAAGAGCTTCCCTTCGTCAGGTCCCTCTTCTTCCGCTACGGGCTTTACTTCCCCGACTCTAATACCAAGGCAGTCATGTTCACTGATCAGACAGGTATACAACCAAACAGAATAGTTATATCTTCTCAAATATGTTTTGTCTTTTATAACGTCCGAAACATTTGGCTGAATTTGTGATTTAACGATCAAGTGATTTTTGTAATTTTTTGTTGACAATATTCTCGAACACAAAACACACCCTAGTCACCTAGTTTCTGACGTTAAATTGACATATTTAATTTCAGAACAATCCGAAACCCCAGTAGTATCCTCAGAATCCTTTCATTAAGAAGCGTTGCATCAACTGACTTAACTGGGCGCAAAAGTCGCTGGAATAGGGAAACCACTCTTCTGCAGTAACAAATCAAAATTTGGAAATAATTGTACAGTTATGCCGCCTTTTCTCAGTTGATTTCTCAGTTCCTTATGTTCAATATTTGCTGTATTGCTTGCAAAAAGTGCCAAAGATAGCTTTAACTTCCTGTCAGATGGCGGACGTTGGACCATTTCCACTGAAATAGGTCAACTCGCATTGCTGTTTCCGCGTCATTTCTCTTGACGGGGACTTACTGGAAAGTTCGCACCTGATGTGGATCTATCTAAATTAAGTATTTTGTTTTAATTTTCAGGGGCGGCAACAGTGCGAATAGCTATGCCATCTCATATGCAGTCCAGTCTAATTTTCCACTATAATCTGAAATTCTACGACAGTGATGGGGACTCTTACGATGGCGTCTCCCTCAAACGCTTCGTTATGCAGGTTAGTATAAGTAAGACCTATTTGTTCTTAACATAAAAAATGCAGTTAGGCATCAGTGTGGCATCAGTTGCGAGGTTTTGAACTTAATTTGATGCGAAGCAGTTAGTGATGGTACAGTCCTGCCTATTTTATTTACTAAAAGTAAAGAAAGGATTGCTCTAAAGTCTAAACCGCTGTTAGAATGAAAAGGCAGTAAAAGTGAACGTTTGGTGTATACGTCTTTGACTGAAATTTCAGTGTCTCTATTCTATTCTTCTATTCATTGTGTCTATTCTCTCATATTTTATAGTTATTCAGGCTCGTACCAGCTATGTTTCCTTGTTTGATGATACCTTTTTTCTTTCTGTGGTTTTTACAGAGTGTGGTGAGTAACATCGTAGCTTTTCGAGTTCACGCGCCCTGCAGCGGAAGTTTTCTCCTAGATATCTTCGCGAATGCTGTAACGCCACAGGAATACCTCACCGGCGAACCCATGAAGTTCAAATCGGTGTGCAAGTTCAAAATCTCGTGTGACGAGCTTCAGACGGTTATGGTACCATTGCCGGACTGCGCCAGCGGAGAGTGGGGGCCCACAAAAGCAACCAGGCTATTCGGACTGATTCCCATCACGCACCAGGTACGTTTTATAGTGAAAACTTTGTCCCTTTACGTAATTTAGAAGAAACTAGTGGATATTTGTTACTACTACCGCAAGAATGACTATCTGCTTGTATTTAAACTTACTTCGTAGGCTGATATTCAAATTTTTATTTTGAAGGATGCGCTGGTATTTGCCGGTCGGGAACTTGAAATTCAGTTCCGTATGTCACGCCCCCTCACCGACTTCATGGCCACCCTTCACAAAAACGGCGTTGAAGAGAAACGGCTTTCCAAGTTTATTACCCATTCAATCACGGAGGACGACGTGGTGACATTCCTCATCAGCTTCCCGGAGGAGGGTCAGTACGGTCTGGACGTCTACACCCGCGAGGTGGGCGGAGGGACCAGCAACGGCGCCAAAGAAAAACATCTGCTCACCCATTGCTGCAAGTACCTCATCAACTCGTCAAAGCGCAACTAGTGGAGGGCGGTGAGTTGTCATGGGGATATATGTTTATATGTGTTGCCTTTGTGTCTTGTGGGAAAACTACAGATAACTACAGCAGTCTACAATAATTGTCAGGAGGTTTCGATTTTTTTGTTGCAAAAATACAGTGCGTAAAATCTAACTGAAAGTTAGCATAGTGTTTAGCTTACCAACTTGTTACCAACTGGTACTTCACTGAGTGTCGTCAAACCCATTCTGATAATAGTGGACGATGAAAAAATCACTTATCTTCTATTAATGCCAGCTTTTGTGCCTGTAATTGACTGCTGTAGATATCTATGGGTGGGAACTCATAATATTCCCATTGTCGGTCGTACCGGGCCTCGGGACGTATTTTTGGGACTCGGTGTCCCTCCCAAACCCCTACTCGGGAGGCTTCGCGCGTTTCGTGTGTTCTCCGTGTATACATGAACAGAGGATGCTGGGTAAAGAGTCTCTTGTGAATTAAGAGTACCTAGTTTAGTGGGAGCTGCGAGATACCTCGCCACCTCAGTGCCTTCCGGTCGCCCACTATGAATTTTAGTTTTCCTCCCCGATAAGTAAAACACGCTTCTGTGATACTGCTTGCCTCTTCTGTCAGGTTCCTATTTCACAGTAAATATTTGCGGCGTCCTGTTGGATTGGTACTAAATGTTAGAGGCTATACGGCCTGAGTCATAATGAATACTTTTAAGCTGAATTGGTAGCATAATAGAATTTTTATAAAGAAGCATGTAAATAAATCCTGAAAAAATAGTGTTTCATTACCCAGAGGTGTGTGCACTTTTTATTTATTGGAAGTTATAGAGTTAAGTATTGTACCTAACTTTCGAACGTTTATCATGATTCATATGAAGTAACAGTTTTCATGAAATAACCCCATCCCTTTTTGACGATTTGTTCTGGCTCTTTTTATAAAGTTTTCTTGCCTCAGTTGGGTCAAGAATACTTGGGAACTTACTGAAATTTGTTCCAACGATTTGGCCGGTAATCAGTCAATCAATCAGTTATGAACGAAGTGAACTCATCCGTGTTGTAAAACAAAGACAATATATTTTAGTAACAACTTAACATTTAATTTTATCTAAGACAGTTAACTCTCACTCGAAGTGGCTGAAAGTGTGACGTAGTCTAAACATGTAGGAACGGGTCACCACTTGGCCACACGGGTATTAGCCCCCCTCCATACCATCAATATCGATCCATCTCGATTGTTAATGCCCAAATCGAAAATGCTTGTACTTTGTGTGCTACACAATGAAGAAGTGTACAACTACATCAGACTGTTCCACGTGTAATGTTATTTTTTAATTTGACGCACTGGTCAGTCTTTTTCGTTGATGGCATTATGGCTACGAGTTAAGGCTTCAGGTACAGTGCTGTTTGCTTTCCTTAACGATATATTTCTGGGGAAACTTTGGATATTTACTTGTTCTGAGACTGGAGCAGAAACTCTGTTGTTATAAATATTCGACAGTTTCCTCAGAAACAAGTCACTGAGAAACATAAACAAACAGCACTGTATCTGCAGATTCAACTCGATACATGTTTATTTTTATCCAAGACTGAAAATGCGAGTTGGATAAATATTGAAAACATTGAAGGGCCTTGTTGCATGCTTGGGTGGCTTGCGGAGGGGCAGCAATTAAGAGGTAGTTACAACAGGGAAGCGTCTTGTGGAATGTTACGTAGTGCTTCGTCATATCTATGAAGACAAAAAGACCGAATGGAACGTATTCTTTCAAGGGCTGCTAAATTCGTATAAATACTATGAATGAATTCAATTATTTTTAGAAGAAGAAAAGAAAGTTTAGCCAAGGAAATGACTGATATTAAGTAAGTTCTTCTAGGTTACACTTATGGCCTCAAACCTTAATTGCTACTTCATAAAGTCCAGGGCCCTTCTTTTCTTTTCTCAACTGAAACTTAACATTATTTCTTATTTTTTATACAGTTTCTCAAAGCGTGTAAGGAGGTGCCTAATTTCTTTATACAATGCATTGACCTATGTGTTCAAGACTTATTTTTGGGTGTTTTCAATGTAGTTTATATAAAAATACATAAATAACTGAGTTCAACGATGAAAATAATAATACTTATTTAAGATCTTACACTAGAATCATTTGCTACTCGATTTAATTTCTTTACAATAGCTGAATTCGGATGCAGTGGTCTGCACGTGAATTAATGTTTACACATTTCCCCTAGGTGACTAAAATATCACCTTTTTCAGACTTGGTAGGTATAAGTAACTAATAACCCCCATGTACATGTGCCATAATTGGGGTTTACACATCCATACGAGGGGCATTATCATCAACTAATTAAGTATCAATTTTCTTAAGTAATGGGTGAAATGCCAGATGCCAGATAGCGGCCTTCGGGCTTCCCACTGCCACTTATGTACATGTCTCTGCGTGTTCCTAATTCAGATCATCTAGTGCCCTTGTTATTAACCTAAATTTAGTAGCCGGCCACGACACGTGTGGCAGCACTGTGTTTGAAACCGGTACACTCTGCACATATTTTTTGTCAGCACACTATGGCAAAATTTGGACTGGTCCTTGCATTCACCATCTGAAAGAAAATTGGCGGAATGACAGTGGTGCATGCTCAGTTATCTTTTAAACTGATGCACTGCTAATCCCATGGTGCTTGGAGGAGGGTCTGCTAAACCCTTTTAAGATACTTTCAACATCCAAGGACCAACAGTTATTCGAGGGGCCTGAATGACCCTGGTGTGAAATTTTTCACTTACTTTGTGCGCACGGTGGCCCTTTGCAGACTTTCATGACAGATGGTCTTGGCTGATCCCTGCAAGCGTTTCCTGCTGGTTTTTTCGTACCGTACCACACACATTGGAGAATTCGATACTTGATACCTTCTTCCTCGCACTCTGCTGCACACTGAAACAGCAAACTGTTCTTTTCAAATTCCGGAATATGTAGGGAAGGTGAATGCCCCCTGTGCCTTGTTCAATTATTTCTAGAAATATTTTGTAGTAATCGGAGGAAAAAACAAATGCCGTAGGGAAAGGTGGCTGTTCCATCCTTATTGGGGCTGTCGTGTGTAGACTTAGCGCGGTTTGCTGACGTTTGTTAATGACATTCTTCTCGGAAAACTGTTGGATGTTCTAGTTTTTAACATTAGAAACTAGTTTGAGAGGAAATGGAAATAGTGTTCGCGATTTTCAATTGCCAAATGCCAACAGACTCAATATGCTGACTGATGCCTTCCGAAAGATATTTTTGTGCGCTTATCAAGTAGATGACTTCATTCGGGTGCTTACTTACCTCAGACCACTCGCCTACTTTCCACGTGCCCTTGCACTTGTCGTTGTAGCACTCCTGCCGTTGCGTGGGCTTCTCCTCGAGAGCGCACGCGGAGGCGTCTGCTTCTGAGCCATTGCTGAAGATACAGGAAAGGTCACGGCGCTGCATGGCTGTGTTCCACGTGAAGCAGCGTGAGTCCTCGCACGACGACCACTCGCCGTGCGTCCATTGGGGGCAGTCCTGACCGCACTTTTGCACCGTGCTCGGCGTCCCCAGACCCGCGTCTTCACATAGGTTGTCACCCACGTACTGTGTTGTATTGTCCAAACGAAGCATGCAGTGCGCGGATCTCATCTAAAGGAGGAAAAAAATAGTCACGACACTTCTTATGCTCAAACCTTTTGAATTACAGAATCACAATGCTTAGAAGAGTGAAACTGGTTCAGAAATTTCCACTTCAAGTATACCTTCTGACCAATACTGACAGAATTGACAGTCATCACTGTCATCAGTCATCATCACACATTACATTAAGTTAAGGGAGTACCTAACTGCTTTACCTCCGTCTAAGATTGGTAGCGCGTTCACGCGAACATTCTAATGTGGAGATCAGATATAGTGCTCAGTTAAAGGAAATTCACTGTACAAGTTTCAAAGGTTACCTGAAATCCGTTGCCTCCGCACGGCTCTGAGCAAAGGGTCCACGGCGTCAGAATCCACTCGAATTTGAGGTTTTTCGCACTCCCCTTGCCGAGCACCACTGCGGGTCCGAGAGAATCCTCGTCTTCATCTTCGTCATCACCAGGTAGGGGTGGGAAGGGGTGGTCTGCCACCAGAGCGCTCGCGGGGCCCCAGCCGGAACTACTCAACTCTCCCGACAGCGCCCGGTGGCCCCTCGAGCTTCCGAACGTCTGGAATGGCCAAAGAATCTGGTCTTTTCATTATTGTGGAACTTTACTTTACTATGGCTGGTTTTGGTGTCATAATTTTACATCCCTGATTTCAAATCATCTGGCAGGAATTTTTTTTGTAAATTTATAGATTTTAAATAAGGTAAGTTGGGGCCTACGTCAAAGAGGTCCTCCATCAGCAAGTTTATCGTGAAACATGGTGAGTATAAACCAGTAGTGCCTAAACGTGCATAATGGAGAAGTCCTGTTTCTTGCAGTAACACAAGCGAAAACAATAGTACGATGCAAAAATCTTACTCAGGGGACATCTCGAGGACATCATGCTTCTCTGCAGTCTTACCATTTTAACACAAGACATAAACATCTGAACAATCACAAACAGTTGGTGCTCATGCAGTCTACAGTGGACTCAGTGTGACTGGTGTACGTCAGGAAGGTCTCCGCCGGTCTATAGGTGCCACAACAAATGTGCAGGCAGACAATAGGGGCCGCTCCTCACCTGCAAGTTGGCTAAAAGCTGTTGGAAATGAGGCATGGTTCTTGATGCTCCCGAACTGGTGCTAGTTGAGGAAGGTGAAGAGGGCAGCTCAGAAGGGCTTTCCGAGTGCCGAACCGACCGGTCCTGCGTGCATATAGAGACAGAGAAGGTGAAGAAAGAACAGACACGCATTATAGCCCATGCTGGCTTTCAAACTTAACATTTTCTGTCACACTGAATAAAAAATCAGGAGGGATTTAGTAGTTGAGTCAACAAATGACTCGATCTTCGGAGAAAGCCCCCCTGGCTCTGAGATCCCAGGCTCTGAGATCCCAGGCTCTGAGATCCCAGGAGATTTCCCCGTCTCTTACAGAAAATTTTGCAGCATGGTCAGGACGGAGGTCGCAGGGTTGAATCCCATTACCTGCAAATTTTCTTTTCGAAGGATAGAGATGTCTACCTGCTACCCTGGCTTCGGTCCACTGCGCGTTAGGGCCTTTACACTGGGAAATAACCCGTACCTACTATTTTTATGCCCAATCTGTGGGCACAACAGGACCCTAAAATAGCAGAACTATTGTATAATTTGATACTATTACGAGCAGTGTTGTGCTCGAAAGGGTAACCACTCCAGAGATTCCTTGAGATTCCATAAAGATTTCCAAAGATTCCCCACGATATTCATTGAAAGATGAACCCCGAAGGAGTAGCCACTCCAAAAAATTCCACGATTCCCAGAGATTTCATAAAGATTTCCAGTGATTCCCAACGAGCGGTTAACCCCTTGGTTGTGCTACTTCTCAAAACTGTGTCTCTATGCTGCAAAGAATGGCAATACAAAGAGGCCTAGAGAATAGCATGCTAACCCTTCTCTACTGTACAGGAAGAAGTTTAAACCCCCGTCACCACCATACCAAAATGCCAGCCAAAATCATACCTCCTCTTCTTGTTGCCTAGTGGTGGTTGTGAGGGTCGGCGTTGTTTTCGGCTGATACCGTTTCGAGTCGTCCCGGGGTTTCTTCGTCGGAGGGACTCCATCCGGTCGGAGCTCATGGCTTATGTCTTCGCTTGGCATTAAAAATGGTTGCTTGTGCTGACCCATGTCTCCTGTTGAAAAAAATACGCTCATTGTGTAAAAGGGAATAGGACCCAGTCTTGCACTGAAATCAGGAGATATTTTTTCAAATTGGCTGTCCGCAATAATTGAGGGGAACCGGTACATCAGAGTACGGGCCTGTTTCGCATCTCCCCTGTTCTTAAACTGTGCAAACGTTCATAAAAAAAAGTTGGAACGCACCAAGGTCTGAGTTCGCTTCATGGTAGGCTGGGTTATCCACGTGGTTTTGGGCCTGATGAATTTCCTCCGAGTTGGGAAAGTAGCCCGGCAGTGGTCGTGAGGAGAGGGCAATGTCTGCCGTGGATTTGGAAGCAACACACGTGTACAGGCCATTGTCTGGATATCCCATCTTATTAATTTTCAAAGCTCCTTTTTTCGAAACTCTCATTCTGGCCGATTTCCTCTCTATTGCTACATGATCCTTTTCCCATCTTATTCTCGATCTGAAACATGAAATACTCGCTTAGTATTGTAACTTACACTTGTGAGATGGATAGGTAAGTACTTACCTGTGTCAAAATTTTCAGAGTGCTGCAGTGTAATACGAGAAGATGGTTAAAATATTTTGTTATCTCTTATTAACCTATTTTTCACGATTTTTCTCTCTCAAATGACCTTGACAGTAGTTCTGAGGTAAGAATGTTTGTACTCACCTATCGTAGCGTTTAACGGGACACTTTATCTTGACCAGAGTGCCAATGAAAACCTGGGCAGAGCCACCGACTTTGAGGGTGACGCGTTTCTTTTGGGGATTGTTCTGGACGTATGCCTGGTTGGGGTCTGACGCGATGAGTGGTCTTTCTATCTCGAGACAAGACTTGGTGTTGCACGGTTTCTTGTCTGGGGGTTTCATAGACGAACACATGGACACAGGCCGCGCCAGGATTCGTTCCTGTGCCATTGTCTGCTGGCAAGTCACGTTCCTGAAACACAAACGTCAGTTCAGTAAATAAGGTTAATGATGGAAATTAGTTACACCTGAAGCAAACTCAGTAAGGAGAGAGGACCCTTTTCTAACTTCTTCAATTCGGATAATATAGAAAGGAAAAATTGCTTATTCACGAAGCGTAAGACTCACTGTTATTTTAAATATTATCTCGTATTGTAATAATGGCTGTAGGCTCATACATGCAAAGTTTTAGGCTTCCAACTGGGAACCATCATATTTTTTATCTCTCACCTGGTTTTCATGCCACCTCCGCATGGTTTGGAGCATTTAGTCCAGTTGCCACTGTGCCACTTGACAGGGCAGTCCAGGACATTACAGTACTGACGGTCAGGGGGAGTTGGGCTTGGACACATATGATTCGGTACTACGATGGTATTTTCCGCTCCTCTGGTCACCTCGTGAATGCAGTTCACTTCTCTCAGTTGAATTCCAATGCCGCATGATTTGGTGCAAGGCTGCAAGATAGTGGTTTATTTTATTGGTTGCAGAGGCTTCGGTTAGGTATCTGCTACCCTGTACACTGAAGCTATGCAGCAGGTACATGAATGTGTAAATAACAAAAACAAAAAATCAAATAAAAATTGTACTACCTCTTTCCGCAATGAAGAATTTGACCAAAACTATCATTATTGTCTATGGGAGTGGGTTACATTCCGAATTTTCGAATCCCCCCCCCCCTCCCCATTTTTCTTCCCTTCGTCCAATTTCCCGTATTCATTGTTGATGTACCTACAGGATGCACTACGCCTGCGAAAACCGTGATTATGTAATTGAAAAGTCGGTGTACACGGATTGCTGTACGTCAGCAAAAATCATGATTATTTCTGATTATACAAACTTCAGTGCCTACACTCACCAACTAGGTTCATTAGTCGTTTGCTGAATCTAATGGTGTGTGAGTCTGCCAGACAGTTCCCTTGTTACGTACCTGAAATTCAGATAGATTCCAGCGAGGTGGACATGGAAAGTCGTTACAGGTTCTAACAAGGTTCTCGGGGCGCGTGGCTGTCGGGCACAGCATGGGGGCCACCGCCTTGCGGTCGCGGTCTCGGACGCAGGTGATGATCAGTTCCTGGACTCCTCCCAGGCAAGACACGCTGCAGTGCGTCCACCCGTTCTCCTTCCACGAGTAAGTTGTCCTGTTAGCTGGCTGAATGCTTGTTTGTGCTTGAGAGATTCCATATGCATTTTGGTCCGAAAAAGCCCGATCTGCTACAGATTCCATTCTGGGAAATAAAAAAGAAATGTCTACAATAGAATATTGCCTTGTCGATACACTCTTCTTTCAGTAGCGAATAAGGTTTATAATGCTCATAAAGTCACAAAAAAGGACAAGAAAGTAAAAGAACAATTCAACCGGTTTCGTCTTTCGTCACCGTCAGCTGTCCTATGAGTGTGGGTGATAGTTCTACAAGTGCGAAGACACTTCTGAATTAACTATCACAAAGTCACACTGGAGATCCAGTTTTATTTACTCTTAAATCGCCTTAGAGAGGCGAGGGTTTGGAGGCAATTTTCCTGCATAATAAATTCTGATAGGCTGTCCCAAGTGACCATAACTTTACCTGTTGTCCATGGAGCATGGTTCGCGAACGCAGCGCTCCACTTGCAGGGGTTTGGGGCCCGCACACTGCTGGTCCGGCAATCTGGCGATGGTTTTTGAAAATTCCAGAAAGATCTTGCATTGGACCTCGCGACGACGCACCCCCTCCCCACACGTCACGTTGCAGGGCCCCCACTCCTCCGCGATGAAGCTGTATCAAATCCCTCAAGTCAGTATTTATGGTAGGCTTTCAAAGTCTTAAGAGGTATGTTACATTTTTTGAGGTAAGTAGCTTCGCCGATCAAAAAATTATTTTGGTTGCAGTCTTGCAGTTTGCTCTAGGAATGATAATTTTAGATACTGGGATCTTTGGAAATTGGCTTTACTGTACTAGACTGTGCTTTTATATAATTTAACGAATTCTCTATCGAGGAAGAATATATTGAGGGAAAGAAAATCCCCATGAGAACATTATTTTCCCCTTTTGGTTAGTAGGTACGTATACTTACCTGGTAGAATGACTTAAATGATGGAGTGAAGTTGTTTAGGCAGTGCAACTATAGTGAGGAATGTTAGAAGTGGTAGGTATACGCATTTATTGTGAAGAAGAGAAAACTGAAGTAGCAAGACACTGTGTTTAAATCGGGGTAACATAATTTGTCATTGTGATAAAAGAAAGAAATAAGTTTATTTGATAATTTGGTGATTAATCAAACTTGATGGAAGCAACTGAAGTCGAAAAGCTTCCATAAGAACGCAATGTGCTCGAGTTGGAACTGAGTGCGATAAGTGGAGCTTAAAACACACGAGATAGTTTTCAGAGGGAAGATACAAGAATGTTAAAAAATACCATTTTAAGCCATGAATAATAGAAACTTCTTGTTTGTGGAATACAAGAAACAGTTCACCAGAAAGAAAAGTAAATATTGTTGAAGCCACATGCACAGTGCTCTTTGTTGACGTTTTTTATTTTTTATAGCTAACTATGGGGAAACTGCTGGACATTTATTTGTTCTGAAATACGTATTAAGTAGGTATATAGTCAAAAAAAAATTTGCCAGAAATTTCTCGATCGTAAAATCACCAATTAGGGGAATATTTGAAAAGAAATTACTTATATTTTAGAGCAAATAAATATGCAACAGTTTTCTCAGAAAATGGGCATTAAGAACGTCAGCAGTCAACATTGCGTCAACAGACTTAACACAATACGTAAAGATAAGCCGGTTAAATTATCGGTTTCTTATATTTCCCCGTAGCTTCATTTTCACTGCAAACGAAAAGAATCTTCTGGCCTTAATGTGTGTTAAGCTTAGAAGTAAGTAGGTATTTATAGTAGGAATACAAATATTTAGTAGGAACAATAACTATTTAGGTTAGGTATAATATGTGACAGTCGCATGCGCTGTGTTGAGAAGAGGAAAGACGAAACTGCCAAATTTGAGTTGATGAAAATTGAACGAAGGGGGAAACTCATTTTAGTTCCACTCCAAAAGCATTCGGTGAAAATATTGGTAATGTGTCTTCCCCTTAACAAAATGAATTATATTTCTTGTGAGCCAACACTTGGGTATGAATCGTACCTGACGTATAGCCATCCGCAGGCAAAAAACACTTTGATTTTTCTGAAAACCACAAGTGAAGCTGTTGTGGCAGTCAGTTTTAGCTTACTCATAATGTCAGGCTACGGGTAAACCTATAAGTATAGGTTTTTTCACTCATTTTTCACTCATCTCTTTTGACTAATTATTAGTGGAAGTAAAAGTAAAATCCCTTACCCCTACACACTCATTGGCAATACGTAATAAAGTTAGGAATTTTGGGCAAGCACCTACCAGTGGGTTCTGATAGTAGGTAAGCCCTTGCATCTAATCATCCCACTTACTACCATAGAGAAGATCACGCTGTAGATTTGACGTAGAACGGTCAAGTATAGTCCGTGGTTTTAATCTTCACAGTCAGGGGCGAAACCCTTTCCAAGGAAGGTGATTAGCACATTTTTGGGGCCAAGTTACAGTATTTGACCTGGAAGTCTCTCAAGATGTATTTGAGTGGTGGGAGAAGTTATTCATACTGTTGGTTGAAAGTGATTGACCGAACATTAGGTACCTACCTACGTATACCTATAGGTAGGAGCGGATAGAAGTACTTTTGAGCAAGCAATCATAATATTCAGTCTCACTCGGAAACACACCAATACACCTTTTTTATATAATCGAAAATCGAACTCATTGTGAGTTATTGGGGTTGTAAAATACGCTGCGGATAGGGATTCTTTTTTCTTATTTTTTATTTTTTTTGTAAGGAATTCGTTGAAGCCGTGAAGACGGGGGGGTGTATGGGTCTTGTGGGGTTATGCATTGCGGTGAGCCTTGGGACGAATAAGGAACCCCATAGTGATGGGAAGGGGTTGGTGGGAAGGGGTTGAAACCTGGGAGATGAGGCAGGCGGTCTAGCTCAGTGCTGAATTATGCATCAGCAATTACTGCTTTGTTTACCCGTAATTCCCGGTCTGTATCTCGGAAAAATGGACGATGACAACAAGAGATGGGATTTCTTGTTAATTTCCGAGTGGCAAGTGGGGCTGGATCCGATTTCTGGGTTAATAAGTCTTTTTTTCTCTCGGACGACTTGCCCGGGGCCGCTGAGCACAATATAACACGTCTGAGTCTCGCTTTACCTGCGCTATTTTCCAACTTCATTACGAATACTGCTTAATTTATGAATTGCAGAATTTTAAGCTGCTAAATGATGAGAGCGGCTCAGCGGCATTTATTATTCAGTAGAATTAATTGGAAAGTATTTGGTACAATGTCGAATGATGAGCTATGATTATCTAAAACTGTATAAGGGGTAAGCTATGATTATTTAGAAGTGTATAAGGGGGCAATGGATACATAATTGAAAAGAAAAGGACGCCGCCACTGCAAAGGATGGGCGTCTTATTCCCTGTTAGTGGCAGAACAATACAGCTCGGGACCAACTTCTCAGTTCTAACCAACTTCCAACTGTTTTACAACTTCCGTTAAGTTTTATGTTATCTCGTGAAAAACACATCATTTTTCACCGGATTCTGGATCAATCGATTTCCTAGAACTGAATTAAATACTGCTTGAGTTGTTCTATGCCCAGTTATCTGCTCCACAGCGTAGGTAGTTCCTAATGCAACCGTAGTTATGGGAATAACCTAGAAGTACCTATTAATTAGAAATCTTTTGGATAATTTTGGAATAAATTTCTTTGTTTCTATAGTGGTAGATTTTAGAGTTTTGAAATTACAAACGGTTGGTGACGAAAAACGTTTTCAGCCAAAAGCTATATGGAATGTTAGGGCAATTTGAAGGGGAGCTGTTTTTTGGTAGCGCTGCCAGCTGAGCATGATTATATTATGGGTAATCTGCTGGGTTTGCCCCCACTCCTCTATTAAGACTAACTGAAATGAAAAAGGTACGAAGACTTTGGAAATGCCGGTGGTAGGTATTGTAGAGATTTCTCATCTTTCTCCTGCTATGTGACTACAAGCCCCCATAAGCTGTCTACTACTTTCTTACAGCTATAGATGAACAATGTACCAACCTTGAAAGATCAGCGATAGTTAAGGAAGATTATAGGCACACAGAAACACAGAGGTTTACGTACACAGGGAAATGCCATTACGACACAAAAATTAAAACCACCGACACTTCATATACAAATAACTTACGCAGCTTCAGATGGGTTGGCAGGGTCCCCTTGACCGCCAACCAGTTTCTCCGCTGTAGCAGCAAACGGACCCGACATGAGGGTGGCCTCCGAGAGAAGAGGAGGGTAAGGGTGAAGTAGGGGCTGTCGATAGTCTCCTTCGGGGTCCACATCTGGTAGCGAGTCCCACCCCGATCTGTCTGAGTCTTGGAAGGGGTACTTGGGCTCAGGACAGACGGGGAGGGGTGAACATGCCTGAACGGCTGGAGGGCGGTCACCCTCAGAGCACGGCAGACTGCTCACCCGGGTGCCTTGCATGCACGTCACTGTCCGCGTCTCCACTCCTTCCCCACAGGATGCCGAGCACTGCCGTCACATATACCACAAAATTAAATACACATGTCGGAAATAAAATTCGCTATTGATTTTTAAAAGTTGAACCTATACCACAGATTGCGAGACTTTTCTATTATAGGTTCGGTTAAGTGGTATTCTGACTTTGTAGCGTTCTTTATTCCGCATTCGTGCTGATCACCGCAGTGTCGGCATTCTGCGTGGCATTTCGAGATTGGCTGCCACGCGATCTGATTGGCAGTGCCGGTTTTACTAAAGGCCGCTCTAGTCTGATTATAGGGGGCCATTGCGGCGCTATATGAGGTACTCAAACAAGTCTATTAACTTACCGCAGACCACTCCGTAGTTGTCCAGGTTGGACAGTCAACACTGTCACAGGGTTCTTCATGTGCCGGTCTGGAGCCAGGGCACCGGTGCTCCGCAACCTGATGGCATAACAATGGCGTCATATTTGAATCTCATTTTTGATCTAGAGCTTACACAGTACCTGCACTAGCAGTCGATTTGGTCAAATTTTCGCCAAAAATGTATGTTTTGGTTGATGAAATTCGTTCCACTTTATTAGTACCCATTTGGCAAAGAAGCAGATTTTATATCCAATAGGGGGTTTTTATTATAGGTATAGGTCCATACGAATACCTATACATTTAAATATCCTTAAAAAGTAAGACAAGCTCCAAAGATTACTGTTACTGACATTTTCAAAAAATAAATTGCAGTACATCCCATTTACTCCGAATTCATTGAGAAAAAGGGCTTGAGCTTAATTAAGGCGTGGAAGAGCCCGCGAGGGAGTAAAAGTTGAACAAAAAGAGGATAAATTAGCATTTTGCGGTGCGAACAGCTGTTGGGATTGAAGACACGTTGGTTGTATGTGACGTTGTAATGGGAACAAGGGTAGAACGGTAGGATTGCATCTGGGGGTCGTAAAGACATTACTGCACACCCAATCGTTATCCCCAATATCTCCCCTGTTAAAACTAACCAATCCTCCCCGAGATGAAATATTTCCACACTTTATATTACTTTTGTCACCAATTTCTTCATCCCCTTCAATATCATTACCATTTTCGGGGTTTTTGAGTGGAATTCACATCATCTTCAGATTTATAGCCCATTTGTTCTTCTAACGACTAAATTATCCGTTTTGAATCTTTCCTGAAGCGTGCGTTTAGATTTCAAAAGGACCTCCAGTAGTCGCTTATTTATAAAGCTCGACTTTTTTTCCCTCCAAATACTGGATGATTTCAAGCATAAAATACCTACCTTCAACATTTACGAGTACGTACAGAAATCGCTTTTTTCCTTTTAACTGTGTGAAACATGGGCTGAGGAAATACTGTCAGTGTCACTGTGAGAAATTTCTATTTCGAGGTTTTGGGTTTCCCATGATCCTGGATGTCCCCAAGTCCAAAAAAATGGTTTTTTACAAAATGTTCGACGACGTACGTCTCCCTGTCGCACCTACAGGTCGCACCGTTGCAGACTTAGTTGGATGTATTGCTCTTCTCATGCATATACCTTGCTATGTACCTTTAAGAGCGATAGATCTATGGATGCTACGGATCTGTAGCTATGATGCAATGCGAGCTCATGACTCATTACACTCAAATGTCGTTAATTTCGTCCATAACACCAGGGGCTGGAGGATAAGTAACCAAACATGACCGCAGCATCTCAAGTAAATACATCTAACCATGCACAGTGAATGATTTAACTGTTGATATACCTTATAGCTAGTGGAATTGAGCTGCTCGGAACAGTGGACATCACGGAGGCGCGTGCCACCTCCACAGGAGAGAGAGCACGGTCCCCACTCCTCCGCCACCCATCGGGCGGGGCAGGGGTGGTTGTTACACTCCACGATCTTTGGTTGTGGCCGCTGAGCTACATTGCACAGGTACTCCTCCACTTCCACTTCCGTCACGCGGTTCTTGCACAACGGCCTTGACATTTTGTACCCTGAAAAACAGTGGACTATATTTGTAACGAGATAGACATGACACATGACATACGTGTACTTTTCTGGCTGTACCAGAAAATCGCACTCTCTATCCTCGGGAGGGGTCATTGCCTCATTTGCCTCCAAAGAACACTCCCATATAGGCGCAAGGGCCTGTATGTTTGCAGCGATTTTGAAAAATTTCAATCCATTTGTCTGTACTTCACATGGTCTAATTAATTAACAAGGGGCCCATCACAGGTTCTACCTAAGGGGTCCCTTTGTCATTTTTGTATATGGTAAGGGCTCTTTGGAAGATTGATTCTTGATACATGAAGCATATAACACAAACACAGCAGATTAAAAACTCGAAAATATGTGTACAAATACAAAATATAAAGGAAACACAAAATGGACGTGCAAACTCAAACGATGTAGGTATAATATGTGAAGTCTTTAGGGTGCGTCGGTTAAACGGTTAAACTCCAGTTAAATTCGGGTTTTACCGTGCAATAATTGAAATTTAACTGGAGTTTAACGTTAACCGAGTATGGTGGGACGCACCCTTAGAAGCTTATAAAGTCTGTGCTAAAAATGCAACCTGTGGTGACAAAAGAATAAAACAGCGGGATTTTTAAGGACAGTTGAACGGTCAAATCCTGAGCTGTCACTATAAACACTCGCGAACATTGGCAAACAGAGCGCGAAAATGTTTGGTCCGCAAGTCGGGCATGTTTATGTCACTGAGATGCCGCGATCGTTAACGGCCGGAAATGAAGGCGGGAAAATTAAATAAACCTTGGTGGCGGAGAACATAATTCTGCTTGTAATTAGGCGACGCTTTTTGCGATGAGTGGCCCCGTTCTGCCGTGCTGCTCTTCTGCCGTTTTACCCTTTGCTCCATATAACAGGCCATACCTTATTTTATTTTGGATCTTAGTAAAAACGGTTCTGTTATTGAATATTTTAAGGGGAAACATTGGAAATAACTATGAATCTAAAAGATCTCAGCGTTACCTCAGTCACTCGCAGTTTGTTTACAGTCTAACCATAGGGTTCTACAACCAAAAGTGACACCCTAAAGTGCCTAGGTAGGGTCAATCAGGGTAATTGAGAACACTTTTGAATTTTTTTACGCATTGTTTTTCATTTTTCGATGCCTTTCGCTTCGTATTCTTTTTGGTAATACTGAAGGACGTTTACTACGTTCTTTCCTCATACTGGAATGGATTCGATAAAGAAAAAAAACTCCTGGATGATTCAGATCCGAACTTTGAGCACGTTTTCACTTACCCCCGGCTGTTCTCACTTGCCCCCGCGAAAGGGGGGTAATTAGGAACGGCTACTTTTGTTCTTACGCTTCTGAAAATATGATATTGGTGCTTGGTGGCAAGCAGTCTAAAATCATTTAGAAAGACGGTTAAGAAGATTTTCAGTTGACCCAAATGCATTCTCTACAATAACAACGGAGGAATTGAGTTTTGAAATTTCACCCCCCCCCCCCCCCCCCCCTCCCCTTAACAAGAAAATGAAAGTGATTTTACAAAAAACTTTTTCAGACAAAAGTTGTAGATATTATTAATAGAAACTCATAGCAAAAAGAATAAACTCAATATCTCACCGAATAAGTGAGTTATGACGTTTTGAAAATCCAACCCCCCACCCCCTGCCTAAACGGTGCGTCGGACGAAAAACTTTTTCAGACAAATGTTGTAGGTAATATTGAGGCAAATGCATTACAAAACGAAAGAACTCGATAACACCCCTAGGACACACGTTATGAATTTTTTTGTGCGCAAAACCGTTTTTCCACCCTTATTCAACCATTAAGGGTGAGATTAAAAAACGTTACTAAGAAAAGTTGTAGGTAGTACCGATAGACGACCCTCAGAAAAAACCACGTTTCATTAGTTGCAATATTAAGGGAGTTATTGCCAAAAAACCAGTGTTTTCAATTACCCCCTTCGCAGCGTTCTCAATTACCCCCATCCACAATAAAACGGGGGTAAGTGAAAACAGTAGTCCCGTCTCCCTCCAAATTGGGATAACCTCAAATCATAATAATACCAGTTAAAATATAGTTCATTTATCACAAAATGCACTATTTAAATTGTACAACTGAAAAAATAAGCCAGCTTACCTCTTTTTCTTAGGAGATGAAAATATTAAAATCCGGAGCGGACAGCACCTTTAGGGTAAATAAATGACCAGCAGAAGGCTACTACAGATTTCCCGCTTTTTTCTTCGTTTCGTTGCCCACACTGAATACCCGATTATTATAGCATCGATATTTCTTCGATAAGCGCCTTAGTTTCGATAGTATGACGGTTGTTTCCAGTTACCCCCCGTTCCCATTTACCCTGATTGACCCTATAATTATATTCATATTGTTTTATGTTTTTTGTTAGTTCAAGAGAAAAACACTTGTACAACGAATGTTCCTAAAGTTGGCCGTAGCTGTTGCGTTGAAAATATAATATACTCGTGGTTTGCAGGTACAGTGAAGTACGAGGGGAATCATTGGAAATCTTTATGAAATCTCAGGGAATCTTGGAATTTTTTGGAATGGTTACCCCTTTGGGGTTCATCTTTCTATGAATATCGTTGGGAATCTTTGGAAATCTTTATGGAATCTCAAGGAATCTCTGGAGTGGTTACATCAACTTTTAATCGTGTTTTTTCATGACACAGTGACACGAGCATATATTGTGTACACCCACTTTTGGATTACATAATCATGATTTTTGCAGGGGTTCGTAGCAACATCACTTTTTGTCTTGACATAATAATATCACTGACTCCCAGAATTTACAATTCTTTTACAGTAATGTCCATAAATTTAACATGTAGGTAGGAATGTTTTGTACTGGGCATTTTCCATAAAGAAGAAGAATTGGTGAATAAAGAAGGTACACATGCGCGTGAATTGTGTTGCGTTGCGCTTATTATTCGTGACCCTCTCTGCTTCTATAACCAGAAGTAACGACTGAGAAAATTAAAATTTCCCCTCTCATTTACTTTTTCAAAGGTTCCCCGTCCTCCGTTCTCATTCAAAACACCCAAGGTATTCTGAGCCCAGCAGTATGACTTTTGTTTAGTAGCTTTCAACATGGTTTTTATCCGACACCTCATGTTTCTGCAACTTTCTTTTCTTGGTTCAGTTCACTGAATAAGTGCGCTTATGAGGGCAAGAAAACTGCTGGATTTTGGCAACTATACTGGCAGCATATTTGCTGTCTGACCTGAAGCTGCTGCTGCTTCTAAGATGTGTTCGGTCATGCTACAAAAGGGTACACCTTCATGGTACTATGACACATAGCTGAATAAGTGTTTCACTGTTCAGTTGGATAATTTTCTTTTGTTCTTTGACCCCAGAGAAGGGAAAAATTTGAAAGGTTTATTATGGACTCAGCTAGGTACATAACAATTGTTCCACCCTATATGATGGTACAGACCGAAACATTTGGGGTAAATATTAAGGTGAGCATCAAATGGCGATTTTCCTTATACACCGAAACTCGCTTTTCCGGGATTTTCCTTTGGTTCAAATTATACCTATGAACGCATGCAGACAGGAAGCGCGGCAAAGGCGACATTGATGTGAGGGCTACAGGGGACATATGAGACCTTCTCCTTCTTTCCCGTCTCGTATTCATTCATTCAGGGTAATCAAATTCCGCGCTGAGAGGAGTGACAAGACACCTCCATTAGACGAGGAGCAGCTGGGGAAGAGAACACCGATCCGTCATGTGCCATTATCTATAGTGGCAACCGGACCAAACACTCCGCACTTTTTCATTATTCCGCTGGTTGTAGAAAATTGTGAAAATAAGTTAATACTGTATACACACTTTCGGATAACCCTCACCCTTCAGTCAAAATTCACCGCCTTACAACCATAAGCAAAGCGACACTAAACAATTTTTAAAATACCAACGATCACATCACACGTGTTAAATCACAGAAATACGTTTTGAAAATGGTACCTCATGCGGAAACATAGCCGTAGGTGAGTAGAACTCCAGGTGAAAAATACCCTATTAACGTAATGGGAACGGGCTTATCTCCAAAAAGTTGACTGACGGAATATTCATCCGCATGGAAGTAGGGAAAAGTAAAAGTAATTTTGTAACGAAACGCTCTGTTTGTATTTTTCCGAGTAGTTTTACGAGATATTAAAAAACTGGCTGCAGCCTATAGATTTAATCCTCATCCCTCAAATAAAAAAATAAAGGGTCGCATGGGAATGCATATAGGTACCTAGGACTCCATGAACTCGTCAAACATTTTGACACTTGTACGGTGCATGTGAGTGACAAAACTTCTCAAGATTTTAGGCACACGAATCATATTTCATGACACTAGAAAAACTCAACATTATGGGGAAGGGGGGGGGGGGGGGGGGGAGGGGGAGGGAGAACGCTGCAAGAAAAACATTCCGACGACAGACCTTGCGTGACAAAGCCTCCCCGAATATTTTAATCCCACAAGCCACATTTTGCGACCATTGGTGGGGGGAATTGGGGATACGCTTGAAGTTTCTGACGCGATAATTTGCCTTGCCGAAGATCCCAAAAAGCACAGGTATTTCGCTAACCACTAAAAACTCACCTCTGGGGGGGGGGGGGGGGGGGGGTTCAGCAATATTTTCGTAAATCTAACTTTAACAGTTATTTGCTAGGTCTGTGAGTGATAAATGATAATTCAGGCCAGCAGTGAAGAGATCATATAGTGTTAACCTGTTCACCTTCAAAACACCTTTCAATTGCTACTTCATATACCTACTCAACTCCTTGGTGCTGCAGGGCCAGGACCTGGCGGGTACTACTTTTCCTGGCCTATATACCTTTCGCCTTTCGTGGCTTCTGTAGACAAGGGTTGGCCAGTTAGCCAGAATCACGCCCGACAGACAGATGCCATTTGAAAATTTCAACACAGGATGTTCCAAATTTAAGGAAAGCGTGTTTCGTGTGGCATAGTATACAGGTATACAGGTGTGACAGGTAGGTATAGGTGTGATAGGTGTCGTAGGTGTGACAGGTAGGTAGGTACTTACCACCTCCACATGTAGCAGAACACAGGGACGCGGCAGCTTGGGTCCAGTGGTACAGAGGCTGAGCACAGGTTGAGCCATCCCCTCCACAGACTCCGCACTCATCCACACGGCGAGTGGACCCGATTCGGAGGTCACAGCCGACCCTCTGCGAGCAGACAAGTCTACAATAAATTACTGAGAGCTGTTTTTGCTTCTAGAGCAAGCGGCTGCTTACATGGCAGCAATTAAATAAGAATCCCCCTGTTGTTACCACCACCGTTTATTATTATTCTTCCAGCTTGGCAAACCCATCAGTTGCTAAAGAATAGGACGTGACAAAAATATGAACTGAACGCGCTGAATAAGCGTGCGGAAGTCGACACGAAATATCGACATTAGCTAGGAAATACGTGGTCCTCGTTGAAAGAGCCATTGCAAGACCCTTATTTCCATCGTGACACAGTCATTTATTCATTTTGCAATAACAAGAGGTCAAAGAATAAGAAATATTGACTTAAAATTGAAGATGCAGGTTAGAGTCAAGTGAAAAAAGTTTTATAAAATTTGTTATTAGCAGTTTTACAATCAGTAAAATGCTCAGCGTCATGTTATTATTTACAACTGAAGGAAGTACGACGCATTGATTTTCCCTTCGAAACATAGGTACAAATCTAAGTGCTATGAATCCTTGGATTAAGTGCAAAAAAGTCAAGTACTTACGACCAGGTTAAATACTTTGTTAAATGATAATGGAGTAATCACATAACGAACGAAAGAGAATAGAGAAAAGAGGAATGTTGGATAATGTATGAAATAGAAGGTTATTTGAAGCGATGAGCAGGGTGCATAAACAGCTACCACCAAACAATCAGAGACAATTTCCACAAAGTGACTCGCTGCTGACGAATGGAATTACGGAAGGAAGCCGCTCGCGCTCCGTGGACGGTGGAATGGAAAACTTTGTGCACACACGCGACACACGCGATTCCGAGACCTCACAAGGCTCCCGCCCACATGTAGAATATTTGGACGGCAGAAGCAATTGGAAATAAAAACCCCAGCAACTTTATTATTTCTCACACCAAGTCAGTTTTTAAGTTCTAGCTTTTTAGTTCCCCTTACCTGACATTTTCCGTCAATGCACATGTCAAGACTGCCAGGGCGGCAACGTGTACCATCCTGAACCTTGCCAGCGAGCTGAACTACAATCAAAGCTTCATCCTCAGAGTCCTCCATGTCTTCTGACTCTTCAGGTCCTGGGTGCCACTCGCGCACCGGGCTGCCGCGGCAAGTGAGCGCGCAGGGCTCGTGAGCGTCGTGGTGTGCAGACCACCGAAGGTACGTGTCATGGTATGGAACTGCGTTATACGCCGAGCACTGCTCCTCACGGAAGTCACCAGCCTCTGGACAAGGCTAGAAACAATCAAAATATTTCATCAACATCTCCTCCTTTGGCTGAGCTGTATGCTCCCATAGGTGCGCGGGCCTTAAAAACAATCACTTTTATAATGTTTTTTTCATTGAATACTACCGGTAAACATTTCTGTTTGATTGGTTTGAGACACAAAAGTGTGCAGCAAATGCTATGAATTTGAAATGGGCCACGAGAATCTCCTGCAGATCAAGTTTTGTTGAAAGAAGCAATGAGAAAGAGTGAGAGAGAAGACAATTTGAAAAAGTCAATTACAAGTTTCCGGAAAATTAATAATTCTAAACGTCCAACAAGTCAGCGAGTTGGAATTTTAGAGGAACTTTTGTTTGAATATTGAATGTTTATTGAAAGCAAAGGGAAAGGGTTTGAGGTTCAGGATAGCGCGCGATATATACTTAACTCTGTTTCCGCAGTGTAGCTTTCCTGCCCAAGTAATATTCCCGTGTACAAATTGTAGTTTCAGATTTCCAGCTAATGAGTCTATGTTAAAGCCTATAGGTACCTACTACATCTTCATCACCTTGTCTCTATTCAGCACTAATTAATTTGTAAGAAAAGGTATGTGCTTTCAGGGACGGCGCTGCTTTCATTTTCGTAGGCAGATCGTCCTTGTTATATTCATAATTTACCTTTACCTACGCCCTATTTCTATTTCATCTGTTTCTTTCATGTTGTGTTAAAAAGTAGAGACTAGACATGCAGAACCCTAACAGCCAATACCTTTTACTTCCCAGAACGTACAGATGTTCAGAGAGCGTCATCTGCTGTGAGAACCCACTTTCCTGAGAAATAACCAGCGCACTATCTTACTATTTCCACTTTGCCAATGTGATCAATTAGCCAGTTTCTGTATTAGCTAGAGTTGCCAAATTCTAGTTAGAAACCCTTTCATGGCTATAGGGTATGCTTCCTGAACTCTTCCACTCTCTTCGCACATATTTCATCTCAACAGATTTATTAGTATTGTTTTCTAGCACGCACAGCATTTTGTCTCTAAGATTGTTGCCAGAAATCCCGAAGAAAGCTTTTATGATAAATTAAAGTGAAGCCGAAGGAGAGCATTAAATACTAAACTACTTGTCCAAGCAGTATCAGATCTCTATATATAACCCGTCCGGTATAACACTTTCTGTCTTTTTATAAACGTTTTGTGAAATTCATAACATTCCAAAATTCCTTTCTGCACTGTCGAACGGCGCGGCGGCGTAAAGTAGATTTTGACTTCCACCCGCCTTGTACGAGTACAGTCCAGAATAGTTTAGAAAGCAGTTTAAAAAGATTTTGATTGTAAAATAGTTGTCAGGTACCTAAATATAGGGTATAGATACAGTTCAGGTACACTTTGGTGCTTTACAGGGATTCAACATGCAAAAAAGGCATGATTATCGAAAGTCCCGCTCCTTTGTTGTCTGTATTACTTTCCTCATTTTAAAAATACACTTGAAAACTAATAAAATTCACCATCTTCTCCAATGCCCAGGTGAGGGGTCCACGAACCCACGAACCGCTGGTGTAAATGGATTTTGCTATGCCTGAAAATTCATGATTATGTAATTTATTGAAAAGTCGGTATACGCGGATTGCACTACCCCTGCAAAAACCATGATTATGTAATTCCAAAGTCGGTGTACACGCCAAAAAATAACGAAGTCTTCACGAAGCCCCATCTAGGTCGCTGCGGACCATGCACCCCAAGCTGCGGACCATGCACCCCAAGCTGCGGACCATGCACCCCAAGCTGCGGACCATGCACCTCAAGCTGCGGACCATGCACCCCAAGCTGCGGACCATGCACCCCAAGCTGCGGACCATGCACCCCAAGCTGGAAACAACTGATTTTGAGATAGGGTTAAGAGAATTAACGTTTGTTGATGCAGCGGGGCTGCTTTGGCATACCGTCGCTTTTTTTCAGAAAATACTATTTCAGATCGGATCGAAGATGACATACCACCCTCACCCAACCCTGAACCTCAGCAGCATAGGCTTAATTTCTGCTCTGTCTCTCTCAATCACAATAAATTGACATACCTGCATATTGCAAATTTTATAGCGGATGGTATCCCCGTGGCAACCGGTACGAGACTGACATGTTCGAAGTTGGAAAGAGACGCCACCGTCGCAGGTTCGTGAGCACGGGCTCCAGGTAGACCACGGAGACCAGTACCCTCCTCTGCTCCTTGCTTTCTTTTCAGGCTCCTATGGAGGAAAGAAAAACATTAGCCATTGTAGTTTTTTTTTCAATAACTTTAAATTCCTCATGGCTCTTATTCCAACTACCCCGTAGGGTGCCCAGTAACCACCACGTAACTATTCTTACAGTCTTTTGGATCGCAGTTCACATTCTCCTCTTTTCTAACCCTCCCGTCTAGAACCCCTTTGAGATGTCTGAATCTCAGTCTCCATACAAAGTAGGGACTCTTGGCTCCTAAAGCTCCTATATACTTCCACAAGAAAACCAGGTTCCTGAGATATCGGTTATGAACACCTTATCCTTTAGGAATGGGAGCGGATGGCGATACAAAAACCGTTATCAATATCCACTTAACCTCATTAATTCCCCAAGCCGCGCCAACTCCATTGTTTCTCATGTTGGGCTTTGTTCAAATTTCCTGCAACCTGCCTTGCATGACGCCGTCAGCGCCTTTACTTCTGTTGCTATTTCACATTGTCCCTTCTCATGGAGTTAAACTCATACCTCTCAATTCTAACACAGGCCCACCTTTGTACATTATAACAGTACCTACCTATCTGATAACCACCACAGAGCAGTATGGGGCAAACGGCAAAATTTCGTCGAGAGGGGATAAAAATTAAAACTATGAAAAGACAAGAAAAGGACCTCAATAAAAAAACATAGAAATGCAGCAATGCAAAAAATAACCCAGGGACCATTTATTGCAGCAGAGTATAGCCAAACAAGTTAAAATTGGAAAAGTTTTTGACGTATTCGGCATTAGGTACTTTTTGTATACCTGCTCATCATGGGAACTTGCTTTACTTCAAACCTTCTATTAATTTTCGTATAATTATTCCAAGCAAGTAGGTATACCATTCAAAATGTTTACCATGCCTGTTGGGATAGGTGCGTAGCTAAGCATAATCTGAGTTTCCATGGCACAACAGTTCAATGCTAAAACCGCTTTCTAAAAGAGGGTAAAGTTTAGTGAACAAATATTTACGTTAACTTAAACTGTAGTTGGAGCTTCATTAAACCTAGGGCGAGGATTAAATTCGACCCTTCCGACAGCCAGGAACTCTGCTCAGTCACCCAAGTTTGAAGAGGGGTTACGGAATTTAAGGTGGTCAACGTCCCTTTAGCCCTCCTTTACTTCCGCAAATTAACCCAGAGGCGCAACCCTTTGGCACTTTACAGCACTTTGCGGGGTTGCAGTGTTATTGAAGCATTAGCCGCACACTTCTGCACGAGGGTCCAAAACGAGCTTGTTTGTGGGGAAACTTCCATGAAATGTTTATAACCTACTTATAGCTCTCAAATGAAAGAGAGAAACTGTATAAATAGCAGCAAATAAGTCTGTGTCTGTGCCCTCTTGGGAATTTATCCAGCATCCCTAAAGCCAGCCATAAAGCCATTAAAGCAGGCAGCATAAGTACCAGAAACTACCTGCTTTCCTTTTTGAGTAATAATAAACCACTAGGCTGTTACATTTACCCCCTTTGTATTGATTTAAGCATGGGAAGTAGGAAGTGTGACATTCTGGGTGTTTATTTGAATCTATCATTTTCTGTAGCATCCATCTTTCATAACTAGAGACCGTCAAAATATGCTCTTTATTTTTCGAAAATATGATATGCCAAAATGCCTTTTCAAATTCCAAAATATGACCCTTAAATATGACCTTATCCCAAAAATATGACCTTAAATATGACCTTACTTTCGTTACCGAACATGGGTTTTCTAAGAAAAAATTACCTATTTTTTTGTTATTATTTTTTTTTCCGGAGAACATACTCGTATGCGCCGATGAGTTGGTTTGTTGTTTTTGGCCGAAGCTGAATATGAGTGGGCCGAAGCCAGTACATCCATGTCGGAAGCGGAAACATGCCAATATGCCTTTTGACGATCTCTATTCATAACCCACATGTGCATAAATATAATACAATATCTGTGATGAGGAAATTACATAATGCTGACTCCCCACAACGGTCGGTGGTAGCCAAGGGGGTAACCACTCCAGAGATTCCTTGAGATTTCATAAAGATTTCCAAAGATTCCCAACGCTATTCACTGAAAGATGAACCCCAAAGGGGTAACCACTCCAAAAAATTCCAAGATTCCCTGAGATTTCATAAAGATTTCCAATGATTCCCAACGAGATTCCCAAAGGGTGGTTAACCCCTCGGTGGTAGCTGAAAATAGATTCCAAAGTTGTAATGCATTACGAAAGAAAATAGCTTAGGCTTAGGCTTGGGTAGATGTAGAACAGAAGTAAGAGTAAGAGAACATTGCGAAGAATAGGAGGGGAGGGGGCTGGTAGAATTACGAGCCAGAGGGAGCAGGAGGGAAAGTCTATAATCACAAAGCAAGAGGGTGACAGCGCGGAACAGAACCAACTACCCTGCTGGTTTACTGCCAGGCTAGCCGACATTCCAAGACGAAAAGTCGCTTTTCCCCCAACAGGGAACTACTTACATGCTAAAGTTCCAAAGTTAGAAATTAGGAAGTAGAAAATTATCATCCCTTAGAGAAAATGTGAGGTATGCCTATACTGGCTGGCGTTCTTACCACTAAAACCTAAAAAAACTAAATAATAGGAAAAATAGACAAAAACATTCTAGTGAGGAATCCACCAAATTAACCCCAAACTTACCCCTAGTCGGGGGAGGACGCAGAAGGGTGGGGCAGCTTGCTGGGGTGACGTCACCAAGGCTGGACCCGCACCTGAAGACAGTTCACTCACACCCGACACGGTCAAAGTCAATTTGGTGGTAGAAGGCAGAATATTTAACAGAATTAACAGAAAGCCGAATCACAATTGAATAGCAGAGCTGATAATTATTATTGAGATGTTTGACGGACAGAGGTCGAACGCAAACTGAGAACTGGCGTTTCAGCTTGCCCAATATTAGTCACACTTGACGTAGACAAGTTGTGACTATATTGCCGGGCAGCATAAAAAGTGAAAAATAAAAAAAGTAAAATAGACATATCTGAAGCAGTGCAGTATAAAACAATAAATAACATAAATAAGGTATGTGTACAGTAATTATTGGATAGGTACGATAACAAGGTTGCGGACGGAGCGTCTTAATACGCCACTGGACGTTTTTACGTCGACAACACGAGTTTCGCCGTTTTTATCAGGAAAAGTAGCTGTTATGAGGCCGAGAGGCCACGTTCCAGGGGTGGTACGAACATCTGGTACCCAGACTAGCTGACCAACAGACACCGAGTTAACTGACGCTTTAGGCCACTTTTGTTTTTGCATTAGGGTGTGGAGGACACCTTCATGCCATCGTTTCCAGAACAAACGAATGATAGCATGAAGGCGTTCCCACCGATCCCTAATTTTCTCGGGAGAATCAGATAGTGAACTTTCTGGTGGGCTGATAAGAGGCCCACCGACCAAAAAGCTCCCTGGACAGAGAAAGTTATCAGGGTCAATCTCATCTGAAACAGGTTCTAGGTAAGGACGGGAATTGAGGATGCTCTCAACCTTCGAAAACAGAGTAACGTATTCCTCAAAAAAGAGATTTTGGGAATTTAACAGTGGTTTTAAAATTTTTTTAGCTAATTTGACTAGAGGTTCCCACCCTGCCATCCACGGAGAGTATGGCGGGATATGGGAAAACTGAACGCTTTGACTCGCTAAACTCGACAGAATTGAGTCATGATTTTCCTTCAGAAAACGAGCACATTCTGAGAGGTGCCTGCCACCCGCCACAAAAGAACCAGCATTGTCAGAATGGATTCGGGAAGGCAAGCCCCTCCTGGCTGTGAATCTTGTAAAGGCAGACAGGAAAGCTTTGGTAGACATAGAAGAAATTGGCTCAATGTGAACAGCTCTAGTGTTCAGACACAGAAACAGAAGACCCCAAATTTTTGCGGTACCAGAATTTCTTCTAGTCGACAGTTTTACATAATATGGACCAAAAGCATCAACGCCAACCTCATTTCGGAAAGCGAACGTGTTTGTAGGGTTGGTACGGAAAGCAGGTATATCTCCTTGAACAGGAGCAGGTTTTTTCGGATTCAGTTTTGCACAAATTACACATTTGTAAGTTACGGACCTCATAAGGCACCGACCAGATAAAATCCAAAATTTTTGTCGGGACATTGCCAAACTGAATGCAGAGCCAGAGTGGCCAGTAACTGCATGATAATATCTACAGATTAAAGTAGCGAGATTACAGGTTTTTGGAATCAAGAGCGGATGCTTTCTTTCAAAGGGTAGAGAGGCATTTTGCAATCTTCCGCCGACTCTTAAGAGACCAGAATCGTCTAGGAAGGGTTGTAATGGAAGCATATTTTTTGGACAAGATTTCTTCTTAGAAATAGAACTTTTCAAGTCGGAGAAAGCTTGATTTTGAACTTTTTGAACAAGTACTAGGGTAGCAGCATTAAGTTCAGTTACAGTAAGCGGAGTAGTGATTCGGTTTTCACGAGAGGTTCTACAATTATTTATAAAACGCAAAACAAAAGCAGTAACTCGTTGAAGTCGAGTGAGATTCGAGAACCTTTCGGTAAGATCGAAAAATAGATTGGATTCAGTGTCGGAACAAGGTACAATAAGGGCCTTGTCCGGTTTGACATCGGGCAGATTTTCACCTGTAGCTGGAATTTGCAGTTCAGGAACAGGGGAAAAATTTTGTTTCAAAAAGGCTGGACCCTCAAACCAAATACTTTCACGTAATTTTTCCGGAGTGATACCTCGACTGGAGATATCCGACGGATTAGTAGCAGACGAACAATAGAGCCACTCAACATTGGAATGTTCAGTTAACTGATGGATGTTTGACACCCTGTTTGCTACGTAAACTTTGAGCTTCGAGACAGGAATGTTTAGATACGCTAAAGCGATCATTGAGTCAGAGTAGCAGAAAATTTTTTCAAAGTTGAAAGGTAGGTCTCCTTTGAGGATCCAATTGACAATTTTAGCAGAGAGTTCGATCCCTGCAAGTTCCAACTGAGGTATGGTACGAACAGTTTTCAGAGGAGCAAGTTTGGTTTTTGCATAAACCAAGCGAGACATAGGTTGTTGACCTTCAGTTACAGAGACAACGTAAGCAGTACTTGAAAATCCAGCATTAGACGCATCACTAAAAACACAGAGGTACTGTTTTGCGTCAGGTACAGAACAATAGCGGGGAATGTGAATTTCAGATAGAAGGTGCATTTGGCTGGTATAATTAATCCATTCATTTGCGACATTCTCAGGGAGGGGTTTGTCCCATCCTAGGTCAGGGTGACTGTGCCATAAAAGCTGGACAAATTTTTTCAAGAAAAATAGAATAGGAGCTAGGAGGCCTTGAGAATCGTAGCACCTTGCGAGAAAGCTAGTGCAGGTGCGTTTGGTAACTACGCCAGAAAATTCAACAAATTCGAATGTGAACATATCTTGTTTTGGATTCCAAAGGCATCCCAGAACCGGGGTAGCAGAATCATCAGTGAGGCTGATGTTTTCAGAGTTTGAATCGAGACCCAACTCATTTGCGTGAGATGAAACAAATTTTGAGAGTACGAATTGTCCCTGTCCAAGAATTGAACAAAGATCGTTTTTCAGTTGAAGGCCAGATTCGATATCTGCCGCAGAAAAGAACAAATCATCAATGTATCTACATTTTTCGAGGATTTTAGTAGCAACTGGGTAAGCGGAAATATTTTCTTGGCAGAGCTGAGAGACGCATCTGAGTGCTATAAATGGAGCAGGCTTCAAACCATAGCATAAATGTTTTATGGCACATTCCACAACCTTCCCTGTTTTTGAAACATTACCAGAATCATCGAGGCGAGCAAAAACATGCAGAAGCTCCGAGTCATCTGGATGGAGGGCGATGGATCGATAAAAATTGTCTATGTCGCAAGCTACAGCAATTGGGGCTGCGCGGGCAGCTAACAGAACATAGTTTATGTCTCTCTGTAACTTCGGGCCACAGATCAAAGTGTCATTGAGACAGTGAACAGGTGCCTTAACTGCAGGGTTAAATACAATTTTAGCTTTCTGATTACTTTTCTTTACAACGATATGCTGATTGAGAATATATCCATTTTCACAAGTAGAAATACCGATTTGGTTTTTATCGAAAAAATCTTGGAGAGCTTTCTGATACAGAGGGTAAGTAGACTGAGAGGTTAATTTTCTTTCGAGACTGAAGTAGCAAGCTAGAGCTTTGTTGCGGTTATTACCTAACTCAGGTGGGTCAGGTAAGATAGGTAATCGAACAATGAATCGACCATCAGTAGCTCGTGAATGAGTTTCTTGAAAATGCTTTTCAGCGTAAATTTCATTTTCATTCATGACGTGAGTTTCAAAATTTTCATTTGAGATGGATTCAGTTTCAAAAAAATCTTTAACTTGTGAAAATGTGTTTGTGCAGTCTACGCATTTAAGACAAGTGTCATTGTGAGATGACTGGTTTTGAACAGAGCCGGTGACTATAGCACCAAATGGAGTATTGTAGACAAATGGACAGTCGTCCGTAGGCTCAACACTAGCAGAATTTAAATGCACAGGGAGAGAACTGACAGATAAAATCTTGAGAGTTTCTTGTACACCTAGCAGAATATTTACAGGAGCAGGATTTCCATTGAAAATTTCGGAATCTGCAAGCTGAAACTGGGACAATTTTTCACTCAAATCATCGCTCAGATTTACGGGAGGCAAATCACTTGTAATGTGATTTAGAACACAAGCGTTAACTTGCATCTTGTATTCTGGATTGTATCTAGACTTGATTGTCAATTTTACAGTACCGAGAGCAGAAACAGATTGGTCACCAACACCAGAAAGGGTTATTTTTTCAGGATTGATTTTGAGACCAAGAGACCGAACTACATCAAGAGTGATGAGATTACGAACAGAAGCTGTGTCAATTACACAACGCAGAACAATGTCCTGTTTATTTGAGCTGAGGACATGAGCTTGGAAAGATCCGAGCAAAATATTACAGGCAGAGGTTTTAGCAGTTAGACTCTTATTTGAGTCAGAGCAGGACATAGCCTTTTCTGAGGTTGGTACAGAATTAGGCTGAGCAGAAGTAGAAGCAGAATTTGAAACAGAATTTGTTTTATTCCGATCAGGGCACAATAGTGAATTATGCAGATTAGAGTGGCAATAAAAACAATTTTTTGTGCTTGCACAGTTTTGAGAATTGTGATTAGCAGAAAGACATTTGGTACATCTTTTTGCATCCTTGACCCATTTTTCCCTTTGAGGAAGAGGCAGATTCAGGAAATTTGAGCATTTCCCAATAGAGTGGTCAAGCTTGCAAAACATGCAACATTTGTTTGATTGAGCAGAGTTGTGATTAGGCTTGTTCTGCCTTGACGCGGCAGAGCTGTTCCTACTCACACTTGAGGAACTCATGTTCGCACTGGTATTCGTATTACCTACATGCAAACTTTTGTAGGGATTTACCCTTTGAGAAGTTGACTTATTTTGAGAAGAATTTGACTGTTCTTCATTTGATTCAAAAGACAAAAGTTCTAGAGTACCTAGCTGGCGGCTAACAAACTTGATTAGATCATTGTAACTCGGAATACCATCCCTTTCAGCAATTTTTGATTCGAACAATTTTCGAGTTAAGGGATCCAAATTTTTGGATGCGATAGTGAGCAGTAAGAAATCTGACAGATCTTCAATTTCTGGAATAGATTTGAGAGTAGTGACATGATCGTGATGCACTTTGAGAAAATTACGTAACGAATCAGGAGTTGCTTTCTTGGAAGGTACATAAGCAAATAACATTTTAGTGATTGCAGCTGCAAGAGTACGGGGAGATTCGTATCTATGTTTTAGAGCTTTCATGGCCTCAGTGTAGCCACGGTCAGTTAGCGGAAAAGTATTTACAAGTGCCAAAGCTTCACCTTCAAGACATGACTGTAAATAAAAAAACTTTTCTGACTTTGAAAGCGATTCATGTTTTTCATAAATGGCTTCGAAAAGACGGATAAAACGAGGAAAATCAGTGACATCATTACTGAACGGTTTGATTTCAATGTTAGGTAGTCTTAGAGCAGAGACAGGTTTTGAGTGAGCAGGGAAAGCAGGAGGTTGTTGACTTGATGCTGCAGGTGTAGGGGGACGTTTAGACAAATCCAAAGCTTCAGAGTACAATACATCAATAGCTTCAACAATTTGGTCAAATGAATCAACAGATTTCGAAATGTCTAGATGTTCATTAGAATCTTTTATATGAGCATTCAGTAACCTGACATCTTTCTCAAGACCAGTAAGTTCATTTCTCAAAGCCAAGGCGGCATCAAACTTGTTTTTGAGAAGAGTAACCTTAGATTTTCCATAACTCCTTGCTGATTCTAGAAGTCTATTCAGACGGGCAAAAAGATCAGATAACTCAGCCTCTTTCACCTCTAATAGATCTTGAGGCGAGAGGTCAGCGGTTTCCATTGTAATAGGTATCTACAAATAATGTATAAAGAAAATATTGTAGTAGTAAAAGACAAGTCGGGACAGGAAAGTGCCTGCCGCCACTCGAAACAGCAGGAAAAAAAATAAAAAATAGTAAGGATGTAGTAAAACTGTAGTGGCTATGTAAATAATCAGTTAAGAGGGCAATTTGTACACAACACACTGCTTCAGAGATGTAGGTATAGGCAATCTGGGCCTCAGAAAATTAAATATAGAAGCTGAAAGCCAGGACTATAAACCAAAAAAATTAAAACGCTGATTAATTATCGAAGGACCATTTTATAGTGAGGAATCCACCAAATTAACCCCAAACTTACCCCTAGTCGGGGGAGGACGCAGAAGGGTGGGGCAGCTTGCTGGGGTGACGTCACCAAGGCTGGACCCGCACCTGAAGACAGTTCACTCACACCCGACACGGTCAAAGTCAATTTGGTGGTAGAAGGCAGAATATTTAACAGAATTAACAGAAAGCCGAATCACAATTGAATAGCAGAGCTGATAATTATTATTGAGATGTTTGACGGACAGAGGTCGAACGCAAACTGAGAACTGGCGTTTCAGCTTGCCCAATATTAGTCACACTTGACGTAGACAAGTTGTGACTACATTCTGCCTGCAGTCGTTTTGCCTTCAGAAGCGATAACCCGGAGAGTTAATTGTTTTTACAGTAGATCCGGTCAGACCAAAAGGTGTCTACTTCAGTCGATGTATGAATCTTGCCCTAAATAAATCGGGATAAGATTCACACTATTTTTTACCTACCTAAAAAATGTCTATTCAAAGTTTATAAAGACAACTAGACTCACTGACTGCTTGACTCGTTGTGCAAATTAGTGTAAGGTATAATAATTAACTGATTGATGAAGGAGAACTTACAAAAATAAATCCATCGAATTGAACTGAGGGCCACAACACATAAAACGAAAACGCATTGACTGGGACGGAGGACTATCTGCGCTGCGCGTCCGAAACTCACTGAAAGGAAATAGCGTTTGATGGCGCGCAGGCGCGCGACCCCGGGCCCACTCTAGGGTGGAGCAGGGGCGCCTAGTGCCGAGAACCCGGCATTTGTTCTATGTCAAAAGTCAAAATACTCTCGTGACGAACTTATAGACTATTTTTTAATTTAAATTAATTTAAAAACAGTCTATTCGTATAATTAAGTATCTTCTATATATCTTTTTGGGTGTCTATTCAATGCTATTCGATATTTCCGTACAGGATCGTTCGTGATTTGTTGTGCTAAAAAAAAAGAGGAGAAGAAAATAGGTTGAAAACCTTTGCAAGTTTGAGAAATACCACGAACAGTCTTTATTATGATCAATTAATTTTCTTCGATTTTCTTTCAATTTTCCTGAGCTCGGTTTGCTCATGCAGCCTGTGGAACTGTATGGGCAGAACCTGTGGGTACAGTTTGCATTGTCCCTATAGGACTTGGCGCCTGGATACAACTGGTACAATGGCTATGGGTAGGTACTTAATCTGGCGCTCACTGGCTCCCTAGTAGGTTTGTAGAAACTGAAAAAATCAGGTACGCCGATTTAACAATTCTGAACTGCAGATCCCCCTTTCACACCGCCCAAGAGGATTAAGACAATCACCTCATTTTTATCTCCTGCTTTACATTTTTCCATATAGCTATCCCCATTCTCTGCTGATCCCATCTGCTCTTTATAAAGGGTAATTAGTTCTTAACTGAGAAGATTTGGTAGGTAACTTACTGTAACAGCTTCTAAAATCTACCTTCACTCCTGATTTCGTGATTGCGCATACTAATTAAGTTTTGTGCACAAAATCACGTCCCTTCGTCACTACGTAGGTATATACCTACGTAGATATTTACATTATACGTGTTCGGTGGGAACTTTTCCATCTGACTTCTGCCTTGTGATATCTTTCTAGAATTTTACACTAATGTTCGAAGGCTACCATTATCGAAGGTTTAATATGGTGTCTGAAAAGAGGTGTAAGTAAATTTTGAGAGAACGGATGAAATGAGACGATTATGTGGTTCACCTGAGGGGTTTGAGGGCTGGGTGGGTAGCGCGGTTCATGCGGTAGCGGGAGACACCTCGAGGCATTATGCTTGTTCTGAATTCGCAAGCCCGCGGAGCCCCCACGAATCTTGGTGTAATTATTCAATATGTAAATCACTCCATAGAAATGGTATTGTACGCGAGAGTTCTCTCTGCCTCATATCCACAATTAGTACGCAGACCTCAGGGTACGAATCAGCTAGTTCGTTATTACTTATTACTGTATCTGCGTTTCCTTCTGGGGCTGAATTTCCCAGTATTCTCTAAATTACGATATACACCTAGACCTACACGATATTGAATCGGGCCCTGCTTTACTGTGTGACCCCTGCACGTAGGTATTTGGGTCAATTTTTCGATAAAAAAAGTAATATAATAAACTCTGACGTACTTATCAAAGTTATAAATAAACTACATAAGATAAACAACAAGGTCTATAATAACTGTTGTTTAGTTTTCAGACACCTTTTGTACTGGTTGAGGTTTAAAATTTATTTGCATAATATTCTGCATCCCTTATTTGGGTGACCCAAAAATGGCCTTCCAGCCCAAGGACCAAAGCGGTGTGGAAAATAGACTAGTAAAGTGTGCGAATAGAGATTTGACGGGTGGAGATTAGCTGTAGCCCATGATGAAGTGTTGTGATCCATATTTCCTAAGTCCCGCAGATCACGTGGATTACCTCGGCTACAAAGCTGATTGGAGGAGATGGGGTGAAGAGGGGAATAGTAAACAGGAGCCTGCCCTCCCTGCTCCCTCTGACACGGCTCTATTAGCCTGGTTCTGCCTGTACCTTTCTCCCCTGGGCTATAGGTACCTTATACACGGATGTCAGCCAGTAATGTACCTTAATAAAAAATCCAAGTGAAAAATTCATTAATTAATTAACTTATTTGGTGAAAAACTATCAGTACTTATGCAGTTATCTTTCCGGATCCCGGAAATGATTAAATATCTCTAAAAATCAATTTTCCATCAAGTTAACTCTCAATGAACATCTGTGGTATGTAACCAAAAACTGGTCTGAGACTATATCGAGCTAAGCAGAAAAACTGTCAGCTAAAAAAAAATTGTGCTCACGCTCACGTCTCTCCTTTCCCAGTGATCGATCACTGTCTGTCCCGAGTACACTGGACAGCTCTTGATTACGAAAAACTCCCCAATGACTCCCTTAAAAATCCATCCTTCAGCCTTGTTATACTTGAAAGATTCTCCTCAGCTTTGATTTATTCATTTCCAAGCAAATATTAATTAAACATTTATATCTATGATTCATTGCTGAGATGTAAAAGTTCTATAATGTATGTCGAGCCGGATCAAAAAGAAACTGAGCTTTTTGGAAATTGATTTACATATAGGTAGAACTCACCTGGACCAATTCCAGCTCTAGTTCCTCCAAGCTGGATTCATCAGCCAATGTGTCAGCTGGGCCTGTGACGTTGTCTGCTCCTGCCAGGCCAAAGGTCTGAAAACAAGAAGAAAAATTAATTGAATGGTCGAGAGGTAGGTAGCAAAAAACACGTCCCCGTTCCTACAGCGGCAGCGGCAGCTCCCCTATTGGCGCAGACCGAGGCGAAGACTCTCCACTCTAATTGGAAGAAAGTAAGCGGTGAAATGGAATAATGAGTGAAAAACCTGACGAAAATGGATTCTCGAACAAAGAAACAAGTTTGAACAACACTTCATCGACGCGCCGGAGTCGCCCAACCTCCGCAAGTCGGCACTGCACATTTCTTTCTCTCCTAATGATTTCTTCACTTCATTTCTTCGTAACTCGTTGGTGCTCAACTCTCAGAGAAGTGGGAAAGACTGGAGAGAAATTGGTGTCCTGCATCGGCCTGAGGCGGTCCCTGGCTATTACGAAAGATAACAGCAAAGCGAAAAATGTAAATCACATAGGATCGAAGGTGGAGCTGGCGGGTTGCCATGTGGGCTGCGGCACCCTTTCTCCCCTCCCCTCGTCCTATACCCGACACTTGAATCTTTTTTCTACGTCATCGCATTTTCCCGTTTCCTACTTCACCAATTAGCTCTTGATTGAGCTTGACGGGGTGGAAAGAGCGTGATAACATAATATTAGCTCATCGCACGAAACCTCGAAGTACTCCAAACCAGCCTCTCCCCACATTACAACCATACGTTACGAAATTATCACAGAAATAATTAGACAGTCAAAATGTCTACCCTTTTATTGTAGATGAGTATTATAACATGCACTAGAACTTAGTACACTCGCATAAAATTCAAAGTTGTCCAACACGTCGTTGGGTCACGTTTGCGAATAGAAAATGTCCAGGCAGAAACTCGACATCAGAGGAGTTGGATATAAATTGGGGCCCATAGCGGTTAGAGCACTTGCTTCACTCTAGTAGAATGCATATGAAAGTGTGAGCGACTGACTGAGCTTCGCCGATAAGTATAGTCATAAAAAGTTAAATGGAGAAAATGGAATTGGAGAGTAATGAAGGCGAGAGCGAGCATAATGTAGGGAAGTACCTTCGTGTCGTATATGACATGACGCCTTAGGAGGATTATGGCCGCAAATCCTCGCAAGTTTAAAAAAAATAAATAAACAGTTTGAAGATGGTCACAATTACCTTTCTCACATTTTTCGTGGCAGCAATTTAATGTGTTGCAATTTTGTTTTGTTGTAATCGGGAGATGAGGGGTAACGGGAAACCCAAAAATGTAATTGCAGCCGATGGCATTAGTCAGTAAATTTCATCCGAGACGAGACAGTCAAAACCCCCATTATGGGACATTCAAGAGCCAAAAGCGGTGCGGAAACTTTACAAGCAACTGTCTCATTTTCTGGTGAACCGAACGACAAAGCGAACAAAGCTTTGCAACTGAAGTTTGTTAAAAATTTAAATGGCAGATGTCGACAGGCTGTGGAAACCTGAGCCCGCCAGCCCGGCAGCTCGGCAGCCGGTCAGCTGCAGCGGCATGACAACGCTCATGTAAATTATAAACACCCAGCCCGACAGCAAAGCCCTCTTTGACGTCGCGGTTTGAAAAACTACAGGGCCCACCACCCGCTGCTCTCCGTAATTATACTTCCCATCATTACTTCCATCTCCCTCAAATCAACAAAACCTGTGAAATTGGCCCAAGGTAACGTAAAACGATACAAATAATTCTGTTTTGAACTGGCCAGCTGACGCTTTATGTTTCCGAAGATAGAGAGTGCTATGGTTATTCCGAGGGGTTAACCACTCGTTATGGGAATCTCGTCGGAAATCATTGGAAATCTTTATGAAATTTCAGGAAATCTTGGAATTTTTTGGAGTGGTTACCCTTTCGGGGTTCATCTTTTTATGAATATCGTTGGGAATCTTTGGAAATCTTTAAGCAATCTCAGGGAATCTCTGGAGTTACCCCCTCGGGTTATGAAGGAAACAGCTCGATATCAATTTTCTAGTTTTTCGGCCAGGATATGAGGTAAAAGTGACTGGCCTGATCAAGCTGGTAAATTTTAAGGCGCACGGTCTGTCACGACTATATCAAGAAGCTCACTTTTCGATGAAAAATTCATTTCTTCCTCTCTGTAACCGAGAAAATGGTTTTTGTTTTCTCACCTTAAGTTTTGCCTCAGCATTCAACGTTCATATTATGTCAACACTTTTCAAGAAGAACCTACTAATTTTCGCTTACCGGCCTATTTTTCATGCGCTTTATGTAGTTTCCTTGTGGATACACCGAATCTTGCGGTTTGCGGTGGTTAACGAAAAAGAGGGGAATGGAGATGTGGGACGGGGTGAGGGAGTGACTAGTCCGTGAATGCTATTTGCAATCCGACAATGTATAACGCTTTGCGACTTAGCGAGCCCTTTGCCTTCTGCCTTCTAACTTCCGTTCCCCTTTCCGACGGTTTTGTCATCCCTTCTTTAGTCCCCATCCATTACTTTAATTTCTGTAACACATTTCACCAGTATAGGGTAGACTTTCTTAGTTCCTATACTTCTGCTTAAAACTAAAATATTAGTTAGGTGTGTGGGCTCCTCAGAAAGTTTATAGGTATTATCTTTTACACAAAGGTATAAGTAAAAGGAAAAATCCGAAGAGTTGTTTATGGATTAACAGTAATCAGTGTTACAAACAGGGAGGTAAAGTTACTCGCGGCCGCGGCATCCTTAACCCACACGTGCCTCCTGGGTGGTGCGAAATGAGTAACAAAAGGGTTTATTCCGGATCTTTGGTCGCTGATTGCAAGTTGGGCTCCTGCCGCTAATATTGGGCTGAAAATAATCCACTCCGTCTTTGTCTCGTCGTTACCTATGAGTTAACAGATCCGGAATAGACCTGTAGCTTGTAGGGCGATCAGGTGGTTCCCTTATAGCCATCCTGACACGCCAGAGGGGCTCTGATAGGTTGCCACGGGGGAGACATAGATCCCGGGGGGTGGGAGCATGACAGGGCCAGGCAGGTGGGCAGCTTCCTCATAGCTGTACTACTCGCCGCGGGGGGTGCACATCAGGACCCGGCTTTTACCAATTGCATTTTGACATTTACAACACTTAGAACAACTCTTCTTTACCTGTCGCTTGTTATCATTGCTTGTAACGTTGCTCTGCGTATTGTAATGCTTGCTTTCTTGGTCTCTGCTGTTCTGCTTGCATTTTTTCAGGGAAAGAGGAATGGTAAGTATGATGACTAACCCCTTTACTACATTGCGATACACCTCACCCGACCCATACAAGGGAACCGGGCCAGATTCTGGTTTGGAAACACTGCACCAACATTCACGGCCCCTGTGCAAGATAAGTATTATCTCCACAATTGTTAGTCTCCCTAGAAGTAATAGGATCGCATATAGGATTGGTTTAGACATCAGGTAGCTCCAATCACAATTGAGATCGGTAGGTTGACTGCCGGACTGATTCAACCCGATAAGGGAGGCGAAGAAGGCTGGGTGGCAATAGGCGAGGCAATTTGCGGCAAAGGGGGACGGGTCGGGCAGACTGAATACTGGGGGCGCATCTACAGACGAGAGCAGGAACGTCTCATCCGTGAAGCGAAGGCATGGAACCTCGCATGGAAGGTTGGACGACCATGCTTGATATGGGAGGACAGCTTGGAACAGATACCCGCAATTTACCTTTCTCATGTCGTCACTGCGGACAGACAGTGGGTAATCGAAGACGTTCAGTGACATGGCGGGGTTCGTAAAGCTTGAACCGACAGTGTGGGGTCCATACCAATCTCCATCGCCGCCCAGCAAGGTGGTGGACCACATTGGAGTGGGTCAAAGAGCGGTGACGGAGTAGTTCGGAATAACCAGACCTAGTGGCCAATGACGCTGCGGCCGTACAAAAGGGCCATCGGAATTTTTGGACTCAAACACGCCGCGATAACAAAAGGGAAAGGGTCGACTCTAAGACTAGAAGGAAGAGAGATACTATGACCAATCTAGGAGCAATCCCGGGGCAGGCTGGTCCGATTCAGCGTCTCCCCGCTGTTGGTTGGGAGAGTCGTCACAAAAATAATTCATTTGCTCCGTCTGCGTTACTGGGACATATTCGCAGACGGGAACTAGGCCATATTCTTCGGGTGGTAGAAGCATTGGCACCTCACAGGAAGGGCGCTCGTGCTTCACATGGGAGGACGGCATGGAACAAGTCTTTAGCCGTTAAACTTCCACCAGGAACACTGGGAACAGGCGGTGGACAATCGCAGACCTTTCAATGACATGACGACATCCCTATACGACCAGGCTGAAAGCGAAGGAACCATGCCAACCTCCCTGTCCAGTGACGGCAGTAGCGTCCCATAGGCAAAGGTGCAGATAGGCATTTAGGACGGGTGTGGGACAGAATCAGCCAGCGGAAGTAAGCCGCAAACATGACAAAGGGCAGGGCAGATTAGCGAAGGGTTAGGTTTAATATTTCAGGGTCATCACCAAAGCTATTCAATCTATATTTCCAATCTATCTCTTCCTCTTCTCTTTATCGTTATTCTCTTCCGCCATAGTCGTGACCAACAGGACTGGCACTGTTATTGTTACTGAACGGAGAGGAGGCCCTCGGGCCTTACTCCGGATGCTGGATGCTGGATGCTGGATGCTGGAACAGTAATCAGTGTTACAAACAGAGCGACTCAACGAAGAGCCGCAGGAGTGTAACATATAAAGGTGACAGTCGAATTCCAGTAAAGCTGAAGCACTGGGTAACTGAAGGAATACGATGGTATAAATGCGGTAAGATGGGAAGGAGACTCCGGACTTGCTCCAAAAGGAGTTGAATCTGTGCGGGGTGGGGTAAGGGGAGGTATTAGGGGGTTGGGGGTTAGGGGGAGCTGGGCCCAAGAGACGTCAGCAGTTTGTAATTTGGAAAGCTCAGACCCCCAGGCACCTCCTCAGTGGAACTTGCGACCCTCCTGAGATTACATTAGAACGTTACATGATTAACCACCTTTAATTTTTAATGGTACTTTTTTACAAATTTACTTTGCGGCATATGGGGTTTAAAGAAGTTTGTTCAGCAGTGTCCATGTATTTTAAATCTCATAAAGAGAAAAACAATTATTTCAGGGCTTTCAGGCGCAAAGTTAACCGTTTTTAGCAGTCAGTGTTCCGCTATGTAGGTAATGGTATGCGGTTGCGGTAACCTAGATTTAAATGAACACAAAATTGTACCGAGTCGAACAAATCTCCCAAGCAAGATAAGAGTTAAAGAAAATATCACTTTTTTTTTTACTTCGGAACTGCCTGAGAAAATAAAACAACTGACCTGCATACTTAAACTACTTTAGGAAATCCTATACCTTGGTACATTTTCCACGGCTAATTTTCCGCTGTCGTAGTTAAAGAACCGCGCCATAGATTTACTGCTGAAGTTTTCATATCGGTGAAATGTGGAATTTTCACGTCGGATGTGTATCCTGAGTTAAAGAGTGACCTCAGTGGAATTTCTATTAAAATTTTAAAACAGTGCGCTGCGTTTTTTTTACGATCAATTTTTCAGTTTTCCTTATTTTTAAAAGCAAATTTGAAGCCAGTTTTCGAAAATTTCTGGGTGGTACTCTTTATTCTCCTGCCTTTCCTCTCCCTGCTGAGCTACACATCACACATTTTAACATGCATTTCGGAAAAAACATATTTTTTTTTCGGATCAGGGACCTCGATAAAGATTTTCTCCACGAACACAATACCCTCCTATCTATACTTACTTACTTCTTATACCTATACCCTATACCTACTATAATAGGTACTTAGGTATGCGTGAAAGTATAAAAGCTACAAATTTCAACCTTTGTACAAAATATTACATTGGACAGGAATAATATTAACTTATTAGGGAGCTAGACAGGCTAGAAGTTGGAGTATAAGTACTTATTGTGAGTTGTCTTTCCTAAGCACCAATAAAGCACTAATACAGAAGTGGCGGTAGCCGGCAGCGGTGTAGCTTTCCTGTTTAAAATAGTAGTTACACCAAATGAAAAGATAGTCATGAGATAACATCATAAATTTCATGGCGTGTCTACAATCAATACGTAAAGAGATTTATAATGAGCTGGCCGGTGGAACATCATTATGAATCGTGAATAAATCAGTAGAACACCTCCCGATCCCAATCCTTCTGGTCCTCCCGCTCTCCTTTCTCCCCTCCTTCCTACAACCATCCATTACGCATCGCCCATAGGTTCTGCTTAATTTATAAACATGCCTGACTCAGGTCACACCAAATTAAGAGAGGGTAACAACAGATTTGTGAACTCAGACTCAAATCTGCTGTAGCCCGTTTGCTAAACATTTTTTAGGACACAAGCAGATATCAACAGAGAGATGAATGCATTATACTACCTAATAGGTTCCTCAAAATTTGTAATACGTTTGAGGTTTAATCCGATTCTCAAAGTACCAGGTTTATACTGAGTAAAGCGACAAAACCACCACACCATCACTGTCCTCTCGAATGTGACAAAAACTGTATTGCGCACTAACCAGGCGAAAGAGCATCTGACTGACGCGACGCCAAAACTTTCAAAATTTACAGGTACATGACAGCGGGTACTTTTACTGTCCTGGAAAAGGCGCTGTCAGTCTTTAAACGACATTCCGTCTCCTATGAATGCCTGGAGAGAAAAAGAACGGAAGCTCAGAGAGAGAAAGGCAAGGAATTGAATCCTGGGGCGCTCAGCGCTGTCATTACAGGATTTGTCAGCCACAGTTACATAATCCACAGTCACCCTGCTCAATGCCGTTTGCTTCGCTTGGTATTAATGTCAATTCAACAGGCTCTTAAGGGGGTTGGAAAGCAACTCTTTTGCTGTTCCTCTCATCACTACCAAAAAAAAGTAAATAATTACTGTTCAGTTGTCCTTCAGAGGTCTAACTCAGGTTAACTTACTGGAAGTCACAAGTAGTAGGAGGTAACTTCCAGCAGCCCCTATAGTATCTTTTCTCAGTTGTTCAACGCTTCTTATAAATTACTTTCAACTTTCAAACTTCAGATGGGTTCAAATTGTAACGTATCTTATCGGAATTTCTATTTTTAATACCTACTCTGGTTTCAGAGTATAGACAAAAATGGCAATGGCTTAGAAACAACTGCATGTGATGTCATGCCCGTATAACCACAGAAGGTTCTAGGACGGTTCATGAACAGTCCAAGCTTCCAAGGAGCGTTTCCTTTCAAATAGCGTACCCAATTGTTACTGATGGACGGTACAAGGACCGTCCTCCAAGAGTCCCAGAGTAAGTTACAACTAAGGCTGATATTAACAGTTCTTGGAAGGTACTAGAACCGTACGCTGACCATGCGCGGGAAACTTCCACTATCAGTACATTTCAAGTTCTTTTAATGTATTTGAACCTTCCACAAAGCGTCCGGGAAGTTTCACGGGGAACAGTAGAAGGAACGTCCTAGGACGGTACAGGAATGGTCTTGCTCACAGTTACCTACCGCGCATGCGCGCCGCCATTTTAATTCAGTGTTTATTTCGACGTTCGGCGTTGGTGCTTTACTAGCCTCGTTTCAGCGATATTATCAGGTAAATGTTTCTTTTATTCAACTTCACTTATGTTAGTCTTTCTCTGATTCGACTTAGTTAAGTTAGTCTCAAACCTCAAGCAGTAAAAATTGGCGTGGCTCGTTAGGTTTTCCAAAACGATTTTTCACGGTCTGATTTCAGTTCGAGAAATGAGTTCACATTGCCTTCATTAAACTATACGGAGCTGGAATACCATAAACCATATTAGATTAAGAAATAATTAATGCATAAATAGGTACTTAGGGTGAGTACCACCATACTTGTTAACGTTAAACTAGTTAAATTTCATTTATTGCACGGTAAACACCGAATTTAGCTAGAATTTGACCGTTAACCGCGAGTATGACGCACCCGCCTTTAGTACCTATATACGTTCTTGAGGCTTTTCTTATACCTACACTAATCCTAAATCCAATACCTAGGATATCTGCTGATAATTTTGTAAAGAACTTATCTTTTAAATATGTAAACCGGTTTTATGAAAATTCGTAGTTATAATAATTGTAATTTTGCCTTTTTTAGTGGAATTGGAACGTTCGTCATCGCATTAGTGACAGCAGTCTCGTTTCTTGGGAACCACAATGACAAAGATGTCATAACGGGACCATCACTCTTTCGAATGCAGATAGCCACTGCTGACCACTGCTGCGCTCCACACTGTTCACCCTCAGCTGAGAGTGTAGGCCTCACTCTTCACCGTCTCCATCAGCCTCACATGGCTTTTACAAAGGTTTATTTTTGCATATCTAAATAACTTATTGGTCTGGACAAGCCCCCCTTTCATCCCTTCTACTTCAGTGCCTCCATGTGGAACTAAAAAGACAATTCTTCAATTCTTCAACTTGTGAGATTTAATAAAATTATCGTAATAATAATTATTTTTATGCTCCAAATAATTTATTTTTTTCTCATTTCATTTCACCTTATACCTACGCTGGTGGTAATAGAACGTTCAAGCTGGATTTAACTATAGGTAAGTAATTTCGGAATGGAATTTACCCGAATTTTTTTGTAAGTTAAAGAAGGGCGCCATGCGTTGCTAGGTAAATAAAGTCGGAATTTTATTTCCCTACCAACGCATGACAACCTTGTTTAACTTACAGAAAAAAATTCGGGTAAAATCCATTCCGAAATTCACTAAATCCAGCCCTAATGTACTGTCGTGGGAAGCTTCCAAAAACAGTCCATGAACATGAAAGGTACATGGGAAGCTTTATGGACGCGTTTACTACAGACATTGGACGGTACTATGATGGTATTTGTAAGGTCCTAGGAAGTTTCCAAGCAGCGTCTATAAACGGTTCCTTTTCTATGTAGGGAAGCTTCTAATACCCTCCAAACCCAGTTCTTGAACAGTCCATGGAAGGTACACGGGAAGCTTTATGGACGCGATTTGTAAACAGACATTTAACGGTACTAGGATGGTATTTGTAACGTCCAAGGAAGCTTCCAAATAGCGTACTTGGATTTTCCGTGGTTATACGGGTGATTGCCGTGCCCCTGCAGTCCCTGCATGCTCCCTCCCCCTTAAAAATCTCCCTCCTCATTAACCTGCCTGCCGTCCTCCTCAATTGTCTCTTTTTACAATATTTATGGTATCTGATTCATTCAAAAGACACGTAACCTACCGTAGTCTATACTAGGGTGCAAGGAATAAGGAAACGCCTCAGGCGACGACCCAGCAAGTGGCAGGGTGACCAAAACAACTCCACCCCTGTGTAGGCTTGTGACGTCACCACCGGTTATTCCTATTACATTGCGGTCCACTTTGGTCACCCTGTCACTTGCTGGGTCGTCGCCTGAGGCGTTTCCTTATCCCTTGCACCCTAGTATAGCTAGCGCATGCCACAGCTCCCTATATACACTGCTTTACATTAGCATGGTGCTGCGTCTTGTGGCAGTAGTTACGAGTACCTGATGCAAAATAATCTTCGCATTTTTTCATCGTATCTTGCATTTTATTTTCATCAAAATCCGTTCCGACGGCGGAAGGCTTGAATGGTTGGTATTTGGCCCACCTAATGCTCAATAGCATTATACAATACATACCTTATACGAATAAATACAGAGAACTGGACGAGGTGTGTAGTGTGTAGCATATCACACTGTCGTAATTAATTTATTCCACACCGACAATAACTCTAGTAATTGGATTGGAATACAATGAAATCAAGTGCTGACTATATGGTGCCTATACAAACTCCACCACAACTCTCCTTATATATCTATACCCGCACTTAACTCAATTTAGTGGTTGGTATTCAAAACAGTACAAAGTATATAGCAATAAATTTCAGGAAATCAATATTACGTTGTAATATTATATACGTATATTTTGGAGGAATAAATGTTTTGATGTATACTACCTTATATTATTTTGCCATTTTTTTACATTTTGACAAAATCTTCACAAGCACGTTACCGTTACTCGACAACTATACATAATGCAGCATTGCACCACACACACACACGTAGGTATAGGTACGACATGTCTGAGATTCTGGGTCTCTGAAATAAGAAATGAGCCAAACTTTAACAATATGCGTGAGCGTGATAATAAGTAAGGGAGGAGGAGTACCATAGGTAAGTAATATGAATCATACCCTACTGCTGAGTACCTACCTACCTATTCCATATTTTATTATTATGTACTTATGCTTTGAAACAGTCCTGACCTATTTTCATTTCTAGGGTAAGTATTTGCATGAGACTATGTGACGCAGTGCGTCTTGTTCGTTTATCATGTTGCTACATATATACCTACATCTAAGTAATAAATATAAACTTCTCTTTGTTCTCTGTACACTGCGTGGATTCCCCCTAAATTTTTAATGAGAATTGTAGAGCTGTTTTTGTCGTTATGATCCCTTGGGGTTAATGGAGTTGGAAACTAAAGTAATGGGACTTAGCAGGTACCTATATGATCTCGTAATAAGAGAAAGATTAGGTATCTATAAGTACATAATATGGAGAAATAGTGGAGGGACAAAAATCTCCTAAAATGATCTATAAAGAATGCATAGGAATGTTATGGGTAGTCATATTACAAACAAGAAGGATCTTGAAGTTGGCTAGAGGTCACGCGTTTGAGTAAAGCTCAATTTAGCGTGAAATCCAGTTGGGGTCGGGGCTGGAAATCGACAGGGGATCGGGTCGGAGAGACGTAGGGGGAGGGGGCGATTATTTGTGTTATGACTGACTGTCTGGAAAGCAGGAATCAATGCTTAAACTGCTTATACCAACAACGATCTACCCAAACCGACTGGAAACTATTAGCCTCAGTTTAGCCAGTTTAATTTTAACTGGGAATGGTGGGACGCACCCTTAGTTCTTCATTTTTTAGTTGGATTCAACCGAATAGTCCTTTCGGTACCTGCCTATATATATAGGTATAAATTGGTAGGATGATTTGAAACCTTAACAAAAGCGTTAATCTAGTTACGATTACACCGAAAATCATGTAGGTTGGTAGGTATATAGTGACAACTATTTCGGTGGCCGAACAAGAACAATGAAGTGCTCATGCTTCAGGTACGTTTCTCATTGTTTGCACACAATACACCTCACCAATCTCTATACGGAGAGCCCGCATTTCAACTATTCAACCTTTATTTGAGTCGAGAGGGTTGAGGATTTTGCAAGGTCAAATTATAATAAGAGATTAGAGACTCATCTGAGTAAGTAGGTATTCCGCAAGAGTCAGACATAAAAAAGGTCTAAAAAAAAACATACCTGCATTGAAATATCATCTTTCAGTATGAGTTGAGAATTTCCCATTTTCTCTCTCAATTACCCAACTACTTACCAGTCTTACCACCAACTACTTGGAACTTAAAAATAAGCTAATACGATCGGGGTCAACTTGGGATCTTTTTAACTGTGTCCTAAAGGACTTTGGACTGTACTACTTACGTCTCTCGGCTATGCCGAATGATTTTTTTTTTTTTTTTCATTTCTGAAAACGTGTTCCAGTATATATGACGCCCCCAAAACTACGGCGCCAGTGTTACACCATTTTAATTTCAACCTTGCAGAAACCAAATAAACAAATGGTTCTTTGGCAATGTAACTTTATTACCCAACGAAAGCAGAGCAGAGTGCCTAATTCAAAATGAGACATCCCAAAGAAGAAGAGGGGAATGAATCATCTAGCAAGAGTCAAGTCTCAAAGACTCACTTGTGAGCTTTGTATACACAGACTTTCCGCCGTACGTCGTCTATTGAAAATTACTTATTCATGGGTTGAAACATCGTTCCAAGCTTAAAGCGAAATGACTTAAGTTTTCGCAGTTAGCTAATAACGATGTGCAAAATGAAGTCATTCATTTCCCAAATCCAAATCCTAAGCTCAGTGAATTGACATTACATTCAGTTAATTTGGGGCCAGGGTGTGATTTCTGTGAAACCAAACCACAAGGGTAATTTCAACTCTCTTCATGCTCTGAATCCGCTCATATAGTGTAGGTAGCTTTTCTCTAAATTTCGTGTGCCCGTGAGGCCCATAAGCTTACCAGACGATGGGTAAAACTGGCATGCTATGTTATGGAATAGGTAGCTAATGGGGAAGGGAAATTCAGATGCTTTGATTCTCTGATTCGAGCCGTCATCATGCCATGAAAAATGTCGGTACGAAAAAAATTTGCCATGCCTTTTAAGAGAAAAATGGTGATTTTCTCCCATGTGTTAAATTTCCGAGAAAGTCGGCGGTTTTTTCAACCGAGTATTACCCTAAGTAATCACTAAGTATACAGGCACATTGTATAGGTACCGACTCCAAATTATTGTACCTAACCGACTGACACTCATAATATGTATTTATGCGCTATTTTTTAGACTCACCGCAGATGTTATTTTATAACTTTTTTAAAATATTTAAAACAAAAAAGAACCATACAATTCCTATGCACATTATACCAAATGCACCGACGCGCGACGCCACTAGCAAAAAGCGTAGCTAAGGTAAAAGTTCCTTCAGGATCCATGATGAAAAGTAAAATATTATTCAAGGAAAAGGGAACGATATAAACCCTTACCACCCAGTACAGCGATATATCGCCGATTCAATCGATTTAAAAATGGATCTGAAAGAAAGTAAAGTAGATAATAACTCATAGCTTGCGATAGTGGAGACGCTTCAATAAATTTGGAAATGTCTTATTAAAGATTAACAGCGCGTTACTTGGGCGTACTTAAACTGGTAAATTCACTCAGGTGTGAGTCGTAACTCTCCTTCAACTTTCCCTCAGAGAATTGCTAAGAAATGCATAAGAACCAAGATTCGAAATAGGGAGAAATGTAAACCTGGTGCTGTGGCACAAGCGGCCTGAGGTCATGCAGTAGGTACTCCCTCACTACTTCCGCCTTGTACTGTACGTCATCTCGGCTACTAGTCCCAGTTGTAGTCTGTTCGGAATTAAACAATTTGGAAAGTGCTAACGTTAGCATTTCTTTGCAGCTTTCCACGTATGTAACATGCCTAGGTTAGGTACAGTATCTATTACGTCCGTTTTTTTTTTAAATATTCGCTGTAGCAAATTTTTTTCACTTTTTGGCTAGCTTTGCCCTAATCCACACTACCAACAAACTAGTCGGTAATTGCTCGATCCAAATGCAGGACACCTTCTTAAGAATCTGGTACCTACATGGAGTGGTATACCTATACAATCTACAAAGGCCTAGGTAAAAAGCGTCAAATAGTCCTAGTTAATTTGAAAGATGACCAGATGAGAGTAGAATTGGAAGGTTGAGGGGTAAAAAATGAGTGTGGGGTAGAATGTAGATGGTATCATGTTCGAAGCGAGGGCAATCAGGGCGGCCCGTCGGGTGGTCCCAGGCACCTCGGACACCGACAACACCTCATCACTTCTTCACGTTCACGGTCACATGTACCTGTACAGTGTGAGTTTGGATATTTAAGCGCCAAACACTTATAACACCGTATGTTTATTTGAAAGTTTGTACTACGTAAACTGATAAAGCTTCTATATACCTACTTGATTAAGCACGCATAAAGTTTTTTTTTAGCTGATTTCTGCCATTTCTGCGAATGGGTCAGCTGACAGTTGACATTTGAATATCTGATTGCTAATTGTGTCAATATTCAGCGCCGAGAGGACTGTAACAAGTTAACCAACTTAGCTTAGCAATCAGCGGTTGCACAAGCGCTCAGCGAATCCTGCCTTGCCAGGTCACAGTTGCTCTACCTGCTTACTCAAATCTGTCGGCTAATCTCGTACTGTAATGTTATTTACTGTATACATGTTGTTGATATTCCCAATAAGTCTGGAACAAACAGTATCTATACCTACCAGAACACCCGCAAACCCAGAGTAGAATCTTTTAAGTTACTATAGATTCGAAGAAACATAGTTTTTCGTTTGATGGTCCCCAAAATCAATACCAGTAAAAAAATTATATAAGAACCTAGGTACTTGTTAATCTATACCTTTAGGTAACCTACACATGGATGCACTCTTATAATATTGATTAGGGAAGACGCCTACAGGTGGGCCCAAAACAGTTGTGTAAATTAAGGGCAAGACAGCCTTTCAGGCACGTTTGGAAACAATACTCGTAAAGTCTTGGTAATGGCCTTAAACTGACAGATTATGCAATGCATTACACTAATAAAGTTATTTTACAAATTGGTCCGTTGATTGCTTATACGCCTCACGCCCAGGCTGGACTATTTCCTTCCTTGCGATGCTTGCGACTTAAATTACCATAATCCTATGCGACGTTGGAAGACGCCAAATTGGTAGGGCACCTACCTTATACGACCAATACAGAGATGGTTGGCTAATAGGTAGCTGCTTTAGGTTATCAGAATGATAGAATACCTATAGGTATGGGTGTTAAATTGTGTTGTAATTGTGAAATCGACGGGACGGAAGCGGAACATTATGGATTCCAATTCTAACCGCCTCGAAAAATTATTGGAGTTTTGAAAAAACAAACTGTTATAGTGTAGCTGTATATACCTAGGTAGCTATAGCTGAAATACAGTGTAATAGTTTAATATGTTAGGTAGGTCCTGTAAGTAAGCACTTTCGAATATTTCTTCATATTCATATCTATAGTGCATTATACCTGTCTGCTGTAGGTAGTTTTTTTTACTACTAGGGTAGGAAACTGTCCTTAAGCGGCGTACACCAACATTTTCTAAAAATTTGATCTGTACTTGATCAGCTCTGTTTCTAATAAGTAAAAATTAAGAATAAATAAGATCTCGTCGTCAGTCCTCAGAATAAATTCAACGAATTTATGTGGCATAAGCGGCATAGTCTGCATATTTTTTCATATATTCAATTTGCAAATCAAAATGGCTAAAATAAAGGCTATAGAGGGAAATGGAAATGGATGAACTATATTTTGGCGTTTACATGGAGGCTTGTATTGTATATGCATCAGCGACCCTGAGAAGACAGCAGATGGCTATGCATCATTTTACGTAGCAGTATGCATCATGCATGATGCATCAGTGCATTACAAGTGGAAATGATGCGAAATATTTTGAAACACCGCACAAACCCTCCGATCCATGTTTATACATAGATATTTTCCGGAATGTAAAATAGGGATTTGGGTTCGTTAGAAAATTTTAGCTTACTTTCAACTTGGCTTTTTGTCAAAATTCCACGAATACTCACTGCTTTTTGTCAGTGAAAGGGAAATGCGAATTAAGGTTGCGAAAGGAAACCTCCACACAAGTCGTCACCGACACTGTGGTGTAACCGAGGGGGTAACCACTTGAGATTCCCTGAGATTCCATAAAGATTTCCAAAGATTCCCAACGATATTTATAGAAAGATGAACCCCGAAGAGGTAACCACTCCAAAAAAATTCAAGATTCCTTGAGATTTCATAAAGATTTCCAATGATACCCAACGAGATTTCCAGCGAGTGGTTAACCCCTCGGGTGTAACACAGATTTCACTACGCCTGCAAAAACGCTGATTATGTAACTTGAAAGTTTGTGCATGGTGCTTCTAAGTATACCTATAATTTCACTGCGCCAGAAAAAAATGTAATAAACTTTAGGTACCAAGGCTTCGCAGACCACCATATCGCATATCGGTCGTTTCAGACCCCAGGTTGGGAACTACTGCCTTAGAACTGCAAGTAAGTGACATCTAAAGAGGAAAAATCCAAGGGAGACTCATAGCTACTGCAGCTGAAACTATTAGGGCGATCACTCATATCGTCCAAACAAAGTCAAAGTTAAAAATATAATATTAATGCACTGACAGTCTAAAATAAATGCATCACGAAATTCCATTTTAAAATATGGGGGTAGTTTACTGTTAACAGTGTAAAACAAATGAATAAATAAATAAAATTTGTCGCAGTGTCAGCTGCACTGAATCACTTGTCAACGCGAGGAGCCCCGTTGCGAAAACTTTTTGCAGAAAGATTGATTTTATCAGGAGAAATAAAAGACTTGTAAGAGGAAAGAACAGGAAAAGTTTTTAAAGTAATAAATTCGATTTTTTGAGCGATTTAAAGGCAATGAATGTGCTCCTTGCTGCCGCCGGCAATGACATTTTGTCACCTACTTTCCTACATCTCTTTCTTTGTACTTAGTCCTTAAGTCCTTATAACAGGAATGAAATACATTCAGATACACATACCATTATACTCTTCACCACTCTATCGAAAGAACTTCGATGGAGGTTGAAGTAAGTACCTTTTAAATGGGCACACAACTCTACTCGACTCTATACCTTATCTACATCACCTACCTACCATGGAATAAATAAAATATTGTATTGTATTGTATTGGTAGGTATTTCAACGATCAAAATTTGCAAGCTGTCAAATCAGCACCTGTGGCAAATTTGCCAAATGCATTATTGTTTGTGTTTATGCAAATCTTGTACACATTATTATTCGTGCCTTCTATGGGGGAGGGACCCCGGGCACCGGTCGCGCGGCTCTACATTTTCGCTATTCATAGAAAGTCAGCTGCATAGGTAATCTCCCCACCCACACGGAAGAGATGGGGGGTCCGGGGGTAAATTTCAATCTTTGATACAGCATCGTTTTGGATTTCACCGTTATGTAGGTATACCTATACCCAGGCGCATTTTTTTTCAGGGGGGGGGGGCAAGGTTCAAGCAAGCCAATAGTCGGTAGGGTAAGGGGTAAAGAACGTCAACTTAGGTACCTACCTAGATAAAAATGTACAATATTTATGGACGTCAATATCTTACCTGGCGAAAACTCCTCTTTTAAAAAGAAGTACATTTTTTAAAACAAGTCATTCTCTTGGAGTTTTTGCCAATAAATTGATTACACAGTTTTTTCAAATTCACTTCATCCAAGGAGACAGATGTCAGGAGCGGCAGCGCCCCCCTAAAATATTTCAGGGGGCGCGTGCCCCCTTCCCCCCCCCCCCCCCCCCAGATTACGTCCATGCCTATACCTTAAATGGTGGTATTAGGTTTCACTCAAAATAAGCGGAATTTAGAAAGATTTACGGGAAAGGTTTGTCGACAGTTCTTCCAGAAAGCGTCCAAAAAAGTTGCCAACAGTGCGAGGATTCCAGCGTTTTTGCTGATACTCATTTGTTTATTGGAAAAATAATTTAGCTAAATCGAAAGTGTTGGATGGGGAGTCTTAGTGTGATGCATTTGTAATCATTCATTCTGCTGGCATTGCTTATTCGGAACCGCAATTACCAACCACTTTCTTCGAATCATCAATCCTCACCCATCAAACCTTCAAAAACAATTGCCCGTTTTATTATAACTCTACGATGGAAACTTTCCAAAAACTTTAAACCCATCCTGACCCCACTTCATCATAAGGATAATAAAAGATTTCAAAATTTTAGAGATGAAAATGATCTGGGATGGAGCTTGGGAATCTATTCGTACGTACGTTGCCATTATTTGGTACCATCGCTGCACCTTTCCTGAATGCTATAGGTAAGCTATGTACGGCATTTAATATGAATCGCGGTATGTATGATTAAAATTCGTAGCCTTTGCAGCGAAAAGTATGAAAGTGACAACTCTGGTGGTGACAATTTATTACAGCTCGTATTTAAATGAAATTCAATTGAAGAACTAACAATACAATAATACAAAAGTTAATAATCGTTCGAGGGGGTCCTCAATCCCCGTGAGAGTCCGTAAGGATAAAAAGAGTCCTATTCTGGCTCCAAGTCGAAAGTTAATAAGCAACAGAAACAAATGACAGGGGAAGAGGGGGAGGGGGAGAGGACAAGAGGGGATGATGGCCTAACAATGGCCCATCAACCCTACACGCACACACCTACACAAAATAATTAATCACTGTTCAACCCTATGCCGACTCCAATTTTGAAATATGACACTACATAAAGTTCAAAGGAAAATGACGATCGATTTCAACAGCGAAGAAAAGCTGGTGTGCAAATTTTGAAACAAGAAGTAAACGGTAACCTTTATAAAACTGTATAACCTTGTGTACCTAAATGTAGTTATAGGTACTGTGGTGACATTAGTATATATTCAGGGGAGTAAAAAAACAATTTTTACTTGTGAACGGAGCAGGATGGTGTAAAACCCAAAGGTGGGAAAATCGTTTTGTACTGTATTGTAATGTATTGTTTTGGTGCAAAATTTCAGAGTCGTGGTTTTATGTTTCCCATGATCCTGGATGTCCCCTGGGTTGAAAAAATGGTTTCTGTAAAATTTCCGTTCGTAATTCCGCCTCTTAGCGCCTACTTCAATGCTCACCAACTCACCCAAGAGACTGGACACTTTCCAATAATGGAGTGGTGCCTTAAAATCTGAAATTATGTGACTCACCCAATTTTCAATCAAAAATTGTTATTAGTGCATACCGCAGGTTTAAATAAATTACGAGGGGTTAACCACTCGTTGGGAATCTCGTTGGGAATCATTGGAAATCTTTATGAAATCTCAGGGAATCTTGGAATTTTTTGGAGTGGTTACCTAATACCCCTTCGGGGTTCATCTTTCTATGAATATCGTTGGGAATATTTGGAAATCTTTATGGAATCTCTGTGGAATCTCAAGGAATCTCTGGAGTGGTTACCCCCTCGATAAATTGTGAACTCCTTACAAGTCGTAAACAAATTCCGCTGGCCTTCCGGTCATGACAAGTGCCAAGTGCGCGGAAGTAATTATCACCCTTATACCTATAGATAACAGACGAGGAACTTCGCTGATGACGAAAATGACAAAGTTACAAAACCCAACATAAGAGATGTGGAATGGCAGATGGCTATAGTAAATAAACTACGCAGCCATCAATGACATGAGTCTAGGAAAAACAAAATGAAGAGCGAAAGAAGGATTAGGATGGAAAATCGGTGTCACACATGGAGAAATATTATTACAACCCACTATTCTTTTTGGGTGGAAATCATTTTTGTTTTTGCAAAATCACGATTTGTTGCACTTGCTGGGAATTCAATCATTTACTCAAAGACTTCCCGCAGTTTCTCTTCGTTTTCTCCCTCCGAGCTTTCAGCAAACACCTTCTTTCCCTCCTATTTGTTCATCTTACCCTTCCCCATCTTATAAAATAGAAATTTGTGTCTGGATTTGACACACTGGTATATAGTGTTTACCTATAGAGAAGTTCATAATTTTATTTCCTCGGGAAAATTTCCTCAGGTACCTATAGGTAATAGGTATATCATAATTTCTCTTTTGATAAAAATTCAAAATGAAAGTGGTCTCGTTCGATGGTGGTCAACAATCTTCAAGTCACTTGCTCTTATTGGTCACGTTAAAATTCACTACATCCTGTCCTCCTTGATAGTCAAACAGTGTAGCGCCAGTGAAGATTCCCATCCAATAAGTAAGTCTAATATTTACTACGAGAGTACAATATAAGCTGTGAAGCACACAGTACTTCCAGCCTCAGCCACACCCGACGAAAGAGGAGGTATGAAAGGGAAACACATTAGGTCACAATTTAGGTACAGCCGAGTTCTGGATCGCATGTAAAATTTTGAAGGAAAGAGAAATGTTTTCAACAATATCGGCAAAATCAAGATGTCGGGGATTTCATTAATCAATTGAAGGATGGGAATAAAACGCGAGCTCAAGTCCGTAACGCAGGGCAGAAGGCATAAAGCTGGTGAGTGGGGATGGCGACGCGGCCGCCACGGAGGCGCCATTCTTTGTGGGCCAGGGATCGATACGTCCTCTTCAGCACCGCACCGTGCATGCTGCATGCTCGATATTGTCCTCTTCAGCACCGCACCGTGCATGCTGCATGCTCGATATTGTCCTCTTCAGCACCGCACCGTGCATGCTGCATGCTCGATACGTCCTCTTCGGCACCGCACCGTGCATGCTGCATGCTCGATACGTCCTCTTCGGCACCGCACCGTGCATGCTGCATGCTCGATACGTCCTCTTCAGCACCGCACCGTGCATGCTGCATGCTCGATATTGTCCTCTTCAGCACCGCACCGTGCATGCTGCATGCTCGATACGTCCTCTTCAGCACCGCACCGTGCATGCTGCATGCTCGATACGTCCTCTTCAGCACCGCACCGTGCATGCTGCATGCTCGATATTGTCCTCTTCAGCACCGCACCGTGCATGCTGCATGCTCGATACGTCCTCTTCAGCACCGCACCGTGCATGCTGCATGCTCGATATTGTCCTCTTCAGCACCGCACCGTGCATGCTGCATGCTCGATACGTCCTCTTCAGCACCGCACCGTGCATGCTGCATGCTCGATACGTCCTCTTCAGCACCGCACCGTGCATGCTGCATGCTCGATACGTCCTCTTCGGCACCGCACCGTGCATGCTGCATGCTCGATACGTCCTCTTCAGCACCGCACCGTGCATGCTGCATGCTCGATACGTCCTCTTCGGCACCGCACCGTGCATGCTGTATGCTCGATACGTCCTCTTCAGCACCGCACCGTGCATGCTGCATGTACGAGCCTTTCGTCGTTGACCATTTGAGCAAGAGGAAGAGAAAGAAACTCATATATACTCGTAGACTTTTCACAACTAAGTCAGAAGCTTCTTGCGTGAGGGACCAGTCACATTGGAAGCACTGCTGAGCTGAGCTGTTGGTAGATTTGGCCGGGTCCGACTTACCTGCGACACTGTGGTCTGATGAATCTAACCGAACCTAGCTTGGCCAGAATGAGCCTCCATGACCACACTCGGCTCTGCATGAGGGACACAGCATCAGTTCGCACTGGTATACCTAAGGTACCTTACATGGAATTTTTTAGACTACGGAGCTCGTTGGTTTACTGTTCGTAATACGTAACTAATGCCATTACAAACAACATTTAAAAAATTTAATTTTTCTTTTCTGCATGTAAGTGCAACCTATTGCCACACCACGATTTGGAGGCAACGAACTAAAAAACTAAACAAACGCTTTTAACTGAGGTAAAGTTAGGGAAAGGAATTCATGAAAATTTTCAGGTCGGCTGATTTCATAGGAAAATGATTTGAGCTGGGTAAGTGGGCGGTAATTTGATTGTAAACTGAAGCACGCCTGGAAACGTCTGCATTTAATTAGACAGAACGGTCAGCGATTACAGGGAGGCCCACTGCCTCCCCCCTCCCCTGCCCTGCAAACCCCTCGCCCACTCCCGATTCCAACAACTTCAGCTCCGCAAATTGCTCCGTGAGCTGCCGCTGACCGAATGTCTCTTTGATGGTTCCAGCGAGTATCTGACCCGAATACTCGCTTCCATACCCTATATATATATATAGGTACCCATAGCCGTATCCACGGGGGGGGGGGGGGGGGTTTAGGGGGTTAGCCCCCCCCCCCCCCCTGGAACGGAAAATTAACATGTTAATGCCAACGTGAAGCAAATAATATAGGATAAACCCCCCCCCCCCCCTGACACTAACCCCCCCCCCTTTCTGGATACGGGCCTGTAGGTACCTACCATACCATGCATGCATTTTCACAACCCAAAAATGTGTTCTTCTGTAAGTGAGTGTGACGAGTCTCCTCAGGACGATTTGAATTTACTCACTGGTGTAAGTAGAATTGATCGGAAAATGTTTTTCTTCAAACCACTCCCAGTGAAGGGTGCAAGGTATAGAAAATTAAAAACGCCTGATGAAGTCACCTGAAATTCTTCTAAAATTAAATTGAAAATAAACTTCGAAGTCATTTAACGAACATTCAAGGTTCAAGAGGTGCCAAGTGTATCACACGCAAGGCTCGAAAATATTGTACAGATTAAAAAGTGTGTCACTCGTATAAAAGAGCGAAAACAATGCCGTGATTGTGATCCATCGCATGTTTGGAATTATGATACTTCAACTGAAAGGAGGGAAATCAATATAGACAGTGATAAAAGGTGTATTGTACTCGTATACCCGAGGGAGCGGGGCTGGGGCAACTCAACCTACAAATATTGGCGAAGGGAACGATAAAAGGTGAAAATATACTCGCCCCGGGGCGGAAGTGTCCTGTGATGAACTTGAATGCAAAGTCCGCTCTGGTTTGCGGGCATTGAAAAAACACTGATGTCTCTTTCATATTATATCGACTAGCCACCTGCAGCCACCCAGTGTTTCCTGTCGTAAAGATACTAAGTCTAAGCGATAAGGCTTAATCATGGCTTCCTTCAACATAAAGGTGCCAAAGGCTACCCTTACACCGTTTTATCTTCTCCTTAATCCTTTCTGAATTCTACTCATCGACCTCAGCTACGTTTTTTCAGTCATAATAATCACCTTCACCATTCCCGCCTCAGACACCATGCAGACTGCACATTAGTGTCTCAGTGGCAACCAGAGGGACTTATATCTATACTATAGGTTGATACTGCCGGTTCGGCACGCATGGAACGTTACTTAACCCACATAGAAGTGGAAATACGAGAAAGTAGGTTATAGTGTTTTCTTCTACGCACCTGTTTGTATTTTATTTTATTTTCCTTCCTTTGTTTTTCCCTCTCTTTCTTTTCTCCTTTTATTTTCCCCATTTTCTCTCCTTTTTTGTTTTTGAATTTGGATGGGGGGGGGGGATAAACCCCCTTGGCTTCACCACTGACCACGATTCACGATGCTGACTCCACGATGGTGTCGCGTAAACGAGCAATAGTGTGCTGATTATGATGTTCTGGGACATTATCCTAATATGAATCTGGTGTTGCGTCGCATCTACAGTATAGAAGGAGGAATCCGAACGATGACTCAAGCTCAAATACACGCATTTTCTCTGATCGGGAGAAGTGAGAAAGGTTTCATCTTAACCTCTTCTTAAGGTTTCCAAAATTAGGTTTAATATATGACAGGAAGGGGTCGAGGTATCCAAAAAAAAGCACACGTTCGGGAGGAGACGATTGAGATCTTCATGGGAGGGAAAGTGGCGTGAAATTGTACTCCTACTAAAACCTGAAACTTTTCACGTTGAAACTTTGTATTCTTTCAACAGCCGCCCTACTAATTTAAAACAATTTATATTTCGGTAATACAGGTACCTACATAAAAGACAACCCTATCATTTCTAATTGAATTATAATAATAGCAAGGTACAGAATACCGATAAAGACAGGGATAAAGATAATCGGTAGTGATTACTGAACATCGTCCTTTGTAAGTGGCTGGTCTGGTCCTGACATGGTGTCTTGTCTGAGTCAAACGGCCATCCAATACAATAAGGTGCCGCTGGTATTGGGGACCTACTATCACTCACGCGGAATAATATTTTAATGAACTGGCCACATTATTTTCTCCCTTGAGGAGAGTAAGAAGATAATAATTACTTAGGAGCAGGTCTGTCACTCATGTCAGTCAGCCCTTTCTCGCAGGTGTCCCACATTTTTATAAGTTAGGACCGAGGGGGTAACCACTCCAGAGATTCCTTGAGATTCCACTGAGATTCCATAAAGATTTCCAAAGATTCCCAATGATATTCATATAAAGATGAACCCCGAAGGGGTAACCACTCCAAAAAATTCCAAGATTCCCTGAGATTCCACAAAGACTTCCAATGATTCCCAACAAGATTCCCAACGAGTGGTTAACCCCTCGGTTAGGACTAACGCCGTTACGTCAAGTTTCTCAAATTTCTAATACGTAGTCATGCGGGTGTTGGTGCGTATGGGGCTCTTAATTTTTAAAGGAAGAATAAGAATGCTAAGCCAGCTGAAAGATTATCTTAAAGATCGAGGTTTATAAGGTAACCCATTTCCTTTGTTTGCGTCTGACGTTTAAAAACGTAATACCCGCTTTGGCCTGAAGCAGTGAAAGGATCAAGGATGCAAGGTAAAATTTAATTTAGGCAGAGCCGCTGGAGGCACCCTCAAACGAAATAGGGTTTTGGACTTTTCTGGATCACGAAGAAGGGGCAAGTAAAACAGTTCTAACTTGGTTTTACTTTACTTTACTGCCAGTGGCGGATACCTACGGACTCTATATAACGATTAAGTATTAGGTAGTCATAGGTTCGCAATTTTTTTCTCTTTAAATCAGCCAAATTAGAAAATAGAATGAATTGGACTTGAAAGCAGAATAAATTAATAAATATCTAATGTACAATAATAATTCGTGTAACCCCTAATAGACAAATTTAAGCCATTATGTGAGGTCTAAAATTTTCAATTTAGAAATAGGTGACACTGCAAAAATATTGAAAAAGCAAACTGAGAGTCACCTCATGACGACAGAAGGTCGGCTGTCGAGCGATGGATTTCCGATGAGTTACATTTTTAATCGTCACCATCGCCCCGCGAATGTCGATTGATTCTCCCCGCTCTGCCCAATTAAACGATAAGAGATAAAGCAGTGTCTCGTCCCCTAACCTGACCCATTTCTGACATAAATCCAATACTTCAAATCTGACGATGCACCAGTGCAAAATAATGCGCTATCGGCCAGCACGGTTATATCATCTCTTAATATGTGGGGGAGGCTCTGCCCAAAGTTTTCTTGTCCTGTCCCGTGCCTACCTATATGCATCACTCATGCCTGTCATCTGGGGATGCCCGTTCTTCTAAATGGGCCCCTTTAAGAAGATGCGTTCTTATACATACACCTATGCAGACTGAGTCTTACCAAGATAAAAAGGAAGCACAGGTTGGAAGTTCGCATGGTCGGTGAGTCGGTTCAGTGCGTGGAAAGTGTTGCGCTCGTTATATGCACGAGCCTCCCGCTCGGCCACCCACATTCCTGCATCACCATCACCTGAAAGTAATCCACAAGAAGCTCATTAGTACGTAAAAATTAAGGTTAAATAAAAATTGCACCACGTTGCCCCACCCTCCAGAAACTAAGTAGGTAGGTAGTTGACATTCTTTGAGATTCTATGATATCCTATTTGATTTCAATTTGAAAACAGTTCAGTTAATATTTTGGTATTTAACAATCAAATGGATTCTGAAAACTGATGTTATAGGAATTCAAAAGGTTGAAAAAGTTAAATAAACTGAAAAAGGTTTCGGTTGTAGAACAAAGAAAGGCTGAAAGAAAGGAGAAATGTGATAAAACTACCCTGAAAGAGGAGGGTGGAGCCAGCAAAATGGCCGATAGAGAGGTTGCCTTTACCAAATTAAGAAGCGATCTCTTGAGTTTTCGGACGTGCCTCGGTCGAGGAAATCGCTAATTTGGCAAAGGTGGCGGAAAACGGGAAAGCAAATGCATTTCCCCGCTACAGTCAACACGCCCGCACGTGACGGGCTTTGTTAAATCCCGCAAATATTGCTGACTTCTGGCAAATATAAAAAGGTGGTTATCTTGAATTCAAATGTTGAGCATGATCGGCCCTTCGGGCTCCAGACTGGCTGAGGAAAGAGGGAACAACAAAGCTCTGGTCTCTGGTTTACGATTAGGTCCGCAGTCTCCGTGATCGCTTTCCCAACTTGCTTATATTGACCCGGCGCCCTGCTGGCCCCACATCACCCTACCCTGCGGTATGCTCATTGCTGATGCTATGCGGCGAGTCCTATGGTGCCATTCTAAGGTAACTTAGAGCACTCAACACGCTTTTATTCAGCGGTTTCTCTTCATGTGGGAGCTCTTTTTACTTTTCAAAGTTTTCCGAGCAGATTCTCCATGAAAGCGAGAAAATGTCGACAAAAAAAGCTTGATCGTATAGAAAGGGAAGTTTCTCTTGACAAGGAAGGCAGAACCTGGCGAGAATCCCCAACACTTACGCAGCTTGCCAAGGACATTTTCCTAGGGGACAGCGGAAAACCTCGTAAATTAGAAGACAAACACCCTCACCAACAAATCCCATTTTCAAAGAGTTTTCGCTGCCTTCTAAAGCAATTACGCAACATGAAAACTTGAAGCAAACTCTGATTGAAATACGAGTGTATTATTTTCCTTTGTTCATAATAATTGGAAAAAAATAGATTAGTTTGTTAATAAGCTAAATTATCAAATTGGCCAAGCTTGAGGGAGAAACGCGTATTTTCATTCTGTCTCGTTCGTACCTAACTATTTCCACTTATTTGTTTCCCCCTCTTTCTCTTTGCCATTTTCATCTCTAACATTGCGTCGTGAGTCTTAATATAGGTACCAATGGTAGGTATATTCCTATCAATACTATTCAGTAATCTCTTTTCTCATATACCTATAAGAAGTCAATCGACTCCAAATGACCATAGCCATTTACCTAGTTATGGAGTCGTGTGGTCCATCTTACAATACATTTATACGTTTCCACGTTTATAAAGAGGCATATCATAAGATTATTGCGAGGGAAAGTAAAATTTGAACGTTACCGCCCCCCCCCCCCCCCCTTCTCGCAACACTTCGGACGAAGGATGATGCCACTAGCCCCAGGGCACGTTCACTGCTGGAGTCCACATGACATTGTGGTCGTAGAATGTTTCAATACAGCCGTCTCTCAATCTCACAAAACAAAGTTTCCTATAGACGTACCAACCGATAATGGTGTATTTTCTCCGTACCACACGCACATGCACACTCTGTAAAAGGTTTTTGGGGTGTGGGGTCAATAAACTCAACCTCAATTTTTTGCACCGTCGTGTAACTTTCTTAAAGTACTTAATTCATGTAATATGAGAAAGAAAGCTGTCAAGCAGACGCATAACAACACAGCTATCCCAGTTAGGGCTATTTACTCTGAAGGTAGGTCTTGTTTGTTCTGAATGGGAGTTTCGAGCCTTGCGAACGGCGTCGAAAATGTCATGGAAACGGATCAATCATTCACCCATGGGGCCATCCATCATTCATCATCAACACAGGGGAAGCAGCGTCCCACTGCACTGGTTAGCTGTCCTGTTCCCGATTTTGACACCTTCAAACCTTCAGACTGACCTGTCACCAGCCATCCTCTCTGCAGTAAGATTAAGATAGGCTGTTCGGGGTGCATTAGGTATTAGGTATATACCTTTTCCAGCGAGGGGTTAACCACTCGTTAAGATTCTCGTTGGGAATCATTGGAAATCTTTACGAAATCTCAGGGAATCTTGGAATTTTTTGGAGTGGTTACCCCTCCGGAGTTCATCTTTCTATGAATGTCGTTGGGAATCTTTGGAAATCTTAATGGAATCTCAGTGGAATCTCAAGGAATCTCTGGAGTGGTTACCCCCTCGTTTTCCAGTCTCAACACCCAGTGGTTTGGTCGCTGCTCTGCTTGTATCCACAGCCACACTTATAGGAACATCAGCTTAAAATTATGAGTAAAATCACAAGTAGCACTAACGAATCTTCTACCTATATAAAACTTCTAAAAATATAGTATAGGTACGAGGTTTACATGCAGAATCCCATGACGGTTTAGTGTTATGTTATGAGAGTTGCAGTAGGTAGAGGCTAGAGAGCTGGAATACCCATTCCGTTGTCCAATCCTGTTCGGCAGTGGATAGACCCAGCACATCTATTTAATTAAGCTCTATATACAGGCTACCTCAGGTTCAGTTCCGCAGGCCTGAAAACCTATTAACATAAATCTGTAAGACCGCGTGGGTGCACAACTACCTATGACTCCCGTGACCAAAGGGCAAACCCCCAAATAGCTCTATTTAGCTTTCATTTCCCGCATCTACAATGATCGATGACAACAAGTCAAGCTGTAATCACCACTTACGTCTTATTAATATTCAATACATTGTAGCGGAAACTCAAATGCTTACGACGGAAACTCATGAACCTAGAATAGGTACCTAGATTTACCTATCAATACCTGAGATTTAATTCAACGCATTTTTGAGCTTATATATTTCAACAGTCCTTCGAGGTGTCTAAAAGTCACCGAGGCCTTTTAGTAATTTGTAGGAAGTAAAAAACTATACTGAGAAAAGCCCGAGGGGGTAAGATTCCTTGAGATTACCTGAGATTCCATAAAGATCTCCAAAGATTCCCAACGATATTCATACTAAGATGAACCCCGAAGCGGTAACCACTCCAAAAAAATCCAAGATTCCCTGAGATATCATAAAGATTTCCAATGATTCCCAAGAGATTCCCAACGAGATTCCGGGAGTGGTTAACCCTTCGGAAAAGCCGGTAGGTACAGTAAGAACTTCCAGATTTGATGGAGAAATACCGTCTTGTCTTTTTTTTCATCAATAATTTACGAAACCCAGAAGGGAAACTTAAAAACAAACTCTCACGGTACCCAACAAAAGTTTTAAAAAAATTTTTAAAAATATTTTAAAAAATTGGTATCGAGAGGTATTCATGTAGCCCAAGGCTACACTATGTAGCCCAAGGCTACACTATGTAGCCCAAGGCTACACTATGTAGCCCAAGGCTACACTATGTAGCCGCCCGCTGCCCGCATCAAGCCCCAGGCTACTCTATGGACTGCTGCTGCCCACACCAGAACATTTTCTTGTATGTACCTAAGTCACCACAATAAAAGACTCCTTCTCTGATTTCTCAGGTAGGTATACAAACACCCACCAAATAATATTAGCAATAGAAAAGGAAACTTTTCAGACATTTTGTTGAGAAACGGCTCCTATACCGAATGTAATTGATAATTTAACTGGTATGATAAAAAACCTCCTTTCTAATTTTAAATAGAACGGATTATGATAGAACAACTGTGTAATATAAAACTTTCCACGTCCACGATCCACTGAGTGTAAAGTACTTATCTGAAAATTCTGTAAGCACCCACTCAGCACTTAACCGGGAGACTTGAAATTGCGTGCGATTTTCATCGAAAATACCTCTATTAAGGCAATTTGAATACTGATTATAAAAGCTGCTTTTGACAGGTACAGGGATTTTAAGATTTATTCTCTGCATTACAGGTAGCTTTACGACAAACACACTATGCGGTACTTATGCAGTTCTAGGTATTCTGAGCTTTCGGCGCTCATATAACAACCGCATGAAACTTCCAGTTTTAAGACTGAAAACTATTGCTACATTAAAACTTCTCGAGTATCTCGAATTCTACCTTCCTCACTCTCTCGGCGAAATCAAATTTTACAGCAAAGCTGCTGAAAAACGACTTGTACTAGATAACTTCAGAATTCCCAGACTAAAACATGGAAAAGAAATCTGGCAGATATCCTTATATCGCTTAAAATTTCGAAGACGAGACTTTGTGTTTCATGGCCATGGGCGTCCCATGAGTGGAAACGAATATAGTTTCTAGAAAAGTCTGTCCGTCCGTTCGTCCTTCCTTCCGTTCACACACTATAAAAATAAATTCCACACTGGTGTCACATCGTAAGTTACTAAGAAATTTATTGTAGCTACTACTGAGAATTATAATACCCCCTTTCTCCTCCCTTAAATATTAGAATGTCGAATGGCACTGATTCCCTATCGATCGCCACATATACTGGTATAGCCAAGATAATGGAACAGTAAATAACAAAATGGAGCAGGCAGAATGTTTCGGGGAGCCGCCCAGATATGTGAGGTTGTGCCAATAGGACTGACTTCCTCAAAAGCCCCTCACACAATGCTTTGCGCGGCTTCAACCGCTCAACCACCTTTACAATTTATTCTGCCAAGTCTCTAATATAAACTAGCCACATAGTTGCGGTTTCTTCTGAAAAGCTCTGGGAAAATAGATGAATTTCGGTCTCTCTCAAAATTTTGAAATGAGAGGAGAGGGTATGAGCAAAGTTGAAAAGTTTAGAAACCTGTACAAAACTTATGCTAACCATATGAAACACCATTGCTTCATGTGTTATTATCTGCAATAGGGTGGTGATTCACATCCACCAGTATATGCAGGTAGTATAGATAGTACATACTTACATGACTACTGGTGATGTTTATGGAGCCAATATATATGCTACTTACTTCCCTTGGGCTTTAAGGCCAAATTCTGTGTGCGTGTACAGATGTCGAGTTGCTGGAGTACTCGTATCTTGTCGTTAGAAATAACCCCGCCGTCAGCCGTCATCTATACAGTCTACAAAAACAAGTGGGGAGTCGGTCACCCCATGAATGCGGACGTGACCCTTTTCAAATGGGTGGTATTAAAGTAAGTAGCAGGTATAGTTCATATGGCTTGGAACAGCCTGCAGCGGAAGCTATGGTTTATGGGCCGCCGTATCAAAAACAAGCCAAAAACACAAGATCCCACGTTATTAATCACAGTTTCAGGCTTGATGGATGGTAGGTAGATGGGACGACAAGTGCTTTCCCTACGGCTGCGGCTGCGCGGCTGGCTGCTGGCTACTGACCGACCTCGTCCTTCCCGCTGCCCCAACCACTCTCCGGACAATCCTGACTTTCAGTTTCCATTTAGCCTCCCTCTCTTTACAAAATGTGTATGAAATACTTAGTGGATCGGATTAGCGCTGAGGTAGGGTACTGTGCCATGAAGCAAAATGACTCAGGATTTAGTCCCGACATGGTGAGAAATTTTCCTCATGAATCTTACCCGACCCTGGCCGGAAAACTTGACTTTCCGGGGTCATTGTGACCAAATCACCCCCCTGACTACAGAGGTGACAAAAGGTGGAACACTGTGTCCTACTACTATAAGCCGCGGAGGAAGGGTGCGTATAACAGTGACAATAAGGTGAAGCCAAAGGCCCAGAATGGTACATGATCATCAGCCGCCCAAACCATTTTCCCACTCCTCCAGAACCACTGACGAGGTAATCCTGTTCTCTATCAGTCTTTAATTTTTAAGGTTGCAAAATCAGTTGGTTCAAGCGTAACACTGAAATCACGAAGCGTGAAGTATTATTGGTCGCTGGCTTCACTGATTTTCCGCGTGGCAGCGCCGGCGGAGCAGCCAAGCTCAATGTTTACTTTGACCGCCCAGTGGCACATTCTCGGATCTTGCGCGGTGCTGAGTACTGAGTTTTCAGCTCACCCCACACATTTCACTAAATTACCGAAAGAGCAAAGCTGTGGGAGTATGCGCATCCATGCTTGCATTGCTTTTCCTACTTTTGTTATTGTTCGCTTCTACATTTTCTCATTTTCATTCCGGTAGGTGGGTATGGTATAGTTAATGAATTCATAATGGTAACTTTGCACAAATAAGTATCATAGGTACATCTTCACAGTACCTGAATCTCTGGCGTCTGGATTTCTGGTATATAAAGATATACATTACTTAACTAGCGCTTCTCTTCCCTCGTTAACGTGACTATCAGTTTTGACAAAGTGTCTGGTTTCATACTTATTGCCTCGTGTACTCAAGTCCTATTTACGAAATTCATTCAAAAAGTGACGGAGTAAAAACACCGGAGTAGTTCACGAAAACGTCCCTCCGATCGAGCTTGCGGAAAGATGGAAAATAGCAGATTCGTTTTTTGAAAATTACGTGTCTGTGTGCTCCAGATTTTCCAGATTTCTTAAGGAGAAGTAAGCTGTTGAAAGACATAAGCTCTTCCGAGCAGTAGCTGTTTGGGAATGTTGAAAGAAAACTGTACAGAAGCAGTGTCTGCAGCAATATCTTGAGATTCCGTCAAAGTCCTAATCCTATACATGTTTCAGTTGAGAAACGCAGCCGCAGAAAGAGAATTAAAGAGTTTCACTGGGTCTCAGCTTTTTTCAGTGCTTTTCCTAAGTTTCAGCTTTTTAAAGGGAACAAATTTTCTCTCAAAGGGAAATCACGTTTGCTTAGGAACAGAATAAAGGGTCCGACAACTGTCGCACTTAACTTTCTCGCCGCGTGTGATTTTTTTTTTTTTTTGGGGGGGGGGGGATTTTTTTGAGATTTTTTTGTGGGCGTAATTTTTACGCAATCTTGCTTTTTTTTATGAAATAAAAGTATTTCACTTTAGTTCAAATGGTAGATATTTAGAGTTAGGTAGGAAGTAATTAATAGCCTCTATAAACCACTGGGTTATATGGTCACAAAGACAGCAGGAAATACCTGACAAGCGAGGGTAGGAATACACCCAGTCTCCAACAAAGAAATTACAGGCTCAACGACTCCGTCAATTCCGAAATAGATAGCTGGGATGGGTTCGATATTTGAAAGCGAGGGCACTGGGGACCGATTTATAATTCACGTGATGCTCAAGGTATTGTACAATGCAAAATCCACTCTCCTTCAGGCCCGGAACCCAATTCTATCTTCAGTTTTCCATCTCAATGTTTCTACCCCACGCAACGAGCAATTTCACAAAAAAGGTAGGTACTACCTATTAAGTGAAAAATGTAAGACGACAAATATTTTATACGTAGGTATATGGGTAGAATTGTATATACCCACGTTTGTTCAGGTATTTTAAATAAAAGTGCTCCATTATCGGAATTCGCGTATACAAACCTTTGAGAAAGTTTATATGATAGATATTTGCTCACTGACAAACTGAACTAAAAACCCAGGGAAGTTATTGGTTCAGATAAAAAATAAAGGCGAGTTCAACCGGTTAGTTGAAGAACTGAACAATTCCAGGAGCACTCTATACCTGTAGGTACGTCCAATTGCCGACTATCTAACGTTATCTGAAGGTTAGAGCACGATGAGGCTTAGGCGACTGACTTTAACCAATAGTTAACAACTTGAGGCAGGTGGATCACCTATTTTTATCTTAGGGAGAAAAACAATTTCAAAGATGTTCCACCATGCAATGGAGGTGTTTTGCTAATAATTAGATGAGGATAACATATTTATATGGAGCGAGGTCATAGGACCGCCGTCATAATATCAGCACCAACAACTGCGGTGTATAGCAGCCGCCGACAGTCGAAAAACCATAAACCCACTTTGCTCTGTAAACATGGAATATCACCGGATATGGAATGCATAATGCACCGGAAGTACGAGACAATATTCTACACAGGATATTTAAGCGCGTTTATGTCTGCAAGGAAAAGACACGACCGAATGGAAAACCACTTTTTACGACAGCGAATATTCGAGTAAACGAGAAATTGAGGAATATCTTATAAAGGCTTGCAACGTTATCATGCCAAGGAAAGTATTTAATTCACATTTCACAATACCGCTACCTACTTGATAGTAGGTATAGCTCTGCAAAAAATTTAATGAAAAGGCACAAGACAAATTTATTGCTTATTTATACTGCTCTTCACTCATCAGATTTTGTAGGTTTACATCCCCCTATCTTAAACACTTTTCACTCGCCTTGTAACTTCGGAGCAGGGCTTGAAGTATACGTAGCATTGCGAACCAAGTACGTGTAGTCGACCTTAAGGCCACGGCAGACTCTTTCCGGCACCTTAAAAAACTAAACGGCTAAAAAGTTCGCGAGCTGCATCATGGACCGAATCAAGCACGTAAGAAGTACTGTGGGGCATCTCGTAACGTACTGTGGGGCATCTTGTAAAAAAATCCGAGGGCTCCAGGATCATGGGAAATTTGCTTCTGCATCCACAGTCTGCCCCTTGGAGAAGGCCAAGGAGTTCTAGGGCTAATTCCTGGAATATTCCAAGAATATTGACGGTTTTCTTCTAAGCGAGGATGCATGGTAGGACAGCCTTAAGTCCCTTAAAGTATATACCTAATGAATTTGTAAATGACTCGGAAGGAGGAAGTGGTACCTATAGACTCCCCTTCTGACACTGCCAAGTAAAAGAAATTTCCACTAAAATTTGAACTGGTGAATGCAAAGACTCCTGAGAGTCTGAATCAACGAAGACCGACCGGCTGACCTGCATTGTGTTATTTGTGTCGACGAACCGCGATTCGTGAAACCTGCTGTTGAGCAGCTAGTGAGCGGTCGTCACATTCAGAGATTGCTTTTCTCTCCCGTGCACCCTATTCCTCCAAATTTCAAACTATTGGAAACTCAGCCGCATGTGGAACCCCTTGTCGACGTCTGGCGTCTGCAATATAATCGACTCCAGCACGAATAGGTACCATCCCCGGCCACCGCACAATTATTACCTATACTAAAAAAACTATTTGTTAGTTACTGCATATCCCGCAGGATTCGGATACTATTACGTTGAATCAATGATTTAAGTTAATTTCGGAGCTCTATCTTTCGGGGTCACGCGAGTGGAGTCGATTGTTGTTCAGGCTTTGTTCTGATATGAGAATGTTATACTACCAAAACCCTCCCTCCTCCCTCTGAATATTTATGTCTTTTATCTTCAACTACTATACTGCATACACTAAACCTTTTATCTCAGCTCTTTCAGTCAAACTCCACTTCATAACTAATATCATTGCCAACACCGGTCATAAAGTAGTCATTACCATCCCCGCCGACGCAGCCCTTATCTCTACAGATAAAGTAAAAGATCATCATATAATATTGCAAGGGTCCAGCATGGTATTCCCTAGAAATAAAGTTATCCTACCCGGATTACATGGACAAAGGTAAATTATTGTAGTGGGGTGGGAGGAGCACGCTGTCGGCCCCATGATGCATTGCGGGGAGGCCTTTCGGCTCGCCCTTGATTATAGGTTAGTAGGTAGGGGCTTCACACCTTCAAAGGGTGGGAAACATTATTCGACGCCACGAAACGTCTTAACTTCTGAGGGGATCCTTGTGACACTCATATAGCACCATCCAGACAAACTGGATTTTCTTAGCCCTCATCCCCTTCCCCATGCATGATGGGTTTTCATAAATGCACATCCTGTATAGCTTTAGGTTAGCTTGGTTACCTAAAGCTACTACTTTTATCAAGGACAGATTTGGATATAGGAGGGGGCTGCCCGGAGTACCACGTGGAATACGACATATAGTAAGAACTGCAGCCGGATATATGGGTTCAACGCCATCATATTTTTGTGTACTTAAGTATACTTCAGTAAAGTGATGAAAATTGCAACTGGGGTGATCGAATATATAAATATCTGTAGCTCTGTGTATACCTTTACATATTAGTTAAAAAGTATTAGTCCAAAACCTCTGATTTCATTTTCAGCATTCGGAAACCCATATTTTTCTAGAGCGATGTGAGTGAGGAGGTGACGGTGGGTGGTAGGACTAGCAGCCTGGCGGACCTGACGAGGGTTGGCCCGCACGTCAGACGTCACGGATCGGCATTACGCTCGTTCTATATTTTAATTCCACATAATTACTTAATAACGTCGGGCCTGGTTGGTCCCTCAGAACGAACAGAGATCCTGACCCATCGGAATGTCATTCAAAGCTTAATTACGTTTAACACCAGATACTAGCTGATCTCAAAAAATCAGAGAAATTTTGCAGAGTAACGGAAGAGTTTTGCTTTACTGACATGGATTTGGCGTAGGAGGTCAGACATAGATCCAGTAGGACGTGCTAATTGATGAATGGTTTAAGAACACTGAAGCAAATCGCGATTGAGAAGTTGTCTGCAGATAGTAACTGAAGTGTCATGGCACCCACGTGCATGCACCTTTGCACATTTCGCCAACTTTGTTGCAAATTTGCCCTACTAGGACGGTGCGACGACGCTAATTTAATTAATCAATTAATTACCCCTACGTGCATGCGAATACGGTAGTGGAACGTGAGTGTAGAACCTAATGAAACAGATTTCATACTTTCGAGTCTCCCGTGTTATGTTGTACGAGTTGGTATCCTTGGCTTTGCTCGGCGCAGCGGTGGGTTGGAAGTGCAAGGAGCGTCTTGCTCGAGCTATAGGGGAGGAGGTGTAGGGGTAGTAGGGGCACTAAGGCTTCATCAGATTGCGAGGCTTCCCCCTGAATGCCGCCTCAGCGAGAAAACTCTTCGGTACACTCAACAAAAACACAATTCCATCTCTTCCAGTTTCTCGTCGATTGCCATTTTCTACTTTCTTGCTAACCGTAAATTACTTCCACACGCAGGGCTCACTCCAAAGTATCGAAAAACTTATGACAAGCGACAAAAGCCATGGTACCTACGGTAATTATTTTGTTGTGTTATGCATTCTTTCAACTCATTTCTGTGAAATTTACTACTCTACAATACTCTGTAGAAAATCTGTATATTAGGCACATAGAGGTAAGTTTATAAATAAAAATAAATACGGAATCCTTTGCTTTGATGAGAAAGTCAAGCACAAATACTACTACTTACTCTTTACTCGTAAGCGTAAGCAATTAATTTATTAGGTACATCAAACAAACTATTAGGTAAAGTGTAGCTTTTTGGATTTTATGGACATAGTCTTATTACTGTTTCCAGTTCAGTTCAGTCACACGGTCAGGTGAGCCTAACTCGTAGCTTTTTTATTTCTATTCAGCCTGTGGTTTTATAACTTAGTGTCCCATTTAATCTCGATAAAGTGGCTCAAGTTTTGGTATTAGGGAACTTTTTTGAGTGCGATAGCCATCGTTGGGTGACGGAAACATCCCAATCAATTTGGGATCGGGGCGATGGGCCTTTCGTTGACTTTATGAGGCGATTGCGATGATTATCTTAATGAATTCAATCTGTTTCATCGGATCCGTGGTCAGGTATATAGGTAGGATGAACGGGAAGAGTTGAGGACTCCCCGATAATTGACACTTGTAAATAGATGAGATGTTTATCAGATCGAGCTGACCCTTGTCCGTATGAAGTGGACGGATGCCCGCCCAATGCCGGCAAAGAGATGCCATCCTTATCTGTTGCCCGCCAAGGTTACCGTTTTTTGTTAAAACTAAATAATGAAAAGTGGTGAGGTGCGTTTTTCTGTGCGTAGGAAGATGTACATATTCGTTATCACCACCAATCCACCCTCCACCCCCTCGCAGCATTATATTTTCACATGACATGTGCTGTGTCAGGTCACAACACCAGGTACTACACTAAGATCCAAAATTAATCGCAGTGGCAATGGCTGCTTGAACTGGGATTTCATCTAGCTTCTGAAAGCTTGATTTGAAATGATGAAACATGAAACAGTCGAAGCTTTATACAATTAGGATTTCCACATAATCATGTTATTCCCCGGTATATGTGGGCAACAGGTGGACTACAGGCTTTAATTTGATATTAGGTGCATGAGTACATGGTAAAAAATCGAACCATATAGAAATGTAAGAGATACCTAAAACTTGGAAACTGCACTCGTATCAAAAAGCCAAATAGTGAAACCTTAACCTTGCGATAAAACACAAAAGGTGAAACAAATTTTATACTAGGTACATCGCAAGGGTTGAGGCAATAACATATAAGTTGGTACAGATAGCTGGCAGAATGGGTTAATCCGCAAGCAAAGTGTGTGGATGAGAGGTGGGAAGAATATTTGCACTCCTCTCACCAGATTCAATAAGTCAGCAACTCAGCACTCTGAGGAGCCACAGCGGAGTTGCTCAAGCCCATGCACAGAGTTGCGAGATGCCACGGGCTTTATTTTATATTTTTATAAAAATCTTTTGCCACGTTCAAGGACTGGTTATTTTTACAGTTTTGCAGGAAAAACTAAAAAATTGGGAGTTTTCTAATATCATAATACGGGCATACTGAGGTCAGTACATTGTTTAATTAGGTACCTTCTTACAGCTTGTTAGCCGAAGCCAAACATACTACCGATCAAAAATTTGCTGGTACCAAGATTCGATCCAGGGACCTCACTCTTGCACGTCCAACACTAACTATTGCAACGCAGAAGGTTGTATAATGCGGGCTAATGAAACGTCCTTTATTGTCATTGTGAGGACTCAAAAGAATGAAGCCTCACATGCAGTCTCACCGAAAATATACCTGCTTTCCAACTTCCAACATCTGAGACTTCGCACCAACCCACTACCCACCTACACCTACGTATTGAATAATTAGCTATACTATAGATTTTTTACAAGCTGATTAAAATTAAATACATAGTAGCTGAAGAAACATGGAAATGGAAGATGTAGAGTAGGTAGGTGGAACAGATTGTCGCTGAAGCCAGTTCGTGCCATCCATCAACCTGAGCCTATACCTAGACTGATCAACATAGGCTACCAGGAGTGAACACAAGGTATCTGCTTTGACCAGACACCAGACCAACCCCATATGGACTGCTGAGTAACTCTGGGCTCCCCCGTTGTAACTTAGTTAGGTATAGGTCTCCAATTACGGATTATCAATTACTTTCGAAATTTTTAAAACTGCAAATTATAACTCATTAATTTACCATGACACGTATATGTGGGCTACTGCTCAGCCCTAATCAAACCTGTATACATTTCTTCAGTTGGCTGAAGAAACATGAGTGTTAGGGCTGGGCGCCATTTGAGCTGAGTCACTAGCCAAACCTACTTCAACAGGTATTTCGTCTATTATCTTCGGGAATCGAATTCCCTATTAAGCATGGTCGAAAGTACCTTACTTGTTCAGAGAGACACATCAAAAAGATTTAGTTTAGTTTCGGTGATAAACAGGAAACTCCTTCTTATGGGAATTGATAAAGATCTGCACTTTCTTTGATGTCCTCTTAAGAAGTCATAAATAAGCCCCAGGTGGCAATTACGCAGCTAGACGATCAGCAGTTAGATTAACCTACAATTAAAATTAAATTGCTCTTCGATGCAATAACGATAAAAATACGCGACATGCTAAGGCTTCTTCATATGAAATCAACCATCAAAGAACTAACGATGCCTGCATGCTGCCCTGATAGGGGGTTCGAATGGTTTGCGCCACTGGTGGCATAGGTGTACCTAACAGGCAAACTGGCTGAAGCTGAAACACACTCCTTGTCTGCACACCCAAAAAATATCCAATATAATTGTCGCGAAGGAAGGAGGAACGAGTGTGGTGACCAAATTCGCGGTTGAGCGAGGCACGAGAAGATGGAATAGGAAACGTAAGAGCATGTATTGCCTCCTTCTCCTGACCCTCACGGAAAGGCATCATAAATTAAGGAGAAGATGAGGTAAATTGGAAAGGAAGGAGCCTGAATAGAAGTTGAGGAGGGGGCGATAAATAAGAAGGATGGAGGTAAGCGGCCAAGGGAGCGGCTGTCGAATTGGACGCACATTGAATGGATTATTAGTGCAGCGCCGCGGCTAAACGTGTAAACAGGTTTCAATCATGTACCTTAACGTACTTGCCCATATTTTATCGTGACTGATGAAACGCGAGACCGTGTTCGAGATGGATAGTCTGTAGGTTCCATTATTATTAATCTGAAACCCCTGCTTTCAGCCCTATTTATCATAAGCGGTAATTTACTAAAAATAGGAACTTCTCATCTTATAGCGACCGCGACCCGAGACCATGGCAAGCAACGGCGAACCGCGAATACTCACTGCCGACCAGTCGCCGCGCCGGTTCCTGTCGCTTCCGTCATGCCAGGCCGTCAGGATACTGGGAACAGTGGACAGTGGGAACCACTGTTCTCAAAGTACAGTGGATGTATATTATTTTGGTTGCAACCACAGAGAAGCCATGCAGCTGATAAGCAAAAAGCCTTAAAAATCAAGGACTTTCATCGTCACCCGAGGAACAGGGGAAGGTATACATATATGTATACATATAGGACGAAATATGGCAAACAGACGTCACATGCAGCTATCACTGTAAACAATCAATCCTCGATGGTAGAAAATGGGGTAGGGGAAGGGGGAGATTGGTGGAGGGGAATGAGGAGGGGGCGGTGCAGACCTGGCCCTGCAGTCAAGTGCTCCCAGGGGTTTTCTTCACCTTTATATTGAGTCAGCAGTGCGCCCTATCTGATTCCTCTGCCATCTTTCTGGGTCCCATGACAATCTACCGTTCAGTGTTCACTGCCGTTACCGTACACCGACAGCTAGACACAGTAAATGGAGCAGCAAGCAGCACGCCCGATTTATTACGTCTTTATTTAGTGCACATTTTGTACCTACATACTTTAATTTCGATACCAATATCGTTCAATAATCTGGCCGTAGAAAAAAGGTCGCTCTTTTGCCAAATACAAAATTAGTGTAAAATAGATAAGTACCAATCTAATCGTCTGTAGGTGCCTCAACTCCATTCTGAAAATGTGTTGCACCTTTTCCTTCTAAATCGTCCATGTTTAAAATGCTACGGTTCCATATTATATCTCTACCGCAGGACCCGACTGTCAATACTCAATAGCTATACCATCAAGGTATCGCAGAAGGGAGCTCAGGTGTACAGATGGTCCATGGGGAACTCATAACTTGCGGGTCTTTCCTATTTGCATTTCGAAAAGGAAAAGGAATAACATAGGGAAATGTAGGACAATATTTGAGCTCCCAGTGGCTGCTTTGACACACCTCACCCAGACGTGAAGAATTAGAGATAAAACCAATGTTGATTTTTCAAAGTCCCATTGTGTAGAACTCCCCCTTTGTTTCCCGAAGGCAGAGTAGACGAAGAAAAAATGGAACAGAAAAGTTTTGTTTGTACAAGTGTCAGATTAGATTTGAGAACTAGATTGGAAATACTTCTTTTTCTCTAGAATTCAAAGTTGTGTGTGAGGGGACTGACTGTCTGTCTCACAGTCTGCTTGGCTGCTGGCACATCAACAGCAGCCACCGGCATCTCATTGTTGTTACATTTCGTTTCGGTCATTGTATTTTTATCCAACATATGCTTTAACGGAAAAAAAAATCCCAAGAGTCCTATATTTCAGTAAATAAATGATCTTAGTTTTGTTAACTCCCACTACTGTCGATTTTCATACCACCTGAATTGTTTTAAGGGTCCGATGCGTTTTTTGCCGCCCATAAGATTAACAAAGCGAGCGGCGATTCATTTTCAAGGTTTACCCTTGGTTGGAAAGACATGAAATTTTGCCTGTACCTAGCCCTAACAATGTTGTAGGTCGTCCTCGAAGCAGATTTTCCAATTTCTCACTGGTTTCTTTTATTGCATCGCATACCTCAATTTTTTAAGGGGAAAAGTGCTGTATCTTGAAAACCAGTATAAAATTGGGAAATCTGCTTCGATGACGACCTACAACATTGTTAGGGATAGGTACAGGCAAAATTTTGTGTCTTTCCAACCAAGGGTAAATCTTGAAAATGAATCGCCGCTCGCAATGTTAATCTTAAGGGTGGCAAAAAAATGCATCGTCAGGTTAAGTGGACCCTTAATTCGTTAGTAACTCAAATGAAGCCATTAAAAGCAGCAAGAAGTAACTCGACATAAGAGGTGAGCGGCCACCAGAGAGTCAAGACTGCGGCGCCAATGCGCCAAAGCGCTACGACTCCGTTCCCACCTCGTTCCCCACAGAATCCTTCAAGTGGCGAAATACTGGAACATTACGGAACATCCAAAGCGCCGAAAGCCCAAAGCCAGATGTCATCTGCTGCTGCTGTGACTAATCGTGCAAAACACTGGCACATGACTGATCACCACTGACCCTTTATAATGCCGCAATTGTCCGTTTAATGAGCCCGTTCCCATGTTTCATTTCCCAGAGCAAAGGTGAACGAGCACTGATTTATGTTCCAGTTGGAAAACAAGACAGAACGTTAGGCAGATACTGTAGGAATAGGTACAATACAGTTACCTACCCCGAGTGATGGATGAGGAGCAATATCGAAAAAGGTGAGCATTAGTGGGGTAAAAAACAAAACAGGTTTCGTTTTTTTTTATTTTTATTTTTTTTTTTTTTTCAAATAAATTTTCCATAAGTTTCGAAAATAAAGTGATACCTATAGGTATTTATTTCTCAATCTAATAATCACAATAAATGTTCCGTTTGTACTTGTATAGTTTTCTTTGTGTCCCACACAGAATGCAACAATCCAAAAAGTGTTAAAAGTGGAGTGGTACGGTGTGAATTGGTAGGACAGCTAAAGAATTTCCACCCGTCCCAAATAAGGGAAAATGACGCCAAACCCTTTTTTCAGCTCATTTTTTTTTTCTGGAAAACAAGGTCTACAAGTATGCATCACTAATGCATGCGTACAGCCGTACACCCGCCATAAGGAGAGATTAACCATCTGTACCTATACTAAGGGAAACACTATATAGGTAGGTAGGTACCCATATTTTTTTCATTAATGCTTCAATCACTTTCAGACTCATTACACATCGCATACATTTTTGCATCATCTTCAACTGTGCCTATGTGTAACTGCATCATTTTATTTCAACCCCAGAGGGGTATGCGCATTCCTATACTGTGCAAAATTTACAATATTACTTACGGGACTATTCATATAAACTAAGGAAGCATAGTAAAAACAGTAGCACAAAACAGCATATGGACTTGGGGAGACGTATCAAATGTTAACAGACGCGCCGGGTCGGCGACACGTCACACTTCATACTCCCGCAACCTGCAACCTGGAAACGGTACCTCCACAACTCCTACATAGATACCAATCTAGATCGAGAAGAGTAAGAATTTTCGATTTCAGACCTTTCATTGCAAACTTGAATGAGAACATACAGTCTAGTCGTGACATCTCAGACAGGAGTTGGCGATTTATCATTTATCCTGGATAGTGGATAAGGGAACAAGAGCGCAACTTAAACTGTAGGTCCCCATCAAAGTTAGTCTGGGACGTATACCAGAGATCCTGTTCCTGACCAGAGCACATACCAGGCACCAGGCCCGTATCAAGAAAGCGGTCATGGGGGGGTTTTGGGGTCATGGGGGGGGGGGGGGGGTTTCACCTATATTTTTTTGCTTCAAGTTGGCATTACCATGTTAATTTTCCGCTCATGGGGGGGGGGGGGGGGGGTTAACCCCCTAACCCCCCCCGTGGATACGGCTATGCCAGGCACTCTCCGGGAGTGATCATCTATAGATGCGATCACCAGCACCAAAAGGACTTCGAAGACTGTGGTGGTCTGGTCACAGTGCCATCTACCCGCCACCCCACACACAAAATAACAAGAAAAAAAACTTGAAATATTTTCTCATACTTGTTTTCCCACTCAAACACTCGGGATATAGCATCTAATAGAATAGCATCTAAATAGCCATTTATTTCAAACGCCCCTTTACAAACTTCAGTTTCTGGGCACAAGGAATTAAGGAATAACCCACAAATGCGCGAATTCACATTTTTTTACTTTCTCTCTAGCCATGCAGTGCGGCGAGAAAGTTTAAAAACCGAAAAAAAAATCATGCAATACTTTTGAATACCAGGATTAAGCAAGAAGAGTGTGTGGCACTCAGCCCATGGAGAGAGTGAGAATAGACGTGGGACTAGAATCACCAGATAAGCTCATTATGATGCAGTTCAACTTACGTACTAAAGTAAAACACATACATAACTTATCCACAACTTTAATTATGTATTAAAATTTTAAACGGCGGCCACTTACGAGAACCTCTACGACATTAGGCGCCGCACAAAAAACAGTGGGACGTGTAAGACGATACTTTTCACCCATGAGATAGAGAAGTACAGCGAGGTCTATTTACAATTCAGTGAGCAAGCCTGGGATTCGATCAGTCATAGTCTTGCTTTGGAATATTTTTACGTTATCTGTCACTACGCGTGATTCATTTACCTGCATTTCTCCTAATTAGAACAACCCCTAGCCGGGAAAGGCTTTTTTATCCATCCAAGCTCTTTTTTGCCCCTTCAACCCTACAAATATAAGTGGTTCCACCTTCCACCATTAGGTTGAGAATATTTCTTCATATCGATTGATTTGACACGTTGTACCGGCATCGAGCCCAAAACGCTAAAATGATTAAATTGCCACAAAATAAAATATCAAATTTCAAGATTTGCCGGTGCGTTACTGACACAATTTGAGGAAGCTGATTCCGGTTAATTCCTCACTATGGAAATCTCATACAACCTCAAAAACGGTGTCACAACTCAAGGAATTGATAGATCACGTCCTTTATTTACTCAAGGCAAAATTTTGAGCATACTAGGCCACTTTTAGAACCAGCTCTGGACAATGTTAATTTGTTTGGCGACTGATTTTATAATAACTTCACATTCACTTTTTTCGTTCTGGCCAAGGCTAAAAAAAATGATGTTTTAAATTTGGTTTCGGATGTACGAGAGTGCTCCATATCTCATCCAGTATTAGACTTCCATTGTAGCCCCTACCGTATTACTACAAAAGAGTTGTTCGAGGGGGTAACCACTCCAGGGATTCCTTGATATTCCCTGAGATTCCATAAAGATTTCCAACGATATTCATAGAAAGATGAACCCCGAAGGGGTAACCACTCTAAAAAATTCCAAGATTCCCTGAGATTTCACAAAGATTTCCAATGAGATTCCCAACGAGATTCCTGGAGTGGTTAACCCTTCGGAGTTGTTTTAACAGCTGGTTTTGTGAAGGAGTATTATCAACTCAATTTTAGCTCTTATTACGTATATAAACATTTTGACCTACATGGATTCTACTGTTTGAAATTCAGAGAAGATGAGACCCTGAGGAATTTAAAATTCCGTGCTTTTAATGTCAGTCTAAGTCTCAGAATATGAAATTAATACTGTGGACTAAATTTTGGCTCGACACATCACAGTTGGAAGCATCGGAAGCATTACTGTATTTCACCACCCACTACTCTTTAAACTCACTGAAATCATGCTGGTAACAAACATAAGGGCAAATCCTCTAAAGCTCGCAACTCTCTCTTGATTCAGGTAAACAAAGCTGACTCTCATCCGATGGCTGATTAACCGATCATGGACTTAGGAGGCTACGACTCCCCTGAGCCCTCATTTGTGTCAAAATACGATACAATGTGGATGAGTTGCGGAGTGCATACACATACAGGCCCACAATACCCCCTGAGGACCCCTTTCAGCTAAGCCATCGATCCTCTAAATTCTAGCTGAAGTATAAAACAAATAAAAAATGTCACTAACCAATATTCCAAGGAAAGTCCGAGGAGTTAACCACTCCAGGAATCTTGTTGGGAATCTCTTTGGGAATCATTGGAAATCTTTATGAAATCTCAGGGAATCTTGGAATTCTTTGGAGCTCTTCGGGGTTCATCTTTCTATGAATTCGTTGGGAATCTTTAAGAATCTTTATGGAATCTCAGGGAATCTCAAGGAATCTCTGGAGCGGTTACCCCCTCGGGGTATACACCTAAGTAATACAGCAGGTCAGTCAAAAATCGTGATCCCGATTGGACCTACTCAATATTTCAACCCACTCCATTTCCATTAAGCGAGATGCAGAAGAAGAGCTGATAAATAATTTAACTCGCTCGCCCAGGTTGTCAAAACTATTTCCGTCACAGTTGTCGGAAAAACGTCGGGCTGTCAGAGTTATCGCCAGCAGACGTCCTCTTCACTCAGGCTCAGGTGCGAGTTCAGGGGGTGGAGATATTTTCAGGAAAAACCGTTTTACCGACATCACTCAAGTTCATTAAACAAATGTATTATTTACTTAGTTTAAGGAGTAGTATAAGAGTATAGGTATATACCTACAGCAGAATCACTTATCATATTGTAGATAACGACACTTAGTAATTCCCAGTATTTTTAATGATGAGGGACATGCCGAAGCCAGAAAGGCTGTGGTCGAAGCAATTTAATAGAAAATAGAAGAAAAGAAGGAAAATCGAAGGCGCTTCACGCACTCACGGTTTACAAATGTTTTTAGCGCAGCTCTTGTGCTAAAATCGAGTAATTAAATTTATGCATTTTCAATATTGATTAGTGCTCTGTCAGCATAGATAAATAGGAATTTCGGTGTCTTCCAGATCCATCTCTATCAATCTGAAATTGGCGCATACACGAAGTCTCAAGTATCTATGTCCTATAGAACGTCCTGTTTTTAAAAAAGATAAACTTTGAACAGTTTGAACTGTTTTGTGGGCATTTTCTACTGAAGGCGGTCATCCTCTACAACTCTGACAGATGGTTATTAACTGACTATCGTGGTTGACTGGTCCTACTGTCACTTCCCTGCTGCAATCAGAGCCTGAACCAACAGAACAGCGCTCCGTGGCTAGATCCAATCATCCGGCCCTACCACAAACTGGTGAATCCCGTATGTGCCCCATTATCCACCTCGCCCCCCAATACCTCCACTCCATTTAATACTCTGTCGTCTACTCCCCCTCTCTGCTGGAGACTGGACTATAATTCGAATCGAAGTCTCCAGGACGAAACTCAAGAAAGCTAACAGAATGATTTAGCTAACCCCACTTATTTAAAAATATCGCAAGGACAATTTTTACACGGTCACCCTCCGATTCCATTTTTCTTACTTTTGAATTGCGGGGGATCGAACTCTGGACCCATTGGGTGAGCCACTGAATTATGGCATCTCACATTGAAGTAAAGGATTACTTCAGTGAGCTGATTGCTGACACATTCTGCGACAGTTTAAAACTTTGTAAAAGTCTGCTACTTTGAAACTTTCCTGCTGCCTGCCTATTGCCCGTTCCTCTTCACCCCACCCACTGGTTCCGCGCGTTTCCAGCATCATCCTTCGTTCCAACCAACCAACTAAAAAGTATGGAGTCCGCAGTGCAGCAAACAAGTTTCTAATTACGCGGCGTCAAGTCGTCAACACCAAAGTTTTTCACACCAACAGACTACAGCTACAAGCTGCAGGAAGTGCAGGAAGTGTCAACCACCCTACCGGAAGGATACTTGCTTCTTCTGCGGCCTGTGGCCTGACTTCGCGATCAGGTTGTGTATTATTGCATTGCAGGATTCAATCATAGTGCATGTTTGTACATCTTTCCCTAGTTAGGTACCACGTTATCGTTACCATAACAGTCTACAACGATGTTACCAGCCCCTGCTTTTACATGGCAAGAGAACAATCAAGCGTAGGTAAGGTATATACCCACAGTAATGTATAGGTAAGCAGTAAACAACTTACCTTATTTGTCCTCCAAGCTCAGAAAGAAGAAACAAGTGTAAGACTCCACGTGCAGACGGAAAACCGAGCCGGTCGGACCGGAAGAAAATTAATCAAAACCAAATACGAATCGGAGTACGATAGAAAACAATAAATAATCAAGGGTGGCTAATGAAACTCCTTGTGGAACTGCAGGCTTCGGAACACGAAACACGCAACCACGTTTAAGGAAAAATGTGAAAGAACACGCGGAATGTTCGGCGTAAAGTCGACGGAAGCCGGATGGACAACGTCAGACTCGCGTGCAGCTCACGCGGCGTATGAGCTGGAGCGGCGGCCGCTGGCGCATGCGTCTCTCTCCGACTCCAGCCCTCGTGGTCACTCACCACACACCGCGCGCTGGACCCGTAGCTGGGTACACCGCAAAATTAAATCACAAAACAAATGGGCACATTTCATTTCGTGCGGTTAAACCTACCTGTTAATAAATGTAAAATCATCTTTTGACCATCTTTTGACGGTTTTGTGACGCACAATTTGTGACAGTAGCGCCACCCTCCCTCCCCTTCGAAGGACCCCACCCCCCTAGGAAGGTACACACGTTTCAACAATACGTACTCTGAAAATAGTTAGTCATCTTATAAGGGGATTTTGGATTGTTTCTGTCGAAATCAATCACTCTACGCTTCTATCCCTATAAATCCAAAACTGGGATGATGGATCCTAGACTTGGCATTGATCCAGACGCCACAGTCTACAATTTTCTTTTATGTCTTGATATTTTCTACAATTTTGTAGTTTTTATAGCTCATGATAACAATGATTAGGTATACCCTGCTGCTCTGTAGAAGGGAGATTTCTGTTTGCTCTGCGTCTACAGACGTAAGATGTACTTAACATGTGGGTATCTGCAGTCAGAACATTACTCCGGACGTCTTGCAATAGATCCGGGAAATGTCTCCCTGCATTAGAACTGATAAAATCAGGCTAAAGCTCACTCACTTGCTTTTTATTTTTAGATTTTGGGTTTACTATGATTCTATAGGTCTCCTTAGACCTCAGACCAAAACTACAACAACAAAATTTACAATATGTCCGTCGTATCTATACGTCTATCTCGCTTTCCTGCAGATCACCTGTCTATATACCTACGTTACTTGGCCGCTATGAGCATGGTAGCCGGTATAGTATTCATTTCATACACGCCCACGAATAAAATTAAAGGTGAAAACGTACGTGTAATACCTGCATGGTTGCCTACGTAGACAGGTTCGATATAGACAACGAACATCCGGTATTTACAGGACTGAATGCCTGAAGCCAGTGAGGTCAAATTAATTGATAATCAAACGGAGGCATCTTGAGGAATCCAAAGAATGGCCCCAGACCTCAGGTTCTCCAGGCTTCATGACAGGTCCAATCAAATAAATGGAGTGCATGGATTCATCAAAGTCAGTGGTTGCATGCGCGCCCCCGTAAGGAAAGCCGACTGTCAGAAAAGAATAACAAATGTCCTTTATTTTGAGCTTGATGAAGCCGTCACGACTCGGGGAAATGGGAAACTCACTCAGGGAGAACATTCTGAGAGGTCCCCCTCGCTGCAGCTCACGACTATATTGACAAACAACCCCATTGCGCACTACTTGCATTTCAATGAAACAACATGAATATCATTTAAGTTAAACTGATTAAACGCGATTAGAGGGAAGCTAAGTCAACTGCAAATTCATAATCCTATACTATACTACTGTGTTTCACGTATGTCTCTTTTGGTATCCCCTGACGTGAAAAGTGGATTTTATAGAAAGTCTGTCCCCCCGTAGCCTTTTCGAATACACAACTTGGACGAAATCTTTCCGTGGACTGCGGAGTAACCACCACAGATTATATAACGGAACCCTGAAACTATTTCTCTAAGCACTACGACTGGAATGGAAGGATATAAAAAGTTTTTTTAAAATCGTAAGACCTTTGAATCGGGGCCAAAATGACTCTCGGAGTGATTTAGAATAAAGGCGAAGCTGCAAAGCCCTTGTCTCCCGACGCCCCACGATCATACAAGCGATGCTCATGCACCCTAAACCTGGTTAACTCTCTTCTCTTTCAAAACGGGTGACCGTTTTCTTCCAGTTTATAACACTGTCTAGCTGTTCGCTACGTTGCGTTGGAAAGCCGAGCTTTTGGTTCAAGCATTAGGTGGCGTAACGTATTTTATAGAAAGTAAAGGCACTTTCATACCAAGTCTCGCACCAGCCAGGGTTGGTCTATATCGGAGTGAACATGTGGCCGACGATCTGGCTTGGCATCTTAACTTATACATGACCAGAAAATATTTCATTTGTAACTGAAACGGTGTGCTTCGACCTCATAGCTCTCACTTTGAATTCTGAGCTGCTTCATAAGCGTCTGCGTGTATGGGATCATTCCTATGTACGGAACAAGACCGCAGTTCCTACAAATCGTCCCAGAACACATTCTATCAGACAGAATGGTAATAAACACAATTCGAAGAATTATATGTAGCGAATGTGAATAATATTCGTGAAATCACTTTCACAAAGGGCAAGCCAAGAAAACAACCATGGAGGAAAAAAACCCATTTAGATATTTGCGTTCAACTGGCCATTCTGTAACGGCGAGAGGAATGGTCTTGCAGCAGCTAAGTCATGAATATAAATCGCCTGCCGGTCAAGAGCAAATGTATTTGGGGTGATCCGAAAACCAAAATCGAGATACCAACATTTTGGATGGAGAGCCCGTCCCGACAGGGAAAGCCGTTAGCCGCCTGCGTCGAATTCAAGCTCCAGGACGTACGTTTTCCGCTGACTTTTTATCAAATAAAATTACTTATTTGTGTATGAAAAACAGTCATTAATTATTCCTAAACTATCAAAACGAAATCCGAGAAAAAAGAAGAGTAACGGCAAATATCTTACCAATACCTACAGGCTACAGGCTACTCTTTGAATTACTCAAAAAATAACACTCAATTTCCGTCTCTATGGCATACTGAATTTGACTTTATACTTAGTATTGCTCTTTTCGTCTCTCAATCCTTCTTTTGGTCTGCTAATAAAATAAAATATTATTTTGGAGATAAAACTTATGCTTAGTTGGAAAGTTGTCAAATGACGGCGGCATGAGCCCAGAATCGCCAGACTGGGTCAGCTAACGTCTATTCCTATTTTATATTTAAATTCTCACACCCAAACGACGGCACTACTTTAAAAAGTCATATATCATTAGGTGTTTTATTATATAAAAAGATCTACACATGCTAGAAGTTGTCCATATAGAAGTTGAAAAGAAGGCACACTGTGACCTGAGCAACCACATGAACGCAAATGCAACAATCTATAGGTATAACGAGGGGGTAACCACTCCAGAGATTCCTTGAGATTCCATAAAGATTTCCAAAAATTCCAAACGATATTCATAGAAAGATGAACCACGAAGGGGTAACCACTCCAAAAAATTCCAAGATTCCCTGAGATTTCATAAAGATTTCCAATGATTCCCAACGAGTGGTTAACCCCTCGATCTATAGGAAGTGGTACTTTGCATGCTTTAACGGCGTAGTACGATGCTGCTTCATATTCAAATCAGACAATTTCTTGAATGTAAAGATCTTGGTTAGTAAATTGTGGTTAGTAAACTACTAAAACTCTTCACACATGCATTCGAGCCTTTAACCTGAGCGCATAGAAAATCCCATCACAGCTGATGCAAGCTGTTTGAAAACCCCCTTGGCATCTGAATATGGAGTCTCTATTCTATTAGATTTTTTTTTTAAATACCACTCTCCACACCTGATGAGCATTTAGACACAAAACACCGAGGGGTTAACCACTCCAGGAATCTCTTTGGGAATCATTGGAAATCTTTATGACATCCCAGGGAATCTCTGAATTTTTTGGAGTGGTTATACCCCTTCGGGGTTCATCTTTCTATTAATATCGTTGGGAATCTTTATGGAATCTCAGGGAAACTCTGGAGTGGTTACCCCCTCGGAAAATACTGACCACTGACGTGCGCCTGCACATTTATGTTTAGATTTTTAGCTTTCATGTGTGTTTCCTGAGCATACTCAAGTTTTATACCCCTCTTATTTTTTCATCTTAAATATTGGTAAATCACTCAGTACGCGGAAATTTTGATTTACCCACATCAAGGGGTTACCAATAAATATGTAATAGGTAAGCAGCATTTTAGAAACGAATTTGGTCAACTTGTTAAGCCAGAGTTTTGGAGTAAGCAAGAACGTAGGGTAACTTAGATTTACATTCCACCGGCAGTGTAAATTTTTAACTGCCTAAGGGTGCGTCCCACCATGCCCAGTTAAAATTAAACTGGAGATTTGGTCCTATGTTTACCTTGTTAAATTTAACTTTTTAGTTAAATTTAACATGGTAAATCTCCAGTTAAATTTTAACTGGGCATGGTGGGACGCACCCTAAGTAGGTAGGATGAGAAAGTAGGTAAGTATTTACTGTTTCCAGTGATCCTCTACGCGAAACATACCACCGGCAATGTTATATTTATCAAAATCGGAATCGATAGGGTTTCTGACATATTGTTATTAGTTCGAAGTTTTCCAATGTGTTTTTCGATAGCTTAAAATGCAGTCAGTCAGAACCTTACCGTTCATAATTTTTACCATCTTATCCTAGTGAAGTGCTAAACTTGAACAGCATTGAATATCAACAACATTGCGGAGAAATAAATTGAGATAGACAATAAATTGGTAGACACATTTTCTGGTAGAGCCTTGGCTCCCTGCAGCGGGGTTGTCAGCTGTCACCGTCACTGACCCGCGCAAAGGGGCCAAGAGGGCTGGGGGACCAAGGGGGCTGGGGGCCAAATGGGTGGTGGGGCATGGGAGGGGGTTTGGCGGGCGAGGCGGCTCCACGAGGGCCGCGGCCCGTGCCAACTGCCAAGCCCGCGGCACATGGAAAGCGGCGGCGCCCGCTGGTCCGCCCGCTATTGGCCGAGAAAAGTCTCGTCACTGTTTCGACTGCTCGGCGTAACTATTGTGTACGTACTACGTTGACTATATCAATAACGTGATTCAAGATAAATTCCACGTCGGTACAGGAGTAAACTATGACAGAAGAATACGTTCTTTTCGAGGTTCTTTTCATCCGATCAAAAACTTAAATAATTTATGTGTTCTGCTTTCAAAGTGGGCGGTGTAGGGTGTAGGTGCTGGAGTTCTCACATGTACGTTTGCTAAATAAATACTTGACTCTTACATTTTTGAGGAGTCTACCCAGATTTTTTACACCTCGCATGTTCGCACAACGATTTTTTTTTTCTCCAAAAAGCTTTCTCTCAACGGACAAATAAACTGCCGTAACTGGAGCGAAACACTCTAGAAAGTACATAAATAACGTTCGTATAAAATGTTGGATGAAAATTCGTGTGGCTTGTAACCGAAATGGTGTATTGGTGGGGGTGGGGGTTGTCATATCTGAAGCGCTGTTAAAAGCTGCTGGGAATGGGTTCGTTTCCCATTGGCACTGCCCCAAGGAGCGGGCCCCATTTCTATTATTTTAGTTTAGGTACTGGCTCGATCGTAAATTTCGAGTTGGGTTTCATGACTGTCTCTGACTCTGTCTGGTGTATATCGTTGCAGAGTCATACCAGACCCACAACTCAGAGCTAAGCAACTTTCCACCATGAATACATCGCTTAAGAGAATGCAGATCCTATACTGAGAAAGCTGGATTTTGTATTTCCGTGCATAAAATGTGAAACATGAACTATTGTACGAGTATTACAAGGTGTGTGGACTACCTTTGTCATCAATTAGGTGACGACACAGTTCAATGGCGGAAGGAGCTGAGCTCGTTGCCAATCAATCTGTATCGACAGAACAGTTTTTTTTTGTTCCAAAAGTATCGAAAGCCATCACAAACGGTACGAGTTCTCTATTTTATCAAATAACAAAAATGATTAACCGCTATCTGAACAGTGGAGGAGTATTCTATATTCTATCTATACCGGGAGTCGAACTCAGACTTCTCAGGACATGAGTTCGACCGCCTGCGCCTGCCAGAATTCCCGGGCACTGTCGTAAAACGATAGTGGCTGCTGTATTTAAAGGATTTTGAAGGACAATGTAGCCACAGAACTTTCAAAATTCGCAGCTTTGATTCAATGGAAATGTTTTCCCAAGCTCTGTTCCAAGGTCGACACAGAGTAGATATGGATGTGCATGTCCGACGATAAAGTGAACATTGCCTATATCCTACATATCCGACAATGAGCTTCGGTACTGCCGATTAAGTCAAATTAGAGCAAAGCATTGGAAACCCAATGACTGGAATAATGATTGACATCCAACCACGCAGGCAAGCACGTCCCATATCAATACAGAAAAATACCTCTGACAAGCCATGTTTAGTCTTTTGCGCGCGGGTGCTTATACATTCATTGCTCTAGCGATTTTTTCAAGTTTCAACGCAGCGTCAGAAGTGCAAAACGTCACAACAGGTATAGAATTTATTGTTTTATTTACAAGGTAAATTTGTTAAGATACACATTTGTTATCTGTATACGTTTTTCAGACTATTTTTTTTATGGACACTATGTAAATGTTCAGAATTATAACATATATCTTCTTCACGTCAAAAATTAACTGGCTATGTTGTGATTTTATGATCAGTGATTTTGGGCAATTTTATTTATTTATTTATTTTCAGCTGAGGTGAAAGTAGTGCGCATTCCTTGCACTTGCTCTCTTCCCTCCTGCTCTTGCTGCGCGCAGTTTTCTCTAGGCCAGACCACAGGTCTCCAGGCCGGATGTGCAGTTGTCACTTTTGACAGACAAGACCGCGGAGTTCGACTGCAATTGCAGGTTGCTGGACGTACCCTCTACGATAGAGAGGCATCAGGTGTGTTTCAACATATGACTGAGAGGTACCAGCAGCAGGTGTATTCCCTCTCTCAAACGCCAGCAAACCCACCCAACTAACACCTTCAAAATTTGTTGTAAAAAGAACTGTTCGCTGTATATTGCGTCATAGCGTGCCTTATCTTCTTACAGTAAATTTTGAAGGTGTTAGTTGAGTGGGTTTGCTGGCGTTCGAGAAAGGGAATACCACTGCAGGTGTATTCCCTTTCTCGAACGCCAGCAAACCCACCCAACTAACACCTTCAAAATTTATTATAAGAAGAACTGTTCTCCGTATATTGCATCATGGCGTGCCTTATCTTCTTACAATAAATTTTGGAGGTGTTAGTTGGGTGGGTTTGCTGGCGTTCGAGAAAGGGAATACACCTACTGGTGTTTATTCATCACACAAAGAGTACCAAGAGTATTCTCTCATCCTATACGGTAGTATTTCGATTTTCGAATTTAGGGAAATAAAAGGGAAATAAAAAACAAGCCAACTTCGCTATCATGGCAGTAAGCCCATTGCTGGTCAGACCCCAAAAGAATCAGAGCCCCCCCCCCAGCCTAGCCCACAGGACCTTCGCGAAGATAGGTACACCTACACCCCAAGTCACTGTGAAATTTCTTTTTCATTTTCAGTTGTAAACCCGCCGCCTGCATGTGTCCCTGTTCCCATGGTGCCCTTCACAAGATTCTGTGGGCAACTGTATGACGTGCGTGTCAACAGAGATGAAGGCAATGCCTGCCTCAAACTAGAGCTGCAGGTACTCGGATCCGACGCAGCTGTGCTAGACCTACAGTGCCTACACCTGGAAAATGGAATGGTCTCCTCGCGTCCAGCAGGGTAGAAACAAGGCGAAGAGTTATTCTACCAATTTCTTAGGATAGGAGCACACACTACTTACTTCTTAGTTGTCAAAAATTCGATATTTCAAATCTGCATGCACATCAGCCACGAATTTAAACAGTTGTGATATTCTTAGAATATACTGTAAATACCTTAAAAATCTCTTTTACTCTAGTCAACGTAACAATCGCAGATGATAATAATAGTAATAATAATAAAACGTTCGAGTAGGTAAAACCCCGTCAATTTAGGACTAAGTACATCGAGGGAGAAAGTAAACTGAATATAATGGTTCCTAATAATAATAATAATACATTTGAGTAGATACAACCCAATAAAATTTAGGAAGAACACTTCGAGGGAGAAAGAGAAGAGAAGTAAGCTGATCTAGTGATATCCCTCGCCCTGTGTTGCAGCTCCACCCTCCATTACTATATGACTTCTAAAGCAGTTATTAAATTGTGACAACACAAACTACTTTTCGATTAGATCTTTAGGAAACTATGCGAAAGCTACTCAATTCAGTAGTAAGTCTGTATGTAAGACAGGTATACATTACTCGTATGCGCCACGAAGCTGTTGAGCCATTTGTCACGGAACTCCTGCATCTGACCTTCAATCTTCAAGACAACATGACATGAATTACTTCACAGAATCTACTAATTTCACAACATTAAAATTACAACGTACCATGGAATACTATCAAGGGGACAAGCTAATAATGTTTAAATAATACACCTTGCCCCGCCGTCAAAGTGCCACTTGCTTTCCAACAGCCGAAATGAACACAGTACCACTGTGGGGGCTGCTCCTTGTGATAGGTCTGGTAGGTGCACAAGAATATCAAGATTATTACTACCCCTCCTACCAAGCCTATCCTCCCCCTCCCCCACGGCTACCAGGCCTAAGAAGACTCGCCAACAGAGTGGATAAAATCTTCCAAGTTCCAAGAGGTTTCTGGGATGGCAACTTCCTTCGCAATAAACATCAAAACTCGATGACTTCAAGGAGTCTGGATGGTAAGTACTTGCTGCCAACAAGCTTTTGTATACTATTCTACCCCCCCCCCCCCCCCCCCCCCGGAAAACGTCTTTCTGGCTGTTTTTGGGGACTGCCCCTCATTTTGAAGTATGTTCTGACAGATGACTGACAAGACCACTTTTTTTGGACTCAGAAGTCTTTCAGAATCATGACCGGAAATTTCAAAAGCAAGTTTTCGCACTATTAAAACGGAAAGTGAACGAATCCCACTGAGGAATTTTTCTGAAAACCAGCAACTAAACTGTCGGTATTTACAGCTCTTTGGATCCTTTTTGTTATTTCCATTACGAATTTCAAAGTAAAGAAGGAACTACAGGAATGCGAAATTCGCAACGTAACAAAACTGATTCTTCTAAACCTGAAAAGAGATAACATAGCACCCAACTCAAAAACACGGTGAAATTTCAGAAGCTGAAGGTTCTCCGTCGGACATGATAGGGGTAAGGGGCAACTTTGACGACCTGGAGAAAAAAATGGTCCCACTCACTCCTGCACTTCCCCAGTCATCTGAAATTGCGCCTCGTCGCCTCCCTATGCAGATAATGGAGGAAAATGCGGACTTTGGACCACCAATTGCACCCACACAATGTGAGCGTGAGCGTCTGCATGGATTTAACGACAGTATGACTACCTAAGGCTGGGTCCTGTCATACTCGGTTAAAGGGAAATCGGCGATTTTCTCCATGTTTACCATGTTATATTTCCAAGAAAACCGACGGTTTTCTCTTAACCGAGGATGGTGGGACGCAGCCTAAGTAATTTTAAAGTAAAATCAGAGAAAAAAAGTTTGAATCATAGTAACAGAGGTGAAAGTATGGTAATTTTGCACAAGTGTCACGAAACGACACATAACCTTATTTTTGTATTGCAGATTTATGTTTTTAGAAACAAGCTGTGGAAGGGCACAATACTTGCTTCACCCTCGGGGGCCTATCTCGTGTATCTGGCATAGTGAATAACCGAAAAAGATTATAGGAACTAACCCGATCTCCAATACCATAATACAGTCCATTACGTGTTACAGGGCAACTTATGATGGCACCGTTCATAATGCTCATGCCTGATATCACGGAGTACTGCCAGTGTAAGGGGATGGCGAACTGTGGATGCTGCATCGGCTTCTACTTGAAACCATTTGGACTTAGAAATAACCGTAAGTACCGCTGTCAGTGTGGGTACTAGGTACTGAATAGATATTCAAAGATTGCATGCAGACGCACAAACTTCCCTAACTCAAATTGTTGCAGTGTGTGTGAATATGACGCTGACCAAAGATGCCTACACCCACAGTCAGTTTATGGTCCACGCGAAGATGCACTATGACAACTACAAACTAATGGACTTCTCCGTATCAGGTTCGTAAAAGTCGCAATTTCCAGCCTTTTTTACAATGCCTGCTTAGTGGGAAACTGAGGTACACATGTGTGTACTTCAACAATAACAACAAGAGGGCGTCTTCAGTATCTCATTTTAAATTAGACGCTTTCATTGAACACTCCCGCATAACTAAGGAGCTGGATACCAAGTAAATGAACATTGCACTATTTTTGACCATTAAGAATATGACACAACAAGAAAGTATGGGAAACGGACAGACTAGTTCGACCGGTGGGTAGTAAAAATGGTGCAGCAACTATTATACTTGTTATCGAGGTTATCGAGCCCTTTAGTTCACCCATCACGACAACACGACATTCGTCTGGCTCATAACTTTTTCTGCCCTATTCAGAGAAACAAGCCCCTACGACATGCGTGAGCGTGGTGCCGTTCTCGACAGTAGCGGGCTGCGTTCAGGTGGTGGATATGCACAAGGATGTTGTCGAAGACAAAATGTGCTCCTGCATGGCTGTCTCACTACAATACAAAGATCGGTCAGTGGTCAGCCTTCCCAGCGGATGCTTCTGTCTAGGGCGCCCCGTCCCTCAGAGCAAGAAGAGAGGCCTCTTTGGTATCGACTTCGGATCCATATTCTACTCCCTTCAGAACATGTTTCTAGGCTAAGTTTTGACTAAAATACACACTCTAACACCGCGAAAACATTATTAAACATTATTACCTAATAGGAGTATCCTAATAGCTCCCTTCCTTTTTCTTTTTAGTTTTTTCCTTGCTGCAAGTCGAACACGACCCTGCGGGGTCCTCGACACACCATCACACATCATTATGTTAAATTGGAATAAATATAAATCTTATCTTATCTTATCTTTCGGGATTGGCAAACTGGACAATATACCTTTACTTAGTTGCCGAGTTAGATATTTATTCATTGCCATAACTGCTCGCGCTCGTGCAGTGAGGACGGTAGTGTAACTGGTTATAAGATAGGAAATCTGCTAATAATCCCCAAGAAAGTTAGCTGGCTTCCCGTCATACCAACGCGCGAGCGCGAGAGCACTGAGGCAGTGAGGCATGGAGTATACACGCACCTCCAAGAGCTCAGCTAAAAAAAATTTAGATCAACCTACCACCTGCTACTAGTTTGGGAAAATAAAGTGGAATACCACAAACTGTTTAATTTCACTGTCGACTTGAAGTTTCCGAGAAACAGGATCAAATTAATGCGAAGAAGAACAATGGGGTTTACAATGACAGCAAATACAATCGATGTAACGGTGACATAGATAGTTGTCCTTACACCTTTGGCAAGCCCAAGTCCTCACTGCGACACGCCAAATTTCTCTGGCTGCTTTTGTCAAAATGTTTTGAAATATGGTCCGTAATACAACAATTTCGAAATGGCCACATTTTTTTAAGGAGAAATAATTAAAACAGTTCGGAACAACGTTGAACACATCAACTAAACACATCACACCACATCAAAATCTAAGAAATCTGTCAACTTGCACAATTCTCAGTAGATACAGTCGGTATCAACCAACTCCAAACTCCTGCCAATACTGAATTACGAGTAGTAGTTTCAGGGAAAAAAGCAAACACGGTTTCTCACCTACGGCGGTGTCCCCATTCAGGACTTGGAAGATAAATAAATTATAAATTTACTCAAAAATTAACAACAAAAAAACTAGCATTTGGCACCTTTCTTCAACAAAAATTAAATCAGGGCATCGAATTTTTCTGTACAGTTTAAACACTGGATAAAGACAAAATTAATTTTCGGATGACACCAGCCGAGAGGGTTTGAAGAATGGAAAGAAACTCGAGACAGGTTACACACTGCACCAGTGGTTTCATGATAAATAATAAGTTATGCCGCTGCTGGGTGAATAAAGTGACCGGTCAGGTGCGGAGGGGGAATAATTTAGTAGTATTTAAACCCCCAACCTGCGTCAACCTAAAATGGTACTTAGCAAGTCATTAAGGTTAGCTTCAGACTATATCAGTGATAACTGAAAAGGATGGTGATTTTCCTAAAATAAAACCGGACATTGAGTGGGAGCTTCAGCCGGATGGCCAGATAGTAAGCTCTTCCATTGACTGAAAACAGGGAGAGAGGGAGAGAGCTTCTTTTCTGAAGGGAATCGTTGCCATAAATTTCCTTTTAAAAAAAAAACAAAAAAAAAGTGCATCATAAATTTGTTCCCGTTCTATTCACATTGGAAACCAAGGCTTAGTTACCTTAAATACAGTTTCAAGTCTATAAGGGTGGGACTGTGTTAGCTCCACAACATTTGCACAACACTGAAATAATGATAGCACGCTGGATAATAACCGCAGCAACGCTACTAGGTACACACACAGAAATTTAATACGGGTCACGCGAGTCGTAGGGGAGATAATGATAATAGTGAGTGACATACCATTTGCAGCAGGATGATGAGATGAGATGGACGGTTAATGACTCAGACGAGTTTAATGATGGGGAAGTGTGGATGGCTTTTAAAGTCGAACTCAGGCGGAGTCAAAGAGTCCTTTTTATGTCCATCCGCGAGAATTTTTAAGACTACGAAATTCGTTTTACATATACGCAATAGCTCCAACACCTAGAACCAATAAAGACAGGGTAATAATTATATTGTAGCTAATTCCCTGTGTGACTGAAAATCACTCTGATTGATTTCGGAGCACTGACAAATCAAGTCGGTGTACCAGATTCCTCTCATTTCAAAAGGCATTTTAAACACGTGTGCAACACCTCACACCCTAAAGAAAATAAATTATCCAAGTTTGAGCTGAAATAATCCACAAAAAACACTAACCTCTTGATCTGGATTGGAGAGGGACTCAAGCAAATTGCGAGCAGAGTGGAACAACTTGCAGCCTTCTATATACATCTGGGTAGAGGGTGGGTCAGTCTCGCACCGTAGCATGGCATAAGCGTCTCGGAACTCAACATACTGCACTGGGGGTGGGGTTAGCAGGCATGCGAATGGCGCAAACCGGTGCTCGTATCGCACCTGCTCATTGTCAAACTCCGGGTGGACGGGCGCCACCTTGCGGTCCATTTTGAACCCCGCCATTGCCTGTAACACAGAAAATAGTACTTAGTGCGCCTTACTGTAGAGCAAAATCGTAAAAATAACGGTTATACTCACACTATACTACAATATATTATATTTCCATCGTGGAGAGAAAATCGTTCATGAGGAAAAGCAAGTCTGGTATGCCTTCTACTTAATTAAGGTAAGACAAAGTAAAACAGATCTAAATTTCCGGCGAAAATAATAAATTTTAAGAAAAGCTCAAATTTATAACATCCGTAACAATTAAAGCGAATGCGTCATCAACCAACGGCACCGTCAAGAATCTCGGAGATTCCTTAGAAAACCCACGCAGAAGATTCGTTAATTTTTGGCGTAGAGGAGAGTTCCATTTCTCCCTGCTGTTGTATCGTTAACCCTTGCTATCATTTAACAAAATATTGTACCTTGTAATAACCTCCACACATATTCTGCAGAGCTTGGTTAAGCGTCATTTCTTTCCCGAAAGGTTGAGTTTTCTTTTTCTTTGGTTTTGCCTTTTTCGCACCCCGGCCTTTTCCTTGCGGGTCCATGAGTAGGTCTTGTTCCATTATGTGACTGTTTGCTCTTGACAACGCGGACACTATCCACCCATAAAGGAACTCATAGAGATACCTGTAAAAAAAAATCGAAATTCGAAAAGAAGAAATGACAGATGTTAGCAATTTTTGAAAGCACTAAAAGAAGTAAGTTTTTTAAAAAATTATACTTGGGTAGCATCACTCCAGAGAGACGTCAACATTAATCTATAATGATGAGTTCCGCAAATGTCAGATAAATATGCTTAGCTAAAGGAGAAAATTACCAGAAAATATAGAGGTACTCGTGCGTGCTGTAGAGCTCCAGTTCCAATCCCGACAGTAGGTACATGATCATTACACGCAACGTGTAGTACAGGACCCACGTACCGAAGCAAGCCAGGTGTGGTCTTGCGTACTCTGACTGGATGCCCAGCGTGTGTAAGTAGGCATCTACACGCTCCGCTTCGTCCTGCAGCCCTGCCAAATCTTCCAGCAGGTGCGCCAACTTATCGCGCTGCCGGGCCCGATTATGGCCACACAACTGCAGTAAGCTGCCAAAAGGTCTAACGCAGCGCACGAGGAACGTATCTACATAGTCCCTGGCTTGCGGATTACTCAACAGCGGCGACTTGGGCAACAGCGATGGCGGAGCGATAAAACTGCGCGCAGCCTCACGTAGTACGTCCCCGCACGGCTCACCCCCAAATGTAACGAACGACAGCGGGGAGTAGTTGTTGGCAAGAGGGAGATATAGGTACTGCATCACAGAGCGGGACAAGATGCAGGGACCATAGCGACTAAACTCAATGAATGACTCCTGGAACAAAACAGTCGCATCATTAACGGATAGGAATGGCCCTCGCTCTCGTTTCTCGCAGTGGAATTTCAGATTATATTGTGCCTCTATTATACGGAATTACGTGGAAGAGATTTCTTAAAAATCGTCCAACACGGTCCTGAATTATTTCGACAGACAAGACGAGGAAAAGACTGGACTTTTGATAACTATGGCGTAACTAAGATTAAGGCAAAGTAAGCAGATTTACCAGAGCACTGTGGAAAGTTGAGACCGTCGTGATTCGACACACCACCTTCAGCCTGTTTACGAGTTCATCCAGGTAATCCAGTGCGTCGACGCGGGACTTCACCTTAGTGTAGCGCGGAAAGGTTGGAGGCAACAGCCTCTGATTGACTAAGGGATCAAACCCTATCATGCACGGCCCATCCTTTCCTTCTGAGGGTTGTACACCTCGATCTACGGTTTTGTGCATTAATTGCAGCGTGTCCAAACAGCTGTTAAGCAGTTTCTGAGTCTCTCCACTACTGACGCCCTCATTCTTGTTCAAGCTTAAAAATACTTGGTAGAAGAGCCGCATAAACTTGATGCGAGAGTGTAGGGCAAAGAGATTTTCTTGACTCTAAAATCATAAAATGTATTAAAATCAGCAGTAATTTGTATATTTTACTATCATTATTAAGCAGCCTCAGCAGCTTTGGCTATAGGGCTATCTTCTGTCGCTAGCGGTCCCAATGCCGGCCAAAGTAAAGATAGGTAATGTAATGTGTATTTTTTAAGTCAGAAATTACTTGGTTGACTAAGGGTGCGTCCCACCATTCCCAGTTAAAATTAAACTGGAGATTTACCATGTTAAATTTAACTTAAAAGTAAAATTTAACATTAAATTTAAAATTAAAGTTAAATTTAACTTAAAAGTTAAATTTAACATGGTAAACATAGGACAAAATCTCCAGTATAATTTCAACTGGGCATGGTGGGACGCACCCTAAGGAAGATTATTCCTTCCTATTTTCCTAGAAAATATTTTAATAAAAGACCAAAAGTGTAGATACTTACAATTCCCTGGGTAAGGTCGAATGATTTATTCCTAATTTTTCTTTGTATATCTTCTTCCACATCTTTCAACATGGCAATAGCCTTTGATTCCGACACTTCTGGCTTCAATTTATAACCATAGCTCATTGTCTGGAAGTCCTCTTCTTCAAAGACAAGAGCCTTGCCAATAAAATCTTTGAAAATATCAATAACTTTATAAACTGAAACTGCGAAGGCTTTCATAACTTTATCTTGCACTTGTAGGGGCCGGTGAAGGTAGAGATTAGTAAACACGGTCTGAGCCAAAGAATGGCCCTCTAGCCAGGACACTATGCAAGCCAACGTAGAATCTATGATCCCTATGCTTTCCTGTGGTAGCAGATTTTCCATATTCAAAGCACCACTCTGAAACAAGCATATTTTTAAAAAAAACTATTTTTAAGACAAATTATTTAATTAATCATCACTAATTAAATGGGTTTTTACTTGACCATAAGTACAATGAGTAAGCATGACCTACACACTATGGCTGGCGTTCAAGAGTTTTCAACAAAGTAACGAAAGAGGTAAGATCACCAGAAAATGGGCGGGCCTTGGGAAGCTGATGGGAACTCCACGAAGCGCTCAAAAGACTCGCGACTCATGGATTCAGCTAATGTTTATAAATTTCCAAAAAATTACCCAAGCTGCCAGCTTAAAAGGACGTTAGTGTCTATCAACTATAACTGGGCTGGTATACTTACTAAAAATAAGAAATCTAAAAACCCATAAAATTAATGGTGGATTTAGGGTGCGTCCCACCATGCCCAGTTAAAATTAAACTGGAGATTTACCATGTAAAATTTAACTTAAAAGTTCAATTTAACATGGTAAATCTCCCGTTTAATTTTAACTGGGCATGGTGGGACGCACCTTAAGTCACCTCGGAGTTTGGAACCCAATGAGGATGTATAAAACTGTTTTACTTGCTCCTTCAAATTCTCACCTCTACTAGATCTTCAAAAGATTTTGGAGGTGCAAAATCCCGACTGCACATGCCAGCATCCATTTTTGGGTCCATCATTTCTATAGCTGACATTGCCTCGAACAGGCCAAATGTTTCATCGTGTAGCAGTTCTCCCAGCTCTAGTTCCTTTGCCGCAGCACGGAACTCCTTGGTCACGTCTTTCCATGTCCCCTGCTCGCTCGCAGTATACGAAACCTTGTCCATTTCTTCTGGCATTCTAAATAAATAAGGGAGGCAAGTATATCAATAATTATGTCCAGCTGCCCAACCATAGGTGAACTATCTCATTTATAAGTTAACCTTCAAAAAAAAATCAAAATTTGGCTCTATATAAACTAAAGTTACAAACTAAAATTTATTATAAGTTGTAAGGGTTACTTACCTATCGAAATTTTCATTTTCTAATTCAAAATTATCAGCAACAAGACCAGAGGCACCGGCCATTTGTATTTTATTGTTTGAAAGTAGTTCTGGGTAAAGTTTCAAAACTTTACACTTTTGGCGGCAATTTTAAATATTGCTTGCCGCAAAGGTTTCTACAATGCGACTAATTTTCTTGATCATTTAAATTCTAACGAATAGGTAGGTAGGTACTTCTAAACAATATTTACTTGCTAGAATTTCTGATTTTTCTTATACTACTTCCAAACTATTCCTCTGGTGCTTGTGCGGGCAAGACGGGGTGGTAACTAGCAACCGTCCCCCTGGGTCCCCTTCAACCTGCGCCTCCAGCAAAGTTTCCATCTTACATAATTTTCTCCTGGCAGCTTAGAAGTCATCATCCATCATAAACCTTCCTAACGTCCCACGATTTATGAGGAGTCATGGTCAAACTGAATGACTGACAGAGGTAGGTAGGTACTTAAGTACTTAGGTATACAATATATCATAAATAAAATAATGATTTTATTTTAAAATATAAATATGATGTAGGTGGAATGAATTGGAGTACATCTACTCCATAATCCGGCTAGGTTCCCTACGCTTCCGTGCAATACAGCATTCGGCGTCAGTATCTATTGCTGGGCATAGGATTGATCAGTGTAAACTGCAGCCGGCAACATGAGTGGGAGTGGAGCATCCAGAATCAGCACATTTTGGAAAATTACTAGCTACCTAGGTGGTTAATAGAGCCCAGGCTGATAATTTTCTCGTCAACGGTTACCCTTAATTGTAGAAAGGGTTGTAGGTCACCCAATGAGCTCTATTTTGTTTGGCTGCGCTCTCATGTGTTGTGAAAAGTGACTTATACACTTCTGTAGCTTTTGGATCTTTAGCCACGCTGTAATCACCTTTAGTTTTCTTGAACTTGGGGTCACTGAGGTCTACGGCAGCAGCTGACCTTTTCAGAGATTCTGTTGTTTTCTTCCCCGATGTTGACGGCTTCCCTTCATCTGCCTTCGTATTTGTATCCTCATTACTACCACTAGACTCTCCTTCCCCATTCTTTGATTTGATACTCTTCCTCTCTGCCTTGGCTCTAGCCTTCCTAGCATCCATCTTCACTCGAGCAGTTAAGACATCTTCATCAGTTCCATTAAGCACAATGACGTCTTGTTCACTAATAGACTTCTGACACGTGTGACAAACATTTGCAGTGACTGCTTTGTAAGCTCTCTCGGAAAAGACGCAACCGCAGGTCCACATTAAGACGAAACGAAATTTGCCGGTCATTTCGAGTCCAGTGACTGGACATATGAAAGGTGCTGTCAGACTTTCATCGTAGACTTCGTTGGTCTTGGCCTTGGGTTTGTAAGCTGGGTTATCAGTCAGATTGAGTTCTTTTACATCTTTTAGACTTTTAATGTGAGAAGCAGTTTCGGGCAGCTTGGTCTTGTCAAGTAGAGCTTCAATAACTGCAACCTTACTGTAGAGCCGTCCCAGCTGGCATGCTACAATGGGTTTCTGGAGAGGCTGCTGAGTTATTGCGCAGTGCCCCCAACGAAACGAGAGCTCTGACTGCTTATCTTTCTGAAAGAAATAATGAAGGCGTTATTAGACAACTACCTTAACCTAGATAATTTACATGCCTACAAAAGAATCTTTCAGCCTCGCATACCACATACCTACTGTCAGAACTCAGGATACCTGTCTACCTATCTACTCAGGCAGATAGCTTGCAAAACTTTTCCGTTCTCGACTCCTGTGGTTACCCAGTGGCAATGCAGCAGGTATCTACGTAGTTATATAAAGGTGCTTAGAAGTTAGATAGGTAGGTAGGTATCACAGTGACATTTGGCCACACAACACACAATATAGTCAAGAAACTACAGTACCTGTTCAGGTTTCTTCTTCTTCCGAACAAGTTCGTCCCTTTTGGGTATTGTACCACCATCGCAACCCATGTTAACCTTAAAAATTGCTTTCCAATCTTGTTCAGGGTTTTAACACAATATACACAGCCACAACCAAATAACAATTGCACAATATGGCCGCCAAGTGTAGACTCCACTATGACTCCACTGCAGACGGTTTAGAAACAGTTTCAAAACTTCAAAAATTCACCAGATTTGTTATTGTTTTCTGTTTACTTATATTTCAAAATTCTGGTCTTCATTTCTGGTCTTATTTTGAAAGAATTGTTCATAAACTGGTGTATGAGGGTGACTTGTCTTTACACGCTACTTTTACGGTGCAGCTAAAATGAACAGATATTTACGTAATAGAAAGCTGATTAGCGGTAATTGATTAGAACCACCTACACCGATTGTGACAGCTCACGGCATTCCTAAGCGGTAAGTCCTTGCTTATTTATAGAAATAGCTTTTGTTAACTTTACCACCTTCAAATTCCTTAGTCATGTTTTGAAATGAGAACAACGTGGAGAGATAGGGTACGTGCGTGTGACATTTCGTTTCTGGCTGTGTGCTTATAGCCATTGCTCAAACTGTTAGATACGTAGTACTGTGAAACTAGAGGGTTGTTCATGTATTGTGCCCGGATCGCTAATCAGACCAAAAATTTGAACCCTGAGCTCCCTCTACCACTTCCCCAAAGCCAAAGCGTGACCTGTTACTGCCCTCCAGAGTACAAACATGACCCTCCGTGGCTGTGGAAGCAGTAAAATGTCTCATCTTGGCTGTGGATAAGTGGTAGGAGAAACCCAGGGTTCAGGTTTTTGGTCTGGTTAGCGTTCCAAGCACAATAGCAAGTTGGTTGGGTCCACCTTGCATATTTGTATAGGGAGACTTTGCTCAGGTAGGCGGTAATAAGTTGTGTTCGTAGAACCTAAACCGTAAACTTCATTATTTTGCAGTTCCCAGCCAGTATGCTGACTGATCGGGAGCAACTGGTTGAAAGGACAAAATACCTTCAAGCTGTTCTGAATGAGAACCGAACCGACCCTTCTCTGACACCCCCTGGCTACGAAAAGAAAAACAAAGATGCTGCCTGGAAAGACATGATCGACTGCAATGAAGTTTATCCGGGCATTATTATAGGCAATGGGTAAGGCTCAATAAGGGCCTGTCGAAAGAATTTTATTTTTAAATGGAAAAGTGGAAGATTTTTTAGACCACTGAGAAATTGAGAAGTCTGTGTCGGCCATTCTCTAGAAAACTTCTAATTCTGTGTCTTTTCAGCCGAGTTAAAAATGGTTAGAGACAACGGTAAGTAGGTAGGTAGTTACGAGATTCGAGCCTTGGGTCGATAGCATGCATATATACCTAGCTGTGCAAGTAGCCGCTGTAAAGAATTGGGGGTGGAATGCCCGTCAGTCTCTTCAAGTACAGGTCTGTGTCTTTGCAGGTCAACCGCAAAAAACAAAAAATATCTGAAGAAAATTGGAGTAACACATGTTTTGAACACAGCAATGGGAGACGCCTTCGGAATGATTAACACTGATGCTAAGTTCTACAAATCTGAAAATATCCAGTTCTTAGGGATTCATGCGATGGACCTACCCGGCATGAAAATTTCTATTTACTTTGAACAAGTAGTTGAGTTTATCGATTCAGGATTGGCCTCGAAAGGCAAGGTGAGACATCTACACATTTTTATATTATTGCTGGCAGTTAAAGTACTGTGACAAATGGTGCTGTCTTGTGGCTGTACATTAGTTGCGTACCCACCTACACGTATGTTTTCCTTCTCAGAAAAGTCAGAGACAATACAATATTGTCGCCGTATTGTATATATTTCAGAACAACACTCAGTACGAAAAGTGGCAATGGTAAATAATTCAGTAACATTTCTTGCTGCGTTCCCTACAAGCGTAACCTTAATTTTTAGAATGCATAAAAGTCTTCCTGTTCCTGATAAGCATTGAGTTGTTAACGTTACCTTACATTTTCTTTGTCTCTCCTTTCAGGTGTTCGTGCATTGTCTTATGGGGAGATCACGTTCCTCTACATGTGTGCTCGCGTTCCTCATGATGAAGCGAGGGATGACTGCGGAGGAGGCTATTCGTGCCGTGCTCTCGAAAAGGTTCATCCACCCGAACGAAGGATTTCTCCTGCAACTCGCCGCTCTTGATATCAGGCTGCAAGAGAGACGTGCCTTGATTCAGCCTGATGAACCTTCCCCGGACACGAGTGGCGCTCATACACGATGTGATCTCGGGTAGTATTTAACATTGTTACGTAATTTATTTCTGTACTTGTAAGTACCCAATTTTATTAGATCACAGTTAATCTCGTTGGAGTCGTTGTCAGCTTCATGAAGTCAGAGTGGATTTACAGGCTGACTCGTGTCCTGAGAGGCGTAGGTTCGAATCGTAGTACAAGCAAGTTCCTCGCTTGTGATGGCATGTCTTTGGCCAAAAAAACAGCTATGTTACGCTCCACAGAGCGCTCAACCATGCTCATTGGTTCCATGTTGCGAAAGTATACGGTGTTTGCGCCGTAAACCGTTTAGAATTTTGGAAGGATAGGTACAGACCTACCTAACGAGTTTAGGGCCAGCGCACCTGTTAGTACTGACAGCCCCCGATGGTGTATGTGTTAATTTACCTACGAAAACTGTTTTGTTGACCATCTGAGTAGCTAGTGTGATGGTCATGCTACCAACAAAAAATTACTGCTACCAGGATTCGAACCAAAGACCTCTGTGGAGCGAGTCTAGTGTTCTCTCACTACACAAAAATGAAAGATGTTAGTTTGGCATTGTGTGAGTAGGCGACGAGGACCTCCAGTTTTAGGTGGTTTCACTTGAGATGTTGAACGTTGAACTTTGACTGTATCGAACGATCGGGATCGAACCGGTGTGACCCGGTTTTCAGATCTAGATTTTAGATGAAGTATACCTATAGGTTACTGAGTTATCCAGGCTATTGTACGATATTGCTTGCGCATTTTTTTTTTTTAATTTCCGACATAACAATTCATATACTCACCTAGAGCCACGAAATTACTTACTACCGACTTAAGGTGTACGGTTATTATGGCTTTTCCCATTTTTATACTAATCACGTGCATTACGTTAAAGATGTGATCGTTACTTCGGTGGCGTCCCCAATTTTTGTATTGTACCCATCTATAGAAGGTCTGTACATAGCATTAGCTCGCTGTGCGAAGTTGTTAGGTAGGTACACCACCTAATTACTTGCTTAAGTATACACGTACATTACTCTACCTGACTGTTTTCTTGGCTTAACCTAAGATTTTTCGGCTGTTTGTATTTTTTTACTTCATTAGAAACTACTTACCTACTAAATTGCTTCCTCTTGTTATTGTATGTATACAAATATACCTACATATAATATATACCTAAATCGTATAATATATGCTTTCAAAATAATTGAAGCTTTTACCTACTTACCTAGTTTCTTGACTAGAGTCTGGGTTGACCAACTCATTAAAAACTCGGCATTAACATACTGATGCTACAGGTTGTGGCATTGGGAATTAGGAGCACTTCCCGTATTTTTCTGCTGATTAGATAATTTAACTGCATCCAGCATCCAGCATCTTAAAAGGTAACTACCTACTTCAATATTTCGGTAGGTACGGATGAGGTACCAATCAATCTACCTGATATGTGAGGTGTCTAGGTGTCAGTATCAATAACAATGAGATTGAAAATGCCTTTATTAGGGGGCTTGACAGTCATAGCGATGATATAGTTTATACCTATCAGAAGAACAGCTATTGGATGCGAAAGAGATGTGCGTTATGTTCCATTGTCACTTTCGACTACACAGATATGCTTGGCAACTGGGATATTAAACACTAAACGATGCTTTGACTCGAGGGTTACTACTTTAGCAACAACAAATGTAAATCATACGTACTATCACTAACACTTATTTTTGGCAAACTTTTTGACTAGGCAAGAAGACAACACACCTTGTGGGTGCTTCGGGGTCGGTATACACAAATAGGAATTACAGAATAACGCTCAAGAGGTGAAGTTTCACCGCCACTAGCTCTTGACCTAAGCTTATAAATGCAAATACTGAAATGAATTAAAATAAAATAGGTTTGTGAGAGCGGCTCAGTGTAAATTCGTCACACATATTTTTACAGCCTCAAACCATTTTCTCACGGCCTTCGTGCGGAGCCCTTAGTCAGGATATTGGACTTCCATGCTAATCCCGGATTTATATTGCCTATATGGCAACTGCAGCAAAATCGTCATCAGTGCCTTAGGACCCCCGAACTAACTCAAACTGTTGAGTCGACCGGTCTCAAACCGTACTCACAATAAGAAACGTGACACGTCAGTCTTGCGAATCAGCAACTGAAACGATCTCAAACTGCCACATGTTTGGATTAAGCTGAACAGTTCAGCTGGAATAGAAACTGAAACACTACCCTTCTAAGAAAATATGGTTAAAACTGTAGATATAATGCTGGTTGCTCGACGTTTGTTTTCTGAGAAATCTGCTGGATATTTACTTGTTCTGAAACTGACATTTTAAATAAAAAAATAGACAGGTAAGTATATCCACCAGCTTCATTAAGAATGTGTCACTAGTGTTGTTAGCCTAATTCTATTCAGGTGATACCTCTTGAGAAATAAAATAGAGCATATTTTGTGAGATCTAATGCAAGAGAAGGTCCTCGACACTTGTTGATGAAGTAACGCTTTCTCGGCTGGGAGACATGGAGGGCGAGGAGGGCGAGGAGACAGGCGTGCGCCACTGTGGTTCCAGAACACGGCTTGTGAGCTCGATGGGGGCGAGACAACGCTGCTTGGCCAAGGTGTGCAGGAGAGGTCGTGGCTCGCCCTGAAGTCTACCGCGCCTCCTTTGTCGCCTTCTTTGTCTTCGCGGCGGCGGCTCCAACTCCTCGACATGGGGCAAGGGATGTGACTCCGCCACTGCCACCGAGTAAGATGGCGGGGGCTCGCGATAAACGAACCCATCCTCTAAACCTTGAATAAATAATAGATATTAGAACCAAAGAGATAGAAGCCACTGAATCAGTCATAAAAATTAAACAATGCTTTTTGGTGGACGTAATAAAAATAAGAGTAATCGTCGCGGAACACCCAATTTCAGCTATTCACAGCTCGCAACTAAGTGCTGCTCTTCACCAGCTCTGACGAAACCTTATGGGCCACTCGAGTCCCCCCCCCAAAAAAATAGTGTCTAAAGAGAACAACAACAAAATTCCTTATCTGTAACTTTTCTTGTTCATATTATTTGTATTACCTTCAGGATCCAGATGTTGAAGGAATGCAGTTGAAGCTCGAAGTCGCGCAGTGTAGAATCGGTAGAGACAGCTGAGTCCTATACATGACAGGAAGACGCACGCGAGCAAGCCAAGCGTAGCTGCCGCAAGCAGGGACGATTTGGCGCAGTGCTGCTCATCGCTCATATCGCCGCAGTCATTAACACCGTCACAGAGGGAGGCGGCAGCCACGCAGCCTCCATTGCGGCAGACCAGCTCAAGCGGCCCACATCCAGTGTCCGAGCAGTCCGTTTCATCCGAGTTGTCCCTGCAGTTCCGGACCCCATTACAGCGCTGGGTCGGATCGTAGCAACCATCTCCACTCGAGCATGCGATCTGATTTGGGCATCCAGGAGCTGGAATCAGTATCAGAATTATTGACAATCAGATAATATACACCTACGTAATGGTGACTTCCGTTTTCAGGGCTAAGATATCTGCCAGCATAGTTCATCTCTTGGTCACAGTGTCACAGAGTTCTAGGACAGCTGTACTAGCATTTGTGGCTCGGTCAGTTTTATATTAATTACAGCACTACAGCTATCACACCACTTCCTGGCTGGATCCAATTCCATATAGGCATCGTAGGTACGTAGTTCTAGGATGCATCACTGAATTTTGCAGCTGAAGAGGATCTCACGCTAAGTACCAATTACAGGTTTTAGAGGTACCATTCAGAGACCAGTCTACTCTGCCTAACCTATGGTATAGTAGGTTTCAGAAAAGCGCGGAGGGAAGGAGACAATAAGAAACCGCTTTGTGAAGGCAACCCATCACAGCAAGCCTGCACCGATGTTCTGTTCTCCCATGCGAAGTCTGCCATGACGCCCACCTTCTGGCAAGCTACTGTACTCAATACCTACCTATACCTATCTTCCAAATAAAAGATTTACACTCACCGCAACTAAGCTCGTCTTCACCACGAGGGCAATAGAACTCGCCGTCGCAGGTCTGCACATTGAGAGAGAAGCAATGCTTTGGAGAGGACGGACAGGGCGCAGTACCTTCAGCACACCAGCTACGTTTTACAGGAATCAAAGTAACTGGGAGCTCAGGACAATCCATCTCATCGGAGCCATCATTACAGTCCCTTATACCATTACACCGGCTTCTATTGCTGACACAGCCGCCGGTTCGGCAACAGAATTCATGGATTCCGCAAGAAGAAATATTGTCAATACTGTAGCGCAACGTAAAGCCTCTGCTTTGTTTCTTCAATTCAGATGAATAATATTTGACTATAGTCACATCCTTCAGCACAGTTATTGGTTCAGATGGTATATTCCTTTCACAAAGATAGATTGACCCTCGACCATCATCAGCTGGCACAGCCAACCAGTGCTGAGAACAGTCAGAATCCAAGTCAAGATCCAACACTTCCAACTTTAAGACGGCCTGCGCTGGAGACAGGATGGTCCATTCACATTGTACTTGATTTGGAAATGGTTTTGGGTAATTTGGGCTTTTGACAGTACCCACTTGGTCCTTCAAAGTCGTCTCTCCACAAGGGGAAATGTGTTCAGCATTGATGGAAGAAATACAAAATGGAACTAGAGCTAGAAGGTAGAAGCAAGAAGAATGCAAGTCCCACATTACCGATGCTGCTTATAATCAACTTTAATGAATGTCTCCTCGGAGCCGCGAACGCTGCTTATTTCGTTACATCATTGGGAATATAATTACTCTTTGTTGCCTTCAACTTTCGAAAAATTTCAATTTGACATAATAAAATATAGATTTTTCTATTTACAAAATAAACCAGTAAGTTTTCAAACTGTTGTCTGCAGTTTGTAAACCCACTATTTCACTTCCCGCCAATTTTTAAACTGCAACCGTCCGTCTGAATTATTATTCTCACATTGCATCAAATATTACCAGCATAGACCTATCTATGACTAATTTATTTTTAACAAAATAGCAATAATTTATAGAAAATTATATTTTACGTGCTACCTACATAACACTAGGGGCCTTTATCAAATACAGTACCGATCCCGATCCCTAACGTTTTTCCTGTTTAACGAAACTGCACCGAACGGAGCGAGCCGGAGATAAAGTTAATAAGCTAATAAAAATGTAATAAACACAGGACTTAACGAATATTTGACTAGTAGCTCAGGTGGGTAGGTGCACTCAGACAAGAAGATGGGCCAGGTAGGTGAACAGGTCCAACCTGTCCATTATAAAAAGTCTTCAGTCGACGAAATTGTAGCTTCTATAAGTAGCGTAAAGTCGAGTTCGGTCAAACTAGCTGCAAAAGAGAAATAAATAATTATAATCAGGTTGGAAGGAAGTACCAAAAATGAACCTATATGTTTCTGCCTACCTCCTGAGCAAATCATTCGTCAGCGCGGCGGAAATCTCGCTTGCGTTTGTGCGTGACATTCCACAGATAGGTATCATAAAAATATTGCAAGAAACCCCTCCACTAATTCAGTTTTTCATATGTGCAGTAAGGAAATAAACCACTAGCCGTTTTCCACCTGAGGAGGTTCTTTGACATCAACGGTTATTCTACCCTTACCTTTGGCAGTTAATAAATCAAGGAAGGTATCCAACGGCGAGACTCTATCTCCCGAAGGAAAAGCCGCAATACCTGCAATAAGGTACAAAAAATGAATGCTTACTACCACTACTTACTGCTGGATGTTGCAGTGGGTCCTAGTAGGTACTGGTGCTGGATTTGAATATTTATATAAATTGAAAACCTCTTGAAGCATGGATGCGACGGGTGTGGAAATGACCCTTCGGCCGTGCTCCCTGCACCCCAGACAGCACGTTGAGAGCATGTTCTCTCGCACGCAGCATGAGGCTTGCAGGATGCGCCCATGTGTTCAGCAACCGCTTCGCTCGGGATCTTGGCAAGGCTTGCAGCAGCCGAAGTTTCTTCTGTACGCCTTCTTTGGTATCTTCAGTTTCTGTATTTAATACAACTTGTATTAGCCATCAACAGCATACACACCCCTTGTTCTGATGTCTACTCATGACGGACGACAATACATACAAAGGGAGAGTTATTAAAACAGAGGTTCCATTCCCCAAAAACTACCTACCTACTACCTACTACCGCTACTACCTACCTACTAAACTAAACAGATATAAAAATGTCAAGGAGATGCATACCAACCTTTTAAGATTTCCTTCATAACATCGACTTGAAGCTGAAAAACGTTGCTATGAAGGTACTGAAGGAAGAGTTGGAATGGCAACACAGTGAATCCTAAGTAGCAGAAAAATGAAGAAAATCCTTGCGGCAGAGGATATGCAAGCACTTCTGCAGCGTGATGAAACCTCTGCAGGAGGGTGAATAATAAGTGCCCATGGAATTCACTTAGTTGACGACTGGAAACATAAAATGTATACAATAGTCGCGTTTGCTTTCTCGCACATTTTATTGCCAATGTAGAATAGAACTACTGTAACAGAGCCCCACCTTTTGCAATCAAGGCAAAATAAGACCTTCTATTTTCAGGCCCCAATTAATTTATTTTTATTTAACAAAAAAATGTGAACCTTACACGAGTGGGAAACCTTTCTCGACCTTGGTGACCTGGTGAAGGCCAGCGACCCGAGAAATGAGATGGCACAGCTGCTTAGACATGTCGAGCTGCGCGGTCACGTAGCGCGTTGTCACGGCGTGCACGTGCATCGGAGCCTCCCGGCTACTGTTTTTCATCAAGTACATGTTCAATTCTCGCATATTCTGCAACCAAAACAAGGGGACAAAAATAATTGGTAGAATATTTTTTTTTAACATAGGAGTCCAACCTGTTAGTGTTAACACCTACTGAGAGAGTCAATTCATCTGTGTCAAAGCTGCAGAAAAACATGACAGGAATGAAATATACATGTATAATAGCTACGAGTATGTTAACAACAGAAAATTTTCTGGTGCCGAGATCCCAGAGTCCAACTCGTGACCACTGCATCGTGGAACCCAGTAAGGGTTGCAGGACATTGTTTCTTTGTGAAACTCACCACTGAAACAATATGCTCTTGCTTGCTCGCCGTGCAGCTATCCACTTCATAGAACGGAAGCTCATAGGCTGGTTTCCGGCTCGTGCTTAGCTGACTTATGCCTGATGTGTCTATGAAGGAGCACGTGGGGATGAACCCTGCTGCTGGGGACATAGGGGTGCTGCACCGAGACAGGGCTTCAGGCTAAAAATGATTAATTCAACGTAAATTCAAAATATACATTTAAACCAATTATATGAAAACATTATTAAGTAAAAATAAGTAAAGTTTTAGTAATACAGCGTTAGGGAATCTTTTACGATGTCTACTGAAGTCTCTTCAGTAGACAGCATTTAAAAATTCTGAGAAACACATTCAGTGGTGTACAATGAACAAGGAAGCCACTATTCTTCAGCTGTCGAAGGAGTAGTGTTTGTTTTCGATGCATTACTGAAAGTCTCCTACTTCCCAAATTTTTCGTTACCAAATGTGGACTAAAAAATACAGGTTGCTCGAAGACAGTTGGGTGTTAGTCATCGTTCCAGAAAATTTCAGCTGCGTACTCATAGGACCCACCTGATAACAAATTAACGAGACCATTAGCTTTTCTGCAACCTGGCTATGTTTAAATCGAGGAGTTTCTGATAGCTTGGCTAGTTGATCCCACAGCTTGGTCCAGATGTCCGCTCTGTAGGGCACAAGGCGTTGTTGAGGAGATAAGAGCATCATAGCGGTATTCCATAGGATCTCTTGGGTTAGAGACACAGTTTTGTTATCCACCTAAATGGTAAAAAAAAACCATCATGCACACAGATTTTATTTTTATTTATTTTTGCAAGTATTCATGGAATTTACGATCAAGTAGCTATCTGGCCATTTACCAACCTTGACTTCGGTTTTCCCAGAAGGGTGTATGCACGTCATCGGCAAAAGACTGACTAGATTGGCGGCGTCGGTGGGAAGGTTCCTTTGTGCTATTGAATACGCTCCACCGACTAATACTTCTTGTAGGAACTTTGTTACGTTTACATCGTTTGGTGTAGTTGAAATGGCATCTAAAATCTAAAAATGAAACAATGCTCGCGTTACTTCCCTGTAGTCAGTCACATTAACTACACTGACCGACTAGGAAACCAGGAAATTAAGGTCTTCTGGTTTCTCAAAGTTGAAAACAAGTCGAAGCTTACTCAGTAATCACAGTTACCTCTTCCACCAAATCTAAATCACCGACATGAACCAGAAAATAGTGGAGAATGGCAAGCCGGTTCGAGTCCGACATAATATTTTGAAATCCTGCGAAGAGATCTTGCGAGGTGACTTCGACTTCAAGTAAGTCTAGAGTAATGAGATCCAGCATGATGGCTGGGGCAAGCACGTCGGTTGAGGAGGGGCTTCGATCTGTAAAGTCCCCTCTTAGAGACACCAAGCGAGCAGCAGAATTCGCAACGGCTGCAAGGTTCCCCGGAAGTAGAATATGGCAAAAAGGCTCATGGGCCATTCCCACGTCCAGAAGATGTGTGAATACCCCGGGTCCATGAATTAGCAAGTATTGAGCTAAAAACAAAACGATATGAATTATCACCTCGGCTATAAGCTACCACTTGACCACTGAAGATGTCTCGGAAGAGGGGGTCCGAAAGTTTCGAGTAAATCCGCAAGGACCAAGACAAAAGATAATGGATACTGTCAGTTGTGGGTAAACTATTTTAACGTCAGTCTAAAAACTACAAAGGCTACAAATTTCATACTTTGTTACTTATAATTTGGAAATCTTACAGCCCAAAAGTGTGAAGCCTGGCCTCAAAGTCTTGGCTTGAACCCAGGGTACACCAGGCAGTGCGCAGTGTACAACACACCCATGATGAAGTAGGGTCACAGAATACGCAAAATGCACGGTCATTGAGTCATCGGCTGGGATACTGCTCTCGGTGCCAGGGGGTTTCACGGGCTGAAAACAATTATCAGCACCAATTTGATTTTTGAATGCAGAAAATAAGAACTAATTACGAATACGGAAATTAAACATTTGGGTCCACTGAAGTCTTAAAACAAACTGAAAGGACGGGTACTTATAGAGGATTTGATAATTTTAGTTTTCGAAGAAAGCAACGTCTCTATCTCCAAAAGAATTCAACAAAGATATATCTACATAGCATCGTTCGACCCAACTGGCACGGTTGAGCTCTTCTGCATTTAATTCTCAATTATTTGAAAGTGTAGAAACCTGGTAGAGGTAGTGATGGCAAATGCAGACGACGCCAGCCTTATTAGAGATGACGAGTAGATCTAACGCACAGTCATGAACACGCAAAGGAATGCAGTCGTCTTCGTACAGACCTGAAGTGGCTTCAGGCCCTTTGGCCAGTGCAGGGAGATTCAGAGGGATGTTCAACTAAAAAGCAAACATTCAAATCACATATCCATTTCATTACATAGTCATAAAATATCAGAAGGGCACAACAATAGCGTAGCTAGATACAGTGGGCTTTATCTTTATCCCCACATAAATAGGGAGTAATAAAGCATCCGAGCAGATCCATAATACGACTTGTAAGTCACAGCAGCTGGTTGGAATCCGTCACTAAAGGTGATCTCATTTCGATTCATCAATTTCTTGGTAGTGGTCGTGAAATGTAAACTGTATTCAATAGTCACTCATACGCAGAAGGATTAAAAATAAGAACTTACTTACCACAGTTTCGTGGGGAAGGTCTGCATGAAACTGGAAGCCACTAAGTGTTGGGGCCAATTCCTGTTTTTCTTCCCCTTCGTCATACGCGATGGATTCCCGGAAATGGATAAAATAGAGTGACTGCGTGTGGCAATCCCACTGCGCCCATGTGAAAGCTTTTGTTACCGGCTCAGACCTTATTGTTGATACCACATTATCCTCGAACTTCAAGTGATATAGCAGGACGGCTGAAAAAAGGAACAAAAAAATAATTAGACCAAAAACCAAAAACTCAGTGACTAGATCATGAATAATTATTTTATTCCACTGAAGCCTGTCGCACACAATCCTGTTTGTTGATATTTTTTTCTCCCATTTTTTTGAGGGAACTGTTGGATATATTCTGAAATATATGTCTTAATAAGGTCCAAAACAGGTTACGATCGAGTGATTTTTTTTCTCTAAAATTACTCGACCTAAAAGCTATAAGTAGGTAAGCAAATACTTACATTCAGTGTGAATCATAACCAGTAACCGTATAACTTGCTTGGAGCTTTCAAGAAAAGTTGCCATAATCTGACTGGACCGCTGCAGCCCAAGCGAAGTGGGCTGGGGCACAGAGGAGGGAGCCTCAGAGCTTGAGTCATGAACGGCAACGACGAAGTGTTTATAGATGTCGCCCACATCGCCAGGACCCTCCCTCACAACGTAAGACAAGAGGATTGCATTTTCATCGACAGACGCCTGAATAATGTGAATACGGCCAACACATTTGAAGAGAACCTTAAAACACAAAAACGCATTGTCAATTTCTTATAGGGAACGCCCGCTCTTGACATTTCAGCTATCCAGTGGTTTTCCACCGCAGAGTGACGCACCCCACGTGTGTTCCAGTGGGCTCTGTATTCACATTAGGTGAGGATACTTCTGCAGAGCGGGGCTCAAAGTAGGTGTATTTTAAAGAAATATAAACAAATGACACATAATTTAGCTTACGGGAAGAGGCCCTCTTTAAACTTTGCGTTAAGCTAAACATAATATGCTGGCAACATTTTTACAGTTCATCTTATTGCTAAACTAATCTCGTACAATCCATCCTAAGCGAGGTAAACAAACAGCACTAATAACAATGCATCTAATCCAGTAATACCTATCTAAGTAGTGAGACTTTTTCTTATAAGTTCCCTACCTTCAGTTCATTGCTTCTGGGATAAAAGGATCCAACGCAGGTTTCTACGGATGTAGAACTGTTTGCGAACCACCCAACGATGACTCGCCCTCCGGCCTCCTCCCCAAGAACTTTCCACTCCGTATAGTTTCCATCTAGAATAAAAGTAAAACTGTTTAGTGAATACCTACGCCTACTTAGGTACTGGGTATATAGAGTAGGCCGAGTGTCAATCGATAACTGAATCCCTGATTCGAAGCAATATTACTTCGTCTGGACGGAAACGGCAAGCTACGTTAGACTAAGTAGTTGCAAATGCTGCCCTCTAGCCCATTCAGGACAGAAATCTTCATATGGGAATGGGACATACAGGATGCTTCGCTTCACCAGGCAACAGGCGCCAAATAGCTGAAATGTCCGGAAAGATCAATATGGTCAAAAAAGTTCTCCCCTACTGCAAGCAGAATTTTTACCATTTAGCCGAATTATTTGGGAGCGAGGGTTGTATAATCATTCCTTTACAGCTGTACAATACAGATAGGCATGTACCTAACTAGATAATGAATTTACGGATGGTCATGAATGCAGACATAAAGCCTAGTTCAAGACATAAATCTGAGCAAAGCTTTGGGAAAACTTGAAGTTTACAAACCGGGATTAGTTCCAATAAGGATAGCTCTGAGGATATGTGCCAAGTTGTCAAACACGACCATATTATTTATTATAAGCCATCGAGACGTACTGACGCTATTGATATCGACAGAACTACTATCACTAGCGCGTGCGCTGCGCTATCCCTTTGATCTTTGATAACCGTTCAAGCTCAAGGATGCAGATCAATCATAAATAAGGATAGTTTAAGTCAGAGTTTCTAAAAATTGTTTCCAAGGCACAATAAAATTTATAACTGTTAATCAAAATTAAATTAAAATGACTTTTCTAAAAAAAAAACACCCGATTACCATAATATCATTTTGCTTGTTTACACTTCGGACTTCGGACATACTTCGGAATTGGCGCGAAGCAGACGACACCAAACAGTGCCACACTAGTGCCACGTCAAAATTTGTATACAAACAAAAACTCAATCTTGTCAAAAAACAGATTATTTGTTTTATTTTTTGAACCAAAAACCAAAACCTTTTTATAGTGTGGGAAAAGTTGAGTTTTTTGGGGTCTCCATAGGGGACAGTTGGTCTATATCTTTGGACCCTGTGCTAATAGAAAAACAGAATCATACCTACCTAGGTACCTACTTACCTACCTACGTGTTTTATGGTGAGATTGGGGCGTGACTTATCAGTATTATCTCTTATCATCTTCGTAGTCTGCCAAAGCGGTAACTTGCTATGAACCCGCCAAAACCAAAACTTCTCCCAAAGCCGGGTTAGTATCTACCTACTTGCACTTAGTATATCTACCTACCTGCTGACGACGTACCTACCGAAGTGTTACATATTGCAATGAGTGCAAGTATACTTAGACAGGCAATAAGGAAGGTACGGGTAAGTATTTTGTGTCATTGTATTTCGCCATTTGAGCACAATGGCCGAGGTGTTAAGGTGTCCGGACTGTCTGGCCTTTTAATTCGTAGAAGCCAGGTTCAAACTACGATCGCTGGATAATTTCTCAGGTAGGAAAACCAAATCTGCAACAATTTTATCATTGACCCAGCCGTAAAGCTATACGTCAACAACTAAATATTGTGAATGAGTTTGTGGACCAATGGGTGCCATTAATATCTTTTCTCCGGGCCAACAAATTTCCTCAACCGTTGGCACGTGCCAACGTCCAACATCCTGGGCTAATATTTTATGATATGGCTTCTGCTATGGCTGTCACTCAGCACTATCCTATTTACCTGTTATTTTCTTTTATAGGTAGTGTAAAAGTACTGCGAGCATTGTATGCCTACGAAGCCAGAACTGTAAGTTCCTCTCATTAGTTCAACGCTAGTTCACAGATAGGTACCTAGGTACCTATATACTTACTAATAATTGTTCGGACTTAAAAATAAATTTGAACGAGGTGTTCCAATAACTTCGCTGTAGGGTTTTAGAAATATTGTGATTTTAATCAATTTCAGAATGACGAGCTTTCCTTCAACGAAGGCGACGTCCTTTATGTTTTTGATCAATCTGCAGACGGGTGGTGGAAAGCGAAATGCAAAGGAAAAAGTGGACTTATCCCTTTCAACTACGGTGAGTATAGATAAAATGTTTCACAATGTGTGGAGGCGGGTGTACAGCTTCGGTGGAAGCTGTGTAGGTTTTAGTTCAGGTATAACTGTTTACCGCTGCACTTGCCAAAAACTTACTCTCACTTGCTCTAACATTGTCCACAACTTTCACTAACACGTAAACGGTTCCAACAATCAATGAAGTAAACTTAAATTGCTTACTATGTATTTATCCCATACAAAATGAATAAACCCTCTTTTCTATTTATTTTAGTGACAGAAAAAGATGAAGTCAAGCACCCTCTCCACGACGCTGCTCGACGGGGTAACCTAGCTTTCCTGCAGGAGTGTCTTTCCCAGGGCGTTTCGTCAACCGGATTAGATGCCATGTCAAACACGGCTCTGTATTGGGCGGCGCATTCGGGTCATGTTGAGTGCCTTCATGTTCTTCTGTCCCTACCAAATCCACCGATTAATGCCCAGGTATCATATCACGAGGAACAAGAATTTTACTACATTCCATACATAACGATAATCGTATTGACAAAATGAAGTGGCTTTCGTCATTACTTTACCTCCGTAATACCACTGTCGACCCGTCACTGTCTAATTTAGTATGGGCCTGTCCAAAATCCCAGTTCAGGAACAATTTGAGGAAGTTTATAAAAAAAAAAAAAAAACCTAACAGAAGTTAGGTAGATACTTACCTACTAACAAAAGAGTGATGAAAAAAGTACCTAGGTAACCTACTTGAATGTACAGGAACTTGTGAAGAGATCTTTGGGATTTCCTAACAATCGTCCTTGCCGTCCTGTACCTAAGTAAATACTTAAAGAAGTAATTAATGAAGGAATTTTCTGGTTCATATAGCTGACGTTTCTAATTATGTTAATTCCGCAGAACCATGTTGGTGACACTGCACTCCATGCTGCTGCCACAAGGGGTCACATCTCTGCTGTTGAGGCTCTTATCGAACATGGAGCTGATGTGGTTGTAAAGAACTCCAGTGGGGAAACACCGATTGACCTGGCAATGGATCCGACCGTCCGAAATATTCTCCAGCTGAGTTGGCCCTCTCGAAATTCTCGACCGTCTACTTTTGATCCGAAAGAATATGAAGACGACTCAGATACATCATGAGCTTGCCTTACTCTTTTTTATGACTTACACGTGACATCAAGCTTTTTTTAAAATCAGTATTTTGTCTTTTTTAATAATTTAAATATAGATACTTACTTACCTATTTGAAAATGAAATACTTAGGTATCCGTTAATTTTCTTGTCAGGTAAAGTGCAAAGATATCCGGGAAATACTATCCTGGTGCCATAGGTAGGTTTTACTAAACTTACAGAAACATAGGTTTCACTACTTATTTAGCTTCATAGATTTACAGTTCTATTTTACCACTTCTTGATGCTGTAATAGTGACTCAAGAGTCGTTTCGTAAGGTAACTGTTGCCTGGTGCAATTTTTCAATTTCAGCGGGAAAACGACAGGAAAACGTCTAATGACACGTTGATTGAGTAGTGACACGTTCATGTTGTGTAAACAAAATATAGGGTTGTCGCGGGAGTTTCAGCGAAAAATAGTTCTTTTTTGGTATTAAAATGCGTTCTGTGAGTTCCGTGGATATTATTGATGAAATATATGGCGAACTTCTTTTAGGCTTAACTACCAACCGGTCTTCATACATATTTGGGAACCAGGTAATCATTATATTTAATATACCCTTCGTACTGGATATCGGTGGCTGCTAGTCTAGTAACTGTTTCTCCTTATCTGTTTCAGGTAACTGTTAAAGAGTTGCTTTCACCCTGCGAATGTGAGTTGATGAATCGAATTGTAGATGTCGGAAAAGAGTACTGGCAAGTCAAGCAATTTGTCGATGAGAAAGTTAACATAGAGTTGCGTGAAGGATCTGTTGGTCAGTACATGGTCTGCTGTGTGGAACATTTGGACCAAACCCTAGAGCCTTACAGGGCGGAAATAGTTGGTTTGCAGTCTGAAGTACCATGTTTGTCCCACCTTTATAGTCGTGTCTACCCGTACTCTGAAGTAATGCAAGGACTGTCACTGATGGTTCAAGAGCTGAATATATGCGACAGAAGAGGAACAGATATTCTTGAAACTTTAGACAAACATTTAAATACCAGTACTGGTGCCTTCCATGTTGCTGCTAAATTGTAAGTAAGATTTTGGCTACTTTCGTCAAAGATGAGAGACTGAATAAAATTACTCACTTATGCCGCCTGCCTTTCCCGTCATTGGGTGTTGGTGTTAGTGAAGCATATGGAAATTAAGGCAATCAGGAAGGTTATGGACAGGGACAGTCACCTGGCCCCCACTGTATTTAAACAAGCAATTTTTGTTTCAGCATCCATCAAGGAGTGTGCCAGCTTCTGTTTAACCAGCTTCAGTCATGGCTCCTGTACGGAGAAATTGTAGATACAAAAAAAAACTTCTTCATCCAAAAAACTTCCGATTCCAAAAATCCATTCGAAGATTTTTCACTTTGCTATGCTTTGGTTCCTTCTTTCATTCGACCTCTCGTTGCAGAAAACATTTTGGACTTCGGCCAGACAGTTCTTTACCTCCGATCTAGGCCTGGTAAGAAATAAGAATGATGATATTAGAGCTAATAAAAGCGTTAGATGTGTTAGTATTTGCAATTACATCACTACTCAAATACCACCTACTTTTCACAGAATCTCTGCCAGCGGAGAGAATTATCATCGACTCGTCGGGGATTATCGGTGAAAAAGCTGAAGAAATCAAGAAAATACTCGGAGAGTCAAAAACTGAAACATGGAACAATTGGAGGGGTCTTGAGCGTGCAGTGGAGACAGTAGGAGGGGTAGTGACATCTCAGCTCCATAGTCTGGCACTGGAGGGAGCGGGGCTCATCAGTCAGTTGCACATGGTCAAGGACCTTTATCTGATGGGACGGGGTGAACTCTTTCATGAATTCGTAACTCACACAGACGACACCACAGCAAAAGGGCCTAGCTCCCTTTTAGGTAACGTTTGGGTACTTAGGGTGACAAAGACCTATATCAGTTGGTTAGTTAATAATCAGTTTTAGGGGTTTAAACCCCCCCCATATGAACGGAAAATTAACATGGTATGAAGCAAGAAAATATAGGTATAAAGTATGCTACCACCCCCCCCTAACCCTTAACCTTAACCGCTTTCTGAATACCGGCCTGTTGGTTTGAGTTTGAATGCCTCGGTACTAAGTACTAATCACGTAACATTCTCTGTTTCAGATTTAAATCTAGTTCTCCGCGCTTGTGCCAGAAAAGTACTGATACGTGAAGAAGTTTTGCTGCCATTTAGCTTGGAATTATCCAGCCATAAAAGTGGATCTATTCACACCATCCACTATTCCGTGCCCTGGCCACTCGAACTTCTTTTCACGCCGGAAGTTATTGAAAACTATAACCACATTTTTCGATTCCTGTTACGCCTGAAACGCAATCAAGTGAAGATGGTTGCTGCTTGGCTTCGGGACAAGTCAAAAAGGTTCGCACCTAATTTTTTTCTTTTCAGGCCCATGAAAATTCTTGTATAATTGTAATTTTTAAGGACTGTTGTCGTATTATTTTCAAACAGATTGAATATTAGTTATTGTTATTACCTAAGTAATTTGTTTTGGATTATTGCAGAAAAATTGTTTCATGTGTGAAAAGGAGACAACTGCAGCACAATCTTTGGTTTTTGGTCAACAATCTCCAGTATTATTTGCAGGTGAGAGTGGAAGATATCTTTCCTAGAGTAAGATGTAAGATGAAACAGAGGATACGAGACAGGAAAATTTGAATTGTGTAATGACCGTAAAATCGCAATTTAGTCTACCGATTTCTGACATTCATTAAAAAGACATCTTGTGTTTTAGAACATATGAATATCCATTTCCTCAAAAAATGGGAAGAAAAACGTCACAATTTCGGCTTAATTATTTCGTTCGTTTCTTCCTTCTAATTTGACGATTTTTTAATTGTACGGAAGTATATAGGCTTTGAAAGTACTTACATTTTACTTGTATTTTAATCTACCTAAGCTAATCCTAATGGTTCCCACAGGTGGATGTCCTTGATAGTCAATTCATGAGTCTTGAGACTTCGATAGTTGCCAGTCAGAACTTTGAACAAATTCGGAAAGCTCACTCTCATTTCCTCTCGAATCTAAAGGACCACTCTTTCCTCGACAGCCCTCAGGTAAAGTTTACATTGTTTTCACATTTTCTCCCCCTGTGTCCGAGAGGTCTAACAAGCTTATCCACTGAAGCTCCAAGCTTCGACTCACTGCTTGTCTGGATGTCTTTCTCGGCCCCATAGGGCGCGAGCACTCTAAAATTTAGTTAAAATTCTATCCTGGCCTTTAAAAAAAAAGACCAAAAAAAATGTCTGTTGTGTGAATAATTCCAATACAAATCTCATGACTTCAGGATTCAAATGGGATTGTGAATCCAGTCCAGCAACGCTTGGCGAGCATCTTGAAGCTGTGCGAAGAGTTCTGCGCGGAAACTGAACAAAGCGACGACGAGGAGATGTCACCGGAAATAGTGGAAAGCCTGAGTACGAAGTTTGACGTGTGTTTCCATCAGCTACTCTCACTTCTGGCTGCTCTCAAGAAACAAGCTGGTAACCCTCGCTCTCAGCATCTCGGTCAGTTGTTGTTAAGGCTTGACTTCAACCATTTCCTGTCTGCTCAGTCTTCGTTGGTTAATATTGAATAGGTGGGCCATATGAAAAAAGAATTCCAGCTATTATTTTTGGGAGGATAGTTTATGCTCGTGAACCATGTCCAGTAGTTTAATAGTCTGGCTTTAACCTTAGGAGACTATACACACTGGAATGGGAAATTACAAATTACTACCGAAATTCCCACCATAAAAATTCCAATTAGTTCATGTTCATTGGAGAAGAACTCTTTTCTTATAACTGGGCATAGTGGGTTGATAATAATAATGACGACGTGCTATCCCATATACTAGTCCCATATATAGCTGGAAATGGTTTGTTACTCACTGAATTCAAAAGTAAGCACTGTATTTATATGGAAATTGCAACACCATATTGTCGCCACATCATTATTGTCGCAACCGCCGTAACAGAAAAAATAGGTTGGCGTCCTGAAATTGAAAATTGTTTATGTTTATTGAAATTGAAAAGTAAACAAGTGAGTGCTTTCAAGGTTTTCCATTTTCCTTTTGCCTTTTTTGGCTGGTTTTCGAAATGAGTTAGGATGTGCTGTTGTGTTTCAAAAGTAGTTCATTGCGAAGTGTATTTATTTAGAACTAAGCAGGGCAATGCCTTGTTGAAGTCGTGCCAGTGTTTGTGTTTACAAGCAAGAAACAAGAATATAGAAGGCGGTTGAGGTCGACGTTGCGTCGACTTTGTGAAACTGCGCCACATATTGAAGGCGGTGAATATGGTGTCGATAGTACCTGTTAATCTAGCTCCATATTCAAAAGAAGAGAGATAAACAAATAGGTAGTAACTTTATTGTGCGAAAACGTTTATAATACAGGTATATAAGTGCCATGTGTCCATTTCTTAGTTAGTTAAGGGAAAATTAAGTTCTCTGTATTTATAGGGAAAATGATCCAGGATACAACGCTACTGTCACTGAATTTTTATAAAACGTACGTGGTAAGGCTGTAGTGTAATTTAAATTCGATCGACTCGATTTCCTTTCGTTACCACTTTACCCCAAGGTATAAAGGCTGTTCTTTTTGCACTTCTATACTAACAAATAACATGTACAACCAGGAGAAAAACAACGGACATACCAAAAACAAATTTCACTTCATCTGAAAAATACCGACACAAAACACTCTACAATATCTACATTCTTTAAACATTCTCCGATTCTCGCTAGTCCATGTCTCAAAAGGAAATTGGTAACCACAAAGGTCTTCATGTTACTGGCGCTTCGCCTCAGCTAAAATTCTCAAAATATAGAGGAAAAGGTTGATTATGTCCATGTAGAGGCTGATGGTCGCAAGAATGTACTCCTCGGGGGAAAGTTTCTGCATAAGGAGCTGCGTGTCATAGATGATGAAGAGGGAGAACAAGAATGCCCCCCCGCACGCTATGATGAACTCCAGCCCAGACCCTCCGACGAATATCTGCAGGATCCCTCCCATGATTAGAACCATCAGGCCAGCGGAGAGGCTGTAATAATAATGCGTTATATTATTATATTAATATAACGTCACGCCATGCACAGTATATAATTGAAAAAATCCCTAGGAAACAAATGAAAGTCTGTTTAGTATTAAGGGCGCCTACGCAGTCGTGTTTGTTTACGTTTTTTTCTGCACATTTTATGGGGATGCTCTGTATCCCCCTACACTTCTGGGTCAACAGGAATTCTTCTTAGCAAAATCCGAATGTTGAAATAAATTGTCATTACCCAGCTCCCATTGCCGTGAAGTCTCGCTGGGTTTGGAATGTGTAGAAAGTGAGGCCAAGCACCACGAGGAAAGTGAGGAAAACTGCTTGAAGCACGGTCACTGTATCGAACCTTGAGATGATCACTCCAATCATGTACGATTCCGTTATTGTCTAGAAAATATCAACACTATCAAAGAACAAATCATTGAAATAGAAGCAACCTCAGTAATTTCGCAACGTTCTTTGGATACAGGTGAAGTCACAGCTTTCATAAGCTTCACAACAGTTGGACCCTGTATAATTTTGGGAGCCAAGGCAACAAGTAGGACGGGTGCTCGGGCTGCTAACTAAATGACGCCAGTGAAGAGGAATCTTTTTAGCCCACCGACTTTTATAGGCCAAATTGACAAAAATTTCGCTATAGCTGTTTAGCCCTCGACAGGGTAGTGGCAACATTATGACATAGGCCGCTTTTACTTACAAATCCTGTCAGTAATATCAAGTTATGGGGATGCTTCTTCCTGTATGCGAAGAGGGCGAAAAGGAACCCAAATGTCCCCAAGAACGCCACCAACACCAGCCAATCACTGGAACAAATCAAGTCATAGTTATTATTATTTAAGCGGGCATGCTATCTGTAGTCAACTACCTACATAATGTGCATAGGTATATCTCACCTGATGCTGGTACTACAAACAACCGCTGGGTTGGCTGTAGGTACCAGATTCACAAGTAAAAATTTCAGAACTTGAACCCCAGTCCTATCATGCACAGGGTTTTAACCTGACCGTAACTGTTCAACTTAACATTCAGAGCACAGAATAGTCCTCACTTGTTAGCGATGTACAGCTGAACAGCAGGGACGAAGAGTCCCACAGATCCAAGTATTATGGTGAGCGCCAGCTGGAAACTCAGCAAACAGTACACCTTGCGAATAAATGCAAGACGGACCCGGATGGCTGCATTCGCTACGTTGTTTCTGTATGCGAACTCATCGCTGATCGACTCTTTTCCTCCGAGCTCCGGATCATCATCGTTCAACAATAACGGTTCATGGTCGTTCATCATTATTGTAGTTATTTACCTGAAAGAAAGCAAAGCAATCCATCCATAATAAGTATATGGGAAAAGTCGATAGGTACAGTTTTTTTTTGTTATTGTCACACTGCCCACACGAAAGTAAGTGAAAACGTACAATATGGGCTCCAAACCATCAAGGGTAAGAAAGCAATGCTCGGGTAAGGTGGTAGAAGAGATCGCGGCACTGGAGTATCAACTAGCCTTTTCCTGGCACTAGCCTCACATTTTGATCACTAGACTACTAAAGCGTGGAGCTCACCAAGTATACCTCGATTGATCATTTAGAACTCGTACCTCTACCATTCGAGATGATGACGTCTGAAGTCCGAATTAAAGGCAAACAGGTGGGTATAACAGGGGAAACAAGTAAGTACCTACTATAATACCATGACAAGATGGTTAGAAGGTGGGGACACCGAACAGCAACTGACCAGGACACGTACTAAGTACCTACAACTCACTTTTCATCAATTCTTAGCTGGTACTTCAATCAAAACAAATTTCGTTTTGACCTGTCTCTTTTCTTGATAGTTGGTTTATTTACTTTCGATATCGATATGGCATTTTGTCTTCTGCTTGCAATGCATGGTTCTAAAATATTTGCGTTTTATTAAATCATGTATGGTACCTATCATTATATTTTAAATTATGAGTTTAAATTATAATAAGCTGTTGTGTTTATTTCATATTTAATTTTTTTGCACGTAAAAATTTTAAATTTTTCTTTTTATTTTTTTTATCTCGTTGTGTTGTTGTTTTCATTTTCGTTTTCCCATGTTGGCGAACGTGAAATGAGGCAACGCTGCAACTAACGGTCAATCCATTTTATATTTTTGATGGTTTTTCTTAATTTTATGTCTGTTTTTATAGAAATAGTGCATTACTGGACTGTCATTTAAATTATACTTGTGTTTGAAAGTATTAGTTTCGTGATGAAGCCTGCGTAAGTACCATTTCACTCTGGATTTGCTTGATGTGCGAGGCTCCCAAAATGTCAACCGTCGCGCGCTTTTCATTGTATTTACCCATCTGAATAACCTGGGTTTGTATTGAATAAAATCGACGTATTATGTTGTATTTCAGGCGATCGAAGCAACTGCGTAAAGCAGCGGCCAAAAGCAGGTCTGGCTCACTCAACCAGGATCCGGTAGAAGTTTTTTGCCGTGTCAGACCACCGAAATATGGGGCAGTATCGTGCCTGAAGGTTTTATCCCCCACCACTGTCCAGTTTTCCCCTCCAGAGGGAGCCGTTGCGTACAGAAATGGCAGCAACTATAAAGAAGTGCAGCACACGTTCAAGCAAGTGTTCGACGAAAACTCCTCCCAGAAAGATGTCTTTGAAAAGGTTGCTTTGCATCTTGTCAAGCAATTGGTTGGTGGGAAAAATGGCTTACTGTTCACTTATGGTGTCACAGGTTGGTAATTTAAAAAAAAACTTTTCGACGTTTCATTGCCCCAGTGAGCGACATAAGTTTACTTTACCGACGGTCTGATCTTTTTTTCAGGGAGTGGGAAAACTTATACGATGACTGGTGAACCTCAAAACCCGGGAGTAATGCCTCGCTGCTTGGAAGTTATTTTTACTTCTATTGCTAATTTCCAAGCGAAGAAATATATTTTCAAGCCGGATAGGATGAATGGGTTTGAGATTCAAGACGAAGAGGAAGCCGAGTTGGCTGCTCGTAATGAGGTGCTTGGCTTGACGCAACCGAAGACACCAAAGACACCGAGGAGGTAACTGATAGCTTATTATTTTGTTGATCCCTCATCACATTCTAAGCCACCTGGCCTGCCCCACTTTGGCATGCTGATAAGTAAAGCCCAGTATCCGTCAGTGTTTGGACCAATGTCCCTGTTGTTGGTTTGTGTTTTTGTCATAGAAACACCACTTAGCTTGGATCTCGCGGAGTTGGTTTCCTATGGGAAACTTCTGTCACAATGATTTTTGATTTGATTTAGGAGGGAGGCGGAGGGAGACGTATTCTTCTGTCGGGACATGGATTGCTGCGAGACTGTTCCTTTGGACGAAGACAACATGTTCGCATGTTTTGTCACCTATATTGAGATCTACAACAACAGCGTATTTGACTTGTTAGACACTACTGAAGAAGCTATCACACGCAAGTATGTTTTTATATTATATTACTTCTAAAATGTTTATATTTTTATGTATATATTCCCAAGAGAAATATGGTCTTTTTGTTTTGAACTCTACAGTAATATCTTCTTTACGTCGGAGATTTTTTTGGCAAAACCCACAATAGGTATGTAGTTTCTGATGCAGATTTTTGTTTGGAAAGGTGCGTTAAAACCCATTCTGCGGCCATTATTTATCGATCTTTAATACAGAAGCTAATATTCAACGTCGAAACTGGTTTTGCAGACTGCAAAACAAAGTGATCCGTGAGGACGGGAATCGGAACATGTACGTGCACGGAGTGACCGAGGTGGAGGTGAAGTCCCCTGAAGAGGCGCTAGAAGTGTTCTCGCGAGGTCAGAAGCGCAAGAGGGTGGCGCACACCATGCTCAACGAAGAGTCCAGCCGAAGCCACTCCGTATTCACAATCAGACTCGCTCAGGTGACAGTATTATTTAGGACCGATTGGGCTGGAACTTTTTACTGGATTACAGGATAATGCCACTTTATCTTCCCGTAGATACCTTTTTACGATCAACTGAACAAAATTTAATCTTATGTATTTATTTGTGAAATACGGGAAATATAGCTCGAGGCCCGAACTATGACTTCCTCTGATTCAGTGCACTGAAAAATTCTTACTTGGAAGTGAACCAGTTTCCCTCTTTGTAATTACAAGATTTTGTTTTACCATACCACTGTTTTATCTTACTTTTAGGAGAAAATAATTGAATAACTATTGAATCTTTGTTCATTCAGGCACCTCTCGAGGACGTCGGAGACGATGCGCTGTTGCTGAGAAAGTTGATGACGATAAGCCAGCTGTCACTTGTTGACCTGGCTGGGAGTGAGCGAACCAACAGAACCAAAAACACGGGCCAGAGGCTGCGTGAGGCCGGTCAGTTCTTACATCCTACATAGTTGATGTGAAATCGGGAGTGTCAGATTTGTTTACTTACCAACATATAAGTAAAATCATAGAAACTGAAACGTACTGAAGACTATAGAACTTTTGACAAACAGGTGGTATCAATCGAGATATCGTACTAAACAGAAATCCAGATGGAGGATGACACCTTCTTTTAAAAGTTTACTGGAAGTTTTGCACCAAAAAATAAAATTTTTGTAGGAAGCATCAATAACTCGCTGATGACCCTTCGGACATGTCTGGAAATTTTGCGTGAAAATCAGCAAACTGGGAGTAACAAGATGGTGCCTTATCGTGACTCGAAGCTGACCCATCTCTTCAAAAATTACTTTGATGGCGAGGGCGCCGTTCGGATGATCGTCTGTGTTAACCCACGAGTCGAAGACTATGACGAGACTGGCCATGTCCTCAAGTTTGCCGAACTTACTCAGGAAGTCCAGGTATGTACGCAGGGTAGTACCTGACAAAAGCGAAAGACGAATTTGGTACCGGCATCTATGCCTATGATACTTGAAGATTTTGTGTAGTGTAAAGAAATGTTTTTTAGGATGTTCATTCTAAAACTGCCATCAAAATCCAGTGATATTGTAGGAGACATCTGTTAACCTAAAAGTCTGGTCGTAAATTCAGACTGATGATCCTCTCTCAGAAAGTCGGAATACTCAGAAGTCGTTGCAAATGACTACAGAAAATAGGGCGTCGATTTTTACTTTCTCGCCCGTATGTAATACATGGGCTGAGAAAGTTATGTTATCGTACAAAATTTCGATTTTGAGATTTTCATTGCAAAAGGCGTTTCAGAGGTCCTAGATACCAAAAAAGTGGTTTTTAGGTCATGTCCGTCCGACGTACGTACGTACGTCCGTTTGTCTGTAGCGCGGCTAGAGGTCACACCAGTCAACCGATTTGGCTCAAATTTGGAATATAGATGTCTAAAATCAGTTCCGAGATACATTTTTAATATAATTTTGATTACTCAAAAATTGCGCCCACTATTGTCAAAAAAGTGTCAAAAAAAATTTGTGTTTTTGTCTACTCAAGACGCATTTCACGGTACGGTAATAAAGTTAGAACCTTCAAATTTTGCAGTCGTGTTCTCAGATAGATGCTCCAGGATAATTTTTATTGTTTTGGAGATGGGCCAAAATTGGCCCATACGTGAAAATCTTGGCCCCATGAACAGTATTAGCCGGAATATCACAAAAATCCACAAACTTGTGCTTAATAACATTACTTAAAGGTTTGTCGAAGAAATATTCAATAAATTCAAAATTGCGGCCAATATAGGCAAAATAAAGTCAAAAATAGGAAAAAAAGCTAGAATCTCGTTTTTGTCTACTCAAGACGCATTTCACGGTACGGTAATAAAGTTAGAACCTTCAAATTTTGCAGTCGTGTTCCCAGATAGATGCTCCAGGATCATTTTTATTCTTTTTGAGATGGGCCAAAAATTTGGGCCAATATTGGCATTATCGTAGGAAACATTTTCCAAAAATGGAAATCACGTTTTTGATTGGTTAGGTCACATTTGCAACAACACTAATCCACGGATTTTCTTGAAAATTGGTGAAAGCGGTCTCAGATAGATGCTTCAAGGGCATTTTCAATAGATTTTCATTTACTTAAAAATTAAGACGGTGACATGCAAAATAGAAAACATATACTTTGCGCGTCGAACGACACTTCACTGTTTGACCGATATGTTTGAAATTCGGTAATGCAGGTGCCTAAAAGTATCGTCCAGTGTGAGGCAAAATACTTTTTAGAAAAAGTTAAAATTCTGACAATTATTCACGTAAAAAAAAAATCAAATTTTCGATAAAAATTGCGAGAAAGTCAAGTGCGACCATTGTCGAACCCTTTATTTTTGTTTGTTCTCGAGACCAGAAAGGCGCGGGATATATCTTTTTAAGGATCATTACATAACCCAGCTTCTGCCTGTTGCACATAAAAAATGATAGCTATTCTTTTTTGTCCTCTGTAGTTTTGGACTGAGAGAAGTCGGCAGTCGTCCTAATTAGGCCACAATTGTTTTGGTCTCAAGTTCTGTGTAATATTTATCGTAAATTGTTGAAGGTGACGCGACCAGTGCCTGTAAAAATAGACGTAGGTGTGACGCCGGGGAGACGGAAAGCACAGTTGTTCCGAAGGGAGGAAGAAGAGTTGTGTGACCCTCCCAAAGCGCAGCCGCTTCTGCCCCTCTTCCAGCCTTGGCCTAGCCTCGTTGTCATGGGCCACAACGATGAAGATGCATTCCGAACCCTGGAGAACTTTCTTCTCCAAAGAGAGTCATTGCGATGCTCCGCCGTCACGGACTCCACCCTGGGTAGATTTCTATTTATGCTTTCTTATTGGTGTAGGGGAGGAAGGACCAAAATTAAAATGTTCTTCGGCACTCTTTTGGATTGATACTCATGTAATAGAGGGTAATAAGTGACAAAGCTGGAGCTATATCACCTGAGAAAAAACTTAATAGGTTACGGCTAAACTGTGGAATAGTAGCCTTTGGGGTGCAGTAGTCAGAGCGCCAGGCTTTCGCAATGGAGTATGAATCAGTAGTTAGTAGCATGAATGTTCTACCGGCTATTCGGGTTCTGTAACTGATGTGCTTGATTATGCTGAGCTGGACCCTGTAAAAAGGCTTGAACGCTGAGAAACTGAACAATATGTCATAAATTGGACCATTGATTTTACAGCTGAGGAATCACTTCGTCGGGAACTAATGAGGATAGAGGATGAGGCGATTTGCGCGAAGCAGGACAACATCGGTCTTAAGGGTCTGCTTGACCTCGAGCGCAAAAAGGTAATGATTTCTGGATTAAGTAGGAAATATGCTTTGAGTTGCTGTTCGTAAGGGAAATAGTACAATGTGTGGAGACTCTTTGGAGTGGTGGACTGTTTGTGTTGGGGTGAGTATGACTTGTGGCATTTTGAAAAGGAACATGCGACCTTCATTGTTTTTTCCAGACTGCTGATAATGAAGACAAATTTGCCATAAGCGCTTCGGAAAAGTACGAACTCGTCCAGAAACTGAACGACCGTGACCAGATTATTCGGACCCTGCAAGCAAAACTTGAAGAAAAAGACTTAATTATAAACCAGCAAGGGGTTGAAAAGGAAAAAGTGAAAGAAAAATGTCATACAAAACTGCAGCAAAGGGATAAAAAATTGCGTCGAGAAATGCAAATGAAAATTATTCAGAGCAAAGAAGAGTTTGAGGTAAGGATTTAACTCACGGGTGTAACTTAGTAACTACTATTTATTTTATTAGTAACTACTGGCACCTTGTTCAATAGGCTTTATCTAGTATAGTTTCTTTCCTGCTGTATTTGAAGCTCAGTCCCTTAGAAAAAGGAACAAGAACTCTATCGAAAGTAAATCTTTTGTCTTGAAATACATCCATCCATAATGTAGGTCTGCGTCTGCATAAATCGCTTCCTAATGAATGTCATAAAAATATTTCTATTCCAGGAGGAAATGCGCCGTAAAGATGAAAAAATTCGGCACATTAAGGAGGTGCTTGCAGACACCCCGAGCATTACTCCAAGACCACGCAGGGCGGAGTACCCTTTGACTCCGAAATCAGTCAATAGAGCTGGTACGTTATATCAGCCGCCTGCTAGTGCGGGAGGGAACGGGCGTTGTGGGGCCGCCACCGCCGTCTCCAACCCTCGGCACCGTCGCTCCCGTTCTGCCGGCGGAGGTGATCGGTGGCTTGACCATCGGCCTGCCCAGCCTGTTGAGCTGTCCACCGTATTCCAGCCCGCTATGCGCAAGCGCAAGTCTATCACCAAACTGACGGATATGAAGGATGTCGCCAACTCGAAAACATCAAAGTACTGCCTCACCACTCAGGAACAAGACACTGATGGCGAACTCGAGACCAAATTGTATAAAGTTTGTATTTCGCGAGCTTGGGCCTCGATGTTATATACCCTTATTATTTAGGTACTTTTTTTTTAATGGACCCAGGCACCATCTAGTTATTGGACCAAATCGGTATTGCAAATAGAACTGACGTTAGGTGTTGTCAGTTGGCACTGGCCTGGTAACAGTTTCCTAGTTGTGGCCTAACTAGGGTGGTATGCGGTATTGACTCGTTGGCTGGTACGCATTGTTTTTTTATACAAAAATGAGCCCTGGTCCTAGTATACCTACCTACCTACCCCAAGAGACAAAATGATTTACTTGCTGGTATTTTTACCAGTGGGTCTCCAACCTCGGTCGGTGACTTGCAAGCCGTGTGACAAAACTGTGTGGATATTGTGCTATTATCTGCGCAGTACTAATCACTATATTTATATTTTTTTTCTTCAATAGGGTGACGTGATTCCGACGTGCACAGGTGGAGCCCAAGTGATTCTTCACGACGTCGAAACACTCAAGCAGACTTCGCCTACTGCGACATCTGCTAGGAAGCGAAGCGTGCCTGACGAGAACACCGAGGCGCGGTGCCGAGTCGCAGTGGAGGGCCACGGTAAGCGTCCTAGAAGTTAGATCTGCTCCAGCCTTTCCTTCATGTTTAGGTCTTTCAAAAACGAATATCATTTTTCAATGATATTGTGAACTTTGTGTGAAGTTGCATCAAGGATAAGGAAAGGAAAAAGAAAATTTTCGCCAGTATTTCTTGCACGTTTCCCGTTTAGTTTGCGAAACGTCTTACGTTTAGTTTTGACTAAAAATAATTTTTATTGAATTAACCAACTTAAATAATTTACTACTAACTAACCACCTTTACATTTGCCAAACGCAGCACTGTTTTGTACTTCATGTGTATTTTTATGTACATTACATTTTATTGCCTGGGTTCTAAACGAACATTGAAACCATCAGTCATTTTTAAAGTAACCTCAATTTTTATGCCGATGTCTTCCATTTTCTTGTCGCAATGAATTCGGAACTTGGACAAAATGTGATATAGCATGACCTTCATGGACATCTGCGCATATTTTTGACCTAAAACAAAAACGATAACTCTGAGCACCGCTGTGCGCAAATTATAACTGCCAGAAAGGATCAACCGTCAGCTGATTTCTCAGTTTCAACTATATCTTACTGGACTTATTTTATCTATAAAATTACCTATGCATCCTCGAGGGCCGGCGCTGAATGGGTTAAAGCTGTAGGGGTGTCTTTTAGCAGTTTCTTCCGGCAAAAAATGGTCTGGATTGAACTGTAGTGGATTCTTCCAGATTGCTGGATCTCGGTGAGTATGGAGAAATACCACAACCACTGATGCTCCCATTGGCACGGTGCAGGTAGCTTTCAACACAAAATTGTTGTCAGTTGTTGGGTTTGAGAGGTGGAACTTAGCGGGATCCTCTCTCTAACTAATATTGCTTGTAGATGCATAGTCTATTCAGTGCTGTAGTGGATACAGCCATCATAAGTCAAGCTCCGTTTTGTTTCTGAAATATGGGGTGGAGGGCTCTGTTGTCTACTAGCGAAAGGAGTGGATTTAGTGCCTGTGAGTTTTACTCACACCCACTCACACACAACTTTGCTTTACTAATTCTGGGCGTTGCCCCCATTCCCTGTTCCCAGTCCTTTCGTTTTTCGAACGAGTCTATAGCAGTAGTGATATTTTGATACTGGATAATGTAACTTAATTTCCTCAGCCATCCAGAATTATACAAACATCTCCATAACCATAACCATTTCCGGGCCAATAGGTATAAAATTTTCTCACCTAGGGTAACATCAGCCGTTGCTTTACGGAAGACTACAGGACCAACGGGGAAAAGCCTGAGGGTCTCCTTGATGACCCTATCCATATACTCAAAGTATTGCAAATCCTCTGCCTCCAGTTGCCTGCCTTGGAGCCTCTCTTTCATACTGCAAACTTCCTCATATACGCGATTCTGAAAGAAAATTGTCGAAGCCAATCAGCAAATTTACCGTCCGTGCACCAAAGTTACTTCTCGAGAGTTGTACTTGAGTGAAGTTCTTCCTACTACTAGTTAAGTAGAAAAAAAAAATTTGGAAAATCTCTCTAGTTTTTTCCCTCCACTAGTGGGAAATCATTTAGTTTGAAGTACTATGATGAATGCTCGTGTTGTATTGTATATATAGGCACTTACTTGTACGTCCTGATGTATTCCGAGCATTACCAAGACGAACGCTACTGTTGCTGCGGTTGTTTCGTATCCCTGTAGAAGGATGAATACACATAAATGCAATTTCATTCATAGGGAATTTTTCTGGGGAAGAAGTTTGGGTAAGTCCTTTTAGGTGAGCTATTAAAATAATGTTTTACCGTGATAATAATTGTCATAACTTCATCTCGCAGCTCTTGATCATTAAAGTTTTCTCCGTTTTCATTCAGGTTGACAAGTAAACGAAAGAAGCTTTTTCTTTTTGATGAGTCGCGTTCCAGATCTGGAAAAAATAGCAGGTACCACTTCAGTGAGTCAGGGCCGCTATATCTTAGGGAGGTCTCTTGATGACGCCGTTTGGGCCAAGTAGGAAATTAATTGGAAAATTGTAGGTACCCATTTACTAAAGACCTTGATGCTATACCTGAATGCTGATGTCTTCCCGCTTCCTCAGCTGATATTTCCTGTTTTTTCGCGTGCAATAAAGGTGTAGTAGTGCCCTTGACGATTCTTCTCAGCCTCAGGTACTCCCGACCGTTTTTGGTGAGGAAAAATAGTTGGTCAGGGTGAAGCCACACTTTAAAAATCCGATCAAAAGTTATGTGCATCATCCTAGAATCATTGACAGAAAGAAGCAAGTGCAAGCCTTAGTGAACCTTAGGATTAATTACGAATTTTTTAAATGAAGCTGAGAATTCTCACAATCCTGTAATGAAGGTTTTCCAGTATTCCGAATTTAGATTAAATTTTTGTGTGCCAAGATCAAGACTATAGCCAAGACCATGATAACCTTGGCAGTCAGCTAAGCTTTGGTTGATTTCGGTCATGGCCATCGCTATTCGGAACCAAAACAAATGTTTGTGGATCTTATTAAGGATTGTAAGGTATAGGTACCTTTCCGCTGCCAAAGTAGACTCTGACACGGTTTCCCCTTGTGCGTCGATTGTTGTTTCCAGAGCTGTCTCTGAAATAGTACGATAACCATGACTGTAAGCAGACTTGTTTTACCCTTTAATGATGGCTGAATGCAAATACTAGTGACTGATGTTTTTACCTGTGATGAAGTCCAAAGCGCAATCTCTGACAAATGGAAAGATGTTGATGTTCTGATGCATGTTTTTCTCTAAGCGGTTCACAAGTGTCTGACTTTGTCGATCAAAAATTTCTACGAAATGTCTCAGTACTGAATTGTGGAATGTTGGAGCGATAATCCGCCGATGCTTCTTCCAAATATCTCCTGAAAAACAATATCAGCAATATCATAACTGTTTGAAACCATGGGACCATGAGTAGAGAAGTCACCAAAAAGGTTTGGTCTTTGATAGCTGTTTATCCTTAGTGCCAACGTAGACTTCATAAAATTTTTCAGAAACCTCGGAAAATTATCATGCATGAATACAGACTCACCGGATGCGTTGAGAAGTCCTTGTCCCAGCATGTCATCAAAGAAGGAATACATTTCGTTCTTTTCAATGAGCTTACTGCTGTTTAGGCAGATCTCAATATCTTTCGGATTGGAGATGTGGACGAGCAGACGCGGACCTAGCCACACCCGAGCAGTACCGCCGTAAACATCCATCAAATTAAGGAACTTGTCAATTAGTGCTAAAATTTTAAGTTCAGCTCGATTTATTGAAGAAACTTAGGCCTATGGCATTGCTCTTGGACCCTAAGAAGAGGCAGAGGTGAAGGTACTTCGGACGAGATGTCAGCATTTTGCAGATTTATCTCAAAATTGAAATTACCTGCCTGGACTAAAATAATCCTATATATTTTCGGAGGAAAATAGCTGAATGTGCTTTAGCCATTTTTCACTCTTCAACGAATTGTTTAGCACTGATTAATGAAAACAACGTTAATTTCAAGGAAACGAACCTACATGTATCCATACGTACTTGTATTGTTGACTGCAAGGAAGTCTAGGGCGTTTCCCAGCAAAGGTACTGTAGGGGGGCCAGGAATTTTCGCCGCCAGGTTATAGAAGCGTCTCTTTCTCCTCCAGAAGTAAATTCCTAGCACGGTGAATACTCCGATGAGGATTAACGATGTGGAGCCAGGCCTGAACAATCCACTGAGGACGGCCCTGTCCAAACTTCTTTCTAAGCTCATGTTCCCTTATTGATGCTAACTGTGTGTGGAAAAACCTGAGAAAATAGGATTAGTTTGATAGTGAAAATCTATCGCAGATCTAAAATACTGATTTATCCCCTGCTTTTGTTGTCTCATTTTGTGCGCTCTCCTTAGTGGATTGGAAAGTCATCGAGTTCTTTCACACCAAAGCAAAATTTTCTTCTGCTACAGCTGTCACCGTTATTTGAACAGTTTGGTAGAAAATTGTGGTTTTGGTAGATTTCGAAAAAATACTAGTATCCAGATACCTAGTGTTACGACTTCCAAAAAATTCCTTTATATATATTTCTTCGTTTTATTGTTCCTTAGCTTCCATATAACTTCCATACAACCTATTTATTGTATTTTGGTCACTGAATTACGAGTAGGAATTACTGTTACCTATAACTATATTCTGATCCTTCACAGCCTAAATTAAATGAAACAGCCCTACGAAAAATAAAAATGTCACCTGCCTTTCTCATGCTACGACTGCTCTGCCTTGAATCAATAAACAAACTAAGTTTGCTAAATGCTGCACTTGGTTGTTGTCAGATTGTTTGACAAGGGCAGGCATTGCTGCGTCATTGCTACAAGCGTCCATCTGTTGTGTCCTGTCGAGGCGGAAGGTCCAGAGAGCACATTACATAGATTTCGGTGAGGACGGTCACGGTCACGGAAAAACTATTTCAAAGTCACCAAACTACCTGCGTATTTCTGTGTAACTTGTGCTTGTTTCAATCTGTTTTAATTTCCGAACCTTTCGCTACATTATGATTACAACGGATATCAAGAACGTGATTATTCCCTGCTACGGTGTGTATAGATGGTGCGTGTTACTACCTCCTGCATACACGTGGTAGCTACCCGAAGATTGCGACTAAAAAGTCGTCGTTATGCACTCACCATTCTCATCAGTCATCGAGAGAAAAAGTGAAAGAGGGGAAGGGAAGTTCACGTTAATGGAACCTCCACCCCTCATAATTTTGATAGATAACAGACTAGGAAAATAATTTTTTAATCATCCAAAAATATTGAGGAGGAAACATTTCTTAACCATGGTACTGGTTATCTATAAAAAATTTGGTTGCGCAATGGTTGGGGGAATAAAAAATGTTACTTTTCAAAAGATTGTTTGGTAGAAAAACGCTGGAAGGCTTGCTATTCCTGGGAGCGACCACTTCCCTGCTCTTGCGTGTGAACTTATAATTATTGTTATTGTGCGTTCTGTATGAAAAGTATTCCCCGCGGAAAAAGAAACTATGCTGGTGATCTGGTGATTACTTTGTAGTATACTCATTGTACAGGGTGGCCCATTAGGGGTGGAATCGGCAAAAACACTACGAGAGGTTTCGGAAATCTGAAATATATGCTGAGTAGCCAATCATTCTGCAGAGGAGGCCTAAGTTCGGAGCTTCCTTTAGGAGCGGATGTGGGCCGAAAAATATGGTGTATTTTGAAGAATTTGGATGTGGGCCGAAAAATATGGTGTATTTTAAAGAATTTATTTTAATATGACAACTTTTGTCTGAATTTTTTTCTCCTACTACATGAGGAAGGGTTTATGAAAAAGAAAAATCCTTTACTGTGTTTGTCCTTGTCTTCGAAGTTGGAATTCGGGCAGAGAGTATATTTTTAATATTTGCTGCGAATGTGGAGTACCTGGGATGGGGTGAACCTATAGTTCAGAATTACGAAATCTCGTATAATATGATACCGGCTGGTTCCACCTCTATTGGGCCACCCTGTATAGGATAATATCCTTTTTACCCACAAGGGTATACTAACTACCCTTTAACCATCAGCACGAAATGTAATTACGATAATCGATGGTGGGATAACTATATGGGGGCATAGTGAGGTATCATTCAGTGAATGTTGGTGTACCTAGTTCTGCGATGGAGGGGGCGAACCTTATGGAGGCTCTATGGTACTCGGCTTTACCCCTTCAGCTGTTCGGAACAAACCCTATTGCACTGGCGCGCACTGACCGAGGCATTTTCTACCGCGTTTCTGTACTTGGTGTCATCTACGTGCTTCTCCTAGTCGGGGTCGTTGCCGTTTCTGCCTATGTTTGTAACTTAGTTCTACCGGAAGTTTTTGAATGGAACGATCTGGCTATCCTCAGAATGCACACCCAAATACGAGCTCTAATTGGTCCCCTTTGTGGCCTTGTTGTTCTTCTATCGTCGATTTTCACAGCTTCGACAGCTTGCAGAGTTATGGCTGGATTATCTGATTTTGTGACCGCACTTCCCCACCAATTCACGTCACTCCATTACCGATGGATCATCTGCTACACGGCCGCTCTTCTGTTGTTCCTACTCGTATTTCTCCCCCTGACCGCATACTTTGAAATAATTAACATCGAACACATCACTCATAACAAACTTGAGTCTTGGAGTTTTGTAGCGTTTTTTGTCTCTTGGGTATGTTTCGATATTTTCACCTGGGCAGTTTTGGCGCAGTTACTTGTTTTCACTTCAATTCTCTACTTTCAGTTTCGAGCTTTGGAGATCGAACTGATGGGTGATCTTTATAAATTGATTTCTGTCCCATCTGTCAGGCATACTGTTCGGGTGGTAGCCAAAGACGCAGCTGCTATCGGTATCCCAAAGAATGTTCGTCATTTGCGTCACCTGCATATCCATCTGACCTGTGTGGCAGAGGATGTCAATAAATTGTTCGCCACCCGCATCCTCTTCATCATCAACCTAGACACGGTGCTGCTTTGCTTTTGTTGCTATATTCTCATCTTGAACCTCGACCAGCAGCAACAAGCGCCACCCATAGGAACAGCCATTCCATGGCTTCTCAACCGTGTCGTGCCTATCACTGTTGCCATTCTCCCCTTTTGCTGCATTAGAACGAAGGTTAGTAAAGTAAGATGCTGATAATCAGGTTGAAGACTCATTTTTGTTTTATTGTAATAATTTGTATCTGCAAAATGTTGTATAGGTGCATGGGATTTCCACTGTCGTACATCAGTGGATTACAAAGGTGGACAATGACGCCATTACGGAGCAGGTATGATCAAAACCTCCGAGGGGTTAACCACTTGTTGGGAATCTCGTTGGGAATCATTGGAAGTATTTATGAAATCTCAGGGAATCTTGGAATTTTTTGGAGTGGTTACCCTTTCGGGGTTCATCTTTCTATGAATATCGTTGGAAATCTTTGTAAATCTATATGGAATCTCAGTGGAATCTCAAGGAATCTCTGAAGTGGTTACCCCCTCGGAGACCTCTCACATCCTGTATTAAAACTTTCATGAAAATATTGGGGTTGGTTTCACAAGTCACAAGTGTTCCTATATTATTTTTCTCAAGCGTGATACCAACGTAATCTTTTTGGAAGGAAAAACTATAGCTATAGTCAGCTTTTAAGGAGCACTACAATACATGGAGTTAGCAACTTATGAAACCCACCCTAGAACTATTTTTCGACCCCAAATAATTGCTATTTCAGGAAGAATATTCAGAGAAAAGGCAGTAAATAACCCTCACCCCCTGTGAATGGTGTCAGGTATCTTGTAAATGGCTTCTGAACAAATTTTTGCAACGCAGCTAGTGTCAACTTATTGTAGCTCATCTCACCAATAATCCCTTGTTTTCCTTCGTCTGTTTCCGAATTGTGTCCCCCTCTGAAGGTCCCCATTTGAACACCAATTCATACATCTATTAATTTGGTCTCTTTTTTAGCTGCTTCTTTTTGCCACTCAACTGAACAATAGAAAGCTCCGATTTTCAGCCCATGAATTTTTCAATCTTGAAGCTTCTACTATTGCATCAGTAAGTATATGCTGAGTGTGTTTGGAGAGAAAGGAAAAGATATAGAAAATGCTGTTTTTATTCTGTTTTAAAATAACGAGATTTTGACATCGGCTTCACTACCGAGTGGCCGGCTATTAAAATTCATTCACCACCTACATTCCACAAGTTTAGTTTTACTGTGAGTCATTTTTTTTTTGTACATTCGATAATGTTCATCTTAATAAGAAACATGTTTTCCGGCCACTCGGCATCCACCTCGGTACACACCTCTTGTGAATTTATTCCTTGATTGACTGCGGAAACGTGTTTATAGAGATGTGTGCATGGAAGCAAATTTAGGCTAAATACATTTTATACTTTTTACCGAGCACTGAATGTATAGCTGTCAGATAGATTCAAGTCGGTCCATCCTGTAAGACCTTGAAGCACTAGTGTTATAGGCCTCTATAGAGCTAACTGGAAGTGTAATGACGTCAGGACTAGCCTAGAAAATCTCGCTGGATCTATTTTTCTGACCCAAAATTTTATCCCATGTAAAGTAAACATTTCATTAAGGGTCCGCTATACCTGACGGTGCATTTTTTGCCGCCCATAAGATTAACATTGCGAGCGGCGATTCATTTTCAAGGTTTACCCTTGGTTGGAAAGACACAAAATTTTGCCTGTACCTAGCCCTAACAATGTTCTAGGGAGTGTTCGAAGCAGATTTCCCATTTTTTTCCGGGTTTTCGAGATACAGCACTTTTCTTGAGGTATGAGATGCTAGCATTTGCAAAACAGTTGCAATAAAAGAAACCAGTGAGAAATTGGGAAATCTGCTTCGAACACTCCCTAGAACATCGTTAGGGCTAGGTACAGGCAAAATTTTGTGTCTTTCCAACCAAGGGTAAACCTTGAAAATGAATCGCCGCTCGCAATGTTAATCTTATGGGCGGCAAAAAATGCATCGTCAGGTATAGCGTCCTCTTAATCACTGATTGAACCTGGTTTGCTTTAGATTGCTAGCTCAGCCGTCTCGTACTTAGTCATACTGGTGCAGTTTCACATTCTTTTCAATGACAAGAAGGGGACAGACGAATCACTGCTGTCTACTTCTCCAGGAAACTCCAGTTTGTATAATGTTACCTCTTACTCGGCGTTTGAGTGAAGAATCTTCATTTTGGAACATAATATCTACTTCTCCAAGTTTTAAGTCTACTGTCTACTCTAGTCCCTTTGGAAGCCGTATAACTTTTTTACCCCCTTATAAATGATTTTATCAAGAAGGGCGTTACGTGCATCGTATCCCTTATTTCAATTACGCTAAAGTGGAGAATTATGATGGTTGATATGGAGTAGTGGGTCGATGAAAGGTATTACAGCTGACTCTGAGTAAGTAATTAATATACACATATTTTCTAGAAACTATTGACTAGGGATTCCAGGATTACCTGCCTACCAATTAATTATCTTTGTCATTTTCTCCTTTCATTAAAATGATTAATTCTGAATGACATCAAAATGAAATGGCCGTGCACCCAGCAGTACCTATAGTCATTCATCGTTCTGTATCAATAATTTAATAATGTTAGTAATCTTTGATAAATAAAGAATTTATTTGTGTTTTTATAATAATAAAATATGTACAAATTTACGTCTAGGTGTTGGTATACAGAGTTGTTACTAATGCTACTGGGATTTTCAATTTAATCACAAAAGAGGTAACGGCGTTGCTGCTTAAAACCTATACGTTACGTCGTCAAACATTAATTTGGTACCTAGTTTGAAACGTTTGCTTTGTAAAAATTGCAGTGTTTATGAAAATATTAAAGTGTATAACATTTTTAAAGATTCTGAAGTTTTAAAAGAATTAGAAGACTTCTTTGCGGAAATTGAAGCCAAATTGGTCGCATTTGAGCCGCAGTTGCTTCCCAAGCTGAGGAGGCCCACAGTAGAAGACAGTTATTTTCCCTTTTTTCTGGTCCAAAAGCTGCTGAAACACTTTGTCCCAATTGGGTCGTCCAGCATTCGTTCTAGTTTTCAGTCCAGTGATAAGATCTCTCTTCTCCTGTAAGACAGCAGAACAAAAACTGTTGATTGCCAAGGTTACTGTCGATTATACAGCTTCGAAACTGAATATGAATGGTCGAACCGAACTCCCGATACTAAACTAGAATTTATTACTCCAACTGATTGCGTCGAAATAATCACATAAAAAGAATAAGTTTGAAGGGTAACCTTTTCGTGAAGTAGGTCCAGTGCCAGCTGCAGCCCGACAGCCTTCATGTCTGTTTTCTGCAGGGCGCTTGTTATAAACATGTGCATGTCCAAAAACCGCTCCATGGCAGAGCCCAGTTCCGCCTGCTCGATCTCTAGTTGGGATAGCAGATTCACAAACCACTCGAAAGATCGTTGATCCCGATTGATCCAAAAGAAGTCAACCTGAAAACATTTCCCTCGATAATTAGGAAGTCAGGTCACGGTGTTGTTCTAAATTTTGGGGGCATTACTCAGCATTACGCAGGTTCGAAACCTATACAAAAAGGGCTGAAATGAAAAATGAAAATGTTTTCTTGATGTCCTTTCTAACTACCTCGCGTCTGACGTAGTCTCGTGTACTACCTATAGCAGTACCTTTCTTAAGTTCATAATTGTCGGAGGGATTTCGCTAGCCCATGAGAACTTGCACTGGGGGCAGCTATGTCGAGCCTTCCAGTACTTGTGCATGATGGACTGGAGGATGGATGCAAAAGGTGTGACACCGATGCCCGTCGCTATGAGTACCGCGTGTTGGGCCCGGAAGATGTGGCTCGAGGGTGCGCCGTACGGTCCATCAAGGAAAATCTGAATACATTATTTTAGTTAAATTTTGGGGGTGGTAGGGTGAGTTTTTTAGCCCCCTCAGATCGTTGTTATTATTAACACTTGAAGAGCACTCGTTATTGTGCTGTCCCTGAGATGAGGCTACCACTCATTATTCGCTGTTTTTCTCCCTATCGTTTTATGCAGTATACCCGTTCTCAGCTCTATTAAATACGTAAAGTGGAAGCTTGAGTTTGCTCCAAAATTAACAGCGGCAGCATCACCAAAAAATAATTCGGACGAGGTGAAATCCCCTCCACGCATACCTAAGCCACATCGGCAGTCAAAATACATGTTTAGATAGTTTGCCAGCACATGGAAGCGCCTTAACATATTGACTTGTCAGCGGTTGAAGTCTTTTTTAGCCAGTAATGAACCCGTCTGTTGGGAGGTATTTTGATGTCATGTAAAGTACTCGTAACTACAAGGGAAATATGAAACGTGATGTTGATGGAACGTGACCCACAACACTGTGCATCCGTGCGGTCTGAAAAAGAGTTGATCGGAAATAAAGGAAACATGATTCATGGGCCCCACTGTTCACCAAGCACAGAAAATAGAAGAGAATGACCATTTTCCACTGCTGAAGCCTTGAAGTTTCGTTCATATGTCGTGTACTGACCTCGTCGGACCTTCCTAGGTCTACCACTCTGGGTTCTCTGGAGAGATGCCTCTTCACAGATCTGGTGTTCATCGGCTTAGAGCCTAGAAAATTCTATGACAAGACAGCGATTGATTTTTTATTCACATAACCGTAGGGACAGTTGAGTATGAACTCGGAATCGTTCCTCACTATGCTATTTTCACATACCAGATGGGTGCTATCTTGGTATTAATCAGAAGAGAAAATAATTATAAGGCAAAACTAATTATAGATATTAAAATTGAAGGATATAAGGACTTCATTCAATTTTATTGGGTGGACTTCCTCCCTCAATCGTTTAAAAAAGAGACCTTTAAGTGACTCTGATTCATTTCCACAATAATCAGTGGAGATAAGGTATTTTGAAATTTAAACCCTGTAACCTCTGCAGTTGGGTACATTGACAAATACTTTTTAGACAAAATTGGCAGATATTGGTAATATTAAGGCAAATGGAACGGGTTTGCTATCGTACCTATTAAGTGAATTCAGCATTTGAAGTAAGGGCAGTTTCGACTAAAATCTATCTACAACCCTTCATTGCCTCGTCTATAAAAATAACAGCAATTAAAAATTAAAATACACATTTCCATTTTTTACTCACTTCTAGAGGTTTTCCAGCAACAGGATAGTTTATTGGGGTGAGTGCGAACTTGGATGTTGGGGACGTGGCGTCAGCAGGAACTCTGCCTTCTTCCGCTTGCCTCTCTGGGCTCCCAACAGCTAAAATTAACAATCGAAAATAATGGCATCTATGTCCCTTGTTCCACCAGGAGTGTATAGGTTTCAGAACTCGTGTCAGTCATTATAAGCGAACTACGACAAATTCCGGTATAGCCATTTTCAACTGCGTGAGCCACTCAACAACACGTTTTATCTTCATATTGGTAAATAATAGACCACAAAAATTCACAAGTATTGTGGCAAGGGGGTAACCACTCCAGAGATTCCTTGACATTCCCGGAGATTCCATAAACATTTCCAAAGATTCCCGACGATATTCATAGAAAGATGAACCCCAAAGGGGTAACCACTCCAAAAAAAATTCCAAGATTCCCTGAGATTTCATAAAGATTTCCAATGATTCCCAACGAGATTCCCAACGAGTGGTTAACCCCTCGTATTGTGGTATATACTCGTACCTTTTGCGGCCATGGCGTTCAGCTGGGCCTCGTAATTTTCCAAACTTGGCGTCTTGAATGCGATGATGGTGGGTTTGTTGCGCATGTATCTGAAGCTCTGGGCCAAGGATTTGTTTTGGGGGCTCAAATATGCCAGACCTAACGATTGTAGTCGGGCTTTCCTCATCTGGACCTCGTCGAAACTTCGCTCCGACTCAGATCGCGCGTATTCGCGTAAACTGTAACAGGAGAAATATTGTGTTTGACCGTCCTGAAGCTGAAGCAAAAAAATGAAAACGGAAGTGAAACTCGAACTCACCACCTTCTGATATTGTGTCAAGTGCTCTATCTCTATGCTGCTGCATTCCTGTCAAACTTGCATCTTTCTTGGTGCACTTGAGCGACTTGCTGGCCTTAGGTAATTGCTTTGCTTTTGTGGTGGATTTTGTTACCTTGGAACTTTGGTGACCAACAAGGTGTCCCTTCCTGTGGTTGTAACGTGGCTACCATGGCTACCTCTCCATTCCAAGTTGAGAAAGCCTTACAAAAGGACGACTGTTGGTGGTCATCGATATTTTTGTTTATTTAATTATTTTTTAGGAATAATTAATTGACCTAATATAGGTACTTCCATATTTTCTTCAATGATGGCAGAAAAACTTACGCTAGTAACCGCTCCCTTTTCTTCACTCTCGTCTGCATGTCCGGCATCGATAAACTCTTTTCCAAGGGTTGTTTTTTGGACAAAAGAAGGATATGTAGCTTCTTTTCGGGTGTCAGCTTTCGACCTCGAACTCTAGGGGAGATGTCACCCTCAGACGTTGTCTGGAGTGCGATGTCTTCGGTACTATCGAACCCTTCGTTGGTGACTCCTGCCGGTGTTACTGAATCACGTTTGAAGGACACTGCTCGCGGCACACCCCTGTCACGATCTCTCCCTGACAGCTTGCGCTGGATAGATCTGTAATTTTATTCAAAATACAGGTGAAAAACCTAAAATTAGGCACCTGCAGTTGTGTGAGAAACTGCCTATATCAACAAATTTGAGTTCTTACGCTTGCAGTTTCTTTATCGGTCTTTTTTCAACGACCAGAGTAGCGTCACCGTTGAGCGTCAGAGGCTTTTTGGTTTGTATACCAGACTGGGCTGCCACTAGCTGGTCTTGAACGCTGTGAAGTTTTTCCTGCTCACGGTCGAAGTAGTCGTAAAGGCGATTCGTCCATTCCCCAACGCCACGGATATGTAGCCACATGTAGTCTGCAAGAAGTAATGTTGGCTTTTTTAAAAAATCATGGAAGCATGAGAATTTTGGGCTAATTCCGATTGCGACTGTCCAACTTGGCTTGGAGGAAAACAGATAGGAATTGTGAGGGAAATGTCAAAAGCCATTTCTATTGACATGCATGGTCTCTTGTTTTCACGTATCGATTAAAAACAGAATTTCTTACCTTCTTGTTCCGGTGCACTGCTGATAGTGAAGGGGTGCCACTCGTATTTTGCGATGGCGGGGATATTGACGAACACATAGTCTCCAGGGCAGTAGTCAAAATGTGGAGGTCGCTTAATGACGAGATGAGTGACCCTGGAAGGGAGCAGCAGCCCGGAGCTGATGTACGTCTTGCCTCGTTCTGACCTCAGCCAGACCAGACGTACCACGCGTTCCATCAGGTAGACTATACCAGGAACTATCACCCACTTCCAAAAGTTGGGCCCGTGGAAGATTAAAAGAATCCAGAAGGGTACATAGAGGAGATGGGTCCAGTAGAATATCTGTTGAGAACAGATAGTATGAACATCATGCAAATAGTAACACGACCTGCCCTGTCCCGTGATATGGGGGGAAAGAGTGACGGTTCAGTAAGAACTACGTATATTCTTCTGATTAAGAGTATTTCCTATAGAGGAAGTCCTGATTACCAGAGAGCTTTAAAAGACGTGTTGGCCTTTTACCTCGAAGCTTCCCCCCCTCCGCACGAAAGTCTGCGAGCAGATGAACATGATGGAGAGGATGGTGATGAGAGCCACCCCTGTTGGGTTCGCAGCCCCTCCCACGAGACCATACAAGCCCGGGCGACTCGTCAGAATCCACTCGGCCAGCGTGTAGTTCTTGGCATTCAAAACTGGGTGGGTATGAACGACGACACCTAAAAAAGTGTTTAAGAGTAAAAGTGGGTGTGGCATTAGCGAGTGGGTGGGCCTACTTAGGTAGTTTGATTTATTTGATCGACAAACACTTTACGAAGTGGTTCTGCTTGAGCGCGTGTTGTTTGATTTATCATTAAACCGTTTATGTTCTAGTCAAATGCCAAGATGATGTTTCATTTCTCGTTAGGCTTTTGATGTTAGCGATCTGTTTTGTTTAGCTTGAAACGGGTTCTTACTGAAGTTGAGTAGGTGCATGATGGTATGAACCACGCTGTAAATGAATATGAGGCCGCCGGTGAGCTTGTGGAGATATATGTGCTGATCCAACGGGAGAAAGACACTGAAGCCCCTCGTACGGAGGAAGGTGATGCAGTGCCGCAACATGAGCACGAGCACAAACATGCAGTTGAAATTCAGGCATTGCCCTTCAATAATAAAAAATGTTTGGTTAGAGCAAATGGATTAGCTAGTACCCTTATGGTATTATACCAAATTCCTGGCAATCTGAAGACGCTTTTGTAATTTTGTTAATTGTATAAAAATTCTCCAAAAAGTCGTTGATATATTAGAAGAATTTTGGCACATTTTTTGTCTCAGCGATACTCTCAGATCAGTCAGCATTTTCAGTGAGGCTCAAGTTCCTTCTTGATCACTGTGGGGGTGGCTGGTACTGAAAGGATGTGATTGAGACATCGACCCATGCCTTGTTGCCTCATTGAAGGCATCATAGGTGTGACCTCATGTCAGAGCAATTACACGCCGCCCAGGTCCTCGACGTTTACACGGGGCCTGAAGTCTGAACTTAGGGTGTGGGTCCTTGAAACACTTCTTGTGGGCTTCGGCGATTAGTCAAAGACATACTCATCCCAACGTAGGCGAAGACCCGATTAGCGCGTCAACAATGGCTCTTCCACGCCATTTTAACCCATGTGACACACCAACGATCAGGGCTTTCAACAAACTTACCGCATGCTCTGGCGACAATCACGTATCCTGTGTGGTCGCGGTATTCAATAGCTCTTGAAATGAAGAGAATGGCATTGAGAAGCGTAAACGTCATGACAAAGATGATGAAGACATAGTTGTTCTTCATATACGGCCGTGTCAATTGATACGGTGTCAGCGCTGACAACTTGGCTTGCAATGATTTCGGCTGCACCTTGGGTTTCGCTGGCACCAACCATCGGTCAATACTGGAAAAATTATTTTTTTCTGTTTTCAAATATCGTACAATACCCAATAAATTATCTTTTGTATCTGGTATTGCAATAAAAACTCACCTTATTGTAAGATTTTCCAAGAGGCCTCCATGTTTCTCTAATTGGTTCTTCAGGGCTTCGTAGGTGATGGTGCCTCGGTTGTTAGGATCAGCGTCCTCAAACATGGCGACAGTCAAGTCCTCGATTTGCTCTTCGCTAAATTTCATTCCATTCTCCTCCATACAGGCTCGCATGACATGTTCTAGCTCTCGCTGCTGGATCAGTCCGTCACCTTAAAAGAAATATTGGTCTAAAACAGAAGTTTCTATACTTGAACATCACGTTGCAACCTATATACGGCTACGGTTGAAGAGCTCGCTGGTATCTGCAGCTGCCCAGATGGCGATGCCGTTCAGGGCTGCTATCTGATCGACACGGAGGAATCCTCCTTCCCCCGTGGCGGAACGTGGCTCTTCGCATGCCGCTACCTCAGAAGTCACTTGGCATTTGCATTGCGGTATGGCTAAATAACTGCTTGTCTTATGGGCGACTGACAGTGACGGGCCTAGTGGGCGACCTGTTCCCGCCTCTGGGACTTGCATACAACTAATCTCATCGCACAGAAAGCCTTTGTTGCCAATATTTGAGGGCTTTGAGTGCTAGCCAACATCCCGTCGGCTATATCAACGGCGGTGATCGGTGCCGTGACATCTAAATGGGTCTGGTTAGTGCGGAGACAAGGTAGGATGCACCTGCTTCGTTTCATTCAAATGGGCAGACAAGCCAACGGGTCATGGTGATGTTCAATAGGGATTGTAATGCGAGTTACGGCTGCTGACGCGAGAAGGATAAGGTGAGACGTTGAGTTACGCTGCTGAAGGAAATGTTTATGGGACCTGGAGGAATGTATGGATGGACTATGGAGAGATAATGACTCAGTTGGAAATATGGGACTTCATCAATTAACGAGCCATGTCGAATGGTGAAATGCGTAAACATGTTTTCGATGCGCTATGCGTAAAGGGCTTGTGCTATCCACATTTTTCTTTTATTGTTCTATTCGATGTTAGAAGAACCTATAGCAAATTCAGTTTCCGGAAGAAGGACTTAACTACATAATTGCATGCACGTCGTTTTTAAAGTCTTCGGCCAGTAGCCATTCCTGATGGTGAACATTTTCACTAGGCCAAAGTAAAATTTTCGGGCACTGAGTTTCGAACTCTGACGTGATAATTCAGCGCAACTAGGAATACCAATTTCTCCGATTTTTCTGTATTTTCTATCGTGACAATATTGCACTGTTTGGTAGGACTGGTAGCTCGAAATGGAACGTCTGAGACTCTGCGGGAGCCTCTACTTTGGGGGCCAGTGACCCAGATTGCATTGAGATTAGATGGAGGAATGGAGTCGGGACTCACGAGACAGGTCTATTAGACAGACGTGGGCTGGTGCACCTGTACCAGCTCGGCCACGGCACTGTGGGCATCTCTTGACGAACAAGAGGAGGGAAATGTGAGATGCGGTCTAAATATCAATTCCAGTATATTCCCAGGGTCGGGTATGCAAATGTCCAGGCACGTGGATGAATGGGCCTTAGCTTCAGCTATTCTGCTTGTTCTTCGCCGATTAGCCGCTTTGATTACACGATGATATGTGAGAACCGTCTTGTTTTTACAGCCGAATGCAACACCTTCATACTGTTCTCATTGTCATGCACACTCACAGAAGTCAAATGAGCTAGGTTAGGCAACCTCTTTGTCAGGGCCAACGTGTATAGAGCCAATTTGAGGATATTATATTTCACTCGTGGGCATCCCTACAATGCTTTTCTTGAAGATGCTGATTTTCGGCCTGGTGAAGAGGTTAGGCTACCCTATGAACCAATCAGTTCAGCTACCAACCAGCAAAAATATTCTGTTTGTAAGTTCCAAATGACGTTCCCAGACTATGCACGGCTTTACACTGGTGCACTATGCGTCAACTTTAGTGTATTATCTTTCTCAAATACAGCATGCAAGAAAATGCAAGAGTCTCATAGCTGGGACTCAGGTACACAGAAATACAGAAACAGAAGAAAGGAGAAATATTGTCCCTATATACATCACGAGTACCTATAAATAAGGTGGAAAGGTCCATAGCATATTCCAAAAAAATTACTCACCATCAAGATCGTAAACTTTGAATAGAAATTTAATCTTGTATTCTGTCGATTTTCCGGCAAACTGATGCATGGCGTCTATGAATTCTTCTAAAGAAATAGTCCCACTGTTGTCCTTATCAAAGATCTCGAACACGCGGTCAGTGAAAAATGGCTAGAACCCAAAGTGAAAAGTAGGTATATAGGTATAGTTTATTGTGAGTGGCGAGGCTCTGGCTAGTGGTGTCGTAGAACTGGAAGCTGGAAGTTGAATTGAAAATGGAAAGACACAAAAAAGATACTTACGTTTTTAGATAACAAAATTTTGTTGAAATCTTCTCGTCTAATTTCCTTTTGGTCACCAACCGTTTCTCGGAACATTTTTTCCAACCATTCCAGACTTTCCTTGTCCAGCCCAGTTCTTGGCCTGCAATAAGATGCAATTTTTCAGTTTCTGCTGAAGAAAATGTATATATAATTAGAAGCAGTTATACATCAGTTCAATGCTATTGCTACTATACGTCATGCCTGTGTCATCCAGTGTATCCATACCCATACACCTTTACTACCTAATTGTACGTATATCTACGAGACCATGCACGTCTAAAAGCTATGCCTACGCGGCTGATAAGAAGACCACCTAGGAATTGAAAGAAAAAACTGGAATTTAACAGCAATTAATCATCAAATCAACTATGGTGGGAGTGTAATAAATTGAAACTAATTTATGAACACGAAGTTGCGGGCTAGTATATGAGATAATCTTAACTTAGTGTTCAAGTACAAAACCATTGATCAATGACCATGCTAAAACTAAAAGAAATCCGATACACCAGGAGATTCAAGGTGTGTATATAACAGAGGTGTGTGTCGTGTGAATGTGAAGTATAGGGTCTCCTACTGACTTCATATCGCTCTCACTAATCAGAGCCCTTGGTCTCAAAAATCTCAAACACTCTGGTTGGCCATTGCGATTCTGCATTAACTGCAAACCCTACTCCACCTTCAAATGGAACAACCTCTACAATTTACACACCTTGGCACTTCACCATTCGAATATTCATATTCGTACGATTTCTGTTCGCTGAAACCATGTTTGTGACACATTTTACTATCAGCATAAGATTTGCGTTCATAATTCCAGATCAGAAATAAAATAGTAGTTTGTGATAGCATAACTTTGATGCAGGAATAACTAATGCGCTGGTTGAATTTTGATACACAGAGTATTGACATAACGGCTATTAGGTATTTATTGGGGCCAGACCCTTAAACCTCCCATAAAATGAAATATAAAAGAATGACATTTACCTGGACGTGGTGAGGTTGGTGATGAACTCCATGATCTGGGACTGAGTGACGAGTCCGTCCCCGCTGTGATTGATCAGCCGAAACACCTTCTCGATCACCTGCAAGCCCACACAATACATGTCTGTTGTAACACGTTGGGAATCATTGGAAATCTTTATGAAATCTCAGGGAATCTTGGATTTTTTTGGAGTGGTTACCCCTTCGGGGTTCATCTTTCTATGAATATCGTTGGGAATCCTTGGAAATCTTTATGGAATCTCAAGGAATCTCTGGAGTGGTTACCCCCTCGGTAGCACCTATCATAATGCCAGTTGATTATGAGGACCTTGCAGAGACAGCAGTACAAGTTCAAAAATACCTTTCAACCTGAACCTACTTCATAGATTTATGATTATTGGAGAGATAAATGTATCTAAGTTTCGTTTATTGGGGAAGGAGGGGGGGGGGGGGCAAAGTATTCATATATTATACTATTTCCCAAAAATCATCGCATCATCGTAACAAATCCTGACCAGGGTCAGTTTCGTACGTCAGAAAGGATTCTCTCATGTCATGTGACGTCATCAGGTGACGCTATACTTCATTGAAGCCAGAAAACTTCTACAATATTGACAGACCTCTTGGGTGCGTTATATTTACCTATATGAAAGGGAATGAAAGAAAGAAAAATGTAGTTTGAGCCATTAGTCAGTTATAGTATGCCACTCTAGCGCCGTGTGTGGCAATCATAGCTTGAACCTTCCGCCCTGCCTTATTGTTCTTGGTAGACAGATAATAAACTCGCATAATGATCGGGGTATACTTTCCTCAGGCAATCAATCTGTTCTTCAAGCGACTTTACGAGTTTCCACTTATCGCTCGTTCATAAGGTAGTATACCGCAGGTTTCGGCTCCATGAAAGGTTTTCAGGAGAGTCAGTCATTTACTTTAATAAGGTGGGGAAAGCCACCCCGCTAGCCACACGGCAGTAGATTGTCAAGAATAAAATGTTGTTCAACACGAAATACCGGCACTTGATACATGAATTATAACACCATTAAAAATGTATTGCAATCACTTTTTATTTATTTATAGAGTTGTAACTCTTGGTGGGCAATATAAGTGTCAGCTAAATGACAAAGCTGTGCAGGAGAGTGCAGAATGCAGAATGCACCCGGCTCCTGTGTAGGTACCTACAGGTATAGATACGGTATACGAGACTATATGCCATATGGGATCGTCCCTTGCGGCATTATCCTTTTTCTTTTTTTTAGTCTCTTTTGTACTTAAGCAAAATTTTGGGGCTTCTATCTCCCTGGTTACGGCGGGTTAGACGGAGGAATAACGTAAAACTGTCTATGCAAATGAGAAAAATATGAAGTCTCTTACACGTTGTACAGCCATTTTCTCGGAAATTTAACATGGTAAACATGGAAGAAAATCTCCAGTTTTCTCTTAACTGTGCATGGTTGTACGCACAATTTTCAATTAAATGCCTGATGAGATGACTGATGATGACTCGGATGAATGGCGCTGATTTAGGGGTGATGGTAAATGTGAAAGAGAGCTTGGCGGCTCTCTTCAATAGCATGACGGCCGAAGGATTGTCACTTTCACAAGAAAAAGGTAATGCTGTTTTTTTATTGCGCGGGCAATTAACAAGACTAAAACTGTCGATAAATCTGAACGGACACGGGCACGAGTGATGGTGGTCTCCGGTAATGACGAGAGTCCAAGGCCTCACCGCATTCATGCTATAAAGGGGCAAAGGAGAGTGACTGACACTTCGGGAATGTCAGCTCAAAAATTATTGTTTTAATCCTGACTCCTTACCGAGCTATCGGTACATTTTAGGACGAGTGTCACTGTTCATATAGGTTCAAAAATTTCTGATGAAGGGGGAATGGATGGAATAAATTAGGAGCGTCCATACTTGGCTTGTGGTTCGCACTCCCACTTCACTAATTGGACTTTGATGGAATGACTGAACAGCTGAACTAAATAAAATTTTGCGGATACTTTCAGGCACTTATGTCTTTCTGTAGGTACTTTTTCCATACGAGGTTGTTCAAATATGACGGAATTCGAGTAGGAGGTGGTAAGGCAAACAAATAGCTGTGCGATTATGGGCGTATAGTGAAGCAGCGCCCATGGCAATCTCGTAACTTATTGTTGAGCCTTTAGAGATGCAAGTAACGAACTCGTTAAAAAACGTGTTTTGAATTGTAGGTACAAATGTAATGTGCAGCGAACCATTAGAAGGCAGCATGCAATACATGCAAAGCCTGCACCAAACCCTTTATCATCGTTATTTGGGACCACACGGGAAGGACCATTACAATCATGCGATAAATCAATAAACCCAAGTTTCTGCATGTAAGCGTGCATTCGGTGTTGTACGCATTATATGAACGTAGGAGCGGAGAAGGGATAGAATTAGGCGGGGGATTATCTCATGCCATTATCGCGAGGAACCTGGAGACGCTGAAAATAAATATGAATTTAGGGGCCTGGTCCTGGCTGCATGGCTCACCAGCTGGGGACTAATTGCTCCCATAATTCAGATGGCCGATCTAGATTTCGAGCTAGTGGACTGCGTTCCCAAAACTCGATGCATGAAAAAAAGTTGCGTCGGTTGGAATAGGTGCGGTAGAGATGGTGATGGATTCTATCAGTATGTTATTTGGGATGTTCCCTGCCACATCTAGATACCACATTAGAGCACATTATTAAGGCACTTCAGGTCTTCTTTTTCCGCTTTATTATACCTACTCCCCTCAACAAAATACCTCCAGCTTCTGCAACTCGTTCATTTCCTTATGGAGTTTATCTTTAAGAAGAATCTGCCGTGCCGTGAGTCTGTGCCCAAATTACTTACTTTATACGTAACTTTTTCGCACTCGCACTCCACAATCTTCACATACGCTGTCTCCACGGTCATGCGTGGCAGCGGCCACCTCTCAAGATTGTTGACAATGTATTTTATTTATTTGGACTGGTATTGGTGGAGGTGCTGCTTCCGTGTGAGCCGCACCATAACTTGGGTGGCCTGAGGCGTTTGCTGCTGGAACTCTCTCATCCAGCTCTTATCGGAGAAGATCGGGCTGGCAGGTACAAGGCCCTAGTAAGCCCATTCGAGTACCTATACGTTGGGACTACTATTCCTTACCCAGCAGGGTGCATCCGTACGTCTAATTACATGACCTCTCTAAGCGCCTAAGCCCCTAGAAACATGATATGGGTGATCTCGCATTGGTCTGCCCCTGAGGCATGGGTAGTTACGGTAGGTTTCGTCTCCCATGCAAAGTTCAATAGTTCAAGATTTTATAGAATACATAGTTCTTTAGTGTTACCCATGCCTGTTTCTTCCAAAATAAAACTTTCCATCTCCACACCCTTCAACCGATTTAACGATTTTCACCAAGATTTAACTAAAATGTATTTCTTCAAGTGTACGCTAGCTAAAGTGTTGAAAAAAGTACCTAGGTACCTAATATTGTGAAGTAATGATAGATACATATTTTTTAGTCTAGGTATTCTCCATAAATTCGAAAAACAAAAAATTTCTTTATATCTGTAATTTTGAAATAATCTGCTATAGCGCTAGAATAGCCCCAGAAAGCATCTTTGCAAACTTTCTGACCTTCTTTGACCCCGTCTGACATAGTCTGTGTTGCTTATATGTATATCTACCGCCTAGTCTGCTATCAAACATAATGCCTTATGTGAACAGATATAAACTTCCTAGAAGAAAAGCAGGCGTGCAATTAAAAATATAAACTACATTTTAAAGGTTGTATAAAGTAGATAGGGAGACGTATATGGCATTCTTCAGGTGAGATGGTAAGTAGGTACACATATTGTGAGTGTGTGAGGGCTTGGATGAGAAGATGAGGCCGCCACTGTACCTAAGTTGTGGGCAGTAGGTAGGTATATGAGAATATAATGAAGCTGATGAGGTCCATTAGACGGAAAGAGTCACGAGGAGTAGAGTACCTACGCCTTTCAGGTACAGCGCCCAGCTGCGCCGCGCGCCAAAGCTATTCTCATTCAACACTGGCATTCACTCAACGATTGATCCAATAAATAAGCACACTTTAGTTATTCACCATGGTACTTTGTTTACATTCAATGCCAGAATTAATAGAGAATTAGTTGCAGAAAAGTATGGATGTACTATAATGCTCGCATTATGCTTTGTGACTATGCAGATATCACTGATAACCGCCGAAGCGGTCTTCCAGTCTACCACAGACAGACTGCATCGATTGCTTCGAGAAAAGATCAAGATTGGTATTTATGAACAGGCTCGGGTACTTTTATACTGGAGCATCGGCGGGCTGGTATGTGCATGCCTGCTTTACGTACAGACTGAGGTTCTATACATGAGGAGGTGAACTAGAGGGGTTAGAACCAATTACACAATGTATGGTTGTGGTCCCTGGTTGTGGGTAACTGAATATTTTGACAAAAGACGCAATTTTACCAGGTTTTAAATTATTTTTCTCTCATGACCCATTTATTTTCCAACTTCGTATTCCTTGGAATTCTTACCCCTTTGGCTTTGAAGACTTGAGTGAATTTATCTAGATCAACGGGCTCTCCACTGCATAGGACGTACGCCACGCTCTCCAGCTGCTCCGCAAAGTCTATCTGCTTCTCTCCCCTGCAACACAACAGACAGCTAATCAAAATCGTGACCTAACGAGTGCAGAACAGCAGTGGTAAATGCACTCATTTGAATAGGCGTTCCTGCTCTAGTGGGCAATGGCAATGGGCAACTATACCTATCACCCTATCACCATCACCTCCTCTTTCTGTTATACCTACAAGAACGTAAAATTATATTCCATCGCTATTAGGAGATGTGTTAGGTATCTAGTAGGTATGCATATTTTTATTTTATTATTGACGGCAAATATAGAGTGGTAATAGCACTCTGGCAGTTATCGCCTGCTCTTGAGCTACTGTCCTGCCAAGAGCATTATCTTATCCACGCCACATTCTCGCAGTCCGATAAATTAATTGCTAGAGCTTCGATTTCGCGCCGCCCTATCGTTCCCGCGCTGGCCAATTAGAATATCAGTCCGACGTGTTAGCATGTGCTAACGTCAACTCATACCACCTTTAGCACCAAACAAGAGAACTCATTTAAACTAGTGGCTGCAATAGCCTAGATACATAGTTCTTACCTAGTTTGTGCTAGTGCTTTTTGATATTTATTCGAAAATGTGTTCTATGGTTCAGATGCATTTTTCGTGAGGTAATTTTCAACAAATTGTTTTACGGTTTAATCTCACCTTAGTTAGGGTGGACAAGCCTATAGCAAAATGTATATCCTAAAGTTCTATAGTCCAAGTCAGGCTAGGAGCGTACCGATTATTCATAATTTCTTGCAAATCTAGGGCTGATCAAAACTTCTTCTTGAGCCGGGAAATATCTGCTCAGGGTCGGATTGGCATTTTTAGCGTATGGTATAGGATATGGAACCCAAATCCGGATCGGCGTCAACTGAAAATCTTCAAGAAATTTTGAATAATCGGTACCTACGCTCCCATGCAGCCTGACTTGGACTATAGATATGCTTCTTTGTATTCTATACAGTTTCAAGTTTGAAGTGCTAAACCACACTGCAGTGCAGTGCAGCAGTGTGGGGAGTTTTGTCTGGAGATACCTAATTCCAGCTGAGAACCGTCCCCTCATTGTGGGTGCTACAGAGGACACACATTAGTTTCCACTAGTTTTGCTTTGATCAGAACCTGTATGAAAATCACGTTTAAGCCGTTACTTCCTTTTTGAAAAGAAAAAGTAGCTCTGTGGTTAGACTGGGGCATACAGATGGTTTAATCCGAGCCAAACTGTCATTCCAGTCTTCCTGCGAACCTGCTGTAAATCTCAATCTTGGCAAATTGTTATTACCTAATTAGTAGACCTACTCCTCCAAATTCGTACACTACTTTGGTAATGGTGTGGAATACTAATCATATAGTGCAAGAGATTGATTCCAAACGATTCTACAGCCCAAATGGAAGACTTGATTGAGGGCAATAAGGCGGTTATAAAACTCTTAGCATTACGAAGGTTGCAAGTTGTAAGGAGAAGGCTTTGGAATTGCCGTGTCTGTGACAATTTGTGACTTTGGTGCAGCAATTTATTGTTATGCTTGAGTCATTACGTCAGCTATAAAGAGCTTAATACAGATTTAATTCCTCGCTCTAATGAGCAATTTTGTTCTGTTAATTACGGAATTACTGGTCAACATGGAGCAAAGAAATATATGCAATGATCCAAGCGTTAAATCTGGCCGTCTCTTTCATGGCTTGAAACTGGATTCTACTTAACTTATCTACGAGTATCTATTGAAGTTGTAACGCTTTTCGAAGAGCCGTTAAAAGTTAGATTATTCCTACCCATATAATAATTATGCCTATAAGACAGTTACAATCTCCGACGTAAAATAAAATAGACCGCTCACCGGGAGCCTTGTTTGGCACCAATTTGACGTCCTGACCATCACGCCAGATTTGGTAATGTTTCCGAACAGTAGGTAGGTACCTACAACTGGTTGAAAAGTAGGTACCCGCTTGCCCATGCGACGAAATGCCTTGGTATATAAGTATTTCAAGTTTTTTTCCACCCAGCTTTCACATGAATGTTGCGTGATTGTTGAATAAGGAATCCAAGTTCCCTTGGCATTCACGCACTAATTTTAGCTCACATTCGAAATTCCTGTCTTTATTAGAAGGAGTCAGTAGAATGTTCATCTGCAAGGAAACTCTTGCCTATGTTAGGTGAGGATAAGTGGGTGGATGAGTTGTCCACTCATGGCTATCGTCGATCGCAATAAAATATGTATTAGAACAAATAAATCAGGGTAGTGAATAAGTATAGAGTATTTATGGAAGGGGATCTGGGAGCAGGTCATGGGGGACTGGTTGGTTTAGGCTGCGCGCACTCCATACTCCACTCTAGATCGGTATAGGGATACAGGTGCATCGCGCGGCATCAAAGTGGCCATATACCTATGTGGATGAATACCGAAGGAGGTAAAGGTGTTCTGATAGAAACGCAACTTACGTTTTTGAGCCAGTGAAAAGTTTTTACTCTTTCACGGAAAATATTTTCGAAAATAAAAAACCCCGTGCTAATTTCATTCACTGTATAGTGCAGTGGTGTGAAACAACTTGACTTGAATATTACATCGTTGAGACATAGAGCTTTTATCCTCGGTTCCTCTTAAAGTCTTAAGGTGTCCGTACGTCTGGCAGTGAATCCACCTCTAGAGCGTCAGAAATGGGCGAAGTACGATGTGTCCCCCTTGGCTGTGAAGGGAGACGTATGTGCTCTGTGCCAATTTAGCAAGAGCCTTGCACTGGGCGTACTTGGACCTGTAGGCATGTTGAGCTCGGACTACGTGGTGCAAGCCAAGGGGCGGGTGTTGCTGCTGCGCTCATTTGGCCGTAATTGGTGTCTCTATATGCTATGTTCTCAGTCCTCCTGAGATGTAAAATGTCTCGAGGCTCTTTGTCTTTGCTCCACAGAAATGGTCTTTTGTTCCCACTAAACTCGAAGAAAAGTGGTATGGCGGTGTTTATGTCTAGAAAATGGAGTTTTACTGGTGCATTAGAAGGGGAAATTGCCTTATAGGTATAGATACTGTACCTTAGTTTACGTATAGAGAATGCACAGGTATCATCTGCCTACGTACAGTTTGAAAAACATTATTCTTGGCTCATCCTGATGACTTTACTTTTATCAACATGACTATAAACCTGATCAATTATCAATGAATAAATCATTTGGTTTCTTAAGGCCTCCTACCTACGGGGAAATAAGAGTTGATATTCCAGCAGGTGTATTCCCTTTCTCGAACGCCAGCAAACCCACCCAACTAACACCTTCAAAATTTATTGTAAGAAGAACTGTTCCCCGTATATTGCATCATGGCGTGCCTTATCTTCTTACAATAAATTTTGAAGGTGTTTGTTGGGTGGGTTTGCTGGCGTTCGAGAAAGGGAATACACCTCCTGTAGGTGTTTGGCTCCGCCCCAACCTTACTTGACCCAAGTCCTGCTACATTTAAATCCTTGCTCTAAATCGCTAATGAGAGATGTCTTCAATCATACGACATGTCGGATCACAATGTCACTGTGCCCGCAATCAACGCTGCCAATCGCAAATAATGCAATAATGCCTTTACGTCAGGTTTATTTTTTATTTGTTTCGAACACACAACACAACCCGTTACACTTTTCGAAATTTATTACTTCGAAACTAGTCACCAATATAGGTAGGTATGTTGTCCCAAACAATTAACGCTGTCAATTTTTCACGTACCTACCTATTGATCTATATAGGTTCTATCAACTTTCCTATAAGAATTTAATTTTTTCTAACCATCGGAATTTAAGTACCTACCTACTTAGCACCTATAAGTTTTTTTTTAACGTGCGACGTTCAGAGAACATATATTATGCGCCGATGAGTTGGTTTATTAGATGTTTTTGGCCGAAGTCGAAGATGAAGTGGCCAAAGCCAGTTTAGTAGTGGGCCGAAGCCAATACATCCATGTCGGAAGCGGAAAATTTTTCCGTTCCGCCGGGATTCGAACCCGGACCTCTCAGGACACAAAGCGGACCCCTTAACCACTCGGCCACTGAGAGGCACAGTATTTATTTTTATTTCACTGGGTTGGCATGTGTCCGACAAACCTCAAAATATGATAAGACTTTATTCAACTTGTTAAATTATTGTGATTTATTTACTCTTTCTTTTATTCTTTCTATATTAATCTTTCTATTGATGTGATATGTCGCTAGCCCGATTCCGGAAATTATAGTGAGTCAAATAAATAAAAACAGTGAATACTTATTTTTTATCATTTCCTTTTAAATGGGCAACTAAGAAAATAATACTAATATATATATTTTTTTTTTAAATTAAAACGACATTACCTACTGAGGTACCGGTAACCGGCTGTTGATGAGTAAAAAACCGAAAGAAAAAAAAATTATTTTCAGGGGAGAGCTTTAACAAGTAAGTTATCCTTCGCTTCTAGGTATAATGCCTTCTAAGCGGTGGGTACTCGTTTCCTCGTTTAGGTTGTCTAGCCAAATTAGCGCGATCAGCCACGGGGCGGACATGAACACTTCTCCTTTGCCAGCCTTGCTTCCGAACATCTATAGCAGTCACGAAAGCCTTAGGCAGGTTCTTTACACTCATTTCGTACTTCGGTATAACCCTGTGAATGCTTCTATGAAAGAATTCCGAGTTTGATGGAAAGAGGAAAAATGTTACAAATTATACCCAGAATCAAATGATTGTCTGGTATTTACTGGTGTCTGGTCCTGGTCCAGTTCATCTTGCTAGTTGATGTTTGTGCGTGGAGGTTTCGAAACTCGTAGGTACGTCGTTTGCTATTAGCCCTCCTTCCTACATTATATCCCTCTTTTTCTAAGATATCTTTTACGTTAGTGAACTTAACTTCCACAGCACATACAGCTTATGCAAACCTTAGGTAATATTGGTAGTTCAGTTCTCTTGCATGAGTTCAGATGAAAACCCGTGGAAATTTATTTCGTATTAACAAACTGTCAGAGTGTATGTTACTATTATGTCTATAAAAAATAGAAAGAATAAGAGTCACCCTTGGAGTTTTTATCAAGTTCGGCTTGTTAATGAGGATAGGGCATTGGTAGCAAGACAATTGATCGCAGGTAGGCGGATGAAGGAGCTAAAAGTCAAGTGGAGAGCTCTAATAATAATAGTTAATAATTAGCATCAGACATTGAGATATCGCGAGATTTGATAGGATAATTAGGAAAGGCAATAAGGCGAACAGCGTGAAACACCGTCCTGCACGGATACTCGCTACCTTCCCATTTATTTTATACCTAATCTTATACAGATACATAGCTATCTTATACGTAACAGCGTTTTCTTTGGTTACATCAGTATCAGTACAGCACTGGTGCTCAAACACTGTATAGTGTCAAGTACCATGAAGAGGCTCAAGTCAGAGGGGGTAAACCACTCCAGAGATTCCTTGATTTTCCATAAAGATTTCCAAAGATTCCCAACGATATTCATATAAAGATGAACCCCGAAGTGGTAACCACTCCAAAAAAAAATTCCAAGATTCCCTGAGATTTCATAAAGATTTCCAATGATTCCCAACGAGATTCCCAACGAGTGGTTAACCCATTGCTCAAGTCCGTGGTGTTGATGCGTTTCTGCCACCCGTAGATAAACACTGCATGCGAGCCGTGAATTATTATAAAGTAGGTACCTATCTAATATCTACTGAATACCTGCATGCACAGATTGCCCAATTTCCCACTGGTAAATTTGGATTCAACGGTTTTGGGAATGCTGACATACAGGCGGAACTTAATTTTTTTAAGACGAAAACTGGGGATTCAATAAACACTGGAAAATTGAGGAATCTGCACTGGCACTCCTTATAGAAATTTTACTGCCAGGCTTTGTCTAACGAAATACAAAGTCTTTTCAACCAAGAGAAAAAATAAAAATAATTCGCCGCTCGCAAAGTTAATACTATGGATGGAAGAAATGCATCATTATAGCTGAAGCAGAACCTTAATTGTTTTGAATATTGACTAGTGCAGATCAGCCGGAATTATGCGGTTATTATTACCATATTGCCAAAATCTAGTTCACCGCGAATAATAGTTTTACATTGAAGGCTGCTCATTTGCAATGTTAGACCAGTATGAAATTGAATTTAGTGAGCCCTATAATTGAATTCAGGGCCACAGGGCCGGTGTGAAACTATAAGCATAATAAAAGGCCATGGGCGTTATAGGTACCCGTACCCATACACTTATTAAAACATAACGTGTGTCTACTTTAGCCAACATGCCTTCCCTCGCACTGATCCCTATCACTTGATAGAATTATTGATTTTTGTTTTTTTCTAGAAAATATGAGAAGGGGAAAAGTCTGACTTGAACGTTATAACAATTTGGTCTCTGTCTGGTAGCTGAAGTGGAAAATGTCTTGATAGATGCCGCCATATCTTCTCACTCGGCACTCGCCTCCGTGGGGTTAACTACTCCCGAGATTTCCAAGATTTCCTGAGTTTCCCAACGAGATTCCTGGAGTGACTAACCCCTCGCTCCCCTCTGAACTGATGGCTAAAATGAAATCAAGGTTGCGGTATTCTATAGTCAACCCTGTATAAGGCAGTGGGTTTTCATCACAGGGTATGATGGCTGAGTAGCTAATAAGTAAAGTGGACAGTTCTTGCCACTTTAATCTCTGTCTCTAGTTTCTTCTGCATGGGCGGGCTGGTCTCCCCCAACTCCTCAAATAACTAATTCTGGCTAAGAAATACCTAGGCCAGGGAAACGAGACGGGAAAAACGGAAATTCTTAGGCGCAATAAATGTTTAATCAGTTGTCCGATCTTACCTCATTCTTTTTCACACTATCTTGTATACGTTCATGAATCTTAAGTACCTGCGTACCATCTGAGTTCAATAGTTAGGTATCAAACCACATTTCCCCTCATTACGGTCTACCCACGCAAATTCAAACTGTAATTAAAAATACAAATTAGTATGGACTAAATGCTCAAGCAGACATGCTCTCTTCTCAATGACTTTCTCACTCTAAGTAATAACTATGCAAATGATATTGAGAGAATCGTTTTAAATATTTAATTTAATGTGATGAGAAATTTATGAGTAGGAAGTTCGACTTCGTCATTCATTAAAAATTATTAGTCTCTGCAGTTTAGCCGCAAAAACTATTTACGAGGCGATTCCCCATATTATGAAGGCTGGGCGTATGTCATGATAATTTTTACGACCAAACTTTTTTTTAATTGTTATTAGGTTAATAGGAAATTTGATATGTTTAAAATGCTTGTTTTACCGTAACTTACTCACAGCTTGATTAAAATCTAAAATCAATCATAAATGCCTCGACCGGCTACCTGGAAGTGCATACCCACCTATACCTGGTATCGATACCTATACTATCTAAAATTTGCCCGCAGGTGTCTATACTAAGATTGTATGAAATCCTCTCCCGTAAGGCAAGAGCTTGTGAAAGGTTGTGCATGGGAAACCTTTACATGCAGAAGAACATCAGCCACAGCACCTGTCTGGGACTCAAAATCCAGGCCCAGTCCACTCAAAAAACGCTTTATTGGCAATTTTGTAACGCGCAAGTGACTGATAAAATAAGCTGAAGTCGGGGGGAGGGTGCAGCCTAGTGGACCTTCGTAGTGCCGCAGTCAGTAGAGCACGAGACTTTGGTGACTGGGCACTCTGGGCAGGTGGAAAGCCCTATCGGCTGCCACAGAAGGTGGACGGGTGTCCGCAGTCCGAGTGGTGCCCGCACTTGCTGTGACGCCTACAACATTGGCCTGATAAGCTAACCACAGGTCCGCGCCTTTCTTATTAAGAAATAATTGGACGGACCGCAGATACAGATCAAGTTTGGAGGGAGCAGGTCGAGGTGAGAGCGCACGCCCGCTACAAACATGCGACTATGTTCACAAATGTATGTACCTACCTGCGCTTATTATAGTAGATGCATTCGCTCGTGGCTCCCAACCCAAGGTTTGTGTGGTATTATCCGCATTACCTTAAGTAGCCTTCTAAGCCTAAAGGGGCACGCCAAAGAGACTAAACTGAATACCTGTAAGACGTGCAGGAGCACTAACACAAATTAAGCTCTAATTTAGCTGCAACTAGCTTGATTGCCCCGCAAGTAAGGGTGCGTCGGCGTCGAGGCCCGTGGTCAAATAACGAGCCACGCTCCGTGGTCTCGTAACTCATAGAGGTAATTCCCTTCGTTCTATTTATGCTCTTTTTCGCCCGCCAGTATGGCGAAAAATTGTATTTATAGTGATAAAACTCGATTTTGAAGTTTGGTGTGTCCTGTTTGATCCTGGTATTAGTGCGACCTTTATTAAATAACCAGTGTTATCGGACTAAGGTGTTATATATATAAGGTCTCTCGTTTCAGCCAGTTTATTACGGATTACCAGGAATTAAGATTGGGGACTTCTGGGGGACGTGGTCGCGGACTTCTCGTTTGGCTAATCAATGACTGTTTACTTATGTGTCGGTGAACTGGAATTCTTCAAAAGTTCCGCCCAGGATTACTGACTCAAAATCTTCTTACACATGTCAGATTACGGTGGTTTCTTCCAATCACTTCTCAATGCTTCTGTTTTTAAGCACAATCTCTGATGGGTCCAATTTAGCAATACTAAGTCGGAGTGGGTGCATGCATATCGTTGGAAACAGTTCCGCTGAAATTTTCCTCTTTTGTTTTCGCTTTTGAATTTTCCCGATTTTCTGAAGCACCGACCAATATTTTTGATAAAGCATCAAGTATCATAATTTGTCCAGAGAAATAGAAATTTGTAATAACCCTGCTTATTGAGCAAGTTGATAAGCTGCAATATGCACGCGTAACCCTATAAAGGTGCGGCCTGACCCCAGAACATCCACAGGTACATCTTGACAAGTTTGGCGCAAATCGCGCCTCGAGCTCCACCGAAATTGCCAAAAACCTGTCCGGCCCTGAGGTCACGAGTCAAATGTTCACACACCATTTTATAAAATTTTGCAATTCTAATTAAACTTTTCGAAAATTGTTTTCTGGGTACCCTTGCGATAAGGATGAGAAGAAGTAGGTACATGACTGGAGCTGGCGTTTCCATAATTGTTAGTCTCATACCGCCTCATATACCACCGAGGGGTTAACCACTCGTTGGGAATCATTGGAAATCTTTTTGAAATCTTGGAATCTTGGAATTTTTTTGGAGTGGTTACCCCTTCGGGGTTCATCTTTCTATGAATATCGTTTGGAATCTTTGGAAATCTTTATGGAATCTCAAGGAATCTCTGAAGTGGCTACCCCCTCGTATACCACCCACTATCTATGTGCTCTTCAATTAATCTATGGAACTTACAGTTCAAAGAGTTCTGTTGTTTTCCAAGTTTAAAAAATTTTTTGGCACTCGCTGTTTTTTGTCGTTAGTTCGCAAGGTGACTTCGAGGCCTCCGTCGTCAGCACTGGGCTAGGGAAAAAGTATCGGCATTTCGAGACTTGGACCAGGGTGGAACGTTTAGGTACTTAGTGGTTTTTCCGAAATTGAGTTGAGGTATTTCCGTCACTCAGTGGGTGACTCAGGTGCAGGAGGAGAATGAAGGCATACTACAAGGGACAGAAGTCGATGGTGTCACCTGTGTCACGTTGGCAGCGCGCTTGCGATAGGACATGAGATGGAGCATATGATTGGAGCAGCATTTGCATAATGCGTCCCATATCGCCCACTGGGACAATACGCAGGTGACATCGCATGCGCTTCATGTCTCTTGTAGGTACTGCTGTCAACATGTTCCCCAATTTGCCTCGCTATAGACGTGCACAACTTGGGAGAGCGGTTCCTGTCATCGAATTGGATATCGACAGAATATTTATTGATAAATGAATGAATGAATTCCTTATAGGGTTTATAGTGGAATCACGGCTACTGGGCAGGTTCTTGCATCAACAAAAAATTACAACTTTTATTCCCTGCCTATACTGTTCCGAACCGAAGTGACGAATGAAGCTATATTGTTTCCACTATCTGGATGCGTGCTTCTGTCATTAAAACTAATTTTTGAAAAAAATTAGGTATACCAGAAAAAGGAACTCACGTAAGTCGTAGTTTGAGAAAATCCACCCACTCCTCTTGACGGAGAATCCCTTTTTGCTCTACGTCGAAAAGTTTGAAGAGATTTTCCAGGAAACTCTGCAAAAAAGCAAAATCACTGTATTATTCTCCCGGAGACTTGGATACATACTTAAACAATCTATGGTTAACCCCTCTTGGGCCTTGAATGTAATGGTAGTGGACTGGTAACCATAGGGTTTGAATGAAGGTATGTTGGTACTCTTAGCAGTGCTAGGTATGGGTTATCCTGGGGGGAGTAGACACTGGACGATGTCATTATAGTGAAAAACATAGGGCTGTGCTAATTCCCTTCATCGTCATACCTGAACCTGTGGTTACCTTGAGATTTATCTTACAGTTGATTATTCCCTAATTGACATCTTCATTAATCATTCCACCTTAGCATACCTGACCAAAATTACATAGAAATTTGCCATCGGTGCATGAGTACTAAGCAAGTGGTAAATGAGAAGCACATAATTTGTGAATAAAATCATTTGTCGGGTAAGTGCGTGTATTTGTTAGTCGTAGTATCGCAACTGACCTTTTGTGGGAGAGTGATTTCGAAGAAATAACAAGTACCTATTATCACCGAGTGGTGAACCACTCGTTGGGAATCTCGCTGGGAATCATTGGAAATCTTTATGAAATCTCAGGGAATCTTGGAATTTTTTGTTACCCCTTCGGGGTTCATCTTTCTATGAATATCGTTGGGAATCTTTGGGAATCTTTATGGAATCTCAGGGAATCTCTGGAGTGGTTACACCCCCTCGCGTATATCACCTATATACCTACTACAATGGTTACCGTGCAACAAATGAATAGTAAGAGATAAAAAATACAGTTGTGGAAGAAATAGCACAGTTTGAGATATCAGTTCAGTCTGTCATTGTCAGTTTTCATTTAAGTGTCAAAAAATCGCTTTTCTCTATCACCGCCATCGGGCTTTTTGAACAGAAGGTGACGCCTTGAGCGCATTGATCGATAGGAGACAGTTCAGGTATGAAATAAAACAATCATGGTCTCGCGATCTCCTAAACTGAATGGAAATCGAATGGTAAATAACTACCAGATCAAACTGGTCTTACATACCTAGGGGATCTCGGTCCAGCCAGTTGAGGCCTAAACTACTGATAGCATCGATAGGGCTATGAAACTTTGTATATCCCATGTTCCTATATGTTAGACTAGGAATGTAAAAAAAAGGTTAAGGCCACTACTGATTTTATCAAGAGCGCTCTTGAACATGAGTCTCAATTGCTGACACAGAGAAATATGCGGGATGTTATTGGTTAGGCCTACAATCTTCGTTTGCCCGGCAGAAGCCACAGATGTTGTGGAGACACTTGTCGGGTGGCCGAAGCGAAATTCACATTTGGTATGACCCACCAACATAAAAAATTTCCAATCCTCGTTGGACCTCTTTCGCGTGATTCTAATTGGGCACTGTCCAGTGGGAACGGAAATGAACAGCTTTCGGATAGTGTGACGTTATTATGTTCTCCCGACTCTTTTCTTTCGAAGGTTTGTTATTATTGGACCACAATGGCACCCAGGCCTAAATGTCATATCACCTATTATTATAGCTGAGGGTTGGGGGGGACAAGCCCAGCAACTAGACCGTTTTCAAGAACTATCCATTGTGCTCAGCTGGCAGCACTACCAAATACCAGCTCCCCAGCCATCGAGTAAACGATGGGGACCTACAGTTTTAGGTGGGTTCCGAACCACCACAGCCTCGATATACATTTCACTTGGCATGCTGAACATATCAGAGGTGAATGCCGAGCAGAAAAACTTTTTGGTAGGATCGGGATCGAACCGGTGTGACCCGGCTCTCACTGCTCCTCAAAAGTCGACCATTTAGTCCACTGGGCTATCGAGGCTGTTCATATCACCTATAAAGGGTCATATTTTACGGCTTACCTTCTGGAGCTTTCGTTTGGCATTGTGTACAAGTCTCTAGCCAAAAAGGTAACCGTGGCCAAGGTTGTTTGAGTTTGGTCTTAAAAGCGGTTAGAGCAAACCCGCTACGCTAGCATGACCGCCTTGTTTATTATACAATATATATTACAATATATATATTATACCCTCATATCCTACACCATGAAAAAGGTCAGTGAAGTCACATAAATTAAGTTGTTTCTCCCAGTTCCACAATGGCATGGTATCATTGGAGATATTTATTGAGGAACATGACTGTGAGGTTTACGCCCTCTCTCAAAATACGTGCGCGCCTTCAATACAGACGTTAGCGGACGGAACGCGTCATGTCACCATTCCACATTGAGGACATCATCGATAACTTTCCCACTTGGAGTGAAGACGTCTCCAAGGTTTTCTTCGTTTTTTGCTGATCTTATTAGCAGGTCTAGTAAACTAGGTTCGATCGCCACTGAAATGGAGGCTGCCTTATGTGGCACAGGCAGTACATGCCCGGTAGGGCAGGCAGTACCTGATAGTGTCGTTTAGCTGCCCACCTTGGACACGACTAGGGTTTTACTCGCACTACCTTCCCCGACCAATACATAAAACCATATACTTCGGCCGAATTAATTTAGTAAAGAAGATAAGTTGCACGAACGCTGCGAGCGCTGAACTCGTGATGATGCCTTCCGAGATAGGCCGCTGTCCGGGGAGCTTACTCCCATTCCGCCGCTAAAGGCCGATCTTTTGATTACAAGGTTCGCCTGTTCATTTGTATAATTGAAGGGACTCCAACACTTTTAGATAGTACCGTATCAAGAACTTTACATGCTGAGCTTTCTCTTGATTTGCATGTCTTTTGACTTATGAAGGGTGGGTATCTAACCTACTCGTATAGCAACTTCAAGCAATGCAATTCCAACATGAATGCCGAGGGGTTAACTACTCCAGGTATCTCGTTGGGAATCACTGGAAATCTTTATGAAATCTCAGGAAATCTTGGAATTTTTCAGAGTGGTTACCCCTTCGGAGTTCATCTTTCTATGAATATCGTTGGGAATCTTTGGAAATCTTTATGGAATCTCAAGGAATCTCTAGAGTGGTTACCCCCTCGATAAATGCACAACTTTTGTTAATGTCTTGTTTTGTCTTCTTGAAAAATTGAATTTTTATCGAAGGTCGGTTGCACTTTACTTAGCCTTTCTTCCAAGAAAGCTTCAAGCATTGAACCTTTTCAAAACAAAAACCAATCGCAAACCATTTTCCACAAAAGTATAATGCTTTAAGCATGTCCCTATATAGAACGTGCAAACACGTAATGAGAAACATTTACTCAGGAAGCAAGTATGCGTGGGTAGTTGGAGCAATGTATCGTGCACTGCTAGAACCGTCCAGCTGTGTCAATATTTAGATGATCTGTCAATACTTGGTGTAGGTACTCCCACACTCCAGCAGACCTCAGCCTGGAAAACCCACTAATTAAAAAGTAATGGCTGGACGTGCATGCAGCCGCCCACGTTCTCTAGCCCAGACACGATTGTTCTCCAGCATGATTGAAAATCACTCGGCAATTCGCTAAGGAATTATTAGATCAAGGCGGGTTGAATTTCCGTGCGTGCGGTGAGTGACGCCAAATAAGAGATGACCGCCTAATTGTGCGTGTGCGTGGACGTCTTTACGTTCTTTATACGTCCGTTCCTTCCTACGTCCCCATGGGCGTAGCAGGACCAAAAACCTGGGGGGGGGGGGGGGGGGCTCCGACCTACCAGGCCTTCTCCTTATGCATGGCTTTATATCAAGTTATGTGTAGGTCAGAAAAATCCTGGGGGTGCCCCCCCCCCCCAGCCCCATCCCCATGATGGTGATCCATGGAAATCATGACTCGCATAACTCATGAGTCATGACCCCCAAATATTAGTTTATATGTCCGCAAGTCAGTCCTCTCTGGGTAAACAGAGGTATAGGTATAGGGACGTGGGATCAAATGAGAGCGCATACACTAGTTGCCAGTAGGATACCTCAATATAGACTTCGACACAATTGTGCTGGACGTTAGAGGTATTGATCCTTTCCATATACACCTACTGTATGCGAGTTATGAAAATTAATGAAAAAGAAAACATGGCCCTGCTTTCCTGCAATGGGTTATTGAATGTTATCGAATGATGTTGACCCCGCAACATATGGATCAACCTTTGTACGTGTATAGGTATCATTTAACATTATACGCCGTACCTGTCTGTAACTGCAGTCAACTCTGCTCCCTCGACGAGTTTTGAAATCATTAATAACCTAAAATATCACAATAATTTAATACAACATGAGCCATTGTTGAGAACAAAGAGCGCTTTATGCGAAGTCAGAAATAAGGGCAGCCTCATCTGGAGCGGCTGACCGGCCAACCTTTATAAGACATCGACAAGCAGCGGACGTCTCAGCCAGACGCGATCTGCATATCAGAGGTAGAGGGATTGAAGGATATATGCGGAACAGTACCTGCACAGCGGCCAGAGGGCACCGGTGGGGTCCGTATTTGGTCAGAGAGCAGTCAGAGCAATGAATTAGTCCAGAATCAATCACCAAGTCCAGAACAAAGCCATTGTATCATATGCCCCTTCCGCGGCGGTCTCCTTCTAGGGCCGCGACCCCAGCTACATGTGCGGTGCCCGCGTCAGAGAATCTGTCGACGGCGACGGAGAGTCTGGATTGATTGTTGATACTGACGGGAGACGGAGGGTCAACGGCCAAGAGATATCGAAACACATCAGAAGCTTGGAAGAAGGAATATTAAAATTACGCAGCCGAGTAGAAATAAGAGAAAGCATCTGATGTGGAAACATAACCTAGAGCAGAGAAGAAACGAAACGAGGTTACCTGTTTACAGCATGAAATTATGTTACTTCGACTGTGGTTTAGTTAGGGGAGGGGCTGCACACCTGTGTGCTTGCATTCTTGCGTATTGTTCTGTGTATGGTGGTAATAAGGCGATAGTAATTTTAACGACGAAGCTTGGATTTCTAAATAGGGAAGAGAGAGGAGAGCTTAATTACTTTTTAATCCTTCTATGCATCCTTAACAAAACATTACACGTTCTTTGAAAAATAAATTCTAATGGTACTAGGAATACACGCCAAACTTCCATTCATTGGTAGTCTCTGAGCATACCAGAAACTTGTCATGGGACAACATACTAATTTTGCAGATCACAAATACATAACAATATCCCACTTACTTGAGCCATCTATGGTTTCGTATCTAGTAACGAACCGGTAGGATACCTGCTGGAATGTTAGCCAGTCTCAATTAAATCGATTTTTGATTGATGTTTCTGAGAAGGAGGCGTCCGTCACTCGGCACAGCATATAGCGCATAGCGAGGATTCAGATGACAAGCTTGACCAGGTGACATGGGCAATATCCTCGAAGACACCTGTCGCTTGACGATTACAGACCCTTTGGAATGCTGATCCGGCCGAAAAACTCTGGAATTCGTCTGACAAGCGGTACCGTCAAAGCTTGAAAAGGAATCAGTGATATTTCTTTAGTTCAGATTAAAGGATGCTGAAATGTAGACTCGCTGGACCTGTACCTTATTTCAGTGCTGCAGGTTTGTGAAGCTTGGTTTTCTCGTCAATTTCAACATTACCTTCTACTGTCTGATTTGTTTCCTCTTTATTTGACCAGCTCCCATATGTGCAACTTAGCTAGCATGGCATGCGTCGATGGTACCCCGTTGCAGGAATTGATGAATGGCCTCACGACGGTCTAATTGACTTTGGACTTGGCTAATTACCCGGTGGTCGGCTCACTCCGGCCAGGCATAGCCTATGACCGGTCACGATCGTGCTCTGTCCGCTATTTGCAAGGGCGGCCTTTTATTTCTCAAAGGACCAAGTACGAGCAGACAGAGACGATTCCAGTCAGGGAGGTCTCGTGCATGCTCCCACTCGGGCGTCTACGTTCCTATCCAAGACCAACAGTTGGTTGTTCGTTAGTTGAGGTTCCCACAGTACCTTCAACCCTATCACTAATTACTGAAATAGTGTAGTATAGAATACATAACTTCGGTTCGAGTCTATAGACGTCTTTGCAAAGGAGACTGTTGACAATTCATTTGAATTTCCCTAAAAGGAGAGAGAAAGCGGCAAAAGGCTTACAGTACTGTTTCATATTCAGACACTATGACACTATAAATGAAAAACAAAGGAAATCGACGGAAGTCGTAATAACGTAGCAACCATTTTTATTTTAAATACCCATGCCTTCAAAAATATAGACGCCTACATATGTGCTAAAGCCTGTTGAAGGTAGTCCAACGACAAAGACCTCAAGAAATTATACGGCATTATTTTGCACTTCACCTGAAGCACTCACCAAGGAAAAATAGTTCAACCAAGCAGCACTATTTATCATCTCACGCATACAACGGAAAAAAATAACAAGGTTATTGTACATACAGTGGAGTAATGTGCCCGTCAACATGCTAAAGGCCGTGTTAGAGGAGAAGCACAAGCCATTGAACGAAAAATGGGCAAGCTTTGTGAAAGTATAATTATCCAGGAGAGAATACACACTGATGGATTACACCTGAGTCTGCACGCTTCGTTTGGCAATGAACGATGATCAACCTGGGTCTGCAGAATGTAAATATTTTACAGGCAAGAATGACCGAATCAGCAGACATATGTTGTGAAACGACCCACTGCCCCAGGCTGGCAATGTGGTCAGAGTCTTGGTTGGACAGGTGCGGGGATATGCAGAAGGAGCGGTTCTCAAGGTACGTGTGTACTCGTGTCACCAGAAGTCAAGCAAGGCAGCGTAATGGACCGACAGCCACTAGTACTGAAATGATCCTGTGTAGTCAGGATATATAGTGCTAGAGATTGTACATAGTCTGCAAGGATTCTAGACATGATTATTTATGTCGGGAAAAAAATTGTAGGAAATACGAGCCGATGTACCGGGCTGCATTTCATCGTTGTTGTAAATGGAACAGATATGGACCCTCGCCGTCATAAACGTTGATGAAGTGTTGTTTATTAAATAATAGCGGCATATACAGGTAAGTATCTGGAGATAGTGATATCGCCGAGGCTGGACTTGGGTTGGAAAAGGTGCCGCGAGACAGAGGTCTCATGCAGTGACCACTGCCGCAACCACAAGAAGTGGTGAGTTTGTGTTACGGAAAGACTTGACACCTCGTCTCGACAGTGCGACCTACCACACGGTGTCATGGATCTACCCGGTTCTCTTGCGGACGCCAGGACCGCTCACGAAAGTAGGAGGAAGGAGTAAGTGGGTATCGTCCGTAAATTCCAACTGTACTTACTTACTGGACTTCTCTACCCATATGATCAAAATCAGATTACAGATATTTCCGTACGGCGGCGGCGGGTTACGTTACCACTGTAATAACGTAACACATGCAGGTGTAAGGGCGCCAGAGGAAGCCTCTGTCGCCGGGATTCGGTTTTCCTACGTGCATGGTAGTACTTACGCACCAAACTACTAAATTACAGCCTACACTTCTTCTAAATCCTCTGTTACAGTTGCAACGAGGTCCACGACGCATGGAACCACTGGTTGCACAGTGACAAACGAGCGAGTAGGGAGTAGCGAGCCTCGAGGGGCCATCAAGGTGGCGGAGGCCGCAGTCTTCTAGATTTATTGGCCCCTTTCGGGCGTAGAGATTTGCGCCTATATTTAAGCCGTGTTGATCAAAATAATACTTAAGGTGATGACCATAATCAGGCGCCTTTATTTCACCGATTTGGTGTCTTTAGGGCAAACCTGCTTAAATACTTTCTTCTTGACCTATTGAACAAAAAACTGCTTCTTGTGACTAAGTTTATTGACCTCACCGCTAATTGGCTTACTATTTGTAATTTGTTTATACATATAAAAATAATAATTTAATGTTAATTCGCCTAGTAGTATTTTTGGTGTGATGTTCATAAACGTTTTGGGATGGCTTATTCTATTTATATAGATGCCTTCAGTTGGCCAATAAATTATCATTTTATTGGCCCAGGCCCAGGGCACTCACAACATGAATAAATTCTCGCACCAAATCTAGAATATTGTAGATCATTCAGGATGCCGCCACTCACTACATATCTTGTTGAAATTACTTTTTAATTGATACATGGTGCACGCGATGTAGCAACTCAATCGACGAGTGATTCCAGGCTCCTGCAGTCATCGCACTGCAGGTATTATTTTTATGCATATACCTGTAGAGTTGTAGAGAATCGACTACACAAAATTCGCGTTACCCACCACTTTAACTTGCTGACGCACACTCAAAACATTTCAGTTGAAGATATACCTACTTAAGTAGGTACTTTGTTTACCTAAATAATGGCTAAAAATACTGAAGAATAGTGGCATGGCAACAGTGTAGTTCTGATCAGCTGGTAAGAAGGAACATAGGCTATGCGGTTACTAGGTCTGAATTCTCACAAATTCGCATTTTGCACATTGCGTTTCCCCAAGGTAGGTTCTCACATTTTTTCTGATCGGTTCTCATCTCTGATATGTTCAGCATGTCAAGTGAAATCTATACATATATCGAGGCTGTAGTGGCGGTTCGAAACCTAAAACTGCATGTAGAATCAGCTATAGCTAAAAAATATGTGAGGGTCCTCCCAAAAAACTAAGGACTCCACCGTTTGCTCACTATTGTATATCCACTCTAAAAATGCCATGTGCTTGTTGTCTTTAGTGATTTCCTATGTTTACCTACTGGGTATAAAGGACCAAAACTTCAACTCACCTTCTAATTGGCTTGAGTGGTGAGGATAAATTGACTCATTAGTCGTGTATTTTGACAAAAGCCCAAGCAATTGTAGCGAGTTCCAGCCTCAAAATTGGCTCGATTAAACCCTCGCCTCCGGGGCCTTTGCATTCATCATTGAAGAGTTTACCTATCTGCAAGGCCACTATAATTTTCTTGGAGCGCACTACATTGGTAAGCGGTAATTTCAACTAGTCACTAGAGAAGAGCCGGTCTGGAAATCCATAAATCAATCATACAATTGCCTACTTTCAAACGATATTAGAAGGGAGTCGCAGCTTCTGGCGCTATTCATTTTATACAGGCATTGCTAGTCAGATTGCGTTAGCATAAACTGTATTGGGCAATTACACCTGGTTGATTGCCATTTACAGGTAGGTACAGGGCTTGCGGGATGGAAGCCTCTGCCCTCTAGCATCCGTCGTCAGTGGTAACCTGCTCATACCTAGAGAGACCAACGCAGCTCCACTCCAGTATAATTTTATATTCAATCACAATCATCACAATTTACAATTCAACCCGCTCGTTAGCGCAGCAGTTGTCAACCGTTTCTCACTTTGTACAATTGTGCCTCCATGTCGATAACAATTGAATTGATTTCTTGAATTGCCACCACCAGTCACTTCTCTGCCACATGAATAGCTGGTGGCTGCATAAAGCCTTTGTCTGTTGTGTCCATCGTCTGTACTGACTCTGGGTGGCCGCCACACGGCGTCTCTCACAGGGTGGGTGGCAGTGGCCAAGGGCTTAGCTAGCGGCTACCAGTGATTTACTGTACAGGCACCCTATGTACTGCGAGCTATAAACGGTCATTTACTCAGTAGGTACCTACTCTGAAATTACCACACAACGGGTTTGAGACTGCCGCATGGCAGAAATAGAGCATTTGAGCAACTATTCGTATGATAAAGTGAAGTGGGAATTGCCAGGAGAAACGGAGAGTTATAGTCTGCCCCTTACGGTGGAAATTTACCAGCGGTTTCATCGTACGAGATGACCATAAATCATAAAATTGTACTTTCAAGATCCCCATGGCTCTGCATGAGTGTGGGGTAACCCTCTAACATTCCATCCAGAAGAGAAGTGTTCGTCTCCGCAATTGTCAAAATGTAACTGAATATGGGGGGGTTAGACGTCATTTCTTTATATCTCAGCAAGCAAGCTCTCGGGTAGATCGTTCGGGTGCGCGAGAGAGGATAAGAACTTGCTGTCAGATTCTGTACAGATGTTTATCAGCTATGTACTAATTAGTTGACTACGACTGGTCATGTCAGCCGCCGACCTGGGGCTCCTATTAGGCCGCCACTGGGATTGTCTATCTATAATATCCTAAATCCATCTTAAGCCAGTATCCTTCCTTTGATTTAGTTACACGTGCACTGAAGTAGGATTTTCAAACCTAATCCGTGTTAATAAGAAACCAATGAAAGGAGGATAACAAGATTTCAAAAACTTCATAGGTACCTACGTGCATGGATACACCATGGGTAGGTATTACTGTCTGAGTGATAAGACAATGTTTATGGCGGAAGAAACTCGTTTCATTGTTCTTTTTGTAATAATTCACGGTCTGCAAAACGTTAAATGGTGTCTGGCAGGAACACACCTACAATTCCAGCCTGATTCTTGGCAAATTTAAGCCTCGGGCAGTGTACCTACACGTATACTTTAGTTCAACTACTTATCATATCAAATCAGGGTCATTATTTGAGTACGCCAGCTTAACTTACATTTTTTAAAAGCTTGGTGAACATTCTATTCATTCAGCGATCCTTATTTATTCCCTTTTAGTGGCACAATAATTATCATCCCCTGTAACTTTAACACAATTCTCTATAGCCTATACTTACTTGAAATAGAAGCTATATTAGGTGGATAAAACATAAGTGCAGCAGAACTGTGTTAATCACATCTTTCCCAATAAAGAAGTGTAATGGATGTTTTTTTTTGTGAAATATATCTTTTTATACAGTCGGACCAAGCTATAACCACGCACTTCTGCAAATCTATTTCTAATGAGCAGCGTAAGAAAAAAGACATTTTGTCTGAGTAAAAAATCATATTTTGTGTCTTCTGTCAATATCATTTTATAACGTGTACTTCATGGTTCTTAAGTCCGAGTTTACAGCTGGGTCCCTGTAGTTTCTTTTAACAACCAGATCTTTTCGTAATTTTTTTCTAATGTTGCTGTTGAAAAAATATAGATTACACTACAGAACAAACTGAATATCTATAACAGATTCCTGTGAACGATGTCATTAAGAAATATAAACAAGCTACGCAGAATAGTGACTTTGAAGAGCCGTGTAATTGAAAATTGAGGCACTCGTGAAAACTAACCAGGTTCAACAGACCTAATGAAATGGTGTGTCATTTCGATTACCCAGTTATACTTCAGCAATCTCCCGACTGAAGTGAGCGTCACATGTCCTCCAGTACACTGCATGGATGTCGGATTAGTGTTAGTGCCAGTTTTAAATGATAAAGACTAGTATTCAGTGACATTACTTTGGTCGTGTCTCCGACTTCCTTAGCTTCCGAAGATAAAGTGGTAGCCACACCCGACTGGAAGACGGATGGCCGCTGTAGTCGACAGGTGGACCGATGGCGACCCCTGTGGTATCGCGGGCGGGTAGCTATTCCTATACCTTGGCCTTGTCCCTACCCACGCGTGCGAGTCCGTGCGGCAGGCGGCCTGAGATCCCCTGCCGTGCGCGGCGCCGGAGGCCTCCCCGAAGACGGACAGACGGCCGACAGCGACATGCACCACATGTCAAACATGCCCAGGAAGGCGTGTGCTGAAACAGCGACACGCATACTCTTAAAGCCATCAAGTTCCGTGGGTAAGATGTTGCTCTTCCATCTTTATATTGTGGAAGGTGGATGGTCCACCGATATCCTCCTCCACGATTGTGCGATACAGCAGTATCTCACTGATTAGAAATACCGAGGGGTTACACTCCAGGAATCTCGTTGGGAATCTCAGGAAATCTTTACGCAATCTCAGGGAATCTTGGAAATTTCTGGACTGGTTAACCCTTTGGGGTGCATCTTTCCACAAATCTCGTTGAGAATCTCAGAAAATCTTTGGAAATCTTTATGCAATCTCAAGCAATCACATGGAGTGGTGAAGTGATATAAGCTTGCATCCAGAGTACCTAAGTATCAATGCCCCAGGAGACACGCCATCATGCCCATTTCGACAATGCACAAGAGGATTGTACTTTTGCCACCGATTAGTGCGGCGATTTGATTTTTCATTCGTCCTATTGTTGGAAAGACTTACAATTTTTCTCGAGTTGGAGGATCACTGACCAGACCTAGTGTCTATAGTGATTTTTAGGTCTTCCACTTAAAACGTCGAGGTTTGCTATGCTAGCCATCATGTGTGAGAGGAATGAATCATATAAGCTGTTGTTTAGGCTTAAAAGAACGAACCCACTACTTACCTATCTTGCCTATAATTATACATACCATGCCCACTGAGAGTGGTGGAAGCGTGACCATCACATTTTTCAATATTATTTTAAATTATTTTACATGAATCATAACAAATAATAATAAAGAAAGATAATCCATTCAGCGTGGCACGTTAGTATCAACAATAAATAAACTCGTTGTTGTAATTGAAAGCGAATAATTTACGAGTTTTGGCGGTTCGTTCTTTCCCGAAGGAACCGTGCTAACGACCGACTCTAATTGGAAATCGAACAGAACCTCGCATGACTTCTTCTTCATTTACTGGGTGTCGCTATAAACAAGATGCAGCAGCATCGTCAGATTTCATTCTCAAGGCGTGCTCCTAAAAGCAGGTAGGCTAAGCTCTCAGCTCCCATGTCGAGTCCTCAAGGCATGCTGAGTAACCTACCTACACCTATGTATTTTATTGTACACCTTAATTTCGTCTTTTGTAACTAACTTGTCAATTAAATAACTAAAGGATTGTATGGAACGCGTTGTGGTCTAACAATGGATCATAAAAGTTGTATACGTATATGTGTAGCGGCAAGCACACGTTATGAAGTCTAAAGGGCAAACCTCTTAACAGTCAGAATACTGGGGTATTTAGAAGAAAATAACTTGTCTCTCGCACACAAGGAAATTATAAAACAACTCGTGAAACAATAAAAGGTAAATATCGAAATTTATTTCTGCTTACCCTATGAAAATTTTCATTGATCACGAACGAAGATGTCAAGTTTGGAAACATTAACTCCTCATCTTCTACAGCTAATAAGGGTAGGTTTGGTGAACATTTTTATTGCCAACGCTTGGAGATAATATTATGACAAAAAGGATGATTTGTTGTCTGCTTCTCCTATGCAGTAAGGAGAGTTTCGACGAATTGTTTTGTAGGTTGAAAATACCCATTAAGGAATTATTGTCGAATTTCGATTTTCCGAATTACTGACATTTTTTTTTTTTCATTAGCCGCATAATTGTAAACTTTGGGCAGCTGGGGCCACATTAAGATTGTAACTAGATGGGCAATGCCACCAATGTCAGGCAGCTGTCTGCGATGAAGCAGCGCGGGGGCGGACGTCGACACGAACGAAAAACATAATTCGTTCGTGTGGATTCTGTAATGATGGGTATTAAAAAGTCCAAGGTTCGCGGTCACGTTCATATATGGTTGGTTAGGAAGATCACTCGGCTGCCCGGCTTATACAAATCCTCATCCCGATATGCATCTTTCACAGCATTATCCTGGAAATTGCGGCTACCTCCTTGTTAGGTCAATTCCAGACGCATCTTTATTATTGAGTTACGATGACCGGGTTTCACACCATACTGTCTGACTCAGAAACAAATCCTTGAGGTTTTTCTGTTACTATGTGGTAGGTACTTTTTGTCCCCCTCTACTGCAATGACCCTGTTTGCTGGGAGAGTGGTCTGCATTCCTCTCTAGAAGTCTAGCACAGTGTCAAATTTAGGTCTCACGTCAACTGACCTGAGATAGGTATACGAGACTTTATACATAGTAAAGTGTCTACCAGAAGCAGCACAGTGCCTTTTTAAGAGGCCATTATTCAGTGAGTTGATATTAGTGGTCACGACGGAAGTGACGCCCTTTACACTGTCAGTCTGTAGTGTCAACACACAAACAACTTGCTAACTGATTTTGTATTGTGGATTCACATGGACAAGACGCGAGAAGAATTAGTTTTGAGACAAGTGAGAGAAGTGTAGGTAAGTTAAGTAAGTGTGAGGAACGGCAGTAGAATGGGGGCCAGTGAAGCGCGACTGACACCACGGTGGCACGCTGATGAATACCTATGTCAGCTCCACAGATTTCCTTCTATTCTTTCATAAAAGCACCAGTTACCATTCATCCATAAGCCTTTCCAACATACCCAACAATACACTTGTCTAGAGAGATAGGACAAGCGGGAAAGAAGCGTAACTAACGTTACCTGTCAACTTATAAATCTGTTGTTGATTTTATCTTTCGGGGATCTTTTTTTTTTGTTTTGTAAATTTATGATAGTGATACTGCAGGACTTGTTACACTTTCAAATTTCCACGTCCTAAGGTCAGTTTTACAACGTGAGGGAACACCTAAATAGGAACAACGTGCACGCTATCCACAGTAACATATTATTATACAATAATATGGTTTACAGTCAGTGTACTTTGTGTTGGAATTTTTTAATTATTAAACATAGGTTTGGATTAGGACCTGTGTGTAAAAGTACATACAGGTCTGCTCGCAAGATCCATCTGGAATAATCTAGATATAATAAACGCGGTGTCGGTGCCAGGCCCGAGTTAAAGGTGCGAAGATCGGGACCTGCGTGTTCGGCGCCGCATGTCGTGCAAAATATGAAAATGATTACCATCACCTTCGATGTGAAAATATGACATCAATTTGATTGAAATTTAAATTGATCTCCTAACCTTCACTGAAATTAATTATAATATTTTTAGGCAATTTTATTAATTTTATAGGTCTGTAAGTCCATACCAGTTTTCCTTGTTTAATACTCCTCCATCCGCTTTTGTGTCTCAATTAGGATGTATCTGATACCTACGTGGCAGAGAGAACCAATACCTACTCAAGATGTTTATTTAATTCTGAACCTCTCCCTGACACAGGCCCATATCCAGAAAGCGGTCATGGGGGGGGGGGGGGGGGGGTTAGTGTCAAGGGGGGTTTAGCCTATATTTTTTCGCTTCGCACGTTGGCATTACCTTGTTAATTTTCCATTCATGGGGGAGGAGGTTTAACCCCCTGACCCCCCCCCCCCCCCCCCCGTGCCCTGACATCGCTCCCACTCTGTAGGGTCATACTCCTCTCTTATGCAAATGAGAAATATATAGGTAAGCCCCGTGTTTGGAAATTGGGGGGAAATTGGAAATTGGAGTTGACAAAACAATTCGCCACTCTTAATGTTAATGTGATAGAAACGCATTATCAGGTAATGCAGAATCTTAAGTAACGTCTCACTATAGAAATGGTAATCAGAGAGCTCCTTAGTGCATGCATGGGGTTTTCATAGCAGTCGTAACAGTGCATAAAGTTGCGTTGATAGCTGCCGCCAGACCATTCGCAATATATATTTTATCACCTCACGACAAAAAGGTGCGATTCGATGCTTCGCAAACATGGGAGGGATACCTCTACCTTTAACGAGACATAAGCTATAGGTTACCCCTATGGTCTCTGCAAAGCTTAATTGAATCTCCCTATTTAAATTGCAAATAGACCCTTTGAAGGTTTTATGGGCTGACAAATGTAATTACATTGGTATTTAATTTTTTTACCTATTGTATTGTATGGATTTCTATTAAAGTTGCAGATAATACAATTTTCTGTGATCGCTATAGGTGTTCCTTCACGTTATCTCCAGCACTGCTGGAATATAATGCTGTATGTTGTATACTTATCCAGTTTAAGTATTGACTCATTTGTTCATCACAAGTAAATCCTCTTGTAAATGAATTGGATATTACTGAATTCAGAGAATTGCTAGAAAGTACGCAGAACACGGCATTTACTGAGACGTCAGGGCCTACAATGTCTTCCAACATATGGCCAGCAACATTATGTGAAATGATTCAAAATTCTTCTATTGATTCGAACTCTCGTACCGTTTATAAGTGAGTGTCGTTGTCTCAGGTTAAGGTGGCTGCTATTCTGCCCTGGTTGCAGTGTCAGGAGGTAATTTAAATTCAGATTAAATTAGCATGCATTGAAATTTGAAAGGGGCCAACTTCTTTCCTTCTCCGAAAGTTAATCGTTAATGAGTGTCCCAGCCGCAGCCATTCCATTGTCTGAGCGTCACAATATAATTATCATGCGGAATTGCCGGCCCAATCAAAAGCAGAGCAAGTTAATCAACGCAGCACCGGAGACAGGCGAGATTGAAAAACTATTCAGACGCTTCATTCGTTTCAGGCAGAAGTAGAGGCTAGAGGTAGGCTTTACTGCCACTCTTGCCGAAAAGTAGTGCCGGTGCCGTACCTTGATCTTGACGACAACGAAAATTGGTGGAAATATTTGCTTTGGAGTTACCCCTTTTCAGCGGTCTGCGTACTTGAAGTGGTTAATATTCATTACCCAAGACCCAAGACATCGGATAAGGCAAGTAACATCCTAAGCAGCTACTGCAGTAACGTGGCAGAGACGGACAGGTTCGCGTCACGACTGGCGATACAGTTAAAGACAGGTTAGGTACGAAGGTATCCTCGTCTTCAGTATAGAGATCAATCGCGTATTCGCGTCTGTTGGTTGCAGGGTTCAATAGTTGTAAAAGTGGTTTGGAATATCTTTCTATACATTTATTAGCCAACATTGCCAACATAATCATGACCTGTGAAAACTGTTGCCCTCTGAAAAAGTTGACTGGGTGAGGCTCCCTGCCCCTCAAAAAGAACCTCCCACACCCTGTCGAACCCCATAACGAACCTTGCGCTCGCTGCTCCACCCCTCCCCTCACAACTAGCCTAGCACTCTCGGCCTAGCGCAAAATTGCCAATTAGTGAGCCTGGATGTAGGGGAAGACTCGAGGTTTGGGTATAAATTAAAACATGTTTAATTTTGTGTTAACAGCCTTGTAAATATTGTGAAGCTCTCATATCATAGGTACGCCCCAGTGCTAGCGAGACAACTCACTCTGGCCGTTCATAGTCATAGTATACCTATACAACGGAAAGGGACTGTGCAACTTATTAATAACAGTGTCTCATTGACTATTTGGACACGGGACACTGTAATGACCGCCATTTAAAATACCTAGTACTATAGTGTTGGTACAGACAACGTACGATCGGCCCATTCTATCTTGGCTTATCGTTTGCCACGAACAAACTATTTTAACCATTCCTACACATTTATTTTAACGTCAATTATCGCGGCATTCGTGTTTGGAACATTTCTGGCTTGCATTCAAACACCTTACGCATTCGTTTGCAGGGGTATTGATGGCAGGCTAACATGCTAGTGACCCCAGGTCTTGAGTTGAATGATTACCATGTATGTCTGACACATTGCTTACCATTTTAAAAGATTTTCATTAAATATTTTTATTAAACGGCCATGCTCAGAAAGATGATTATTAACAGCAGGTGAAGATATATAGTTTGATCACCGTCACACACATCACATATACGGTGAATAGCGCCGCTCTTTGACAAGTCGCGGCTCTTCTAGCGGCCCGCAATTCTTTACCATTCTATAGTAGTCCGCGTGGGTGTGATTGTTATTTGTTCGGGATAGAAGGGTGTGGTCGCCCTGGGCCAACATTTCGACACATTGGCTAAGCGGTACGTATAGCTAACATAGGTTTTCTCTAGTTCTTTTAGTGTTAGACCGGGATAAACGTAGGCGTTCACAAACTCGTTTTTTCTTCAGCCCCTGTTTACAAACCTTGGAAGCCCAACAACATGGGACATGCAGCGAGTATTACCGCTGGGCTCTAAAAATTGGGTGGCTTTCTCACGGCTATACGAGTATAGTTTCCCTTTTTGGGAGAGGCATACTTCAAGTCCAAGCTAAGTCTGCTAGAAACCGCATAGGTCATTGTGGAAAGTAGATCACAATGCAATAGGTTGCACGGAACACGCACGTTATAGGCTCCTGCCCTGCGGGCACCTCGACGGGGTTGACCATGGGGCCTCTGTTAAATCTGCTCTCACAGTATGCACCTATAATCAGGTCAGCAGCTGTGAAGTCACTAAAACTGCTGCTGAACGGGCTCTATACATAGATATTGAAACTACAGGTGAGAAACCCGCTGATGTCCCTTTTATATTTACACGTGCCTGTAATAGTTCATGGGCTTGTGCATGGTGCTACGTATGGTCTTTTTGCAGGTTAATTGAGATCCAAACCCACTGAAATTGCTTGCATTGTTGATATAGAGGCTTCCAATCACAGCAAAAACTAGAGAGCTAACTGCTCATGATGGAGCTGCTAATGGCATGCAGATCTGAAATGACTGTACCTTACGGTTCTTGATTTTCAGCTCTTAACTTTGCTCGCTACCTTAAATAATATCGTGTCAACCCGCTAATTTGTGTAGGGATGAGATTCTTTTACCAAGATACAAGTGCAAATTTTATGTTTTACACTATAAAATATATCCTTATTCAGAGTTGTGCTGCAATTACAGAACATTTTTTTACACCAAACTGGGGCGCCTATATATCCTTCCAAGTCAACCGGAATAAGCCTAGGTCTTGGCCGAGGGGTTAAACACTCGTTGGGAATCTCGTTGGGAATCACTGGAAATCTTTATGAAATCTCAGGGAATCTTTGAATTTTTTGGAGTGGTTAACCCCTTCGGGGTTCATCTTTTTATGAATATCGTTGGGAATCATTGGAAATCTTTATGGAATCTCAGTGGAATCTCAAGGAATCTCTGGAGTGGTTACCCCCTCGGTCTTGGCCAATTGACATCTTTAGGTATCTTCACTCAGTTGTTCGATGATGACAATAACTAGCACACCAATGTGAATTGATTCAAATCACAGAGGTCTAAGCAAGAGGTGCAGCAGCTTCAAACTTGATTCATACAAATGATACAATACCCAACTTCATTTTAGGAAGTTGCATTATCAAAGGACACCGACGCATATCATTCGGGAGAGAGAAAGAGAACCCCACCTTGGGCTCAAGATTGAGACACACACATGGTCCCCTTGGCTTGTTCAGAAGGCCGTCACAAAGACATATGGGCACGCCTTATGCATTGTACTTTGAAAAGACAGGGCTTAATAGTGCGGTAAGCCTGGGTCACACATTGGTTGCCTTCTAAGGACTAGCACATCATCTCGGTAACAAGAAGAATAAGAATAATATTTACATGGTAATCTTCAGTGATATAACCATTGTCTGCTGCATTTGAAAATTACAACTTCATTATGAAGTGATATGCATTCGTAAGCCAACCGAACCGCCCTCTACGTGCCTACTTACGTGCTTATAGGTACCAAAAGTAGGCTACAAGGGGTTAACCACTCCAGGAATCTCGTTGGGAATCCCGCTGGGAATCATTGAAAATCTTTATGAAATCTCAGGGAATTTTGGATTTTTTTGGACTGGTTACCCCATCGGGGTTCATCTTTCTATGAATATCGTTGGGAATCTTTGAAAATCTTTATGGAATCTCAGGGAATCTCAAGGAATCTCCGGAGTGGTTACCCCCTCGGTAGGCTACATGGAAGAAACACATTCCCCCTGACATGGTCAGCTCCCCATGTATACATAGAACAACGTAAAAGCTTTTTTGTGCATTTTGAAGGTATAGGTTTTTTACATTTTCGATGTAAAGGCACCGAACAATTATTATACCGTAATAAAATAGTGAAACTAGTTTACGATGGATCTTTTACCGCATTGCTTTATAGACACGATTGCTAGCCCCCCCTGACTCTCAGAGAATGATGCAAAACCGCCAGCCTGACTTATCACCGTCAGTCCGTCACCTCACAAGTTGAAAGCCTGCAGTGCTCCGGGCGGTAATTTTGCACTTGCCGAAGAAACTAGGGAAACACGTTGGTAATGGTAGGCATAGCCCTGAGGAATTGCCAAAGACCTGAGGCTTCCTTGCGAACACATGAGTTATGACATTAGCAACTAAATAAGCAGTGACTAAATATTAATTTTGTGCGGTTATAGTAACATTAATGGGGCCTTTCGACACGCCTTATAAGCAAACATGGCTAATTATGAGTGGCGAGAGGGCCGACGCTTGCAAACTGATTCTCCCTTAAAAGGACCTATTGGTCTTGGCGATCGACTGCTATCTGATTGCTCCGTAATTTTCTTTCCAGAATTGACTTTTCCACACTTATGACAGTTCTGATTGTTTTATAGAATAGAAGGATGTTAAAGGTTTGCCATTAGGTCAGTGGTATTGATATAAGTATAGGTACATGACATAATGGTAGAGGTGTGAGATTTTTGGTCTGTGAAACATTGACCACGTAACGAAAGTATCGAAAGTAACTCAAAACCTCAATCTTTTTCAAAGAACGTAATTTTTTATTACCTGCCATGCTGCGTGATGGTAGGTGTTTTATACGGACAATACGTGAAATTTTACGAGATTCTTAAAATAACTTTAAGTAAGATGGATAAGATAGGAAGTAGGTACATGTATCATGGAAATTTGTTGGTGTCTTTGAGAGGTCCTACATGTGAGTTCGACCTCACATGGTCAAAGCTGCGTGTGGAATCCTCCAGTTGACTGACATGTGGCAGCGACAGAAAGGAGCGCTGGCGCTGGACAGGCAGACGGTAGCCACCTGAGCATTTGTAATCACAGGTTCCTGGAGCAAGGCCCACTACTTAGCTGACCATTCGTTTTCGATAATGATTGATTGGGGCATTGGAAATTAATCGGGTTCCCCACCTGGCACAGCCTTTTAGAATTTCTTTTGCACACAAGGAGGACCACAGTGTCATACTTAATTATTGCCAAGATTTCTCATAGCCGCCAAAAATGCGAAGAGTCCTGTAGAGTCCGTTTGCCTGTTTTTTTCGTAGATTTTTTTTCAGGCCATTCCATTGTTCCTCGCATTGTTCTCTTTGGCTTTTCGTACAGTGTAAGGGTAATATTTACCCCCCTACCTACTACTCGTGGATCTGTGTGTACAAAGGTTATTATTTTTTAATGGGTTATCCTTGAAATAATTGGCATACCTAACTGCATCTGCGACAAGTCTGTAGAAAAGGTTGCAGTTAATTAAGTGATTTTGCAAAATTATGAAGCAAGATATCTACCTATATAAAATATTGACTTAATTGAATAATTACCGTCTATTAAGCGAATTATATAGTCGAGCTTAAGGGGGCACCACCACCTTTCGCTCGAACAGTCCTTAAGTGTATATATATATACCTATAACGTTCTTCCATTAACTGAATAATGTTTAACAATAACATTTAAAAATTAATAGCATCCTATTTACTCCAAGTAATTTTTATTATGTTAGTTTGTGACTTGTGATACACTAAAAAGTAACGCATCACATTGACGGGTTTGTTCACTCTGCCTGCTGCCGCGATCTAAAAGTCATAACTCAACTGGTCGTGGTCGAGAAGAGAGCAAATAGGAGAAGCAGCCAGACAATAAATACTGTCAGGTTGGTATATTGAATCATTAGAAGCAGTAAATGAACTGCAGCAATCAGGAATGGCAAGATAACTTACTTCAGCCACGAAGCCAATCAGCTACAGTTATTGATCACTTAGCCACTGGCTTTGTATTGGAGCACAACCGACATCTACGAATTCCAAGTTATACAATAGTGTAGGTACATCACAGCCTTGAAAAAATAGTTCCAAAACACATTACGCTACGATCGTGAAACTTCGAAGTTGTATGGAAAAACATAGTCTCACGCTCACGGCTAATGAATTGGCCACTTCGCGAACAACCCACTGGACTGGTGGCCCCGCACGTTCCTTTTGGTAGATTCGCTCACGTGCGTTCGCGGGCATGTTCAGTGATAACGCGTCTAACATGGGCTTTCTAAGGGTCCAGTGCAAGTGAGTGATTTCTCAACCTGTCAGCCGGTCACGTCCTAACGCCTGCGCCCAACGCCGTCCGCGCCGTGTGCATACAGAGCAGCTTTCATCTCTCCAAAAGACTTTATCTACGTTAAAAGCGCTCATGCTTACTATGGATTAAACGTTTTGAGTAATGCTCACATCAAAGAACTAAAAAATGTCTCCGAGAAAATTTCACTCAGTTGGTCAGTTGTCATCATAATAAACTCATGAGTCATATAACAGATCTCTGCTTTGGCCAATTATCCAATGGCCGTGTCGTCAGCCAAGTTTTACCAGTGGTAAAACCAAGCCCCTCAAGCGATTCGTCTCGCTAGCAAACGCCAAGCTTGGCAACCTTCTCATACGAGTAGTAGCACAACTCTGATGTCTCAAGCTCTTGAGCTGCGCGAGGTATCACGTTAACTGCGACGATGCCAAGATTGGTGAGAATAGGTCAGAGGCCAAGCATAGATAAGTGAGTCTCGTTTGTAAATGAAATCCAAACTTCGGTACCATGGCGTAGCCATTGGATGGATTCGCTCCAGACAATCAACATCTTCAGAGACGGCAGGCAGTCATCAACGTCATCAACGTTCTTGGACGAAAAGACCGCTAGCCATCACTCATCATCAGTTACCACTGGTCAAATGCTCTGCGCTACGCCTCATGCTTCTCCCTCGGGTGTTGGCATATCGTTTGCCGGAGTAAAATTTTTAACTGTCGCGTGAACAAAAGAACGTGTGAGCTTTCTGCGGTTGATCATGGAGTTTGGATTTATTCGGAGTCAGGACGCTAAGAAATCGTGACTCCTTGACCCATTATTATAATAAAAGGGACATAGGTGTCTTGAACATTTTTTCAACCTTATTTATTGCCTTTATTGCTTCAAAAAGCATTAAAAAATATGGCGAACTCCTATGATTGCCTCTTAAGTTTTTGCAGTGGTTTTGCCCTGAAGTCGTAACCTCACCTCACTCACTTCAGGCACTATAACAGGAAGTAGGTACGTAAGCGATGTTACCGTGGAGTCACAAACTAACAAGTGGGATCTGACGAATCCCGTAGCAGGTGATTGCAAGTGTCCGAGGACTTTAATGACGGGGCTATTTAGGTGCAAGTACATCTGGTGCTAATTACACAGGGATTGGACATTAGGGTAATTGTTGGTGTACACATTACATCATATGGATGTGGCACAGCTTATACAATATGGACTGCACTATGAGCGCAGGTCATCCTTACATGGGCACCTAGCCGGGCAGTGGTCACTGTAGACATCAGCCTGGGATCATGCCATGCCAAGCTTGGCCTTTCTAGCAGGGATTGGAAAACCAAGTTCCAAGGTGCCAAAACTCAAACTGCGTTATGAGCTGAGAGCTGGTTATTGAAGTGCAGGCGATTGTAACACTATCAAGCCAATTTATGGAGGATGTTCCACACTTATGGGAAACTCACCTATCCACTACTATAGGCTCACTTCCTGTTTTAGTTGGGTAATTCGATATCGGGGAATGACGAGTATAGAGTGCACTTATCTCCGCTTGGGTTTGAATTAAGTGGAGATATCTCTTAATGTTCAAGAAAACGCTAAATGTTAGATAGCCTCTGGTGCTAATATGTATCGTCTGATTTCACCTGGGCGATATTGGGTTAGATCCTTCTTGGATATACTAAAGGTTAAAACCGATTATCCCAAGTACGAACCTGAGGTGCGCTAATCTGTGGACTTGGAAGTTAGTATCCATGTCCAACACGAAGGAGGCACTCTCTCGCGCAAAAACAGCCTTCGTTATCAGGAACATCGCCCATTATTCCAGATTCCGCATAGGTACGGGGACGGGTTATCCCGAGCCAGAGAACAAGCTCACTTTTACATCCGCCCACACAAACAAGCCCCCGGCCTCCATCATTGGACCAGTGATAAACCATTACTCTGATAAAATACTTCTTAGGACAACGGGAACTCGAACAATACAAGGTCATAACAAAAACATATGGGGTGAGTCATTGAGGAAAAAATTTATCTGAACTGACATAGGTCACGTTCGTATTGTTGCCGTCACTGGCAAAATGTTTTCTTCTACTTGACATCAATTTTTGCTCGTGAAAAGTCCGTCCTCCCACTTTCAAATAAATGGTACATGGGCTCTGGTGTCTTGTACACATTCTTATTCTTCGCTTGTACCTAGATAGAGCGGGGGCGTGAACGTGTCTAGCGCTCCAGCAGGTGATTCAGGTTCCACGTATAAGCGGTGCGTGTGGGCGTCTGTGCTATCGCCACTTCCGATTACGCGTTAGGCAGCTCCAAATCGTGAAAGCCTCAGTTATCATAACTTTAGTCACTAGAAGCGTTTCTGATGTGGAAGTCGATCCGAGAATTCCCTGTAACTAGCCTCCAAACAGGTAGATAGGTACTTCGTGCGTGCATGAATAGCGAATAAATTGTAATTAGGTGATGATTAAAATGGAGCTGTGGATTATGGGATTACTCGGTCCAATTCTCGGCCGCATTCAGAGCATAATGATTAATGAGTTGCGACGCTTCTGTGTAGCGACAACTTCGTCATCCTCTGGGGTTTTACATTCTGAGAATACTGGTCTACAGTCGCACGTATACTTTATACTTATCTTTGGACTCCCCCCCCCCCCCCCCCCCAGCACATGGTATCCTTCCATGCTTCCATATTTGTACCTAGGTAGTATAGTTAAGCTTCTCCCTACGATTATTATAATAATTTTTCCTTACCTTTTCGGTGAAAACTCGACGGAAAGTGTCCTTGGTATACCGGGAAGACCCATCTGACGACAAGTAGTCTGTCATTTGGCGAAGAAGGGCCATCCGGGTGCGATCTTGCATCGCCTCTCGCTCCATGTGTGACATGGTTGCCACTTGGACTTCCATCTTGACCTCTTGTTTTGGAGCAGGACGGGCGCCTCTTGGAGACTTGGTGAGGTACCCTGACTCCACTGTCACCCGCGGTCTGAGGTTGGGCCTGTCGTCTGCTGTGATGGCAGCGGACCGTTCCAAGCTCGGGCGTCTGTTCTCATCGGCCGCACCCCCAATCTTTCGTTCTTCATTTCGGTCCTGCTGGTCTATGGTTTCCGTGAACGTGTCCGCGCGCTTCCTCGTCTCCGGCGGTTCACCAGCTTGATCCACCGCGCTCGACATTGCTACCCGTCACCATTCATTCTATATCATTTTTGAGTTTCACTACACAAATTGTTGTACTGAGTCATGTGCCCTCCCACTAATTTCAGTTCCACTCATTCCATTTTATAATTACCATGTTGGTAACTAGTTACGGACCTGCAGGTATTAAAGTATAATTATAGGGGTCTGACTTGTCGCACATTGCTGTGGCTCTCAGAGGCCGAGCGGTCAAGGGGTCCGCTTTGTGTCCTGAGAGGTCCGGGTTCAAATTCCGGAAACAAAAATATTTTCTGCGTACGGCATGGATGTATAGAGATTGGCTTCGGCCCACTCATATTTCGGCTTTGGCCTACTCCACTTCGGCTTCGGCCAAAAACATCCGCGCCTATTATGTTCACTAAACGTCGCGCGTTAAAAAAAAAAAAAAAAAAAAAAAAAATCCGAAAAATGCTGATAATGATTTTGAAGCGATTGGTTCAATGACCTAGTTTGGTGTGGGAAAAACATTTCTGTTTGACGTATTTTAATGCAAATTTCCATCAATGGCTTTATAAGGACAGTGCTGATGTGCCTATTCACTGGCGTTCCACACTCAATTATTATTCATTCAAAAATCATTTCTTCCTGACAGTCTTTTAGTTTATTAAGTATTTTAATGACTTGAGACAATCGCATCTGACTGTTTGTATCTGGGAGCAGTTCCACCGAGTCATCTCCATATTGGCCGAATACTACACCATCCTTCTATGGTCGTTCAGTGAGTTCAATATTTTTGAATTTACAACCATAGCTTCTGGTACTTTTCAGTATGTTCTTGGCAGGTAACCTTAGATCTGTAATGCTGCGACTTTTCCAGGAGGTACTTCACTACGTACCTACGTACTGCGCTAGAAATGAGTCTAATGATGCGCCAAGATGGGGTCAAGTAATTAAGGGCTACTGCGCTCACACCCGAGCCACGTTTATCTTAGTATCGAGCATTGAATTCAATCACGATGTTGGTTGTATAATGAACTGTTAATTAGAGGTGAACGTAGGGTGAGTCGTGTTGAATTGGTGCGCTGACGCTCCATTCAATGTGGAGCTCCTCGCAGACTCATATATTTACGATTGCGTCATGTATTGGACCACTCCTGGGTTTTCTGATTTAGCGAAGGCCTCTTTCTGCCGCAGGACTATACATTTACCTGCCGCGCCAATTTCGGGGCTGAAGCAGTTTCTCAACGAGTTGATTCAGTGTGATGAGCCTGAGGCTTTCCAAGCTTCAACGTACAATAGCTCTTTCTATTTCAATGGTAATTTTTAGAGAGAAGAAAATTATGACCTCCACACATCATCTGTTTCAGTGTTGCCTAACTCTCGAGTTGAAGGGTAGGTGCCTACCGTCAAAATACTCTCGCAGAGTTTGAACCGAAAGATTGAAAAATGTCTACAAGAAGGATATCATGTAAAGGTCTCAGCTAAATTTCTATTACGAATGCCTGACGGTGCCTGAGTGGCCTGAGGCGCTGACAAGTTCTGATATCAATTCCCAGTGTGAGCAAATTTTTCGTTTGTGACCTACAAGTAATAACACCTCTTGTCAGGCTTAGGCCAAATCCTTTCCCCAGAAGTGACCGACACCGGCTAAGTCACCTGTGGCGTTATTCTCCCTCTCACCCCAAAGAGGGGGGGGGGGGGGGGGGGGGGGGTGTCATTTGCGTGATTTTTTTTCTACTTCATCTCCATGAGACCTCTTCTCGTTCACCTACGATATCTAGCCTATTTTGAGGCTTGAGACGGTCATTAAATACGCCCAGATAAACAATGAAACTGGATCCGGGTGTTTAAAATATTCATTACTGGACAATGATTGATTTATGCCGCACAGCGCTACGTCATTACGTCCTGTCCAAATTATCAGTGGCAAAAAACGGCTGCCAAAAAGAACCCGATATGCAGGTTTACATTTCATTCCACTTTTTCCAGGTTGCGTAGGGTTTCTTGTTGCCCAACCACTTTGAGCACCTTTCTACCATACAGTAGCTACTTTATTTACAGATAATTGTTCTTACTTCGCAGGAGTACCTACATCTCTCAGCACATCTTCTTCCAGTTTATTTCGAACTATCAGTTGGAGGAAAGGTAGAGGAGAATGCTTTCCATCTGAAGCGGTTATAGTCGGTGGTTCTCGTAGGCTAGAAATTTATAGGCATCAAGACGATGCTATGTACAAAACTACATTGTCACATACCGATTTAAACTGCTGTCTTTGCGTTTGATTAATAGATGGGTAGGCACATTGCATACACCTACCGCCACTATAGCTACCTATACCTATTTCATTTCACTAAAGAAATAGACCTGGTAGTCCTGGTACCAACCCACCTATTGAAATAATTTGGAGGTACGGTACCCCAAGCTATTCGTTATTTTCTTTCATTAAAAAAATGCGTCAAAAAAATCCCATCTTCACCTAAAATTTTCTTTATTCGTATATGTGTAGGTTATAGAGAGGTAACATCTCAGCACTCCCCCCCAGTGCTGACGCTGTATTATCAACAAGATTTATAGTATTTTCGGTGTCTATCATATGAGAGCAGTAGTTCAAATTAATTAAAAAAATTATTCAGCATTGTCAGTCCACACTTCAGCCTCTCAGCCGCAACATTTAGAAGTGTGAGCCTACCTTCCACTTTACAAAAACTTGATGAAGGTATAATGATTTTATGAAATCGAGATGTTGACTAAACACTGCACATGGTGAGAGCACATACAAGTTGGTTTGACGCGGGTACAAGTGCGGCCGGGCGCGGACCGAATACTACTGAGATAGGCAGTCGGTACCGTCGTCTTCGGATAAAACAGGCACCTGCCGCGGACTTTCCAGTAAAGCTCGGCACTTGACCACTATGTACAACAGCTTTCTGTGGGTCACTCTATAGGAATATGTGTGACCCTCCGGACCCTCCCACTCTCCGTGGATATAGGACAGCTGGTTGCTCTGGGGGAAAGCCTTAGAAGCTGCATGCAGGTTCGAATTCAAGAAAGATACGTATAAGACGGCATTTGACTTTCTCGCCCTTATTGCTGCAATGCAACGATCTTGAGTTTTCTTTCTTGAACTCGGGGGACCTCCGTAGGAGCCCGAAATTTCAACAAAAGCTTCGACTGGTATTGACAAAAAACGACATTGCTTACTGTCTTCCTCTAACTACCTACCTATTTGGTATAGGGTGTGAGACACGTCCTCTCCCTACCTTTGAAATACTCATACGTATACCTATACGTCTATCCATGACATAAACCATGGCTTTAAATTACCAGTTTTTGAATACATGGCCTGAATAATAAGCGTATAGGTATTATAGGCATTCGTAAAATTTGCATGCAGAGAACTTACATTATTGCACTTCCCTTCATCTTTCCTTCGTGACAGTAGGTATATATTCAACGTCCAATTACTACGAATAATATTATATTATGTCAGTGAGGATGTGTTGATAGGAAATGAGCATTCCATGGTATCACTGGAGCAAGATGGGTCGTGTTGCATACGTGTATGGAAGTATGTGGGACGAGAACGGGTTTGAAAGCACCTGTCCCTAGATCGGAGATGCCGAGATGGCATCATACCCGGGCTGCCAAGATGCCCAACGCTTGGGTGACCGATCTGTGTGACATAAAGCTCCAAGACAAGAACAGCAATAGGATTGGTCGAAGCGCAGCTTATTTGAGGTTCCAGCAAAGTCACATGTTCAGCTCATTAGTTCTGTCGCTCCCTCATTCGTACTGGGCCGCCTGTTTACTTTGTGGCTCACTGGACTGGTGGTATAACTAGTAGGAATTTGTTGCAGCTATAGTGTTTCAGTCACTGTGACGAGTGTTATATGTTGATAACTTCGCTTCTTCTTCTTTCTTTTTACGGATAGGGGTTTTTTTTTTACCTTGTCCCTCCTATAAAAAAAGGTGGGGCTGAAGTATAAAAAAGCGCTTATCATTCCATGAAGCAGCTAGGAATGTTCAGATTAATTCTGATCACTATTTTTGGAGGGCCGCGAAATCAACAATTCTCTCCAAAACAATCCAAGTGTTGTAACCTTGTGTGAGAGAACTCGAATGATAGCCTTTTCATGGCGCTACATAGGGAAAAAATTAAACTTATTTACAAACAGGACGTTGCGGCTTTTTGTGGCTGCAGAGCTGATATCGGTAATGACGACAGTTCTTACGGATTTCAGTTCCTTGATAGGAATAAATACAGGGACAACACAGTTGACAGTGTCAGCTTTGCTGTATCTGCGGGAAAATATTTTACTATATACCTAGTTGATTTATTTCAGAAAGTCCTGTCGGCCTGTACAACTTGTAAATCTGACATTAGATGTAAGGTCTTTCAGGCGGTAAGTGTCGGAGATTGGTATCCTTTAAGACGAGGACCTCGGGTCTGTCAGTTTGATCTAATTATTTGTCCACTACTTATCTCGGCAAATAATGCGTTCGGCCACTCATGCAGATCAGACACCAGACTAAACCGCCGTCTAAAGTTGCCCCTCCTAGTCTATGCGTCACCGTCATCTAACTAGGTCAGCCAATCGCATGCAGCTTCAACGCTATTGGCTCACGCTAGAGCTTGACTAGAACGCCTGCGCCTGGTGGGGAGACTTTCCCGAAGAGGAAGGGAGGTCGACCTCCCCCGCACGGCCACCTCGGACAGACGAGGTCGCTGCCGGCCCCCATGCACACAACCCATCCAACATCAACTCTTATCAGCTATCAATATTCCTACCTATACCATGCCATGAGGTGGAATAATCACGAACAGGCTGAACGAACGCAAGGAGTATATGAGAATACAGGTCACTTTTGAGGCACACATTCAAACCGTGGGAAAAGACAGACTTGAGGGGGTAACCACTCCAGAGATTCCTTGAGATTCCATAAAGATTTCCAAATATTCCCAACGATATTCATAGAAATATTAACTCCAAAGGAGTAACCACTCCAAAAAATTCCAATAAGATTCCCTGAGATTTCATAAAGATTTCCAATGATTCCCAACGAGATTCCCAACGAGTGGTTAACCCCTCGGACAGACTACAATACGTCATAATTTAGGAAAACTTTAACATTTAAACCACCAAACTAAAAAAAAGAACTTTTGTCAGGGTATAGGGTCATCAGAAGGAATGTATAGGTTGAGTCTCTGAGCAGAGTGACAAAATTTTTTTTTCCTTTACCTACTTACAATTTTATTGATTAATCGGTCAATCTTACGGCGTTCACCACTAAATGTTTCATTGGAAGGAGGGTCCAAGAAACGGTAGGGAGCAGCCATTATACCTACATATTTACCAGTTCGGTTCCAAAACTAAACCTATATATTGTCCAGCTCCTTTGCAGAGTTCCATCCACTGATTAAGTATACTTGGTCATTATTGATGAATCGGTCTCTACTCTGTGTAGTTGCAAAGACATTGACGTGTTTTGTAATTGCAGGATACTGAGTTTGTCTGTTGCACGCTATAACCTCCAGGCGGACGGACTTGGCCAATGACACAACCCTGAGATGCCGATCCGGCGACGTGGCTGGAGCCGACCGATATCTAGAGGGGATCTTTACTCAGGCTCACGCACTACCAAGCCTTCCTCCAGGGGCTGATTAGTTCTGCTTGTGATACAGGCTACCTGTTTGAACTCGTGAGCTTTTCCACCAAACCTACCAACCTTCCTTTACCCCAGGCTTCGTACAACTGACCTTACCTCGAACTCACTGTAATCCTGTCCGTTCTAAGTCTATTTTTCTTCAGTAGGTTGTGTTTCTTCCTATGGTATGAACTATTAATGAGGATAGCTCTATAATGGGTAAAATCTGGCTTGCTTTGTTTCGTGCTTCAATCGTATTTTTTTTTGTCGGCTGCCCCTGCATCACCCCCCAGAGCCTCAGGGAGGGTGGAGGGCAGTGCAAGGGCAGTCCTCAAGGCTGGATGTAAGGTACATTCCAACAGGAGGTGCCGAACCGTCAGCGTTTCGAGGCACAGGTCACACAGGGGCGCCTCTTCCCATGCCATTAAATGGCTGTGCGTGAGCCGCGTGTGACCTAGCCGAAGTCGGGAAAGGACAACCTCCTCCCGCCTGTGCTTCGATCGTAGTTCAGCTGCAAAGTGTGACAGAAAGCAGGGTCACAGGAATAGCGCAGGACAATAGAAGAAAGATGTAGAGTGGCAAACACGCCCGGACCGAACCGAACACTAATCCGATTACACGTGCTCAGGAGTCGGACACACCCCACACCATGGCTCATTCTGCCGTTGTCATCACGGCGTGCCTGGGGGATTACACAGTGGAGGCAATGTGTCTTCTACGAAAGCCTGAGCTGTCTTGTTCAATGGCAAACACGAGTTCTATAGTAAGATACCCACCGATGCTGACTGTGATTTACCTGCATGAAAGTAAGTAGAATATAATGGAAGGAACTTCAACCCGTTGATCGCCTTTCTCTACAGTTTCCGACTAATATATTGGTCTCGTGAGAACTGACTCACATGGGTACCTGAATAGTTGCATTTTACCCTGCACCTGTGGTACAGACATTTTAGAGACATCTTGTTCGATCCTATTTCCACTCAGAAGGACCCAGGTCAGTAGACTTATTTTCTTAAAGAGCTGAGGAAGCCTGATTAGCATGAGTTGCATCCGGTCCACACAAGCGCATGGATAGGTTACGTCGGTACTGACGTAGAAAAAATTGTTCCTCCCGAGGCTAGAAATAAAATAGCTTCCGAAATAGCTACTGTCTTCGTAAACAGTGGCGCAGTGGCAGCAAAGATTTGGGCGTGAGGGCCTAAGGCAACAATAAATCTAGTGCAGGAGCTAAATACTCTCACATATTTAAATGGTGCCTATTATATACCTGTATTATAGTATCCATAGGCTTCATCAACGGTTACACACAATTAAGGAGTGGACTATTCCATTCTTATTCCTATAGGTACTAGTATTGGATACCAAAATTCTTGGGCTGTTTCTGGTGGTGCGAGACCGAGAGTTCACTGATCAAGTGAGGTACGTGATGATAAACGAATGTAGAAATGCACGTGAAGAAGAAGAGTCCCATCCTATCGGAGACCCATCCTCCGGCTTCTTTAAGCTCACGTGCATGTTGAAGAAGAGTCACATCCTCCGCGGCTTCAATAAGCACGTGATGAAGAAGAGTCGCAGCCCATCGGGGACCCATCCTCCGGCTTCCAGCCAAGGCTCAAGGTCAAGATGCTGCATCAGTCCATGACTTGGCACCTGGCGAGAAGATCAGGGCCAAGCAAAAAGTCACGACCTCTTGGTGTCCGGGAGTGAGACATCAAGCTTCTACTTGTATAGGTATTTATTTTGAGAGCTTTGTGCGAGCAATTTTTGACGGAATTGTCATGCAGACCAGTCGTGTTAATGTATAGGTATTACATGTTGTGAATCTGTGATTGGCAGACAGGTCGAATACAGTGGATATGCTGCTGCAATATCATGCACGTTTTTACCCCTGCTGACCCTGCTTTGATGGTGGATTGTGGAGGGTGACGTGCCACTGTGAAGGGAAAGTGATAGGCTAGTGGTGGACATGCTTGCGTTCGTCATCTCAAAAAAGGTAAAGGATAGGTAGGATACTAGGTATATTAGGTACCAGCCAGAGGACCAGCCAGAGTAGATACTGAACCCAGAGCTCGCCCAACCCAACAAACTTCTGAGCGGCGGCGGCGTGCCTCCGGCATTCTTTGATGTGAGTAGACCTACTTATACTGCCCCGGGCTATACAGCACCTGCTCTCATGCTTCCTTAGTCGTAAGCCGGGATGTCTTCTTTGAATTAGAAAGTCCCCTCTTAATCTTACTACTCGTCGATGCTTCTCCATGACTTGCAGCTGGGGACTGGCTAAATTAATCAAATTGTAACATATTTAATATAATTAAATATACTGCGGGCGTTTTTTTAATTTTTCACTCCCGCCTTTTATTTAATCCTTTTCAGTAGGTGTTGCGTATACTACTTAATATGACGTGTATGCTGCAGGGGGAGTAGGTAGGTAACTAGTGAAGCACCAGTGGCTAAAGAGAAAATTTCAAGAAACAAGTTTCGAAGGAACCTCTGACCGGTGGACTGCATCTATCAACTAAATCGCGATTTATTCAAAATGGAACAGTAAGAAAAGTGGTAAAGCGTTCGATGAGGGTCCATTATCTTCGAAACGTGTTCGATATCATTATAGTAATAACAATAATCTTGTGAGTTTATGGAATCCTGCCGCGCCACCATTATACCATTAATACGTTACTGGCATGTTTTGAACATATAAACCCGTGATTTCAGGTGTATAGTGAGTCTCAAGCGGAGACCCGAAATTCGTCCAATGTGTCGTAACGTATTTCCTGCTTTCCTTGTTATTCTCTTCTCAGTAAAAATTCTTCACTCTTGTGGTCAATGTTGCTCCTGCACATCGTTAGGGTGCTATCATGATCACCCAAGCATGGTAATGGGGTAGCTGATTGGGTGGCATTCCGAGTTCCTTCCTTTTGTCCAGAGTTAATCGTTGGTGTCGTCAGCGTGGTCACGAGTCCTCCAGGCCACCGCAGGCGGAGCTCATTCCAAAGGATGGCCTTCGTCCAGCCATTATTTGCCCACGATGAATGTGCAGAACCCTTCCTTGAAGGACACATGTCCTGTCTGCACCGCGGTATTCCCGTCGAATTAAACTTCATATTCCGCGTGAGAATATTAAGACCAATGCTCGAATGGCTCCATTGGAAAAGCCGTCTTAAAGCGAAGCCTCATTAGCAAGTGATGAATCACCAAGATTCGGTCATTTGTACTGGAAGTAATTTTCCACCGAGGGGTTAACCACTCGTTGGAAATCTCGTTGGGAATCAATGGAAATCTTTATGAAATCTCAAGGAATCTTGGAATTTTTTGGAGTGGTAACCCCTTCGGGATTCATCTGTCTATGAATATCGTTGGGAATCTTTGAAAATCTTTTTGGAATCTCTGTAGAATCTCAAGGTATCTCTGGAGTGGTTACCCCCTCGTTTTCCACAGTAAACCCAGATACCTTTTTTATAGTAAATTATTATCTATAACTGCTATCTAACCTTTGTCTGAATTTTTTTTCGTCAAACCGCAGTACCTACCTGCAGAAAATAATTGTGAAGAAAATTTAGTGCATCGATCACTGCGATCTGTGTGTTGTCACTTTCCTCTTTATGGTCATTCCAGCCCTCAAAGAAAATGTATGGAGGCTGTGCTCCACAGCTTCAACTATTTATTGCCTGCATATACCTTTCACAACATCATAAGTCATAGTGCACTAGTAAGGCTGGACAGTTGAAGCGGAAGATGGGAACAATTGGAGTGTAATTGCTGAGGAATGAAGAAGGTAATCTGGAGACAACCGCTTGACGAATAACAGTCGACGTTGATAGAGTGACACACCTCACTCTCCTCACTCCGTCATGCTACCACTCTGCCTTCTCTGGCAAACCACTTGAACGAGATGATGGCCCCAACAAAATTATAATCAGAGTATGATTGACTGTGTTCTGCGATTGCATTTGGAATGAGCTGCAAGACATTTCTAACAATGACCATAAATTAGCAAGTTCTGATGTGTCTGAAAATGAAATCTCCCGGAGGAGATGGTCTTCAACTGATTCAACTCTGCAAGAAAGTTGCAGTAGGGACCTGGGACATTTCTTTAACCATTTATTTTCAAGAAATTATATGTATATTTTGATCATTTGATCAGCTGGAATCATTAACAAAAGCGGGGACGAACTGTCTTCTATGTCTTACTTAATAGGCTACAGCTTATAGGCCTAAACTGAAAAGGTACTTGATTGAAAAAATCTCATTATATTTTTAAAGATTATTAGCTTTCCTAAGTGCCCCATGTGTGTACGGTACAGTCAAGGCCGTATCCAGGACCCAGGAGGGGGGGGTTTGAACCCCCAGGTGGGGGGGTTAAGGTGGTTCAAACCCCCCCGAAAAATATATACACGGCTTTACACTAGAGAAGAAGTTTTGAAGGAGAAAATATAGTTTCGTGCTACCTAGGTACCTAAATCCCCCCCGAAATATTTTCCTAAGGCCTTGGGTACAGTAGCTTTAGTGACCAGAATTTTCACCGATCGGCTCACGTTGATACAATATACCATATACCTATTGCGTATTGCGTAATAGGTACTCCTTACTACATGTGAAGTAAAAAAGTTTTCTACTGCATGCCATACAGTTGCGAAGGAAGTAGGCTCTCTCATCGGTTTTTACTGTATCTGCTCTAATTAGCTGCAAGACACTGATTAGATGAAAATCTCTCAGCTTGTACAGCCTAGTTTAAGAGAGTTTATCTCAAATTTGAATCAAAAGAGCAATTGAGATCCTCTAATTTAACTTCACTTACCGCGGATGGAATGGGCTATTAAAAGAAGAGTGATCCTATAAGGTTGATATTAACAAGGTACCTACATTGTTTGCCTTTAATTACTTCTTATAACTTTGCCGTAAACTATCCTGACCACCAAGTGGTTCAGTCTAGTTTCTTCTAAAAATTCCTATAAAATTGCTTGTATTTTTCCTTCTTTTTTTCAGGCAGTAGGAGTAGGTAGGTCATAGGCATAGGCATTTAAATACTTTTCTGTGGTAGCTAGACTATATATGAAGAAGGGATAGGTTGTAGGACTTGTACCTACTCTTGTATTGTAAGTTAATTTGCAACTATCGTCAGACTTTCATCTCTTGTCCCCCCCTTAGCATGATTTGTTGATCCGTTTATTGGCATTCTAGAGGATTCAAAATTTCTCTCAGGCACGCAGGGATGAACACATCGGTAGGTATAGGTACCCACTTCCTATATAACGATGACTACTGTTTTTTACGACGCGGTTTTAACATCGTTATCATACAACCAGGTAGATAATCTCTTAAATTTGGAGCATCGTAAAATTTGACTTTTATTAGTGGCTATAGCGCTCTATATCTCGTTTTAAAGAATTAAGTCATTCAACAGTTTTAGAAATTTTATTGTAACCTACACATCAAACCCAGGAATGATATCACACATTTTCATGTTTTTTTAATACCTTTCTTCTTCCCACGATAAATGCCTTAAAATTCAGACCTTCCACTTCCTGCTTATTCGTCAGTTAGTGCATGACCAAGACCTGATTCATGAATTTTTAAAGTGACTGTCTATCTGATAAATCATTGATATCTTCTATGAGACGATGAAATTAGCAATCAGACCATTTGTGCAATATATTGCCTTTGCTGGAAAGTCTGCTTCTGAGGACATGTTTTCTGTTTTTGCACGGATCGATGACAAATTGCTCCAGAGCTGTCCACATCCTGCGCATGGGAAACTGGCTGAGCTGTGAGTTGTGTGTGGGAAACGGCTACTAGCCGCCTAATTTGTGGTTGGACAGTGCTGTGGTTTCGGTTAAAAATCAACCTTCAATCAGCCTTGACCCTGCTCGTTTGGTCTGGACTCTTTTTAAAACCACAAGAAGTAATGGAATCCTAAGGCCTGTTTCCGGTTTACCAAGACCTTGAAATGCACAATAACTACCTTCCAGGAAAATACGACCTTCCGTAACGCAGTGAAAATTCTAAGTTCCTTCATAAATAGGTATCGGTATCTACCTATATTGTAGTTGTAGGCTGTAAATCAAGGTTGTTCGAAATGTTCAAACAACCGATACAAATCAAACCAGTGCACAAGTTACAAAGATAACATTCATACAGAGATGAAAAGAGTCACAAAACAGCGAATAATTCGCGAGAAAAACATGTAATGAGTGAGAGCACCTGACTCCTGACTGTGAGGATGCATGGCTTAGCTCCACGGCCTTGCTCTCATTCTCTCCAGCCCTGAACACCTCGCCATACGGTCCACACGTTCAATTCGACCACAATTATTATTATTCCTCTGGAGCAGCGTCCTCTGCAATTATACAAATGTGCGATTACTTCACGCCCCTCTCCCACTATATTATATGAAATGTATTCTTGGTGAAAGCAACTATAGGTAATAATGGCACAAGGTAGATACGTACCTAGGTACTCAGCTTTAAATTGCTAAAGGTATTCATTACAACTGTGCAATTGTATTAGAGTGGCTCTTACTATTTCGGAGAAGAATCTCCTGAAAAAGGGTCAGGTCGAACATTTACATACCAAAGGTGCTAATAGGTACAAAACTGCTGGGATCAAATCGGTAACCTGGGTGCATACTCGTATGTGTGTATGCATTTAAAAACTGTAACTGGAACGTATATATAGCAGGAAAGTAATGAAACTGAGAAAATTTCTTCCTTGGAGAATGCCTGCATGGGTGTATCAACAAATAAGTACCTAGACACCAAGTCCAAGTATGAAATAAAGAAGTGACGTTCTTCTTCCTTGATGACTATGATCACTCCTCGTCGCATCAGTGAAAAGAGCTACAATCGCATATGCATAGCCATCATTATTCATTACCCTTAGGCAGCCTCAGCTCAAGTTATTTATCTCAAAGCAAAGCAAAGAATAACTTTCCAGAATATTTAACATCTTGGCTTTAATTTGTATAATTTTCAATAATTATATTTACCATCTGAAAAGAGGAGCCATTAACTTCCATATCACGTACTGGTAGTCAGTATAAATGGGCACTGGGCAGGTATAGGTACACAAGAATTTTGCTTTGAAGTATTGACATTACGTGATTCTCAGCTTCTGCCTATAGGTACACGTACGTACCTAAACCTGTCTCGAAACATTGTTACTTTCCCTTTGTACGAAGTAAGATATGTAGGTACTTAGACATAGAAAATTGTTTTTGTCATGCATGGGGAGGCTCGGGGGAGGCCTTTCTGAGGTCTGTAATTCTAGAAATATTTTACATTTTACGAAAGTTATACGTGTGCCTGATGGAAGCAGCACCTGTGTATACAGTGTATACTTTCCAAGGTTCCAGTAGGTTATAGCACGACTCCCAGTCGCTTGGCTTGCCGCGTCAACCCATGACCGATTGGTAGGAACAAGCTAATTGATTATTTAATTACTCTGTTTTTGTTGCAAGGCCCGACAGGTCTTGATCGTGGATACAGACCGGATCAGACCTTCATATGAGGTACGAGCATTGCCCCTCTATAAGCCGGTTCTTTGCTAAGTAGATACCTACTGACATACAAAATGTACCTATACTCTCTTTTTTTCAATATTTTCCAAAATATTATATCTTTCTACTCTTCTACCTACTCCTAAAAAAACTTCATTTATGCACAACCTGATATTCAGACGACATTGGGAGTCTCTTGCCTCTCTGCCAAGTAAAAAAGCACGCAAGTACCTACCTATTTTTCTTATATACTCCACAGAATGTAGCATGCACCTATATACCTAATTGAAACGGTAGGTAATAAGCGTATACTCAGGAACTCGTAAGAATGGTCCGCGATCTGTAAGTTTGTTCATTGATACCTATTTTGTGAGTTGATTGCTACGACATATAGCGCCTAGGTGCGAGATCATAGACACTGATCGTAGTATACGATAGTCTACCAATCTTAGTACAATGAGCCCTAAATAAAATGACTGTCATTTAGTAAGTTTATTAAAACCGTGATTAGTTCTTAGAATAACCCTTTGAAATAATAATTAAAAATTTTATGAGCGGCAGGCGAGACTAAAGCAATGAGTCTGTCGGTCTGCCGTGCACACTGACGTCACTATCTTAATCCAGATATTGGCTTTAGATGTCGGTGCTGTTATTATGGGTTCTAAACACTTCAAAGAGAAGAAATTTCATTTGTATAGGTATACTGGTAGTTACCATTGTTACCAATTGTTCGTTAAAACCCTTTACAAATGTCAAATGTCAAGACATATTTTACATTACATCTATATGATATCTGTGATTTTTATGACCTATTCCGCATTGTTAGGTCTTACCTATGTATAGAGGAAAATTAAGAGGGAAATTGTATTCATGCTTCCAAAGATGTAAATTATGTCATAAGTGATAATCTAATGACTATACACCTGCCGATTTACTATATACAAAGGAGAAAGAGCCTTTATTCCACTAACAGTGGAATAGTGGAAAGAAAAATGGTTTTTCTTGGTAAATAGTACCTAAGATTTGTAATCCGTCGAGATTAACTCACAGGATCAGATTTTATCGCCGCATTTCTTTCGTTTTATTTTATTGACCTCATAATTTAAAGATTACCTTAGCTACGGCACTGCCTCTGAGCCATTATCGCAGTCATTGTGTCAACTTGTTGAGTTATGACAGAGGGGTACAATAACGATCGAGATGACACGATACTAGGTATCGGCCTGTCATACGGAAACTAGTCGGCAACTTATGAATAACAATATCCGGCTGGTGGCTCCAGATCATGTTGCGAGATATTCGTCTCGTGACTATTGCGATGAGACGGAAATAAATCTGAAGGGGGCAAGCTGCGCTATCTATCTCTTTCTGAGGGAACCTTGACTTCCAGTATGCTAGGCTGGAGCAGCACGCGCTGGAGGCCCGAAGAGAGTAGAAAAACTATGCACAATAATCGTCAAAGACTTTTTTTGTACCAGGAAGAAAATGTCGGTGGTCGAATGGCATAATACCTAATGAAAACGTTTGTCAGTAGCTAGATGCAGGGATATTGAAATCCGCTACCCGCATCACGACGACACTATACTTTGTAAACACTGCCACCAAACCGCGGAAAACCGATCGTTCTTGAAAGGTGATAGGAGCTATCTGAGAAGATGTGTGATAGTTACATGCTGACCAAGTTATCCATACTACAGGTAAACTAGATTTGCGGTTTTGCGGCCTGGACATCAAAATTTTGATGTGATTGAAGTCTCAGTATGACGTCCGGGAAGAAGCTACGTATACATCGTATCAAGCGCTATCAAAGGATCTGTTATAGATAACGAACCATAGTTGTGGATATAGATTAATTTTAATTCCAATGATAAGAAGATAAGTGAGTTTCAACCGCAGAGTAATGTGGCTATGGCTGCTTTGTGGGTTTTCTTTGGTAAGAAAAGAAACTTATTTTATACTTACTGTACTTAATCTATACTAATATTCCTATCTACCAAGTTTCTATTTTTCCGGGACCGAATACCGACCTCAAATTACCACGTGGCTTTCCCTTGCAGTACCCTATTTGATTCTAAGTGCTACTTCTCTCAACCTGACAGTCAACAATGAAACAACTTACGTGAGGTACCCTGGAGACTTCCAGTGTACGGGAGAGCCTGTGGAGTGGGAGGTGAATGTGCCAGATGAAGGCATCGGGGTTATCATCTTTGTGAATCAGACGAACCTGGATCCTGAAAACGGCGAGCACCTTGTATTGTCCGCAGGTGAAAACATACAAACTTTTATTCCTTTCAGGGGTGATAACATAACACTTTGTAATTTCTTCTGTTAAGTACTTTGGAAAATAATTTGTAAGGAGGAAAGAAGTTCGACCGAGAAAACCCCTCTACTCTTTCAAGTGAAAGAGCACCCGGGCTCGCAGCTCCGATTTATTCGCAACAATTTAGAAAATATCAGACTGAATTATAAGCTCAAGAAAACCTTTTTATTCAATGAGACATTCTGATCCATTGGGTGTCAATGTCGGTTATATTCGTTGGTATTTGAGAAGAAAAAATGCAAAAAATCAAAGTGGGAGACCCCTGAAAATTCATGTTTTGTCAGTCTACTATATGACGTGCCTACCGACTTTTGAATTACATAATCAGGAAACGTCAGGCAGATCCTGAGCAATAATAACTTTCACATAATCCACTGCCTCTTATGTCAGCCGGTCCACCCTACACCTCCCAGCCTTTTAATCAATATGAAAAGCATGGCAAGCTCACTGAAGACTTTAAAAACATAGTAGAAGTTATTACTGGTGTACCACCTCATGCATACCTACCTACAAGAGAAATAGCTTCCCAGGTTTGCGACTGCGGTAGGGTTTTAGTTTTAGACATGACTCTTCCTCTCTGCTTCACCTACTACTTGGTGGAGTTCGGACCTTAAAGGAAAAACATACAGTGAAATACAGTAGGTATTCTATCTATTAAGTTATTATTATAGTCAAAAGGTAATCGCAGGTATAGGTTGTATAGGTTCAAGATCGCAGCACGATGGAAAGTTGGCAGCTAATGTTGTATGTAGGTACTTATATTTATCAGGATACCTCTTCTATTCACAGAAAAATCAATGTCCGGAGAGAATGCATCAGTCACGTATTTAACTGGAAGTTTGGAAGACATCCCTTTGGCAATCCCTCTCACCAACCGGGTTTATATGCGTTTTTCTTCCTTCAACGAATGCAGCCCTGATCTATCCTTCACGCTCAATCTGCGGCAGTATGGTAAAATAATGTTACTTCTGTACCTACATAGCTTTCAGCGTTCATTTGCCTAAAAGGCGTAGGTGTTAAGTTGGCCGAAGCAAAAAAAAATGAGCCAGAATGAGTTACTACTGTGGTACTATACCAAACAAAAATTGCCTTTATCGGGATTCGAACCCATGACCTCAGTGCTTAGTGTTGAGAGCCCGGTCCTGACTACTATTATTATATAGGACCATTTACTTCCTGCAACCACCTCTATGCCATGATATATACACAAGATATTTTAAAGATTGATATGGGGAGTTAATAAGGCAATAATTTATGCGAAATTTTTAAATTTTCTAATTGCAGAGGAAGCAGTGCCACTTCCACCTCCTACTCCTCCAAATCCGTACCCACCGACAGGAATCAAAACAGAAATCCTCATTTTCTTGGAAGGAAAAACGGTTAACGAGTTTAAAGATGAAGGCATTCGTGCTAACTTCCGCAAGGCTATTCAAGAAGTTGCCTTCAATTTCTGCATTAAAAACAAGATTGAGTACAATCCAAACAAACTCGAGTAAGTAATGCCATATTTATCAAAAATTGATGTACCTATACCTACCTACCTACCCAGAGGGTATACCAGTTAAATTATTTCGTTCGTAACAGCACGTCTGCAGGTCTTCAAGATATACACCCATATATTTTTTTTCAGCAATGAAACTGTATTTTTGAGAAATGAAAAGGAGTGTCCAAGCAAATGGCACAGCGTGGAACCTTGTCTGTCAGTAATGATGTCTGTTTATGTGACTGACCCTGGCAGTGAATACCAACTCAGTGTCCCTCATCTTGAACAGTTGTGGGAGCAGATTCAGCAAGACGGACTTCCCATATCCCTTGGCATCAAGGTGGTACAAAATTGTCCTAAATTAACTATTATCGAGGCTATAATTCAGTTCAGTACCTACCTAAATTGTATCTGAAGAAAGTTTAACAATATTTAAAAAATTACTAATATCTTATATATAGTAATTTGAAAATGCATTTCATGTTCAGATAAATTTCTCAGTTTGTGATATATGTAGGTAGGTACTGTAAAGCCAGGCGTTTTATTTATACTTCAGTCTCACATGTTGGGGGGCTGAGGTTCCATTCGTTCGAGCCGTCATCTCTCTGACTCAATTTCAGTAACTTTTCCTTTTTATTTGCAGCCCTATGAATCTCCCGACGTAGCTGTTAAGATTCTAATGTGGATGTTGTGGATATTTATTGCAATTTTCATCACTTTTGCGCTCGGATATTTCTTCTGGAGAATCGAGAAAAATTCTACTGAAATTGTGTAAGTTCTTTATTTTGTGTTCAGTAACTTTTCTTCGAGACTGCAATAGAATGTTACCTACCTACTAAGGTAATAATTTTTCCAGAGCATTACTCAAAGAAGATGAAGAAAGGAGAAGAAAGTCAGAAATATTCCGTGGGGTAGAGTTGCGACGAAAGAACCCGCAGCAGTTACAGCTATCGAAGCATCAAAAAATACCTGAGTTCATGTTGAGTAACGGCGATGCCGCATCTGTTCTGTCAACCCCTCCAGCGACGAAAAAGCACGTAATGAAGCCTATCCTCCGGTTACCACCTCCAACTGAAACTCCCCCCGCTATCATCAACATTACGACTCCTTCGTTAGACAGTCCAACCAGTCCACCCCCATGTAAGCATGCTATTCTTATATAATTTCGTCAAGTCTCACCAGAAAACAAAGTCAAATTTTCTGAAGAATCTTCTAGATATACGTAGGTAGTAGGTAGGTACCTAACGGCATACCTATAATGGTCAACCAGTAGGTATAGCTGTTGGACCCTATTATTAAGGTTCATCTCTCGAGCTTCCGCGGTTCATTATACCTACCACCAAGTGCATGAGAGGGGCTTGTGTGACAGACTCTTACAGCTTTGAGATGAATGTCTTAAGCCGACAATTTCAGGATTTCTCTCAGTTTCCAGTTTTAGAACAATAATTCAATATGGTATAACGTTAGCCTAACTAGGCCAAAGCTTTGATGGGTGCTTTGCTTTGTTATATTTTTTTTAAAGAATAATATGATGTACTTATAGGTGAGTGATGAGTGACTTCTTGCAAACTCTATCAAATTTATATTAATTTTGTAGACACTGGTCATCGGCCGCTATTCTTCGGAACGCTAAATTTGGGCTTCGATGATGATGGCGATGATGGTGACGAAAGTGAAGAAATTTCTCAATTATAAGAGGAGAAGAAGAGGAGAACAAGTATAATTATCAAGGTTTTATATTTTAAAATTACAATGGCGAGTTTATTGTATAATTCTCATTCCTTAGATATCTACGTAAGGTGCTTATTAGACATGGTTCTCCCTAGTGCTGCTAATAATCGATATTGATACCTAGGTAGGTATGTATATCCTACATTTACAAAAATGAAGAAACTCGGAACTGGATAAGAACGACTAAGTATGACAGCAAAGCACCAATTATCTGAAACAAACAGGTCATTATTTAGGTTTATTGGCCAAAAACACTTTGAAACAAACTTTAAACCGTTAAAAAGGCGCCAAATTTGTTTGGCGGGTCCGTGGCAGCAGTACCAATGGAAGGTACTTTTCAGTGCTGCCAACTGTTCATTCTTAGGTTGTGTAAATAAAAACAAACGTCAAGTCGGAATAAAATGTACCTATTTTTCGCTCCGTTTTGCCTGAACGAGGTCATCTCTCCTTGCCTTGGAACCAACCTTGCCACAACTCCATCCCCGTCCGGTAAGTTTAGGTACTTGATGTCCAGTTAGGTAGGTAGGTATAGGTACGAAGGAAGTATATTGACTTGGGAATTTGTTGAATTTTCCTTATGTACCTACCTACCTAATAGGTAAGTACCTACACCCAGTGTATTATTTTTTGATATTTAGATAGTATAAAATGGTATTTCTAGCAACTCTAGTTAAGCCTGCGAAGGCTGTTGTCATGTTGGCGACTTACTAGGTCAGGACTTGCCTACCTCATTGCTGCTTTGTAGGCTTACCGACAGCAAAAGTTTGTTGTTGAGTCTGAAAAATCCGTGTGGTGAAATACTGACTTCTCCATGAAGAAACTGGAGCGCAAAGTTATGAAGCTGAAACGTGATAAAGGAGGTATGATTTCTTTAGTAGGAGAATTAAGGAGACTCCATCCTTATAGGCCAAAAAGTTCAGGTCCAACGTTTCGCAGTTGCTCCCTGTACAGAGTCGTCTCAGTTTCTTGAGGGAGCAGCAGAAATTGTCTCTTGAGGCTTTCCTGTCGTTGCCATCCCTTTCTATACACCGTCTCACCGTTTCCCTAGCGGATGACGGCGTGCCGATATATCAGACACCATGTAGGTATACAAAGGAAATCAATTTGGCTGTTTGAAAAAGCTACTATATGGGAACCTTTAGCTCATTGGCAACGGCAGTTCAACTCCGCCAAGATTGGCATAGGTATGATTCATATCATGGTGCAATGGGGTTCGGTCGATGGCTTTTTCTGGGTGGCTCCTTACCTCATCTCGAATATCAGTGGGCAACGGGGTAGATAAGACCGAGTGGACAGCCTCCACGGTGCCGACGCTCTAGAAAAGTCAGATTCATCTCTATAGATAGGTATATATTTTTTCAGCTCACATATTGAACAGTTTACTTATTTTCAACTCATAGGTATGTCGAGTTATGTATGATTATTTTGTGGGCCCTTACCGCTGCGACGGAGAGTCGGCTGGGCCATATCAGAGCGTAGATTGAAGCGAAACTGAGCGCGGCCCACTTGAGCTGCACGGCCAGCTCTATCACTTCCCTTACTTGGATTGGTGTTGACAAGGTGACGATCTCACTGAGAGCTCCATACGCAAACAGGGTACCCAGCACGAAATTGTGTCCCACTGTCACAATGTGTCGGAAGGCGAAGATGTTGTTCAGCTTATTGTTTATTATTACCAGATTGTGGAATAATTTACGCCATTGCCGTATATCCAGAAGAGTTTTGCTTGTAACCTGAAATTTTATGAATGCAGGAAAGTCTACTTTTGGGATGCTGTTTTGCTCTAAATAAATTCAAGAATTTTGGGGCAGATCTTGCCTATTTTTTCGTTAGTAGTCGATATGGCAATCCTGAATTTAGGTTTTGGTGTCAAATTTACTTTTAAGTGTAGTCAAGTTTTTCGGTGAAGAGAGGGCTTGCCGTAGTTGCCGTCCAGCTATGGCCCATGCACCTTGGTTACATTTGGGAAAATCTATTGAAGTAATTATACCTTCATTCCTTACATAAATAACAGATATTTATCTATCAAAAGTGGGTTAGATAGTTGAAAAAATAATAATGTAATTAAATGAGACCGGACTCATATTCACTACGCCTGCGAATTCATGATTATGTAATTTAAAAAGTAGGTGTACACGTATTTCACTGCCTGTAAAAACCATGATTTTGTACCTAATAAATTTTTAACGTGAAAGTAAACATGTGACCAACCCTGAAAACCAAGTTCATGACAATTCTCTTGATCTGTTTTTAATAAAAATATTCATGTAGGTCATACCTACCTACCTACCTACCCATTTGTTTTTCGCATGCACGTGATGTTGTATATAGATGTGGGAAAGTGAGGCCGAATCATTTATGACCGTATAAGCACTCAATTGCAACGGGAACCCTCAAAAATTAATATTTTCTGTATATGGAAATTTGAAGGTTTTGTACCTTACTTACCTTGTTGTTTACGAGAGGACGTGGATTGGTGTACTGTTGGACAACACTGGCCAGAGAGGTGTTTAGGATGTTCAGACTGTCTTGCAGCCAATAAAGACATACTGAGAAATGGTAAATATGCAAAAGAATGTATAGAAGAGATAAATGAATAGATAAAGTGTTGATGACGACCATAAACTTGCTTTCAGTGGAAAATGTGAATTGTGTAAAGTCGAGCGCCAAGGATAAAATGAGAAATATAAACATTTTGGTGACCAGTCGACGAGTGGTAATCATTGAACGACAGGAACATTTAAGACGAAGAAACATGTGAAGAAGCTGTGCGGTGTCGTTTGAGCACAGTAGGGCAGACACAACAATCAGGAGAGAAACGATATTACTCCCGAAAACAAGGTAACCTTTCATAACAATGTAACCCACATGTTTGTCCTGCACTTTTGTGCTGTAAATAACTTGAAAACAGAAAAGGACCAGAAAAAGTAGGCAAACTAGGACGGAAAATGTGACTCGACTCGCCAAGGGAGAAAAATGGTGATTGGTGAGAGCCAATGCTGAGAGACCAAAGAAAGACAGGTGACGATTCCATTGGGCCACATCTTCAAGGCGATCCATCCTGTTCAAAACACTTTCAACCTATGTTGTAGGATGTGTTGTAGGTTCCCAAATCGTTCCATCCGATTTAACAGCATAATCTGAACCATAAACGCTGTTGTCAGTCCCTCCTACCATTTTCTCAAAATAACCGCCTTCACTTGTCACATGCTGCTGTTTATATTTTATCTCCAATTTTGTTAAAAGGGGCACTTTGGGCTTTTTCTCAGTGTACGAGCGGAGAAAATCGGGGCGTGGAACCCTCGATATCGCCCTCGTAGCGTAGTACTTTTTATCCCATATGAACACCATTATCTACGATAAATAAATAAATTTCAGTCCGCCTTCAAACTTAGTCAATGAGTATTCTAACCTTCACCCATACTTCCACGAATAAGGGCAGAAAGTCGGGGGAAAAGTTTGCAGTTTTTGAGGAGTTTTTCCATTGTGGTTTAATCTGAACAAGGTTTTAAAAACTTTAAGAAATTGCGCGTTTCTGAGCTCAATAGCTCTCGGCGACATTTTGTGGTTTTCCAAACAAGGGAATAATTTTATAAAAACTCGTTGCTCGGAGTGGAGTGTTAATGCTATGCGTCATTAGTTCCTATAGTAAAAGCCCAACTTCAAATGGGGAAAACAAATTGACTTGCTCTTTTAAACTCTCTTTTACACTTTATAATGGTATGATAATTTTATTTTCTTCATGTACAAGTGCGGAATGTTATTTTTCTATATTATAGGTAGAGATAACATTTCTGGTGCGTCGGAAAGGGAGGATGTAAGGAAATGACAACAATAAAAACTCTGCGACTTCACCTATAATCATCTGTATGTTATTTTTTTTACACATACTTTGATTATTAAAGTAAAATATCAACAGGAACCGAAAACTAGCCGTTTCAACAGTTACCTAACAATAACATCATGATAAGGTGGCACGGGGGCTAAAGCCGAAATGCTGCAAGAAGCTTTTGAGTATTTCTAGGTAATTGAAAGCTGCGCGCGAAGGTTTCATAGGGACACATACAACAAGTACAAAAGGAATTAAAAGTATCTTTCCTGTGATATACCCAGAATACCCATAAAAACAGACAGTTATCATATGATTTTACAGTGTGTTACGTACCATGCGTTGGAAATTTTGAGGACAAAATCTAGTTTTCAGTAGAAAAAAAAATGATTCCATTTTGTTGGACAAACTTTTGTCATGAAGAAACAAAACAATCAAGAGCACATAGAAATTGCTAACGTCAGTTCGAAGCCCAAATCCACTGGAGACTTTTGTTACCTTGAAACATTCTCTAAAACACAAAAAATGAAGCCGCATGATATGTTAAGAATGATAAATGAGCTAAATTACGTCTGATTAAAAAATGTTTCTTTTAAGACCCCCGTCATCAACGTCATCTAGCAGTGACCGACTTTCGATTTTTTAAATATGTCTCATCATCCTGTTATGTACCAAGATGAGTAGGTACCTAAGTAGGCCACTATATTTGCATTATTGTGTGCTCACTTTTATAATATGATCATAATGCATCTGAATTTGTTGCATTCGCTAAAATAAAAATGATGATGCCTTTATAAAGAAAATGAATTTACTATTTACATAGGGAATTTTGCAAACGTTTTTATTTCTCAAACACTAAAAAGTAAAGAAAAGGTTGTGATAAGGAGCACACCAGGCTTTAAAAGAGAACTGGCAGTCATCTAGCTCAAAAATTCTTGTTTTTAAAAACCATCCGTCACGTTCACAATATACTCAACCATAACTATTCCAAGTTCCAATTAGCTATACACTCTTAAATTAATTTTCAGAACTAATAGGACCACAGGTTATTGTTTCCAGCGTTACATTAGCAAAGAGTAGTAAACCTACTCTTTTTCTTCTCTATCATATTAATTACAACCATTCAAGGCAAAATACTATTATGGCTAAATAGATTCAAAAGTTCTCAAAGCGGTGTGATTTTTGCAAAACCGAGGCCAAGGGATGAAAAGCTTTACCCGGTGACAGATAGGATTCGGTTCTTGGGAAGAATACTGCAAAATAACTTCTAAGTTTTCGTACACTGGGAAAAACTTTTCATGTTAAAGTTGCTCGCTCCAGGCTTCCTCTTGGATGTATAATATTAGCCAATCACCATCACCGCTTTGCATCTTTAGAGAATCTGCACCCATCACAAAGTGAACAACACGCACTCTTTCATAGTTAGGTATATAATAACAACCTTTAATTATTAACCGTATATCCTTATTCTTCATGTGATTGAAAAGAAGCGTGCTAGATTGCAGACTTGAAATTCTACATAAACCTATTTGCAAAACAATACAAAATATTGAAGAAGAAGATTTAGAAAAAGTGCTGCGAGCCATTGCGAAGCTCACTCTTTCAATTTGGACGAAAAGTGTTTTCCAAGCAACAGAACAAGCAGCTCCTTTATAGGAACACTCATGGCTGTCATTTATGCGAATCGTACACTTTTTCCATTGGTCAGTACGGCAGCAAAGGATGGTTGGTCACTCAGTTGCTAACCTATGCAGAAATAGAATGTACAGATAAATTGGATAGACACCCACATAGCCCGGCCGTGGGTGCCAACTTGTGGGTGGAGAGTGTGGAGACCATCCCTACTGGAGTTCCTCATTATGAAAATACCAGGCATAGAGATAGTGAAGTGATGTGTAAAAAATGTGAAACATCTGTCTGGTCAGCTTCCATCCGTAAGGGCTGGAATGTGCGTTTAGACGACAGACACAATCAGATTACTTTAGATTAGAACAAAACAGATCATATGTTTTGATCTGCATCTTTTCTTGTCCCAGGCAGTGCCATTGGACGACCAGTTTCCGATGGGATAAAATATATAACAAACAAAATGACGATTTGCGAAGCAGTTCCACCATTCAGCCAACAATAATTATTTACTTCGCAGCTCAAAATACCAGTCGGTCCAACAATTTTTGTATTTACAGCAAGACATACGTAGATGTCTTTTTTATGCTTAATAGTATGAAATGTACATTTATTTTTAAAAGAAACTCTTTAGGAAACCTGCAGGACCAGTCTGTGAGCGGTGATCCAAAGCAAGGCATGAAACAAAGGGTCAGTGATTAGGTTCCTGCGTCAAGGCTCGAGGCCCAGTGGGTGAAACGTTTTTGATGTTTTCCTACAATCAAAAGCTTTTCCATTTTTCTCACCTCTTGTGCTTGCTGCTGCTGCTGCTGTTGCTGCTTCATCTTTGCTTGAGCATTCTTCAGTGCCCTAGAATTGACAAAAATTATTGAGGCAATTAATTTTGAAAAAAAAAAAAAACGTATTTCAGTAGTTATACCTATCACGATGCGACTTCCGAGGATTTCCTCAGATTTTTTAAAACTTTTCGCATCGCCATCAAAATTTCTACATACGTTTGAAGGTCGTGAATTTGTTTTTCCTTGGCATTTTGCTCCTCTTGACTCATCTGCACCAACTGCAGCAGGCGATCCATCTCTTCTTGTGACCTCTTGGCTTTTTCTTCGGCCAGTTGCAGGTCGGCCACTAACTTGTCCACCGCACTGGGGTCCACTCCTCCCGCAGCCGGTCCCTGCATCAAAACGGCTTTTGTGATATACCGCCTTTTATCATTCGGTTTAAAGTTTTCTTTTCGTTTTATTTCATGGCCACCATGGCCAAGAAACTTTAACTCTCATCTAGATTCGAGTGAAGGCATATAAATATACTTTACTATAGCTACACACCGTATTTTTCACATTTCTGACCAACGAGCTTCTGCTATTTGTAATTTGCCTGGGAAACACCCCAATACTGACCTTTTTCGATTGTGCTAATTGCTGATCCAGTTGTTCTTTTCTCTTCTTCATCTGCTGGTCCAGCGCTGACAATGCCTTTTCTTTCTCTTCTAGTTGTCGAGCTCGCTGCTCAATTTCTCTTCTCAATGCATCTTGCTGAGATTTGCCCTGATCTCCATGTTTCATGGATTCTTCAAGTTGTCTTCTGTATTCATCCATTTGAACTCCCATTGTTTCCATTTGTTTGTACGCCTCTTCAAGCTGCCTTCGGTACTTTTCTGCTTCTTGGTTCTGCTGACCCTGATTTCCTGAACTTTTCAGTTTTGCATTTGCGTCGTGGAGTTCGATCTGGAAAAGTCAACGACTTCGGATTAATCCCTGGAATTCCGTCGGAATGTCAATTGGGATTATAGATTTCGGAGGCCACTAAATTGTCAGTTCAGCTCAAGTCATTTCCTTCCGTGTCGTCATGCAATGATACTAGAACTAGAGCAAACCTATAAAAACGTGGAGTATGAGCAACTCGCAGGTACACAACAAACAGGCAAATATTTAGGTAGGTTCCACAAAAGCCGTGATGAGAGAAACCGTGCATTGAAACTAGAAACATGCTGTAATATCACTTTGCTTGTTATTGCTCGAAATGACTCACCTCTATTGTTTATCGGGTTTTAGAGAATTTTGCTTTTATTATCGGCTTTTTCAACATTGTTGACGTATCAAGTTCTACACACAAGCGCTGGTCCTTGCCAACAAGATGAACAACACTGACCTGGTTCTTTTCTAGCTCTTGTACCAGCATCTCCAGCTGCGCTTGGTACCTCTCCCGTTCAACTGCAGCATTCTTACTCTCAGTCTGTGCCTTTTCAAGCTCTCTCCGCAACCTCTGCACCTCTTGGTTTGCCGCAGCCCCTCCTTGTTGTGGCGGCTGCTGTTTCTGCTGTTGAAGTTGTTGCTGTTGCTGCTGAAGTTGTTGCTGTTGCTGTTGAAGTTGTTGCTGCTGCTGCTGAATCTGCTGTTGGAGTCTTTGCATCTCTTGATGCTGTCTCTGTAGTTCTTGTTGTTGTGCTTCAACTTGCTGTTTCATTTGCTGCTGTTGCGGGCCTTGATGCTGATTCTGTTTTTCAATGACCTGCAGTTTCTTCTGAAGATCAAAAGAAAGTTTTTCAGCTGCATCAGCCCGATGTTGCTCACTTTCCACAACTTTTCTCCATTGTTCAAGTTCCTGGTCGCCTCGGGCTCCCGTTTCGTTTAACCTTCTGTCCAAAGTGTCGGCTCGCTGCTTTTCCGCGTCTCGTTCCTTCATAAATGTCTGAATTTGTTGCTGTAGTTTGTTAATTTCTCGTTCTCTCGCTTCAATAGCTTCTTTAGCGCCCCTTTCTGCACTCTGACCACTTCTTCTTTGCTCGTCCTTTAGTCTCCGTACTTCCTCTTTTTCTCTCTGCAGTTCAGCTTCGGACTGTTGGAGCTCTTGTTGAAAGTTCATTAGCATGTCTTGCGACTTCTCCAGTTGAATTATGAGCTGATCGCGCTCCATTTGAAGTTGTTTTGTTTCGGACTCTTTTTTGCCCGATTGCTGCTGATCCGAGTGCTTTGCCTTATCCAGCATTGCAGTCAGTTTTTCTCTGTCTCTTATGGCTTGAGCTAGTTCTGTCTGCAGCTGTTCTTTTTCCCGTAAAGACAGAGATAATTGCTGTTGTAAAGTCCCGACGTCACCATGACCCCTCACGTCACCTTCTATCCTCAATCTGTCTTGCATTTGATCAAGAGCTCGAGTAGCTTGTTCTAACTCCAACTTCATAATGTCTTTCTCCTCTTCAATCAATTTCTTTTCATCAAATAGTTTTCTAAAGTCTACTTGTTGCTTTTCTAATCGTTCGTGTAGTTTTGCTAACTCCGTATTCATTTTCTCAAATTCTATTCGAGTAGCATCGTTATTGTCTTGATATTTAGACAAATGGGTTTGTGCCTTTTCAAGCTCCCGATTCAGACGACTAATTTCCGTTTCATTCTTCTCCTTGTTCTGTAGTGCTCTCCCTACTTCATTGTTGGCTTTTTCCAGTTTGTCTTTTAGACGCTCCATCTCGGACATTAAACGATCGGTTTCGGCTCGCGACCGGGATGAATCACTACGGTCACTCTGTTCCATCTTAATTCGTTCAATTTCTTCTTCTAATATTTCTGAACGTTTCTGCAGCTTCTCGTACCGATCTCTCCATTTCTCGCATTCAATGTGGAGCCTTTCTAGTTCACCATATTGTTTCTCTTGCCCACCTGATAATTTGACGACTTCACCATGGCTCAGGTCCAGTTGCAGCTGAACTTCATGCAATCTCTCTTCAAGTTTCTCCTTTGTGAGGAGAACACGTTGATGCTCCTGCTGTGTGCTTTCTAACCTTTCCCGCAGCTTTTCACACTCCTGCTGCAACCTTCCTCCTTCAGCGGACCATTTTTCTTGTTCGTATTGATACTTGCCTCTAACGCTTTCAATACGCTCAAGTTCACTCTTTAGCTTTAAGACCTCTTGCTCAGCCTTTCTACTTCGCTCAAGGTCTATAACTGCTTTTTCCAATTTCTCGCGAAGCCTTTCCATTTCTATTTGCTGCCGATCGTAATCATCCTTGATTTCCTGATATTTGCCCATGCGGAGAGCATACCGTTCGGCTTCTTCTTTCAGTCCTTCAGATTCTGTTTTGTGCCTTTCGAGTTCCGAAGTTACCTTTCGTACCTCGAGTTGTAGCTTGTCATGTTTATCATACATTTTTTCTAGCTCTATCTGTAGGCGGGCGATCTCTTCTTGGCTCTTCTCATTACTCGCTTGGACTTTTCCACTTTGGGAGTGTGCTCTCTCAAGCTCAAAGCCCAATCTTTCGTTGTCACTCTGCAGTTTCTCCTTGTCGTTCTGTAGCCTTCTTAGTTCAATCTGCGTCTTTTCATACCTTTCACGCACCATATCCAAATCAACGTGCATTCGCTCCATATCCTCTTTAAACTTTTCTTCATTCTCCTTGGTCCTAGATATTTGGAGGGCAGCACGCTCATAAGCTTCTTGGACTCGCTGTAGCTCTTCTTGGGCCTTTCTTGTGTCTTCTCGTGCCTTGGAAGCCAGAAGTTGTGATTTTTCAATTTCCATTTCAAGTCTATCCCGATCTTGCTCTTCCGTTTCAAATTTAGACTGTAGTCGGTAGAGTTCTCCTTGTAACCTAAAAAATTACACAAGGAAAATTGAGAGGTTATATAAATTTCCCGACTTCATGTGTATATACTTAGTTTTTTTAAATTGAAATGTTAAATAACAGAATAGTTATTTACCTATCGTATTTTTCGAGCATTCGCTCATACTCTTTGTTGGCGACGTCCTTCTCCTCTGAGGTTTTCTGGATAAAGATTTGCAATTTCTCAATTTTGTCTTTGAGTATGTCGACTTCGCTGATGGCGTCTTCCCTATCTGTCTGAAGCTTTTGCTGAATGGATTGAGCCTTTTCCCACTTTTCTTTCAAAATTTCATTTTCTGTGATGATGCTCTCACGGTCCCTTTGGGCTTTAGTGACTTGACTCTGCTGGAACTCTACACGTTCTTGCAATTTTTCAACCTGTTCCTGGAAGCCCTCACGCTCCTTTTGGACTCTACTCAGTAGAATCTGAAAAATGGTTGTGATATCAGTATACACTGCGAGTGTTTTTTGTAGAGTTGAGAATTTCTGACGAAAAATCAGTGTAGGTACACACCTGCGCCTTCTCGTACTTGTCTCTCAGCCGATCACACTCGAGCTGAACAGTTTCCCTCTCCTTCTGGAGTCTTGTGGCTTGGCCAAGAGCTTTATCCAACTGTGATTGGATGTTTTCGAAATCGTAGTTTTGTTTCTCCTTTTCCAATTGCAGCTTGCGATATAGAAATGTAGGTTAGCAGTGAAGTGCGGAATCACAGACGACACAAATGCAACACACTCAACAGGCAATATTATGGACGTAGCCAAGAAGGATGGGAACAAATTGATAGATGTTGAGTGGGGGAGTGGGTATACATAATGTGTAACGTTCGGGAATTGGAAGAAGATGCTGTGTGCTGCTATTCCGTGCTCCCTTCGATAACAACCCTTTTCATCTTCATAAATAAAAATGAGCTTTAACTCAGTAATTTTATGAATTTATATCCATAGAATGGATGGTAGTTCACTTGTGTGACTGGATTTGGAGAAATATTTGATTCAAATATGATAATACAAAACTGCCGCGCAGTTTCCTTCTATAGAGTTCTGCTTGGAAATGACCAATCTTTTCCTCCTGACTACGCCCATTAGCTAAATGAGGAGACTTACCCGGCGAACTTCTCCCACTGCTTTGTCCAGTCGCTCCTGCTGCTTGTCGATCTCGCTTTGAGCCTTGTCCAGCGCATTTTGCAACTTCTCTTGCTGCAGCTGCGCTTTGCCCAATGTGGCCTGCGTCCTTTCTAGTTCCTCCCGTGACTTTTCTACATCAGCGATGGCCTTATCCCTCTCTGCGTGAAGGCGGGTCACAATGGCTTGGGCTCTGTCGTATTCTTCCCGTAAACTCTCTCGTTCGCCTTGAGCGTTCTCCAGTCGTGCTTTCAATCGATATACTTCGCCTTGAGACTTTTCCACTTTCTCCTGTAACGCAGCAGCTTCCGAGTGAGCGCGCTCGTTGTCTGCCTGCGTTACCCTCAGCTCCGCTTGGGCGCGTCGCAACTCTGCAGCCGCCTTTTCCGCCTTTTCTTGCATTTTCTCAAGTTCTTGTGAAGTTGTGAGGGTACTGCGGCCAAATGTGGTTTGAGACCGTTCTAGTTCATGCTTTAGTCTTTCATTTTCAAGTTCGAGCCGAGCAAGCCTTTGTTTGGCTGCCTCCCAGTCTGCTCCACTTCTTCCAACCTCACTGGCAGCTTTGTCAAGCTCGGCTTTAGACTTACCTAGCTCTGACTGAGAGCTTTCTAGCTTTGCTTCTAACCTATCTTTTTCTGCTTGAGCTCTTTCTAACCGAGCCCCCAGTTTTTCTACTTCACTTTCTAACGCGTGTATCTTCATTTTGTAATCGGCGAGCTCACGTTCGTGGAGTTCACGCTCTTCGTGTTTTTCCTGCTCTGCACGGTCCCTCTGCTCTCGTAGTTGCGCCATTTGCTTTTCTTTGTCGCCGATTGCTTCTTCCAAACTAGTTAAGGCTCCTTCGGACGAACAATGACTCGCTTGCATTGCGGAAAGACGAGCCCTTGCCATGTCTACTTGGTTATCTTTTTCTTTTAACAAGTCTTCCAAATTTTCAATCTAAAACAAAGTGTGCCTGCATTATATTCGGTAATTATTCGGGGATACGAACGTGAATCATTATCAACATGCACGGCAGTGCATGCAGCCAAGTTTTAAAGGAAAAGAAAGCGCAACAAAGCCTCGAGCACTGCCAGTATGTTATACAGGAACCAGAGTTGTGTTCTTTTCGTGCCTCCCTACAGGAAGAAAGGGGACGTGGCGCGATAATTTGTGTAGATTAGAAAAGGGAACTGGTTTTCAGGTACTGGTTGGTACTTTTCAGGTATGGGATGGTAATTTGTGAAGATTTGACAGGAACCTTGTTTTCAGGTACGATAGGTACTTTTAGGTATTTCAGGTATGGGATTGGCAATTTGAGTAGGGTTGACAGGGAACTGGTTTTCAGGTACTGGTAGATACATTTCAGGTATGTGATGGTAGTTTGTGAAGATTTGACAGGAACCTTGTTTTCAGGTACGAGTAGGTACTTTTAGGTATTTCAGGTATGGTATTGGCATTTTGACAGGGAACTGGTTTTCAGGTACTGGTAGGTACTTTCCAGGTATTGCAAGGTAATTTGAGTCCGTTCGAGAGGCAGCTGATGTTTTACCTACTGTTAGAAACTGTTGTACCACCTTAAAAAATTATATGAGTCCTTGGCGCGAATCATAAGGATGTTGGCGACATATTTTGTCATGGAAATGCCTTCTCTGCAGGACGGACCGCAGCCCCCATCCAACCTTAAAGTCTGTGTTTTATGACCGGCTGTGAGGCTTACGTGATTTGCGCCAAGGACTTGGCTCTGTAGTAAGTGATATCACTAATTTTGGGGGCTGAGTGATGTGGAATATGGAAAACTTGGCCAACAATTTTGATATCAAACCCTTTTAAGGGCTGTTGAGTTAAGCTAATTTTTTTGGATGCTAACTTGGCTGTTTTTTTACACGGAGGGTTTTTGGTCGGATTTGACCTGACAATTATAAAAATATGCTAAACTGCTCTATAGATACTTTTATCCGATGGCTGTGGGGGGGGGGGGGGGGGGGGTGGTTACCTTTTTTCGTAAATAATTTTTCTCTCTTACCTTTCTCTGTAGTACGTTGATTTTCCTATCCTTGATATCCATATGGTCTCGCACCTCAGTCAGCTCCGTAGCTAGTCGATTTTTTTCTGTTGTCAGTTGGGCGGCTGTTTGAGTCTTTTTTTCAATAGACCGGTTTTTTTCTTCTAAACGGCTTCTAAGTTCCTCTACCTGTGATAGAAGTAAGCATTTTCATGGGAGAATCGTTTATTTGATTGTTAACTTAATCAGCCCCTGTCGGCAACCCTTCCCAAAGTCGTCGGGACTGTATCTACTGTTCTTTTTACCTTCCATATTATGCTGGTTCACCAAAGCCACATTTTAAGCTTCACCTGGCTTGGTTCAATATAGTATGTTCTTTAAAAAATCTTGAGATTCTATCCAGTGTATAGGTATTCAATGTATAAGAACAGAGTCAACCTTTTCACTGAAATGTACTTAAATAATTGACCCGGGTTGGAGATTATCTTATCCCACCATTAAGCTGGTGACAGCACTCAATAATAACGATAATGGAAGCTGTTATCATCAGAACTGTGCTTTAGATAAGTTGGGGATTGTTTTGGGCTTACGTCAGCTTGCATCATATTGTAATGCTCCTCCTTCGCGCACAGGCTCTCTTTAAGGACGGCGATGTGCCGTTGGTAATCCTGGTGCTGTTCCTCCAGGGTTTTCATCTTTGCGCTCATTGCCAGAATCTCTTGGTCCCTTCTTTGGATTTCAGCGCGGAACTCGTCCAACTTTTGAAGCAAGTCAAAATAGGTTAGCGTTTCTCACAAAAATTGTTTATGGAAAAGCTACTTAATGCTAGAAACTTTGAAAGCTCGTAAAATATTACAAATTGCGGTAATAATTTCCAGATCCCTTTCCGTTCTGGTGACATTAAGGAGTTTATGATTAAGGTCTCACTTCATGGTACATTAAACATTGAAACATTGCCAAAGAACATTGAAAACGAGTGTAGGTACAATTATTATGGGAGCATAATATAGTGAAATAAACAGCTTTGGAAATAATTATCTAAGGAAAAAGACTGTAATTAGGAGAGCATGCAGTTTGACCAATGCCTGTTTTTATAATCCAGATCTTATTCACTCGCACGTACCACATACAATTAAATGCACGCATTAAACTACAGCTTACAGTATAATATGCTTTCAATCGTCACAATATACAGGGTTATAAAAACCGGCACAATTCATCTACGGAAGCATTCTACTATATTCTATGGGTTCTAGGGCGCATTGGCTAGTGGCTGGTATCTTTTGGACAGGCTGGCAAGTAAGTGAAGTAACCCTTTGGGCTGAGGAAAAATTCGTCCCGCAGCAGCGCTGAGCTTTGTGGAGTAGCCGCGCAGAGTTATGAAAGTACCTATTCCAATGATGTACTCAGTTTGTTTTCATGAGTACTGAAATTGAACCAGGCCTGGTAACAAACAGAGCTGTGTTTAGAAGCAAGAGAATAGTGGAGAAACGAAACAAGAGTGAACCAGCAGTGTGAGGACATTATGAGGAGCTCTGCGGGAGAGAGAAAGAGAGTATACATAATCAGGAGCTCTGAGGGAGAGAGCAAGAGAGTGTACATAATCAGGAGCTCTGAGGGAGAAAGAAAGAGAGATGTCAGCAAGGGTTTGGATTGGTACAAAGCAAACAACTTACTTGCACTTTAAGAAAGAAATCGTACTTTGAGGAGGCCAGTGGGAGGGACAGTGAAGGGGTGAGGTAGCCCCGCAGTGTGCAGACGGGCTTTGCCCGCGTCAAAAGCTTCAACTCCGCCTGGTAGGTGGACGGACTAGCTAGGGCCTGCTCTAATTCACTCTGCAGCCCTCTAAGACCTTCGCCTCTTGAGTAAAACTCCTAGCACAGGAAAGGAGAGAAGATTAGCGGGAGGTGTGAGGGGCTTGGCCGTGGCCGATCGATGCTAATCGTGACCGTGGAGCGGTGAGTGGGGGTACGAGAGCATCTGCCGTGACTATAGCGAACACTGTGTTTTCGTATCACATGAGCTATCAAAACCCTTCTCTCTTTCCTTTTTCACGCGAAAATTTCAGTGTTCAAAAGTCTTCCGCCCTTGAACGGTTCTGTGACTTTTTGATGATTTTCCTTGGTTAGTCAAATTTCGTTAAGGGGTTTTCCTGCATCTTGCCTATAGGTCAACCCACTTCTACCCGACCGACATGGACCACCTATTCTATAGCTATAGCTAGCTTTACGAGTGGCAGTCGCATTCACACAATGCACTAGGCGGGCACTGAGCAAGGTGCTGCAGGGTGAAGCAAATGCTAAATTTTCGAGCCTCGTATGGACAAAAGCAAAATGCGCCAGGCGTGAAAAGAGTCAGACATACGTGTAGCTGTAACGGCCTCACCTGTTCATCGACAAATTTTCAAACAACACGATGACCAGGATAAAAAAAAATATCAATCCATCTATTTAGATACGTTTGTAGTCATGCAGAAGGTAAAACTTGCCGTCTAGGATAATGGAATGATTGTGTAATTGTCAACTGATTATGAACTAAAATGACTAGAAACGAAAGAAGATGTAGGGTCAGCTCTGTCCGCTTAAAGATAACTTTGATACATTCCAGAAATTCAAAATGAGATAATTAAAGTAATGTCCACTTTATGGAGTAGTCTGAAAGTGGCGTCCGACATTTATTTTCTCTGTTTTATAATTCGCTCTGCTCTGTTCTGCGCTCTTCCTTTTAGTACGATCGGAAATTGAATCAAAAGGGACCGAGTTTCCACTGTCTACCCCTCCCTAGGGCACAAATGACACAATTGCTTTCCACTAATTAATGCGCCTGAGACGGGTATTTTTGCCAGCGTAATTTGGCTGCCTTTTTACGCAGTCGTCGGAAAAGAAGAGGTTGTGTATGGCGGTACTCACTCTCGCAGGGTGAGCCGCTTCTTGGTCCCTGGCTCGAATGATGGATTCAAAATGGCGTATCATACCGTCAGTTTCAGCAATCTTGGCTTGTAAACTCTCTAAACCCCCCTCCTCGAACTTGTGACCACCTAAGAACAGGCAAGGGAGAAAAGGTCACTGACCGACTGGTTTCTGGCTGCTGCCCCAGGGTTGACCTATCCAAGCTCCCGCTCCAACCGTCATCTTCTCAAAATAAGAACGGCAAATGTCGAATTGATAAAAGTGTGGAACAATGGAAGAAATGAGTGGTGTGTATTCATGCACATGTAACTGGTTTCAAAGTAGGTGCGTATAGGTACTGGGTTGCGGTAGTATAAAGTATAGCGGTTTTCTACCTAATATAAATTGGCAAAAGTTGATGTAAAAAGTCATCTTCTAGCAGCAGAGAGCGCCAAACTCTAAATTTTGCTTTCATTAAGAAGCGGTGGGGAACAAAAGCATATCTTACATTAATAATGGTAACTAACGAACGACAGAGCTGGGGGGCTTACTACGCCTTATAACCCCTAAGCAATGTTGTATGCTAATGAGATCGCTACTGGCTGCCTTCGCCCATTCGCGCAACGTTCGTGGGGGAACGTCAACTGTCAACTGTGAACTGGTGTCAACGGAATACCATGCGAGGGCTTGATCAACCCTGGGACAAGCATTGCAACAAGCCACAAATCAACCGCAGGCAGGGGTGATGCCAACTCAACAACCACTCTACCCCACTCAAACCCTCCAAAAATCCAAAAATTCGGAGAGTGCTCTTTATTCGATTTGTGCCATTTCTGTGGAAAAATGGGAACACCAATTTCTAGTTGGAGTGTAGAGTCAAGCAGGATAATTTTTGTCAAAGGTTTGGTTCCTATATACCATTATTTTGTAAAATGTTTTGAGGTATATAGTCTTGTAACCTTAATATCCATACTACAAAAATTGAGTTTGAGTGGAGAGAGCTTTGAAAGGACTCAAGTCCGAAACTTAGAAATCGCGACTGGATAGATGAACTTGTCCACCTGTTTCTGTGCCAAAGTCTGCATTTGTTGGAACATAATTCTCTCTTCCTCCTTGCCTGGAATAGAACGTAACGTATGAGTTGTTAGTTGTGCGAAATTACTCTTCTTAGGGTGCGTCCCACCATGCCCAGTTAAAATTAAACTGGGCATGGTAGGACGCACCCTTATTGCATTTGTAGGTACTGACCATGAAATAGTGGATACATGGATAACTCACCTGAAATTCCGATTCCTAATTTTTAAGAGATGGTTTTGCATGATAACATCTCATTTTTGTTTAGCTAGCGGGATGCTTCTCCCCTCGAAACCAGTTTCTATGTAATCGTTTTGCAACGATATCCCGAAACCATTCAACTGCATCAGTTAGAGACTGATCGACAGTTTTTGCTCTTTTAGTCGGTGACTATTTCTTTTTTGAGGAGAATATGGGAAAAGGCTACATTCCTTGAGGGAACCTTCAGAATGATTCTGTTATGCGGCATTAATAAGGCGGCTGAAGATTATAATCTTTATCGATTGCAACGTTGCGTTCTATTGTAGGACTCGTATTATTCGTACAGTCTCTTATACCATGTGAAAAGTTAAATATTTTAAAATCACTTTGTTCACTTTAAAATAATCATTGCATTTTGACTCTGCACTGTTTCATTAGTGCTCAAAGGTAAACGAGCCGCTAGCCTACAGAAAAAATTCTGAATAGGCTCCTCCTAATAACTTACCTATACCTTTGCTCTGTAGCATCTCCAGCAGTTTCTTTATACTTTCATCTCGAGCTTGCAGAGTCTGCTTTTGAGTTTCTATCCGGAGTTCCAGTTCCTGTAAAAACGCCAGAAAAAAACATGCCATCAGTGATGCTAAAAGCCAGAAAAAGAGCAATCAGATACTCACATTTTATCTATAAGTAATATAAATTTTGAAATTCGAAGTACTTACCAGAGGGGACAAACTTGTGCAAACTCAAATTCGAAATGCTTACGTAACCCCCCCCCCTTCACGTGCACATTACTCATTACTCAGGTTGGAATATACATGCATTTCATTGCGCCTCCGAAACTGTGATTATGCAATTTGTAAAAGTGGGTGTACACGCGCGGGAAGGATGGTCTTGTCTTTTATAGCGCAGTCCTCTAAACATGATTCTTTTTCATTTTTAAAGTTTTCATTTCACTCAATTTCTATTTTTATTTATTATAGATAATGTAGTTTTCATCAGTAACGATTTTATTCGTCATTGAGCATCAAAAAAGGCTCCACGGAGAATATTTTGGAAACCACTGGCCTACCTTAATGTGTGGGAGGCGTGATATGCCATGGAAAATGGTGAAAATTAATTATTCTTGCGAAGGAGTAACCACTCTAGAGATTCCTTGAGATTCCATAAAGATTTCCAAAGATTCCCAATGATATTCATAGAAAGATTAATCCCAAAGGGGTAACCACTCCAAAAAATTCCAAGATTTCCTGAGATTTCACAATGATTTCCAATGATTCCCAACGAGACTCCCAACGGGTGGTTAACCCCTCGTATTCTTGGGTGATTTCTTCCTGTTTCTTCGGTTATAACTAGGGATCGGATTCCTAGGTGCTAAAAACGCCAAAATAGGTTTTTCAAAACCCTCTTTTAGGTTTTTATAGGTTTTTATAATTCCAATTTAGGTTTTTGTATAGGTTCTAAAAAAAGGCTTCGGTAATTCAAAATTTGATGTTATTTACAATGTACTGCAGTGCATAACCCGAGGGGGTAACCACTCCAGAGATTCCTTGAGATTCCACTGAGATTCCATACAGATTTCCAAAGATTCCCAACGATATTCATAAAAAGATTAACCCCGAAAGGGTAACCACTCCAAAAAAAATTCCAAGATTCCCTGAGGTTTCATGAAGATTTCCAATGATTCCCAACGATATCCCCAACGAGTGGTTAACCCCTCGGCATAACCATGTATTTGTTAATATTTTCAACAGTAATCCGCCTTCGGTTGTCCTGCAACACATTTTTATATCTCGAGAACGACCTCTCCACGTCACAGCTGGTAAGAGGTGCGAATTTTAAACAAGCCAACATGTCAGGGTTCCATGATGGTGCCTCGGGGGGTAGCTGGACAATCTCACCCATCAAAATTTTATTCATCCCTTCCATAGTCAGAAAACCTGGGTTTCTTCCCAAAATCCTCTGCATTTGGATCTCCCGAGAGCCACTCTCTTAATAAGAAGCTCTTCCTTCCTTTTACTTTAGTCATAGTAAAAAGAAAATTGTAAAGGCACACAAACTGCAAACACTTTAGGACAAGATCTGAATACAGAGTGAGCCTAAGCCCGTACACCTGCCCTACCGCCCGCCCGTAACGAGCCGAAATTAGCCGATGTCAATAGTTGGCTAAGCATAGGAACTGACCTGAGTACATCTGTACCTGGGTAGCAATAACAGGACCCTTGCAGATAGTCCTAGGCCTAGGCTATTTACGGGGGTGAGTGACCTGTTACTTACACAATAGCTCTTTTCAAAATTAAAAATTAGCTTCATTTAACAAAAATTGTGAGAAAATTCTAATTTGATTTCTGAAAAGTGACATTTAGGTGATATTTAGATTTTAAAGTCAATATAGGTGCGTTTAGGTTTTAAACGCGATTTAGGTTTTTTTAGGTGCTATAAAATTTGAAAGGGGGGTTACTGTGTTCATAAAACGTGTAAATCCGTTAAAAGCACTACCGTAGCTAGCAAGGAACAAAATAGGTAAAAACCTAGGAATCCGATCCCTAGTTATAACAGTTGCTACGCAGCTGGGTTCGCTCTAGGACTGGATCTGCGTTTTTTACATGCATGCAAGAAATGACTTTAAAATATAAGAACAAGCTTCACTGTTCTAATCAGAGGCGAAGGACTTTGACGAAGATGAAGGGGACAGGCGACAGTTTCCTGGCTTAATCGATCGAAGTTTTTCCGTTGCCCGGTTAATGATCCTTCTCAGTTTCACCGCTAACGACTGAGATCGGCAAAACTGTCGCCATCAAACTCAGCTCACCCGCAAATTTGACAGTGACAAGCTTTCAAGGCAACTCTACCTTTTCCCCATGCTAGGAGGGGAAAGGGTAACCACTCCAGAGATTCCTTGTGATTCTACTGAGATTCCATAAAGATTTACTAAGATTCCCAACGATATTCATAGAAAGATGAACCCCGAAGGGGTAACCACTCCAAAAAAATTCCAAGATTCCCTGTGATTTCATAGAGATTCCCAACGAGTGGTTAACCCCTCGGAAAGTTCGAAGATCGAAACCTAAACGTAGCCAGCCCCTTTAAAATCGATTGTACCTACTGAAGGTGAGAAAATTCATTCTGATATTTTGTTTATTATGTAACTGGACTGAGAACTTATAAAACGCTATAAACTTTGGATATCAGATTACACTTGGCAACCCTCCTTATTTTCTATTCTGAAGGATAAGAAGTTGTCTTTACCTTATGTGAATTGGAATTTGATAAATAGGTAGATAGATTCTTTTTCTTCCGATTTTGGATTTTTCAAAAAGTGCGCACATTATAAACAATAGCTGAAACAAGTAGTTTTTGCATCGACAGAATTTTCTTCAAATTTGGCGTGGTGATCAATTATTTCTAGCTAGCTGGCGACATAAATTATAGACTGATTAGTCAAGTCAAAATTGGTAGTTTCGTACCTTGCGGCAGCCTTGTATGGGATAGGCATAGTATTGTATAGCCTACTCCTTGCAGGAAAGATATTTCTTGTATAATGGACAGCACCAGGGGAAAACAATAGGAAGTGTAATGGAGGAAATTTGGCCGAAAATAAGGATGAAGGGTCGCTTCCACCAGCTGCCGTTTGGGATCCCATCCTGCCCTCTTTAAAAATCAGGTCATTGTTCTTAGTGACAAATCAATCCCCAGATGTAAACTCTTCAACGACCAAAATTTGACAACAGTAAACAAACAAGAACACCCAACTTCGAAACACTCTAAGAACTCCTACTGTAGCCGGGCGCGGAGTGAGATCCCGAACGAGTTTATGGCGATGTACATGTAGTGCTACAATTGCGTAGAATCCAAACTTGTGAGAAAGTCAAGTGCGACCATTGTCGGACCCTTTATTTATGTTGGTCCCTCGAGTGACCATCCCTCTATAGTCTATACCACAGAGGAGTGAGGAATTATCCATCTATACCTTCAAATCACAATGACATGTGGAATCGTACTAGAAAACTTACTCGTATGGTCTCTCGGAGAATCGCGACTTCTCTCGTGAGGTGCTCGTTCTCGGAAAACAAGGCATCCATCTGAGCCTGCATTTCTATGCTAGGGTTCCTCATTCGCATCCGGAGCTCTTCCTCCAATTGTCTCACCAGCATCGCTTGTTTCTGAAACAGATAACATATGCAGTGTTATACGAAACTGATCTGTTGGCACAACTTGTGTCAATTTGATGAATCTGTAATTTAATAAAATTCTGCAAGTATTCTGCAGTAACCTACCGAAAAGAGTTGACTGAGATTTTTTTACTGCATAATGACGTCATCGTACATTCCTGCAATAACTGCTAAAACTAGAGTACGACGTAAAAAAGGGGAAATGATGTTTGTTGTAAAAATTAGAAGGGTATGGGTGACAGGGACGGGGGGAGGAGGGGGGAGAGGGGAGGGGGTCACATGGACCTGGCTTGTTGCCAGCATTCCCTTCTATCCTTTATCAGACCACAATCTCCACAGCCATTGATCCTAGTGTACCTTTTTAGTTCTAATTTTTTTTTTGGTCTTTGGTGATTTTTGGTCCTTTGAAATCTGAGTTGCAGTGATAATCAAGAACTGATGTCGGTGTAAGATGTATCTACTTTTCGTTAGACTGGTCAGAGCAGTCACTTTTCGGTAGCTATATGTAGGCTCGCAGCCAACTAAGTAACACGGGTTTCAGTCTAAAATTTTGGGGGGAAACACTGAAAGGGGAGCAAATATGGCGAAAATTGCATTGTATTTTCAATTGTATTTTGTATGGCCACAAAAAAATATACCTTGTGGTTTGGAGATGTCATGGCAAAAGCTGGAATACAGATCAAATGAAATGAATGGTACCGGGTAAAATTTTTTCACACTCATAGTGTCTACTATCTATGAGGATGCAAATGAAGGAAGTGGGTGGGTGGGTAGCCTTTTTCCAGAAGTCCTTTTTTCCGAACCCACCCTTTGAATCATCAGAAACGCAATCTTAAGAAAAATCTTTGTACGCCAACAAGAAAGTAAAAAGACGGAAAACTCTCACAGGCCTGAGGGCAGCATGGCAGTGCAATCTTGCTTTAGATCAGCACCTAAAAAAAGAATAGCGTGCAGTAGTATTGGAGTGAAAAAAGCAAAAGGTTTGAAGAGATGAAGTGGATTGCTGAAGTTCGTAAAAGGATGCTGTAAGGGTCCCCTGCAGTTGGGTGTTAGTGGGGGAATTTTGAGAAGATAATAGAAAAGGGGCTGAAGGGAGGGTAAGGTACAATTCATCTAGGGAGAACTTTCAAAAGTTTTGGACCTCTATACTGAATCTCAAAATCGATTGTTCCTTTGGTGGATGAGGGATGAGGGGTAACTCATGATAAGCGTGAGTGACTTCAAATTGCTGATAAATAAATACTGTATTTACTCTTTTCGGGGATGGATCTGGGCTAATCGCTAATTTGTCAAAAAACCCCAAAGTAATAGCCAAAAAGCGGGCTCGGCTCATATGTTTGGTATTCCCTTGGTAGCCCAAGTGAAATGGAAAATTTTGATAAAGTGACCCTGGCTGGCATTTTACCCAGGTATAGAGCATTTCCAATTATTTTTCCAGTTGTACGTAAATGTATCAAAACACTCCTTAAATTTCTTGCCGTATCAATTTTTTCTTCTAGAAAATTACACGCACCTATGAATAGGTTTATATAATTGAACTTAAGGGGAAATACACCCATTTGGTTCGCAATGCTCCGTACTTCAAGCCCTACTCCGAAGTTACAGGGCGAGTGTAAAGTGTTTATAGGGGGATGTAAACCTGAGACTCTTTGTCGTGAGGTAGTGTTGTATTTTTGCATGAAATGGAGTAATAAGCCCACAGGAGCGGTTTTAAACAGTCAACTACCAGTCCACATGTTTTTTTGACAGATCGCGAAAACACAACACTACCTCATGCGGAATATATTTTTGGAAATTTTCGAACTAAAACAGTATGATTTTATCGTCACATTTAGTAGAAAAGCTTGATAAATGTTTGTAATATTTACCGCCGCCATGTTACATGTTGACAATTTTTATTTCACTTACGGAAGTGGGTAATTTTAACACCATTTATCTACTTTTTCTCCTGTAAAAGCTAAACATAGTGTCCTACTTTCACTCGTTCGTTTCGCGTTCAAATAACACACTATGTTTAGCTTTTAGAGTAAACACAACCAATTTGATATTGCAATTACCAGTCTCCCAAAGCACTAATATGTAAACATTAGTTTTGTCGAATATTTACTTTCGCACAGTGGTTTTGGTGGAGTTCGTCGAGAATGTATGGTGGCCCTTAACGGCCACCATACATTCTCGACGAACTCCGCCAAAACCACTGTGCGAAAGTAAATATTCGACAAAACTAATGTTTACATATTAGTACAACCGGAGACTGGTAATTGCAATATCGTATTGATTGTGTCTACTCTAAAAGCTAAACATAGTGTGCTATTTGAACGCGAAACAAACGAGTAAAAGTAGGACACTATGTTTAGCTTTTACAGGAGAAAAGTAGAGAAATGCTGTTGAAATTACCCACTTCCGTAAGTGAAATAAAAATTGCCAAAATGCAACATGGCTACGGTAAATAGTACAAACATTTATCAAGCTTTTCTACTAAATGTGACGATAAAATCATACATTTTTTAGTCCGAAAATTTTCAAAAAAATTGTGTTTTCGCGATCTGTCAAAAAAACATGTGGACTGGTAGTTGACTGTTTAAAATCGCTCCTGTGGGCTTATTACTCCATTTCATGCAAAAATACAACACTACCTCACGACAAAGAGTCTCAGGTTTTCATCCCCTTATAAACACTTTCCACTTGCCCTGTAACTTCGGAGTAGGGCTTGAAGTACTTAGCATTGCGAACCAAGTACGTGTAGTCGAAAATAGCGAATGTATATTCAGCCTTATGATTTTCCACTTACCTAGTGCAACTGTGAAAAGAGGAGTATCCAATTCTGACACTCTTGCCAAAATTAAATATAAACATAATAGGAAAATGTTTTTGCATTCCTAAATCTGGTTACGTCCTTGCTTATAGTAGAGGAGTACAGGGATGGGAGTAGAGGAGTACAGGGATGGGAGTAGGAGTTAGTGAGTAGTAGAGGAGTACAGGGATGGGAGTAGGAGTTAGTGAGTAGTAGAGGAGTACAGGGATGGGAGTAGGAGTTAGTGAGTAGTAGAGGAGTACAGGGATGGGAGTAGAGGAGTACAGGGATGGGAGTAGGAGTTAGTGAGTAGTAGAGGAGTACAGGGATGGGAGTAGGAGTTAGTGAGTAGAGTCTGGAGAGCTGGGCTATAGCGGGCTATAGCGGGCTGGAGGCGGCCATCGATCGCTGGTTCAGCACACTTGCTGACGTCACGACAACCCTCGCGTCGGCTTCTACTCTCCCCATTCACCGTTCAACCCTGAGGGGGAGAGCACGACAAACGCCTTCTTTCCCTCTTCTATAGTCAATGTGCAATTTCGATCCACTCTCACAACTTCTCAGGAAAATGTAAAGGTGTAGTGACGACCATGAGTAGTGCAAAACCTTCTTCAAATGGCTCTCATGACCAAATATTTGGCAAGGGAATCCTTGTACTGTTCCCTGATTTTCCCTTATTTGTCCCGGATCATAATTACTTAGAAACAACTTCCTAAACTCACCCATCTCATATTCCATAAAAACAACTTTTGCAATCCCGTTTATGAAGTAAAGTGTTTGATCGAATGGAAAAGAAACCTCAGATTTACCTCGCTCAATCTCCCTCATGCGTCACTGTTGGCACTTTGGAAAGGCACATTTTTCTTGACTTTATGAAAAACAACCCTTTTTCACACCAGTATAAAGTATACGTAATAATAATAGCTGAGGGGTTGGGGGGGACGAGCCCAGCAACTAGACCGTTTTCAAGAACTATCCATTGTGCTCAGCTGGCAGCACTACCTTCGAGTAAACGATGGGGACCTACAGTTTTTAGGTGGGTTCCGAACCACCACAGCCTCGATATACATTTCACTTGACATGCTGAACATATCAGAGGTGAATGCCGAGCATAAAAACTTTTTGGTAGGATCGGGATCGAACCGGTGTGACCCGGCTCTCACTGCTCCTCAAAAGTCGACCATTTAGTCCACTCGGCTATCGAGGCTGTTTAAAGTATACGTTGCAAGTCCTCAATCCGAACGAACTGTTTCTTTAATATGATTTTGGGTATTGCAAAATCCTCCAAAATACGGTTGTTTATAGCCTCCAAGAGTCCAAGATTTGCCGTATTTCTTTAGATTCACTTTTGGCTGATTCCACTCGCGCATTTGATAGAATAAAGGAATGAAAAGCTGAAATAGGTGCGGTGGAAATATCTGTGGGAAAGAACGAAAGTGAATTACGGTTGCAAAACTGGAAACTGTTCCATAGTCTTCCAGGCTGGAACCGTTCCAGATCCCAACGTGCTTTTGAGATTCGAGTTTCTCCATTTATCTCGAGTGAACCTATACCTTGATTCTGCACCTGTGATTCTGCTGTTCTGGCAAGTTACTCGGGACCTTTTAGACACAGCGAAAGGATGAGATGCCCTTTTCACACAATCATGCAGGACAGTCAGCGTCTGAAATAACGGAGGTATTTTAAAAGCTAGATTCTTCTAAAAACAGTTGTTCGCAACCTGGAGTCCCATAACCTGGCACCCCTTAGGGGGTTCTGCGAAGAGTGCGAAGACTTCTGACATGGTAACATCTATTAAACTTTCTGCGGATGCAGTGTAGGCCGTGTACCTCAACTTTGGAACTACATAATCACGGTTTTTGCAGGCGTTGCGAAGATTGTTTACGTAAACTTTTGAATTTCATTAACACTGTTTTTCCAGATGAAGTGAAATACACCATCTTTTCAAGACATAAACATGGTTTTCTCAGGCATAGTGCAATTCGCCAGTGGTTGATACAATATTCAAAACGTAAAGGTACTTATTGCCCAGCTAATGCGCTCTCTGACTTGGACTTTTTACTTTCTCGGTTTTTTGGATTTTCGGATTTATATGGATTTGAATTTTTTTCTTTAATGTCTATGTAGTGCTTTAGCACCTACGTTATGCCAAGACGTTGCCTAAAAGTAGATAGTTAGAGACCTTTCGCTGGAGTGGGAAAAAGAAAAAGCTGGAATTAGTGAAGGTGGAGAGGACGTCGCAGAGAGCCCTTGTTCATATGGGTTGAAGTGAAGCTTTGTCAGCTGACGCCACTGCTGATGAGTACTCCCGGCGTCTCCTGGCGCCATACGTTTGGGGAGGTCGCTAATTGTAAGGATTTACGTGACTGTACGCGGATTCCCTCTTTCTGTCAGTGGAGGTTTGTGGAAGCCAGAATTAGGTCAAGCTTTTGGGTGGTAGTTAAGTAGAGGAAGTTCAAATTCAAGTAAGACGTTCTTCTTTGGCTTCAGATATATTGTATTGTGTAATTCGAATTCGGTCACCGCCAACAAAGTTAGGTTGGCTTTATGACAAAATTGCTCGCAGTGGCTTAGGTAGTTATCACGCAGGACCTACTTACTTACTAAGTTCCACCTTTGCTGGGGGTATGCACTTTTGGGGCAGAGACGTGGACGTGGATGAGGACTAACGATGGAGGCAACTTACCACTCATACTGTAATTCAGCCATCCTTACTGTGGCTTCAGTTATAAATAAGTAATTAAGTACCTACTCGAAGTAAACGACCTTTCGTTTTTAAATTTGAGGACTCCATACACAGATGTTACCGTGTTCTGAATCAATAGCTGAGCACTGTGTTAGAAGAATGGGCGGTACGCAGACAACACGCAGAATAAGCTCTCGACTAACGAGATAGCAACCAGCTGTCGATGTAGGTCACAATAGTCTCAGATGGAACACGAGACAAACAAACCTTTCGGTTCCTCAGGGATGTTCAAGACGAAAAAATCATTCGCCGAAGACGACTGAATGTCTTCTTATTGAAGTGTAATGGTGTTGAACTCCCATAAGAAACTATAAAGAAGACCTGTTGGCTGTGGTAATGAACAGACAATAACAACTACCCCGTACCTGGTTTTCAGAGTTGAGCAGTTTGAGTTGGTCGTTGATGAGACTGAACTTGGCGCTCTCCTCTTTACGCAGAGCCCTCTCTTTCTTGAGTTCAGGACTCCAAAAGGTCTTGATACTGTGCATACTGGATCCAAGCTTTTGATTTGTCAGCTCCAGCTCTTTCTTAAGGTTCGACAGCTCACGTTGTAGGTCACTGTTCTGATATTGCAGCTCATTTATGAAACCACCACCACCGTGAGCATTGGGCGATTGCCGCGACCTACCTAGGTAGACGTCATCTTCCAAGTACATACGGCCTCTGTCCAGCGATCGTTCACGAGGCTCACGAATGGGCATGAACTCCCGCTCGGTGTCCATTCCCCCCCTGTCCAGGCTCTGGTAGCGCACGGACATGGCCTGCCCGGTAGCGGGTCGCGTGGCACTTCGCGACCGATGATGGCTACTGGGTCGACCTCGGTCTTCCAACACCGGGCTACCCAACTCCTCATCTCGGTAGTATGGTGAATTCATATGGTGACCATATCCATGCTCTGGCGACCCCCCGCGTGCCTTGCGGCTCGGGTAGCTCCGGGATGGGGATCGGTCCACGGTGGGCAGCTCCCCGAGCCGACGGGACGACCTGGGCGAGCGGCTCCCTCCCCCACCACTCACACTCGGACCGTACGGCTCACGCGACATCTCCCCTGGCCGGGCATCTCGCCGTCAGCCTTCGGCCGTCATGGCCGTGCTGTGTCCTGGCTCCCGGTCGTGACTGAGAGGAGTGCGCCGTTCGCGCACGCTCCGAGCCGTGAGAGGCGCGCGCGGCACCGCCGGCCACGAACGCGACCCTCACAAGTCCATTTTCACCCCAGTACGAAACTGTCTCTGCCAATTTCCCTCATAGTCATGTAGTTGTAGGAAGTTCACGTAGTGCCGATTCGTAGGAGTTGACAATTTATCCTTATGCAAGGGCGAAGGGCAAAGCTTTAGCTTTAGCTTTGATTGACAACCCCGAATCCGGCAAAATGGTTGATCTACCATGAATAAGTAATCTGAAATCCCTACCAAACTTTTCAGGGTAAAATAAAATTCTGGCGATACTTTTAAGTTCATATTCGATTTTGGTTATGACTAATAACTTAGCTATCGTACGTTAGCAAGTTTTTTTTCGGTTAGAACGGTGTAGGGATAGGTAGGACCTATAACTTTCAAGTACCTTAATACTTATATAATAGTAAGTGTATCCCCACACTTCAAAAACAAATACGAATGATGACACAAATTCCTAACTTATTTCCTTTATTTTTAACCCAAAAAATTAGTTGCAACAAAAGAAGTGAGACCAAATAAGGTAGATATGCTGTTTTGGACCTGAGGGACGAGTGTGATGTGGACAGGCTGTGACCCGCACGCAATCAATGAAGCCACCATTGCCAACCCCTCGGCGTTCAATCTGAACCGACGCCTATGGAACATCCCCTCGCAAGAGTCGTGGGTCACGACGCTCCTCAGGCCGAACCCAACAGGCCGAGCTATTTAGCCAACGCACTCAGCACTCCCATCTCCGCCCCTCTTCAATAATTCTCCATTTCGTAGGATGGATTCTCCCCGACGTCATAGTATTGACGTCACGCTTTCAGGGCTAGTTTCTTACATTTCCGCCAGGGTTGCTGACATTTCTGGGTTCTCTTGCAACTCGTGTGAGGGCCGCTACTTCTACTTAATAGGGATGATTATAGTGTTGTGAATGACCTTAATGTGCTTGCTAGCGTACGCTAAGTAACTACCTACCTGCTGGATCTCCTAACTGCCTGTTTACTCGTATAGGTATTGGGTTGATGTTTTCATGATCTTTTCACGATCGAGTTTCACTGAATGCTCGGGATAATTCATCTTCCATTTGTTTACCTCCCTAATTTTTTCCTGACTAACCATGAACTCTTGGGTATAATAAAATATCTGAGATGACGACAGGAGAAATTACTATTCATAGCTGTTTTAAATTGCTAGTTATAGGTATAAAACATTCAGAGTATAAAACACACATAGCTATACAATATACAATGGTTACAATTAAGGCTGCGTCCCGCCATGATCAGTTAAGAGAAAATCGTCAGTTTTCTTTGGAGTTTAACGCAGTAAACGTGGAACAAAATTTCTCTCCGCCGAACATGGTGGGACGCAGCCTAAGTTACAACAGCGAAGCATTTACATAAAGGTATTATCATGTCTTTTTCATGTCCCTAGGTTAGGAAGAGAGACCTTTAAGAGCCTATAAAGGGAAATTTGAAACACATATGTTAAAATGAATACTTTTAGGATTTCGAATGCATGAGGCCTGACAGATTTTGTTTGCCGACCTTTTTCGTAAAACTGACAATTATTGGTTATTTACAGGTGTATTCTTCAACCCTCTGAGTACAAGTGTCACAGTTGACGGAGCAGCACCACTGGAATCTGCACTTGCACTGCCACACTTTGGTGATTTGGTGAGTGTTATATCCACGCCCGCAGCACATTAGGTCACAGCCGCCTGTTTCTGAAACAATAACATTCTTAGACGTCTGATAGTTTACCAACATTCTCCATAATGTAGTTTGCCAGCTCTTGCGTTAATGAAATTCCAAATAAACTGCTGGATATTTTTTCTAAACTGAAATCGAGGGTTAACCACTCCAGAGATTCCCTGAGATTCCATAAAGATTTCCAAAGTTCTCAACGATATTCATAGAAAGATGAACCCAGAAGGGGTAACCACTCCAAAAAATTCCAAGATTCCCTGAAATTTCATAAAGATTTCCAATGATTCCCAACGCGATTCCCAACGAGTGGTTAACCCCTCGACTTAAATTTAACGTGCTTTGTGTAAGCCTTGACTTCAGCTGTTGATGCATTTTAGCCAACCATATAAGGCTGGCAAATTATTGTTTACTAAGTACCTACCTATATTTCCTTAGGTTGAAGAACTCAGAAATTCGACTAGGACCTTTAGTTACTTTAGAAACTTTAGTTATGTTCTTTAGAGAACTGCAGAACAGAAATAGTGCGACTACAACGTAATTATTGAACCTGTCGAGGGGGTAGCCACTCCAGAGATTCAACTGAGATTCCATAAAGATTTCCAAAGATTCTCAACGATATTCGCAGAAAGATGAACCCCGAAGGGGTAACCACTCCAAAAAGTCCAAGATTCCCTGAGATTTCATAAAGATTTCCGATGATTCCCAACGAGATTCCCAACCCCTCGCTAACTGTAAAATCGAAATCCAAACGCACCTCGTGAAGTGCGGTTGCAAAACCTCCCGACTGTGCCAAGGGAGCCTGTGAGTGGGTCTCTGTCACAGTAGTTGGGCGAGCCCTGCAGGAAGACTAATTCTGAGGGCTTGGGAATGGCGCTTGGGGGTGCCGCGGCGCTGTGAGATCGCGGTCGGCGCAGCACCAGCTTCAAGCCTCGTGCTGGTTGTAGCGTAGACCGCGTGCTGATGCCTTGTACGGCGACTACTGGCCGTGCGCGGGCGTATTTTCTCAAAAGAGCGTCCCCAATCTGTCGGAAAGGAGGCAACGTTTCCCAACAAGTCCGCATGGTGCAGCTACCAGAAACACCATGGCATTTGCATTCCACTGTCAGGTTCCTTTTCACTGCCTGAAAATTAAACAATAAAATGACATGGATAGCAGCTGCAAGATCTTTTACTGTGTGTATGTAATTAATTAGTAGGTAATCGCTTCTCCACAAGAATATTTTTTTTTATTTTATTTATTCATTGGTCTTTTATCAACAAATTGGAGAATTCGCGTTCTGTTGTAATGTGGCCATATCATACGAGACCCCCCCCCCCCCCCCCCCCTGTTTTTTTCCCCGTGAACGACTAACCTACCTTGCGACCAGCTTTATTATTGTGGAGGTTCATGAGACTTCTTGCATCACCCTCAATTTCCCTCGCATCAAGAAATCGCCTTGCAAAACGCATCCCGAAGCCCACGTCTGCACTGCAGCCACCCCACTTCCAGCCCCTCGGGGTCGCCTCTCGCCGCTGCTGATGAGCCGGATCGCAGCCACAGGACGATATATTGCCTCGGCTGCAGGCTGCTGTCACAGAGTATGTAACGCCTGCACTGGACACAGCGTAAGTGAAGGCTGCCTCACGGCTACCTGAAAAGATAATTTCTTGTTGAAGCACTATGAGGGGGTTTATAAGTGGCCAGCAGGAGTACGTGAAAGCACATAGAACGATTTTGTAGTTTCCCCCTTCACGCCGAGGGAGAGACTGAAAATTCAGTCAACGCTCAAGAATGGTGGCTGGTGTAAGAAGACTAAATAGTCTACTGTTCCGCAGATGTGACAACACACTGTCCTAGCACTGGTGTCACCAAGTGAAAGACTGATTTGCTGATAGTTCACAGACAGAGAACAGGAAGGTATGAATCATCAAGGGGCGGCAGCAGCAAGCGTTAACGACGACGTCTTCATGAGTACCATAATATGCAACGGCCCGCGGGTCCAAAGCCCACGGTACCTCATCGAGCGACGGGCCGGTTGGCCGAGGGCACGAGAGGCTGTGATTTACGGTCCTTGGCGAAGGCTATCGGATCATCTGGGCTTGTCCGTGTGTACGTTGGGGCGTCGACAACACATTAATGTACTGAGCTGCCACACCGTGTTCTGCATGTTTAGAGTTCGCCATTCCGGTGCATCCTTTTGTTCTGCTTCAGTGCCACACAAAGCGTGTGAGCATTCGTTTAACCGCTTTAGCGCTTCTGTCGGAAGATATAATGTCTTGATGACGGTAGAGCGTGTAGAGTCATGTTTCTAAGAAAACAGTAGAATATGTGAGCGTATACACTCGTAAAATTGAAATGAGACGTACAATTACTACATGATCACTGTATCACTGGCATCTCTAAATGACCCTTCCTCAAAAGTTATACAAGCAGAATTCCTACCAAATGCACATACGGCTTCAAACACCTACAGCAACATTCACTTGCCCCCTGTCCATCATATTGAACATTCAATTTGTCACTGAACCCACAAGCTGCATGGTTTCTCAGAATCTCCGGGTGCTACATGTAGGTATCTACTGCATGTGCTCATCACAGATCACCGTGTCTGTATCGAACCTGCCACTCGTCGATTCCCAGAATCCTAGACTGGCTGTCCCACGCAGTGACCCTTCCGCCCGCAACACCGACGCAATCTCTCCAATGTTGAAAGTTAGCAGCTTCGAGTCTTCTAAAAAATATACCGGTGCAAGTGTAAGGTGTAAGTACGTTCTTGATGGGTTTTTTTTTAGCACAATGTTAGGTCGGTATGTGCTGAACACATTGTGAAGCAAATCAGCCGGATGCCGGATCCATGCTAAGCTATGAGACAGAATATTTTGGTCTTGGATTTCTATCTGAAGGTTCCGAACCCCGAAAACCCCGAACCTGGCCGGAATGGAACCAATAAACGCCACTGTACTATCACACAGAAATAATATCAATATCATACCTACCTAATATCATACGTGCACCTAAATGTATTGTGTCCACAAGATACTTAAAACTTGAGTAGCTAAAAAAAAGAGATGCTCAAAACCTGCGGCTGAGGGGCTGAGGCGTAAGTACAATGAGATAAAAACTTATTTGGACTGCATGATTCGCAAGACTGACCAACACATTCCTTTTAAAGTAAAGGCTGATTATATTATACCGAGTTGTGTGAAGTGCATTCTAACTGCAATATATGACAAAATAATTGCCCTACCTCATTGTTTTCAGCCTGCCGGCGTGCAGCTTTTCAATTAGCGATAGAAGCGAAGTAGCTCTCAACCAGTTGCAGTAAATTAGTTTCTATTGCATCCTGGTTGTTCGTTTGTACACAGTCAAAGTTGCAACGGTAGAAGTCGTTGAGGTCTGAAGGATTTCATTGAGAAATTTGAGGGGGCAAGCATAAGGTCAGTCGTCACTCACGATCAGTTGTTGGCTTAGCCTGACGCTAAACCTGCTAAATTATACATCAAATCATCGATTCGTCATTGAAGCAGTTCTCCGCTCTCACAGGTAGTATAAATCGTTCAGAATTTAGATTGAGACAGCTGACTGGAGAGGCGCAAAATTAGACTGTTGTCAGTTCTAATAAAGAGAATTTTTTATATTCTCTAGGAGTCTAGGCACTATTGTAATGGTGGGTAAGCTGATTGTGAAAGCCACCCGCAAGAATGAACTCCTCCCTCCTCCCTCGCCCCTCTACCCTCCCTGAAGTGACACCGAACTGCGACACTCACTCCCCCCCCAAGGTGACCCCAAACTGCTACACTCCTGTTTAAAAAAAACGCACCCCTTTCGTCCCCTAAATAACCCCGAACTGCGACCCTCTTCCCTTCCACAGCAAAATCCTGGCTACGCTTAAGTTGCTCGTCACACCTCACTACGCATTATCCCAGCAATCGAATACAAGCCAAATATAGACGGGCAATCACGAAGAAATAATTGGGGAGCGAAATTGGCTGGCAACGAAAATTTGCCGGTATAATAAGGTCTGTGACTACCTATAAACAAACAATTCAGGTATATGGGTTTGGAATATTAGAATAGTCTAATTATGAGAATATACAGGATACGTTCGTAAGGCTCAATAAATCATCGCTAATTTCTTGTGTAAATGATTTCCTAAAGGCGCCACCTGTAGCCAACGCGAACCAAAGTGGAATGTTGGGCAAGGCAAAGCCCAGGCCAAGTTTTGCAATTTGGACGTAAAACCTGAAAACTAGTGCAGGCCGACGTTGAGCCGCGGACCTCCCGGCGGGCTCTTGTTCCAGGCTAAAGTGTAATTATCTCCCGTTTTAATGTATAGTTGGGTTGATGTTGATGCTCCAGCCCTCCCTCCTTTTCGCGTCTCAGATTCGTCAAGGGCTATTACTGAACATTTTCATCTATCTTTGCTATACGGCCAGTTTGCGCCAAGGTTTTCCCATTTATCTCCAGCAGAGAAAATTCTTCTGCTTTAACTGTCTTCAGTTGAATTTTATAATTTATCAATTTTGTATACATTAATAACACATGTGATCTCCGATAGCCCAATCGCTAAAATAGTTGGTATATCCGGACATGTTTCTTCATAAGAACCGGAGCAACCTCCCTGCGTTCAAAACTCTACGTTCAAAACCAAAATTTAGTTCCTTACCAACAACCACAACGTGTGTGAAGACATCTGGCCAGCCGATGGCTGAGCAGTTCCAGCGCTGATAGCGGAAGAGCTCCTGGCACTCCAGGAGACCAAGGCGGACTCCAGCGCCTATGGCCACCATGGCATCGGGTGCGAGGCGACACATCTCACGCTGCTTTTCCGTCAGCCCGGGGATCCGGCTACAAATTATATCGGCTCCTAAAGTGTTCAAGCTTGTGGCGGCTCTGAAAAATAACAAATCAATTTATAACAAAGCTCTCCTTGAGAGTAGAAAAATTGCCTTACGAAAGCTCAGGGCGAAGAAAATAGTTTTGCCTTGAATTATTCTAGGTGGTGTGGGCACTTGACATTAAAAAACCGACGAGAACTCAACTTTCTCGGGTGATTCTAGCGTCATTCCGACAAAATAACTGTGATGTGTACGGAGGCCGCACAATGCGCAACGCTGTGGTACTACTGCCCCGAGGGGGTAACCACTCCAGAGATTCCTTGAGATTCCATTAAGATTTCCAAAGATTCCCAACGATATTCATAGAAAGATGAACCCGAAGGGGTAACCTCTCCAAAAAAAATTCCAAGATTCCCTGAGAGTTCATAAAGATTTCCAATGATTCCCAACGAGTGGTTAACCCCTCGTACTGCCCTTAGGCCCTGCAGTCCATTATGTGTGGCTGGAGGCTGGAGCGCAAATAAAATAAGGGGTATTAACGGTAGCAACGTCTGATAGAAGAAGAGAGTACCTACCTATAGGAATACTCCAGGCCCAATATACACCAACCTCTTTAAAAATCCACGCACGTGAGCCCGTCTCACTCGCACTGCTGTCCTTTCTAGATCGAAAATCTCGGTTATCTTTGCTGCCGCAACCTGACGAAGGAGGGGCTCCTTCATTAGAAAACAATTATCGGGGACACCACGTGAAGAACTGAGGTATCCACTTAACTGCCTTGTAGGTCCCCCACTTTGTTTTACGACGCGATAACGAAACATATAAAATAATTAAAATGTTGATCTAGGCTCAACAAATCAATTTCTTTTACGACTTTTTAACGAGTGGCGGAGGAGAGGCCATGAGGTGCTGCTGGGACATATCCAGCTACATGTTCGATACGACCACGCAGAAGTCGCAGACACTACGTACCGCATGTATTAAACATTATTATAATAAACAACAAGTAAAATGCAGCATAACGTCTTCCACGATAGTCTACCTTTTTCAACTCTTACCTCTTCAAGAGACCCAAAAAAAAACAGAAAATAATTAATTTCTTCCCAAAATTGTATACTCCCACTACTACGGGAAGGTTAGTACCATACACAGTGCCTCTCAGTGGCCGAATGGTCAAGGGGTCGGACTTGTGTCCTAAGAAGTCTGCTTTCGAATCCTGGCGTAAGCAATATTTTCCGCTTGGATTTAATGGCTATATGCGCTCAACCGGGCGCTCATGCCCCATAAAAATTAGTGATATTAAAAAATTGGAATAAGAAGCGGCATTTGCAAAAGATACATCATGAGTCATGACGCATGGGTGCAAAATTTTTACACCCCCTTGGACACCCCTTATTACAAAGGAGGGGTGGAAAAAATAGGTAGTTAAGTTGGGTATCGGATGGACTCGGCACAGCGTGGGGTGTGTCCCTGTGTTGGAGCCGAACCAATTAGCCCTGTTGTTGCCATTGTACCGCTTTGTACCGCAAGTTTTACACCTCGTAGCTTTTCAAAGCCGCTCTGCCCTAGCTATTTCAATTTAATATCCAGTTTCCACACTTTATACGGAGGGTCTTTTGCATGTGCATGGCTCCGCACTGCTGCGCCAATGAGTTGCTACATCAAACCTGCGGTAGCGGCGCTTGTTATCCAAAGTCTCAAACTATTCGCTAAGCAGTAAATCTTAACAATTTAATCACGAAGACTCGAGAATCTTCGGCCTTATAGATGCTGATTTGTACCCAAGGCATATTCACGGGGTAAATCCTACCTATACATGTAGGTCGGTACTCCATTTTATTGTGCGTTTTCACACAGACTCCGATAAATGACACTTGTTTCCTACTTTACTAGAAATTATTATTTTTATTAAATTTGACTGAGGTTCCAGGGCAATAACAATGGCAGTAAAAAAGGGCAAGAAATCATGATAACATGACCTATAGCAGCCGCAGACGTTTCAAACTGAAATAAACAAAATCTGTCATAGCTTTAATTACTAGTGATTTACCTATTTATCACTGATTATCCTAACACTGATCTGCGCTAAAAGTGTTGTTACGGTTGTTTCTAACTTTGTGTCTATCATAAATCTCGGGTGACGCCACCTCCCTCAGGTTGTTTCCCAAGGACCATGAATCACAATAAATTGCCCTTCACTTAGCGATTCCAGAAGAGTATTCGCCCTTTCCATTGTGCAGGTCATCTTACCACATGATCAACTCTCTCCATAGCCCTCCAGTGTCATGTCGTTCAAATACATCTTGTGTTAAAGAGGGGCTGAGTTCGAGACCCAGCACCAGCAATCTTTTTGCTTCGACCCACTCCTTGAGTGGCTTTTCTCAACTCCTAAGATAAAGTTGAAGCCTTCACCTCTTTCCACATTTGGAAAGTCTTAATAATGGATTTGGAGTATTCTTAATTCTGAGCAATGAGTGAACGTCGCCACTCCTAATCAACCGAGATTTACTACTCCGTTTAAAAACTCATTAGAAATTAATCCCACGCAAGCAGATAAAGCCTTCCCCCGGGCTAGCCGACAGTGGAGGTACGACTCTCTGAACTATCTGTATCTACCTAATTTAGAAAGGATCAGTGATCCAAAAGACACTATGTCATTGTGTACCCTTGCTCGGTTCCAATATTTTTCTACATCGAACGGTAAGTCCTTGCGCAAGCGTAAAGGTAATCGGTACGTAATAGGTTTAGAAGCCTAAGGGTGGGTCCGACCATGCCCAGTTAAAATTATACTGGAGATTTTGTCCTATGTTTACCATGTTAAATTTAACTTTTGAGTTAAATTTAACATGATAAATCAAATTTTAACTGGGCATGGTGGGACGCACCCTAAGCCGTTACCCTACGTTGAAACCAAAATTTTCTCAGAGATCCGGTGGTGTTCCCATATTACAAAATTGTTTTATTCCTCGTTAGCTCTGGTTTCAAATCAAATCCGGCAGTTCAAATCGAAAAAGTTACTGTAAGCGCGAGGGGTTAACCACTCGTTGGGAATCTCGTTGGATATCTTTATGAAATCTCAGGGAATCTTGAAATTTTTTGGAGTGGTTACCCCTTCGGGGTTCATCTTTCTATGAGTATCGTTGGGAATCTTCAGAAATCTTTATGGAATCTCAGTGGAATCTCAAGGAATCTCTGGAGTGGTTACCCCCTCGTATAAGCGTCAGTACCCTACTTAGCTAGGAAGTTACTGGGGCGACATTACGAGTCCTTCCAACTAAAGAAATATTTTTAAAACAATTCATTGCTGAGAGGCAGAAAGGTCTCATCAGCAAAAGCCCATTCTGAAGTACAATATAATTTATTGGACCATATTTCGAGTAAAAATTGTGCCTAAAGGTAATTTTCTTTAAAGAAATGTTTTGTCCCGCAAATTTTTGGATGGTGAAGCCCCTAGCCTTAGACCATGTGTGTTTTCCCATTCCACACTTTTATAATGAGTTGAGCATCGTCACAGACTGACAGACCTACGATACATAACATGGTACCACGATACGGCACTGCCATTCCAGGTCTCACTATCAGTGCTGTGGTAAAAATTACAATACGAGGAAACCAGATTCCTGTTCGCATTGCAAACCCTGGACTTGGCAATTAGATGAATTCCTGGATCCGTTGTACTGCTCTCTGTGACAGATGTTAATCCAAGATGTTATCTTTCTGTTGTGACTGAGACAGGGAGCGCTGTGAAGCGCCCACGTGTCTCCTCATTCCTTTTACTGGAATGGGACCTGAGTCTTCTAGCTGTGATGAACAAAAAAAAAACCCTGATTTTTTTCCCAGAAAGTACTAATGAATGAATAAATGAAGAAATTTCCGAAGTCAGTAGGTACCACAATATTTGGATTTTTTTTCAAAATTTAGCCTAACAACACGACTATGTGTTCTTTGTTGTTCTTGCATCGTGCATCACTACTTCGGGGCTTTCCCAAGTTCAGATGCACGGCGACACGGCACGTTCATGACACTGGGTCACACTGGGCGACATTGTCACAGCAGACAAGGTGCAGCCATCAAAACCTGTGTGTCGACTTTAGGAAATTCCGTATAAAGAAGGTTACTGTAGATTTGTGGGTACCTGCGTCTCCTGGTCGTTACGCCTGCGTGACAGCTATCTACGAAATCTCCTTCAGGTTATACATGCGTCGCTGCTCACATCAACTCCTTTTTTTTTTTGAAATATGAATTTTATGCAAGAAAAGAGCAAAAATTTAAAACTATTGGAACTGTCTCACAAAGTAAAGTAAATGTCGCATGGTTTCTGCACTAAAATCTCACACTGTTTTCCATAATTCCGTAAAAATATATGCAAGGCATATCATATATCATGAATGAGATAAATAAAGGGTTCGACAATGGTCGCACTTGACTTTCTCGCAATTTTTATCGAAAATTTTGATTTTTTTTACGTGAATAATTTTTTTTTTGTCAGAATTTTAACTTTTTTTAAAAAGTATTTTGCCACACAATGGATGATACTTTAAGGCACCTGCATAACGAATTTCAAACATATCCGTCAAACAGTGAAGTGTCGCTCGACGCGCAAAGTATATGTTTTCTATTTTGCATGCCACCGTCTTAATTTTTAAGTAAATGAATAACTATTGAAAATGCCCTTGAAGCATCTATCTGAGACCACTTTCACCAATTTTCAAGAAAATCCGCCGATTAGTGTTGTTGCAAATCCGTTTTAACCAATCAAAAACGTGATTTCCATTTTTGGAAAATGTTTCCTACGATAATGCCAATATTGGCCCAAATTTTTGGCCCATCTCAAAAAGAATAAAAATGATCCTGTAGCATCTATTTGGGAACACTATTGCGAAATTAAAAGGATCTAACTTTATAACTGTAGTGCCAAATCCGTCTTGACCAATCAAAAACGAGATTCTAGTTTTTTTTCCTATTTTTGACTTTATTTTGCCTATATTGGCCGCAATTTTGAATTTATTGAATATTTCTTCGACAAACCTTTAAGTAATGTTATTAAGCACAAGTTTGTGGATTTTTGTGAAATTCCGGCTAATACTGTTCATGGGGCCAAGATTTTCACGTATGGGCCAATTTTGGCCCAAATATTTGGCCCATCTCCAAAACAATAAAAATGATCCTGGAGCATCTATCTGGGAACACGACTACAAAATTTGAAGGTTCTAACTTTATTACCGTACCGTGAAATGCGTCTTGAGTAGACAAAAACACGATTTTGAATTTTTTTTGACACTTTTTTGACAATAGTGGGCGCAATTTTTGAGTAATCAAAATTATATTAAAAATGTATCTCGGAACTGATTTTAGACATCTATATTCCAAATTTGAGCCAAATCGGTAGACTGGTGTGACCTGTAGCCGCGCTACAGACAAACGGACGGACGGACGTACGTACGTACGTACGTACGTACGTACGTACGTCGGACGGACATGACCTAAAAACCACTTTTTTGGTATCTAGGACCTCTGAAACGCCTTTTGCAATGAAAATCTCAAAATCGAAATTTCGCACGATAACATAACTTTCTCAGCCCATGTATTACATACGGGCGAGAAAGTAAAAAGATATAGGAACTATCGCAATCGCCAAGTGAAGTGCATGGCATTATAAATTTCGCAGCTGTTATTCCTTATAAAAAGAGAAGCCAAAATCGTTTCCATCCCGTTTGATCCAAAAAACAACTTTATATATTTTAAGTTTTTCCTGCTCATGTGAAATCTAAATTTTGTCATTTACGATTTTTCACCTTCACACCTTTACGATATTGGACGTGGCCAACATTGTTGTGTTGATTATTTCCAAATTGGGATTATATTATTATAGGTATAGGTACAATACATGCACTTTTAGGTAGTTGACAGTGGTGAAGCTGTGGAGAGTCGGCCACGTATATGGTTGATTCCGTAGCCTTGCGGCTGACTTGCAAAAATTTCAGTTGAAAATAAAAGACGGTTTTCTCTCTTATTCTTTATTTATGTGGCATTACAAAATTAAGTGCAACAAGACCTATCATTAGGAGACATGTCCCGCGGTGCTGACATTATTTCAGCAATAATGTTTTAATTCAAAAACCGAAAACAAGGCATGGCTCGAAATTGTGGTAGTAGTTGTGGAAGAGCCAGTTAACTGTTTTGATGGGGTTTGATGTGGACGCAGGGCGCAGGTAGCCAGCCTGTGCAAGTTTCATTAGCTGCCTCTAATTAACTTAATTGCTTGTGCAACAAATCAACCGACCAGTCTCCTTCTTCTTTAGCCGACCAACCCATTAGACATCTAGCAAGCTAGTAGAAGGAAAAATTGACAAATTAGCTTTTACTACACTTTTAGCGGTGCAGCTTCTGGGTCTTGTTTTATGGTAGGGATAAAAGGGTCAGCGGAAATACATAGAAGGCAGGGTGATTCTATGTAAGTATACCTTACCTACGCAGAATCTGTTGCCATAAACTATAATTATTATTGAGTTCTTTTAGCGTCGTTGCAGCCAGTATGCCAGCCTAGTATAAGTATTATCATTTATGTTTTATGGAACTGATTTATTAAGGTAGATCTAAGCATTTACGTAGAGGTGTGTACAACAACGTGACGATTTCCTCTTTAGTTTTACTTTTTACTTAATGAGATATGAGATTTTGTCTTCCCTCAGTTTGTGAATCCAAAAATAAAGAGTAGATGTTCCGCATGAGACATAATATGGAGTATCTAGGTACATGCTTTGTTCGTTTTCAAAAAACCTTTTTTAGTAACCTGTTAAAATCTTTTTTGATTATTTCTTTTTAACCGCGTCAGTTCACAGTATGCCTATAGTTCCTCTCTGTAACATACATTGTTCCCTTTCACCATGAGTGGAAAGGCGTTGCAATCGTCAATCTTTCGTAACTGCACGATTAGTCGATAAAGCGACCTAAACGATATTTCTATTATTTTATGATAGCTAACAGCAGGTGTCAGGAATAAGTGTCACTGGCCCACCGGCTACTGAAACCCTGGCCCGAGACAGGTGTCAACAAATCTCGACATGGTCCAGACTGGCTTTGGGTGGGTGGTCCGTGGTCCATCGGCCTGTGAGAAGCACAGGTTGCCGGGCTCGGACTGTTTTACAAGAAGGCTTCGTAGCCCGTGGGCTTTAGCCATTAGCTACCTTTGTAATGTGAACGAGGAAATGTCCTCTTATAAACATTAAGCTGCCATCCACCATTGCCTTTTCCAGATATATTATGTGATTCGTCACAAAGTTACTTAAAGTTCTATAATTCTCGGCCAAGGCCTGAAGAACTAAGCTGCAACTAAAACCATGGTATAGGAAGAGTACTGTAATTTGATGTGCCTGCTATGATAGGCTTTGGGAAATGAATCCCTTGATCCTACCTGTAAGTCCTGAAAAGCTGCCCTATAGTGTTTTATATTTTGACACCCCAACTGGCAGCCCTTGAAGAAACATAAGTCAAAACTCTGCCTCAAAACTCAATGGTATGATGCCGAAAATTACTGTCGGTACCTATATCTAAAGTCAGTGGTGCAAGTATATAACGATGTTACTAAATAAAACGCCCGGTCCATACCACCCTTAAGCTTTGGACAAGAAATTACATTTTTTAAATATGCCTTTGAGGTAGTTAAAGGGTAGATCCGTTATTAAAATAATGCGGAATGAGTTAGAGGGTTTTAAAGGAGGGAAGGGAAATTTGAGCACCCCTACCCAACAGCTGGCAGGCAGCCCCAGGGCAGCATAAAGACAAAGAGCGGACCGACGCGGGTTTACAAAGCCTGCATCGCCGCAAATGAGAAAGAGATAGTGTATTAAATTTGTAATAATGGAGGAAAGACGGGAGCCATGGCCTCTGGGGCTCTGGCATTTCATCATGGAAGCCTTGGTTCAAAAGCAAGTCTCCTATACCTCTTCCCTATATACATCCCCACTGCTGCCTCCTCCATTTTATTACGTAGACGCCGACTTATCGAGAAAATTAGAAACAGGCAAGTTTTATAGCCTTGGATGTTCGTATTGAATGTTCTTTTATTGCACTTTTATTGTAGTGTACCTATATACCTATACCCAGTTGTGCAAGGTAAAAACATTAGCAGGTACCTGTCCCTCTTTACCTATAACTATAAATCTACTTATCAATAGGTCATTCTGTGCACTTTTAAAGAACAACCCTTCGAGATTTGAAAATTTCCCCAGAATATTCCCTATTCTATGGCGTGTCCATATTCTATTAAGTAGGTATTAGATATCCATAGCTACCACTCTTGAAAATTATTGTAAATCCTCAATAATGTCACAGTCACAAATAACAAAAAAACTGGTTGAATGCTGAAGACTGACTTGATAAATTGTCCAAGATTCCTCGAGAAAAGAATGGATGCACAAAAAATGTGCTTGCATTGTTTTATAGTGAGATTCCTGAGGACCGACATAACTAAAAGCTGATTTGTGAGAAAAGAAGCTTCCAAACCTGCGATCAGGTTCATCCTCTTGGCGAGTAAAAAATTTGCCAAAAAAGTAGAAGTAAGTATACCTATGTTTCTTATATTCCCATGTATCATTAATTTTTGCTATTTGGTAGGTCTTGTAGATAGATGACTGGGTGAAATATCCAGTGCCAGCTCCCGGCGAAGCTGATCCTTTTTATTTAGCAAATGCGCCCAAAGTAAAAGACATTCACCCTTTTCAGCAAGCAGCAAGCAGATCCATCATCACCTTAGTTTCTGTTGTTATTTTGTTTGCTCCACTCATATATCCTACCTACACGTACCTAGAGTTCAGAAACAATAGACTCTGCACACTTGCATTATACGAGTTAGGTATAGGTACTTGGGTTATCTTTCACTCGTATATTACCTCGCTACTACAAAAAACTATTGATACGATATTTTTCTACCCCTGTGTTATTACTTCACTGTCTCTCACATTCACCCTATAGGTTATACGATCTGAGAAGCAGGTTCGAAGACAGCAATGGAATGGATCAAGCGGGCAGGTACGTAGGGGGAGAGCCTTAGGGAGGGGAGTATAACGGGTAGCGGGGAAGGGTCAGGTATAAATGAGGTACTAATGTTCGGCTATCTCCAACACCCTAAACATGATTTACGAGTACAACCTTTCCTACGAGAATCCAGCTTTGGTTCCCTTGTAGTGTTTACGACGCCGGCGCCTGTGCGGCCGGTGTTCACAACAAAATCAAGATGTGAATTGTGATGAAGGACTCCGGACGCCTAGGTGAAACAAAAAGATGACTTTTACGATTTTTAGAAGGCCTATTTTAATTAGAGGGTGATCTCCCTGATCTTTCCTTTATACCTGTCCGTATACCTGCATGGGCTAGTGCCAAATGTCATGGACGGCCCCCCCCCCCCTCCTCTTACTCGCTGAAGAAAGAAAATTATATACCTACCTATCTATAGAGTTTTTTCCTTCCTTATTTTTCATCAAGTGAAGTGGTGCTGTTCACCATTTAAGAAAATATTTTCGAAAGTTCCTCGTCAAACTTCAAAACTTTCTAACTAACCACTGCCCACAAGCAGTGGACTGTTTATAGTGTAATACGTTATATATTGTATATTGCCTGTACGGTGAAAAAAATACCTATAAAATTATGTCCCTTCGTTAGGTATACCGACATATATTTCTTTTTATGTGCTCCTCGCCCCTTCTTGGCTTGTTATCGATATGGATGTTTGTTATTATTATATATGAGAATAGTACCTACTGGGTATTGGCGAGCAGTAGATTTGTGTTGAATGGGTGCAAGGTGAAGAGGCAATGCGTTACGTGGTCGAATTATTTGAACCGGTTGTGATTTTGCAGTTCAGCTGGCAGGACTGTCGATAAATCTGTCTGCTCGGAGGCTATCATCATTGAATAAACTAACATTCTGATGGAAAATGATTTATAGGACAAGACTAGATCATGAGTTCCACCAATTGCAAGCTGAGTCGATGGCCAATCTTTTACACACATAATGTTGAATATTTGCATTCGGACACTCTGTAGCCATAAGTTAGTCCAGTTATCTACTGATTGAAAGCTTTCGAGTTTCGACTCCTACTCAATAATCAGTTAGGCACGTATTCAGCAGTTCAGATAAATCATCTGCTTATGTAGCGGGATTTTCTTCCCAGGGGCTGGTTGGTTCAGGGCAGGGCTATAAGGGCCTTCACCCTGGGTGGCACGTTTTTGGGAGCTGATATCCTCCCCTACGCTTAGGTGGAAAGATTACGTTATTCTCGCCCTACCTATATATTCCACATTCACATTTTGTTTAGAGTAGAGTTGTAGTTTCATACAAAGGCGGTTGATTGCTTAAAATGACACGAGCAAACCAATTACACTTCTTGTATTATATTTTTTGAGTTAGCCTAATGTAGTCTGAACATATCTACTGTAGGTACCTATAGTAACTGCCGTTACTTACCTGCATACTTAACATACATACCATCCCATAATTGGACCTGTATAAAGTATACTCACAGCATATCGATGATATTTCAAAATAAATAAAGGGTCCGACAACAGTCGCACTTAACTTTCTCGCCCCGTATGATTTTTTATTTTTTTTTATTTTTTTGAGATTTTTTTGCGGGCGTAATTTTTAAGCAATCCAAAATCGGTTTAAAATGACCCAAGAGCATCTATCTGAGATCACTCCCACCAAGTTTCATGGCTGTCATTCTATTACTGTAGTCCCAAATGCGTTCCGACCATTCAAAAACGTGGTTTCTCATTCTCAACTCATTTTCGACACTTTTTTGACTACAACGGCCGTAATTTTGAAGATAACAAAATTCTGTTCGACAGATGGTTAAGTTACATGGTTCTACACAAATTTACCAAATTTCATGACAATCGGTCAATAAATGTGAATGGCGCCGAAACGATCGAACTTTGGTCCAGAACGGCCGTAATTTTCAACCAATTCAATTTTAGTTGCAAATGACCTCGAAGCATCTATTTGTCAACACACTTACCAATTTTCAGTGTTATAGATTGAAAAATGTACCGTCGGCGCTTGTCCGACTAACCAAAAACACGATTTTTTAATTATTTTGGCGGTTTTTTGACAATAGCGGCCGCAATTTTTGACCAATCAAAAAATCCTTGAAAATGCCCCTCGGCAGTAATTTTAGACAGGTCCATACCAAATTTCATCAAAATCGGATGAACGGTATAGGCGCTAGAGCACTGCACGGACTGACGGACTGACTGACGGACGGACTGACGGACTGACGGACGGACAGACTTTTTCCAGAAACCACTTTTTTGGACTCAGGGGACCCCCAGGATCATGGGAAACCCAAAATCTCAATTTCGAAATTTTGCACGAAAACAATACTTTCTCGCCATATATGGCTAGCGAGAAAGTAAAAATGTAAAGGCCTTATTAGACGAATACAAAACTAGGTTTAGTTGGACATGCATGGGGTGTTACTTATTCAGTGCGATATTTCCACACGCTGTTCATGTGTTCAACGTAGCTAGAATGGCCCCTTACAGCTGTTAAACTGTTCAACATACCCAGCAGGTTTGGTATCTCTTGTAATAAGTACCTACTCAAGTTATTATGCATGGTCTTACCAATGTACTCAAGTTATCATACATGGTCTTACCGAAGTACTACTCAAGTCATCATGCATGGTCCTACCGAAGTACTCAAGTTATCATGCATGGTCTTACCGAAGTACTCATGTTATCATGCACGGTCTTACTGAAGTACTCAAGTTATCATGCATGGTCTTACCGAAGTACTCAAGTTATCATGCATGGTCTTACCGAAGTACTCATGTTATCATGCACGGTCTTACTGAAGTACTCAAGTTATCATGCATGGTCTTACCGAAGTACTCATGTTATCATGCACGGTCTTACCGAAGTACTCAAGTTATCATGCATGGTCTTACCGAAGTACTCAAGTTATCATGCATGGTCTTACCGAAGTACTCAAGTTATCATGCATGGTCTTACCGAAGTACTCATGTTATCATGCACGGTCTTACTGAAGTACTCAAGTTATCATGCATGGTCTTACCGAAGTACTCATGTTATCATGCACGGTCTTACTGAAGTACTCAAGTTATCATGCATGGTCTTACCGAAGTACTCATGTTATCATGCACGGTCTTACTGAAGTACTCAAGTTATCATGCATGGTCTTATCGAAGTACTCATGTTATCATGCACGGTCTTACCGAAGTACTCAAGTTATCATGCATGGTCTTACCGAAGTACTCAAGTTATCATGCATGGTCTTACCAATGTACTCAAGTCATCATGCATGGTCTTACCGAAGTACTCAAGTTATCATGCATGGTCTTACCGAAGTACTCATGTTATCATGCACGGTCTTACTGAAGTACTCAAGTTATCATGCATGGTCTTACCGAAGTACTCATGTTATCATGCACGGTCTTACCGAAGTACTCAAGTTATCATGCATGGTCTTACCGAAGTACTCATGTTATCATGCACGGTCTTACTGAAGTACTCAAGTTATCATGCATGGTCTTACCGAAGTATTAAAGTTATAATGCATATGGTCTTACCCGAAGAGTATTTGCAGAAGAATGAGGAAGGTGTTGAGCTTGCGGTCCCTCAGCATGCTGCCCTTGCATTGCCTCCCCTTCCTTCCTTCCTGCCAAGACGTAGGCACGATTCTTCTCACCGAGGCTGGCTTAAGCAAAGTCCAGCCAGTAGTTGGAAAAATCTTCTATTCGATGCTAACTGACATTTCCACTCAAAAGTAGACTTTCTTTGCTGACCCAGAAGTTTTTTTAAGAAATCAATTTACTGGCAGTTTAGACTCTAAATACTTCTATACTGGTGCGAGACTAAACGTTCAGCCTAAAGTTTTTCTGTGTATTTTCCCGTCGGTATTAAACACTGCATGGATACACTGCTTAAACATTTTTCTTTTTTCAGATTTCAGTCGATATTGCCACGTGTCAGCACTACTTTGCATCAGCTTTAGATATGGTATGTATCTAACATCTTTTTACACGCGTATTCACATTTTATGTATAATTTTGAAATAGGTACAACTCCAATTAGGTAGGTATGTTGCAACGACTAGAGAAAAACTTCCTCAGATGACAAATCTCAAACTTGAAGCACTAACCACGTGTAACACTGTTGACAAAAACGTGATGGTAACAAGTAGTGAAAAATACGCGAAACATGAGAAACACGACCACGGCCAGGCCGAGAGCAGGGAGTAGCGAAGACTGACCAAGTACCGCGGTACCATCCTCCATCATCCAGGCCTCCATCCAGGGGCGTGGCCTCCTCCAGCCCCTCCCTTTCATCCCTTACTCTTGCATCATAATACGATGCAAATTATGGATATAGATATCGTATTATATACTATCCATAAATTTGAGTATTTGGTATAGTAGAGGGAATTTAAAGCAGGCACAAAACCTGCAGATGAGCCTACCCCCACCAGGTGCCACCGCACTTGTACCTGCTCTCCCATTGGTCAGCCCACTGGAGCTGGGGCTGGGGGTTGATGCAGGTTCCGTAATATACCCAATATAATGGGGCATAAGCCCTTTTAATACTAACTTGGAGTAGGATTCTGCGTTACATCCCCTGCCTCTCCACGGGCTATAAGGACGTATCTGACAAGATCACAAAACGGTGTTGACTTGTAACATAACATGTTTTGTTACAATGGGTATGCTAAGACACACTGCCCTAGGCTCTGTAAGATAACTGGTTCTGGCGCGCTACCATGGCCTTGCTTTCAAAGTGAGGGGAAGAAGTATACCTGGAGAGGGTAGTTTCCCCGCCGCTCCCTGACTCTCAGACCAACGTTTTGTGCCTGCTTTAAATTCCTCCTACTATATAGTAGCGTATTTTGAGGTGAAACCAACCGACGTCGATTCCACAATATACTCTATCTCATTGCCACAGTTGGTATTTATAGTGCCCGGAGCCCTAACCCGACCAAAGATTCGAATCCTGAGCTCCCCCTACCCCTTCTCCAGCGTCAGGGTGAGAGCTATTTCTGCAACACAATAGGTCTCATCCAGGATCCAACATCTAGAAGAGTGCTATAGGGGGAACCCATGCGGTGTTGAAATTTTTGATCAGGTTACCGTTCCAGGCAGTATACCTTGGACCTTGGCTGTGCCTTTGCCTTTACCGCCTTTTTTAGCTATTTGCCTATGCCTATGCGACAATATTGCGAAATTGCAAATTGCGACAATAAATCCAACTCTTCAGTTGAAATCGGAAGTATGTCCCTCAAAATTTTGAATCTCTCACTTGTTAATGCGTAAAACAGCTCAGTATATTTGCATTTGTGTCGGTTGAAAAGTTCGTCAGACTGCGGGCGGGCCTGCGGGTCTATGTAATTATAGGTATGCGTATGCGAGGGAGAGGGCGCTTTGTCCAGCTTCCTGCTTCCTCTGAAGCCCATGCAAGGCCTCGGGGGTGCCACGCCCCCCAACATGCCACATATTTCGTAACAGCACGGATCATCCACTCTTCAATGGATGTCTCTGAATGAAAGCTCAGTAGGTAAAAAACTTATTTGACTCTTCAGCCTATGATCGGAACTATCATAGTTAGTTAGGTCTGGAACTTGGTGGACGAGCCATTTATGAAAAAATTTAAATAATGTTCCTGGGAGAGCGGTGTCTGGATGTATTGGGGGGGGGGGGGGGGGATTAATTTTTTGTTTCAGGCACATTCAATGTGCTCGGGGAAGAGGGGGGGGGGGGATTTTTTCTGTAACGTTAGATGTTCGGTAAATTGATACAGTTGTGTCATCTATGCATATTTCGAAATGTGTTATGTACTAATTGCTAGAATTGCCATTGAACCTGGAACCTGTGTTGTATACCTCCAAACTGCGACTTTGTGACCTTCTAGTCGTTGTTCATGAATTCTTCTGTTCACATATTTTTTTTATAACCTTCTCAAGTAATTCTCACCGTAAGCCGTACAATACAAATGGTCATAGTACAGTATTTTGACTTCTGCCATTTTTTTGCATATTCCTAGGTGAACACCATCTGCATGGGAACTATACTATACGAGGTGTTAAATAGAGGTACCAAGTAGAGCAAGCAAATAGGGCGAGACTGAAATAATGTCGTGCTAACGAGTACTAATCATCTCTGCAGAATCTTCTGGCGGTCCACGGCGGTAAGCGTACAGTCTACAGTCTACACCTCTCCTCTCTCTGAGGAGGACCTTAGGATGGAATTTATCGAGGGGTTAACCACTCGTTGGGAATCTCGTTGGGAATCTTTGGAAATCTTTATGGAATCTCAGGGAATCTCAAGGAATCTCTGGAGTGGTTACCCCCTCGGAATTTATGTATACGTGAACCATAACGAAAGTAGGAACGGTAGGCAAGGAACAAGGAATTATATAGATTCTCTCCCGTTTGTAACTTTCGTCACTCGTCACTTTTATTGTTTGATTAAACATTTTCGGTATTGGAGGTACAGGTATTATTATACCTTCGTGGGTACTCAAGTCTAGAGTAACTCTTATAGGTACCTATGTATACCTAGTTGAGCTTGAAGAGCGGTGGGTGTGGGGAGGCGTCGGCTATCTATGCCTTCCATTACGGGTTTATTGTCGGCTATAACGAACACATCATCGAGTCCGAGCCCAATTAACCCGTACCTGGGTGATTTAGTGCCGCCCCGTATCCTCACTCTTCCGCTCTCTCCAAAGCCTACCAACTATCACCAGATATTTTCAAAAATCACTCGTAAAGACCAAAGGTTTTCCTATGGAGTTTCAAACCTATAGCTTCCCTCCTATAGACTAGAGAAGAGCCCTAGACCAGGCCAGGTTTTTGTAGGGAACATTTACCTATGTGACCATTTACTTTATTCAAATTTTGATCAGCAAGTCTAGAGCTACTTTTTCTGGGAGTTTTTGGGGGCGTCTCTTCCCATCAAAAATATGAGTCCCATGTTATGATTCTATTATTTCCATATTTGTCCTCAAAGAGTGCCCTCACCATCTTATAAGACAGGTAATAGGCACTTCATAAACTTTGAATTATTCCGCGTTGATATTATTGGTGTGCAATTTCATATACACCTACAAAATCCTGGAAATACTGCCCACCACCCCTATATCGCTGCTAACGTCTAATCGGTTTCTAGGTCGAAATAAAAGATATCAATAAAATGTTGAATAATTGATTGAACGTCTCAATATATTACACTTGTATCAATTACATCAGGGCCTGCCCTCGGCCCTATAACTCATTCACCACCACGAGGAGACCGAGGAATGGACGTTCTAGTTCACGTGGGTGCCTCATTAATTCCTAACGAGAGGAATCATGTAGCCATCGTGGCACGGGCGGTGCCATCTTCCGCCCCACGAGGTCTCCCTATAGTCTCTGTCTCTACCACCGACCGCACAAGCTCCAACAACTGTCATATCGTACTTAGGCACTCATTCACCACCAAGAATAAGCGAGCTGAATCTGTTAAACGATTTGGAAATTGGTCAGTCCGCGAAGGTATCTACTGCATGCTATACTGTGAAATTTTAAGTGACACAGCCATACATAACCAAACAACATCTGTGAGGAGAACGGATAAAATAATTAACTATAAGGGTGGTTGAATATATACCCTTGACAGTCCAAATTCGTCTCAGGTTTTAAGTTTTACTGATTGATTGATCGTATTTACCTAAGATGTAAGTTTCAATAAGGCCTTGCTTTGCTGCGAAAAAATCAGTAAGTACCTAGGTAATAAATTAATTAAATATTATTTAACTGCAAAAATTGACCGTATTTTAAAATTATGACCCAAACTTGAATATACAGAAAAACTTGAAGAAGTAAAAAACCTCGTGAACTTTTTCCCGCTGAAACGCTGTGCGACTTTTTTCCCCAGCAATGTTTGCACATGTTCGACATTTTTCTCCATGCAAATTGCAAATGGCGGCTCAAATGTTGTAAACAATATTTTTCTGGTGCCCATTGATCTTTTAATTTTTTGTAGGATGTCAGCCTTTCGGAGGGTTCAGCAGTGGGCAACATTTGCCCGCACGTGGCACATTTTTGATGCGACGTGGCAAAATCCCTTTGACTCTGCTCTGACTATAATCAAACTCCTCCAAGGCCGGCATAAGCCAATCTACCATCCCACGAGTAAGTAATTTCCCTATCCAGCATTTCATTTCTGTCTGGGAGGAACATTCGTGGTGATTTAACTGGGGAACTCTTGGTGAAAGTTAATTTATTGTTTTCAGATAGATGCGGTGACCACGTTGTAGTGATCAATTGCAAAGCCATTGCTCTGCCTGGTGAAGAATGGAAAAAGAGGGTTTATTTTCACCATACCGGCTACCCTGGTGGTGCTTCGTGGACTATGGCGTGGGAACTGCATGAAAGGGATCCAACTCAGGTATTGCTGGACCAAAGACTTACGACTCACGGTTATGTACAGATTACAAAGAAGTTTGTCCATCGCTCTGTGGTGCTACCTACCCATTGTTAACAAGATCCCTAAATAGCATACATCTGCCATTTGCCAGATACTTTACCCAGATGACTCTCCCTTGGAGGAGGAAATGATAGTAAGTTTGAACTGCTCGACATTTTGATAATTTTTTAGATAATGAAGAAAGCAGTTTACAACGGTATGAGAGGGACTCTTCAACGAAGACACGTGATGGAGCTACTGCATTTGTATGATGACGACAAGGTGCCCGAAGAAGTCAGGAAAAACATCACCAACCAAATTAGACCTCTGCGACCAGTTCCCGTAAAGCTCAATTCTTATACCGATGAGCAGATCACTAGCTTTCCTAGGGTTGTTGAGTTTCCCAAGGATTATGTTCCACGATAACACTGCAAGTTAATCTTCGATTGCACATTTGCTGTAAAACCCCATTAATAGGTAGACACCGTAAGTTTGGTTTAATGGAAAATTATGCATAGGAAAGGGAAGAATCAAGCTGTCCGAACAAGAACTGACATGGACTCTATGAATCTCTGTTTGAGTCATGCAAATTTGACCTAAGCAAGTTTTCCGTAAAATCTACCGTCTGCCTAAAGAGGTAGTGGAAAAGTAGAGCAAATTTTTTAATGCGTAATATAAAATTGTCAATATCCCGTTGTTTAAATTAAATAGTTGCTTAGTAGAGAAGAAAAAAAATGAATGAGATGAGTCAGATTAACTTTATTCAGCTATGTGAAGGTCCTTTAGGAGTTGGTGTGCTAAAACGAACATCATAGCAGATTTGTTGTCCTCGTAATTCTCGATTGCTTTTTCACGCATTTCCGTCCAGTCGTTGAGGTCACGGTATATTGGGCGGACGTACTTCATCCTGCCTTGTTCGTTGATAAATTCCAGTGCCTGGAAGCAAAAATTTAAAGTAGAAACTATTTGTTCTGAAAGTTATATAAATAGGTAGATACATGGTTTTTAAGACCACCCGTACCATGAGTTTTTCTGCGAAACCTTCAGTAACTGAGCACAAAGTGAAATGAAAATCTCACCTCGATCTATAATGGGGTCATCTGCGTCGAGAAATTAGAGGCGCCAGCAAAGTAGTTAGTTTAGAAAGGAATAAGTTCGAACTTTTAGAGCATACCTTTGGGACAAACTCGGGTGCATGGGCTTTCAGTCCCAACCTGATCCAGCGAAAACGAATTTCCGAGTTACGGGCATCGTTGAGGCCGTATAGCTCAGCCATCCGACGTACGGACTCCAAAGGGAGAGGCTGACCTTCCAGCAGCTTGGCAAGAAATAGGCTGATCTGCACGCTAGACAGCGGCTTGATGTCCAATGCAGACCGGCCCGCGGGCCCAGCGCGCCAAGCGTCAGCCAGCCGGGAACACTCAGTTGCTAGACTCGTGTCGTATTCCGGAATAACTAACGGCATGCCTTTGCTATACAACCATCCGTCCCAGTCTACTTTCTTCAATTCAGGCTTGTCTCTGAAGTACGTCAGCAAATACTCCTTGAAGTCGTCCGTCGTAATGGACTGGTTCTTAAACTTCGCGAAATATGCTCTAATGAAAGGATTGAATACATCTGAAAAAGAGTTTAAGGGTAAAAACTTGGCGCCTGAATGGTTCCTTCTGACTTCTTACCAAAAAACTGCTGGGATTTCTTTTCCTCTGAAGATATCATTTTAAAATCAGAAATTAAAGGTGTTGGGAACAGACCAGAACACCAGACTCTGTCCGAAAAATAGTCATTTGTAAACCTCCATTGGAGTCAGTAATACTTGGCAGCTATTAATGTTTGTGTAGAGAACAGCAGAGTAGGAAGAATCCTGCTTGTCTTGCTAACCAATTGAATTTTTCCTGTCCACCTTCCCTAAAAAAATACAAAATATTACAGTCCCTTACCTGGTCCCCCCACAAGCTCTTCGAGGTAAAAGAGAAACGTGTGCCCCTTCTCGTATGGAACGACAGAAAAAGCGTCATCGGGATCAACATCCGTCAACTTCGGAACCAGCTTCGTGAATTCCGAATCAACGCCTAATGTTTTCTCCTTAAAAAATACAATTCAATTATCATATTCTGTGTAGTTTACCTACTGGAGTGTGGCACAGTGCAGATAGGGGTATGCCATGAAGGAAAATTAAGGCTGGATTTCACATTTTAACGCCATACGTTCTTCGATCCTTGATATGGTTATTTATCATTATTAGTTCTCCTCATAAAAGCACAATAAAATGAGTGCACCCACCACAGTCTCTTTGAGTGATTCCAGTCCCTGCAAGGCGTCGAAATGGCGATGTGCAGTTCCATGAAGTTTTTCGTGGATCTTGCGCTCAAGGAACATTGTCCAACCTTCGTTTAACCAGAAGTGCTCGAATGTTGCTGTCGTTACAAGATTTCCAGACCAGCTATGCGATATCTCGTGTGCAACGACGTCGACCAGTGACCTGTCTCCAGCCTGCAGATTCAAATTTTTATGCAATGAGTTATTTTAAAAGGAAAACCTGGTAACCGGTTACATCAAACTACCTTTCAAACTTTCATATAATGATAGTGATAACTAGGGTTCGGAAAAGATATATAATGCATATTTTTTTCCTTAGCTTCGAATACTTCAAATTTTAGTATTTAGGTGTTTCAGCAACTATGGACCCCACCCACCAAGTTTTATAGGGAATATAAATATATATTTCGAGGGAAAGGGAATATTTTTGCATATTTAAGACTTTTTGTAGTTTTTGGGAATATTTAGGTGTTTTTGAACACACTGAGTGCAAGAAAAACAAAAATTGATAAGTGAAAAGCAATGTCAGAGGTCAGTGTAGCGAAATTAACATGAGATTAGGCCATTGTCACTCTGACATGGCATGGATGTAAGGTTTAAGTGCGGCCAATGAACTCCGACTGGGGTAGGTAGGCACGCTGGCCGTACCAGGTAGGTCCAGTTACGTTTAAAAATAGAACTCGCCTCAACCACCCCTTGTCAACAAGGCGCATTCGCATTCTGACTCTTGAAGTGGTAGCTTGTTGATTAAGTTTATTTTTGCGTTTTTTAAATAATGCCTAAAGAAAAGTCGAGCCGCTCTGCACTCCTACGACAGTGGATTATTGGAGATTCGTCTTTAACCACTGATGGCAGAATTATTTATTGCAATTGCTGCGTTTTTTACTTAAGAAACTAACAAATTCCGATTTTTAGGAGAATATTTTAGGGAATATTTAAGGCAATTTTAGGGAATATATTGAGAATATTTAAGGGCTTGAAAGAGAATATTCTAAGGGTTTTAAGGGAATATAATTCCGAACCCTAGTGATAACTGATAAGGTTGTAACGGTTTAAAAACCTGTCGTTCGGGATCTCACTCCTTGCCCGGCTACTGTGGGGGGTTCTAAAAGTTTCGGAATATTATTGTTTATTGTTTGCTAATTTTAAAATTTATCGTATGGCGTAAAGCTGGTTTTTGTTTCTTTTTGGGGCCTGAAATTACCCATTATAATGAAGGCCTAATTTAAAGAGGGGCATGGGGTGAGGCCCCGAGCGGCTGCATGGAGCATTTGGAACCTGCACTTTCTTTTGAACTAACTTCCAAATTTTCCCTGTATATACTGTATCCCCAGTCCATGTTATTAAATGAGAACCCTCCTCAAGATCTTTCCTCTAAATGGAGTAGGCGATTATAAATGGCGCTCAACGGTGGGCCTACGAAGTGTCGCAGTTTGAGGACGAAGCAAGAAGAGGATGAGGAAGGGTGGCGGTCCAGTTCCTGTCCCTGTTTGCGGAGTTGCTGCCCCCTTATTGACTCTTCTTGCTAAGTTTCTTAGGATTTTGTTTTTTTTTTCTTTTCAAAATTCTAAAAGCGATTAGGTAGGCTATCGCAATGTTTTGATTTTCGGGTTTTATTTCGGCATAATTTTATTATTTTTTTATTAGGTAGCAGTGTCTGTTGCTAGGCAACCTGGAACCGCCTGGTCGTTCTGTTTGTTTGGGTACCAGCGGCGTGTGTTCCGGGGGGTCTAGTAGCAGCACTGTCCTTTCTGATTTTTTACTGGACACATTGTTTTCGGAGCAGGTGACTTCTGGTTTCCCTGAAATTATCGGTGGTTGTCTGTGTGGATCTCAGTGTCCCGTTTTATCCCACTGATAATTTTCGGGGCAACCAGAAGTTATCTCAACATACTCTTGATTGAACCTTGGCTGGTCCTGGGGCTTTCAATGCGTGTCTGTGCGGACCTAGTGTCCCGTTATTTTGCATTGATAGCCTTTGGACCATCCAAGGTCATTTAGGGTATGCAAAATAGGGACGTAAGTCCTTATTTTGAAATTTTTGTATAATCAGGGTGTGGGTCCAATTTGTAACGGTTTAAAAACCTGTCGTTCGGGATCTCACTCCTTGCCCGGCTACTGTGGGGGGTTCTAAAAGTTTCGGAATATTATTGTTTATTGTTTGCTAATTTTAAAATTTATCGTATGGCGTAAAGCTGGTTTTTGTTTCTTTTTGGGGCCTGAAATTACCCATTATAATGAAGGCCTAATTTAAAGAGGGGCATGGGGTGAGGCCCCGAGCGGCTGCATGGAGCATTTGGAACCTGCACTTTCTTTTGAACTAACTTCCAAATTTTCCCTGTATATACTGTATCCCCAGTCCATGTTATTAAATGAGAACCCTCCTCAAGATCTTTCCTCTAAATGGAGTAGGCGATTATAAGGTAGACAACTAAAATAATTTTTTCTGACTTTGAAAACGGATCCACTGACACTGAACGAACGTTTACATCTCATATGGTACTTCAAAGGTTCCTACCAATACTGTGGGTGTGACAAAGGTGATGCAGGGGTTCTCCATCCCACCAAACGGAAAAGAGGGGGGCATGACCAGTAGGTCGTACACTTTCCATTCGTAGTCACCACACAACTCAACGGCCGCATCGAGCATCTTCTCCGTCTGAAACCGTCACTGCTATTAATTTTCCTAATCTGCAATATTTTCAGTTATCCCTGGTAAATTAGCGGAAAAGTCTTCTTTAGATGATTTGCTTGCAGATTTGTATGAAGATTATGTTCTCATGAGGCCTTCGTGAGGTACAAACCTACATAATGGGCACTCAGGGCAGAATAAGTCTCGGTACTAACTAATTCTGTGTTAGTAGCGTGGCTGTACATCTGTTATTCATTCGTCTTCGGCAAGCTGTTATATTTCTCTCTAAGGATGAATCAGACTACGAACCTCAGCGAACTCGTAAGCTGACGCTTCAAGGGCTTCAGGTTCCGCCCATACACTGGACCGCGGACCGAGGCGACTGCTGGCCAAGCGACCAATAGAGAACGCAATGAGGTAAGACGGGATGGAGACGGGTTGCCGGAACTTGGCGAGAAGTCTTTTACCAGGCAAAGGGGTGGGCTGTCCTTCATGCAGCGCACTCATAAGCACTGTCAGCTGCTCAGGAGCCGATATCTCGGCTGTGTACCGGATCTTGACACCAGGGGTATCTTGGCAAGGCACTGCCGAACGGGCATGGCTGGCCTAGAAAAGTTGAGAAGTAGGTGAAGTTTCCTCAAAATTTTCGGCTCTGCGGTTATCATATCATTTGGTACCTACTAAGTAACGTCAACTAAGAAATTTTAGTGGCACCATTTCATTTAAATTTGAAAAGACACGGCAGCATTCGGTTCGGTAAGTACTATGGTACCTGAAATTGGCTGAACATATAGGGCTCCTTCTTCCCCAACGTTTGCTGAGGAGTCAGCCACTGAAGACCACTAGCAGACGGCGATGTCTGGTACTCGACAACAACTGTAAAACTATAAAAAGAAAATTCAAATAGTTTTTCTACTGGCGGTGCCTCATCCACTACACTACACTTCAATTTCTTGGCTTAATCCTCTTGTAATCCGCAACCTTTCGGAGGGTCTTTAAGGACTTTACCTCCCAACAAAGGATTATTTGATACTACTTCAGCTATTCCAGGTCATTTGGAAAAGGACTGTAGCTGCCCCTGAAAGGATTTTTATATCTTACTTCAATTCTTTCAGGTCATTTGGAAGAGAAATGTTGACAGCACTCCCAAAAGTCTTGTACGGCTTGCTAACAGTATAACTGAGGGTGTCATTAGAATTTAGCAGAGAAATTTTGCTGATAGCCAAGTCCTTGGAATCCAGCACCTGAAATAATTTTCCATTATCAGTAACGTTTCTAACGCAATCAGCAATCTAAATGTGATAACCTGATAAGGTGAAATGATAACAGGTCAAGCCCGACTCCCCCAAACTAACGCTGCCGTTTTTAATTTACTTACCAAAAATTTGGCATCTTGCACCTTCCGGATACACTGAAGCTCAACCCGGCCAGCGAGCACTTTCGCCTCAAAATTCACGTCTAAGTACAGGCCTAGGTCTGTCACAACTACTTCATCTGGAATAAATTACAACACACAATTAAAAATATATCTCGCAGTTTTAGGACAATTCAGTGCCAGTAGTAGACGGTTGAATAGTCAAAATATTGAAAGCCAGGAGATTAGGGAGTAGGGACCTTTCGTTCTTGACGTACAGTCGGAAATTTAGTAGGTACCTATCATAATTTGCAAGACACAGGTGTCCGCAGATGTGGCATCTTCAGGTTTCTTAGGTACATAAATAACAGGATAATCCGTTCATACTTACTAGGATTAGAGTACGAAGACGGGTCTACAGCGCCTAATTTTCCTTCTGCCATACCGACAAGAGTCAATTAAATACTTAAAATAAAAATTAAGCCCCTTTGGTACGGCACCAATATCCAAAAGAACTTCAGCGTGTATGTCAACATAGTTTACAGTTTACCAACATATAAAACCGAGACCATACTTGACTGAGTCAGCTTTTAATTTACGTACACTTGTAAATGTAATAATTAAATTTGACATTAAATATATAAGGAAACAGTACTAAGGTGTAATAAACAAATATAATTTGAAGCAGTTATTGTATAAATACAGAGCTTAATTTTTTGTTCTGTTGTAAACATGCAAGAACACAAAATCCAATATGGCGATCCCAAATTATTTTTTCAAAAATGTCAATGTTTGATTTCCTTGATTTTTACAACTCTACCCTTTTGAACAATTGTATGCTGTATTTAGATGGTTTATTATCTGTTGTTAATTTGAACTTGGGCAATATTAGTGAAAGTCAAACTTATAGTTTTGAAGAAATCAAGATTCTTTCATATGACTTCTGGTCATTCAACGACTTTCAAGTAAAATTATTGAAATGGTTTAGTATTGTGCTTTTACTGAATGGCTTGTGTATTTATATTACCTGGAATATATACGGGGCAAGGATATCTAGTCGCTTTATGAAAACAGGTACGTGGCATGTGTTCGTACGTGGAAGGTGGTAGGTGTGTACTATTTACCTACCATTATCACGGACTGTTCGGTTTGTAATAATATAAGGTGCGCTTAGGTACAAGTGCAGCGTAAGTGGAAGCACCTACGGCGACATTGACATACAGATCTCCGTCCCTGCATCATCAGGGGCACGAAACTGCTCGTCTCACTGACAGAAAAAGAAAGATCTCTTCTTCTTAATTTGCCCTGGTGACCATAGTGTTATTTTGTTCTTACAGCTAACCAGAGAACTATTGAGGATCTAAAGAAGAGTGTGTCTATGCTAAAGCTTCCGCAGGACCACACGCCGAGAATCTAGAAATGAGCGACAAAATAAAGAACTTTTTCCGAAAGAAGAAAGCGGATGCACGGTTTAAGTTCGCAGGGCCAGGTCACAAATTAAACGAAACAGTCACTCCCAAGGCAGCTGCTCCAAAAAAAGATTCTTACAATCCACCATCTCGTTCTGGCCTTACCGATGAGTCGAAACAAGCGGCCGCTGCTGCCCTAGCACGTCTGGAGGGAAAGAGGCCCGATGCTCCTGGTTTCAACACGTAAGCTTATTCCCTTTTTTCTGGCCATACCGAAACAGATTTTAGAAAGAAAAAATCTTTAAAAGGAAAGTAGCGTTGTTTGTAAAGACAGTTTCGGCACTATTTGGAACAGAGAGTAGGTACCGTTTCTAAGAGCCGTAATGGTGCCTCCAAACCAGATCAACTGTTAAAACCGAGTTTGTGTTTCCGCCTGCAGCTTCCCTTGGTTTCTTGATGTAGTTGCTAGTTACATTTTGTGATGTGCTGTGCAGGTCCCTTGCGGCAATTCGGGCTCAAGTCAAAAAAGAGGTGGAGGCTGAAAAAGCTGCGCAGCAGACTTGTAGTAGTGAAGAAGAAAAACCACCAGTAGAGAGTCAAGTTCATTCGGAGTTACCCGGAAACCTCGCTGTAGAGGGTGTGTTTTTCCGCTGCCCACTCATAGGAGACGAAGTTTTGCCCCAGCAAGAATGGCAAGACAAGATTCGGGAGTTCCTGAAAGAGCAGCTTGCCACTGACCCCGGCCTAACTGCTGTGCTGATGGTTCACTCGCTAAACAAGAATAAAGAGAAGGTGAGTGAGCCACTCTTTAAATTTCGCTCAGTGTCAAAGAAAAAATTAAAAATTTGCTTTACGGCATTTTAGTTAGATTTTGAGGAAAAATCTAACTGCTTATTGTAGTGGTTACAGTATTATAAGTGTGAAAAATTTCTTCATAGTTTTCCAAAAAAGAAAAAGAAAAAAAATGTGGATTCTGACTTAAAAATAAAATATAAGGCTGCAAAATCCAGGCTTCTTTAAGGCGGAATGGCAGTATCACAACATGAATTTGTATAAACGGGAAAGTTAAAACTCTCCAGCAGCTCTATTACGGATCTTGGTCGTTATCTCGGGCGTTCAGCTCCTAATGCTAAAACATAGGTAAAACTACACCACTTCGTCGTTATCAAAGCCGTTAACTTGGCGTTAGCAGATCCGTAATAGCCCCACAGCAGGTACCTCTCGATTTCTGTTACACGTTCGGAGAGAACTGTGTTTGTCTGCCAATAAAAGCGCTTTGTCTGCTATTTTTAGGTGCAACAGTGTGTGGATACGTTGACCAAATACTTTGAAAACATTCTCCAGCAACCCTCGGAAGAAAAATATCGAAGAATTCGGAAGACTAACAAGATATACCAGGAGCGAGTGGCACCTTTGGAAGGAGCTGATTTAGTTTTAGAAGGAGCGGGATTTAAATCGGATGTAAGTTGATATTGGTATTGATGGAATTAGTTAGGGAACTAGAACTAGTATTAGGAAGTTTCTCAAAGTCAAGTACTACATTATGATTAATGACAATGACATAGCTTGGAATCGCACATCATGTTTAGCTTTTCACGAAGCAACTTTACTTGCAAATACTCAGCTTATTCAGTTTCATAAGTAGGCATGTTCCAACAAACCGGAAACAAATTTTCAGCCCTTATACTTTCACAAGGAAAAGGCTTGAACCAGATTAATTCGAAAATTATTTTTATTTTTCCGGTCGTGTCGTATTATACAGATCTACCACTACAAGAGCCCCATGGTAATGTATGGTTTATTTGTTTCTCTAGGGTGACTTTAACGTCTTTCCGGAAGAAGCCGTATCTGATGACACTTTACAGAACTTAGAAATGCTGGTGGACGCAATGAAATGCGCTGAGCCCATCACACTGGAGCTGGATAGAAACCTGAAGGTGTTGATGCCCTCTCAGGCGAAAAACCGCAGGGAGCTGCCTAGAGAATTCTTCCGGCTCACACCGGAAGAACTTAAGCGCGAGCAACAGGCCAAGTGAGTTTCAGATGAGTAAAAATACCTAATGAAGCAGAGTCACTGGAAATTTATCATTGTTGGGATATCATATTATGGTCAAGTGGAATTTCTGAGAATTTGCTCCTTCTGTAGCACAACTCAAACCCCAGCCTCGATTTGTAGTACCCACTTCAGTATCCGACAAAATTTTCTGTTTGAAGGGTATGCGAGTATGTAAGCCATACTGAGCCCCCAAACCAGTGTATCGGCTCTCAATAAAAACCCTTGTATTATCTTTTCACATTAGTCATATTTCATGGATACTTGCCTGTCAGCAGAGCGCACTTCAGCTGCGGCCTCTTCGTCTTTTCAAGTGATTTATTTTATTTTCAGAGTCGAAGCAATCGAAAAGAGTTCCATGCTAATGACAAAGGCTATGAGAGAGAAGGAGGAACTCCGAGAACTGCGAAACTACCGCTACTGCCTCATACGCGTCAGATTCCCTGACGGAATTATGCTGCAGGTAGAAGATACTTAAAAAAAAATAAAATAAAGGGTCCGACAACAGTCGCACTTAACTTTCTCGCCCAGAATGATTTTTTTTTTTTGTTGGGGTTTTTGAGATTTTTTTGCGGGCGTAATTTTTAAGCAATCGAAAATCGGTTGAAAATGACCCACAAGCATCTATCTGAGATCACTCATACTCACGTCTGTCATTTTATTACTGTAGTCCCAAATGCGTTCCGACCATTCAAAAACGTGGTTTCTCATTCTCAACTCATTTTCGACACTTTTTTGACAAAAACGGCCGTAATTTTGAAGATAACAAAATTCTGTTCGACAGATGTTTAAGTTACATGGTTCTACACAAATTTACCAAATTTCATGACAATCGGTCAATAAATGTGAATGGCGCCGAAACGATCGAACTTTGGTCCAGAACGGCCGTAATTTTCAACCAATTCAATTTTAGTTGAAAGTGACCTCGAAGCATCTATTTGTCAACACACATACCAATTTTCAGTGTTATAGATTGAAAAGTGTACCGTCGGCGCTTGTCTAAGTAACCAAAAACACGATTTTTGAATTATTTTGGCGGTTTTTTGACAATAGCGGCCGCAATTTTTGACCAATCAAAAAATCCTTGAAAATGCCCCTCGGCAGTAATTTTAGACAGGTCCATACCAAATTTCATCAAAATCGGATGAACGGTATAGGCGCTAGAGCACTGCACGGACTGACTGACGGACGGACTGACGGACGGACAGACTTTTTCCAGAAACCACTTTTTTGGACTCAGGGGACCCCCAGGATCATGGGAAACCCAAAATCTCAATTTCGAAATTTTGCACGAAAACAATACTTTCTCGCCATATATGGCTAGCGAGAAAGTAAAAAAAAAAAAAAAAAAAAATCCTGTCCACATCTTGTTTTTAAAAGTAATTTTATTCGCTCACACGTTACTCGTACCTATCTGTTGTTTTGCGACAAAATAAAACGACAGAAGTCGGTCGATAGTTAATATCAGCTATCTAATTTCTAACGTTAAAAAGATGTATTACATTTATTTTGAGAACATTTTGAGAGTAGCAGGTCCGTTTGATCTCCCTATTACTAAAAAATAGCGTCTCATTCTTTCAGGGGACTTTTGGCGTGTATGAACCGTTCACTTCGGTGGCGACGTTCGTCCAAGAAAATCTTGTGAACCCTGAGGAAGCGTTCTCTCTTTCAACACCTTACGGAGAGAACTTGGAGCAGACAGACGAGAGAAGTATGATTGACCTGAAACTAGTCCCTGCGACGCTTCTCATTTTTATTGGCTCCGGAGAAAATCATCTTAAGCCAGAAGTTATGGTTCTTTGTCAGGAGCAAAGCTACTAAATTTTTATTCCTTCTTCATGTCATCTGCTTAATTGGTCGTTTGGGATGGACCTATTTATTTTCAACTCTTGTTGAAGTGAAGAAAATGTTGAATCGTTTTTTTGATGGTATGTGAATTTCGCTTTACAAAAAAATATACATAACTATTTAAATCTGAATTACTTCCCGTCGGCTCACGTTTAGGTGGCCTCCAATGAATGATTCTACAACAAATCGAAGAGCCGCCAAATGGGTGGGGCCTACTTACCTACCTCCATAGAGGAATAAAGGCTAAAGGTGATAATTGTTGAAATCACAAGGTGTAATTAGGTACCTAATAGATCTGAACTTGAAAGCAGTCAGTATACCGACAACTCAGCGTTCCGCACTAGGTGCTACCCTTTTCTGTTGTATGTCTGAAGGAACCTACATCAACACCCCAATAGGATGACCTAGACCTAGAGGTAGAGCAGGTACAAGTATAAGTGCGGTGGTATTTGGTGAGGGAAGGCGCAACTGACGGTATACTGACTGCTATCCAGTCCATATAGGTACTATACCTATGAAGACATTGAATGAAAAGAGTATAAAATTCAAGACCAGAATATTGAATAATTATTTTACACACAACCATTTTTTAAATAATTCCCGCCATCTAAAAGACGTCACAACGTGGCAGCAGAAATCAGAATCTGGACAACAACACAACCAAGGAATGACAATTTTTTTAAAAAAATAATAATTTGTCTGTAACCTTTTAGAAATAATGTCTTTAGAGAATTTAAAATTTCTATGACCCTTTTTTGAGGCTCTTTTAACTCAAACTATGATTCGGTAAGTAACATATTTCATGCTCTGGCAGCACTTTTTGGACACACCATTCACGGGATTGGGGAAAAAAATGATAGTACCGTTGCTGAATTTTACTGTTAGCTCAGGTCGTTTACATTTTACATTATGTGTTTGCAAACATTATATAGCGTATATGTCTGACTATTCTTTCATAACCCTACGGTTTATCAAACAGTAAGCTTTACGATGTAAACGTAGATAGATGCATAAAATTGATGTCATGAAAAGAGGTCCTTCTAATCGTGTCAGACGTTTTCTTACTGAGCCATGGAACTGACCTTTGTCAGGCTTAGTAAGAATTATAGACCCCGTAATTTCTCTCATATGCTGGAAGAGTTGATTCTTTTCTGCGGCGCGTAAGTAGGTTGGTTACCTGTCTTGGTCATTAGTTGAATCTTTCAGGCTGTAGATGAGAAGTGACTCACATGTGGATGTGCTGCTACATGATTTATCATACCTGTAGGTGGACATGCAGTATACCCTGGGTGCGGTGGTAGACGACAGTCATGTCGGGTCCAGAAAGTGCTCCGGAGGTTCGCAGAATGAACGGCCCGAGTCCCCGTTTGCGGAGCAACAACAATCAGAATCCGCTCATCAACGTGAGAGATCGACTCTTCCATGCACTCTTCTATCGTGCGGCATTAGCCTATGCGAGAACTTTTCCCAAGCCCGTTCGAAGATTTATGGAATTTGTTATTCTCTTGAAGGTGGGTTTCCAGAAATATTATGTAGGTATCTAATGCAAGTGGCGAGAACTTCTAGCTCCTTTCTATTTACTGTCTACATTCACTCGGTGGAATTGCACAAACGCGTTTGAATCCAGAGTAGAGTCAGTCAATTTGCCATTTCTATTAAAAAAAAAATCTAGAGGATTACTTATTAGCAGTAATTATCAACTTCGGTTTATATTTCAGGCGATTACGGCATTCTTCGTCCTGGCGTACATCCATGTAGTGTTTTCTTTGTCACCCACCACTTGTCTAGAGCACGTTCGCAACGACTGGCCCCGAGACGGAATACTGCGTGTGGAGGTGCTGCGCAGTGGCACCGAAGGCTACAATATTGAAAAGAGCTATGCGAAAGAGGAAAAGCTACGGCAGGACCGGTTAGAAGACGTAACTGGCATGCTTGGAGGCATTCTCTCACCTAGAGAAGGGTAATAACCCTGATTTATTGAAATACTAACTACCTACCTTCTATTCTGTCGTTGGCATTCGAGACTCACCTTCTAATTGGCTTTGGTTACGGCTTATGTCTTAAGGGTCCGATTACACCTTACAATAAATATATGATCCTATTTTTTTAGCATCATAAAAATTTTAGAAAAACTGCAATACACTTGACAATAAAAATAGGATCATGTTTAGCAAAGACGCCAACTTGACATGGTAAAAAAATAGAATTTCGAAGATTTTTAGGGTCCTTTTTTGAACCGTTTTAGGTTAAATAATTTCTGCTATATTCTTTCAATTCATCGTTATAAGAAATTCGTACTCCTCCACATTTTCTATTAAAATACGGGTCATTTCCATTCCACTTACCTCAGCCGCCATTTTCAACCAAACAACAACAAACACACGCAGCATAGAGGAAGGTAGTTGCAGCAGTTATGATACAATTTGTACCGGCCGATACAAATTGTATCATAATTGACTCAATTCACTTTACACCTTACAATTTTTCTTGATCATATTTTTTTATGATCCTATTTGGTTTGGAAATTGTAAGGTGTAATCGGGGGCTTATGGTTAATTTTCTTATTTTTCATTTTTTTTTAATGAGGAAATCGTGTATAAAAATGTTCTTTTATTTCCAGGTTTTTAATCGAGCCATCGACTGTCGAAGAGAGTGGAGACAGTATTGAGAAAGTGACGGACGTGAGTCCGATGGCTGAAAGGCCGCCCCCGTCTCCATCTCCGAGCCAAACCGTCGTGTCCAATTCGTCGATGGAGGCCTCCACGATCACTGATGGAACGCTGCTAAAAAACTCATCCATTCTTGCCACATCCTCTGATCTTCCTTACGTAAGTATATTAAAATACTATGGAGTATTTTTTCTTCCAGCTTGATATTGGGTGGATTTCATCAGAATTCTCTGAGAATGGTTGAATGTTATCATTTGTGATGCTCAGTTTAGCTTTTAGAGAATTAAAAACTCACGGTTCATTGGTAATACAGACTTGAATTTCGTAAATGCTGATTGCTGATGAAATGTTTTTAGACGTTTGAGATGGGTGGTTCAGATTACGTTCCGGTGAACGAGATGTTGTTAGGTGACTCAGAAGACGAGTCTCCTATAATAGAGTCTGATCCTGATGTGGAAAACCTGGAAAAAAATGGTGAGTCATTCAAAGAAATCCAATAACTGGGCAACCGCTCAGATCAATCTTATATTATGTTCGAATTCAATCGAATCGGAATCAAGTGATTTGTGTAAGACTGAAAGACTGTTAAGACTATCTTAGTTATTACTTATTATTGATTACTTTGCAAAATAAGAAGAATATTTTCATACGTATCTACCTAGTTTTCAATGAAAGATGTATTATAATTCAAAAGTATACACAAACACTGTAACCCCAGGCCACAGGTAGACGATTGCAGCAAGAGAGGACCAAAGAACTTCTTTTAGCTCTTAAATAATTTATTGTCTATTTTAGAATTATCCGAAGAAGAGTATATAGTGGAATACTCGTTAGAGTACGGCTTCCTGCGTTTGTCGCCTTCTACACGGGCCCGATTACAGATCCCTGTCAAGATTGTAATCTTAGACCCGAGCCGGGATGCATGCTTTGGGGACGCCTTCTCCCGCTTTATCCTGGAGGAAGTCCTCGGCTACGACGACCTGCTCATGGCCAGTATTAAGACTTTGGCCGAGTCTGAAGACAGCAAAGGATATCTCAGGTTGGTTCAGCCTTGGAAATATGTAGTAAAGACTCAACCTCGCTGTTTTGAAGGAATGTAACGAGCCTCATTTAACAGAATGAGAGAAGTACCTGCAATCGTAATAATAGGAAGAGAAAATTCTGCGGGTAGGTACTATTTATCGATGGACTGTTCGTTGACGTACAGTCTAGTGTACTATCTGGTACCTTACATACTCCCGTTTGGTGGTCCACTAAAATGCAGAGACTATATCTTTAGTGGCTGTATTTATACCATAATACGAGTGCACATGCCACAGTACCATCTCAGTACTGACAGATAACTAGGGTGGAATTATTTCGAATTTATTTGAAATTATTTCCACGGCCGAAAAGCTGAACCCTTCGTCGGAAATTCTAGCGCCTCTGTTGTTAATTCGTGTTGTACTTTGTTGCAGGAATGTTGTAACGGGCGAGCACTACCGATTTGTCAGCATGTGGATGGCGAGAACGTCATATTTGGCTGCGTTTTTCATCATGATAGTATTTGTAAGTTTTTCTTGAATTAATTTTGCATGGATTTCCACTTGAACATAATTAGAGGACATTTGTCCATCCTAGTGATCGAAGGTTACTATAAAGCCGATCCGTAGAGATTCAAAAACATTAGTTACTGTGAAAATGGGATATAAAAATGAAACAAATGAGCTGAAAACGTATGTGTGATGGAAATTCATATACGACCTACGTGATTTATGGAGGCGCTCTTACGAAATGACATTACCACCGAGTATTCCTAATGTTAGCTTTTGACATACAACATGTCATTGTGTCGTGTCTTTTTGACATCGGAAACTACTCTAAGAAATATGGTTGTGATTTTACGATCGAGTGATTTTCGTGAATAAAAAATATGTTGAAAATCACGGCATTTAAGTAAAACTACCTAGTTTTTGACGTTAAGACACCATCCGCACAATCTAATTTGTTGATGTTTTTTTTTTTTTAAACCTGTTGATGTTTTTTTTTTCTTCCCATTTTGAGGAAACTGTTAATCCCTAGAATTGACATTTTATATTTTCTTTTTTTTATCACTTGTTGGTAACTAAGGTTAAGTTACTGACAGTTTACCAGAGAGTCGCTGAACAGACCTTCGCTTTATGAAGAAAAACTGATGTCTGTACCTAAGGAAAAAAGTTGAGGCCAATTTGAGAAATTGAAACGTTTTGAGCGCACCCCGCACAGTGAGGAGAAAATAAATCTCTGATTCAGACTTCTACTCTTTTAGAGTTGATCAGTAAGCTACAGTATGAGACAGGAAGTTGTTATTTGCAGTCTTTTTCTTGCAATAGTATTGTTGGCGTGAGCTGGGGGGGGGGGGGGGGGGGAGCTGGTGAGGTTACTTACTGTTGATGTTGAGTAAAGCCATAGGCGGTATTTCGTGGAATGGAAAACTCATCCGTGTATTTGTTATTGTTATCTCTATGATGGACCCGAGAAACACGATGCGGGCGGAGGGAGAGGGGATGTGGGAAGGAAATACGATGTAATCCGAGGTCAATTCTTTCTGTGAGCCATGGCTTTTTGTATCAATATGTCTACTCACTCAAAACAAAGTTTTTGTTTTGTTGTCAACTAGTCCCATGATGGTTTTCGATAACTACCTATTGGCTTTCAGGGATCTTTTTTATTTCCTATATTTTTTCTTGTTATTTCTTTCGGTTCTACTACTCGTATTTCCGTGTATTATTCTGCTTCAACCTTCTGCTCGGCATTATCCGATTGAACATCGAATTATCCTCCAAAAAATAGGATATCAGTTTTACGTGGAGAGAATGATGACGGGGTGAGCACTCAACCAGCATATTCCCCGTCGATGCTTACCTCATTAGAATGCTACCCCCGGGAAGATGGTAATTATTTTTGTGGGGGTGCCCTCTGATGAATCTCATGTTTATTTATAAAAAAGCAAGGTCTCACCTGCCGATGTGGACGGTAAAAACATTAGCCCTCAGTGCGGAAAATGAGGTAACTCAACCCCACAGACCCCACCTGTCTGCGGGCGCTTCCCTCACTAAGCAGCTGCCCGCAGACACGATGTCATGTGGGTGTATGAGACCAGAACAAAATGTTACTGATACTACAGAAAGTAACTTTCGTTTGAGTAAGATAGGGTGTGATACTGATGTCCACTTCTGCAGCATTTATCGGTTTTAGATTAGTATTGGCTAGTAAAAAAAACCATGCCCTATTGCCTAAAATTATCTCTAAAAGCTGGAGTTTCCTGATCGGAAATCAGGGAGAACGCAAGGACATTCGGTCAGTTGCTTTGCGTGATTCGTCACTGCTCATTGTCAATGGTGAATATCCCGTTTCTCAGAATAACAGCTTCAATATTACGCTCAGGATTCGAATCATTAAATATAAATTGGACGATTGAGCTTGATCACCTTTACAGTTTTTGGCTTTCGACCTTTAAATTGATAAATACTTACCTACCTTCTGTTGGAGCGCCAAGAGTGTCACTAGTGTCAGTGTCAGCAAGCCCGTTGACGCGCTTTAATTGTTGACGCTGATGGAAATGCAAATTCTTCTCATCTCAACTTCCGCTTCAATTTGATTTTTAATTTATCACATTTTATTGTGCAGAATAACCAAGTTAGCGCTCCGCGGCCCCGCCTTGGCTGTGTCTCGGCTCGAGGGCAGTGCGTGATTTTTTTATTTTTTTTATTAACAGCTAACAAATTACTTTTCCAACAAGCTTACTCGCCTTGAACAGTCTGGTTTTCACTTTCTCGCTTAGTATGTAATAGGCGCAGGAAGTAACGTAAACGTAACAAAGTTTGATTTTGATGCTTTCGATTTCCATCATCGCACTACCGGAGAGTGATACCTAAAACGTCTAAGGTTTGCGCAAACATGTTAATGATATTATGACTGTGGCCATCTAGGATGTAGCCATGCATGGCCGTGTAATAAGAGTGTTTGAGTTTAGTCTTGAGAGCACGTCACTACACTTCATTTGTAGGAAAACAAAATATGTAGTAGAAATTCGTACAGAAAGTTTTTTGCCCCCGGTCTTTGTACCCGGTGAGGAGAGCCCGATATCGTGAAATTTATTAACACAGTACAACCAGGAATAAAGAAATGAAATTTTGATGCCACAGCTAGCCTAAACATGATGAGGATGATACAGGGATGAATGAGTTCGATCAAAAAGGGTGATATAGGTTACAATATCCGAAACATGAAAAATTAATACAGGCGCCACCACAGTTTTCTTAAGCCCTGTTTAACAGTTTAAACTAGTTTCTTTATGACTATTTGTTTTTTCTTCTTAATTTCTGGGAAGAGACTTTTCCTGGAACCCCGAATTTCGAACACCTTTGCTGCAAAACTACATAATAAGCTTTTGAACGAAACCGAATACCATTTCAAGAGCGAGTTGACTATATCATTGTTGTCCCTAATGATTTGCCATGTGGATCTGTTTGTGATGAATATAATGAACGCTCCGACGAAGAGGGATGGGGTAGTGGTGTGCTGGTCCACGTGCTCGCTTGCGTAACGCCCCCCCCCCCCCCCCCCCCATCCAATTTACAGGGGCAGTCTCCTCCCCAGGCGTCCTTCCGAGTCGCTGACTAAAATTAATAATTGTACTTCTTCTGGTCAATAAACTCTTGACTGTCCCCTTTCACGTAGCGATAATCATTGTCAGATTATGAGTATAGCCCTTCACAAGTGGATGGCTACCCAGCATCCTGCCATTACCTGACTTCTCTTTCTCGAAACTGTTGTGTGAAAAACTCCATAGACACACTCAATAACTGTTTTTCTTCTCTTTAAAATAAAAATTACATCATCTCGGTTAATTGTCGAATACTGTCTAGTCACATTGCATAGTTATCTACTAAAAATACCCAGTGCTATAGTCCAAGTCAGGCTGGGAGCATACCGATAAGTCATACTTTCATGCAAATCTAGGGCTGATCAAAACTTTTTCTTGAGCAGGAAAATATCTGCTCAATTGGATTGGATTGGCATTTTTAGCGTATGGTAGGATATGGAACCCAAATCCGGATCGGCGTCAACTGAAAATCTTCAAGAAATTATGACTAATCGGTACGCTCCCAGCCTGACTTGGACTATACATGACCATGATAATTTACTGAGGTCCTTTGGGTGGCTTCAGTTGTTTTACCGGTGTTTCAAGATATTTCACAGGAAAATGAAAAAAGTAGTTTTTTGTTGCCTGCTTTCTCCGTTGAAAACGTGAGAATAGCAAAGAGAGTATGAATCGCTGGTCTGCATATTACGTGTACTTAGGGACGTTAAGTATTATTAGAGGTAGTCGGTAATACGGACAATGATGCAAAGAGCTTTGTTGGACCCCTTGTCAAAGTGCTCCATTTCATTATTATTTAAATTCTACATCATCCCCCTTATTATGCCACTGCTTTGAGGATTCTAGGTAGTACATTATTATGAAAAGTCGACCATTTTGCGCACTGCAAGAGCCACGCTGTTCCGCAGAATTGTGTGCATTTTTATAATTTTTATTAAGTAAGCTGTCAGCGTGAGAGAAGAAAATAGTGATAAAATCGAAACTAATTTATTTATTTTACTGTGAGTGTTGTTTTGTTATCGTTTCAGACAATTTCAATTTCAATGCTGTTGCGGTATTCGCATCACCAGATATTTGTATTTATAGGTAAGTAATCGAGTTAAAAGCTTGAAATTCTTTTCTCATTGTTTTCTGAACAAATTTGTTACCAGAACACTCCGCTTAATCCGAACATTGAGCTCTTCCATCGTGGTTATGGGTTTGTTGAAGGTCGAAAAGTCCTGCAAAGCCGTTTCCTCGGCTGTTTCCCATAGCATTCGTTATAATATTTCAAGACGGCAATATAAAGCATATTTACGACTTCTCTAAATCTCTCCCCTACTTTCTTCTTTATGGACTCGTCTCATCTTCATCTTTCTTTCTTACATCCGGTTGAGCTTTTATCACCCTGAAAACATCTGCTTATCATTTTTTACCCTTTTCTTTTTCTTACCTACTTGCCCTGTTTTCAGAGTTTAGAAATGGTGAATTTTCTTGTTTGTTTTGATTCAGGTTTAAAAAATCTAATTCCTTTTTTTTAACTCTTTCCAGTTGATTTACTGCAAATGCTTGAGTTCAATGTGTCAATCAGTTTCCCTGCAGGACCTCTGCTAACTGTCATTCTGGCCTTAGTCGGTGAGTATATTTCCACCAAAATTCGTAAATAGGATTTAATTTAAATGAAAACGATTTAAATTGAGGAAGTTTTCAGTGGGATCACCCTCATTTTTTAAGTTTCATCACATGTAATCGAATAAATAAAATGAGAAACAAAAAGTAACTTTTCAGAAGAATTCTGATAGGTTTCTTTTAGGTACTAATTGTAATTTGCTCTAAACTGATAAAAAGATTCTGGGCATGTGGCAGCGCTATTCTAACTGTAGTTCCACCATAAAGGTGTGCAGGCAAATAGAACAGCTTTGTGAGAACGTACGTTTCTTCTTTTGGATGACACAGACTTTAGTTTGACTTGTATGTCGATGTTTCTAGGCATGGAAGCCATCATGAGCGAATTTTTCAATGACTCGACAACAGCTTTCTACATCATCCTTACAGTGTGGATTGCTGACCAGTATGACGCCATTTGCTGCCTTACACCCATAACAAAGCGTCACTGGCTGAGGTGAGTGTCATCTTTATCAATAATTAATTAAAAGTAAATTTTAGACGAGAAAAATAAGAAGAATTCCGATAAAAATTGGTTTCATTATTATCTTTTTAATTAAGTTGAAAATATGGCAAAACAACTCACTGCTGCTAGGGTGTTCACCCGTATTGACAAATCTGACCTTTCCCGATAGTCTCCATCTCGTCTAGTTTAAATAAAAAATAGTATATTTCCATTATTATTACTACTGCTATATTTTTCTTTTCAATAATTGGCACAATAAAGGGGGGCTCGTCAAAACTGGTGGAACGGCATCGACGCAAGGGTTGAAAACTGAAACTAAGACAGATGGACGTCATACACCAGACCTGTTCTATTTTTTTCTGGCCAAAATGCGGACATCCAACATTTCAAAATCAAAATCTTGCATGATGGCAGTGCTGTCTCAGCCTATACAACTACACTGCGAAAGTAAATACAGCGAGATCGAAGTATTTCAGCGTCTACATAGTATTGTAGTAGGGAGGGAGGCATTGAATGGCCAGTCTGTTCAATTGATGTTGAAACTTGATATGAGCGCTGTCGCTGATCACGGCAACCGCATTTCTCATCAAATTATCCGTTTTCAATTTCCCTGGGAGCTCCGATAACGGGGCGGGTAATGGGACTGCTAGGATTACACATTAGCGCCATCACCGGTCAAGCTCGAGCCCTACGCAAACTGATGCATACACTCCGTACACATGACATTTACCCATCGCCATTCATTTGGAAAATCCTTTAGCTACGTTGAGCCTCAGGCATTACGCGGATTTGCTTTTCTGTGTTTAAATTTGATTGAAAGAGAGTATAGTTTTCCCCTATGCTCATAATATGTCTGTTCTGGATGTTTCCTCGTGGGGGACTGCCGAGCATTTAGGTTTAAAATAGGTTCCCCTTATAAAAATGCTTTTTTTTAGGATTTGCGGCTAGGAAGTTGAGAAAAATCACATGAATTTATGTTATGACCCAAACTGATTTGCCAAAGCTCGTGTCGTGTAGTGGAATCTTAAAGAATTGTTGCGTAGAATGCTGTGTTCCTGGAGCCCTATAATGGATCTTTTTATTACGAAAATATAGGAAAAAAGCATTGCAAATGTTTATTACGCGGTCACACGCGTGATAAAAAGATCCGCAATAGAGCTGCAGGTGTAAGAATTGGGCGAATTCCATTGTTGAGGCGCTTCAGCTCTGACTCTCTGAGTAAGCAACGTTTGTTAGAGCTTTGGATTATTCACCAGCCATTAGCTGACGAGCTAATCCTGCTCCTTTTTCCTTATTTTCTTCCCTGCAAACTCCGAGGAATAAACCTGTGTTTTAGGCTTTGTCTCGAAAACCCTTTTGCGGTGAGGAGTTTTCCGGATTTCTTGCGAACACCGCTCGGTTATTCAGGAGACCAGCGTTTTAGCTTTGCCCATAAACGAAGGTTTTTGAAGCTTTCCTATAGAGTTTTCATGTACTAAAAACGAAAGGATTATTGTGCCCCTTTCCTAGTGTTGCATTTTAAGAAGATGCCTCGGTGATTATTGTGTTATTCTATTTGCGCACTTTAAGTTTTTCTCTTCACTTTGGTAATTAATATTTTAGTTGATTTTATTTTTTAAATTTATCGCCCACTGCCTTTTCGGGAAAGTATCGTTGGTGGATAAATTATATATTTGCATGTGCATCCAGGTCTATTGATGCATCACACTAATAGTGAAACTAATGTAGATTTGTTAGAGGTGTCCGTGGATCCCCTGAGGAAGATAGATAGGTAGGCGAACACACACAGGATATTGGGCCAACCCGGAAATGCAGGGGCTATGGAGGAGCTATTTGCTTTATGTTGTGTAGTGACAGTAGGTAGTGGCTTTGTGTTGTCATTGGGTTTGGACTTGCCACTGGTAACAGGAGGTCAGTAGTTTCTGGTTCGTTCGTTCGTTAAGGGTCCGCTATACCTGACGGTGCATTTTTTGCCGCCCATAAGATTAAAATTGCGAGTGGCGATTCATTTTCAAGGTTTACCCTTGGTTGGAAAGACACAAAATTTTGCCTGTACTTAGCCCTAACAATGTTCTAGGGAGTGTTCGAAGCAGATTTCCCATTTTTTTTTTACTAGTTTTCGAGATACAGCACTTTTCTTGAGGTATGCGATGCTAGCATTTGCAAAACAGTTGCAATAAAAGAAACCAGTGAGAAATTGGGAAATCTGCTTCGAACACTCCCTAGAACATTGTTAGGGCTAGGTACAGGCAAAATTTTGTTTCTTTCCAACCAAGGGTAGACCTTGAAAATGAATCGCCGCTCGCAATGTTAATCTTATGGGCGGCAAAAAATGCACCGTCAGGTATAGCGTCCTGTTAATGCCTTCAGTCACTTGGTCTTTTATAATTTCGTTAGTTTTGACTTGAGTATTCTTTTTCAGTGAAATTTTTAAATACTTCACATCCCATAAGCCAAAGCATTATGATAAATGGAGAAAGAAACTCGATACTTTGTATAATTTTACAGTTCTTTCCAACCTGTTAACTTAGCAAGTTGCGCCCTCATTTGAGCTGAACCTCTTTCAACAGGGGTGAATGCCGCATGATGTCACTGAAGTAGTAATAGAATATACTACTAGGCGCACATAGGTTATAGGTATAGGTATTTCAGATCTAAAATATCGTAGGAAAGACGTCCAAAAAATCAAACATATTACCCATTAGTCATTGGTTCCGACTTCTTTACATGGGAAACGAATCAAAACTGTACCAAACAGGCCTCAGGGAGCTGTAGGTATGTGACAGTATCAGCAAATTATTTAGTTGACCCATAGCTTTTGCAATTATGGTAGACCAAATAAATGGCGGTCTGTAATTAGTTCGTCCTGGAAGTCGCGGAACGATGGGGTCCAGTTTAATTAAGGGTAATGTAGGAATGTAAATACAGATTGAGCCGAGCCCGCGGCATGAGGAGCGCGGCCCGCGCACGCCGTCTGCTCTTCCAGCCGCTGCGGGTAAATAACAATGTTTTATTTAGCTACGACAGGCAGGAAAAAACCATTACTCCTCATTACCAGTCGATCCAATTTCATTAAACAAAGCAATTTTGGAGATAATGACGTTAGGATCCTCGTCAAGTGGATCTCAGGGTCTGCACCTTGCCAGAAGCGCCTTCAAGCCTTCAAGCCCCTGTTCTCGAAATATCTTTTAGGGCTGGTTGTGCTGTATTAATAGCTCTCAACTGTCATCAATTTTTCGCTATTTCTCACTTTTACTACTTTCAATATTTGTAACATGAAATAATATTCAATTACCATACTCGACTGTTCCAAAAAATTTGAACTGCTCGTGGTTGGGTTGTGCATGTTAGTTTTGGTTTCAATAACCAACTTAGGGTGCGGAGATTTATCATGTTAAATTTAACTTAAAAGTTAAATTTAACATGGTAAACATAGGACCAAATCTCCAGATTAATTTTAACTGGGCATGGTGGGACGCACCCTAAGTAACTATATGAGAAATGGAAACTTCATAAAGTTATATTCGATCTGCGTAGAAGTATCTTGAAATTCAACTTCTTGATGAGTATGGGCTGAGCAGAGAGCAGTTTTGTTTATTCTCGCAAAGTACGATAGGTAGGTACATATAAAATGTTTTGTTAAAACAAGGAAGAAAAAAGAAATAAACCAAACTCTCAAATAAATTGCCTTGGAAAGCACATTTCTTCAACAGAACTATCTTTTCAATAAATTGAAATCCCGGATAATGACCATGTCAACGACATTGTTGACTGTTTTGAAGTGACTGTTGATACCACCCGAGGCCTATAAATTGCAGAGGTAAGTGGTAGAGGTGGAATTTGTTTAAGGGTCTCCCCTGAAAACGCTGACCAGTTAGAGAGCTTGACCTTTTGGAGGTCAGCGCTTTTAATTTGTTAACGCTCTTTGACGTCATCGCTAGGTTGATCACAGTAAAATGAGTGAACCTCTATAATAAACGTGCTTTGGATTGATTTCACCGACGGATGAGGAAATGTGTCAACGGAACTGTTGATTTCCAGTCTCTGCCTTGCGGAACGGTTTCCTCTTTCCGCATTAAAAAAGATATAATGAGAAAAGTGTGTATAGAGAAGTTTCGAAAAATAAACCTCAAAATAAAAATTTGAAAAGTTTCATTATAAAAGTTGTTGGGATTGGATGGAATACCGTGGCGGGAAGTTTTAATTGTGTTCCTTCTGACAACCTGGCCGGTATTGATTGTTGCATCTCCTCTATACCGTCTCTCATTACAGGCTTACCACCATTACCTCCCTGCCTCCCTGTCATCTCCCGCGTCACCATACTACTGCCGCTACTGCGTATACGACCGCTTTTTAAGTGATATTTTTCCTCATTTCTGGTTATTTGCTCCTTCTGATATTCATATTGGCATTTACTTATGCTTTACCTGTACACTAATTTTTTACATTATCCTACTAGGGTTAAACTAAAGAAAGCATTTCCAAAATCTATTTCATCAAAAGACAGTGGATTCTTACGTACTGTTTAGTTCGATTGCCGTACAAAAGAAATGATGGCGAACCGAGAATCCCACCAGTAGAGCGAGTGTAGTGTCTGACCAGTGGCCCCAGAGGGTCCCACAAAATGCCCTCAGAGACAAGTTTTAGGCTGTGTCTCCACCAGTAGAGCGAGTGTAGTGTCTGACCAGTGGCCCCAGAGGGTCCCACAAAATGCCCTCAGAGACAAGTTTTAGGCTGTGTCTCCACCAGTAGAGCGAGTGTAGTGTCTGACCAGTGGCCCCAGAGGGTCCCACAAAATGCCCTCAGAGACAAGTTTTAGGCTGTGCCTATGGACTAATCCGAAACTGTTCTTATTACGCCTCCTTGACCCAATATTCGAACTTCAAGGTATTTTTTTTGAAAACCATAAAAACGAGCTAGTAAGACGTGGGAGAAGTAAAGTGTCGAAGAGCTGCCCCCCGTGGCTGTGACGCGCGCCGTGAGTGCTTGTTTTAAGAAATGCCTTTTCTTGCTTTTCTTACCCCTCGGAGCATTGATTGGCCGAAGCCAAATAAAGTGCGGGACGGCGGGGTGCCGCGGGGTGCCTTAATGGAGCTGCCGCGATCTTGATAGATTATTCCGCGCGACGAAGCCGGCCAAGGTTCGTGTTTTCCTGTTTTCAAAATCAACACGCCCCATGCCCGTCCCCATTTCACGAGCCTTGCCGGGTTTCCCCACCCTACACTGCGCCCTTCTCCCCTTCGCCCTTTGCCGTCTGGCGCCGCTCTTCCTGGCTCTCTGTACCTACACGGTGAAGTTCCGCGAAAAATGTTTGCTTTTCTTAAGCGCAAGAGAAAACAAGGCAATAGCCAGAGATTTAGCGAAGAAATCATGGGCGACGCGACGTGAAATCTTTCAAAACAGTAAATATTTGATAATTTCGCGAGTATTCTTCAGCGTGGTCCCCCTAACAGTGTTATTCTACATCTTACATAATACTCTCAGCCTCTATACCAATGGTAAAATGGTGAGAGAAAAAACCTTTCTGACAAGCTACAAGATCAAAACTAGGGCCATTTGCAAGACTGAGAACATGACTCATGACATGACAGTAACGTTCTTGTTCTTATTTGCATCTGTGGGATGTTTTACCTGTTTACCCGTAGCAAAGCCAAAAATAATTAATTATAGTCATATGGAGTGAAAAGTGAAATCCCTGAACTTGACAAAATTATTACTTACTACTTTGTTCCCTAGTGACTTAATACCCTATTAGGAAACAACGTAAGAGACGATCAGTAATGCAATAAACAGAGTAGAAGTATGGGTAACAGAATTTTGACGTAGAGTGTGACAGCCGACATTCGACAAGGAAATGTCTGGAACAAGCAACAAGAGACGGAACAAACAATGGTTAGCATAGTGTTTATTCAACTGCTGCGCTTCACCATTCGCCATACACTGCCGTATCCCTAGGTTACTAATTCCCGCTATTTTACAATTTTCATTAATTTTAACTAATTAATTAAATTAATTTAATTTTACCATATTTGCCCATTTAATTTTTACATTGTTGTAAAATGTACGCACATTTTATCTAAATATTCCAGTCCACTGTGATGTTTTCTTCCAAATTCTTCTCCAACCTTGGCCATGCCTTAGCCTCATGCGCATAAAAACATATTTTACTGGCGGCATTGGCAATTACTTAATAGGGGTAAAAATCTGCCTGATGTGTCTTTCTCAGTGATAATTTGGATACGGATGAATGATATAGGATGTGTTCTTTACTAAAGTATTGTCTTTTATCTGTAGATACTTACTTAGTTGACTTCAGTTCAAATTTTGAACGATGGGACACCACGTAGATACTTACAAAGCAGAAACTAAATGTCATTTTAAACTATAATTAATTTGAAACGGCCAAAAATTTTCAAATAATTTGTTGTTATAGTAGCGCCAGGCTACCTGCCCGCCCCGAGGGTATTCTGTGAAAAGTGAACAGTGCAGAATGCCCTCGGGCCAGGCAGCTCAGCCTGGCTATACCATATCTGTTTTTGTTTTGTTTCAGGTTCTTCTACTTATATCACTTCTCATTTTACGCTTATCACTACCGATTTAACGGCCAGTACAGTGGGCTGGCGCTTGTCACATCATGGCTCTTCATTCAGGTAAATTTGAAAATAATTAGTTGGTTTCACAGCGTAATTAAATTAGCAACGTAAAGCCGCAGAGCATGTCAGTTGGACATGTCAGTAAACGAAGTGTTTGGCTGGTTAAACTTGCTTCCATCCTCAATACGCGTTTTGCGCCTAACAAGCGGTCAAATCAACTGGAGAAGCCAGCGTTCGTATCATAGTCCTGGAGGTGTATTCCCTTTCTCGAACGCCAGCAAACCCACCCAACTAACACCTTCAAAATTTATTGTAAGAAGAACTGTTCTCCGTATATTGCGTCATGGCGTACCTTATCTTCTTACAATAAATTTTGAAGGTGTTAGTTGAGTGGGTTTGCTGGCGTTCAAGAAAGGGAATACCACTGCTGGTATTATTATAAAACGATAGAACAATGAGATTGGAGAAGTGAACAGAGTCAGGTGGTCAGGTATATGGCATTAGTGGCTGTAGAGGGGGAGGGGAAGTTGGAGTTGTTGACAGCCCAGACGGCGTTTCTTTCCAACCCACCGCTTCATTCCTTCGGACGGGTTTAATGAAAGATTTTCCATGTTATTTCACCGGGGCCAGTCTCCCTTGGCTCCCTCAGCCTCCCCTAGCTGCCCAGGCCGGGGGAGGGAGGCTAGCTTGCCCGCCTTCACTTCCATTCACCCCTCTTATTGTTTTGGGCTTTTTATTGTATTCGCCGCCGGAGCGCTGGCACGTTGGCTTTATTTGTGGGAATATGAACCGTTCTTGACCCGAGCTTTTGTCTTATCACATGTCTCATTTGTCCTTTTTTCGACTTTTCACTAGGCGCTCTTCATTGCTGTGCCTCATTCGAATTCGTCATGGTGTTACTGGTTGATACTTATAAGTAGTTCAGAGTACATTCGTGCAGTGTCTTAAACTTTTATCATTACTCAGTATTATTGATAGGCTATATTGTTAGAGGTCTACCTAGGTAGAAAGAGGTAGAAGTAAAGTTCATATGCAGTAACTTTACTGTTGAACGATAGACGCATTGTGGGTAGTGGGTAGTTTGTGGTAGTCTCTTGGGAACCGTGGACCATCGTGTCCATGGGTCGTCAGTCTGTTGTGGCTAGGTCAGTTTTAGCGTATTGCTTCAATCAAAAAGTAGAGAAGCTCGAAGAAAAATAAACTAGCGGATTCAAACTTCCCTTTTCCCGTGATCTGATAAGTAGATGGACATGTCTGCAGTCCACTCTGTCTAAATTGTTCGTCGTAGGTTGTCATTTCGAGGCAACGGAGGAAATATAACACGTAAGGCCACGAGATCCCAGTGCTGAGTAGTAGTTCGAGTTTGCTCCCTGCTGACTTTTCACGCCCGCATTGGGACAGAGAAATATCGGAGAATCCCTTGAGAATAGACGGGTTGGATCTTTCGGCCGAAATCCGAGGCGGGAATGGGAGGTGGTGGGGGATGGGGGACTGCATCGGACCCTCGCTCGATTCCTAGTAATGGCATTACTTTGATTACCGACCACAGGATCGATGCGGCTAGGCGGGCAGCCTCTCCAATCTCCTCCACACTACTCACACCAGCTGCATATGACCAGCCTGGCCAGTTCTTAGGCTGTTTTAAGTATTTTTGAAGAACACCAGTAGTTTTTGAAGACAAAAAATAAGCAGGTACAAGAGTAGTAAAAAAGAAAGGTAGAAGGGCGTAACCTGCAGAAGTTAATGAAAGACAGAGGGAGTGGAATATCCCCCACCTCAAGTTGTAAAGTCTCTAAAGTGCGGACAGGAAGGGGAACAAGCTGAGACAGGTTAGTCAACTGCAAGCCTGGAAACAATCAAGGCGCGTACGCGAAGACAAGGAAGAGAAATCTGACAAAATAAAACTGTCGGAGGAAATAATAAATGTGTCAGAACAATGTGCAGGAATATTAAAGAGGTGGATGTCTCCTACAGACCAGAGTCCCATGACCCCCCACCGACCTGCAGCCCCTTCAAGTCCTTCAACTGTATCCCTTAGCTTTCGAACCTCCTGTCCTGTAATCTCACTACACTACAATACAGAAACGAGGCTCTTCTTGCAGCTAATACTTTTCCCTAATGAGGTCTTATTACCATTGATTTGTGATCTATGAAGGGCGATAATATCGATGTTAAGATAAAAACACACGAGGTTTTAGCGTTCTCTGCCGTGATGAAATAGTTGTTTCCGTAGTAAGCTTTGCGAGGTGTAGATCTGTGTTGTCGCTGCTGACTTTGTGTGTGCCCGCATTTTTACTCCTTCGGCTGTAACGTAGTTGTACTTTGCCAAAATTGCCATTCGTATATTCAAATAATTTTAAGATCCTAAAGTTGCTAGAAGAAATCGGAGGGGGAGGGGTACCTATTGATGAATTGATTATGAAGATGAACGCGTCTTTTATTTCAGCACTCCATGTTATATTTCTTCCATCACTACGAACTGCCTCTGATCCTGCAACAAGACAGCCTGCAGCAGCTTATTCTCACACGAAACCATAACGGTGATCCCCACCCCACACTGCGTCAGGGGGATGGGCTAGAGCTGGTCATTCAGCATGTCCTCGCTGATCAGAGCCCCCCGAGTGCTGACCCCATTCTACACCCAAATCCTAACCCCGAAGCCCCTGTGGAGCATGTCCTTGACGCTTTATAGCATAACCAGCTCCGTAGTGCGGAGCCTACAATGAGAAGGACTGACAGCCTCGACTGGGTGATTGAGGACTTACTAGGTGAGCAAGGAGACAACCTTGATGAGTCGTTGTAATACATTGTACAGTGCATATAGCTATTGATAACAGACAGTGCGAAAAGTTCGGTACCAGGTACAGCTGGGTATGTATAACAAAGTACGAGTACAATTTTGCACGGAAAATCATGAAGCGTGATCGCTGTAGACGTTGAATAAAAAAACTATGTGAGGAATTTTGGTCCCTTGAGAGAGTTAAAATTGTTCTGCACCGTTGAAACTAGATCTGTAGTGCTAAATCATTTTTTAAAATTAGTGGCAGTAGACTCTTAGTCCCACAATCTGAATTTCAAAAACATTACTATTACTGGACTTCCCCTTAAATATTGGATGTTATAGACCTGAAACTTATGGCAAATCTACTTTCCTCTCAGCTCTGTTTGGATGCAGAGAAGTGATCACTACTGCCCAGGGGCGCCATCTTGGGGGGGGCAGGGTCCAGTTTGCCCCCCCCGGAATATTCCCGGGGGGGCACTGCCCCCCCCCCCCGGAAATTTGGGGGACAATTATTTTTATCATGTCAAATATAAGAATAAGAATAGGAGTGGGCATTACATCCATGCCTTAAGCGGAAAATATTCCTTATACACCGGGATTCGAATCCAGGTCACAAGTCGAATGCCTTGGACGCTGGGTCACTGAGAGGCACAGAGACCTATCAGACTGATAAGAGTGATAAGTAAATTGAATATCTAATGTTTACAACTTCTTGCCCCCCCCCCCGGATTTTCAAAATCTGGCGCCCCTGCTACTGCCTATTACAACTGATTAAGAGTATTATATTGGACATGTAGGTATTTGAAAATGGAAATGTATAGAGATTATACATGCAAAGTACACAAACGGCAATCGTCCAACAAAGGACGAAATAGCCCAGTCAAATTTTCTACGAGGGCTAGTTAACAGTTCCAAAAAAAAATTGTTCCTAGCAGTTAAGCTTATTCTGTTTTACTGTAGCAGGACATTATGTTTATTGGACACTTACTGTATGAACTGTCTGAAACCAATTTTGGATCCATAAATACACCCATTCATTTTAAATGTAGTGAAGCAGTCACGTAAGGTTGGTTTACTGGAAGGTAGGTAATGATTTCAAGTCATAATTACCTTAAATTTCTCGCTCATTAAATACTAGGTATGATGATGATAAACCTCCTACAGATATCATGGTGGCTAGTTTTGGCTTCACCTGGTTGTACCTTTATTTCTACACATATCAGCTGGCGGCGAATTATTTTTAATTTATTCCCTTGCTTGGATAGGCTCAGAATTTCGCTTAGCCGCAGCCTCAGTAACTTCCTTGAAAAATACCAGCGGATATCCCCCAATTTCTTAGTGGAAGTTTGCATTTGTTTAGACAGTGCTAATATGGCATTACACACTTGTTTAAACGGGAAGGTCTCGAAAACCAGTAGAATTAGAATTGGGTAGGTGTTTTAAAAATTTACTGAAGCGTGATTCATCCATCCGACGAGGAAAAAAAAAATAATAATTCGCCTCTTGTAATGTTCACCATATGGGTGGTCGAAGCCAAACCAGGGAAGCAGAAATAAAATAAATAAATAAATAAATTTTGTTTGACGTTTAAGTTAAGATTCCCATTCTGCATACTTCTCTTGTTTTTCTAGACCTGAAATTCTGCCATAATTTATTTAAACATGTGGTTAAGGTTCAAATCAATGTCTGCGTGTTTTATGAAGCGTTTTTTTCCGCTATATACCTATAAGGTGTTTTTATTCAATCATACATGTTTTGGTACGTTTGGTACCCAGATAAGTGGTTAGCATGATGTTGAATGAGAAAATCATGAAAAACTGTAATTCTGTCCTATGTCCTGTACGTTGATGTGTTGTAAGATATTCAGAATACCCACTATGGTGCAAACTTTAGATACCTACCTATGTAAAATGTTGTGATTTGCTTTTTTTTTTTTTTTTTTGTGAGAACCCACTTATAACTCATGCAAAATTATCTATGTTACAATATTGTGTATTATAACATTTGTTTCAATTGCACTTCAAATTTTCATTCGCCTCGGTCTGATTTTTCGGTCGATTTCGAAAAAATACCTACTATACCTATATAGGTAAGTAATGATTATGTATGGCTTCCTTTTGTTCTTTTTTGGCTAAGGCAAGGTGACTGTTCCGCAGTTTATGAAAAAACTGAGAAATGAAATAGCATAACGCCTAATTACATTTTAATTTTTCTCCTGTCGTGTTCTGTGTACAGACTCGTATTTGTCTATTTAGCGTTAGGGTAGGGCAAGTGCCAAGTGCAGTCACCCAAGCGATGACAAGGGGAACAGAAAAGGGAAAATAAAGAAAAATTCAAAACGAAAGGACTCAAATTTGCGAATTCAGGGGTTGTTGCAGAGTTGGGCTTATTTTCATCATTGCCGTGTTGAGAAGGAACGCAGCGCTCCACATTTCACGGATTGTTCCTGAGTCGAGGGGTGGAAGGCCTTTATCATTTGAACAGGACTGCAGATAAGAAAATAATAATTCTCCTATGACACCAAATGGGAGTATATAGAAGTGACGGTATAGGTGTACTTGCTACTTGCAGGTATTATCTGCCCAAAGGAAACCATTCGATCAGTAGGTAATCCCCCCCACTGTTATTTTGGTGGAAAATTGCTGCATAAGCAACTTAATAAGCCCAGAATTCGCAGCGCTGGTCCTTGAAACCAGAAGCATTGACGTAATTTCTCATGGAAAAGCTGCTTGCCGGAATATCAAGTGGATTTGATAAATGAAGTTAGTGGTGGGATGTAAGTTTCCCTTAAGTATTCCCCTCGTTTACCCCAGCTGAAAGAAACAGCCCTCCCATGCTCTGCAGGGTGTTGTCTTATTGTCATCTCCTTCGCTTTGAACACACCATCCGGGGAACCACTGTCCCTCTCTAGTCTGTTATATATGGGACATAGTGATGGTATGATGGCTGTCCCCATAGCACGATTTGCCAAATTTTCCTATACCAGAATTTTTTTTCTTTTTTTTTAAATCCCAGTCAGCGGTGCTCTTATCAAATTATTCAATAAATCACAGGAAGTGCATTTTCCATTAATTATAACTTGGTCACTTGTGGAATATTTGATGGCGATGGGTTTTTTAGGGTTGGTGGGAGGAAGGGGGGGGGGGGGGGGGTGCGGCTCGGTTGAGAAGTGTAGCCAGAGGACACCAAAGTCTCGATATCGGCATTTGCCCTGATAGGGACCTATTCGAGAAGTAGGGCCCTTAATAGATGATGTCTAGTGCTGCAGGTCGCAGGTCACCCCGTCATCTATCGCCTCTGACGGTGGATGCCAGCAGCATTTTAAGATGGCTACAGGCCCACCCGAAGTTGGTGGCCCGGGCTATCATTTATGAGGGTTGCCTGTTAATTGAGCCACAAGGGGGCAGTAAGGATGGAAAGGCGATATGTGAGAAGAGATAAATCCACCTGCTGCGAGCACGGGGTTAATGAACCCACCCTGACAACTCACCCTGTGCCCTGCAGGGCTGAAGCACTGCCACATCCACCGCGCTTGCAGCCCTTTGCTTTTACATATCGGGGTACCTACGAGTATACTAGAATCATGGCTATAAGGTGCCACTGGGTACTTCTTATACGTTTAGGTATTCACTTTTTTTAATTCAACCGTTTTGTTTGCATTATAGCATGGTGTAACCTAATATTTTATGGGGGAAAAGTGGGAGTTCTCAAAAATCAAAAGGGAAGGGAATCTGTCAAGATATGTCTCTAGAACTTTAATATCTCTCAGAGACACTATGGGCGAGCCAGAGCCAGTCGAAGTCATACACCCCAAAAATAGTTTCAATAGATAACCTGCGTACCCTCGCCTAAGTTGGAGTCCTGTGCTATTGTGGGTTTTGGGACCCTGAAGTGAGGAGTCCTTGGTTATTGGGTGGTTTTTGGTACTTTCAGGAGTCCTGTCCTGTGTTATTGCATTTGTTTTTGGGACCCTCAAATGTGAAGAAATCCTGTAGTTAATTTCGAGTGAGGAGGAGTCCTGTATTATTGTGGGGTTTTTGGTACCTCAAGTGCATGAGGAAGAGTCCTGTGTTAGTCTGTTGTTTTTGGTATCCTCGTGTGAGGAGGCATGTATAGGTACATGTGTTATTGTGTGGTTTTTGGTTAATTTTGAGTAAGGAGGAGTCCTGTGTTATTATCAAACGTTTGGAACCCCTCTGTGAGTTTTATTGCCCTCCTTTGTCGTACTTTCTTCTATTCATTTCCTTCCGTACCCAAATCTCCGTGGGATACCTCGCATCTTATAAGCCGCTTGAGCTTTCAACTCGCGCTGTGCAATACATACCTACTTATTATTGTTATTTCACACAATATGCTTTCATGCAAATTATAAAAGATCGACACAGAACAGCTCTATTGGGTATAGCGTGGAAGGTCTAGTGGGCTTAAAAATTCCTTCATTACTACAAGGAAGAAAATTAATTGTTTGAAGGATGTCGTCTATTTGACCGTGCCGGGGCGTGCCGCTGTTCTCGGTCGCGTGGGGTACAATAGAGAGCTTGGCCGGGGGCCCTGCTGCAATGCATTCCCTATGCTATCACAAACGGCGGCGCAGCGCAGCGATAAACGACATCCTTAAGGATGAGATGAGTTTGCCAGTCTTTTACCAAACACACAGCCCTCTTACGTTGGTAAGGTAGAGGTTGAGAAATACTTATTGGCGATTCAAGCCTGCAATTGTTTTCACCTTATGAGGACACTGTTCTGATGGTAGATATTTGCATCCCTCTATAAATAATCCTATACTTATTTTATTACATTATTTTCGGCACCAGTTATGGTACAATTATGTGGTAGGTATACAGAATAAGGCTGAATTTCACCACTTTCCGATAGTGTCTATAACGACAGGATTTAACGAACGGATTTACGTTATTGTATGTTTTGCTTACGACAAGTGCGATCGCAGAGAAACAAGTGCAAGCGCAAGACATTTACCGTAAGCTAAACATACGATAACGTAAATCCTCTCGTTAAAAGACCCTATCGGAAAGTGGTGAAATTCAGCCTAAGCATTTTAAATTTGCAAATTTGGTGGGAAAGTAAGGCTATGGTTGCAGCAGAGACGGGGCGTTCCGGGACAATTCCCGTCCACAAACAAGCGACGCCAGTGCGCCGTGCGGTGTGACGTCATGGGGTGAAGAGGCTGACCGCGGGGCGTCAATTTCCCCGGTTTTGTTTGTCCTCAGCCCCACATGGTTTCCCTCATTACACAAGCCTGGGGTCTCGACGCCCAGTGCGGCGACCATACGTTCACGAACAGTCCACAAATCATACATCACACCTCTGTGGGTCAATCATAGGATTAATAATGTGCCTAATCATCAGCTGATAAATAAAAGACAAGCATTGAAAATATTGAAGAAAAATAAACTTGGCACTTATATCACAAAAATAAACTATAGGTAAGTACCGGTTTCGTCGAGGGGTTAACCACTCGTTGGGAATCTCGTTGGGAATCATTGAAAATATATATGAAATCTCAGGGAATCTTGGAATTTTTTTTGGAGTGGTTACCCCTTCGGGGTTCATCTTTCTATGAATATCGTTGGGAATCTTTGAAAATCTTTATGGAATCTCAGGGAATCTCAAGGAATCTCTCGAGTGGTTACCCCCTCGGGTTTCGTCTTTCGACATCATCAAGTATTCAAAAAACCTGTTCACTGTTTTTGGGGGCCACCTTTGTGGTGATGCAATATTTTGAGCTCTGCGTTACGGAAGGCCCCAAATTTGAAGTGTTGTGTGTACTAAGTCTGGCGGTGTGAATAAGCGAGTAAATACTGTGAGAGTCACGCACAGTAATTACGCTGGGACTGCTGATGACACGTTCACCCTCCGTATCAGAGTCATGTGTGTGCTGTTTCTAATGTATTTTATCATAGACGTATCGCAGGAAAGACGATAATAGGATAATTTCGTAGCTCATTATCTAAGACTCTTAAAGATAGGACCTATTGGAAGCAGCAGCGTGCTCCTTTGGTACTGATTCAATCCAACAGCTAAGTCCTCAGTCTCCCAACTTCACCCACGCTTCATAGTTATAGTGAAGATGTACTGTCGTTACTATAGAGAAACTGGATGAAACCGCAGCAGGAGCAGCTAAAATATGAAAGAGGATGGGTCTTATTAGGTGGAGCAGGGGGCGGTTAGGCACCTTGCCACACGGCTAGGTGGCTAGGCGGGTTGCAAGTGAGTGAGGTATACCTACACGAGGAAGTTTCCGCTGCTGCGGTGGCTGCCGCCTGTTAAACTCATCACTAAGCGGCTTACGGAGTTCCGACCTGGACAGAGACAAGTGGCGGTTTATAGAAGTCAGCGATACCTAGTTGAGATACCACTTACCACCCGAGACGTATAGAGCAGCCGCTTTTTCAAACCTTTTAACTCATTAAACCTAATTTTGGAGTGGATTTTTCTACTTCTTTTTACTAACTGGCAGGTACAGTTAGACACAATTTACATTTTGATTTGAATTCCCCCTTTTAATTTCTTAATTGTGAATGCCTGCGAGCTGCGAGTACTTACTATAAAGAAATACGCCTGCGAAAACCATGATTATGTAATTTAAAAGTCGGTGTACACGTCTTTCACCTTCCCTCCGAATACCGTAAATCTCTAACTTAAAATTGTCCTATATATATTTCCAATTTCAAAAGTGCTAAGTACACATATTTCACTGTAAAGCCACTGTTATGTAATAAATTCAGGATATACTTCCTACGACAATATGAATAGGACTTACATAAATATAGCATTATCTGAAATCATGTTCCTAGTCTGCTAACGGAAATAATTTATTTTAGTTATATAGAAATAAACTTGAAAATCTACTGCCTCCGTAAACTAACAACTATACTAGTTCTTCGAAACACTGAAGAACGAGATCATAGGAAGGCATTGAATTTCGATCCGAGTGAAGAGGTTGGAGCGTCGTATTGAAAAGGCATCCGGTTACAAATAGGAAAGACAACAGACAAGTGGAGCACGGAGGAAGGGGGAGCGTGCGTACTCGACATTCATACTTACTTAGGACGTCTGTCCACTTCTTCCCGTTTTCTAGCTGTTATACTTGCTTTCAAATCCCCTATACAAAGGAATAGCTGTTAAATTACCTGACATTTTGAGCCTTAGCGTAAGGCGTTCTATAACTGTTAGTTGCACGGCTATATTGAAATTCTCCTTGTCCATAGGAGTACATTGTATAGGTATAATAATTATTACTCTTCATTTTTTTAATAAATAAATAAAAGTCGCAAAAAATTGCTAAATTGCAACATTCTTCGCACTACCTATGGAAGAAACGTTTCTTTATCCACACTATAGATACCTACGAGTCTTCTACTTCAAAACTTTAAGTCATATACATTGCAAATTCTCAAGTTAACCTTGATTGAGACAGGATGGAGAACTACCACAAATATAAAGTATTCAAGTTATAGAGCAATCCCAAAAAGAGCATGAAGAGTTAAGTAAGTTAAGCATTCACGCTTTTCATCACATGCGATCCTGTGGGGGTGTAGATAAAAAGAGACCCCATGGTCTCTAAATAAATAACTCAACGGATGAAATAGGGGTAATTTGAGAGAGGGTTGCCTGAATGGACGCCATAAGTCAGCATCAAGGGCAGTGAGGACAGGGGGTCCGAATTCAAACAATAACCGCTGATTAGTAGCAGACGTCATTCCATGAAAATGATGAAAACACTCCTGTGTGACCTAACCATGGGTTTGATGACTCAATTGACTTCGACATAGAAACAGCAATTTCCAGGTGTGTAAAAAATGGAGTCAATAAGGTGTAGTAATACAATAAGTATTAAATAGTGTTTCGTGCTATGCGAGGGGGTAACCACTCCAAAGATTCCTTGAGATTCTACTGAGATTCCATAAAGATTTACAAATATTCCCAACGATATTTATAGAAAGATGAACCCCGAAGGGAACCATTCCAAAAAAAAATCCAAGATTCCCTGAGATTTCATAAATATTTCCAATGATTCCCAACGAGATTCCTAACGAGTGGTTAACCTCGGTGCTATGTATACCGTCTATGGTTGCAGCGGATAATAATTATGTTAGAAATTTTCCTAAAAGTCGGTTTTTGGCTAATTCCGAATCCCCGTACCCCGATCATACCTACAGCACTTCACATTAGTTCTTCTCAAAAGGCTAACTAAATTATATAGGTCATAGGTAGACAATGAACCGATTTTGCACTCGACTTACCAAAAATAAAATAAAGTGAAACAGCAGGGATGTTGAAAATGAAATGAAGACTGTGGGAATTTGTTAAGTAGTTAGAGCGTGAGACGGAGCAAGTCAGATGGAAGTCGGCAATGGAGAGAGGAAAGAAGGGGAAGCTGTGGAGGAACCGAGTCTCATTAAAAACAGGATTATTATGGAAAAATGTGGTTGGGTAATGCTGTGACTGGAATTGGTTTTCAATCCCAGAAAGCAACAGCTCCCAGTAAATTGGTTCAGAATGAAATTAGGGCCCATGACCGCCATGTTTACCATTGTTTATTATAAGAAAACCTTTGTTGGAAGACGCTGCGCTAAGCCGCCCTTTGTGCCTAGGCACGGCTTTGTGCTCCGCTCTCGCTTCGTCTGGGAACGATCTTTCCTCTTCTTCCCGCTCTTTTCACACACACCCCCGCCCCCGCCAAACTTCATCATTTTCTCGTTCACTGCACTCCTTTATTCTTATTTAGGTATATTGATTTTCAAATCAGTTACGTTCAACAGGTACCTACTGCATGATTCTGATATCACTTACGTCCAACCCTTGTTGCATATTTTGCTTATCCTCCAGACATGTATACTAAGCTACAAATTAATTTCAGAAGTTATACACCCACATTCTTTATCTAGGTATGCCACAATTTTCAGCAGAAGTAGGTAAGAACCGACTTTCTCAATGGTCCCACCTATCTATTGTGACAACCATAGAGATCTGCTCAGAATTACGAGAGAAAGTTGAGTTTCCCAGGCTGCTGGAGGTCAGGGCTCAGGGTAGTCCAAGGGCAGCAAAATTCGCCAGGGTCTCTCGCGGTAATGATTTTTACAGATGCTAATATACCTAAGCATTTTTTATTTCTTCCAAAGCCGTGACATGAAACCGAACGGTTTCTTTGTAGCCGAAGGACAACAGAACGCTGGAAGTGGTGACCCGCGAGCATATTTACATCACAAACGGGATTCAATGAATATATTACACAGCTATTAGGCAATGCGACAAGTCAATGCCTGCTGCCAATGCAATTTTCCCCTGGTGGTGTCCACTCAGCTTCTGGACAAACCCCCAACTCCCTCTGTGAGCAACCACGTGTTAAATCACCACCTACCGACCTGTTTTTACTTTCTCTCTAGTCATATACTTTATAGCCAGAAATAATCGTTTTCACCACAGGGTGCGAAGTTATACATGCTCGGAAAAACTCACAGGTCACAGGCGGTGAAGTAGCCTAGGTAGCGTATATAGCCTTATGGTCAAAATCTTACCAAATAATTTCAATTCCCGGTCGATGCGAGGAAGCCACTCTTCAAATCTGAAAATTACCTGGTACAATTCAAGCGTACAATTCAAGCGGAAAAAAATCGACATGCCATCATGCCACCAAATCTATGGACTCCCATCCGCTCGGCGCCCCATTAACTAAGGTAAGCCACCCATGCAGATGAAGGTATCGCTATTTAAATGTAGTAAAGTAACTACTGATAATTCGGCCTTGCAGGGATATGGAAGAACTTTCGTACTGCTAATTGAAACAGTAGTCCGTGAACCTCAGCACCCAAAGGTAACTCAATTCTCATCGTCACTTCATTGTTCAGATTCCTTCGAATTTCCAAACTTTGACTTCTCCAAAGATCCCTCTGTTTATTGGAGACCTCTCCGAACTAATTTAATTATGTATCCGTTTACCACGTTTTGCTTTATCATTTTAAATATTTTCAAATATAAATATTATAAATTATAAATATTTCCTAGTTTTGTATAATATGTATTTTTTCTTGAAAAAAAAACAAAGAGACCCCTCCACTGAAAGAGTAGTGGGAGAGAGAACTACTATGTCCACATCAGTTTTATCGCCCCTTTGCCATGAATTATCCCCCCCCCCCTTCCCTCTACACTGTTGAAGTAGTGCCCCCCTTTCCCCCTCACCCCACGTAGATCACGATGACTCACCTGCATTTCTACATTTTGTTAAGGACAACACAAAACAACAGGAATTTTTAAACTCCTTCACATTGATTGTCGCAAATTTATACAAAAGACAGGGAACCGTACGTTTCTCAGTTAATTCCCGTGTAGAATTCTGGGGGAAATGGGCAAGTAGAGGAAGAGAGAAAATCTGCTGAGATGGTCGGGAGGAAAGATGAAGGGCAAAGATGGCTTGAAGCTCAAATTTCACTCCGAGCTTTCTTAAATTAATTTTATAAGCATTCTTTTTGGACGGTTGAAGCTGTAGCAAGACACCTCATCAACCCTTGTTTTGACCTAACTGTCTGGGGTTTTGAAGAAAGGAAGCTGGTATGTAACCCATACAACCGTCATCCTTCCTTTTTTTAGAAACTTCATCTCGGGCGGTCAATTCTTCCGCGCGCGGGGTGAGATTTTATAATTTTTTCAGCTACCATGCAAATGTGGAGGTTCAGGAGTTAGTCCCCATGAAATGTCTTCATTAATTCCCAATGTCTGTGGAATGGAGTGTCGGCGGAACTGACGCTAGGGAGTAAACACACCGTACGTTGGGGACTGGACTAACAATGTTTATCCTGGCGACCATTTGCTCTACCTCGATAAAAATGTCCCTCTATTTGTTCCGCCCCTCTGCGCCCCATTGCACTCCTCTCGCAAACGAGGCCTGAGATGATAAAGAGACCGATAAGAATGCAAAGACTTGACGTGTAGTGTCTCTGGATGTCAAATAATATGTCGATGGGACGATTATGAGCGAGTAAATAAACAATGTGGAGGATTCCGATTTTAGATCTATTCTGATACTTTAAGGGTGCATCCCACCATGCCCAGTTAAAATTAAACTGGAAATTTTGTCCTATATTTATCATGTTAAATTTACTTAAAAGTTAAATTAAATAAAAGTAAATCTCCAATTTAATTTTAACTGGGCATTGTGGGACGCACCCTAAAAAAATACCTCGATGAAAATAATTCTGGACGTGCTGTATAATTTTTTGAGCAAGTATTCAAAAAATATAAAAATCTGTCTTGTTGTCAGTGTCAAGAATATTTTTGGTAAGGACACTCTCATACAAAAATTTGTATAAGTTCTGGGTATAAAGTGGCCGGAATAAAGTGATGAGTATAGGATGTCCCGTGATGTCACGGGTGATGTATTGCCAGAGCCAATCGACGTCGCCCCGTAACCCGAGCATGATTTATCGAGATATTCAACACACCTTTTTCGCGATTCATTTTCCAAATTGCCCCATTTTTTTATTCACTTGCAGCCTTTCACCTTGCAGAGTCACGGTTATCCACCGCAACCCTGCAATCATCCCATCTATTTCCCAACATATTCCCTCCGCTTTATGGCCGCATCGAAATACCAATTAAGTGGATTCAATTTCTAAAGGAAAACAAGTTTTTAAGAGGGCGGAGTACTTGAAAAATAATAATTAAGGTGTAATTAGGCAGAGCCGTGATGGAGGTTGGAGCGGCTGTCAGCAGCAGGGCGCGCCCGCCCTAAAGCGCCACCGCCTACCTTGACTCCCTTCACCTACAAGTATAGCTGATCGCTGATAACTCAGCCTGATATCAGTACAACAGCAAGGTGCGCCGCACCAACCTGTCAGTCCTGCAATTACTGACACTATATAATCTTGTTCTAGGCTCGTTATACCATCACGTGGATATTAAGAAGGTGTTAATTACCTATACCCACCCTCCTCCGAGCGTATAGGTCTACTTACCTACTCTAAAAACTACAATTTACAGCGGCCGCGTTGAGAACCAATATAGACGTAAAAATGATAAAAAGAATCCAAAATTTTCAGATACAATAAAAAATACGCCACTGCGGTTGACAAACATGGAAATAATTTTTAAATGCAAACTTTAAATAAATGACTTCAAAAGACACAGAAGCTGTTAAGTAGCGAAAGACTGCGAGCTGCGGCTGTGGCTGTCACTTAGCGAAATGAAACACGTCCATCAAAGAGGCTCAAAAGGGCTCCTCAAACAAAAGCGGATACTGAACAAGTCCCTAAAACTCCAGCTATAAAGGAAAACTACTAAAACTAGGCTAGACAAAGGAAATAGGATGAGGCGGAAGCAGGTGTCGAGTCATAGGATATTGAAAACCATCGCATGCGCGTTCTCGATGATAGGGCAGAAACATTCAGAACACATATACCTACCTATCTAAGGGAAAAGTGGCTAGGAAGCGCCTTTATACGTACGTAGATTACCGACTCGTAAATAAGTTTACGTACCTATACCTACCAAAAAGTGCTTTACTATGAAATTTTTCACTACAGTTATTTTCCTTTTCTAAAGTCTTGTTATAGCCACCTATGGCAAGAAATTATCGTTTTGGTCAAATATTTTGTAAAGATTTTTGGAGTCCCAGGATCCTATAGGGGTCCAAAAATATAAAAGTGGAAAGTGGAGAAAGAACGTAACGTCCCTCCTTCATGTCCATTCGTTTCCTGCTTTAGCGCCAAACCATCAATCTAGTTTTGATTGTCTGACTGTCTATAGGTAGGTATACCGAGACAGGCACCTACATACATGGTTTATAAACCGAAGGTATTAGACCTTTTTCCATGGATAAATGGGACTGAACCGACAGCATGACACACAGATCCAACTATGAGCTTTTTAACCGCAACAACTTTATTATACGCTATTTGGAGCTGGAATTACCACGGGTGCTGGCACCAGATTTGTCCTCCAGTGGATACTCAAATGTCGATTCTTATGATAATATTAAAAACAAATATTTAATTTATTTACCCAGAAAAATGAGCAATTTTATCCTGTAAAACCTCAATGTCTAATCATCCCTTTGAACATGGGAAATTCCTCGTCATCGAGGCCGTACTTTAAAGTTTTGTGGGGGGGCGAGGCACCGGCGCCGGCAGCAGCAGCAACAGCAGCAGCTGTCTCCAAGCAGAAGGCGGAAGAGTGGGTCGGGCGCGCGCGCGGGTTGGCGTGCGGCGCGGACGGTCGGGCGTTTCCTCACTCCTTCGCGAGGGGCGAGGACCCCGTGGCACAGACCCCAACCCCGGTGAGTCCGCACTCGCGCCCGGTCTATTGATTGCGTGATCACATCTTCCGCTTCCTGTTTTCCGCGGCACATTGTGAGGTCCTTCTTTCCTGTTTTTGGGTTTCTCACCACCACCTTGAGACGTGAAAATTTTGCTAACCGTAATTCCAGCGAAACGGTCGCGGAAACACAAGGAAAGATCACGATCCGTGATTCCAACAAAACACTCTTGGATAACATGGCTGAGACCCGGTCTCATTAGGTCTCTAAGATACAGGACTTCAGAGATGGAGTAGTATTGGTGGGTATATCTGCTGAAAGCTATATCTCTACAAAGGTAAGTAAACAGCTCAATTCAGTTGCGCACGTGGCTGGAACCATGAGTTTACACTTAACGACGTGCAAATTGTGGATTCTGTGCTGTTGTGAAGTGTCAATATCACATAGGCCTACTTTCATTTATCCCCGTGGTTTATTTAGTAGATGGTTTTCAATGTTATATAGGTCATAGCGAACCTATCCGCAACCTATAAATATTGGTACGGTTTCCCTTACAATCCATATGGAAATTCAACCTTTGTTAGGCAACTATAGATTGCCATTCTGTGATATTTCAGGAGTTGACTTTAATTTATAAAACAATTAAGAAACGACGGTATTTCTCTATAACACCGATTGGAAGGTACCTATTATTCTTATTCCCTCAGTTTTGCTATTTTCTAAAAATGATCTGCCACACTCTATGGGACAAATTGGTTCATATATGAACCTATAGGTGCGTTAATACCAAATTTAATCATATTAATAGCTACCACAGCTCCATACCATACAGTTTTGATAGTGAAGTATTACTGAACGCTGAAGGAAGGAAGGTTTTCTGCATCCATAGATTCGACAATATTCAATGAATGGAGACAAATGAATGGAGAAAACTATTGAGAGAGTGCTGAGCTACGAGATATCGGTGTGGAGAAGCGGAAAACTTTTCATGAAGTGTCAATGACAAGTTCCGCTGTACAAGCCAAATACAACCTAGAACTATAAGTAGTTCTACCTATACCTATAGTAATACCTATACCCAGCCATTTCCACTACTTTCTATACACTTATTACTTCCATAGATAGACGGTTTCTTTGCCTATATGTATATAGTCCAAGACAGGCTGGGAGCATACCGATTAGTCATAATTTCTAGAAGATTTTCAGTTGACGCCGATCCGGATTTGGGTTCCATATCCTACCATATTACGCTAAAAATGCCAATCCGACCCTGAGCAGATATTTCCCTGCTCAAGAAAAAGTTTTGATCAGCCCTAGATTTGCAAGAAATTATGACTTATCGGTATGCTCCCAGCCTGACTTGGACCCAGGGCCAACGCCGTTTGCTTATATTGTTAAACATACTGCGTGCCACCATAGTTCGTTACCCAGGTCCCATCAGATGGCACGTGGGCGCTCGCTATACCTACGGAACAATGCTAAACCAACACCAAATACCCCGTGCATGTCCTGTCGTGTGACGTGTGACACCAGTACCACACCTTAACTGAAAGAAGGACAGAATATACTTTTTACATTCATATACATGTCATCGTACAAAATTTGTATTTTGAGACTTTGAGTTTCCCATGATCCTGGAGATCCCCCAAGTCCAAAAAAGTCATTTTACACAATGTCCGTCCAACGTCCAACCGTATGCAGGTGACAGGTGACACCGTTCGTCTGAATCTCCTCAAATTCGGTATGTAGGTAGATATCTAATGTGTAGAGTACTGTCTCTAGTACGACCCTGGAAAAAATGATTATAACTCGAAAATTGCGCCAGTGACGATAAAAACAATTCGCGTTTTTTGATGGTCATTTTGGGCTTGAGGTTACAGATATAAAATTAATGTGTATACTTTTCAGGTAGATGTTTTTGCGTCCTTGGCAACGTTTTTGTTGGGGCCAAACGTCCAAGCAGAAAACAGTTGCCTAATGCAAAAAAATTGCGTGAAAACGTTTAGAAGAGAATCAGCAGATACCCTGCGACATGTAGGTGTAACTATTTCTTACCGCCCAAATGGGCCAGCTTAAACCCTCAAAGAATCGAATGTTTTCCGTTTCGTCAGAGGGGAATTAAAATTTTAAAATAATGTTAAATCTCTACATGAAGCATGAAGAGATCAATGGTTTCTTATTTTACAGAAAAGAGGATGTCCCAGCATTTTACGGGAATCCGAAGGTACTAAATTTGTTGTTTGTTTTGACTTTCCACTCTGTTTCAACTTAAAAGCAGTTCAATAGCTATCCATCCCAGTAAAAATGACGGTGTGGTGCACTGGCGTGAAATATACAAAGTAATACTGTAATATGAAGGAATATTTGTTACATTTCACTGCGTCCCAAGAGAGCGAGAGAGAGAGAGAGAGCACGTTTCCTCATATGACGCTATAAAATAGCAACATGGGAAATATTCCGGGTTGGCGCCAGAAGCCCGACACCCGACATTGCCCCGTTGCCCCGTACGTATAACTCCAAATTCCTCGCTGGAAGCGAACCGTGCTGCAATTCCGATAAAACTCATTTTATTTTTTAAAAATCTGAGAAGTCATAGAAAAGTTGATATTAAAAATGAAATGAATTTCTATTTAGAGTTCATAAAGGTTGCGAGCAGGCTGGGTTAATAGAGGCGGTTTCCATGGCTACAGTGAGTGCTGACATTCTTGGCATGCCTGCTGCCTGCGACAGAGGACAGTCGGTCTCCTTGCAGCGCCTGCTGTTGCCTCCCGGTGCGTGAAATAGAGACCGTTCCCCCTTCCCTCTGGCAGATCCCATCACCTTTCTTCCTTTCACCCCTGGAGGTCTGCGTCTCCTTTACAATAATCCTCCCTCCAGAAACATTTCAACTCAGGTGACCAACGCGAAATTCAATCTCGTACGTACCCATACATAAATACCTACATTCTAAAAGCTGATTATCTGCTGAAATGTGCTCATTCCGAATTTCAGCAGGTCCAGTTGCATTCAATCAATAACTAAGTTTTTGAGCATTGTATTATTTGTTCCACCCTTCACCCGAAAAGACTTTGCATTTCCTTTATTATTCCCAAGTTTTGCATATGTAACTCTTTCTAGGTATAGGTAGAGGTGTCGTGCGAAAATTAGTTGACATTTTGGGTGTCCTATACGGCTCTATAGGTGCAGTTGTAAATAAAGGGGTTTTAGTTAATATTTCATAGGGGACATCTTAAAAACCACAGCCTTATCTTCCATTTTGGTCTCCTTTTCGGCCGTCGACTAAACCTCAGTTTCAACAATGTTCACCCAGTTCGGGGGGACAGAATTGCTCTGCTCCACAACCGGCCATCATCGGCCAGAGAAGTATACCAAAGTAGGGAAGCGAGGGGGTGAAACCGAAACGGTTCGGCTTAATCCGCCGCTGTGCGTCAGCAATGGAATGTACATGGAAGTTGGGAGTAGGGTTGCGGATCTCGGATCGGAGATAATCTCGTTTGACTGGACGAGGCTGGGGCTTTGTGAAGAGGACCGTCCTGCCGTGTCTTCCCAGTCCGCTTTGACCTGCCTTGCGGCTAAATTACCAATTATCTTAGCCTTTTCACCGGACGTTCGACTTTCTCATGTCCGATCTGAGGGATCTCTACGGCTTGCTCGATGGTTTGTCGCTCGGAAGCCTTTTAACGCTCTGCTTCACCCCCCTTTCATCCTTCTCGACCTTTAATGTGGATACGTTTGTTTCCCTCATGCCCACCGAGCCATTACGACCATCTCGACCCTTCACTTACACATTTTTTGCATTGATCAGAAAGTATATAAAACGCTGACGAATCACTACTCTTTTGAATGAAAATAATTCTCCTCAAGTTAAGTGAAAAATTCTCTGAAAACAGTTGTAACGGAACAAAAATTCTCTGAAAACAAGACGGAACGGAACCTTACTGCATGGGTTGGGTAAACTACTGGATGGAAGGGGGAAAGATGAATAATTTATGGTTGAAAGAATGATTTTCAATGGATTTTCATAAGCATTCTTAGGTATACACTTCATTACCTAAAATTATATCCGAAATTAAATAGCAAGAGTTGGTAGGGCAATTCAACTAAGTTTCGATTCATTTGGGTCATTTTCATCTAGAAAAATCAACGATGATTCGGAATCAAAATCAATGTTGAACCTATAGCAACACCAGTGGCAATGTTCGCAATAACTGACTAGGTCCTTGGCAACATATTCGAATTAACTTAATTTTGTTTAACTTTTCATTTAATTGGGAAAATGCCCACACTTAATTAGCAAGTCGCAGGACGTTTTCTCTTCTTGATAACAAACGTCACACGTATGATAATTCTAAGAATATCATCCAAATCAGTCGTATGGTCGCTAAAGGCAATGACTGACAAAGGGACGCACATCTTTTTTCAAACTCCCACATGATTTTCCCAGAGGGTCATGGAAAACACAAAATCATGGATTTCGAAACGTGGCACGAAAACATACTTTCTCGTCATACTGGCAAGGGTGGAGTGCTGATTGCAATGCACCATAAGCCACGCTCATTCGTCACAGAAAATCCCGCCTTGGGGAAGATTCCAGGGCAGCAGCAAGAGGGTTCAACAACTCAACAAGGGTACCCTTAAATTTTTATAATACGTTTTGTTGACCATGTCCCGCCCAAAAAAAGGTGGGATTAAAGTATGAAACGGCTGGTTTTCCAGTAAATTTACAAACTGAGAAATTCTTCTAAACTATAAAAAATATTTTCAAGTAAATACGATTTTACCAATTTTTTAAATATTGTGAAACTTTCTTCAGATTAGATTTCAACTGGGAGGGCGTTGTATAGACGAACACCTAAAATCAGAGGACTGTTCAAACTAAGGGAGGTAGCAAATTTGCCTACATGTACCTACCTTATATTTGAAATTTGAACACTACTGAGTTTTTTTTTTTTTTTTTTTTTTACGCGCGACGTTCAGAGAACATATGCGCCGATGAGTTGACTTTTTATTGATTTTGTGGCCGAAGCCGAAGATAAAGTGGCCGAAGCCGAATATAAGTGGGCCGAAGCCAGTCTAGGAGTGGGCCGAAGCCAATACATCCATGTCGGACGCGGAAAATTATTCCGTTCCGCCGGGATTCGACCCCGGACCTCTCAGGACACAAAGCGGACCCCTTGACCACTCGGCCACTGAGAGGCACACTCTCTGAGTTTTATATGAGTGAAAGTTTGAACTAGCAGGGAAGTGTTCCGGGCGTTAAATGGTGAGGGGGTTAGGCAACTAGACCGCACAGCTAAACTATTGCTGATAAAATAACTAGCATACAACAATAAAATTATTACTAATTCCATCACGACCCAATGGAAGCATGAAATAATTAATAACGCATCGTGATACGTTTATAACAAGCCCCGCTTGCAACTTCTCTTATCCACTTTGCTGAACACATTTTACTATGCTCTGACACATAACGCCACAATTCCACTGCTGCCATGTGCATGCACGAAAAGGGTAGGATTGATATTTTAAATAATAAAAATTGTGGATGAAAATGGATGAAAAAAATGAAGTCCTAAATTCGTCGTTTTTTTTTTAAATTTACGTGATAACTGAAGTAATACCTAAGCGTTGTCCAGACCTAGGTATATCACTAATAAAGACCGCATGTGCCTACCGAATTTGGCTGCTATCTATTTGGATCAGTCACAAACTTATGGAGCTAAAATGTCAGAAGTCTCCAAATGGCAGTAATAAAAATACCGCAGGATAACGACATCCTATAGGTAAATTATAAAAGTTATTCCAGCCTGATGTAGGTCATGACGTAAACAGAGGTAATATACTCACGTACCTGAAATGAAAGATAATTTATAATGAAGATGGAAAAGAGGACAAGCTCGGGTGCTCGGGTAGCCAAGTCGGGGTCGACGAGAAATAAGAGGATGTTCAGAGATGGAGCGGCAAGCCAAGGGTGAAAGTAGCTGGGGCATAACAAGGTATTGGTATTATCTAGTGAAAAGACGGGAGTTCTCCAGATTCCCGGCGCTCCTCTCACAAATCGCTTCCGCTTCGCTGCACGCAGGCAACTTCTCTAAGAGGAACTCGCGAAAAATTGATATTTTCGGAAGCGTGAAATACTGGTAATAAGTGCGGGGAGCTGTCAGCAAGTGTAAGCTATTTCAACGCTTTCAGCTACCTTCTCCTTCATTACCTTGTTATCGGGGCTCCCCATGTCATTTATAATACTGATAACCAGAGTAGTTCTCCCTCTGTTTCCACCCTTCCACGAAACTTGTTGAAGTGTTCATGGCGTAGCTTGGCTAACTTTTCCGTCTTTTATACTCCCATTTTCACTTTACTTGTTCAGACGTGCTTTGAATGAGAATCTCCGCTTACCATTATAACTTTTTAGTTGAATTATTGAAGTCAATCGAATTAAATGGCAATTTCTCAGAGTGAAATTGAGAACATAGCCAACTAATGTCGGCGTCAAACTTTCGAATCCAATCCTCAAACGGACAAACAACACAAAAAAATACAAAAACACAATCGACATGACTGTCTGCTTCAACAGATCGTTGACTTGGCCTGAAAAGCAGAGTTGGAGCTGAATTAGATAAAAGCTGACAGCCTGCCGCACTAAGAAAACAAATGCCACACGAACTTAAGAGACGCGCCCACTAAAATGCTAACAACCGGGGGTATGAGTTACAAAGCAGGAGCTCAAATTTGAGCAATTCTGTAAACGGGGCTCAAAGGGAGGAACTTGCATTTCAATTAATTAAAAGTGGCCGCGAAACAGACGAAACAGTGAGCGGGAACGGAGCTTCCGGCCTGCCGGCGGATTCCGCTTTGCCTTTGCGGGGTTGTGAAACCTGAGCAAGGACTGTCAGCTCTGCGGTCCCACGACTGCAGTACAATACTCTACAAAGGAATATTTCTATTTAATTAAGCAATATGACAATAATAATAATGCGCATGAATGCAACATTAATTGCTCATCATTTAAGCTGTCGGCACAATGCTGTTTGTTGACGTTCTTAGCGCCCATTTTTCACCAAGCTGGAAGCTAAATGGTTATCCGCGATTAACTAAGCAAAAGAGTTATCTCTACCTTTGGTGATGTTGTAGCAGCTGTAGGTACCTATAGGTATATGTTGATCACCAAAGTGTAGAGATAGTTTACTCTAGATGCAGAACGGAGTCAGTAAATATTATAGTTAACACTTTATTTACATTCATACTCCAGTTTAAGGTACATGGTCAACAAAAGTGCTTCCTGTGATTGGGCTGGCACTTCCAAGTCTTCATTTTTTATGATAAAAGTCTCATGAAACTGTTCCAAATTCTCTACTGATTTCTGCGATCCTACTCTAACCGACTGAGTACGGTAATTATTATTATGATAATACTGATTTTTTCAGAATGCCTTACCGTACTTAACACAGTGATTTTTATGCCATACTGAATTTCCAGAAGGATTCAGGAAGGACGAATGACTGTTCTAGCCTTCCTGGCAAACCCTATATTGTTCTAAGGCCACAAAAAAATCAGCAAAGAAGTAACTTTCCACGTCGATCCATAGAAAGAGAATCTTTTGTCCCCTACCAAGATGGTGAATTATGTACCAACATTGGAAGAGAGTTAAGAAACAAAGAAGAAACAAAACTAGTTTAGGGGTCCCGGAAAGGCAGCGAAGTTTGGGAAAGCTCTTAAACAATATCAATTTTTCAAGGATAATCCCCACAGACCTGGTTCAATTTTCTTCCAAAGCATGAAAACAAAGGAAGAAGGAGAAAGGAGGGAGGGAAGATGCAAGAACAAGAACAAGAACAAGAAACGGCATTTATTGTTCTTGTTCTCGCAAGGCGACTCTTGCTCTTGTTCTTGCAGTAAAAATCCTATATTGTTCTTGTTCTTGTAGTAGAAATCATTTGTTGCTCTTGTTCTTGTTCTTGCTGCAAGACTCTTGCAATTCCTTGCATACACATGGAATTTTCTGCTATTAAAATGTGGTTTTTTGACCACCGAGCGGCTATTTCAAGTGCAATCTATTGTCGCCTAGTTTGCAGAGTTTTTTGTACAAAATATGGGCTGCAATCCATGAACGGAGCTTTGGAAAAAAAACTGCCTGGGTTTATGCAAGATTCTTGCGAGAACTCTTGCAAGAGTTCTTGTTCTTGCAAGTCACTTCTTGTTCTTGTAGCCAAAATCAACTCTTGTTCTTGTTCTTGCATGCAAGAAATGCAAGAACAATAGCAAGACAAGAAATTTCCGTGCATCATTATCTTCGAGGGAGGCAAGATCTTCGAGGGAGGAACTTGGATGGCCACGCGTATTCTTGGGGAATTAACACACCATTCGAGCTGTTATTGCTTGAGAATACACGTAGCTGACAAGTTGATACGTCTGCCAGACTGTCATCGGCCACCACTCAACACGCATCAACAACTTATAGGAACAATCCACAAATATTTTAAAATATGTGTAAAACTGATAGAGTCGACGGCCGAAAAGGAGACCAAAATGGTCTACGTGGCACCAGTACCTATGAGGCTGAGCTGCGAGCCACACTAGGATAAGCTAAGCATTGGCTATAAATAGATTTTGCGTGTATATCGTGTGATATAGCCAATAGTGTGGCTCGCAGCTCAGCCTCATAGGTACTGGTGCCACGTAGAGGGGGTACCCACCCCTCCACCGCCATTTGCCATTTTGGTCTCCTTTTTCGGCCGTCGACTATAGCCACTTTTTATTTCAAAATTACGTATAGGTTTCATTTAAAAATTAACCTTAATTTTAAGAGTGACCATTCAGACACCATTCCAAGGAATCTATTGTTTTTTTTTTTTTAGAGGCTATTATGACTATGAGGCCTTAAAAATCAATTCAACATAATAGAGAAATAATTAAGAACTTACAAGGAAAGAATTACTTTTCTAGAATTGATGGTTTCAAATTGCAGAGAGCTGCGATAAAGTTACTGTGCTCTCAAATGTATAGGCTAGCAAAAGTATAGATAGGTAGCAAGTTCAATTATTTCTCTATTCAGGACGTCAGTTAATTATCTCCTTTAATACCCCCACCCAATACCTCTGCCTCGGCCTACATAATGACATAAAGTACATGATCATATTGATCATACATTATTTATTTTGCAGGTAATCCTCCTCGTCTTGATGAGTTGTGTGATATGAGTAACGACGGGAGGTCGTCCTTCAAACTTAGTACCGCAAATAGTCAATCTGAATCACGCTCCAGAAACGTCTGACAAAAGGTTGTATTATTTTCAGTACCAACCTACTTAAGTATCTACCAAGTACCTGCCTAAGTCACAACGTGTGCCTGCCCTCCCTGCACTATTTCAGAGGTCACACATATTTCACATTACATATTTGGATTTTGCACCAACCTTTACAAAAAGTGCGGCATACCAACCCCCTCCCTCTCTCAAAGGCTAATGAAATGTGATGAAAACTTTAATTTGATGGGCCAACTGGATTTTCAATATCTGGCATCGTTTCCGAGAAAACTGCCTGGCCCATACTTAGCGAAACCCTTGTATACGTATGCAATAAACATGCACAAATAAAAATTAATGCTAAACGTATTTCGACTCTGTTCATTTTGGAGAACCCTCTTCATACCCCCTCCCCCTACATACTATATCCAACGCTGCCAATACGAGCAGAGGAGCAGATAATCAGATTACTGTCCCGTTTTACAGAATCTGATCCCCACTTAGCAATATACAATTAAGTAGAGTTTCTAACTTTCTTGTTCTGTTAGAACCGAATAGAACCCTTTTGGGTGCATACAAGGAGGAGTATCTATACTAGTTGTGGGGCCCTTTATGAGTAGGTATAAATTCAATAAGGAGTTCCACATTTCTATTAATTCCCATAAGACGATCGTACATCACCAAAAGTGAAAGTCGCGTGGTAAAAATCCATGTGCTCATTCCAGGCCCGTATCCAGAAAGCGGTCATGGGGGGGGTTTAGTGTCAAGGGGGGGGGGGGGGGGTTAGCCTATATTTTTTTGCTTCGCGTTGGCATTACCATGTTAATTTTTCATTCATGGGGGGGGGGGTTAACCCCCTAAACCCCCCCCCCCCCCCCCGTGGATACGGCTATGGCTCCTTCTCCGAACTACAATAGTAGTGAAAACCAATATTGGAAATATTTTTTCGTTTAGCTACAGTCTACACGAATGAAGGGAGGTAGCACACTTCCCTGTATGTACCTACTAGAACGCGCCCTAGCCTCGCAAGAGTAGAAATTGGAATTAATATGAAATTTTTCGGGAGAAGGTAAATAAATAATATTATCTGAAAGACGAATTATCCTAAACGTCGCGATTGCATTACATTTTTTTTGGAGTTTTAAAACTGCCTCAATATTCTTCTTCCTCATGCAGAAAAATTCCGTACCTTAAAATTAGTTAGGTACGGAGAAAAACGCCGCGAGGCTACTGCGGGATTTAGCACGGGACAACAGAAATAGGCTCCCTTACTGGTGTCCCCTTTACTCTGCGATACGAGATTATATTAAAATCCCCTGCCCTTATCAACGCCCTAGTTATCTGATGGGAGGGAGGAAGTTAACAGTTGTTGCAATTAAATCAAGCACAAGTTTCACTTTAATGAAACATAAATTAACCAATTAGTAACAATACGTAGTTAGTTAATTTTAGCAATGAATCTGCAAATTTGGTGACATCGTATTAAAGAAGTAATAGTCTGAATACATGGTCCGTTCCTCATAGTAGGTACTTAATAAAAATAGAAAATAAATAATAATTTTGAAATGAACTGACGTAAACATTTCTGGGCACTAGTGATGCACGAAAATTTCTTGTCTTGCTTTTGTTCTTGCACTTCTTGCATGCAAGAACAAGAACAAGAGCAAGAACAAGAGTTGATTTTGACTGCAAGAACAAGAAGTGACTTGCAAGAACAAGAACAAGAAGTGACTTGCAAGAGTCTTGCATAAACCCAGGCAGATTTTTTCCAAAGCTTCATTCATGGATTGCAGTCCATATTTTGTGCGAAAAACTCTGCAGACTATTCGACGATAGATTGGACTTGAAATAGCCGCTCGGTAGGCAAAAAACCACATTTTAACAGCATAAAATTCCATGTACATGCAAGAAATTGCAAGACTCTCGCAGCAAGAACAAGAACAAGAGAAAGAAATGATTTCTACTGCAAGAACAAGAACAAGAACAATATAGGAATTTGACTGCAAGAACAAGAGCAAGAGTCGCTTTGCAAGAACAAGAACAAGAACAAGAAATGCCGTTTCTTGTTCTTGTTCTTGCATCGTGCATCACTACTGGGCACGATACATATGTAATTATTACTAAGACTACTAAGAGTAATCATCAAGTATATCTATGCGAAGAGGAAGGTGGGTTAGGAGGGAGTGCGCCCGCATAGCTTAAGAATTCATCGAACGCGCCTGTTGATACGGGAAGGGGGTATATCGATTAAATCTATGAATGAGCACAAACATTACAACAATTCTGAAAGCAATCCTATCAGTGTTGGAAGCATTGATTTTTAAATTACATTAATGACACCTCACCTACATATTGTACCTACAAATATTCACTTATAATGCAAACATACACAGTAAGTATACACGTATACTTGAATAGAGAGTACCATTAAGGGGGACTATACATTCTCGCTGAACTCCACCAACACCACTGTGCGAAAGTAAATATTCGACAAAACTAATGTTTACGTATTAGTACTCCCGGAGACTGGTAATTACATTATCGCCATCAGTTGTGTCTACTCTAAAAGCTAAACATAGTGTGCTATTCAAACGCGAAACGGACGAGTGAAAGTAGGACACTATGTTTAGCTTTTACAGGAGAAAAAGTAGAGAAATGGTGTTGCAATTACCCACTCCATTTCATACAAAAATACAACGCTGCCTCACGACAAAGAGTCTCAGGTTTATATCCCCAATAAACACATTTGACTCGCCCTGTAACTTCGGAGAAGGACTTGAAGTACGTAGCATTGCAAAACAAGTACGAGTATTCCACCTTAAGTGCCCGTACTTATCCACTATACATAAACGAGTAGTATCCTATATACTCCTATTATAAGGTAGGATAATAAATTTGTATAAAGTAAAATTCGTTGGTAAAGACAGAAATTTCGGTGCCAGTGTACTTTATGCAGATTTGTCAAGAAAAAAAAGAGATTAATTTTATTTTGAGGATTGAGCTGGTGCTGGTGCCGGGAGTAGCTGAGTGAGTGACTGCGGAATGGCAATGGGGCTTGCTGGGTTCATTTCCGGCGCCTAAGCCAGTCAGCAGTCAGCAGTCAGCCAGGCACCTGCCAGTCCCCCATACCCCTTGCTGGGAGGCAAATCATTCTGCTTCGTTCTTTTCCAAGTCACATCCCACCCAAGTCTTATTGATCTCCAAATTCGAGCAACAATTCTTATTTTCAATCTACTGCTTTTTTGAACTTCATTTCATAGTGAGAATGGAAAGAATAAGTCCAATATTTTACAGTAAAAGTAACCACTTCGTGATTACGTTAAATACCTAACAAAGCAGTAAGTATAGGTATATAAACGAGTAGCAATGCAGAGTTTGCCGAACATTTTCTTCCAACAAAAAAAAAGGTCCTGAAGATACCAAATATTGAAAATAAGGGCAACTTTTTTCTTGTGAAGTTTTGGTATCATACCATTATTATTATTATTATTTGCTTTGATCTATATTTTTGGCTGATCCTAACTTGGACTCTCAAAAACACTTTTTCCAACTTTCTTAACAACTTTATGTAACCTCACCCGCCGTTATCCACATTAACAGGCGAACCTTTCTGTATTGTGAAGAAGGCGGGCAAAGTTTTCGAACTGGCTCTGGGTCCACTTTCCAATAAACTACTCCTTCAACTACTCCCTTCGACTCATATCATCTCTATTTTCAAATACTGGACTTTGGTCTAACTATTCGGGAATTTCTAACATTTCATTTCATTGTTTTTGGAATCGCAGATAGTCGACATTTCTTATTCTTCATTTTGAAAACTTCACAGCGAAAAGTTCCAGATTGCTTTCAAGTATAGAAACTTAAGTCCTTTCTAGTACCTACCTACACAATATGAGTTTAGTGTCCGATTACACCTTACAAAAAAATATGATCCTATTTTTGTATGATCCTATTTTTTTAGTATCATAAAATTTTAGAAAAACTGTAATACACTTCACAATAAAAATATGATCATGTTTAGCAGTGATGCCAACTTGACATGGTAAAAAAATAGAATTCCGAAGATTTTTAGGGTCCTTTTTTTGAACCGTTTTAGGTTAAATAATTTCTGCTATATTCTTTCAATTCATCGTTATAAGAAATTCGTACTCCTCCACATTTTCTATTAAAATACGGGTCATTTCCATTCCACTTTACCTCAGCCGCCATTTTTAACGGACAAACCCAACAACAACAAACACATCGCAGCCTAGAGGAAGGTAGTCGCAGCAGTTATGATACAATTTGTACCGGCCGATACAAATTGTATCATAATTGACTCAATTCACTTTACACCTTACAATTTTTCTTGATCATATTTTTTTGTGATCATATTAGGATTGGAAATTGTAAGGTGTAATCGGGGGCTTAAAATAAGAAACACCGTGATGGCGCAAGCTTTTTGTATTGGTTGCCCCTTATCATTGGTTAAAAAATCATATAACGAGTATATAGGTATGCAGGTGCGGATAATAGTGTAGGTACTTCAAAAAATCACCAGAGTTTAATGAAAACACAGTTTTCTCTTTGTCTATGTTTTTTTTAAAAACGAAAGGAAATACATGGATACAAAAATTTCAGGGTAAAGCCACCTGAAAAGTGCTATAAGTTGAACCCGAAATATGATATGATATGATATATTATATTATTATTAGCCACATTTCACATATACAACACAAAGCAATACAATAAGATACAATATGGTTAGTAAGAATGAAGGCAATAGGCCATGACCTGAGCCGCCTCCTCATTTATCTGTAGTTATATAGGATGCATGTTAGTAGGGTAGTAGACAAATTCAAAATAATTAGAGAAAATATTTAGACTCTTTTACGAATAGAGCCAGCCAACCAAATTGTACAAAAAAAGACAGGTAGGTAAGTTTGTCCACAACGTTTGACTCAAAAGGAGAGCCAAGCGAAAAAACCAAACGAATGTAAATATTAGTCAGAGGGCAGTGGAAAAGGACAAGTTCTGAAATAAATGCGACGGGATGTACGCTAGGGAGGATGACTGAAGGATATTCATGAATAAGTCAGTCTTTGCAAACAATAAAAGGAAGAAACATTTAGCCTCTTTCTAATTTCGGGCTTTTCAGTGCGGCATTTTGGTGGCAAAAAAGTTTGGGATTTGAGTATTTAAAAAAATAGAATTTCGGGTTTTCCCCCGACATGTGAGATAAAGAATTTTAATAAACCTTTCGGTTTTCGGAAAAAAAATTCAAATGTGATGTCATCAAGGTACGAAGAAGACTGGATGGGATACTATAGTAATAACTAATAATAGTCCAAAAAGGGAAGATAGCAGTAGCAGTAGCACCTTTGTTTATTGTATCTGTTCTTGGAGTACCTATACCTAGTTGGGCAATTGAAGCATAGACTATAGCAATTAATAAGAAGGCAGATAATGAGAATTGCTCATAAGATAAATAAAAAAAGAACAGTTGCAACAATAGATACATATGGAACGGGTTTTCTGATGACAACCATAACAGTACCTAATACCTGCATTTCCATTAAATTTAATAATCCACCCTTCTTTTCTCGATCCCAGACGACCCAATTTAAGTACCACCAAATTGGGAATGGTATCAGAGGCAAGGTTGAAACTAAGCGATCACGTTGGGAATAAGAATAGGGGATGGGGATGGGGAATGAATGAGAGAGGGTGGGGAGGAGCCCCTCGCTCGGTTTTCATCTGCGGAGCGGGAGCCGCCCTGCTGAGAGGGGAGCTGCTACCATCGATCTTCTCCACGTGCCGTGTTGCCAAATTTCCTTCACTTCACGTGTGATGCTGACGCACGTGGAAGCAGACTACCGACACGTGGGACCAGAAAATCCCGAGCCACGGCCTGCGTTGCCAGACTTCATTTTATAACGGGGCAAAAATAGTTTTCAGATTTGACTTACTTATTTTTCTTGATTTAATAAATTTGGTACAACCTGTGGCACAAAACCTCGCCCTGATACTTCAACAGGTCTTCCGTCTACGTCTACCCAAGGGTCGAATTCTTTAATACTGCGGTAGGTATCGAAACAACAAAGATACGAAAAATATGTAGAGACAGGCTAGGACATGTGAGAATAAATTACGCTCAACTGATAAAATGAACGTAGATATATTTCATTAATTGTCACTATTGTCAGAAGCTATCCTATCCGACATGAAAACATAAACATAAGTATTTTAACTGATACCTATAGGTAACTTAGTTATAATATTTGCCTGTAGCTAATATATTACCTGTAATTAAAATTATTTTGCAAAATTGGAACCAACCTCGGACGAACGAATTCAGCGGGTGGACTGGTGCATGGATTTATAGGGGCAGATCAGATCACAACAGTAAACGAATAAGGGAGCGTCCCACCATGCCCAGTTAAAATTAAACTGGAGATTTTGTCCTATGTTTACCATGTTAAATTTAACTTTTGCTAGAGATTTTCTCCAAGAAAATCTCCAGTTTAATTTTAACTGGGCATGGTGGGACGCACCCTAAGGGTGCGTCCCACCGTACTCGGTTAACAGTTACACTCCAGTTAAATTCGATTTTTACCATGCAATATCTGGAATTTAATTGGAGTTTAACGTTAACCGAGAATGGTGGGACGCACCCTAAGTCATTGAGTCCACCTGACGTATCTCACATTAAATATGTTAGTTAAATCAGTTAAACGTTTCATAATGATAAATCATTACAACAGTTTCCAAAAAATAGGTGGAAACTAGGTGTAAAAAAGTCGTAAAATTTATCAATACGTGACATTGGCGTCAGAAAACTGATTATTCAATCATGGTAAAGACGTTCAGAGTGGCCCCAAAGAGATAACATATCCACAGGTGGACATCGCCTGAAGATTCATGTTTATGTAACAAAATAGTTGATGTACACGCTAAATTTTCAATTGGTGTACAACATCTTTAAAATTACATAATCATGAATGTTTAGGGGTAATCTATGCACTGGGATGAACCGGTAGGGGAACTTCGCCTGTATTACAAGGATTTCAATCCTTGTGAATAAATTTACGCATATACATCAAGAAAGACAACTGACCCATGTAATCTATACTCCGCGCGATTCTTGGATGATAGTAAATTCAGACTTATCGAAGGGTGGATAGACTACAGCTACAGATATGTGAATTGTCGTTGTTAAACTCTTTTAGAACATTGTGACCCTTCTTCTCAAGTCTACTTCTGGTTATAAACAAATAATAATTTTGGGAACCTTGTGTTTTTTTAAAAACAATGTGTGAATTTCCTCTCATCTAAGAGTCGCGTGGAGTATAGTCCCTGTTGGATCGAGGTACGTGAGTACCTAGAATATTTATGAGCTTGTACACTTTCTAACAGTTAAATTAAATGAACAGTACAATAAAAACTTCAGAAATGAAGCAGCGGTTGAAGTAATGGAAATCCTGCGATAGAACCATGACAGCTGCTATAAATTTTTCAAACAACTCAACTCAGTCTCTGGTAGAATACAATATTCTAAGCTAAGCTAGAATTTAATTTGGGGGAGGTAGTTGTGAACCCCTCCACAGGATGATCCGGGGAGCTCTCTATGAGCGTGCAGGCATCCAAACGGCTCATACGAGGGTGAATTTTAAGAGGATTTCCAAATGACAACCCAATGGATGGTGAAATCCAAAAAAATGAAATAGAAGCCATTGGCTGTGGGCTTACAGGTTTTTAAGCTCCGTACAGCCCCTGGGCAGGGCACGATCCAAAATTCGGTTAGCCCACGGACACTCCGACAAAGGCGCGCGGACTTAGTTTCTCTTGAGCTTGCTTTAAGCATCCTCTAAATTTAATTGGGTTACAAAAAACATTTCGGAAAAAATGGAAAGGAGACTTTTTTAAAGTTTAGCTGCTGCACAAGGAGAAAGAAAAAGAGAAAGGAGAGTAATTAAAAAATAAGAAGTAAGATCTTCTTTGACCAGCATAAGTTTATTTTCCCGAAGCTGCTTTTTGCTGCCTTCAGACATTTCATTATTAAGGGTGCAATTCCCTGGAATCTTACACGGCAGTTATATTTTTAAATGATTTTTTCAGTGTGACTAAATTCTGCGAAATTTGGAGTCGTCCCATCCAACGGAAAAATTTAAAGTAATTCGCAGATCGCAAAATTCACCTTTTGGGTGAGCTCAACTAAGTAAACAAGGTCAATTTTTATCCACCTAAATGTTTTCAAAAATCAGTTGTTGATTAGCAATGATTATTCGAAAAGACCCCTTCAGTTTATGTACAGTATTTTTTTCTTCGAAAAATCTTTATCAAGCAAACAATGATGATAAAGACTTATGAAATAAGTAAGGAAAGGATTGTTTTAAACCATAATATTATGTTGACTAAAAAATCAAGAAGTACCTATATACACTCGTAAATGACGTCATATGAAAAGTTTCGCCTATAGTCTCATTAACATCACTCAGTTAGAGCTTACGTCATAGATAGGACATGGGTCATTAACCCAGTCGATTGCTTACCAAGTCCTTCCCGCGCCCTAAAACTTGCTTATTGTCTTATTGTTGTCCTACCAATGGAGCCCTTTTGTCTCAATGGAAAGGGCTCAACCTGATAAATGGTTCATCACTATCGATTTCCTCGGATCATCAAACACTTCTTTGTGACCTATGTACAGGTATAGGTATATACATATATTTGTACAGAGATGGTTAGTAAAAATTTAGATAGGAAAAAATCTTCGGTCTTCATGACTGTTGGATATCTATTTGTTCTCAAATATACCTACCTAATATGTTTTTTTTTAATCAGAAACTGGAATTTGCTGTATTCGATGACCCTTAGTTATTGACCAGTTAGCCTAACCTGGCGTTCAGATCCATAAACTTACATGCACAGCATTAACCTCCAGTTACATTTAACCCAGGATCATCGAGCAATCCCGTATGGTAATTTCAGCAGCACTGCACCGTAACTTGATCTAAAGTACATCTTCGAAGTTGAGACTTCCAACAGGTAGGTACGTAATAAAGACAGCGGAAACAGATACTTATCATTAATGAAGAGCTGAAATCTGTTGAGTTGGAGTAAACTATGCCCGATAGTTGGAGTTTTGAAGGGGCGGGAGGCGGTGGTAAAGGCGTTATGCGCAACAGTCGAGTTATCTGCCCCTAGCCACAGTCGGCCGCATTCCTTCCACCTTCTGCTCCCGTCGGGGCAATCGACCGAACATGATCGACGGCTATCGATATCAACCACTTCAAACTTCCGGCCCGGGAAAACTTGAGAGCATCTACTCAGTAGTTTATGACTTTAGCCAACCAGCTGCTCATACCTCATATGTCAGGTAAGTCAACAAACAGCAGGGAGAAGGGTTTCCCTCGAAATATGAAATGGTACTTACGAGAGGTCACAATTCTCGTACAATACGTTTTCATTTGGGAAACTGCATGTTCACAAAATTTTAATGGAACAAGGTCGCTTATGCACTTACTTTATATCAAGAAACAAATATATGGCCGAGGGAGTAACCACTCCAGAGATTCCCAAAGATTCCCGACGATATTCATAGAAGGATGAACCCCGAAGGGGTAACCACTCCAAAAAATTCCAAGATTCCCTGAGATTTCATAAAGATTGCCAATGATTCCCAACGAGTGGTTAACCCCTCGTATATGGCCCAATGAGCAGGGGGAAGCAAAAATGATAGAACAGCGTAAAACGTGGATGGGTGGAATGAATCCACTAAGTTTAAAAAATGAGTTTTCTTCGCATGGGGACAAGATGAAAAGGTGCTAAAAGTGAAAAGGGAGGAGAAGCAAGCAAACTGAGCTGACGCGCAGTGTTTCCAGCTTAACGCTCGCTAATTATCTGCCTGGACAAACCTGATACCTTCGGCTCAAACAATCATTTTAACTACCAGAAGTAAAGCAAGCAACTTTCTCAAGAACAAAGGGTTCGTAATTGTCGCACTTGACATTCTCGCATTTAAAGGCACCATCAGCCATCAGCAAACAGGTTCGAATCCTCAAGCGTCAGTAATTTTTTTGCCACTGTTTGCTCGGTAATTTTCGACGCACTTGTTACGTTTTTTGAGATAATGAGCTTATGGCACGAAAAATGAAATCTGGATAGGTTACTGCAGTTAAATCGGGATCGAAATGAGAGGTTTAACTTGGAAAGAGTTTAGTGGGAAAGATCCAGCAGCACTACTACTTTTCCTCTACGACAAAGTTCTACTTTTTTTTCCCGACAGCCTCTTTTACTCTTTTATGAATAGCGAACATGACGTCAATAATCCAGCACCTCTATATTATATCAAGCTCATCTTTCCGAGGAAGCCGTTCCAATGTCAGGCGAAGTGAACAGCCTTATATTAATAGAAGAATCTATCCCAAGGAGCGTGAAGCTGATGAGATTATAGATCAATACATCAGGAACATCAGCAACGGTGTTCCGTGTCTCATGCCCCACAGTCCTTGCCGCTCATCACCTCCAAATCCTTACGCTCTCGCCGTGTAATTTGAAGAAGTAAAATAATGAAAAAAGAAAACATACAAAGAGGGAAAAAATATTTTCGTTTCCCAGGAAATCTCCAGGGGAAAGGAACATGGGTGGTACTGCTGATGTTTAGCATTTGCCATTTCGAGTTTGTTTAAGATGACAGCAACTCTTGTTGAAACTCAAGTCGTAACTAGTCCTCGGGCGAGGATTTGCTGAAGTCATCCGGTTCACAGAATGAAACCCTGTAACCTACCGAAACACGCCATTTCTACTAAGCTTCGTAAAAACCAGGGTTTGGCCCAGAGGGGTGCTATACTTCATATAATTAATTCCTTCGAGCAGACTAATACTTCAAAAGTACTTCTCGAAGTTGCGTGAGGACAAGTATTGTAACTTATCAAGTCGCAGCTTTAATCCGTCTACCTTCGCATATACTCAGCATCACTACTTGAAACTTTCAACTAACATTACTCAGAGGCACTATACTCAAATTCTGAAGAGCTAGAATGCTTATACCCGACTGCTTTAACTGCAGGGGTTCCCCAAAGTTTGCGTTTATGACTGATTCCGATAATCTGTACAACACGCGAGGCCTCTTCAGGGGAAAAATATAACAAGAAAACTATATCCTGGCTAGTAACGAGGTTTGTCACTGAGTTTTCTTTATTTGGTAGATATTAGGAATTAGGTGTAAGGGTTTAAATGAATTTTAACACAGGAAAACACTGATCCAGGAGTGTACTGCAGCCACAACTATATCGAAGAATACAATGGCTATTCGTGACCAGCGCAAGAATGTACCTAATATATTTATAATATATACTATTATAAAAAACATTCAGAAGAAAACCGAACATCTTTGAGGAGTAAAAAATAAAAATGGTAAAGAAGTCAAAGAGCCGGAAGGAAAAGCTACTTGAGTTTTCAATTAAAAAGTGCAAAGAGAGTGGAAGAGAGATGGAGTTAAATGAGAGGAGTAGGGTAACGAAGGGTGACGAAGAGGGAAAATGTCTTCGCTAACAGGCAAATATGTCGCATTGCCCCACCGTTTGTCAATGAATTAAGACTGCTCATTAAGTTCCTCTCCCCCTTTTCTTTAAAATGTAATGGTAATGTAATGAAGCTGGGTTATTTCCTCACTCACGTATTTTACCAAAATAAAACATAATAAGTAACTTTTCACACTTTAAACCCCTCCTTCCATCATAAACAGTAAGCCGTGACTCACTCACAAGCGGTTCAATGCAGTAATTTACCTTTGAATTACCTATTCACAACCTGTCTGAAAACTATAACAATACGACACGATACGATACGAATGAAACTACTATATGATGCAGTGATGATGTCAGAAATCGCCTTGCACCGAGCAAACGGGCTCAGCGCTCTGGCTAAGGTGCTGGGAAGGAGAGAACGAATAATTTGGTTTAGTGGTCTTCTTTGCCTCTTAGTACCAGGTGGATGCTTATGTCCCGCAGATGGGCCAATGCAATACTTTTCCCCCTCCCTTGCCAATAACTGGATGATAATAATTCAATTTGGAACCCACATGGGTGTATTTTCTATTGAAATAGAACCATGAACAGGGGGAGGGGGAGGCAGCTCCAAGGAGTGAGCACCAGTCACGTGTGGCGGCGCCGGCGGGCAGGCGCCACCCCCTCCCACCCTGACAATCAGCGGCCATTGAGCTCCTCACCACGGGACTGTTATGAAAACCAGCCAATTCACTAATTTGTAGCTGAGCACCCAATTCAAAAGGTGAAATATGCGAGAACTACACCCCCACCCCATCATCCCCATTCGCAGAGTTCGTAAAATTAAAGGGTTCTCCAACTTTTTAGAAAAACATGCGATTCAGGGAAAAACAAACTTTCCCCCTTTGAGGTCACTATCCCTGCTACGTATGCATTGAATCAGGATACTAGGTACGTCATTTGGAGGCCTGGGGGCCTTATTGTACAAAACCTGGGTAAGTTGCATATTTCACTGAACAAATTATAAACAATTCATGGCCCACACTGGAAAAATGTCCTGTGTGTAGATAATGGAACGTACCCCATTAACAGGTCAGTACAGCCAAACGGTAACCTACCCAGATTTTGTACGTACAGGAATAAGGCCACTCACACCTCTATACAGTTGCAGTAACTTTATATTAAAGACAAACTCAACTGGGCTCCCTATTAATCGGATTAAATTTATTTCCACTGTTAGTTATTAACGAAATTGGGACAGAACAAACAGATCCATATTCCGCTGAAAGACCTCATTTCCCACCCATCACACCTCCAGCGATCAGGCCCTAAAAGACAAAAGAGAAAAAAATTTCACTCATACCACTATACGATTCCGTGATCAAGGGCAAATACCAAAAGGGCGGAGAATATGAAGAAGGGAAAACAGTGGTATGGAAAGAGGAAGCGGTGCAGCGTGAGGGTGTAATTGGAATAACGGCGGAGCCGTTAACAAGGCACTCGCTGCTCTACTACCCCGAGCAATTCGCCCGAAGGTACATGGCCTTAAACCCCTCATCCTCCCTACCTCCCTCACTTACTGTCCCATTCCACTTCCATTTATTTTACGGTCTACTGTCTACACTACAGCTATGAGAAGAAATGGACATTTTATAAGTCTGTCAAATAAACCAACAAGGCTTTAACTCTGACGTTTACGGCCTGACAAGGCACGTTTAGCAAGCACGTCGTTTGTATGGTAACTGCGTAAGTTATTGATTAAAGCTCTGCTGAAACCATGAACAAGCTTCACGTCTCATCGACTTTAAAACCACTCCGAGATGACTACTGAATTTGAAAAATGAGAACCCGCTCCAGGATAGAGTCCAACGAGACATGATTCAAGTGTTACTGCATGCTTTCAAGTCACTTCCGGCTGATTTCCTACTTTCTGCCATGCTAATTCACAGAAATGACGTCGGCTACCTAAGAGTAACCGAGTCACTGGCTTGTCGGCTCAGACCGGCCACAATCATTTTCAAATTGACAGTACCAGTACCAACACAAAACTCATCCACCTCATAAGGAAATCATCGGTGAGCTACCACCAACTCTCCATAATTTGATCAGGAGGGCCCGTATTATCCATCATGTGGTACTGCATGAACCGAAGTATGCGTACAGCGGGTCAGTGTGCCCGGAAGCCACATGGATCTGCTCTGAGTCAAAACATTGCCCTGGCCAGGACCCTCTTGACAATCTTATTATTCACTTCACAAATATAAACATTTCTACAAGCTGTGCACTCAAATTTCAAAAGGAGGCACCTAGTAATGAAACTAGAAAAAAAATTTCCCCCTAGAATCACCAAGGCATGCCATGACGTCAGTGGATGAACTCAGATGAACTGGATCAAAACTGGTGGAATAAGGGGAACCCGAAAAGGGAGCACATAAAAAAAGTAAATTCAAAGGAAAATATTTTGTGAAATAACTTACCTTCAGGTCATCGATGGTCTGATCCCACTCTTGCTCAGCGATGCGAGGAACTGTCGCTTTGAGTAGCTGGCAAACTTTTCCAACGTTTAGTTTGAAAGTAGCCAAAACGTCAGCTACGCACACCCGCTCTCCAGAGTCTTTCCAGCAGTCATAGTCTGTAGCCAGCGCAACGGCTGCGTAACAAAGTCCTGCTTCTTTCGCCAGTACCACCTGAAAAATTATACGGGGAGAATTAGATCAATGCGACAGTGCATATAGAGCGAGATATAGCACAGAGATAGGTCAATGACCCATTTGGGAAATTTTATGTGACTTCTGTCGTACCCCTTGTTTGCTTTTCTGGGCCTGGAATAAACGTGAGGAAATTTGCCCATCGCCAAACACTTGCCACTTGTAACCTCTCACTTATAATTTGTTTCAAATTTCAGAGAACTCACCTCCGGGACAGTGGTCATATTAATTACGTCAGCACCCCAGGATCGGAAGATCAGGCTCTCCGCCTTACTGGAGAAGCGTGGCCCCTCAATGGTGACGCATGTGCCAGAGGGATGGACCTTCAGCCCCAAGGTTTCCGCAGCTCCCAGAATGACCCGCCTCGTCCGCTCGCAGAAAGCTGGTTCCATGGGTAGATGGCAGATGCCCCGCCTGCTTTCATCCAAATTTCCGTATAGCGTCTGCTCTCGTTTTGTTGTTCTGAAATAAATTAACTGCTTACTGGTTTACATTACTTTCCGCTTTTTCAGACTTAAGCACTGACACAGTCACTTTGTTAGCGGGGATTTCCCTATCTACAATTCTGAAGAACACAAAACGAAAAAAAAAATGATCTTGCTCTTACCTATCAACAAATGAGTCAAGTAAGACAAGGTCACCAGGAAGAATGTGCTCTTGTAAGGAGCCGCAAGCAGTGCTCACGATAAGGTGGGTGCATCCAACATGGTGAAGTGCCCAAATGTTGGCTCGATAGTTAACTTCGGTCGGCGATATATTGTGAGCGCGGCCATGTCTCGCTAGCAGCACGCATGGCACCCCTTCGATTTTTCCAGTGATAAGAGCGTCAGAAGGTTTACCAAAAGGAGTGTCTATAAACTGCTCTTGCCTGTCGGTCACTATATCGGGGTCGTCCAGCCCTGACCCTCCGATTATGCCAATCTGAAATTAAAGAATGGTCAGTCACAGGCCCAGGGTTCAATTTAGATTTTATAGCAAGGTGAATGAGGCACTAAAACTGCTAACTCAGTTTTGTTGGGACAACTAGTTAAGGCCCAAAAGTGGAAACCCAGAAGCTTCATCATGGACAAAGACAGGATTTAGTCCTGGAGATTTTACCACCTTACTTATATATATTATAGACAGGTATCAGTTCTTTCACATACCTTTATTATGTACTTCATAACATCAATTTATAGATTAAACTCAACTGGAAGGTGATTCTCGACCCGGCGAAATGTGACAAAATATGGTTAGATGTGTGTAAACAAAGTATCTATACAATCAAGATAGGTACTTCAAATCTGCTGCCACTAAAGATTAAATAAATAATATATTTAATTTATCTGATAAATATTAAAAATTATTAAATTTAAAAATTACAAATTAGCTTAAAAAGATTTAATGTAAAACTTCTGAAGTAATTTTACTTGTTCTGGTAGTTCTTTACGCCTGAAAACCGAAAATGGCGGCTCCCTAACTCTTCGTGTTTTGCAACTTTCCTGTATTTTCTGTGAATTTTCTTTTATTTGTGCTAATGAGAGTGGTTTTTGACAGCTTGCAAGTTTTTGGCAACCTTACGAAGCTATTCAGCTAATTTTTTGCCTATTTCACTTACTCAGCAGACGACAGGGTATCGATCGCCATTGGCAGGATGGATTCATCGCAATACAATTAAAATAACAGACGTATTTTAATCAGTTTCTAAACCTAAAAGTAAGTGCTTACTGTCCAAGAGGTGCTCAAGTATGATAAAGACAAGTAACTACTTATCAGTCTTTTTGACTTTTCTCAATAATAATTACTCAGGGTTCTTATCCATGGCCTACCCATAAAGATCTGTAAATTTTTGGAGGTTGTCTCGTTTATATTGTTAAAAAAATATGACTGTAGTTTAGTACTATATTTACATAATGGATTTGATGTACGGGTTTGGCTGACGATTGTCAAACAGTCACTAAAACTCTCCAGCAATGTCGTCGGAAAGATTTCATAGAAATGCTCTTTCCTTCTACTTCTAGATGCACCTCCGACTGTCCCATTTTGCTGAGTTATTGCGCAAACACAGCCTCGAAGTAGTTCGAAGTTGTGCGAGAAACTGCGAGTGCCTCTGTGCTTATAAGCTACATCGGGCTCAGCAAGTATATAATCGGTTCTGGGGTGTGCCACGCTCAAGATCCCTCCTGAGAGCGCTAAGAACAAGAACATTTTTGCTTGGAGCATCAACTCTTGCAGTCTTCAACTGGGAAACTGAAAGGATTTCCGAAAATACCCTGAAGGAACACTATAGAGATATCGAACAGGTTTGTGTTAGGAGGATCCAGACAATCCACGCCTTTTTTGAGGAAACTGATATTTGAATGTTCTGAAATAGAATCCATATTTTTAATGTCAGAAAAATCAGTCTAATGTCAATCGTAAAATCACAATTTAGCCAACTAATTCCTGACATTTATATTTTAGAACATCCAACAGTTGCCTCAAAAAATAGGCGAAAAAATATATATATATTAACAAACAACAGTACATATTCCGGCTTAATGTTCTTCTCTGTTGTCATATCACTTTGTCGTCATTCCTGGAATAGGTACATACATCCGGACCCCCCACCCAACATCTCAGTCGTTTTGCGTTGGCCAGGGCCTGAACATGAAAACCTGTCACTTGCATGTACCTATACTGTGGGTTTTCTTTTAAAGCAGGGTTCTAACCGTCACCTTCTCGCATAGAAAGATGTTACTGGTTATATGAATTGACTGTTTTAGGTGCGTCAGCTGACGCACGACACTCTGACATGCAGAAACTGTGGGCAAAGACTCATAGCTGACATCCCTGCTCCGGATATCCAATACTGCTCTTGTGGAAACAAATGTCTCGCAGTACAGGTAGCGCCCGGAGCTTGGGTTCCGTTTATCGAGAGAAAGGATCTCCTTGTGTGGAGAAGAGAGTGCGGTGCACACCCAGGCCTTTTCGAGTACAAACTCTACGGTGTTTATCCAGAAGTTTCCCCGGATGTCTTTCTACAAGTTCAGGTAACTTAGTTGAATTTCAGGAACGCGGTGACCCTGATCAGTCAGCGCCCTAAGCTCCTTACTATGTGGAATATAGCTCCCAAAAAATAAACATCCCCGTAACATTCCAACTATTATAGTTATTCGACAGTTGCCACTAGTTTTATGACCCCGTCATGGGAACGCGCCTTACTGTGTGCCCTGCTTCCTTTCAGGTTGACCCAGAGTACAGACTCGAGTGGGACAAATCGGCAGTGAAGGTGCGTGTAGTGGACGTTGACCCCGTGACCCGTAGCCAGGTGCTTTACTGGGAGATGAAGTGGCCCCGGTTTTTCAGTAATCGAGATTATGTGTTCAACCGTCGATACATTGTCGATCATCAAAACAAAGTTATAGTCATCCGAAGCCAGGTCACCGGTCATCCCGACCTGCCAGAAACAAAAGGAAAATTCCGAGTCAAGGTAGTGTGACTTTTTTATTATTTAATCAATGAGTTTTCTTCTGTTCATATTTAGGAATCAGCCAATGCATACTTCTACTGAAGTTGATATGATCCCTTGGTTGTCTTTAGATGGCTACAGTATTTAAATTTGCTATCGTATTTAATCTTTTGAAAATTCAATCCAGTTTGGTTGTTCAGAGCCCGTTTAATACTGATTTTTTGGAAATTCCAGCATAAAATAGTTTATAACTGGTCTCTTTTTAGGAATACTGCTGTACAATGGTAATCAAGCCTCTTACACGGTTCGATCAGCCTGGTGTTGAGTTCTGCATGACATACTTTGATAACCCAGGGCTCTCACTGCCCACGGCCGTGCAGACATGGGTTGCGACTTCAGCCATGCCGGACTTTTTGCTGAGACTGCGCCACGCGTCCGTGCAGTACGCACTAAGGAAGCAGATGGGCTGCAGAGGCTGCAAGAAAGACGAACCGCCGGTGTTCCAAGTCATCAATGAAGCCGTTAGCGTGTCGTGAGATCTCTAGTCATCCCAATTCTCTCTTCTATGATCTTGGGCTTAGTTGTTATATCCTTTAACTTGTTTAGAGAAACTAAAAGGGTTTTTTGTCTTTGATAAGTATATCGATAGTTGTTTTGAGTAAAACCGAAGGAAGTCAATCCGATTGAATCAGTTGCCGGTACTGATCCTTGTTTCATTCCAAAAAGGGAAACCTACCTTTATTGACGCACTGTACTGGTTGATACCACTGGTTCCTAGGTCACTCTTTTTGTCTGCTGAAAACCAGTCAGGGCTCGATAGGGATTTTCATTTTGCTTAGTACCTGGTGTTATTTTTTAATAGTTTATAAATAGTGTTTCGTCGCGTACTATGAAGAAACAATTATAAACACGAGTTACACGTTTTCTTTGGGGATAAATTTCAGCCGCCTATAAGATGAATTATTATTCTGAATTTTTTCCTGTGGTTGGAAAGACTCCAAATTCCACCTGGAAATAGCCACATCAAAGTATCGGCGCCATTCCCAGTTCCCTAATTCCAGCTGGTTTAGTCGATATTATGTTATTATTCCAGTGCTAACGTGAGATAACCCGATCTTTTAAGGGTAAAAAAGGGAGACCTCGGAAGCTACTGAGAAATTTTAGAATTTGCGTCGATATTTTACTAGGACAGTACTGATACTATGTTTAGGCGATGTCTTTCCAACCGAGGGATGCAATTAAAAATAATTCCCGTAAATGTTGATTTTACGATCGAGGATTTTTTAATATGTTTCTTGTTTGTAAAAATAACTATGTCGTAAAAGCGCAACATATTAAACTAGTTAGTGCGTTAAAAAGACATACCTACCTACTATATTTCAGAGCAAATTATAGATCCCCAATTTTTCTCGGGAAAGTGTCATTAGGTAGGGTGAACAAATAGCACTGTATCTTCAGCGTTTACTATTCATTCGCTGTTGGCCTGTAAGGACGTAACTATCGTTCCTAAGCTGGGTGGCCCATTCCCTGTAGCAACGCGCAACGGGGCAAAAACACCATTCCCTTTTATTTTAAAATAACTCATCACTCAAGCCCATATGATTTTCGTATCTTCACAGTGTATGGAAACCGTTCAAGGACCGAGTCAAGCCAGGTACCTGCTAATTAATTTTTAAACCAAAACAGTCGATCGAATCTTCCACAATATAACGATTAATATATTATACTGATCAACGGATTTTGATACAATTTCTGGAATGTATATACAGTAAATACCTACCTACTCCTACCCGACAACTTGTCCCCAGCCAGTGACCGATTTCTCGTTCATCCCACTGTAAACAAAATGCATGCCGTCTAGTGCCTATTAATTAATCCATAAGGTTCTGCAACATTCATAAAGACTCAAAACCAAGAACTTGATTTGTGCAAATGGTCGTTGGCTGACGATGGTGTTCGTTCAATTTACAATGCGATGTAAAAAATCTCATCGCTACAGATACTTCAGGAATAAATGCCGGACCAATCAGGCCAAAAAGTAGTGTTTCGGATTTCTCAAGGGCAGATCGAATAAAAACAGGGCGGCCCCGATGCCATAATAATAATTTCAAAGTACAGTATATACAGGAAGTCGCAACAATGATGCGGTAGGTGACTAAAACCGCGTAGGCGCTACTCACTAGGGACTCACAAGATGGGAGAGTATTGTCGATTCAAAAATATTACAACTACACAACAGACAACAAGGAGACTAAGTAAGTACGAAGTACGGCAAAATATTGCATGTGATATCGTCGCTAATAAATAATATTTTCTCTTTCGAGTCAATAATTTAAAGTTTAGGTAGATACGTTTAGCCAGGTGAAGTTCTAATGTCCCAGTGCCCCCCATCTCACCAAATGGGTTTCCGTCTAATTCAACTAACAAATTATATTACCTGTGGCGTTTCAGAAATGCTAACAGCATATACGTTAGTTTGAAAGATACTAAAACAGCCTCTTCAAACCGACGAAATATAAGTCTGAATTTAGCAAAGGTGTTAAATACAAGTCACGAACTTAGGGTGAACTGAGGGTGTTCATGATCTAGAACCAAGACATAAAAACACAATTTCATATAAATAAAGCAACTTGTCCCATTTTTACGGATAACTGCATGTACAAGGAACAAACTTAGAACGGGTGCTTTGAATTAAATTTGTAAGCAAGACAGCTAGTTCAGAGATCTCGATCGTGTGGAAACAAAGAAACTGACGTTTACTAACACCTGAAATTTAAGAATAATCGAAGTAACCGTACGTTACTTCTTTAACAATAACCATCTTGAATCCATCAGAGATGCAGCTGTGTCTCTAAAGCGTTATAATTTTGAGAAGTTGGTTAATGTCTAAGAAATTAACATTGTTTAGGTACATTATAAGGCGTCTGCGAACAAAACCTGACACTGGCATTTCACCTCGAGCCCCGGTCGAAAAAATAGTCGAAAAAAAATATATATATAACAGTTTGGACACCCCATACCGCTGAGTATCACTGACAGCTGTAGATTTGCCTGTGCTTGATGCCAATTTGAACGAGGAATAAGTAGAGGCAGTGTAGCTCGAAGGAATTTATGGCTTCGAATCCACCATGTCGATATTAATCTTGTAGTAGACGTAAGGGAAATAGTCTGCTTGGCCAAAACCAAGCCCAGGAATGTCGACACTCTGAAATTATACAAGAAACTGGTTAGTAAATATGCCCAACACGGGTTGACGCGGCAGTTCGTCAAATATGAATAAAATAAATAAAAAATTACGACGACCCGGTACCTAACATCTTAACTAATGGTACTACAGTTTAACCTCATGTCAAGCCATGCTCAATAGTTGCTGTTAAAGGGAGGTAATCTTATTAAAGCCAAGCCACCCGAATCGAGGCTAATTGCCAGTGTGACACTGAAATACGTTCTATCTGGAAACATCATAAGAAAACTAGTGCAAAAAATCTCAAACTCTAATATAAAGCTAAGGAAGATGATCTATTTTTAAACTTATTCGTGCTCCCACCCATTAAAAAAAATGGTCAATGGACCTCCAGCAGATCCTCCCCCACCATCAAATATCTCTACCTCCACACTTCCATCTAGAAATTTACCTTTCATGATACCAAAATAGGTTACTGATCTTCGACTATTTTTTAAATAAAACGGTAGGTACAAATTTTCTCTCTCCTTACCTAATGTTTGGGGATTTATTTAGCCTCCACTCCTATCCAAGCCAACCAGGAAAAAACACCCGAGAAATGCGTGACTTAATTTCTCGTTTGTGAATCCCAGCTTTGTTTTATTAAAGGTTTTACAGCACATATTTTCGTGATTATTCTAATTAATTTTAGTATTCATTTTAGGGATAAAAAGTAAGTTTACATCTTGGTTCCCGCCCGATGCCTGGAGCGCCGAGCTGTCGAGATGGCCATAAAGTTGGTTGAGGACCTCACGTAGCCGCTTGGTGTTTTTCTTGTTGGGGTGTAGGAGCATCGCTTGGAAGTTGACGGGCAGTCCGTAACGCAACACAGACTCCACAAATACTCGCAGCGCCTTTACATGAATCCATGCGCAGAAGCATTCGCTGAAGTTCACCTTCAGCCAACGCACCAAAGGGCCCTGAAATAGAAGTTCGATGTAGAAATTAATTAGTTGTGATTTGATGACTTACGTACTTTTAGACAAATTTTTTATCGACAGTAAAAAAAAATTAATTTATGATTTAAAAAAAATTAGGCTGGATTTCATATCTTATATAGGTAGTATACTAGCTTATGACAAGTGCAATCGCACTAAAACTATAGGACTATAGTCTACCCTAAGGTATTATATTTCGGAACAAATAAAATATAAAACAGTTCACTCAGAAAAGGACATTATAAATGTAGAATTGTCGATAGTCAAAGATGAATAAAGTCAAATTTCTACTCACAAACTGCTTCTTCTTGTCCAAGACCAGCTTGCTGATTTCATTCTTTCCCGCAGCTAACTCTTCCTCATTATAGGTGAACTCTCTTACCATGAATCTGAAGCAAAAAGTAAATCAAAGCTCCATTGAAATGGGGTAGTTGGATGTTCTCCGGAAGCGATCGTTATTTATATTCATTATCTTTAAAAATATTTATTAAATTGTTTCGATCAACTCTGTTCTGCTTCTGTACGTAATCAAGTGGTGACGGTCAGGGGTGGATATGCTACGAGGGGAAAGTTGAGATCACAGTCGGAGAATTCAAAGGCATTGCGAAATTCACAAAACAATAAGAATAAATTAAGGAATGACATACTTGCGTTCCCGAGCGTGGAGCTTGAACTCTTCGGCAACTTTCTTGAAGAGGGAGACGGTGAAGAGACCATAGTCAGAGTCCTGCGTAATGAGCTGCGAGGACCGCGGCACGATCATGTCCGTTAACTTTTCGTACCCACCCTGCCAGTCGTGGAAATTATTCCTATGGTAAACAAGTGGTGTTAACGCTGTAGATACAATACCGTTTGTTTAAGTTTCTTAATGATTTGTTTCGAAGAAAACAGTTGGTCGTCAATAAATTTCTTACAATACGAAGATAATATATTACAATTCAGAACCAATCAACGGTTTTTTTTGGAAAGATGTCACGAAAAACCCATTTTGTGTTTTGTGTTCTCGATCTACCATGCAAATATTACATGCACATTATTCTCACTTTTATTCATGTATTCTCTAATACTTTTTATACGAAAAAGCGAAACCCCAACATTGGTGTTCATATCCTTTAATCCTTCCACTTGTAACTTGAAATATGAAGGGAGAATATACATGTAATATATTTGGTGAACTTACTTGGGTACAATGACCAGCAGCGTGGTGAGGTATTCAGAATCCAGGATGAAATGTTCCTTTTTGACCAGGTCAGCCAGATTCCGGGTCAACAAGCTTCCACTAAACAAACAAAAAGTTTTACCTATCCTTATATGCTTAACTTCAGTGTACAGTGGAGAAGTTATAGACAAGCAGAAAATAAAAAACTGGACACGAAGTGTAGCGAAGAATTCGTCATAAAAATCTAAAAATCATTCAAAAAATGTCTGGACTGTTCAGTTGAATGAAACGCTAGGCAAACTACTTTTCCAATCTCCAGGTTCAAAAAAACACGGGGTCATTTTACTTGCCTCAGGGTGCATCCCACCATACTCGGCTAACGTTAAACTCAAGTTAAATTCCAATTATTGCACGGTAAAAACCGAATTGACGCAGCCTTAATTTTAACCAACCCAAATACAAGTTTAACTTAAATCAGCGTTTAAATTTGTAACTTATCATGATAAAATCCGAATTTACGCTGCAACAGCCTTAAATTTGGGCAGAGGTAAAAAAAATTATGTTTTTTTTTTGTTGCAATCTCAATAGTAATTTTTCTCACGTTTGTTTTTTCTCCATATTCTGCAGGTTACTCTTGAGCTGGTTGTACGCGTTTGACTTGGTTTTCAGGTCAGCATCAATCTGGCCGACCTGCTTACTCACGATGTCGGCGATATTTTTCAGTGACTGCTTGATGGGGTACTTGGCCATATCCCACTGAAACCTCGTGATGTAACTCGGCAAGTCACCTGTAACCCAGTATAGACAAGTTTTACAGCAGTTCGGCACAAAAACCAAAAATTCACAGTGAGACCAAAATATACCAAATTACCATATTAAAATATTAAAGATAAAAACTGTTAAGGAAGAAATTATTTTCCAGATTTCTGACTCTTGCTGGTTGAAACACATTCAAGAAAAGGAAAAACACATTGTGAGTTACGAGGCATCAAGTGTGACCAGGCCTAGCTACACTAATGCCGTTTCCTTCACTATCGAAGAAAATGTTTTAAATATCCTCCGCAGGATTTATTTACTCACAAGCTGCCATCCAGAGGCTAAAAGACATCAATAGAGAAAAAAATACTGAAAGACGGTATACCACCCAGCATCCTCAACGAAAGTTCCACACAAAAGTAGCGAGCATTTTTACTTTCTCGCTAGCCATATATGGCGAGAAAGTATTGTTTTCGTGCAAAATTTCGAAATTGAGATTTTGGGTTTCCCATGATCCTGGGGGTCCCCTGAGTCCAAAAAAGTGGTTTCTGGAAAAAGTCTGTCCGTCCGTCAGTCCGTCCGTCAGTCCGTGCAGTGTTCTAGCGCCTATACCGTTCATCCGATTTTGATGAAATTTGGTATGGACCTGTCTAAAATCACTGCCGAGGGGCATTTTCAAGGATTTTTTGATTGGTCAAAAATTGCGGCCGCTATTGTCAAAAAACCACCAAAATAATTCAAAAATCGTGTTTTTGGTTACTTAGACAAGCGCCGACGGTACACTTTTCAATCTATAACACTGAAAATTGGTATGTGTGTTGACAAATAGATGCTTCGAGGTCATTTTCAACTAAAATTGAATTGGTTGAAAATTACGGCCGTTCTGGACCAAAGTTCGATCGTTTCGGCGCCATTCACATTTATTGACCGATTGTCATGAAATTTGGTAAATTTGTGTAGAACCACGTAACTTAAACATCTGTCGAACAGAATTTTGTTATCTTCAAAATTACGGCCGTTTTTGTCAAAAAAGTGTCGAAAATGAGAAACCACGTTTTTGAATGGTCGGAACGCATTTGGGACTACAGTAATAAAATGACAGACGTGAGATTTGGTATGAGTGATCTCAGATAGATGCTCGTGGGTCATTTTCAACCGATTTTCGATTGCTTAAAAATTACGCCCGCAAAAAAATCTCAAAAAACCCAAAAAAAAAAAAAAAAATCATTCTGGGCGAGAAAGTTAAGTGCGACTGTTGTCGGACCCTTTATTTTATTACTTCTTTTCAACGAGAGAAACAGCAGAACAGTAGTTATGGACGCTCGGTAATTTTCGTGCAGCCATTGTCTTATTTAAGTGGTGCTTTGCTTTTATTGTTTATCTGATGAAAGCAGCATTAAGGGAACGATAAAGCACACTGCACGAGGAAGGTGGGGACGCTGACGCTGACTCAAGCTGTGCGGGTACACTGAGGCAACATCAACTAATTCCAATTTTAGTGGATACCTAACTACATAACAATACGCTGACTAGAACAACCTGCTAAATCGAGAAGACATTACCCAAATATCACTCAGTTTTTCTCAGACTTGTAAAAACTCTATTGCAGAGTCTGCGTGGATTTTTTTTGACAACCCCTAAAACCGCCAAAATTGTTGTTTCTAGTTAAAATAGTACAGTGCATCAACTTTGGAAGTTGAAATCTTCTTGCATCGACCTGAATAGCAACCCTGGCTCTGATCAATGTAAACATTTTGCAGCTGTGCAGGTGCTGAACCAAACACGACGTATAAGCATTATCCTCATGACTGGGTTATTGGATTATGTAAGATCGGATTTCCTTTCTAGTCAAAAGTTTAAGTTGGTTTACTGCCGAAGGCACGGAGGGGCCGGGGGCCTAAACAAAGAGCACAGACATAGAGTGCACGCGTCTTACTGATGACAGCAGCCGAGCGGCGATGCTGAGGCCCGTCAGACAGCGAGGGAAACTCATGCGCTGCACAGGAAACAAAGCAATCGTTTATGTTAGGACTAGCACATCCACACCAGTCTACTGATTGCAGGGTTGTCATGTTCAGATATAAAACGAGTATTTGGTTACCTATTCCTCAACATGACGGCTCAGTAGCCACTTGCCTGCTCCGACGTCCTAGCTCGAAATGCGCCGCTTATTTTATGCTTTTCCTCCATTTTCTGTTTACTCCCTACTTTTTTCCGTGGAAAGTCCAGCCAAAGTTTGTTAAAACCCTGACAAGATAATCCAAAGTTATTCCACATTGTTAAGGGTAAAATGTGTTAAACTGAATACAGCTTGAACAACGCCAGTTCAAGCTACCTCTTCTTAGATACTCACTATTGTTTGCCATCAAGTTCTCATGCAGCTTGTCTCGCTGGTCTTCTAAAACCTCCCCCAGGTAAGCCGCTACTTTTCTCGTGACAGACTCCACGAACTGATCCAGTTTTCCGAGATCGTCCGACAATCCCACCAGCTGGTCCAAGGTACCCACCTATAATATAAGCCGATGGATGGATTACAAATAATTATAAACAGAGGTTCCCGGTTAACTTCCTTCGTGATATCACTCAGTGCTAAAGGTAATGCCACGAGGGGAGTGCCCTTTCTGGTTTCAGTGCGACGCGGTCTCTTGAAGATTTGTCGTGCATCTCTTGTCCCTCAGCTAACATGGTATTCAGCCCCAGATCTTTGGTGAGTCATGCCTACGCCTACTACATACTAGTTTGTCTAGTAAGCCTTAATAATTACCTTAATTTTGGTAATACTAAATCCATAACAATACCTATCCATATAGTGCTTCAAACCTGCCTTAAGATCCGGGATGTGAAACTTGTAGTTGACGGAAAGGCTGTTCTGCTTGCTCGTCATATTGTTCATGGTTTCCCATGTTTGCTGACACGTCTTCTCCCCTGGAGCCGAAATGAGCCAGTACTCCGTCATTTTTTCTCTGCCTGTAACACATCTAAAAATCAGTTTGGAGCGCAAAATAAAAGTCCAACCTCGGACAACATAATGCGTGGTTACAACGGGGTTATACGACTGTAGGTACCGAAACTAAGATAAATTCACCCAGAAAAACACAGGTAAAATAAATACCACGCGTTTGGGGTTATGATGTGATAATAATGAGAAAGGTCCCAAAAACATGCCTGCACTTTAGGTAGTGTTCTCCCTGGGATATAATGCTCAGAGATGTCTGAAATTCACCATGAAAGTAGCACGTGATTTAACGTTCAGCCACAAAAAGCAATAATTTTATGATACATCGGGTCTCACTGTACCCACAATCATGAGCACACATTTAAGATCAATAGTTTATAGAAATTAACAGAAAATGGATTTAACAAGGGGCAGAAGACAACCCTTAGGGTGACAGATAGCTGGATAGCTGGGTATGGATTTCTGGTGAACTCTCGTCTCGGGAAATACACATAAACTTTTCGATTACATTTTAAGCAACACAGTTCTCCATATGATTTTAACTACTGACTTAAGACAAAGATTTAAATAATAATTTTGCACCTGAATATTTTGGTCGGGTGACCAGACGGACAACAATTCACGTGACTCGCTAGCGCTCCGCGCGGAATTATCATTCAACTAATATTTTATTTTATCTCTGATTCAAATATAAATATTAATTATTAAAATAAGATAAAGTATTTTAATGTTTAACGATAATAAAATAATAACGTATTTTATTTTATAAAACGACATATTTACAGTATCATGAAGAAAAACTAATCACTAATAGTGACGCGTAACAAGATTTTTCTTACAACTCAAAACTGTTTTCCGCCTTGTCCGCCGGTCCGCGTTTATGGTTTGTACTTTGTAATCACTATCAGCTGACTTTTCGTTTACGAATTGATTAGGTATTTAATCCCATTCCTAAATTTTTGGGGGCATTTGGGATTTGATTCATTAGTGAGGTATGTATTTAAGGCTGGGGAGTTGGTATTTAGTAGTGCTGCCAGCTGAGCACAATGGATAGTTGTTGAAAACGGTCTAGTTGCTGGGCTTGTCCCCACCCCCCCAACCCTCTGCTATTATTATGTATTTAAGCTCTATATTTTAAGGTTTTACACCTTTACGTTTTACATCGAGATCTACTATTCTCAACAGAACGACCTCTTTCAGACACTGATTTGTCGAGGTTCCATGTTCCGGGCCGGCTACCATTATTGACTTGCTGACATCATTAATAATGAACAGGAACGATAGAATAAGACTTGTGGAGGGCAGCGTCAAAATGTTTCCCGATTTCCCAAAGACTGGAGTTTTATTTTGGTGAGTGTTATAGCCGGTGACGTGGGGAGGACTAGATAGCTCCCAGTGGCTACTACATCAGCTAAGTATTGTAAATAGATAAGATGAAACCGGTACTGAGTTCCGGTACCTACGTACCGTCGGGACTTTAACTCTTCAGCTGAAATTTTCCCAGCCCATGATGTGTAACCGAGGACATAACTGCCGCTGTACAATCGTAAGGGTTTTGGATAAGGTTTACTCATCGCACTTCCGATTGTCGCACGACACTGCGACTACTTCGGAATGTACTTCTTACTTGTTCCCAATGAGGCAATAACAGATTTCTTGGCTCGTTGACTGGCGGACGGGGTTCAAATTTTTCATTTTCCAGAATGATTCCCCTATAGCGGCGGCTCAATCTGCAGCTTGGTGCACCTGGTTACGGGTCGCACTGACTGGAGGATATTTTTATATATATGCTTTATATATGCTTACACCCCTGTGATTCACCTCTAGCGGCGGCTCACTCTGCCGCTTGGTGCACCGGGAAGGGCGATGAGTAGACCTTTACTAGGGTTTTACCTGTATGTAGGTACCTGTAGAGTGGTCATAAGTCAGTTTTGATCTAGGTATGTCTGCAGCGCATGTTGTTTTTTTTACAGGGACATTTTTAGCGTGCTGGGGAACCCAGAAGCAACAGCCGCTCTTTACGAAGTTATCCGAGAAGACTGCCAGCCCTTGTCGGGAAAGATTACAGCTGTCTGTGGGTTGGATTCTAGAGGCTTCCTATTCGGACCGCAAATAGCCCTTCAGCTCAAAGTGCCATTTGTCCCTATTAGAAAAAAGGGTAAACTTCCAGGAAACAAAATTTCAGCAACGTTTGAACTAGAGTATGGCTCGGTGAGAAACTATTACTTTACCTATTCAGGTGGGTAGGGCTTACTGGCTTACAGCCTGACAATTGTTTTGACCAACACTGTGACCCCATGTTAATTAATATTTGTTTGCGCACTGTTCTCAGGCTGATTTTGAGGTACAAACAGGTTACTTGAGTGGAGGAAGCGTTCTTCTTGTGGACGATCTTTTAGCTACTGGAGGTAAGCTCTACGGATGGCAGTATTGTACCATTATTCCCGTCCTCCCAAATAGCACCTGTTAAACACCTTCCTGTGGTATTAAATGATTGTCTAGTGTCTAGTGGGTGCTGACTGGGCGTGAACAGAATGGTCCACCCATCATACATTTTATATATTCTCTCGGGTCTCGACTCCAGACTTGATAGGGATTGACTGAACACCAACTACAAAACCATCGGTGATCGTATTCTAGTGGGTGATATAAATTCAGTTTTAGGAGTGACTTCTCCATGAATCCGTTCACATTTTTTCTTTCCAAGGAAACTGTTCATATGTCATTTATTTACGTACTTATTTCTTTAAGATCTTTGTTACTGTTTCGTGAACTGTGGAATAAGCAGGAAGGTAACCTACTGGTATCTAATTTTGTCCTTAGTTTTCGCACAGATTTCCTCCTCATGCCTACTTATTCAACTTTACCAAATCCTAAGGGATTTTATCATTTTTTCAGGAAGCATGAGAGCGGCAGGTTCTCTCGTCGAGGCACTAGGATGCAAGGTGGAGCAGTGCCTCGTTATTATAGAGCTGGAAGCACTGAAAGGGCGGTCGAGGATTCCATATTCTGTAAATTCCATTTTACGTTTGTAATTATAAGTACTCTTACCTACTTACGTACCTTCTATTAATTACCTACCTGAGCCTGAAGGTTTTATTTTCACATTATATACCTATCTACCTACCTTACTTAGGTACCTACAATCTAAATATTTTTTAATTTAAGTTTTAGTACCGCGGGATTATAAATCCAGTTTCGCGACAATTATGACGCGTTACACGATTGTGATCACTGTATGTGACGCGTAACCAGAAATGCTAACTTTTCCGTTAAAAATGTTGTAAACAAAGACCACAACCAAAAAAAATAATTTGTAAAAGCCAGATTAATGTTATCACCTGTGTTATTTAGAATATAAATGTAGGAAACAATGAAGGAATCTCCTGGTGTTGCTTTAGATCGCATTCTGAAGAGTCTTTCAGAATGTAACTCTATTAAATATGTCGCTTACCGCACGTCTGCAAAGATTCGTATTCTCCAGAAAGCATTTCATTGTAAGTTTATTTTACAAAAATCGTATATTAATCTGACCAGTTTCATTTTAGAATTGGAACTTAGAGTGCTATATTTTCAGTGGGAAAGCTGCCAGTTGAAGTTATTGGTGGTGTTTTGCAACAGCATCATCTGACTTGCACCGAGAATTCAGTTCGTCTCACTCCGTCTGAGCTATGCAATCTTCTTGAAGACATTTACTTCATAGTGAGTAGGGAACACTTTCCCGCTGTGGACATTGATCATTCAGTTAACGTCTTATGCCGCTTCCTCCTGCATGTGCTGCAAAAGTAAGTACCTATTATTGTTGTCATCACAGACATGTCCAACGTGGTGCACCATCGCTTCGGGGAGTATTTTGACCGTTGACATATTGACTCAAGCGGTTCGTTGTTATTTTTAGGGATGCAGGAGTTGAACTTCTAGGTGTGAAGGTGTTGCTGTCTGTGCTTTGCGGCAGTAAGCCGAGGGATAAGTACAATTACTTGTTCTCCCAGCTGGCTGACCATAACAGTGTCCTCACCTCGCGTCGTTTGGAGCTCTTGCTGCAGCGCTTAGTTTTGCTGACCGACTTCATTGGAGAAGGCCGCTCTTTTGGGCGCTCCCTGGTCCCAGGAACAGTGCAGAGCTGTTTCCAGGATTTACCAGTGGGAAGTTTGGGAGTTTCTCTGGATGTCTTCACTGCTTGGCTTTCCCGGGATCCTCAACTGCTGGTCTGGCTATCTACTTTACATCGTCTGCACCTCGCTGATGGAGGTAAAGGAACTGCGTTGACTGTGTTTCAGTAATTAGAAAGGTCTTACTAGGTTTAAAATATTGTAATAGCGGTAGAGCACCTGGCAGCCAGTCGGGAGGTTGTCGGATGTCGGATGAAATCCCACCTGCCTGCCGTTTCCATTTTTTCTCTTGAGTAAGTATAATGTCTTTAGCCTCACAGGAAGGCGTCTCTTCCAAAGCTAAGATCAATTATTACTTAGCATACAGTAATTGTTTTATAGCACTTGGATACAGGAGAAAGAATGGAAACTGGCAGGAACGTTGGTAGCTTAGTAGTAGGGCACTTAACCGGAAGTCAGAGAGTTGGTTCCACTCCAACCTGACTCTATTGTCGGTTCCAATTTTTTCTTGTGAAAAATTTACTTTAATATTTACTTATATTTACTTTAATAAATTTAATATGTCAAGAGCGACGTTGAATTATACACATTTTTTTTTAGTGATACACGACGTAAAATGCTCCGTCTGTAAGGTTGCCCCTATAATTGGCCTTCGCTATCGTTGTCTCCGCTGCCTCACCTACAATCAGTGCCAAAACTGCTTTTTTAGTGGCACCATCACTCGAAACCACAAGAAAAACCACCCGGTAAGTTAGCTTCTAAGAATATGCTGTAGGTACTCGCTAGCTATTTCAGAAGCAGCGGCAATCCTAATATGAGGAAATTAAAAACTTGGCATCCCTACTGGAAACTAATTGCCGAAGGTCCTTTCGTGCAGTCGATACGTGGCTTGTATCAGAAGCTGCATCCATGTTATTTCCTGAAATTTTTGAAAGAACCGGGATTCATACTGGGTCCTCTGTTGGAGCTTTGCCAGCGTCCTGACCTTGGTACCACAGAAGGTGGTTTTTATTTTGTTGAACGACTTCTATTCTCAGGTGCAAGAGTATTGTTATGAGAGCACAGCTAAGCAATCTTTGAGAGCACTGCTGGCTACCTTGAGAAACAAACTCCGCCGGAGTGGATGGAAACTGCAGTACTTGCCTGCTGAACAAAGAGATTCCTACTTGGAAGAAACAACTCTACAGCTGGACCAGCTAGAAGTAAGAACGAGTTTTTCTTTTGCTTCGCTCCTTGCCTTAGCTAATCACACCTATCTTGACCGAGCTCATAACATCTAAATTTTACTTACCATTTTTATTGTTTCTATAGGAATCTACAAGGACACTGACCCATAATTATTCACCATTGTCTTTTCGGGAACTGGAAAACATTATTGCGGAGTTGGAGGAACAAAGCCAAAAGCTACTTCGGGGCGCTGACGAGTTGAAGACGCCTGAACTGAAAAGTGTTTTGGACAGCCATCGAAACTTGGTAATTTTTGAATATATACCTATTTTTAACGCTCTCTAGTTCGTATCAAATCTGAAGGAGGTTGAACAATATTTACTCGTATTTACAAAATTACTAAAAACCTATTTGTTTAAAAATGTATTTTGTAATTTAGATGAACAACACGTCATAATGTTGATCATTTGCTGCTTTACATTTCAGCTGCAGAAGCAAATTGAGCGGCTTAAAACACTGAAGTCTCAGCTGGAACGGCAAAAGAGAAACAAGGGGATGGTAAACAGTACACCTTGCGCCCGTTTAGCAAAGCGTGGAGCCGCTCTCGAGTCCATCAGCCCCATTACTGCCAACTCACTAGCCCTGACGTGGGACAAGTATGATATTGGTGAGTATGTACAGTAGTCTGCATTGAGCTAAGATATTATTTGAGAACAGTAATGTGACGTCTTTCACATTTACTGAAATATTTACAGATACTTTTGTGGGAAATAATTTCATAGGCAAGTCTTCGCTCTCTCCCTGTCTGCGAGTCCTTGTTCTGAGTATATTTTCCGGTCGTTGCGCTATAACAAAATGGTAATAATCAGACTATAATTTTGTGACAGAAGCTTCACAAGACACACTGCACGTTACGGGCGCTCCTGAAGATGGGCCTTGCGTTTTGACTTGGGATGAAGGGGCTGAGCCTACTCTGAGTGACACTGAGGTGCATCCGATATCCTCCCATGCATATACGTGGCTTCAAAGCACAGGTAAGCGATACATTACATACCTGACCACATTCATTTTGCGTCCTCTTATCTGAGGACATAAAGTGAATAAATAAAATAAAAATCACCATTTTCAATCGTAGTCTGTGACAAGTTAGATTCAGGTGGTATGATTTTTGTGTGGCTATTTTGATAACGAAAGAGTTGAGGGACTGGTCTAGAGAGAGCGAAACTTTTTTAGTGATGGTCGACTGCAGTGGGTCGCTGAATCAGTTTAGTGAGTAGTTAGGCAGAAGCAACCAGGAAACGGTTCCTACGTTCAGACCACTCTCGATTAAAGCAGCCAAAGGTTAATTATTGTTGAATACTGACTCCACATATTCTAGGGGAAGTGAATGCGAACACAGCGGGGCTTGGTGAAATTCCAAACAAGGAGTTGCCATCGAAGATTGAGGAGCGTCCAGAAGATATTCAGGCCCTTCACAATGATTTGGACCAAATACTCGGTAGACTTCAAGAGCTTCTCTCCAGCAGCAGTGCATCAGGTGGGTACGCTTTCATGCAGGGATTTTGAGATTTATTGTTTCACCTGATCCTACAGGGAAAAATATATACCTATTCAATTTATTATGATTGCGGGGAAATTGCTATCGTTCCGTCCCGTTGTGGCATCTTTTAATGAAAGTTTGTGTGTACTTCTATAAAACCATCTTTTGACTTCAAGAATTTTTAAAAAAACGTTATCTCAGAAAAATGGCTTTGGAGGATTTGAACCTTTTCGTTGGTACTGTTTTAGGTTAGATGGTACAGTCATCAGTCATCAGTATGACGTGGTGAAATATTGATTTTCTGCTGGTTATTTTAGTATGTATAAGAAATTAAAATTTATTATTTCAGATGCAAAGAAGTTAGCACCGACTGAGTCCGAAGGCGCCTTGGTAGATGTTCTGGAACGGTTATGAGATCTGAACGCTCGCGCTCCTCAGATCGGCGATCTTTATATTTTTTCTTCGAGAAACCCTACTGACTAACTCCTATTCTTAAGAAAATTATTCGCCGAGATACCAATTGTAGGCATATTGACTTCCCACTTGATTGATTAACGTCGTTCAAGTCCTTTAAAAAGAACAACTCTCTATGTGTCTTACGCCCGGTGCACACAAGCGTCGATGTCCGCTCCGGCGTCGTTGCGGCACCGTCGAGGTACATTGAGTCTTATGGGGCGGTGCACACAAGCGGCACGTTGACGCTGCGACCACTCTGCGGCAAAATGCCGGAGGGTGGTCGCAGCTCCCCGAGAGGTCGCACTAAAAATATATTAATGTATAACTTTTATATTTGACAGGTAGAACAATGTAAATAAAAAAAAATAGTAATTATATTTCTATATCACAATTTACCAATATCTTTTAAAGACATTGCGATTTGATTTTAACCTGAGGCAGCAGACGACATTTCAACGTCCATTTTCAGATGAAACAAAATAAAAATATAAAAACGACGTGGCACTAGACTGATGATCGTGCCGTGGTCGGACCGCCTGCCGCACGTGTGCATCGTTTACCTGCGTTGCCGCAACGACGCCGGAGCGGACATGGTCGCTTGTGTGCACCGGGCCTTATACATCTGTCTAGGTATAAGTTGTCTACCTGACAAGTCAGGATCACAAGAAATTGGCCACTGTAGATTGAAGTATGTTTGTTGAGTTGAGTTTGTGATTGATTTATTTCTTCGTCAAACTAGGTAACAAAATTGTAATTTAATAATCAAATCCAAAAATACCTCGATTGGTAAAACCTCAGAAATATGTCATTAGGAACCATATACAAAAGCAATGTTATCTACCTAAAGTAGGTATACCTACCTACCTACTGAATCCGTCCATTTCAGTTTTATGAATTATAATTTTTTAAATTTAGATATTTGACTCATGTTGAATGACCAGAGATACAGAGTAAAAGGACATTAGGTACGTTCGGTGGAGAGGTGGATAAGTATTTCTAAATTTTCTTACGATTTTCCACCTCATTCGCAACATTTTAGATGTTAGTACCTATTTGTAATTTTATGAAGTAATGGGTATTATTATATTATATTAAGGTAAATGACCCATAAGTGGACACCTTAAGCACATTGCTAGTTTATATTACTCACCATTCTTTTAGTATTCAATTCTCAGCGTAACGTAATCATATTAGGGACTCTAATGGCATGCATTTTACGCCAGTGTGAGTTAATTCACTCATAAATATTAATTTCACAACGCTTCATGATTTTAAAGAAAAGGTTGCTCAAACCTAAAAGTGGACACCCTGAAAAATGAAAAACCCCAAAGCGGACATACTCGAACTTTAAAGTGGACACATCATGTTAATTATGTGTTTTAGGAGTTTCATAGGGTCACCTGACTTCTAACAAGGGAGTTTTGACAAAATACTAAAAGAAGCTTTGCTTTGTTAGGCATAGCAGAACGAATATTCCGAAATTCCTTGTTCATTCGGCCTTTTTTAAGAATATCTGGTGAAGTCACCCATAGTCATGCCCAATAACTTCAAGACGCCTTAAAAGTAAGTGCAACATTATTTTCTCATATCGTTTAATCACTAAGGCGATTGACAGAAGTCACAGATGAAGTCCTGGGGCTTTTCCACACCCGAGCACTCCTTGTGTGCCCACTTTTTACAAACCCCACACATGAACCACATCTCCGTCTTTCCGTACTCGTTACAGATTATGCAGCATTCGTCAACTTCCCCCCAGTCAATGTCCTCGTCACTATCTCCTAGCTGGGATTCATTGAAACTTTCTTCAGAGGTGCTATCAAAACTCAGAGCTCTCTTTACTGGCTTCTTCTTCTGCTTCTTCTTCAGCTTCTTCTGAGCAGCGGCGGTTTTTTTCTTCTCCTCATTTTCTTTTTTTCGTAACTCTCTACGTTTCTGCATTTCCGTCCTCTTTTCTATTGCTGCTTTTTTGGCTTCTTCCTTTTTCTTGAAGTACTCTATCATTTCTGGTGACGTCACTACTGCTGGCAGACGAACTTTTTGCTTCCTTGTGCCCATTTTGCTTTTCTCGTTTGGCCGAAATAACAGGTGATTCTTAAATGGTGACGGAATTATAAAATTGTATGCCTTCTTATATCGTTCACTCGGTAGCTCAGCTTGCATGCCCGTGTCCTGCAAAACTCTTGGTCCATCTTCACTGTCTTGGAGTGCATTAAGAGTCGGCGGGTCTTCAGTCGGTTGCTCCAGCAGCATCTCGAAACTCTGTCTCTCCCCACTTGGTCCAGCTATACTTTCTTGCCGAGAAGCACCAACTGGTTCTCTGTCCGGTTTTTCAGTCTGCATCTCGAAGTCCTGCGCAGTTTCACTTGGTCCGTCTTCGCTTTCATTCAAAAAAGTATCATGTGGCTCCCAGTTCAATTCCTCACTTGGCATCACTAAGTCTTGCCTACTTGGTCCAGCTTCACTTTCCTTTTCTTGCTGAACGGCACTCACAGTTTCTTTCCAAAGATAATAAAGTGATTCGTCTCCGGCGTAGCCTTTCCATTCCCCTTCATTTTTAGAGAAATCTTGGATTTTTGCTGCCCCGATCTCCCTTTCAAGGCGAAGAAGGCAACTTCCGGACTGAAGGGTCGGTTCAGTCCTACAGGCCTCAACAGGAATCTCAGGCTCAGCTTGAAGGGGGACAACCACTGCTTCCTTACTCCACGGCACCAAGCCGCACTTCTTAAATCCATTGGTGAAGATATTTTTGTCAATTTCTGTGAGTACGTCATTAAGGAGAGGACAAAAATCTGATTTTTTTATTTCTTTAAAGTCATTTTTCATTCTAAAATCGTGCACTTTGTTTTTCCAGTGGCTCTTGAGACCCTTGAACACAGCGACATCTAAAGGCTGCAAAAGATGAGTCGCGTTGGGGTAGAGAGCAATCAAGACTATGCCCTTCTCAGAACAGAACGTCGCTAAATCTAATGATAAATGCGAAACGTGCCCGTCCATAAAAAACAAAACCGGTCGAGGAATATTATTGTTTACAAGATATGGGTAAAAATAGTTGGACATGTACTCAAACATAGTTTCTTGAGTCATCCATCCACTGTCGCTTCTTCCCACTACCCAGTTTTCAGGTACTGACACTGCAATGTGTTCTGGAACTCTTTTATACCGAAACACCACCATTGGAGGGGCTAAATCACCATTTGCATTTCCATTAATTAGAACCGTGACGTTTTCTTTCTCGCAGTTCGCGTTTGCTACGTAAACAGTTTTGCTGCCTCTAGCCGCTAAAACCTTCGCCCCTTTTGGATTTAAATAAAAAGCCGTTTCATCGGCATTGTACACTCTTCTAGGATCTTTTAGCACGTCTTCTAGCGAATTTTCATGAATATATTGTTCCACCTCTTTGAACCATCCGTCAATGTGCTCAGGTTTTACTGCAGCTCTTTGCTTTGTTAGGGTTTGATAAGCTCTGTGAGCCAGGACTTTGTGCGTTCTCATGAAACGATCATGCCAGTTTCGGCTGGCTTTAAAATCAATTTTCAGTGAGCTTGCAAATTTGCTCACCGTATGCAAAAAGTTCTCTTTTGTTAAAGGAAACCCTACTTTGGCCAAGTTAATTACGTATGTTGCCAGAAACTTCTCTTGTTCTTTGCTGAAAACGGGTTTTCGGCCAATTTTAAGTTCGTCGTGCGGGCGTTGTTTGTGTCTGATGAGGGTCGTCCTGGGAATGCCATATTTTTTTGCAGCCGCTTTTACCGACGTCTCCTTGTTGTCTATTTCTTCTAGTGCTTTAGTTAGTAGTGAACGGTCATACTTCAACAGTTTCCGGGCCATTTTGCCACACTAAAAAAATGAAAAGTTGATTATATTCTCATAACTGCAAAGCGGACACTCACATTCTTCAAAGTGGACACCCTATGTCCCCTTTCAGGTAGGATGGTCACAGTAAAATAATAATAACACCCTTCTGCTAGTCGCAGCATGGGCTCTTTGATTCTTTTTATAGCTCAAGTAAGTGTCAAATCTAAAAGTGGACATCCTCTGTCCGCTTTGTGGGCCATCAGTTACTTTCTGACCGAAAAGTGGACACCCACTGTACAACGCTAACCTAACCTCTTAGACACATTTACGGTAACGAAAATTCTCCTACAAGCTTTCCTGATGAGAAAAACGTTGGTGCCTCTTTTCCTTTTTGATCAATAATGAAATTAACAATGAAAAACTTTAACATACCTTCTTATCCAATATGATAACACTGAGACAGGGATTTATTATTTTTGTGCATCACTTTTGGCGGCAGTTTGTTACTCGGCCATTTTGACAAAGATGTCTTCTGCCACTACTCCACCGCCTTCTCAGACAAGTCAGGCATTTTAGCCAATCGAAATTTAACAGATTCCCGCGGTATTTACCTAAATTTGAAAGAAATTCAGAAACAGTGTCCACTTTGTGGGGTATGTCCGCTTATGAGGCATTTACCTTATATCAAGTAATAACGTGATTTGTATTATTATAGCCAAAAAAATATCGGTATGTAGACGGGAGGGCGGTCTACTGGCGGGCGCCAGGGAGGTGGGTGATGGTTGGATCTGGATATAACAGACTCAGAACCGTCGTGGCAAACGACGACTTTTAAATTTTAGGACAGTTTCTGTCGTTCAGATTGTGAGTTAACCCCAAGCCATAATATACGTATTAGGTATAGGTAGTCCAAGTCAGGCTGGGAGCGTACCGATTTTTCATAATTTTTTGAAGATTTTCAGTTGACGCCGATCCGGATTTGGGTTCCATATCCTACCATACGCTAAAAATGCCAATCCGACCCTGAGCAGATACTTCCCTGATCAAGATATAGGTAGTTTTGATCAGCCCTAGATTTGCAAGAAATTATGAGTAGGTAATTGGTACGCTCCTAGCCTGACTTGGACTATAGGTGGTTCCACTCCAATACCCCGTGATTTTATCTCTGACCCTGTGGAAGATACTTTGAAAATTTTCAAAGGAATTTTATTGGCGGTTTATTTTAGCGCCAGTTTCCTTTGTCAACTGAAGCAACAAGCAAGATGGCTTCCATAACACAGGAGGACCTTGTCAGTTTGCTCAAAAAATTAAATATCAGTTTAAATGATTTCCCTGATTTATCGTTTGATGCACTTTGTGAAGAAGAGTCACTTCAAGACTTTCTCTCTTGGTTATGTAAAAGTTTTGATGGCGATAACATTCTGACTGATGAAGAGATAGCTGATTACCAGAGTATACAGGTGGTTTATGTTATATTTTTTATTGCAAAAGGGGCCCCTCTAAGTAATTAATTAACGAGCATTTACAAAGGACAGTATCAGTAAGTAATTTGCATCTCAGCTAGTGACATTACGAATGTTTTCCAGAATGTACCGCTTAATAATGGCAGAATTACTGAACGGGTTGGAGACGACCACAGTGATATTTCGGACGACATCCTGACATCTCTCGAAATGAGGCTGGAGCAAGACCTGGCAAAATTGTCAAAATTGAAGTGAGTAGCATTAGGTATAGTCCCATCACAAGCCCAGCCTTGTTCAACCGGTGCTTCGCCTTACTGCCGCGACGGCGAGTTTCACACAGATCTCACAAAAATAATATTAATTTGGTAGGAAAATCCTTCAAAGGAAACGTAGGTGAAATATCTGGCAAACAAGGATTTGATCTGTTTAACTCAATTATATATTTCTAACTTACTAATCTTGAGGTGCTGAGTTGTTCATTCCAAGACCATTAAGGTACATTATTAAAAGTTTTTTATTGCAGGGTGTTGGATGACCAACTGCATAGAAAAGAGAAGGAAGCGTTGACCAACTATTCTCAGAAGAAAAAGGCTCTAACCACCTTGGTGGCCAATGATATGAGTGATGAGGTTGAAGCTGAAATAGAAAAAACACTCCAGACCTGTCTGAGTATACAACCTTATGTTCCTGATATTGAGTCCTACAATCTCTCTGCGGAAGAATTATATTCGTCCCTAAATAAATTTTTTGAGGAAAGTGTGGAAAATGTAAAAAAAGGAATACAATATGCTGAGGAGTCCTTAAAGCCTCAGATTGAAGATTTAGAAGAATCTCTTGTTAAATTGCAGTTTGAAGAGGAACTGTCGATAAGGTAAGGATGGTTTTGCGCGCGCCAAAGAGAAATCTCAAAAACCGACCGACCGTCAAATTAGTAAATCGACATGCTCTTTTCTAGCCGCTTGTCTGCAACGAAAACCTTGCTGGATAATAATTCACCAACCGGTTCGAATTTTGAACTATGCCAAACATATTCAGGGGATGATCAGGAGATTAAGAATAAAGCTCGTCTACTGGTACAAAAGAAAATGCGAACGGAAGAAGTCAATGGATTCCGACGGACACTATGTGAGAATGTCATTTATCTCACCCCTATCTCGCACCCTTAGTCCCTTAGGTAGTGACATCACAATGGTTTTAAAGTTCATTTTCTGAGGTAGATGTTGGATATTTATTTGTTCTGAAATTGGCAGAAATTACTTGATCTTAAAATCACAACTTAGTTAGCTACCTATATTCTACCTAGTTTTTGAGATTAAAAACGTTGTATCTTCGCTACTTCGCGGTTACGGAACTTAACTATACATTTTATGTTTACAGGTTCAAATGAGTATCTAATCAAAGCTCTGGAACTGAATCGGGAATTGCTGATCGATAGTTTAATTACTGTGTTGTTAGAGCATTCATTTATCAGTGATCGACTGAGTAAGACTGAGAAGCTGTCGGGCCTTATTTTCACATTTATTAATGAGGTTTCCAACGAATCTGATCTCTTAGAAAAATTGATGAAAAGATCAGACAGCGAAACAAAAGTTGTTAAAGGAGACACAGAGGTGGATGAACTTGATGGCTGCCCCTTGTCGTCCACCTCCTGCAAAAAACTTGCGATGGTCACGTGTGCTAATTTGCTGGAGGCGTTGAAGAAAGAATATGCACTCAACCTCGAAACGTAAGGTCCCGCCTTCTTTGTGCTCGGACGTGACTTCTTTAAAAGAGGAATTACGTATAGTAAAGTTATGGGTTATGGTATGGCTCTCCTTACCACAATTCAGTACAATGAGGAGTGATCATACTGGTCTGGAAGATATTCCTATAGTGCGGTGCAAGAGATAAGGAAATGCCTGAGGCGACGACCCAGCAAGTGGCAGGGTGACCAAAACAACTCCACTCCAGTGTAGGCTGGTGACGTCACCACCGGTTATTCCTATTACATTGCGGTACACTTTGGTCACCCTGCCACTTGCTGGGTCGTCGCCTCAAGCATTTCCTTATCCCTTGCACCCTAGTATAGATGCGAGTATTATGATGAAAGTCACTTAAATTTTCCACATCTTCATGAATTTATGCTTATTGTGAATGTCATTGTTTATGCTTATTATTTTTTCAGTCGAGAGTGCGTCGGTTCACTGCTGAGCTATCTGCGGACCGGGCCCACGTTGCGATTTGATCTCGTTCCCATGGATCTCAGGCAGGTCCTGCACGTTTTTAACATCCTTCAGGACAATCTGCAGGGAGATCTCAGAAAGATTGCTGGGTCCTTCTCCGAGCTAAAGGTGAATCAGCGATGTGAAGAGGCTTCACTGTTGTCGCCAATTTTCATTCATTTGTTTTCTCTTTCGTTTTTCGCTTATAAATTTGATGTTTTTAATGCCTATTTTCTCGGATGAATTCCGTTCTGGTAAACATTTGTCATTCATTTGGCGGTACGACCCTCGAAAACCCTAGTCATAATCACGTCCATCAGATGCGTTTTTCCCAATGATCGATGAATGTTCATCCTCGTCGGCGCTGGGTGTGTGAACCTACATTAATGGCTATTACATGACACATTCGGCCCATTGAACCGTACATTGATGATTTAAGGAAGGGAGGTACTTTTCTGTAATTAAAATCATAATTTAAATATATTTCCAGACTGAAATCAAGAGAAACCCGAGCAGACAGGAGCAGCTGTTGTGGATGAACTTCCTGACTGATCCAAGCAAAGCGATATCTCTTCGCCACGAATACTCCTCCTTCTTCACATTCAGAACAGACCAGTAAAACATGCCGATCAAGGTAAGAAGCTTTATTTAAGCGCTTACAAATAATGTACCTATAGAGTGGGATAGAAAAATCCAAGTTCTGAAGAAAGTAAATAGAAGATACTTAGTACTGTATAACGCTGATGGCGGTAGCTTGCTGGTGATGATGACCTCAGCTTAACGGGAGAAAAATTAGGTTATTATGTTGTTATAGTGTGTATCCCGTAACCAGCGGTGTTACGTTCTATTTAATTCCACTGACTGTGGTTTTGTGCCTTTTCGAAGGAATTTTCCTGTATTAGTTTTGTATTCATATATCTTGAAGTTATTTGTTATCTCCTTTTCCGCGTACAATAAATTTATTTTTTTCATACCTCTTTTTTGGAAGCCTTTCAAGTTTCCTTTTTACGTCTGGCTTTCAAGTGAAAATCACAAATTGTGATATTTTCTGAACTAGGTTGTAAAAAATTTAGTAATTTGTTAGAATTTGCGATGACTTGTACTGTGGATGTCGGGTAGCGGTGGTGGAATGTGGACTCAGAAGTTTAAGCTGCAGTGAAACCTACAGAGTGGATTTATGATAATGTAGAGGACTAGGGCGGGCATGGTCAGGAAGGGTCAGCTGGCTCCGCTGTTGTCTGGGAAAGCTTGTTGGTCAACATGTACAGGATTGTCCCAGTCCAGGCTGTATGTAGAAGGGCTGGGGTCCCAAGGACCGCTCTTACCTGCTGCGTAACAACATATTAAGCTACACAAACAGAAGAAACCTTATAAGATTTTAGTAGTCTCTCCGAGAGAAAATTCCTGTCCGGATTAGAACCTGTATCATCTTTGTCACATTCCGTAAATCCTCCTATCCCAATCCCAACCAGTTAATTAACAAAAATCGGAAATAGCGTGGCTCGCCTTACCAGTATTTAGTGACTCAATGAATTTGGCCACAGCAGTGTTGTCTAATCTGGCTACGACTGTCTTGTTGACCACTTCCAAACTTCTCTTTCTTTTTATGTTCGGAAACACAAACTGACTTTCCAGTACTGGTAGATCATCTGCTCCAAATTCCTGAAAAGAGTGTAGCTCAATTTATTTGTGTTTTGGGAGGCACCGAAGTTCGTCTGTGTTCCTACTGTCTGTTTGAATCATGAATTTTTTTCATAATGTGTAGATTTTGTGCTCTGGCAGCTATCGAAATGTAGTCTTGTGTTAGTAAAAGGAGGTTCTTTGTTCCATACCAGACATTTTCCGGATACGCAATATGCATTTCCGGTGACGAGTCCTTTTGAGCAATCCGTTCCAAACGGAAACCAACCGTCTTCTCCCGTCACGAGGTAAAATCGGCTCTGGACCTCACTGTCCTGGCACGCCACCTGACATGATCTGTCTGGCTCTTCTGTGAAAACAGTTACCAGAAACTTTAATTATGACTTGTTCCTTTTTGAAAGGTAACTATTGCTGCAGAAAATTGGCTGACCATTGCTGTTGTCGTTAGCCATAATTTTGTTTTAGCTTTTTGTGGTGTCCGCGTTCTTTGCCACAAGTTTTTAGTGCTAGGACTTAAGTCGGAGGGTTTTTCCACTTTGTCGCTAAAATAAATTGGGAAGTTCATTGTGAGATTTATAATGGGAGCGCCACTAACTCATTTCATATCGTTCTCTGCAATGAATCAGAAAATGATACTGTGGTAGTCTTTGGAGGATGGTAAATATTTTGTGGTTGGAGTGAGTGACACGACTGAACGCACCTGCTGACTGCGACAGCTGGAGTCCCAGTCCTGACAACTTGCTTACACGTTCGCTGAATTTGCTGCACACTTTGTTGGCATAGTCATAAACAGTGCGCCTTCGACCGCAAGCCTGTCAAATAAAACAACTGAGATACGAACTCAACTCGATAGCCGAGTGGTTTAGGCGGTGTTTTTGGAGGCTGGAGAAACAGTGGGAGGTGGGTTCAATTCCACACATCATCAAAGTCTTTTAATGGGTTTCAGTTCTGAACGGTTCAGGCTGCGTTCTTAAAGGAGCCTACTTAGAATCCCACTCAAAACTTTCCATTTGAAAGGCATTGGAAAACCAGTACCTTGGCTTGGCAGAAAATAACAAAATTTACTAAAACTAAAACTGTTGGTGCTCAGCTTGTGCCGGTTGACATGCTAACTATCTACCCGAGGGGGTAACCACTCCAGAGATTCCTTGAGATTTCACTGAGATTCCATAATGATTTCTAAAGATTCCAAACTATATTCATAGAAAGATGAACCCCGAAGGGAGGGGTAACCACTCCAAAAAATTCCAAGCTTCCCTGAGATTTCATAAAGATATCCAATGATTCCCAACGAGATTCCCACCGAGTGGTTAACCCCTCGTATCTACCTTTTCAAGTTGACAGAGCTGAATGTTAAGATCTGTCCCCTTCTTAATAATTCGAAGTCCTTTTCCTGGTTGAACGCAGTTGGAGTGACATGGCCCTACTGGTATCCACTTAGTTTGGACTCGGGGGATGTTGGACACGCATCTTTCCATTGCTGCTATGAAAGTTCCATTTCGAGAGCACAGGAACTCCTGTCGACATGAATGAGTAAATGGGTTAAGAGAAAGTTTCTCTGATCGCACCTGCTCGCGGAAAAATGTTTTTAAAAGACGGAACAAACTGAAATTACGTTTGAAGGGAAAACATTGTTCATTTTATTGTCAGTAATTTCCGTTAGGTACAGCACTCAATGGGGCTCGATTTTCATAAACTTGTTATATAAAGGAGGACCAGCGGGTCCCGACAGTTCAGTTTTCCTTGATCGGCGGAGGTCAGGTGCCCATCAGAGCAAATATTCTACAGAAAGTCTCGATATGTCTTGACTCGAACGCTTGTCCTCTTGCTTCCTCTTAACTCTATACCGTGGCACTGAGAGCGATCTTCATCGCTATACTTACCTCACATTTGCCAGCTATGCAGAACATGTGGCGTCGGGGGTGGAGGCCATCCCCGCAGGCTGTACCGTCAGGGAAGATCCAGCCTCGGCTTTTGGCCCCTCCGTTTCTTGTGTTGCACCAAACGGTACACGCTTCTTCCCCTGAAATCAGTTCCGACAGTTCACTTAATTCACTGGATCAAAGGTGTTGGTATGCACGTTTTGTTAAGTAAGCACCACCTGATAGCCTGATTATTTGTAGGGTATAAAGTTGTACTCACGGTTAGCACTTCGCCGTTGCTCGCCTGTTCCAGTAAGGTCCTTTTCAACATCCCTTGCACGTCTGCAAATGGCTTCAGCAAAATCGTCAATCGACGTCGGCGCTAAATTTGCACACTGGTCCGCTTTGCATGTCTGATAGCGCTTATCGCTCCCCGTGCAAGCCTTTCCTCCGTTCTCTGGTCTGAATTATAAGGAAAGTATAGTGAGTGAATAGGCTATGGAGAGCAACTAGATATTTGCTCTCTTTATTGGGGGCTTAATCTGTTTTTTCTTGCTGTTTGCCTATAGAGATAAAAATAAGTTCTACCTCATCACTGAGTTATTTCAAGTGTGCATGGGGTGTGCTTCTTCATGTACATTAGTAAATACCTCGGGTTGTTGCAACGTCTAGCCGCCACTGATATACCAGTGCTGCCGGAGTGCTGACGAGCAGTGTCTTGGAGACAGGCAGAGGCGCATTCAGACAGTGGACCCCACTCGCTCCAGCCTCCGTCCCGAGGCCCCCCAGGCCGTGGTAGAGAATCTTTAGCCACGCACTGCCCCCCTCGACACCACTGAAAAGTAAACCTCCTGATTTTGGATTTATTTGTTGAGTTTGATTCTTGTGTTACGTCATTTTATATACCATCTGAATTGATCGAAGTGTGAAAATGACAGCTAAATATCTTCCGAAAAGATGAAAGTATACCTTCGTAGTCTCCCGTTTTACCCTGAGATGGAATTGAAATGTAGGTAATGTAGATTTGGGAAAGAGAGAGAACACTGTAAGTTTGTTTACCATTCCGGAACTGCATACTGTTCCCTCCAGTGCGGGATGAGCTGCCCAAGTGAACCTTTCTTTGGTACAGCGAAGATCGCGACAGGTGTCAGCGTCACCTTGCGGTGCGTGGACGCTACCAGGTCCATGTTTCAGTGTGCCTTCAGCAGTAAAACAAATTAAAACTGTATTAATCATGATATTCGTGATAAAATAATCTACATTTTAAATGGTAGCGATTCGTTTAATTTTGAGAAGTACATGATTTGTCTATTTTGGACTTCGGATTTGACTGTCATAGTGTGAGTCATTCGAAAAAGTTCTTTCAGTGAGTTTGAAAAAGTCACTTACTTCTCGAAGAAGTATGAATCTTCACTCATCACTATCCTTCTCTATCTCTCAGCCACTTGTCCATCTTATTCCATGTCCCTGTCAGTGATCACTCGCAGTGCTTTATTTGTTCGACTTTCTCTCATGAATCAGATATAAAATATTTACAATTCTTCCAGCAGTGCTGAAACCCTTTTGGACTTGACTTACATTGGGTATTGGAGTCGAATCTCTCCCCTGGTAGAATTCCCCCTTCTATGTGATCCAGCTCGGGTCCTGAACTTTCAAATAAACATTGGGCCTGAGGACTCCTGAAAATTGTTCAATATAGTACAGTATAGCACTAAGCGTCCCAATGCAATAGCTGTTCAGGTGTTCAGGCCCGGGGTAGGAAAGAGTTGGCATGTGGTTGGCATAAATACATGTGTAGCAGCTGAAATTTGATTGCACAGTATTTGAAAACCAGGGGCTCTGCGGGAGTCCAAAGGCCACGCACCGTGGAAGGCCACGAACATGTTTGGTACTCTACTGTCGGATTTGTTATTTTTCGAAAGTTCCCTGGGTAAATGCCTTACTGGAGAAATGTGTTGAGGTAGCGGCGGCTGCAAGCTGACCAAGTGAATCTTCCACTGCCGAGGGTGGGTGCCATGATATTCTCCGATGGGTCGCATTCGTTATCCGCTGAGGGCCCATCATGCCGCATTCCTAAACTGAAAACGGCAGGGTTTGTTTCTGTACAGTGTACACACTCGACCACGGGAAGAGTCGCAAGATGTCTCTGTGTCCTCGTAAGAATTATGCTTAACAGCTACATATTCCTCGGTCATCAAGTTGTATTATGTTGAGCCATCTTGGCTAGACGCTGGAAAATTGCGCAAGTGAAAAATCGGATTTTTTTGCTTACTTGTGTCCTATTTCGTGAGCCACGACGAATACTGATTCGAAATGGCGACCCTCATTCACGGTGCAGCTGCTGCGAGGAAGGCACATCCCTGCCACCGGTGCCAGGCCTGCAAAAATAGATAATCTGTCATCCTCCCAGTTGTATCGTCCTAGGTCAAGTCTTATAGGCCAGAAGTTATAAATTATTTTAGGTGGTAAAAAAACTGTACAAACTCTTCATTTCTTACCCACGACTTGATTGGAAATCCTTCCACTTTTGCTGATTACATAGAGGTCCAGACCGGTGAGCATAAGGGCGTGGTCCCAGCTGAGAGGACTGCGGCCCTGTGGCTGCTGCCCCTGCTGCCAGCTGCAGAAGTTACTGAGGTAGCGGTCGATGTCACTTGGCCGCTGCAGACCCACAGGCTCCGCGTGCAGAATCTCCAGCCTCTTAAGGACAAATTCGACCCTTACGCCCAGTGACTGGTCTTGGTAGAGGATTTGCACCTGGTTTCAGAAAACTCTTCGTTATATAGGTTTGCTCCTGGATTCGGAAAATTGTTCGTTACATATATGGCATGCGAGTTGGCCTAAGACGCAAATTCTTGACTTGAGCAACCCAAGAAAACAATTGTCCAGAGCATTTTTTCAGGAGTCAAATGAACATAATCTCACCTGATGATGCATTGGTACTTAATAGGTACTTTGGTACTTTTATAGGGGTCAAGTCAGTTTCTATTTTCATGTTTACTTTCCTGTGAATGTCAGTAAAGACTGGTGGAAATTACTGGAACGTTCATTTGATCCCTTGCATAAACTGAAGTTAGTGGAGTAATTAACTATTAGTTTTTGGTTGAAGCCAGTCACTCCGCATCGTGTTGAGAAGGAAACATTCAAAGGATGTGACTGATTGACACAGAGAGTGCTTCCATCAAATCTGATTCTGTTTATTTCGTAGAGTAACATTTCCGATCCCTGGGGAGTCCTCAATTTTGAAGATGAGCTGCGCATGTCGTAGTGTGAATTCATTTCACGCGGTTCTTGTCCAAAAACTGCGTATGGAATATTAATGATATTTTACCTAATTGAGAGTTTTCTTACCGCATTGAACATTGCCAGGACAAATCTGAGAAGGTGCCTCTCAGTATCGGTTGGAAAGACCGTCTGCATGTAGCGAAGGAGGTCGCGATCCACGAAAACGGCTGTCTCTATCTTAACGTCCCGACCCCCGTGTCCCACTCCCACCTCTCTGCTACGTTTCCCCCTTGATTTCGACCACTCTAAGGTTCTTTTCCATCTCTTGCTATGAATGAACGGTATCTGGTCTTGTTGGTAAGGGAGTGAGGGAGTTATTGTGGAGTTTGTTTCAGTGTTTCGGTCTCCTTTGACATGCTGAATCAGGTGAGGGATGTCGTACTGAGCACTCTTCCAGTACGCTTTTGGTAAGGGATGAATATGGTAGAGGTCTTGGCCAGTGTAGATAACTCCGTGCTGAAAAAAAAAAAAAAAAAAAAAAAAAAAAAAAAAAAAAAAAAAAAAATCACCACATCACCATTTATTTCCACAATATCAGTGTTTGCTACTTAACATTTTAAATCCGACGTTAGGTAGCGATTGACATTAAACCTGGATGACCGGAAGTGTCAAACACAACTAAATTTAACTGGAGTTAAGTGCACTGGACTTCAACTTAAGGGTCCGCTATACCTGACGATGCATTTTTTGCCGCCCATAAGATTAACATTGCGAGCGGCGATTCATTTTCAAGGTTTACCCTTGGTTGGAAAGACACAAAATTTTGCCTGTATCTAGCCCTAACAATGTTCTAGTGCGTGTTCGAAGCAGATTTCCCATTTTTTTACTGGTTTTCGAGATACAGCACTTTTCTTGAGATATGCGATGCTAGCATTTGCAAAACAGTTGCAATAAAAGAAACCAGTGAGAAATTGGGAAATCTGCTTCGAACACGCACTAGAACATTGTTAGGGCTAGGTACAGGCAAAATTTTGTGTCTTTCCAACCAAGGGTAAACCTTGAAAATGAATCGCCGCTCGCAATGTTAATCTTATGGGCGGCAAAAAATGCATCGTCAGGTATAGCGTCCTCTTAAGGTTATGGTTGAAAATCATCCGATCGACGCTCAACTGCTCAGGATGAATTTCCTCTAGTGCTGTACGTCAGTCATGAATTTCGTAGTCAATACACTTGGAATTTTCTGGAGATTTTAGTGATAGTTACCATTCCATCACATATGTCTGCTGCCACGTGTAGTTGTGCCTTGGGGGGCGTGTGATAGTCACACGTTGGCTCCGGAACAGATATGATACTCTCATTGTCATGCCGATGCAGTATTACGAAATTGGGATGAACTAAGTGCTGGTTAGGGTAGAGGGTTAACTCCGCGTCTCCAATCTTGACCTGAACACTGACGCGGTTCTCATCCCGGATGATATCCACGAGTACGACAGCTTGGTGAAAGCCTAAAAAGTGCAGAATAACTTGAGTTTTTCATGTTCAAGTTTTTGGTAGTTAAAATTGACAGTGGCAGCACTATACGTGCAAACAAAAATCCGAACATCTCCGTATAGCCTGACTAATTGGAAGATAATTAGAGTTGTGTTCCTTGTCCTTGAAGAATGTCACGCAGAATAGGTGGGATGATAATTTGTCTCTTTTGTTTTTTCCAAAGTGAAGTAAGTATGTATGTTAGCGTAAGAGAAAGGCACCATGAGCTGTGTAATTGTAAAATTTAAATTGTGAGGCAATTCTTCTGGAGCGGAGAGAAGGGAAGGGCTGGTTTGAAATCTCAAAACTACTCTAGAGATTCCTTGAGATTCCACTGAGATTCCATAAAGATTTCCAAAGATTCCCAACGATATTCATAGACAGATGAACCCGAAGGGGTAACCACTCCAAAAAATATTTCAAGATTCCCTGATATTTCATAAAGATTTCCAATGATTCCTAACGAGATTACCAACGAGTGGTTAACCCCTCGTCTCAAACTGTTGCTCCAAGTGTTTGATACTGACGACCTGCGTAGGCCTTTCCCTTCCCGCAGTCCAGCTAGGCGTATAACCACTGCCACACTGTCCTTCCCTCTTCCTTTTGGTGGAGCCCTCTTGGGAGTTACCGTTAATTTCCCTGATGAATATACCTTGATACGCAAGAAAAATTAAGTTGATTCGAATCAGTTGCTAGGGTAATAAACTAATTTGAGCTTCGCCTTTGGTGGCCTTTGGTAGGCCTTATAGCTTTATTGCTGTGGCCTTTAGAAAAAAAAAGTTGATTTTTCTTGGTGCAAATGGCCCTATTACAGCTACTTCGTAACAGTCTTCTCAGTACCAACTTACAATCCGTTGATTATTTTCCTTTTCACTGTCGCTTTGGTCTTTAAGACAATTTAGGTGTTATACCTAAGGCTGTATCCACCTCACTGGCTAAAAATTGCTGGGAAATACTCCTTTTATTTTGATGATTCTTCTGCACTGTGTCTCTATACTCTTTTGGAGAACCACCTCGGGTGCTTCTTTCATTTTTCTTTTTTGAACCATATACCTATCCCTTTATTCAGCTTTTTATGCCTCTTCCTCTATCCCTCTTCAACTTACCAGCATTATTTTGGGCTGGCTGAATCCATTCCCAAGGGTGAAGTGATCCAATCGGCTGTTCAGTGACGACCTAAAAAAGGTCAAATAATATATGCTGCTGTCAATATCAGGGTTTATGCTTTATTAAGCATTACACCAGATTTATTAATTTTTGAGAAATATAGGAGTTTGCACTTAATTTATTGCTGAAATTTGCATCGTTTCTATTAATTTATTTTCTATTTAAATTAAAATTAGACACACAGAATGTTTTATTGTACCTATAATTCTATCAGGGCTAATTTTACCTTGATGGATGATACCATATTTAACTCTGGAAGTTCCACTTTCTGGATATACTCGTACAGTAATGTTATATTTGATAATGATAAGTATCCTACTCAAACATAGAGAAAGGAAGTGAAGATTTTTTTTTACGCGGTTTTATGATTTTTTGGACGAAGCCGAAAATCTTTCGCTTACGCCGGGATTCGAACCCGGTTTAAAAATGTTACTGTGCCCAATAAGGATTCACAGGGCCAAGTAATTGGCCATGGTTAGCTTTTGAGGGAGCGCAACTTCGCATGCCAACTTATTTAGTTTACTTACCAGAGGTGTTGCTGGCGATACTATACCTCATGTTTAATTTCTCGCTATACTAACATATGAGAGAACGAGTATGTTCACTCATAACAAGTGCGAAAAAATCACGGAACACCATTGACAAGCCGTGTATTCTAAATCATTGAACCTAACAAGAAATATGAGGCACAAGGAGGTGGTACCTACCGTTTAACTACCTAACCACTGACTCATGTAACACGGTAATTGCTGGATAGGAGTAATATGTGTGTAACATCATTATCATTCCAGTATTTATAAACAGGCAAGCAGACAATACTCCTATACTCCGGTTGCCTAATTATGCAAAACCTGAGTGCTCTGCCTTCCATCCCGTTAGCTGCCCGCAATGTTTCTTGCAACTTGCATTTCCGTTAAGGTACGTCTTCGTTATCACCTCATCAAAAGCCCAACCTCATTTAAGGGGTATATTCGCAGTGGAGGATCTGCTTCTGTGGAGTTGCCCCGTAAACTTCTTCTTCCCGCCGCGTATAAGCTGGTTACTAAGGGTGCGTCCCACCAAACTCGGTTAGCGTTAAACTCTAGATAAATTTCACTTATTGCACAGTAAAAACTGACTTTAATTGGAGTTTAACCGTGAACCGAGTATGGTATGGGACGCACCCTTAGTAAGTTAGCTCGCCGAATACCTGCTCCTCCAACTGTTCTGTTGTGCTTAAAAATTAGACATGCTACTTCTATACTCTTATCTGATTATCACGTTTGCTATTTGCTTCCTAGCTCACACGATATCTCACATATCAATATTTTGTGGACTTTCCTATAATTCATCGACCTATATTTTGAATCTCCATTTTCTCAGTTTAAAGTGAAGGTCGGATTAGAATGTTTTACTCACTTTTGAGGGTTGTGTTGCTACGGCTATCAATAGCACTAAAGCGGAGGCAGCGCTCATTTTACAGGTGCAGCCCTATAGTGTGAACCTCCCGGTTGGGGCATTTCACTCAAAAATCGACTGACTTGACGGGCACCTAAACAATACTTTTTTTTTGCTTTCACTCCACATCACAATTCGCGGTTTGCTGATCGTCAGCCTTATCAGAATGGTACCCATTGATCATAATAATAATGAGTTCAAAATTTCCGGTCTGACTGGATTTGGGGGAGAAGGGTTGTTTGGACGTGGCAAAAAATTACGTAAAAAAATACCAGAGCGGCCGCGAAAGGTCGAAAGGTTCAATCCCGAACTAAACCTCCTTCATTCGATTTTCACATTTTCCTAAATTCACTTATCAGATTTTCACTTGGGAAAAACCGGATCTAGGACTCGCGAATCGCTGTGGGTGCTCTCCTCACTAGCGGCTCTTCCCTTACTGATGCCACACTCGCCGTGGTCACGCAGGTCTGGTCTGCATGCAACTAGTGCATGACAGATCATTCCTTCATGCCTTCCAAACCGATTGAGGCCTGTGGGTACCATCGTTTCCCCTTTCTTCCTCGCCCTTAAATAGGCAGTGAAGTTCCAGCCTATTTCGCCAGTCCTTTGCGAGTCTAGTAGTTTCTACAGTTTCTATAACTATAAAAGTAAAACCTGAAAACCTAATCATACGTTTTATACTTAACCATACCTTCCCCCTAACTACCTATATAATATGATAGCCATGCACGTGATATATATTTTAGAAAATAATTTTTAGTTTAGGCTTTAGGGTGATGTTTAAATAGACCTACCCTGGCCTAACTTAGTAGACGTAACATTTACCTAACATTGTGGCTTTTCAAAACACGTCTTCAAAATAGGACCACACTATTGGTATGAAATTTTTTTAGTTTTGGTTAAAAATTTATTGGCTCCAACATGAGTGTCCCCTTACCTCCAAGTCACTATCATGTATAGTCACTTTCGAGTCACTTCTTCTGCCTTTGCCGTACGTGGTGTCTGCTCTATAGTTGCAGCTGTCGGTGCTTTTTCCATATTTTGGTAGTCGTTAGCTCTGCGACCTAACAAACGGAGACCTCATATATTGTGTATTTGTGAAAACACGCAAACATTTCGTCATGGATTATGCCTCTCGTATATTCGGGCAATCCATGCATGCATGATACTTGGTGCAAAGCTTTGTGCCTTGATAAATAAACGCTAGCTAGAAATATATTTCTGTTTCTGGCTGACTCAAATAAGAGATCATGTAGTGTGAAATATATCTCAGTGTGCATTGAATATTAATTTAAATCTTTCGCTACCTTTCAGGTGCGATTTCAGTATTGTTCGGTATGGAGTTTATTTTCGGTTTTCAAGCACACGGTGGCAGAAAGGACATAGTTCCCCTCAACTGGGGCAAGAGTCTCGTGACAAAATCTGTAAAGAGCTTTTGATTAATGGCCCACGAGTTGAGCTACCTGTTGGTTCTTGGCTTACGGCTATTTGAGACTCGACACTCTTAGTCAATGGAAACTCCATGTTTTTATCAAGGCGAGTGAAGTCACCCTCTGTTTTAGTAAAGTAATCATTTTAAGGTAGGTTTTAGATTTCTCTTCTTTTTTTCTAATTACCGTCATTATGCTTAGTAAAACCTCCACTCTCGAAAATTAGCGTTCCGATATTTTCTTCTCCCGGTTACATATTTACCTTCAATCGATTAATTGTTTAGAAAGAGTGAGTCGAGACACTCGACTCTTCATTATCTTAGCAAGGGGGGGAGGGAGGGCTACCCCCCCCCCCCCCCCAGAAACCGTTTAGCCACCCCCAGGATTTTTCTGACATACACATAACGTCACATAAAGTATGAGGAGAAGGCCTGGGGGGCCGAGCCCCCCCCCCCCCCCCCAGGTTTTGGTCCTGCTACGCCCATGCTTCTCTTCACTCCTCTGTGAGAAAATCCTGAATAACTTGATGGGGTATCATTCTGCAAATTAATCTCTTGTTGTAAGGAAGGTGTCTTCAGGTTTCCTTTCCCTTCCAGGAAAAAGGTCGGGTCAGTGTCTTCGACCTCTCGTCCGTCTTGTCAAAAATTTTGTAACAAATATCTTGGTATCACATTCCCTGTCAGGGTCCAGTCACTTGGACAGATGTTCAAAATGAAGTGAACGTAGCTCGTCCATTTTCTTCCCCGGTTCCGGTTTCTCTTCTTCTTCGTTCATTTATCTTCTGGACTTATTTATTTAAAACACGCATGTTACAAGTTTGTTGAAAAGAACAGACATTGTTTGGCAGGAGTGGGAATTAGAGGTAGAGAGCGGCAATATCTTGATATCGCCACCCCCTTAATGGGAAAAAGAGAAATATTTTCTTTCAAGGCGGATATCATGAGGTTACTTCTTTTTCACGGCAACTGAGTTTTACCCTCTAGTGCTGAGCCATTATTTCAGATTGTCTGGCACTAGAAGTGAGATGTATCTCATCGGTTTAGTTGTATTTGTCATCTTCAGTGAAACATTTCGACACATACGATTTCCCCCCATATCTAAGTGACCTTTTGTTTAGTACCTTGGCTTTTTGGGGCATGAAATTGTTGGAAATAGTGTAATTAAATCAATCGAAGGAGTTGCTGTGAAAACTCTTTAACGGTTTGATTGATTGTCATCTGTTATCATCCCTCGCCTTCTCTGCTTCCTTTTTCATTTTATTCGTGTCACGCGAGGGGTTAACCACTCGTTGGGAATCTCGTTGGGAATCTTTATGAAATCTCAGAGAATCTTGGAATTTTTTTTGGAGTGGTTACCCCTTCGGGGTTCATCTTTCTATGAATATCGTTTGGAATCTTTGGAAATCTTTATGGAATCTCAAGGAATCTCTGGAGTGGTTACACCCTCGGTGTCACGGTTCGTGCTATAGCGTAACAAATAATACAAATGATCAGTACCGTCCTGATTTCTCTATGGTTGTTGTCGTTCTTTACGGTACTCCTTAATTTGGAGTAGAACATCGGAGTCATTGTATTCATGAGAGAAATGTTCACTTCCTGTGCGTTGCACTTGCAGTGTTTTCTTGTTGTACCTTTCAACATCTGGGCGACATTGTCTGTCTTGGCTGCACTTGCTGTTGTTTCGGTCTCTCCTGGCCCTGGGAGGTCACTTGGAACGGCAATTAATGCTCCTCTTCCGCTGTGTCTGTGTCCGATATTTACACTAGAATTCCTTCATACTGTTAAGTAAAATGTGTGACATTTCATTCTACTGCCATGTAGCTTTCTTCGACAGTTAAAGTTGAAACTGTCCGTTGTCCCATATACTTCTTCCTAAGTCAGTATTTCTTCTGTAATAATTGTTGAATTAAAAAAGTAATGTTTTGTGACATTTTTCTGAGGATATACTGTTGGATATTTATTTGAAATGAAAAACATCTATTAAGTCCTTTTTAACGTTAGAAAGTAGCTGGCTGAATTTTGATATTTTATTAATGTTTTTGGTCCGAAAATCACTCGCTTGTTAAATCACAAATTAGCCTGGTCGAAAGTCTAGGTAGGGTTACGTAGCCGAGCTCAAGTTTTTCTGATCCGGATTCTCCTGTGACATGTTCAGCATTTTAGTTGAGACGCGGAAGTGCTGAAATTGCAGGTCCCCATCGTTTAGGTACTGAACGATGGCCGGGGAGCTGCTATTGCCAGCACTTTCCATGCAAACAGGTATAGAAAGGTAAATAAAGTGGTCATCCCATCCCACTTCATCCCACGTAAAAAATGGAAAAAGTTCTGGCTAATTTTATATTTTTCTATTGTAACCACAAGATAAAGTAACAAAGAACCATTGGAACCAGATGAAAGTGTGAGTCGCGAAGAGGAGCTTGTTTAGAAGTGTTGACAGAACCGCAGCAGGGGCGGGTGTGGCCGACCTCACCCATGCACTAGAGCGGGGGGGAAGCTCCTGGTTCGCCGAAGAGGGCGATAGTTTCTGAACGCGTGAAGGACAGCTGCAGTGGCCGGCGGTCGAAATGCTCGCTCTGTTTCTGCAACAAGAGAATGTGCACGTCCTAATTTTTATATATTTTTTGGCTTTGCTCTTTATTGAGGATGACGAAATCAAACTGGTGCATGATATGCGGCGATTATACATTATATCATCATATGCAGGTCAGGTAAAAAAGTTTTCAGAAATCGGTTCACACTGCTATAGTTCGAGAAAATGTAGCAGTTGTCTCCTATAGACCAATGCCCTAATTCTCCCTAATTTTGTTAAAACTCATATAGAACTGCAACCCGTGAGGTTGGTTGAGTTCCCGTATATTGTTGGAGTACGGTGACGTGCCAGCCGCAGGAGACACGGTTGACGCGGGTTGTCCCGCCCACAGAGGCGAGGGCGAGACACTGATAGTGATACCTCATTATTGGAGGCAGCTAAGTAATTGCCCCGTGATGACACATTTTGCTACTCAGTACTGACCTCAAATGTATGCAACGTGAAATGATTATGTCCTTGAGCAATGTCATTTTACAGATTTCGAAAATATGTCGGCTCATACGCCGGCCCCTATACCCTCCCCCATCATGTCAATTTTCAGTGGGCCGCTGATTATTACAAGGCACCAGGGCTTTGTTTGTCCCACAGTATATTACTTCAGTAGTTTTGCCCATAAAAATGTATAACCTCAAGCTATGAGGATTGCCCCCGATTCCTGCTTTGTCCAAAAAGTTCCCTGTGATACATACAAAATTAAAAAGGTCACGTTGGCACCCTAGTAATTGCCCCTAATGGATCTACTGTGAACGTATGGAGTCTTTTTGCTTATGGGGTTCTCATTTATACATCTGCCGGCGTCTTTCATTAGCTTTAACAGTACATCTCTGCAGGGGTTCTTTACTATTCGTTGCTTAATTAGGTTAGTTCCATTACTCTGCAAAAATACGTTAGTTAGCTTTAATTTGGTTGTATTCTGGCTTTCATTTTGCTGATTACAGAAACATGCTGACACATAGGTGTGCATAAAAGCGGGTGCCTTTTTTTATCTGTGAACCCTGACAAATGCATGCTGAGCGTGAGGCATTCACAGTATCTACCAGTTTGTCGAGAGCAGAGCTGTGCTATTCATTTCAGAACTGGTTGCAAAATTTTGCAGGGTCAACGGTGCTGATTTGGCAAAAGGTGGCTTAAAATCTAAATTTGGAAAACCGTCCAGCCGAACTCTGTTTGCTTGCCTATAGTTGTTTATTGCGACTATTATGTCTGCATACTTTTTTGAGTTTCCAGGCTTTTGAACTTCTAGCTAGTGTCCTTATTAGCAGTTTGAGGGGAAAGCCATGCAAGACGACAGTTCGTGCTTACGGGGCCGGTGCCTCCTATCCGGGCCGCGCCTCCGATGACACTCACCCGCAGCCTGAGCCTGATACTGCTGCTTCCCCTGCTGCTCATCCAGTCGGTCCATCGTCCCCTTCAGCTGCTCAAAGAACTGCTGCAGGTTGCTGAGGGCTCCTTCAAGAAATGAACGGAGAGACGGTTTCGTTAAGATTTTAGCACATACCTTTTGACCTTGAATTTTCTGTTAAACACGCAAATAACGTGGCTATTCATTGTTCTTTCGGTTTCTGAATTTTCAAAAGTTCCTAGCCTTATGAGTTATCTACTGTTGGTTGGAATACATTGAAAGGTGGGTATATTGCGAGGGGTAACCACTCCAGAGATTCTTTGAGATTCCACTGAGATTCCATAAAAATTCCCAACGATATTCATAAAAAGATTAACCCCGAAGGGGTAACCACTCCAAAAATATTCCAAGATTCCCTGAGATTTCATAAAGATTTCCAATGATTCCCAACGAGTGGTTAACCCCTCTGTATATTGACTTACCCAAGCTGATGAATGGAGAGGCGGATGAACGTTTCTGCCATGCTTGTCTTTGATCCTGCTCAGGATAGTCCAACCTTTCACCTACATAGTCTTCTAAGGCTTCTGGATACTCCAGTCCGTATTCTGCATCATTTTTAACGCTTTCTAAAAGATTCTGCCACGGGTACTGTGCAGCGATTTCTTCCTTCCTTCCTTGAGATCCGTGACAATATTCATCCGAACTGTGTGTTTGTTGGTGATGGGGAAATAGCTGTTCAAGAGCCTTCACTTGACTAGGGGAATCATCCAAATGACTGATTGGAGAAGAATCTGAAATTATCGATCGTGTAATGTGAAAAGTGACCCTTTTTATCCTTTTTAGTTTAGGAGAATTACGTAGAAATAAGCATAATGTAAAAAACGGGAACAGTGAGTATTTTTTATCACTGTTTCTTTTTCTTTCCAAAAAGCTGCGCTCTCAACATTGTGTTCAGTGTGATGCTGAAAATTCCATGGAAAACCATAGTGAAAATATTGGTCGTCCACTAAATTTATGCAAATTTCCATTATGGAAATTTAACCTTTAGCATCGTATACTGTGGACCCTCAGTTCTTAGAATTGACTGCCTTTTGTGGTAATGATTCGGGGGTAACCTTATTAACTAAATAACTCCTTGATATGTGCCTGTCAGTGGCCGAGTGGTCAAGGGGTCCGCTTTGTGTCCTGAGAGGTCCAGGTTCGAAACCCGACGGAACATAAAAATTTTCCGCTTCCGACATGGATGTATTGGCTTCGGCCCACTCCTAAACTGGCTTCGGGCCACTCATATTCGGCTTCGGCCAAAAACATGTAACAAACCAACGTCGCGCGTAAAAAAAAAAAAAATCCTTGATATACGTTCTAACAAGCGAATCCTATATGCTTCCTCAAAACTGCAAATTTTTTTGAAAATAAACGTTAGGAGGAAAACTAAAAAGCTTACCTGTGTAGTGTTGATTTCCAACCACCAAAGCTGCCCCTGTGAGGAGACAAGCCGCGAAAGTGACACACTGCATGACTAAGCGTTGTGACTAGGGTGCAGCGTGTTAGCGAATGACCGTCTTCCGGTGCCCTCAGCGGTTAAAAGCGCGGAAAATTGGAATTGCGCCCGCGTGTCACAACCCCTTTTCCAGGAATGAGGCAGCCGCCCCCGCGCTCCAGCTCTGCTGCATGTGTCATATGGGCCGCAAACAATGCTTTCTCCGTTTTCATCTTTGATGAATGCCGTTCGCTTCATGGGATCTAAAGGATCTAAATTCTATAAGATATATCTTCTCTTTGTCTGGCTCTGACAGCATATTCGCGTTATTGTCGTTGCTGCTTAGGGAGTCTTCATTCAAAGTGCTCATCTGATGAATTCCTACTATTGAAAAGCAATCAACCTTCCTAATCTCAGTCGTGAATCTCGGATACAATTCACATAATACAAGCATATTCATATTTCTTCTATTGATGTATAGGTAGGTAGTGTGAACGAGAAAAACAGAAATGAGGCCAGAATATACATTACTTATCTCTACGTAGTTTTTGCTGAAGAAAGAAACTGAAATATTTCTTTCTCTAAACCTAAACTATACCGTAGGTGCTTTACATTTTTACACCAGAAACTAGTTTTGTAAACAAAATAGTAATAAAGATACCCATTATATTGTATAATTTGTAGGATACATATACTTAGGTAGGTATAATCAATCCTAATGAAAAATAGATTCTTCCAACCGCATCTGCCTCCAAGGGAAGACAACTACAAACTATCAGCCAGTAATGTATAGGTACAGATTATCTTGAATGACTAGTACCTACCTAAGAGAAATATTTCAGCTTATTGAACACTGGATTTTTGTATATTTCTGTCTATATTTAAGGCTGGATCATACCTACTCCAGTCTTTGTTATATTGTTCACTCTGGTACTAGTAGAGCCAAAACGTACTCGGGCACCGAAGCATATACATAGACAAAAAGTTAATAGATGTTTCATATGTTGAAAAACTTGTGCGTGATGCGTGCGTAAGTAAAATGTGATTGCTGCATTGCTGAGAGATGTGCCAAACATCCTTCCGTATTTATTTAGACACGAAAGAAAAGTTAAAGGTATAAACTTTTCTGTTTTCTGGAAGTAACGTTTCTTTCAAAAATTGTTTGGCGGTTGGGGGGAGGGGGGGGGGTGCGTGATAGGAGACAAGTTACAAGGTACCGACAGCGCGGGCGCGGGAGTCAGCGCTCGAAGCCACAGCACTGCAGCCCAAGCCCCACATCGATCCGTGCGATTGCTGACCCATCGCAGCTACATGCCAGCTCTGCCGATTATCCTATCTCATGGCTGACCAGGATGTCTGGCTTCTTACGATCCTGGCCCTGCTTTTCGTCTGCAGCCCCTCGGGAGGCCAAGACCCAGAAGATCGCATCAATCCAGAAGCGTAAGTTCCCTTATGGCCATTGTCGTAGCACTTGTTTGACTAGTCTGCAGCGCAGCGGTCGATAACAACGTGTCATTTTCGCTGTTTTTTTACTCATTTTCATTAGTTACCTTTTATTAAAACAGTAACGGTACTTCCTTGGAGACAGTTTGATTGCAACTATTGTGTCTTACGTACCTATACCTATAGTTAAAAGTGACAAAAATATCTTTTACTCTAGTGTTCTTTGAGTTGTGACTGACATTTATTTGTATAATTTGACTGATTCTCCAACAGCAAAAGTTGAGTTAGAGGAAAATTCAGATTTCTTCTAAAATAAGTTGATTTCTGAGTTAATTGATTGCAAGAAGCTTTTCAAATAAAACAGAAGTAATATTATTTTCGAAAGTTTAGTGCTTCTTGTTCATGAAAAGATTTCATGACTGGGAGCACGAAATGCTGACAGAATGGTGAGAGCATGTGAGCCATATGAAATAAAATTGGTCATAAAACGCAGCTGGCCGAGAGAGCGTGTGCATGGCTCGAGATCTATTCCGTCTTCCATCTGGCTTCTTTCCTCTCATTTGATTGATGTTCCGGGTATAGAATTTCATGCTTCAGACGCCAGTCACTGACTTGACCGCTGAGCAAGCACCCTATAGCAAAATAATGCTTTCCTCATCGCTAATCTGAGCAGAGCAGTCGTGAGCCATCTCGACGTGTCCATCTGGAATGTTGTTATGTGCTTATCGCACTCACACACCCTGATGTTTTTCATTGCAGGGTTCGATGGTGGGCTCAATGTTTAGAGATAGAGCTGAAAAATGTTGCTGATTTCTTCACTCGGAAGGAAGTGGCAAAACAGGTAAAATAATTTATAGGCAGGTGTATTTATTTTGTTACTAGAGAAGAGCAGGCATTGATGACGCCTTTTACTAATCGAGGGCCTCTTTCTCCATAATATGTCTAGAATGTCTGATAGCATATTTTTATCTTGCATAATGTATTTATTTTCAGGGATTTTCCCAAGCGACTCTCGAGCTGCGGAATGATTCTAAGGTGGCTGAAGACATCACAGAGGCCATATCAGCCATGATGAACATGAAAATAGAAGCAGTAAAGGTCGGTACAAACATTATACACAGCCTTTTGGGTGCCAAAAAAAGTATCCCGTAAAATTTCAGTGGTGACTCCTCTTCTTGCTCATTCCACCCTGATATACCTTTACTTACTTTTCTTGGTAGAGGATAGTTGATATCGCTGAGCAAACGGCTCAAGCTGCCAAAGACGACGAGGTCAAGTCGACGTACCAGTATTTCAACGCCAAGTGCCTGACCGCGGAGATGAACGCTGAGGGAGAGCCCTGTTCTAACCAGACGTCTATGCTGGACCTCATGCCCAACGCGCACTTCTCTGGTCTGCCCGTCAACACGCGGCATAGTGCCGTGCATGTCCCTACTAACGTCTTCGACCGATGTAAGTTACCTACTTTAGGAGAACTCATCTTTTCGTTTGATATCCAAGAGATGGGAAGAAGAGATTAGAAACATGTGTGAAAAATTGTGTTAGATTGTTATGTTTAAACTTCTCGTTGATATTCTAGCTCGAGAAGTTCTAAAGGCCATCAAGTGGTCGGAAGAGTTAGATGCTACTTTCCGGAAGAACTATAACGACGACCCATCTCTGTCGTGGCAGTACTTCGGCAGCTCCACTGGGTTCATGCGCCAATATCCAGGTGAGGTGCCGTCAGGACTTTTTCCACCGATGTTCTATATTGAGTGACGCTAGTGTATAGGACACAGAATTAATTTTAATTTTGGATCATTAAATAAGTTTGTATCTAAAATGTTATTAAATTTGACAGCAATGGAGTGGAAGCAAAGCCCGGTCGACCTGTACGATTGCCGCACTAGGGCCTGGTATATCGAGGCAGCCACCAGCCCGAAGGACGTGGTTATTTTAGTGGATCATTCCGGTTCCATGACCGGAGTGCGCAAAGAAATTGCTCGTCATGTTGTTGACGATATCCTTGGTAAGTGGCAGGCTAGTTTTAGCTGTGGAAGGGGGGAACCGGGTATGTTGACTGGTACTCCATGGAATTCGTAGCTAGGTTGACCGAATTTGTGCTTGTGTTGTAGTCATATTGGGGATGAGCCGGAATCATTCGATAGTAGTGAAAAAATGGCTTGAATATTCCGACTAGCAGAGTTAAGTGCTCTTCCACATTAGACCGCCGCTCGGTTTCATGATAGCACCTATGTTAGTTGGTGTAGATGTGTTATTGTAATGTTTTTTCTTCCTTTCAGACACCCTGGGCAATAATGATTACGTGAACATCCTGAAATTCAGTGAGCACGCGACAGAGGTGGTCGAATGTTTCGAGAATCGACTTGTGCAGGCCAACCTTGCGAATATTCGATCCTTCAAGCAAGGCCTGGAAGACATCAAGACCGAAAATATTGCCAATTTTTCTCTCGCTCTTGAGAAAGCGTTCGAACTCCTAGCTTCGGTAAGTAGGTATTTTACAATGTTCCCGATTAGTCTGCAGAAGTCATTACCAACTCACCCAACCATGCCTACTGGGTAATTGTAAAAATGGAATTTTTCTGTGTAAAGTTTATACCATTAGAAACCTGGATTTATCTGGTAGCTAGGTTTTTATTTTTGGTGTCAGCTTATTGGCTTTATAAATTTCAGTACCGTGATGACGAACGTGACGACCCGTTCCGCGGGGCTAACTGCAATCAGGCGATAATGCTCATAACTGACGGTGTCCCTTACAATTACCAGGAAATCTTCAACTATTATAACTGGCCCAACATGCCCGTAAGAGTGTTCACCTATTTGGTGGGACGTGAGGTAAGTCGTTATACATTTTCGAGATCTGTCACTTTCACTACAGAACCCGATTTGAAAAATATTTCTGATATTACTTGTTGTAGTTCCTTACGCTAAGTCAGTGCCAGAATGGTTTTCGGTTTTCAGTGACATCTTTCTAAAGAAGCTGTCTTACTGTTTTTTTTCCTGAGACGTTTTAGTAACGGGGAGCTCTACTGAGCAATGACGAAAATGAACTTACTGCGACCCGGCCTGCAGCTACTCCTTTCAGATTGCCTCAGGCCGAGCCTGTTGTATTATAAGAAAGAACAAAGCCGCCTAATGTCTGACTGTTCTCTTTTTGAGGTGCCTGATGTGCGTGAAATTCGATGGATGGCTTGCGCTAATCGCGGCTACTACGTGCACCTGAGTACGCAGGCCGAGGTGCGGGAGCAAGTGCTGCAGTACGTGCCCGTCATGGCGCGCCCGTTGGTGCTGACCAAAACTCAACACCCAGTCATATGGACCCCGGTCTACGCCGACATCACGGTAGAGTTCTCTTTGAAAGCTTTTACGAATCGTAACGAAGTCATTGAAATTTTTTGTTGAATATAGAATTGTAGGTATCTCTCGCAAGTAAAAAATAACGAATTTCACAATCAGAGGGTGAAAGTTGTTACAAAGTTGCTCATAGCTGCCACGTTCTGAGATGCTATATATTGGATTATAATCATTCGAACCTCTCTACCGAAGCTATTGGAGGTACAACATAATAAACTGTGGTGTTGGTAGTTCTAGACTAGAGACACAGTGTAAGAAGGAATTGAAACTAGAGGCATCACATAAATTGTTTTCTTGATATTTTTCCACAGGATCCCAAAATGACGGACTGGATTTGGGAACGAAAAGAGTTTGCTGTTCAAAAAAGAGTTATTATGGAAGCTAGGAACCTGAAACCAATGAAGGGAGTCAAGCTAGACTCGCTATATGTTGAACATATGAAAATTGTAAGTATTTTGAAAATTTACTGAAAAGCTGGAAATGTAAGTAGGAGCTGGGGGAAGTAGATGGTGCGGAGTATTTTTTGAGGAGCTATTTAATTATTTCCGAATGTATTCTTTTTAGACTACGGAAGTGGATTCAGCAAGTAAGCAAGAATACAAACTGATGACATCTGTATCAATTCCTGTCTTCGATAAAAGAGATCACGCGGTATGTATAAATATATAAATGTTACTAAAAGAAATCTACCAGTATCGATATTGCAAATATTTCCTCATTTATGATATTGCGAATGATATTAACTTGTTCAGCGAGGTTTCATCTGTTATACCACCGTAGCTGTACCTACCTTTGTGAGTGTGCGAGGAATCAGTGTGTAACTATCTTTTGGTCCAAAATGTGAAGACTCATTATTAACTTTTCAAGATAGTCAGCAAAAACATTGTGTTTTAAAGCACCAAAGGAAGACACTCAAGATCAAGGCGAAGCCAAGGGAGCCATGTTGATTGTTGGTGTTTGTTAAAACGTGAACAACCTGTACTGTTGAACTTTGGATTTTCAGCAAAGTAACATTTGTTCTGTGTGTGGCAGAACTTAACTGAGCGCGTGCTGTTGAACGAAGCAGTGTGGGTCGATCAAACTCGCGAGGTCAGACTCAGACTTGTGTATAGAGGTGCTAGCCCGCTAGAGTCCCGGTAGAGCGGCTAGACGAATTGCAGTGGCCATGAGAGCAACTAAACCCTGTAGTCTGTAAACATGTTACGGATGTCTCTCTCCCTGCATTAGAACATCTCCTGTAGAACAGTTTATTTAGTTTCGACAGTCCGTAACATGACTCATTAGGATGAACAGTAGAGGAGAAACTTGTAGGGTAGCATTGGCCACGTTTTTCTTACCGTTATTATTGTTGCTAGTAGTTGGCTAGTGGACCTGACAGCTGACTTGAAGGTTCTTCTCTTTTTTTTCGAGATCCTGTGGGTGAGCGAAAACGTAGAAACTCTGAACAAGATTCCGGTCGATGTACGTACACAATCCTAATTGTCCACGAGTCTACCTTTATTGTTCACACTTTGACTGATTTCTTCATTTGGTTATGTTTATTTCATTTTGCTTTTGACTGTGGCTTTATTCAAGAAATTTACCGAATTAGGTTTCTTGGGGGTTATTTTCCAGTTTGTCCATTCAGAACTCGGTTTAAGAAGGCACTGATTGTTGGAACTCTTCTCAGTTTCAGGCTCTGATTCTACTAGAATCCAAGAAGGATTTTTTTTCGAATATAGAAACATTAAATAGTTGAACAGCTACGTACTTCTCTCGCTCTTCGTAGTTTTAGCTCTTTCTCTAACATAATGTTGATACGTTTTTGAATATTTAGCTAGACATTAAGTAGTAAGAAATCAAGTTTCGATACCTTACTCCCTCATATCAGTCAATATTAAATAATCTCCATCTTAGAAATAGAATTATTAGTTTAGGCTCCTCTGTGGCAAGATCTGTCAATTCATGAGGTTGTCTTTGTGGGATGCGAAATGTGGTCTCACGCTCATCAGAGTGCGGAGCACGTGAAGCACTGACATTGTGAGACTGCGCTTCACGTACATGAGACACCCTCTCTATATTTCTCAGACCTTGCCTCTATGGCACCTCCATACAAGTTCTGTTATTTTTCTTTTATTCGTACTTAAATTGATTAGGTGTAGCTAGAATAAATTTTCATTTTGTAGCAAGTAGCGAAGAATTTTAATGTTGGTAGCAGCGTAGATTACGTAGTTGTATTATAATTTCATTTCTTCACTCACCTAGGTATATAGGTATTATATTTTCCTGAAGTAGAAACCTTGTTTTGAAGGAGATACGAAATTTTCAGTATTGACTCATTCAATACTGGTCACGCATTAATTGCGCAACTTACAGAAACAAAATCACTTTAACCGCACGACTGATTATTACTAAATTTAAGCACAAAAATCACTTGGTGTTTGAGCCTGTTGCCTGCTTTCATACGTCATAAAAAGTTTCCTGTACGGTTACAAATAATTTTTGTCCGATTTTCAGACCCGAATTGCGAATTTGCTGGGGGTTGCCGGCACTGACGTGCCCATTTCAGAAATAAAGAAGCTCATGGATCCGTTCAAGGTATTTAACGAAAAGACATGTTACCTTAGTAGGTACCTGAAGTATGGCATTTGTTTTTAGGATTGTGATCGGTTTTGTTTTGTTTTTAGTTGGGGGTTGGAGGCTATGCCTGTATAGTGACAAACAACGGATATATCCTCTACCATCCTGAACTGAGAGCGGAGGTAAGTGGGCAAGTTAGACGGATTGCTGTCATGCTTGCTACCAGTGTCATGATGCATTTGAAGTGGATTCGAAGCAGATTGGTTTATGAACCCCTGCCGCAACTGTAACTGAAACCAGTCTCACCTATTCTTAATAAGGAATATTCTCTTAGTATAATAGTATCTACTTAAAGCTTTGTAAGAAACACGTCATGTGGAGTCAAACGTCATCTGGGAATAGCATACTACAATTTTTTGTTTCAGTTCCATGGAATTCTAAAGCCGAACTACAATAGCGTGGATTTTGTTGAGATTGAGACAGTTGACGACAAACGAGAACCCAGAGAATTCAACCAGGACCTCTTGGCGGTTAGTATGCTGATACTCGGTACCTACTGAGGTAGAGTCAGTAAGCTGCTCACTGTAGTGATGTGATTGCAGAGAAAGTAAATGAGTAGGTACTTAGTTTACATTTTCTGCTGACAACATTCTTAGGAAACTTGGTAGGAACTTATAGCTACTGGGTTTGGAATATTGAATACTGGAAGTTAAAGAAAGTTTTTTCACCTTCGACAAAGAGGTGATCTGGATGAACGCCTGCTTGGATTTCAGTCAGTCTACACAATTTGTAAGTTTTGTTCACTGTAGTCTGAATTTCAATGGTTTCAGTTACGAACCAGGATTGTAGAGCAAAGCAGAGCTGGGAACTCGAGTGACATGCGAGTGATGTACCAGTTGGACGGGCTGCGGCGCGGAGGCACCATCACTAGACGTTATCATTACGTTCCCATCCCCAACTCACCGTTTACCGTGGTCGTAGCCATCCCTGTCAAATATGGCAGCTATCGCGTCAACAGCTCCATTGAGATCAAACTCCTCACTCTCGAAGGTAAAAATAAAGGCTGCAAATTTAAATCAATAAAAATGAGTTTTCTTTCTGCAATAAAAAATTATAACTATAATCAAATGGTGGCGTGTGGCGCATAAAGTCTGAGAGTTTGAGAAAATTCCTTTGAGGTTTGATGAATTTTGCTTCAAAAGGAATTCTCGAGGAAGAGAATTTGTCAGAAATAGTGTTATTTAAAAACGTGAGCAAAGTTTCCAAACAAACTGCACTGAATAGTCTTTCTCTACATTTGCCTGGTCCTCTATTCTTTTCTGTTTGGTTTTACAGGAAAAGAGAAGGTGACGGACTGGTTTGGGGGTCGACTTTGGCGTTTGCACCCCGACTGGGTGTATTGCAAGTACGCCAATGAGTCGTACCACTCCTTCCGAAAGGAGGAAGAGCTCTGCCATTTCCTCGGCCGAACTCAGAGGCCGGGCTGGAAATGGCCCAATATTACTGTCCCCAACGCCGCACGTAAGCTCTAAATTATTTCTTTTTTATCTCGTATTTACTTCTATTTTTTATATGTACTTTAGTCCCACCTTTTTTGGGCAGGACAAGGTCAACAACACTTAAAATAAGATCAGCACTGTGAGTGGTAAGCAGTGTTGTTAGTGTGTTGTGCCTACTATATGGCAATTCGTGTTCAACGTCCAACTAGTGCAGATGAACAAAAAACAGGGGCTTAGGGAGGTCACCTACCTACCTACCTACCAAATCACGCTCTCCAGACTAAAATATCTATTTATTCGTAGGTACTATATTTTAGACTGATTACCTGGGACCACAAAATACTGTAATCGGTGACCCTTAGGACACGTGAGGGTCGTGAGGGTCGGTATCTTTTTTTTTACTTTCTAATATTTTCCAATACAAAGGGGCAGTATCTGATAAGGACTAGGGTTATGATACTGAATGAATAGGCGGGTTGGGCGAAATGTGTATGAAGATGTCCCTGCCACGCCCCTACCTATACGAGAATAGGTGTGTGTTACTTCCATACCTTCATCTCCTGCCTTATTCTGTCTGTCCCTGAGACATAAAAATAAAGCTTCCATTTCTAATTCTAACTTGTTTCACTGAACTCGAAAATCGAGTCCAACACTTGGTGGGATTCTTTGAGAAGAAATTCTCACCGGTTTGCAACTTGTAGCTTCATACAAGCTCACTGCTCTCTTTGATTTCTGATGGGTGCTTTTACTTCATAACCAAAGCCAATTAGGTACCTGACTATTTAAATACCTGCTATAATAATAGTCGTGGCCGTGAGGAAGGAAAATTGGTTCAACATTGATAAACGAACACCGCCTACCCTTATCGTTTGGTCTGAAGTATAGGGGAATGTTCTATTGCATATCAAACCCAAGTGCCGACCTGCCTATTGCATGAAATCTGTACTGAGCTGGAGTACCGTGTGTCAAGCTGGCTTGAACTATAGAAAGAAAGAAATGACTATAATCGAGACCTACATTTCTGTTAAGAATAGATAAAATACTCAGTATCCGCCCTTAAACTCCTCGGCAACAATATTGCGATTTAAAACGACGGAAATCATAACTAACATTTTCTACAGTGAGAATTGTTATCTTGCCTGTTCACTTTGGACAGTATAATGAGTATGACGGAATTTCGTACCTCATATCTACAATACTATCGGTATCAATAATTGTCGTTGTGTCACGCAGAGAAAAGCTTTAAAAAAACTTGACCTCACACGTTATTGGATGAAAAAACGGGCCACTTGGGGAACATGGAAGACAGTGATTTAGCTACTCAACAACATGAGGCTAACTTGCACCAAATTTTCTTTCACAGCCAATCGGTCCTCGGGCTTGGCAAAGGACTCTTATTATTGTGAGTAACAGCCTTCTTTCCATTACATAATATGTCGCAGTCCGCAATGTTAAAAACCACCAATTCAGGCCGGACAATTGCAAGACCGTGTTATTTCCGTTCCTATTTTTTCCTTTAAAGAAGTTGTAAAAGTCAGTTATGGTAAACAATGTGATTAGCTTTAAGTAATATGGAGTAGTTTTATTAGTCGCTTTGCGCTGTAGTTAACGCAGTGCATCCCATAATCAGCAGTCATTCCAGTTACTGTTCACTGTTCTGTTTAGTTGATATTCACCAAAGAATCCCACCAAAACAACTTCTTAACTTTCTTCAAGCCTTCATCTTTTATAGCTATGTTTTTTGTCAAATTAGATTAACTCTTAGAGATGGAAAATGGAAAGTTATAGCAACGTAACCACGAACATACCTGTTCTTACTATACCTACATCTCCACACCTGTGCTTATTATAAGAAGCACTATAGTAGTCTTATAGGTGAACCTCCCCTGATTAGTTGAATAATTATATAGCTCTGCGAGAATAGCCAGCTTACCTTTGTCCTGCACTTTGGTTACCAACTGAGAAGAATCGTCTAATACAATACCCAATGACTGCTGCAGCAAAAAGCAGCCACAGAGTCAGCCTATAGAATATTTTAATTACTGCCTGGTAAAGCACTTAATGGGACTAAATTAGAATGCATTGTTGTTCACAAAATGACCATGAGTTTTATGCAGTTTGCTCTAATTAGGAAATAAAAAGCGCTTTTAGACAGACCGTTAGACTTAGCGAAGGCGTACTAGAGAATATTGTGCCAAGCTGCCTCGCTTTGCGCCCGAGTGTTCTAGTACGTTGGCTTTCTTGCTGATGGTGATCAGAGTCCGAGTCTCTCCTGTCTGTTAGGCTGTGCCCCGCTGGTACTGACTTCGCTCTACAGCTGTGCTGCATGGCCCTACCCTCTGATGGGTTTGCCGGAAATTTAAATTTGGTAGTTCTTTCTTGTTAAGCATGTCCACACGATACTCCTTGTTGACGTTTTTCACTGTCCATTTTTTTTTCGGGAAACTATTGGACATAGGTATATTTGTTCTGAAAATCTCTTTTTAACTTCAGAAACTTAGTTGTGATTTTGTGATTTGAGTAATTTTTGTCAATAAAAAATTGTCAAAAATCACTCCATCGTCAAATCACCACTTAGTTAACTAGTTTTAGAGTGAACAGACATAAATGTCCAATAGTTTCGTCAGAAAATGGGTCCTAAAAAACGTAAACAAACAGCATTATATGGACATGCTTAACTGGTCGCCAGTCAAGGCAGTTGTGTAACCAAGGCCAAGGTGAGAATCAGATGAATATTATATTCAGTAATCCTAAGGAGTTTCTTTTAATTATTATTATTTTTTTTTAGGTGATCGCGATTTACTTCAGTCGCTGGTTTACGATGCCAAAAGCACGCGGTGGTTCAACGAAGACTTAGCCAAAGGCAACTCTACCCTGTAAGTTGTATGCCATTAGTTGATCCCTATCTATTCTTTATGTATTTCTTCCTTATTTGGACTCTTTTTCAAACACTTATCACTTCACCAGTTCACACACATTCGAGAAACTGTAAAGATTTATCAAAGTGAGGAATCAAATGTTTAGGTTGCTTCCATTCAAACCCATGATAACCACTCATCTCATCGACGAAATAGGTTGCTTCGTTGTGCTAAAATGGTTGGCATATCTAAGCTCTCTGAGCATATAAAACCCGTATACCTAGTCAAAATTTGGTAAAATGAGATCTCTAACACTTCCCGAATACACGATTACCATTCTATTCCCCTTTTAATTCATCAGCTTTCATTTCGCCCAGCCTACTTATGTCTCACTTAGGAATCGTGTCTATTTACTCTTTCGACAGAAAATTGAGATACAGGTACCTGCAGGTAGGTTCCTCAGTGTCTCACTCGAGTAGTAAACTCGGAAAAAATGCCTCTGTGATGAAGAACTAATTGTGGCTATTAATGTTTCCAAGAAGTCCGATAGCCATGTTGATGGCACTTCTATCAAGGTAATGTATTTGAAGGCTCTTCAGTCTATTTATTCTCCAATTTTTAAGCTGTAACCGTTGCCAGCTATAATTTGAATCGTTGAGATATAGTGAATCTGAGGCTACTTCTTTGAAAGCACCAGCCTCTTTCCAACATTTCATACAGGTACATCCCTTGAATTCCCAGCTTCCTCCCTCCTTATGGATACCGTCAAATTACATGTTAACCAACATCCTAAATTGGTAAACAGTGAAATAAATGTAAACCATTCCGTAAGTATTCGCTCCCACTCAGGGTGCTTGCGCCTTAAGTAAGTACCTATACTCGTAAATAGTTGATTCAGAAATTGATATTCCGTGAATTATTTTCAGCAAAGAACTTAAGGATCGTTTTGGAATAACATCGAGTTTCATCTCTACAAGGAGTGGGCTCACTAGATGGCAAGACTTCACTGTCAATCATGGCAGAAGTGAGCACAAGTAAGTATCTATAATATCTATCTATAGTACCTACCTGCGGATTGCTCCTGGGGTTTATTCATGAATTTCAATTCCTGAGAAATATGCGTTTTTAATCCCTACTAATGACAAACGTCACAGTGATGAAATTAGTGATATTGCGATAGTGGGAGTGTGGGAGAAATAGGAATAATGTGGTTGAATAGGCCGCTCTCGCTTTGATTCTATGGAGCTTGTAGTGGGACTTTTACTGTTTGGCAGGTCATTTGGAGACATTCACCCTCGTGCTATTGACGAAGTCTGGTACCGGCGGGCCGTCGACCAGTACTTAACGAACCGAGATTCATATGTCTACTCGGTGCCATTTGACTCTGGCGAGGAAAATGACACTCTTGTCACCGTCAGTCATGCTGTCTTTGTCGAAAACTCTGAGGCCCGCGCTCCTGTTGCTGTTGTCGGCTACCAGTTCCAGCACAAGGCCTTGCGTGACCTATTTTTCAACAAGACGTCTCTTGTAAGTGGTGTATTAACATAGGAGAGAAACTATTGCAAGTTTTGTTGGTGGAAATCGAAAGCGTGACCTTGATCCACTATTGTTGTCTGTCTGCTGCCACTGTTTTTGTCTCACTTCCCTTTCTCTTACATATAAGTACGAGTACGTCTTTAGAAAAAATCACAGTATTCACGTTAACCCTACTCGTCATAATTCACTAAGGTTGTAGATAGTACTCTGTAAGCAGGTAGTCACCGATGACAACTTGTATGTTTAGTGCCCCGATAAGAAGTGCAAGACGTGCACGTCCCCGGATCTTGACTGCTTCATCCTGGATGACAACGGATACGTGATCGTGTCCGAGAACAAGCTGCACACAGGCCGGTTCTTTGGCCTCGTAGAGCATAACGTCATGTACCATTTGGAAACTATGGGACTGTATCGTCGCGTTCGCTTCTTCGATTATCAAGCCGTCTGTTTTAAGTTGAAGGGTCCACCTGTGATTACAAGCTCAAACTCTAAGGTAAATTTCCAGGATTATTCCTAGCTACATACAAATACAAAATTCAATCAGTTGATCCGTTTCAACACAGGGCCCTGAAGTGCCGTCATTTCATCTTTCTTAAGAAACTGTTGGATGTTGTTGGAAATAAATAGGGCTTTCGGAGTGTTCAGCCAATAGTGAATAATTACCTGCCTCTTAGGAATCGGTCTAGATTCTGCAGCTTTTTCGGCTGAATATTGCAAATTGCACAACAAGGTACTGATTACCTATGTGACAAATTTTGGCAGCTTCGTATCTTATTAAGCTTATGTTTTTCTTTTCTGTTTCAGCCCGTACACTTCATTGCCGTTTTCCTGAAGTGGTTCCTGAGCACTCTGCTGTGGTGTGGTTCTCACTTGGGACTCTCTGATGCCCAAATGCATGTTGTTGGTGAGTTTTTTCTCCATTCATTCTCTATCACCCATCTTGAATGCCACAGGTAGCCGCCTACTTAGCTGAAGACACAGTACTGACAGCGCTGTCTATTTACCTGTACTCGGAGAGTTCCCGCTGTTTCTAGTTAGTCACCCTCGAGGTGAGTTTTGAGCTGTTCACGAAGTATGAAAAGGGTGGTTTGGTTATTCAGTTATTGTTTTCCTTTGGTGTCATGAACATGAGCATATACAGGTAGGTATAGTTTTATGTGACCATGTGACCATATCGTACTCTTTGTTACACTTGATTGCCTTATTTCAGATGTTTTGGATGATTTGCAACTGCAAGAAGATGAAGAATTTTACTCGAATCAAACAATTCCTCCAGAACAGATCGTCCCTGTGGACGATAAGCACCAGATCAACAAGACGAGACCGGAAAGCTGTGATCAGGAGATTAGCTTCTTCACGCTTCAATATGATCGGCTCAACTTTGTGGCCAATTCTGCTCGCGGTGGTCAGTATCCAGTTTTCGTATTATGTTTAATATACTGCGTTAGGTACAGGGGGACGCATTTTCCCTGCCATTTTTTATTGGCTCAACCTATACGAGGTATACAGGGAACACTGGACTACGGTTGCAATCGTGCAAAATATTGATTTTGTTTTGTGTTTTGTTTCAATCGCAGGTCGGAGGTCCCATACTCCAGATTGGTGATTTCTACATGTTGAGGATGTGTGGAGAGGCCGCTTGGACTACGTTCTTAGATGTTCTGTTTACCATTTCAGAATGCGATCGGCCATTCTTCGTTCACCGCCTTGTCAACACGAATCTGATCCTCGTTGTGGTGAACACGTTGTGCCCATGCAAAGACAACTGCGAAGTTGACATCGAGCCGAGAGACATTGACTCCTACAATAACACTTTAGTCTGCCACAAGTATGCCTCCAATAATCTCCCACGGAAACGACCGAAGGATTGCATTAGTACCCATGAAAAGGTAATTTTTATTCATGCTGGGTTTTGTTCTTGAGTGACTGCTTGGGCAATGTGAGGCGACTTCTTATTTGGGCTAGGATATTAAAAGCCGATTGCCCGTTAAAAAAATCCTTGAGTGAACTTGACAGAGGATTTTTGGTTGGAGGGTCCATCCTGACAACAGTTTACCCAAATACCTTTGTTCCGGGCTTCTGCTTTGTTCATGCGTGTATACCAACTGTTGCTAGCATGGAGACCATTTATATTTATCTACAAAGAAATTTTGTTCTAGTAAACTCCGTAAATTTCACTGCTAACTCTTCCATCCCTTTCATTTTCAGGAACAAGAAATTGACATGTGTGGAAGAAGCTCTTGCGTAGTCCTGACCCAGTTACTGCTGCTTATCGCGCTGCTGGTCAACTTCACCTAACCACTTTTCCCTCCGCTTGCAACTGCCTGTGATATTTCATTAATCTAATTTAACCGTTCTTGTTTTTTTGATGTACATAAATATTTCTAAGTACTTAGGGTTCGATTTTACATTCCATACGTTACCACCTAATTAATGGTCGATGTATAAATTACCTTCCCACTTCGTAGTTAATGTACCTACTTATCGATTTTCTTTTTCGGTTGGTGGTTTAGTGGTTGAATCTTACCCACCAGGGTAAACAACGCTTACCTAGATATATAAGTACCTAACTACCCACCAAAATAATTTTGAGATGTAATTGTTTTTATGCCAATGTTTCTAGATGTGAAATTATTTTACCTCGCTGTTTTCATACCTATAAAATTTATAAATGATAAGATAATTTGTTTCACTGTACCTACCTAAGTACTTTTTGTTATTAAAACACATACGTACCCATCTAAAACGTACCTACCTATATTTTATGTAGGTAAAACCTTTCTCCGTTATTTGGGTAGGTATGCTAGGAGTGGAGAGGCTCCTTCAGGGTCCACATCCACTATGTTTCAGCCTCGGTCAAATGCAGGTATTTCATGCTTTAGGCATGTTAAGTTTAGGAGGTTGGGAACTTTATACCGAGTTACCACTATTAATTGATAAATTTGCCAACACGACGCGCATGGTCTTACTTGGGTCATTCGGAGGCTCTAGGGTAATTTTTAGGAAGTATAGGCAGGTACCTACCTAACATAAAACAGCGAAGTGGAGAAGTGTCGCATCTCCTCAGGTAGATATTTCAAACCAATCTTAATGTGAGAGTGAGAGCAGGTAAGTACCTATTCGTTGTTTCCTAGAAGTAAATTATCTTGAGACTGCTAATAATTACTTATACCTATCTAATACCTATTTACAAAAAAAAACTTCAGAACAAGCAAAATGTAACAATACAAAATTTAATTTGTGCTTTAGTTTGTATAATATAGACATATCATCACAGGGCAGTTATTATAGGTAAATGAACGAGAAATGAGAAGAAAGTAAAAACATGGAACTCGCCAAACGAGTTTGACGACGTAAAAATGGCGGGAAAAAGTTGCATAATCGTGTCACCAGATAAGTCAAAGGAAAAGCAAAACCAAAACTACTGTTGTGTTGTCTGTTGTGCTTTGTCATGGAAACGAACCTTCCCGATGTTAAACCAAAATAAATAAGAACAGTTTGAACCAGATTGTTGCAAATAGTTTAAAATGAGAGGGTTATATTGCCCAGCAGACTTTGTCAGAGCCGTAAGTAACCTGGATTGTTATTCTGTGTCAAGTGTCCACTGTCATGGCTCAACTGATAACAAGACCGTTGACTGCCCGTGTTTTGCCAAGTTCCATAGCAACGTCATCAATAGCTCAAGGCTACACAGTACTGTTTGTTGTTTTCTGTATTAGCTCATCCGAATTTTGTGGGGAACGACAGCCCCTCGCACTTTTGCCGTGAATGCCCTGCCCGACTCATCACATTATCATTTTCCGACCCATTACGTAAATGCAAGATGTTCGTTTCATTCTATTATGTGCCCATGTTTGATGTTTTGGCTCTGTCATTCCCGTCAAGGTACCTACCTTGAAGTAAAGCAGGTGAGTTCACTGATGAAACTGCATTAGACTGATGTTCCTAGTTGGCACGTAGATTATAGGTAAGGTACCCATTGGTTCCATATCCTGTCAATGTTATTTTCTTGTTAACTACAATAGTGTAGCTTCTCTCAGGGTAACTTCGTTACCTACTTATAAGAATCAAAATAGGAAGTAAAATAAAAAAGTAAAAATAATTAACCTAGGTATTAGGTACCTAATAATCGATAGTACCTACTTACGGTGCATCCTAAATTCTTCGTTTCAGAGTTTCAGACTACTTTGAGGGTGGCTTTGACCAGTCCAGTTTAACGGTTAGTTAAATTTTATAAACAGGACTCGTATCTCCATCAAAGAAGGAGGTTTAGAGGATGATTTGCCTCTTCCCATAAACTACCCATAGGCGTCATAGGTCTATAAATTTAACTAACAGTTAAACTGAACTGGTGAAATTCTATGAAAGCCACCCTATAATTTGTTCATGAAAATTACAGCTGGTTTTTATCCAGCTTGCGTTTCAATTTGTTTTTATATTTTTGTTACCCCTGACCTGTTGATGTATTGCTGTGGATACTGAATCATATTGAGATGGTCCCGTTGATAGGGGGCGCGTATGCTTGCACGACAGGTACTATTGTTGATTTAGGATGGGCAAACAGTGACCAGGGAGACGTGGTGCTAGCGCGAGTGTATCCCAGCATACTTCTCATTCCCTGCATGGTTCCTGGCTGAATTAGTGATGTACCATCCTTGGGCTCTAATGTGGTTAAATCGTGTTACAGAGCCGATGAATATGTTCAATGGTTACACCCAGCCGCTATACGAGTCAGATCCTGGGAGGGACGGTGCCCTGAAGAAACCTTCCCAGCTGTCGCCTTGGCCGTACGGGCAGACCTTCTACAACAATCCCGACAGTCAGCAGCAGGCGCCAGTCCCAACATGGCAGCCCAAACCTGCGTACCCGACCATGGCGCCCATGCCGAGCAAATGCGCCTGCACCCAGTGCCAACAAGGACCTTGGTACCACAAAGAACCGGAACCGGTGCACCCCAGTTTGAACAACCAAGAAATGAGGATGTCAAGTTCTGGAAGTCAGGATTTGAGGATGTTGGGACCTGCAAGCCAAGATTTGAGAATGCTCAGTTCCGGGAACCAGGATATGAGAATGCTAGGTCCTGGAGCTCAAGATGTGAGAACTCTTGGCCCGGGGAATCAAGACGTGAGATTGTTGAGCTCGGGAAACCAAGATATGAGAATGCTAGGTTCAGGCAACCAGGATTTGCGAATGTTGGGGTCGGGGGGTCAAGACATGAGATTAATGAGTTCCAGTACAGGCGCAGGTGGTGGCGGCGAGTACTCTATGGAAGGTTACTCCCGCACTGATGGATACCTCCGGACTGGACTGCAGCCCAAAGCCTTCCCATCCTGTTCCTACCCATCGTCTGCCAGTGAAAATTACACTCCGAGGCTACCCACTATGAAACAGCCAACCAACTCTGAATTCAATAACTTGAACCGAAACTCGGAACAATACATGCGCATGTTTGAGACACCAGGGTATGGTCGGAAGCCGCCCGAACCGAGACCAAAGTATTGGGAAGGCGTAAACAGTGCCTTTTATCCTTCTCAGCAGTATCAGTATCCTCCATCGTCTTGTCGATACCCACCGTTCAATCCCCCCTACTACTACCAAGGTTCCTCAACTGCTCCATCTTACCAGCGTCCTCAGCAACAGAATGGGATGCAGCAGTATTATGGCATTGTCCCGAATCCTATGCGACAAATGGACGTTTGTCAGCAGCCCACGCCGCCGTACCTGAAACCTGAATTGAATTCGAATAAAATATCTCCCTTGCGACTTTTACGGAAAAAAAAGATAACGGAAACCATGCCTTCACCCCCGAGATCCTCCCAACCCTCCGACAGTACGCAGACCCTAGACGTGAGAAGATTCTTGTCCACCTGGGCTGACGAGGACGAAGATTGTTCTCCCGTCCCTCAAATGGTGGTGCTTGACTGCCAGGATATCAACCCCGACCAGGCGGAATTGTTGCGGTTGTACGAGGAGTCTGCCATTCGCATCGTGCAGGAGCCTTCCGTCGAACCCACGCCAGAGGTTCGGGCTGAAGTAACCCAACCAAAGCCAGTCGTTGAAGAAATGGTGAAGGAACCGGAACCTAATCAAACAACGGTTGACGCTATATCCCCCACTCCTGCTGTACCTGCACCCGAAAATGAGACCTCCGTTATCACCAATTTAAAGGACACCGTCTTCGAAAGCAATGGGACCTGCAGTGAGAAAGTACCCTCTGTAGAGTCAAGTAGTTCTGCTTCACCATCTCCCGCGTCTCCGGCCAACTCACACGACTCATTACCTGTGCTTGCGGATCTTCCGACGTCAGAGTACCGAAAAAATAAGTTCCTAGACTATGATGAGAAGTCGTTTCCTCAGTTACCAGTTCGACTTAGTGTCCCTGATGCATCGGTGGTTCCGTCCCGCCCTGAATCTGCCCCTGTTATATCTGAGCTTTCGAACCAGCTGCAAACCAAAAAAAGCAGTAGGAAACGAGGCAGGAAGCCAACCATTAAGTTTTCGATACAAAAGTCGCACGACCTGAAGATCTCACTACGCGTCATGAATGAAAATAAAAATAATAGTGCAGAGCAAGTGGCTAGCCCAGAGAGGGTTGCTCAGCCTGATGAGGTAGATTCGCGCGATCTGATCACCCTGCGACTGGAGGGCGCTACAGATAACCTTCAAATGGGGGACCTTCGTGCCAAGAGAGAGCGCAAGTTTAAGCGCCGCAAGGTGCTGGAGCAGACATATTCCGTATCGTCGGAGGAGCATCTAAGCGACGCCACTGCTGACGGCTTTCAGGTACGTTGTTTCAGTTTGCTCGATGTTCCTTTTATACCTGCATAAATCAACTTCAAGGTGGCGTAGTGTCCGAGATTCGGCTTCTTATTATTGTTGGAACCAGGTGAAACCAGATTCTTATGTTGGGTACTTGGCATTTATGTATTAATTTACCAGCCATTTAAAAAATAAAAACAATTTCAGTCTCCACGCAAGGTTTCCATGTTTACATGTTCTCTGGGATGAAAAACTCTGAGCGAGCCGCAAATATTGTTTGTGCCACTGATAGAAAATACTGATGCTGATACTGGTACTGATAGAAGATGCAGTTTCCTCGTCTCTGGGACCACCATCCTCCATTTCCCGCCCTGAACTTCTGATGAGTCTATTCCTTGGACCTGCCTTTTTATTTTTTCTGTAGTTATCTTGCTTTACTAGTATTTGTAAAGGGACTTCGGATAATTCGGGAAATTATTAAGTGCGTCTTTATCCAACAGGTCCAAGAATCGGTGGATTCTGCTAAGATAAAGTTGACTTTTAAGAGAAGGAGAGGTGAAAGTGAAGGCGTCTCCAAGAATTCGAGTCGGGAAGAAAACGGAAGGAAGAGAAAGAAACGTGATAGACCGGCAGCGGGTAAGTTGAAACCGCTATGAAGAGTAACTTAAAATACCTAAATAACCCAGCAAATAACCCAGCAAATAACCCAGCAAATAACCCAGCTAATTCAGTTCTTTTATCTTTTCATTCATCCCCAACTTTAACACTGCATTTTGTTCCCTGTTGCTCATTCGTGGATTATTTATTTCCGGCGACAACCCTTTAACTGGTAGTTTTCTGAAGCTGAAGCAATAACAGGAGACGCTCTGAACTGTAGCCGGTAGATCTGTTTATTTTGCGTCAACATTTTTAGCTTTTGGCATCGAAGAAGGATGCATGCACTAAGTACAGTATTCTTTGAGGTTCTTCTGTTGGGGAAAAGTGATGATGGGGAATTTATAAGTGAATTCCGATAGCTGTTCTAATGAAAGTTTTTGTTGCGCAGGCCAAGGTCAATTACTCTCTCATAGAGCTAGTTCCAGAATAGTTGCTCAATTGAGTTGATTTTGTAGAAATTTTTGAAAATTACTCGCAATGCCCCTAAAATAACATTCTTGATAAACCCCTTCATTTAAATTCCACTGAGAGTCGTCGGATCGGCTATTAGGTCTTCAGTTCTCGTAGAATCGAATATTCCTCGATAATAAATGGTCAAAGTGTCGAAAGATTATTAGGAGGCGACAGAGGGTTTGCAGCATGAAAATTTCATAAAGGGTAATTACGTTGATTGCAGATCGGTTTCCTTTGTTTTGTGGTTGTTTTGGAATATAGGAATTAGAGTGAGCGTCGGGCTGTCAATCGGCAGGGATCTCTAATGTTGGACACGCGAGGTCATTAACGATTCATGGACATGGACATGGTGCATGATGTTTTTGTGCTATCGATTGTTAGACCTGCGAAATAGGTCATGGCACGAATTGGGTTTCGTCCAGTCGAAATTGTTCCAACCACTAAAGAAGCCGCAAGAAACTGCAATTTTACCACTTGTCTCTGACTAGGTAACACTAAGCTAACACTCGGAACATTACAACATAGCTATCAGTATTATTCTCCTTTTACATGATACATCTTTGGCAGATACATCTGTTGAATACACTGTGACTTAAAATCGCGCTAACCCATTAGTGTTTGAGAGGTTGAAAGGGCTGTGTCAATCTTCTTTTCATTCAGACAAGAAAAAATTAAAGATTCGAGACTGTGGGAGTCGAACGACTGGGACGAGTGTTGGTTGGTAATCCTGCCGAGTACATTTAATTCTGTTGGTGGGCTTCCCTTCCAATCGATTATAGACCCATAATGCTGTATTAATATTTTAGATGGATTATTGAGAACTCGATGTAATGGCATGCAAATATAGTTGTGCCTCATGCCATACTGTCAGTAGGTAGTTTAATTTCCCTTATCGGTCGATCATTCTCTGTCCGTTGTCGTTGGATCTATGCAATAAATAATGATGATGTAGGTACTGTATACGACAATCAATTTGAATACTTTTCGATGAACTTTCTCCGTCAGGGTAAAATTGCGAAACATTACGTCATGTACTAAAAGGATAGAAGATGCTTCTGAATCAATGAAAAAAGAACTTCCATCATCCATTCTCAAGGAAGTCCGCCACTACATTCGAAAATCAACAGAGAAAATCTCAATTTCCTTAACATTGTACAATGAAAATGGGCACAACAAATGGTTTCATTATTTTCTTTATATCATGCTTTCAGTTGTCACTGTTCCGCCTCTAGAGCTGTTATATTTTATGTCCGTACACTCTTACATTAAAACGGTTTTAACCTTGACTGAACTCGACTAGTTCGGCTACGGTCGCACTGGCGAATAACAGTATGTGATATTAGCAGCGTGTAATAGGCAATGCAAATTCAAGGTCTTTGTTTTAATTACAAAGTAAGATTAGAATTACTGTTGGCTGTGCAGGTAACGAAGCGGTTGGAGCGGGGAACAGCGATGGCGAAGAACCGCCTTCTGCCGACACCACCACCGACCCTAATGGCCTCCCGCCCGATGCTGCAAGACAACCCCTTGATGCTTTGGGTGGACCTCCGTCACCCCTGCGGGAGGAGGACAGCGACGCCCTCGACCCGCTTCGTCCCGATGACCCCTGTGAAGACTCCAGCCCTGTTCCGATGCTCAGGCTTGCTGAACCTATCCAGCACTCACCGCCTAGCCAATGGGGACCCGAACCGTGCGCTTTGAGTCATTCCAATGAGCCTGATTCGAGTCATCAGTGTGATGACTACCACACTATTAGAACCCCAAGGAATTCCAACACGTCCTCACCCAAAATCACAAGTTCCTGTCACATATCGTCACCTCGAACTAGCACGGATTCGATTGAAAGGGAACTTCAGGCCATTTGGAATGGTGACAGCCAAGGATCTTCCAAAACGAGTAACCCTAAGGAAGATGAAGAGCCAGTCACTTCGAACCGACATGTAGTTGACTTTTATACGGAAGAAATTCCTACCGGAACATTGCTTGATGACTCGGTGCAGAAACTGGAACCAAGCTTTCTTGAAAACCGAAACAAATCTTCATCTTTACGAGAACCGTCACCATCTTTTCCTGCATCTGTGGCTGGCGCCACAAAAAATGACAGCCCTAATCATTCACCACTACGGGGTATCCTGGAAACTCGCCTTCAGCAGACAGTGGAAGGCAAAGGGGTGAATCGCGTTGGTGTAATATGCCACGGGTTAAACTTTGTAGTTGGCGGAGAGCCTGCTGACCTCCTTAGTTCAAATGAGGTCATCAGTCAGCTGCCTAATGACAACAATGCTCTGGAAAAAAGCTCAACACCTGATCCCGAGCATGAAAGGCCCTCAACAGCTGTCAAACCTGTCAACCTTCAGTTGCCAAGTAGTGATCATTTGACCGACGAGGAGACTCTTCGGAGCCGTTATCTGAAAAATGACAGCCATAGTGACCATTCTGGGAATAGTTTTCCAAGTAGTGTCGAAATGGCGGGAGAAAGCTCACCTCTTGTAAATATGCCTGGTTACCATTGCCATCCCACTGAGGAATCAAGAGATGGAAAAGTTGCAGATGCTCCTCGTGGTTACGAAAAGGATAACTTGATATCTGATTCATGTGCTGGTATCGACTCTGGGACACGAGAGGGCCAAACTGAATCTCAGTGTGAAGTATTGAATCTAAACTCCGGAAATTCCGCACCTGTACCTCTCGAACTGAACACTTTTGTAGTAGCAAGTGATGTTGAAATAATGAAAAGTCAAGAAGAAAGTGGTAATTTTGCCCAGTGTTCACCAGAGAGTAACACAAAGCTCACAGATTTCGTTCCTGAAACTTTTAATTCGCTCGCTAAGGACTCTCCAAAGATTGCTGCAGTGCCCGCTATCGAGAGTCAACACTGTAGAAATGATGGGTTGGAAAATAGTGAAACAAAGGGGATGGATGCGGAAGTCGGTGCTTCAGTTTATGCGACTCCACCCAGTGATGAGAATGTAAATTCTCACACTCATACGGCTCCTCGTCATATGGGGGGTGAACTCCGGCCCTCACGAGGACCCCGAACTCCAGATGAGCCGTTTAAAGACGCTTGTTCTTTGGAAGAAGAACGAAATGAATCAGATGTTGTAAACCTTCACGCATTTTCTTCAACGTCTCGTACTGAGGATTCTCATTTGGAATCATCATTGCTCGGGGCTGAGGAGAACTTAAGTTTCAAAGGTGTCTCTGTCTCATCTCAAGGATCCCGTTTACCATCAAATGACTCATCGAAGAATGGTTTTCCACCTGAGGGAACAGATCCACTTTGCCAGGCTAATCACGGAATTTGCCATGATGAAAGAAAGGAAGAAAGGGACAATCGTAAAGATTTTGAAGTTGAGGATTGCGAAACCCGTTCTAAGAATGGAAATATTGAAAGTGAGAGCAAGAATAATTCTATATCTCCCGAAGATACCAACAAGAGCAGCAGTCAGTTCGAAGATGGAAGTAAGCCCTATGAGGACATTGCCGATGTTGACAATTGTAAAGAACCGATTGAAAATTCCGGTGACGGCCCCGAAAATTCGTCATCAAGTTGTTGGAATAATCACAACTTCGGCTTAGCCAAGGATGGGCATTTCGAGGTTACGCCAACGGAAGAAGGTCCTCGGATTGGTCCTCGAACGCCACTAGGCGAACCTAGCTGCCACTCTCAATGGTCATCGTCCCTTTCTTACCGTTCATCGTCCCCTGAAACATTTGAAACACCCTTGTTGTGGAGAGGTCCTCATACACCTGAAGAAGAATCGGAGAGTCTCACTTCTGGAACGTTCGAAAACGCATTAGACAGCGCTGCGATGGTGAGAGGCCCGCAAACTCCCGAGGAGGTACTCATAAGTTCCCCTTCAAATAGTCCGGCGCAAGCATTTAGAAAGGAAGTCGGTCCAAATCCAGAGGCTCTGCAGAATATTGTCTCAGATTCTTCAACTTTACCAAGAAATGAAGATTGCCTAGAAGAAGAAAAGCAGAAGAAACAAGTCATGGAAGTTGAAGTCCTTGAGGAACGTAGTTTTTCGTCTGTAGGTGAAAGGGTGGCTGAATCCAACTCCAGTCTTTCACAAACTCGAAGAGAGGAAGTAATCGACTGCTTAGTATCGTCTCCATCAAAGATAAACAAAGTTGAAGAAGAATACCAACCCTCCCAGGATTGGCATACGCTTGAAAATCGGGATAGCAATTTTGGAAGAGACGCTTGGAAACAAGGTGCAAACAACAGTTTAATGGGTACTACAGAGCAAAAAGATGAGTGGAATCAAACAGCCTTTGACAAAACAAACTGTACAGCACCTCATAGTAACGAGAAAATCACTGCTGAAGAGGAAAAAGTGGATGCAGCTCTAAGCATTCAGGAAGATCACGACTGTCAACAAGACATGGCAAAAGCTTTCACTGTTTTCAAGTGCATCAGTCCAGTGAGGTCTCCTGTAAAAATTGAACAAGCTGTTGAAGAAAAAAATCATATCTGTGAAGCCGAATACACTGAGGATGAGAGAGGTGTTGCTGAACCGGTAATTGATGAAAACGGGGTTGATGTAAGTGCTGAAGTCGGTGTTGAGATGCTGGTAGATGACTCAATGGAGTTAGAATCTGATGAAAACGCCAATTTTATTGTAAATGATGATGATGATAGATTTGACCTTCCTGATGAGGGTGATTTCGATGCTTCTGATAATCAAGATGGTCTTGATTCAGAAGAACATGTCGCACGTGTGGCAGACGTTGTTGAGCAGTCGCTTACAGGTGGTCCACCTGACGAAAATATTCTTGTTACCGACTGTGTCATTTTTGATAGTGTTGAGGTTGCTGATGATGCTGAAGGAAAAGACGATGGTGATAAGAAAGAAGAAGTTCCACCTGTAGATGAATCTGTGCAAGACGAAGAACTTGAGGATGGTGAAATTGTAGACGATGAAGACGAATATATTGTCGTCACAGAGGGAGATATTATTGTTGAGGAGACAATGCTCATCGAACTCAGTGATGATGAAGAGATTGTAGACCCGGTGCAGGTGCCTGTAGACTTGGCTGTTGGAGATATTCCTCTACCACCTGGAGAAGCTCCAAAAGAAAATTGCTTTGACCTAAAGAAGTGGTTTGGAATAAAGTCCCGAGCAGTATCTGATACGTTGGAGAAGGTGACCGAAACCGTTTTGGATGCATCCGACATTGCACCCGTTGAATTGTGTGATTCACCCTTTCCTTCAGAAGAACTGGATTTGTTTCGTAATCCTTCTCCGCCTGGAACGCCTCGTATGGTCATGTCACCAACTCTTCCAGTGGAGTCTGGGTTAGAGCCAGCCAAACCGTGTGACATACTGCCTGCCTTTGTAGAGGAAGAGCCTCCCCGTGTTGAGGTTGCTCTAGATCGTTGCAGCCCTTGCCCAGGCAGTGAGGTAGACGGTGATGCCGTACCCGATGATGCTCAATTCCAAGATGTCATGGAAAACTGTCTGGCCAATGCCAAAAGGTTTCTCAGCAGGGAGCACGGTGAGGACCCAAAACCCACAGAACAGGCTGAAAAAGGTGCGGACATGAGCAGCCGAGATGTCTTGCTGTCTGCATTTGAGATTCCGAGTGATTTGGAAATTGGATGCAGTGCCTCTTCTGGAGAAGGATCATTGGACTTTTCCCCCTTTCAAACTGCACTCGGCCCCGAGTCCTTACCTGTTGATAACTGGCCTTACTTGGAAGAAGAAGTCCCTCTGAGCCCGTCTTGGCCTGCTGGGGAAGAGGATGTTCCCCTGGACCCGCCAGAACCTGAAATCCAAGTGCCCAAGATGGACCTGTTGACTATTCCGCTACTACCAAAATACCTCTGTACGGACAAGAGCCGCGCTCAATTGCTGGTCATTTATGGTGGAAATACTGTAGAGGAGAATAGACAGATCAAAGCTCGGAGGAGTACCCTTGATACTGTCTCGGGGGGTGTAATGCCGAGGAAAAAGTTTGCGTCAGAGAGGCAGTGGACTGATAGCGACGCCGAACTGGATATTCTGAAAGAAAATGCATTGAACCATCTCAAGTGTTGCGTTAGTTTGGAGCGACTCGACGAAGGTCTGCAAGATAAAAAACGTTGGTGGCCGCAAAACGTTATAAAGAAAGAGGATCAGAGCTTGAAAAGAGAATCCGTTGCGATGCCCAAAGTGAGAATAGAAACTGCTGCTGTTGAAGGCTCCGGTTCGGACCGCGTTTACCGTAGCCTAAATTGGCAACCAAAGGTTGTGTTATCCCGCCTCTCACGTGGCTTAATTGAAAAAGTATGCAAAAGCAGAGACGACGAAGCGCACATTCAAGACGATACTGTTTCTCCTCTGAACCATGAACCAACTTGTAAAAAGTCTAAAACTAATTTTTGTGAAAAAGAATTCCGTCCTTCCACATTGCATTCCAACAAAGGCGATAAGTCCAGATTATCCCGGCATGCACAAAAATCATCTAACTGCAAAATTCGACCCAAATTGTCCGATAAGAATGAAAAGTTGTGCTCAGTTGAAAAGTCTAAAAGCTGTGAAATGTCGAAAGTCTGCTGTGACACGCCAAGCAAGCTTTACAAATCTGGTCTTAGCTCTAAAGAAGAATCTCTGGTTTCCAATCCGGCTGAGGCAGATGACGATGGAAAGCAGTCAGAAGGCCTTGCTAGCCTCCGAATGGAAGCTGAATTTGAGTCATCGAAGGCCAAATGGGTTCAGCAAAAAAGTGACCAGCTTGACATGAACGCACAGGAAAATGAAAATACAGAATCGCATTGCACTGTACAAGAGATTGTAAGCTCTTCGAGCAAAAAATTGGAATACAAATCCATTTCTCGAACCAGCAGGAGCTATCGAGAAAGTGAAATTGGTGTCGTCCATTCTCCAATGAGTAAAACGCAGCCTACTCACAAGTTTGATGCTGCTGACTCCCCCAAGATCATATCTCATCATAGGTTAAGAAAAACATCCGAGTCAATAAACAGTGCATCAGTGACTTCAGAAGGTTCTGTCTCAGAGCATGGAAGATTACGTAGAAAAAGTGAAAGCGTTGTGGTCTCAAAAAAGAAAGCAAACGAGAAAGCGGAAGTTAGCCAAGGCAGTGGAAGGACCTCACAGAGTCACGAGTCTCCGAATAAATTCAGTGACTATAGTGGAGAAGCCTCAGAGAGCTTTGAATCACTCAGTAAGTTGAGCCCTGTTAACAGAAAGACATCAGAGAATCATGAATCCAGTCGCAGTTCAGGAAAGCCCTCAGATAGCCATGAATCGCTAAGAAGGTCAAGCCTCAGTAAGAGAAAGACTTCAGAGAGCCATGAGTCGCCAAGTAAGTTGAGCAAAAAAACGTCAGAAAATCACGAGTCATCGAATAAATCCAGCCACGTTAGTGTAAAGAGCCATAAATCACCGAGTTCAAGTAATAGTAGCGGAAAGACCTCAAGGAATTGTGAATCGGCATGTACTGGAGGAAAGATTCCAGAGAAACATGAATCACCGAGGAAATCAAGCCACGATGCTAGAAGGGCCTCGGATAGTCAGGAGTCGTTGATTTTGTCCAGCCATAGTAGCAAAATGACCTCAGAGAGCCACCAAGTACCTAGAATGTTGAGCCACATTCGTAGACTGACTTCAGAAATTCATGAATCAAAGAGTGAATCCAGCGATAAAATCCAAGGGAGTCATAAACCAAGAAGGAAGTCCAGCCAAAGTAATGGGACGGCCTCAGAGATCAATGAATCACCGACTGAGTCGAGCTATGGTCTTGGAGAGATCGCTGAGAGTCACGCCTCGCCTAGGAAATCAACCCACGGTAGTGGAAAGACCGTCCTGGACCATGACCCGATAAGGAAGTCAACTTACTCTAGAGGAAAGGCCTCAGAAGTACATGGTTCTTCGAGGAAATCCAGTCATATTACAAGAAATACAGCAGAGAGTCACGAGTCACCTATAAGGTCTAGCAATGGTTGTGAGAACACTTGCGAGAGCCATGCGTCGCCTACTGAGTTGACACGCAGTTGCAGTAAGAGTCCAAGGGTCCATGAGTCTGCGAGTAAATCGAGCTATTATAAAAGAAAAATCTCAGAAAGTCACGCATCGCCGTATAATGTGAACCAAACTTCTGGAGAATCTCTAGAAAATACGAGTAAATCCAGTGATCTAGAAGGGCGTAGATCGAGCCATGTTACGGTAAAAACTACCGACAATCGAGAAGCTGGTGGACGTCGATCTTCTAAGGAGAATTCAGATAAATCATACCGTGAAGCTAAGGTCAAAACAGAACATAGCGAAGCTTTGAAAACCTCTCAGCAGTCAGAATCTCTGGCATGCACTTCAGTGGAAGGAAGTAAAAATACTCCAGTACCACAGGAAATTAAGGCGGAGCAAACCAGTTCGAGTTATGGATCACACAATGTTCCTAAACATAGTAGCAAAAAGACAAATGACGTTGGTTCTCCGCAACATAGAAGGATTGCTCGCAAAAAAGATGGAGAACCTGGTTTGGTGAGGAAGAAAAGTGACGCTTCTGATAGTGGTGGAGATAAAAACGTGACGTCACGTGACGAGAGCCCAGATAGGAGCGAGGAGTATTCGGGTGGACCTCAGGAGGATGAAGGTAGTGATGATGCTCAGCCTTGGGTGTGCGGCGTCTGTGGTTTCAGCGACGTCCAACTCCAGCAGAAACATATCCAGGAACATTCCTTCCACTGCCAGAGCTGTCATTTGGCCTTCAAAACTGAGGTATTTGTTCCGATAATTGAACAATAACTATCCAAATCAGTCCCACTCCTACAATCCTTATTTAGGGAGGTTTACGCTTCAGTGACATATCTTTGTGGTCACTGAGGAATCTATTGGACATTTATTTATCCTCATCCTCAAACATAATAAAAGGCTGTAAAGGACTTAAGGTACGTCCCACCAACCTCAGTTAAGGGAAGACTATCGATTGCCTCGGGAAATTAAGAGGGTATGCGTGGAACAAAATCGTACTCAAAAAACGCCGGTGCTTGTTAATTTGACAGCTAACTTATTGTTCACTGCCTTTTTCAGGCTCATTTTATCAAACATTTGACGCGAAAGCACCAAGATATCCGGAAGATGCATCATTGCTTACTTTGCGAACTGAGCTTCGACACGGACGTGGCGTATCAAGCTCATCTCCTCACACGCGAGCATGCGCACCTCGAAGCAGTGGAGAAGAGCACGATCCACACTCTGTTCACCTTACTGTCAGGCCAGTCCTGCCCCGTCCTGGGCCCCGTCGAGCCGAGACCTGAGTGGTTACCAAGCCAAGCAGGCACCGTCCATTTCTACCATCAGGCCACGCCCCTGTCTCTGGCTCTCCAGGTACCCCGAACTACTTTGCTACTTTGCATTCTTTTTGTCACAACATTCAGCAGTGCATGTAACTCATCAGCTGGAGAGATATTGGTACACTGTTGAAATACAAAACTGTTTTGTCACTGATTTTATAGCCAATACATTTTTTAATCTTGCTCATGTTTGCGACAAAAAGGATGGTCGTGGAAATGCCTGTATTGCTTAGTTCCCTAATCCTATGAGTATGAGTACCCATACCCCCTATATAAAGGACAAATAAATGCTATCGGGTTTGTCTCTAGATTATGGTGTGTGGTCAAAAAACAAAACTTACCTATTATTTAAAAAAGAAGTTGTAGCTACAGCCAGTTAGACTCCCCTTATATTACAAATGGTTACCTTCTTCTAGTACTGGAAGATGAAGCAAGGCTCAGCTTTGCCGCAGTGACATCCGAGGACATCTAAACGTGCTGTTTTAACTGCACCCAAACGTCCTTCATTCCCCAACCAAGTGAGAGTTCTGGCTTCAAGTCTCCGCGGTTGCATTGTTTATGCATCATCGTGATTCATTCGGGGCCAATTCAAACGAACAGTATTGCATCTGGGACTGCACCTCAACCCTTCGTGTCACATTCCGTATTCAGATCAGTTTGCAAGCAGAGCTGATTTCCTACATGGCAACATTTCAGTAGGTTTCCGTAGTAAACGGTAGTTCAATGTGTCCTGTACCGCGAGTTCCTTTTTGGAACCTTGCGTTTTTTCTGAAGCCAAATCACACCTAGTTACGTAGTCCGATTGGGCCATTGTTGAGCATATAAAAGTTTACGCTAGTTGTTTTTTTGTTTTCCTAGTTTATTTGAATTTAAACTGTGCACCTATCGTTTGGTGGTAAAGGAAATTTTATTAATTGTGTGTTCACTAACTTGTAAAAATGAAACAAGCTAAAATTAAGTAGAAGCTAATTCATCTCATATAATATTATGTTGATTGATGAGGAAACACTTTTGGGTATTAGAATTACACAATTTGTTTGCAAAACGTTTACACACTCGAGTTTTTAATCGAGTAATGGCAATTGAGTGACTAAACCACGCTTGTTTCACTTGAAAGACTATAGGTTTTGTCGCATTTTCCGCTTGTTGAAGGAGAAAACATTAACTTTTTGAAATATTCTTTAATCAGGAGTGCCCACATCATTTTTATTCTGCTTTTGCACACGAATAACCAGGGCTAAAAAGGATTCTCTGTTAACGATGCGCATTCGCGTTACCTGTCTTCATCAAATTTAGATTCCTGTACCCACCTACCGACCAGAGTTTTCAGGAACATAGTGCTGGAGAATTTATGTGCCTTAGCCCTCGAATCACGAGACGTCTACTCTATAAAGACTGATTTGAGGTTAAACTGTTAACAGGGGAATCCTTTGACTGTCTTACTCTGTGATAACTTGGGTTGTTTCCCGTGAAATGTAGATCAGAGCATTTTACAGAACTAGAGGGAAATTACTTGCATAACAAGTGTTTGTAAGATCCTCTTCACTACTGATGCCTTTTAAACACATTCCTGTTTTCATTACTAAAATATTCCTCTGTTTGTTGAAGTTTTTGAACGCATGGGGTCTTTTTCCCCTAGCTAGTTGGAAATGGAAATGTACCTTACCTATGGTATATTGTAGAGCGTGAACGCAGTGTTATTAGATATATAGGTACCTTATATGCATCACTTGTAGTTACCTTGTAATTAGATGGGTAAAATGGGCTTAGAATGTTACCACTGGGTGAACAATAGTTATTTATTTTGTTTTCATTGCTCTTGTTTATATTCTATTGATCTCGTTGAAATTTCATTTGAATTGTAGGTGAGTTTTCGCATGTGCACCCCCAGTCCGTTTTTTTGGGACATTTCTATTTGTATCGTACCAACCTAAAATTCATCTGTGTTTTATATGTATACAAATGGAAAAAGTCATTTCGCATTCGCGGAAGGTAAGGATGCGAAACGGCTGTAATGAAATTATTTGTAGGGTAAAATATTAGTATGTGTACGGAACTCACAGGTAGTAATCAAATTGTATAGAAAGTATATTATTATCTTTAATGAATGTCTGAGTCATATGGTCAAGTAACTCTAGTACAAAATGATACCTTATTAATACCTGTTTACTTGGCATCAAGATTTTAAGAATGAATAAAGCCACAGGGTACCTAAATTTTGATTTTTGGTCCACCTATTCCGAGAAGGCCTCACACATACCTTGCTGAAGGCTAACATCTGTAGCACATTTCTCCTTTTTTTTTAAAAAAATTACAAACCACATGAGCCTCTGCCAACTCGGACCCAGGGTTTACTGGTCCTTCTCCCTCTCCTAGCTGTCGACAGAGAAAATAGGTTCAAATAAGTCACGCCTTATCATGATGTATGCCTTATAATAATTAGTAAGCCAAAATCATTACAATTCGGCTACAAAAGAAGTCTCGGCAGGGCTGCTGTCCAGCAGTGGCCCTATTAAAACAGTTACGGTAAATCTACAAAAAGAGTAAGAATTTCTACACAACACCTGAATGAGCACAGTTTTTATTTTTCCGTTTTCAATGTGGTTTTTCAAAAACGTTTGTGAACATTTATGTGTAAATTAATATTTAGAGACTATGTCAGCGTCATACAAACAATAGATGACTCCAGGAGCAGGAGCAGTATTAGGGCCCAACTACACAAAGTCATTGCGTTCTTTCGAGTATAACAATATTTTACCAGTTATATAAAATTCAGTCATATTTGAAACCAACACATACCTACCTAGGTAGTTGTCGAACCCCTGGCAACTCAATGAAAGAAAATTATTAATATTTATTGTGTCTAAAGTTAGGTATTCAAGTCAGTCTTAAAAGGCTATTTGGGAAAACTGTCGGGTCGGTAGGTAGACGAAAAATGTTAGCGCGTAGCTTGATAATTTAATAATAATTGAACTATCAGAAAAGTTTTGTACTTACAAGAATAATAAAAGAGTGTACGTGGGTTCATACATGGATGAAGTAGGTAGTTACTAACAAATTTTTTCCACTGAGGACATATTTTTACTTTTTACATAATAAAAGTATATAAAACTCCACATATAGGTAAGGAACAACATATAACATTCAGAAAAGCAGTTCTAACAGGAATGGTTGATTCACAGGAATAGTAATGGGTTATAGAACTACAGATACCTAGCGAGATTTATTTCATACATTAACCTCCAGTTAAGGACAAATCTCAGACACAGTACATCATAATTAACGAACATTGCATGTTAACCACTTGCAGCTGTGGGTACACAATATGCGACTGAACGTCGAACAAGAGAAAAACTGAAGGGCGAACATGAGCAAAATGTTCTTACATACCGTATCAAACAGCATTAGGGTGCCGCTCCACTTGTGGCTTGGGTCCAATCACATGGTTGACGTTCCATCGTTTTTTATAGTCACATTTAGCCCAAGTGCGGTAGTCCTTAAAACATTTTAAAAGACACATATTTACTGCATAAGTACCTACTCTTAAGGTGGGTCGAAAACTGGTACTTTTTTGCACTCTTTACTGACTTTCGGAAATTATTTTTTAAAAAAAGGCATTAATTTTGTTAGAATCAAGTTGTCAACAGCACTGCTTCTACAGCGTTAACACTGCCAATGAGCTCAACTCGTTCCTTTGCAGCAGGGGAGGTAAACCATGGAAAATTCATCTACAGGGTAGTTTCCCCTGACCCCTTTTCTAGGACAACGACGTCTCCGCGGGGAGGGGCGGGGGACAGGCAGGGTCACGTGGGCAGGGGGTAGTCCGGGAAGTCCAAGAAATGTTTGCCGCACTGTTGATAGATAACAGCACTGGCGTGTCCAGAGCGACCAGCTGTCAGGGGTACTGACTGCTCCCATCGGTCTGTCGTAGGATCGTAGATCTCGACAATGGAAAGGAAGTCGGTACCGTCATATCCACCTAAAACATACAAGGTCAATTTATTCACCCAAAAGTTAGGCTCCCACATGCTAGCAGTTGCGCTCCAACTCAACTAAGACTTCAACTTGCCCATATTTAAACTATTGGGTAGATTATCTACCAACCCATTTTGATCCAACTTAACTGTTTAGTCGAAGGTTAAATTAATACTATTTCGATTGCAAACCTCTTTTGAAAAAATAGGGGTTGGCGAACAAAAAATTCACCACTTAGCAAGTTTGATATCAAATTCTTTCTTTAGCCTGAATTAGCCTTATTTATTATGTTCAATTTCTGTGTCAAAAAGATTTTTTGTCAAACCTGAGCTAAGAGGGTGGGTGGATGCACGATAACTCAACATTTTCCTTACCAAAAGCATAAAGTTTACTGTCAATGACACTGACGCTCAGAGCGCTCCTAGCGGTGCCGATGGGAGCCACAAACTCCCATTCATCTTTCTCTGTGTCATATCTCTCCACAGCCGTCAACTGGTTCCTTCCGTCATAACCGCCAACTGCGTAAATGTATTGATTCAGAGCGGCAACTCCTGAAATTTTCCAAATTTCGAATTGACAAAAAATACTGAACCAGTTTCGGACGTTAAATAGATATACTATACTTCAGAACAAATAAATATCCAAGAGTTTTCTCAGAAAACTGTCACTAGGAAATGCTGACAGCTTAGTAGAGCTAGTTTTTCAAGCTAAGTCCACAAATCAAGAAGCAGTTCAGCAAATTAAAAACAAGTAAAACCATTCCTGTTATCAAATGTTGATTTCAAAATTAGTAGGTAGGTGCATGTGTCCGAGAGGAGTCACACTAAATATTTTATCTGTATCAAATGAATACAAGATTAATATAAAAAAATACCTGCTCCACTTTTCTTGAGCTTCATAGGGGTCACATAGGTCCATTCATCATTTTCAGGGTGGTAACACTCGCAAGAGCTGAGGCGAACAATCCCGTCGTAGCCTCCCACTGCGTACAGTAAACGATTCACCACAGCTAGCCCTACTCCAAGGCGTTTATTCTTCATACTCTTCACCATAGTCCATCTGTCTTCATCCGGATCGTATCTAGCAACAAATTTGAACTAATAAGAAATTAAAGGAGAAGGAATAACTGTAATCATGTAATCATGATGTTTAAATCACACGATTCCATGACGGTAAAGTAGTTTATGGCGGTACAGGTTAAATGGATTAAGAAATTCCAGAACAAAGTTTTCTGAGTATTCAGTGCACAAATTGTATAAATCTAAAGGTAGCGGGTATGATGGTATTTCCTATTTGTAAGTATCCTCGCTGATCTGAGACAAAATCACAGCCTATTAAATTGCTTTCTAACGTTAAAAGCACATACTATAACTCGGAACAGTTTCATCAGAAAGTTGACTTTAAAAAAAGTCAAAAAACAGCATTGCATAGCGAGGCTTAAGGGGTGACCTTAAGGGGGGCCCACCTAAAAACTAGTTACTCAGCACACAGCGTAAATACCTTCCTAGACTTCCTACCTTTCAACAGTACTGAGGTGTTCCGAGCCAGCAGAACCCCCAGCAGCGTACAGAGACTCGTCCATGACGGCCACGCCTACACGGTTACGGGGCGAACTCATAGGTGCACATGGGCGCCATGAATTGCTCACAGGGTTGTAGCGATCCACCCAATCAGAATCGTAGCTGTGACCAGGCGAGTTGTTCCGACCACCAACTGCGTAAAACATTCCCTGAAAACAAGAAAACCGAGAAAGTGAAGACCAATAATTCAAGACACCTAACGAAATTTAAAAAAATAAAAATACTGCATAGGTAGGTACTGGCTTTAAGGCTAAAAAGATATGGCATATGACATATGACATATGACACAAGCATGGATTTTAAGTAGGTACACCTTTCCGAGGAGATTTTTTTAAAAATATTTTTTGTTCAGAAATACTTGGAAAATACATTACTTTTACCATCAGATAAATGTTAAGTATATTTTTAACAATATTTTTGAGTGAAAAAAAAATCGTCAGAAGTAAGAAACGAAAAAAAAAGCATTGCATCTAGGTACGTTGTAGATAAACACACATCATATTTCAGAACAAATTAATTTCCAAAATTGTCACTAATAAAGGTCAAGGAACATTGTATCTACAGCCTTAAGAATTATGAATAACAAGCTATTCAAAACAATCTTGGTCGAAGTTTCCCTTGGAAAAGACGGACCTCACCTTGAGAAATGCTCCACCCAAACCAGATCGGGGAACTCGCAGCTTGGCCAGTGTCATCCATGTTTTGTCGTCCACATTAAACCCTTCCAGAATGTCTAAAGAATGTCTCAGGTATCCTCCAGCGATGAAAATAACGCGTTTTGTATTCGGCGTTCGCTCACGCACTCCCGGTTTTTTATGCAGGGTCAAGTCCTGAACAAAAAATAATGTCAGTTTGATTTTATTTGAAATTAATAGGTCCTACGTCAAACGGGAAATAAATTGAGGTGTAATATTTTAAACTGTACGAACGCCATATTTCTGACATATTGGCTGAAATAACTTAAATTCTGAGCTACTCTCCCAGCCTCCGCTCAGGTTATGAAAATGAAGAAAAAGATAGAAAGTTCACCCAGCGGAAACACTCACTAACCTGAAAAATTTGCGCTAAATACTCTCTACAGGCTGGAAGTTTCTGAAGAACGTCGCAGTTTTTCATTTGATCTTTGAGGAAGTTAGGGGTGAGGTACTGACATCGCACAGCGCAGAGGATGTTTTCCATCTTCGGAAACCTATGCTCTTCGTCGTATTTTACCTGAAAAAATAAAGAAAGAAAAAAAAGTGCAACTAAGTTTTCAAAGAGAAAAGACAAATCTTCTAGTTTCTGTAGGTGGAGACCCCAAACGATAATAATCTTCCCGGTAACCCGTAGCCCACATCGTGATAACCTCGTGATAACCTCGTGATAACATCGTGATAACCTCGTGATAACCTTTCCTCTAAAGTTAGCTCTTGATCCCCTGCTAAATATAAGGGGGTTGCTTTGACACGAAAGAACTTTCAATACTAACACTTTTGTTTACTTGAACCTAACTAAAAACACACGCGTTGCAAAAAGTCTCACTTACCCATTTAAGGACTGCGTTATAAACATCTCTCTCTTCCTGTACATTTAACTCATCTTTACGGATAAGGGTCACCAGCTGCATAGCAGATAACTGAAAAAATTCGTCTTCATGGCAAATCTGAAAAATAAAACAATATACCTCATATTATGTCAATGAAGTAAGAGAAAAAACAGTAACAGAAAACCCCTGAAAACCTTCTGCCATTTTCCTGCCTTTTTTTCTGCGCGACACGGCCGCGGAGGGCTGCCGGGATACTGTTGTACATTATTTCTTTTCTGAATGGCAAGTAATAGTGACAAGTCAAGGTACTGATTTCCCACGTACTTAGTATCAAGAGATGTCGGGAGAAATTATTCTGCGACAGGGATTCGAACTTGAATTGTCCGCTCGGCTGTTTAATTTTTTTAACTGCGCTCTACATCCAAGAAGTTTTGTAATTCACCTTACCTAGGAGGTACAGCAACGACAGGGTAGTTTCCCTACCTGTAGAAAATGACGTTCGATGAACTGGCTGGCTTTGAGGTAAAGCTCCTTGCACCCGTGTTGTTCAGCGAAATTGGCAATCCCGATCGCGTTAGAAGGATCAAGCTGCCGCTCCAGAAACGCACAGCAGGCATCAATCACCTGGCACACCTAAAAAGTTGAAGAGAATCAATAGAAAATTCAAGTTTTCTAAACTTTGTTTAAACAGCAGACGGTAGCAGTTACATGCCGGACTAGAGTTTAGAAGTTTGAAGTCCCCATTAAAATCTGGGAGAAGCCCAAGGCAGTCACCTGGAACATGGTAGCTGCAGGTAGAAGCTGGCAGACCGTCACTTCCGTCACACGAATTTCTCCCGTGTACATGAAATGCAGGAGACGGCTCATGGTGGTTTGGCATACCCCTTGTAGCTTCACTCGCGCCATCTCACATTCTTTCAAGCCTCCTGTGAACATCGCCTTGAAGTAGGGACTGGCTGCAGCTGAAAAACAATCTTCGGATTTAAACGTATCCTCCGTTTCAGGTATTGTAAGAACCGTGGCTTTGACGCAGACTTTATACTATATTCAACCGCTGTGGGCTCTCGAGTTTACAGAGGTTTTTCTCGACCTTGTCCATTACTTCCCTAGAGGTGTTTTTGCAATTTGACACCTACCTAAGTACCAATAGTAAACTTTATCTAAAAACGTACCCAATACAACTTTGTGTGCGTGAAAGAGCTCAGCACCAACTTCCAGTATAACGTCAGTCAACATCTGATGGTTTCGCATCATCTGCATCATCTGAAATTACGAGTATAAAAAAAGGTCATTAGGTGCCTTGACACCAGGCATAGCTGCCTCTAAAGGAGATAAATATTTGTATTTTTTGAAAATTTATTGATTACTTTAACTGCCTCTTTCACGTAGTTCCCGATGTAGAACGTCATGTCACCGCAGTCACTCCAGGAGGTGGTCACCATTTTTGAGCTGTCGGCGTCGACAAATTTGACGCCCTCTCGAAGAGTTGCACTCATTGCGGACATATCATAGCGTGTCCTGAGGCTGGAATAATGCAGAATCTGTTTTACTGACTGACATTACTACATAGGACCAGTTAGGAACTAGTTGGCGTTGGAATTGTTTGCGTTTGGTGTAGGTATGCTGACTGTACACCATCATTCTGTAGTAGCTGGACGCTAACGAGCCAGCGGCTGGGGATCCTATGTGAAACGCTTTTCGACTGCGAAGATACAACAGTATCTACGTTTGGGACATGAGGAGTAAGGCCAATGTTAGCTAGGTACCTGCCTGCCTCTACCATATTTAGTAAGTGGGTGGAATTGGTTCTGCGATCAAAAAATGGCCCTTAACATAAGGTAGAAACTAAGCACAAAATATCCACAGATGAGGAGTCGATTTCATGCATGGGTTGGGTAGGTAATGTACCTTTCTTGATGCAGTAGCGCTTAGGGAATGAATAGGTACGGCACGGCACTGACAGACCAGTCAACACACAGCACGAGGGACACAACGAATGGGTCTAATTTCTACAAAACGCAGGGCCTACCGAAGGGAACAAGACTGAGTAAGATGCCTATATACAAAGATGTATTAGTCAAAAGGGTGGAGTACAGAACTACAAACCTTAAAATTACGATTCATTAATGAAAAGTGTCATTCCAAAGTTTGTACACAATCGCCATGACACTTTCATGTACTCAAACATTAAATGATGGACTTGTTGAAGCGCGATATTTTTTTCTTGGAAAGTTTGAATTGTTTTTGGCCCAAATAAGATATTTTGGCATTTTTGTGTATTTTAGAGCTTTGGGGCTATTTTAGTTTAATAGCTATTCAAATTTACTGTTGTTTTTTACGCAAAAGAGGGTTATTATATAGTTCGCTTACTTGGCTGCTTCTTTTTCTTACGATACCAAACCAAGTAAAAACTAATTTAAACTTAAAAAGGCCCGGTTCCGCCCTGATATCATTCAAAGCCGCCGTCTTTTTAAGATCCTTATGTATTCGCTTTGTCATTAGTATAGAAACCCCAGGTGATAAGGACTGATAAGGAGTTCCTTAAAAAAGTACAAGTCACCAGCACAATTTAATTCATAGTTGCTACAGAAAAAGTTTCCTAATTATTACCTCCCCAAGAAAAAGCTAATAAGCAAAGTGTACTGGTGTACAATTTTCAGTCACCGTTATAAAAATACCTTACAGTCCTGAGTTGACAAGAGTCGTGTTCAATTTTATTATTTTAAACTTTGCGCCAAATTTCTGTCTCATGCCACGTCTGAACGTGGTAGTATCAGTCATTAGTGCCACTACTATAAAAACATAAACAAAGTATTGAAATTTTGTTAACAAAGAGAAGAGAAATGCACTGAATAAATATTTTATTAATAACCCATGTCAAGCGCTAGTAACAAAACTGGCCAGCCAGAAATGATATTTGAATCAATCTTATTTACTTTTATCGTATTTTTATTATTTTTTGTTTGTGTGAAGTTTTTAAACTACTTCCTGACTGACAGTCATGCTAAGGTTTTGACCCCTTCCAAAACACACACTTGGAAATCTACTCAGATTTTAAACGGGGTAAGTATTTCTGTGACAGTGTGGTCTGTTTAAAACAATATGTAGACGTTCAATAATATGGTATTATTTGTTTTATAATTGCAGGCTTATTTTTGTAACGTTTGTGAGATTCTCGTTTCCGTATCCGAAGGCCTTTTCTGTGGTTCTTGCGGTGTATATTCTCATCCGAAGTGTAGTAAAGCTGCGAACCAGAATCTGCCATGCAAAGTCTTGTCCCAGTCGTCAGAACCCATGAAGCACCACTGGGTGGTGGGGAACCTCAGCCCCGACAGCGTGTGCGACGTTTGCGAAGATGACTGTGAAGGAGGTCCCTCGAAGGATGTCCGATGCTGTTGGTGCTGGCGGACGGTTCATGCTTCTTGCCGTCCCAATATGGCTGAGGTGAGTTGAAAAATATTAAGAATATTTTATAATTGAGATAGATGGTACAAGCGCAAAAAATCACAGGAATATTGTAGAGCCGAATTTATAAACATTTGCAGGCCCTATCCTGTCATACGGGTAACAGGTACGAACTCCCTCTCGCAACGTGGGGATTTTCATGGACCAAATTGTTTTCGGACAAAGAAATCGTTTCATGTAGTTTCCAACTCTCATTTTTGATTGGTTTCCTCATCTATATTAATTCATAGCTACAAGGCACTGATGACGATTAAATGAGCCATTTCTTCATCCTTCGTACGTTACCTTTTATTTTGTCTGATTAGGTCTGTGACTTTGGTCGATACCGGTCCCTTGTGATCCCCCCGCCGTCCCTTCACGTCGTTCACCACAAGAATCGTCTGAGAAGACGCCTCGTCGTTAAATCTGTGTCTCCTCCACCATGGAAAGACTGGTCACCACTCATAGTAATTGCCAATTCCAAAGCCGGTGGTAATGATGCCGACCACGCAGTTGCACTCTTCGCCGGATACCTCAACCCCGCTCAGGTTTCTGTCAAAATTATGTCTGTTGATATGCTTTGACACTTGCAGCAAGTGGAGTGGCACCTTTTTAGTATGGGGGGATAATGCACTCATAATTATTGTGGGTCTATTGTTCTCCCTTCTTTTGCTTAGTATATCCTCAGGTCCCGCTTCCCGCCTAGTAGGTAAAGGATCGAGGTGCTTCATTGGTGGGTATGTCCTCCGTGATAACCATGCTAGGTTCTAACAGAAAATTGCTGTTACTTCCTGGGTTTCCAACCCGGGATCTTAGCCGTGTGCCGTGTGAGTCTAGTATCTCACAATAAACCACAGTGCCACACCCTTTCAAAGTCCTGGCGTACAAACCCATGTAAATTATCGATCGTTTTGGTTTCAGGTGATAACTCTGGGTTCCTCAAAACTAGAGGCAGCGCTGGAATGGTGTCGTCTGCTTAACGGAGTCCGCTGCCGGGTGTTGGTGGCTGGGGGAGACGGGACTGTGGCCTCAGTACTAAATACTATTCATGCAATGAAGCTACCCGACCCACCTGCAGTCGCTATCCTTCCTTTTGGTAGGTATACATTATTCCAGGATCAGTTTCTAGGGGCACTGCGACACAGGTGAAATTCAAATTTTTCATTTTTCAGTAGCGCAAAAAATGCGAGAAAGTCAAGTGCGACCATTGTCGGACCCTTTATTTTCATTGAGCTTTTCCCGTCAACTAATTTTCTATCAAATGACAGTATTATGCACAAAGAGGTTCCAAAAAAAACACTTATTCTGGTACCGCCTTTATTTTTGGCGAATAAACGAAACAAAATTTCAGGTACTGGAAACGATCTTTCCCGTGTTCTGGGATGGGGTCCGGGCGTTGAGGCATCCAACATTGACGTGGCAGCCATACTGGATTCCATTATAGCGGCCGAAATGGTGACTGTGGACCGTTGGTGCGTGCGAATCCAACCAGTGCGAAGCATCCCTCTTAAGCCGGCTGTCAGAGAACTCTATATGTACAACTACGCAGGTTTTGGAGTTGATGCGCAAGTGACTCTCAATTTTCATCGAACGCGCCAGTCTTCACTTTACTTATTCAATAGTCGACTGTTTAATAAGGTAGAGTTGCGAGAAACGAATCTTGACTATCGGGTCAAATGCCGTTTGGTCTCGGTGTCCACCTCCCAATTATTCAAGTGAAAATCACAACGTAATGAGCTGTTTTAGAACAATAATCAAGTGTCAGCATGATAGTAAACCAGTCGTAGCCGATTCGGATATTTCACTGAGACCACTCGGTATGCGGCCCTTTAGATCGTGATCTAGTAATTACGAGAATGCTATTTGAAACTACTGTCATTATTAAACTTTTGTGGTGTCAGTATATTTTGTAACTGTCATGTTTATTTCATATTTATTATTTATATCATATAGGTAATGTGACTTCATAAAAAATTAGTCTGATACGTTGTGGTTTTACACTCGTGTAATTGTTGACAAAAATCCAAATTCGTAAAATTCAGTTATTTTTTTTCAGATGCTGTACGTCTGTTTCGGGACAGGAGAGGTGATTGAAAAGACTTACCGTAACCTACAGGAGGGTTTGGACGTGTACTTGGACGGTAACCTTGTAGATTTACCCGCCATCGAAGGGATTGTGATCCTCAATATTGATTCTTACGGCGCTGGAATGCATCTTTGGCAAATGGGCCATGAGGTAAAATTATTGTATTATCTTCACTTTAAGCACACCTCTGCAAAGCATCCCGTAATTTGATAATAACTTTCTCATGTTTTGTGAGATGGCTAGGTAAGCGTGATGGCTTTAGACACAATGTTGTTTGTTGATTTTTTTTTCAATGGAGTGTAGCGCCACGTCGGGAACTTTTTTGTGCAGGAACATCCAAGTGGACCCTTTAATAGCATGAATGACAGGAAGCTGGAGGTGGTGGCGTTTTATTCCAGTTTCCACATGGGAGGACTGCAGATGGGTGTCGGAACACCGCATCGGGTCGGACAGGCCCGTTGTGTCAGGGTAAGTTGCTCCGTCTTCAAAATAATATTAATCTACTTACCTCTACTAAACTAGTCATACCTAATCAGAATAAAAATCTTCACGCGAGAGTTGACTTCAAAAGTTGAGTCGAGGGCTGAATGGATTTCCCAAACTTATCAGAAACATACAACTGATAACAGTCAACGTGCCGTATGCGTTTTATGTCATTCGACAGTCACGTTATAGGCATAGTTTCAGTACTGAGAGGAACAGTAAAAGAATGCAAGGAGGGACTGCTGCGAGGTGTAGTATTGTAATTTTCAAATGGCAATACATTCCAGGTTGTCCTTCATCGAGACATGGCCGTACAAGTAGATGGGGAGCCGTGGTTTCAGCCTCCTGCTGAATTTGTATTCAAGACCGTGAACCAAGCTGTCATGCTCAAGAAAACGACGCCCAAGTCTCCAAAACATTCCTAAATGCATTACTATTAGCCAAGCACTCAAGCACACATGCGAAGTGCACAGGAGTGACAGCGAATACGCCGATTCGTTACAGTCGCTCAGTAGCTGGAAGACATACCGATTGGTGTAGGGGGAAAAAAAACGGGTAACCTGATCTGAAAATAGATCGTAGATGAATTGACAAGATATACAGACAGATCGAGTTCCTGTCAATGCACTACTCCAGCTACACTTACATTTCCCTCGCACTCACACATGCCTGGTGCAGAGGCCCTCTTTAAGTCATATAACTTATCCTAAGACCTAGCCTCCTAGGAATTCGAGCCTATACCTATAGGTAGATACCTAGTTCTTCTCGGTTAGATCATCCGTGAGCAGTGATGGGCTATTTCCGGAAATAAAATTTTGACGCGGAAATTTCCGGAAACAAGGGAAATAAGGTGAAAGCAGCTTACCGCACTTTCACTTATCTTTCTCACCCCGTATGGATTTTTTTGTGTGATTTTTTTATGATTTTGTTTTATTTATAACGGGCGTAAATTTTACGCAGTCCATATTCGGTTGAAAAATGACCCCAAGACCATCTGAGATGAAATTTTTTATTTTAACTTTTTTTCTTTGCAAAAATGGAAATAAAATTTAGGTAGGTACTTAGTTTCCGAAAATTTCCGCGCTGCCCATCAATGTCCGTGACGTGTTAGCAATCATGGGGAATCTGTCTGGTGCTGTATTCACCTGTATTTATTTAGTTGTCTAGCTTATGAGGTCAATCATATAACTCACACATGAGCCTTAACAGGACCCATAATGTAACGTTTTCTGCAAAAGACTACCGGGACTGATTTTATGTGGAGGCGCACTGATTATACTCCCGTCTTCAGATTTCTCTGGACATAAATTAGGTGCACCCGTGCACACCTACGACTCCTGGTGAAACCAACTAGGATACTTTTGTTTTTAATGAGGCTAGTCTCTTTCTGTGATCGTTTCCTCAAGATTCTTGTGTCTGTTGTCAGTCAACAGAATGTTTCTCTTTTTTTCCTTTTTTAAAAGTTAACGGCCGAAGCACCTGTAGGTGCTTACAGCCCATGCGCAGATGTTAATTATATAAACCAACTACTGGTCGAAGCCAGATGAACGTTTAGTATGACATTCGTGCTACCAACAGAATATTGTCAGCACTGGGATTTGAACCCAAGACCTCAGTCTTGTGAGTCTAGTTTTTCCCATTAGAACACGGTATGAGGTATGACCGTAACTTTCCCATAAAAAAGTAACTAGTTGAAGTAATTTTTAATGATCACGTTGATCTGTTGTTACCAACCTATTAAACGAGAGAGACAGTTGTGGCATCCAGAATACTTTTTGTAATGGATATGCGGGAAAAAACGCATAAGAAAAAAAAATGGGAGAGAAATAATTTTACTTACTTCACTAGCATAATTTGGTATTACAGTTACAAGTAAGTAAGTAAGACCCGATATTTTGACACTGACAGTCCATGAATCAGTTACTGTTACTGTCCTTATCATTGTGCTCATGAGTTCATAAACACTTGTCTAAGTACTTACATAACAGGTACTTAGGTACTTTCATAGTCAGATTGATAATTCAGTTACCCTATATTTTTTAATATGATTTACTATTAACGCTAAAGATATATGTTCTTCTATTTCGACAAGTACATTGTTAAATTGCCGAGCAAGTACCTACGTTTTTCCGTTTAAATACCAACATAAAGTAGCGGCCTTACCGCTGTTTAGGTTTGCTCTAACCTAAATCAACACTCTAAGGTACAAGCCTCCTGGCTTGCTTGCTCCGTCAATATCCGTAAACATTCTCTGGATTCTAAGGATACTCTTTTCCCTACTGCTTTGCATTAAGAGTATGATACATTTATTTACCTAGGAACCTAGTACAGATGTACCTGCAGCTTATCCGAACTGCTTGCTCAGCCTTAGGGAGAGGTACTTAAATAGTACTTAAGGATTATCTTCGTCTGGGTTCGCCAATTCATATAACACACACAGCGGCTCTAAGGCGTCACCTTTGGCTTCCATAATATTATCAGCTTCCAGTATTTCCTCAATCAAGGCCTTTCGCTTCCTCTCAGCTTCAGCTCGTTCCCGGGCTACGTCTGAGGCACTTTTCTCCTTCATTTTATTTCCTAACCTTAACGTCGGAACTGCAGTTGTTTTGAGTATTCTTGTTCTTTCACCCCATACACACAAAGGCGTTTCTATGGGTTTCAGGCGGTCTTCGGGAGTAAAGTGATCGGAGCAGACAACAGCTACAAACAATGATTTTAACGATAAGTAAGTATAGGTACCTACAGTTTGTCGCGACGCCCTCGTACTTACCTACCAACAAAAAAAATCTGCCAGTACCACATTCAAACCAGTGTGTGCAAGGGGTAAACCTACCTACTTACCTATTCCCCATTACCTACTCTATTAAGTACTAATTTATGGCAGTTAACAGGAGAAATCGTTGCTGCCCCTCACCCTATGGAGAGACAGAATGATTTATCTTCCTACCTAAGTACAGCGATCTACCAAGTAGGTAGCTTACTAACCATTTTTGCAGTTTACTCTGTCCTTCCGTCTGCAAGCAACTTTCCACTTCTTACACAGCACAGGGTCTTTCGGAAAAGAAAACATCTTAAATCCTCTTTCCTTTTGGTTCCTGCTTGAGTTTGTACAAATAGCAACAGCACAGGATGGCATGCTCAAGAGACAAAATTCAGATTAAACACTAGGAAGACAAACTGCATCATTCATGGATTCAGGCCACTGCTGCCTGAACGACGAAACCTTTTACACCACTCCCAAATATTCATTCTTGTGCTGTATAAAGAACTGAGTCTCCGTCATTAATTTCGGATTCAGAGACTGGAGCCCATATTTCGGACCACAAGCATAAACTCTGTTAACTTTCATTAAGGGAATATAATCTTCTTCTAATTCTTTGAGAGCAAAAAGAAACCAATCAATAAAAAGGACACCATTTTGTTGTTTATGTAAACACAATGGAAAGGATTCAAAGGGTTGAGGATGGGTTGAGGTTGGGCGACCCTAGTACTCTGTGGTCGTTTTTAGCGCGAAATATATTATATATTATATATATTATAGAGGTAGGTATGTTCGTGCTACAAGGTAGGTAAAGTCAAGAGGTTCCATAAACGTTCATTTATTTCTCCCTTGTATAAATTATTTGTAAAAGAGCTGAGTTACCAGGCAGCAGGATGCCGTATGCCGTCTCTGGTTCAACCCGTAGCTCAACTACATTTATGGCAGGTATACCTGGTATATATAGTAAAATCTGACTGAGCATAAAACTTGGTGTGTCTGTGTCGTGTTGAAGAGAAATATTAATTTTCAGATAGAAATTTTAAATTTCAAGGAAGAAAAATTATACCCTTCAAAGAGAGGAAAAGTTGGCGCCAAAGTTCATTTACTTTGTTACCATCCTTTGGCGGCAAGTTTTCCTTTGAGGTTTGAGGCATTGAGTCGCTTATCCGCCATATTAGGAAGAATGCATTCCCTAGTTTTTTGAGTTTTTACCAAAAATCATACTTGAAACCTTGTTTTCATCTTATTCTAGCAATTGGTAAGTTACCAGTGATACATTTTATATGTTATTATCAAGGAAAATGGAATAGTTTCTCGCAGTTAGAAGTTCAACAATTTGTCCTTGAAGTGGTGTCAGACATGCCGTGCAGGTAGGATCAGAAAATGCTTTTCCTAAAGAAATTTGAATTTAAAATGATTGGAAGGTTTTCCCTTTTCTGTAGTTTTGTTGAGAATCGGTCTAGACAGTGTTTATAGCAAGATTGTTATACTGGAAGCTTGTGTAATGTGGTGTTGTAATGAAATGTAACTTAGCCGGTCTACCTACCCAATGGAATGGCGCGAGATTGTGACTGTGAATTGTCTAGGTTGTCCAGTTTAAATGAGTGGAGGGTCCTGCTCTGACTATGCTGTGATCAGTTAATGATTATGTCTTAAAAGTGAACACGATATCTCAGTTCAGTTCGCCAGAAGTGCGATGCCCGACAGCCAGTGAAGACCAGATACCCATACGCTTGGGGAGGCCCAGGCCAAAATTGAGCAGGACAAATCTCGATAAGTGGGGACTAGATCCTGGCTCCTCTTGCTTCTTAACTCAGTTCCCTGTCACAATGCTAATCCAGTCCGTACTTTTTCTAGAGTAAAGTGTAAATTTTTTAGACCTCCATTCGATTTGAAAAAAATCCCTTTCGGCAGCCCCGAAAGGCGTAGGTAGATTTCGAAGATTACTTCCATCAACTAAAAGCAGTCTAAAATTTCACCCCCCCCCCCCCCCCCACCTTAACAAGAAAATGAAAGTGATTTTACAAAAAACTTTTTGAGACAAAAGTTGTAGATATTATTAATAGAAACTCATAGCAAAAAGAGTAAACTCAATATCTCACCAAATAAATGAGTTATGACGTTTTGAAAATTCAACCCCCCACCCCCTGCCTAAACGGTGCGTCGGACGAAAAACTTGTTCAGACAAAAGTTGTAGGTAATATTGAGGCAAATGCATTACAAAACAAAAGAACTCGATAACACAATAACAAACGGAGGAATTGAGTTTTGAAATTTCACCCCCCCCCCCCCCCCCCCCATAACAAGAAAATGAAAGTGATTTTACAAAAAACTTTTTCAGACAAAAGTTGTAGATATTATTAATAGAAACTCATAGCAAAAAGATAAAACTCAATATCTCACCAAATAAGTGAGTTATGACGTTTTGAAAATTCAACCCCCCACCCCCTGCCTAAACGGTGCGTCGGACGAAAAACTTTTTCAGACAAAAGTTGTAGGTAATATTGAGGCAAATGCATTACAAAACAAAAGAACTCGATAACACCCCTAGGACACAAGTTATGAATTTTTTTGTGCGCAAAACCCTCTTTTTCCACCCCTATTCAACCATTAAGGGTGGGATCAAAAAACGTTACTAAGAAAAGTTGTAGGCAGTACTGTTAGACGACCCTCAGAGAAAACTACGTTTCATTAGTTGCAATATTATGGGAGTTATGGCCAAAAAGCCAGATTTAGAAAAAGTCCCCCCATTTCCCCCCCCTTGGTCCGATTTCCCCCATTAACGAACTCGACCGAGATTTTAGTCCCTTATATTTTATTAAATAGTCAAAACCAATTATTTTTCAAAAATACGGCTGCTAGCGTGTTCACAAGGAAGTGAAAATGATATATATATATATATATATATATATATATATATAAACTTTTGAACTGATGGTGGTTTTGGGATCCAGGGGTCATAAAAAGAAGAACTGTGAAGAAATTTTTCAAAAGTGAGACTACTGGTACGACTACAATAGGTAGATTTTTCTTCGAAATCTACCTAAAAGACGTGAAATTTGCGTGATAGTTAAGTATATACCATATTACCTGTCATAATTCGTACTTATTTCACCAGCCAGAGCCTTAAAACTGCGCAGTTTGTGCCCTCTGACGGTACTTATTTTATTAGGTAATTATTCTTGCTGTTATATAATAACTGTGATCGGGTGATAGCTTTTGCCCATTGAAAGTAAGCCAAGCAAAGTTGCCGAAACTCTCAGATACGAAACACATTGTGTTATGTTCCGCTGCATCTTGCTTAATTTGTTCTGTAATTGTTTCAAAGTGGTTGCAGACAAGCCGCAGTGGTACTTACCTATTTCTGTGTTGTCTTCAAATGAATAGGCATGATGAATTTCAAGAAAAAATCCATCAATTTCTTCGGAAAGACGACTGTTTATTATATATTAAGTTTTTTAATACTAATTGTATATTGATGAATATTTCAGATAAAAGCCATTATGGACAACGACGGCGCGGAGCAAGGTGCATCGGTTTGTCGCCGGCAGTCCGAGTTGGACTTCACGCCCTCCGTTGCGCTGCAAGGCCGCAACGTCATGTGCACCTCCACCATGATCAAGGTCACCTACAATAAACCCGTTAGCGAATCGCCAAGCCGCTGTGTGGAGAGGTTAGCTGCTGCATTTTGCCCCAGAGGCGCTACAAGTGTGATCCCATTGCCCCAGCAACCCGCACATAGCGTGGAAAGGGCTCCTCCCCCCAACAAACCCATTGCCATTCTTGTGTCCAGGGAGACTCCTTGTAAGGCCCTTCCGCAGGCACGGCCAGTTCATTACTATCCTTTCATGCTTACCGGGTCTCAGTCACTGAGCCAACATAACATTTCTTCAAACAAGGAAAATGTTGAAAGTGATGGTGGGGAACAGTTGGAAAATTTGGAGAATGATGGTAGGAAGCAGAAAGGGAAAGCTAAACGTGGCCATAAGAAGCAGTGGATTGAGGATAATGAAGCGATTGAAAAATATCGTAAGAAGAGGGGGCGCAGGTCCCGGAGAGGCGAAGCCTTGCCGCCCGAAGAAAGCATTATTGTACAGAAAGAATCCGCACGTAGATATGGGCGGAAGAGAAAAAGTAAGTCTGAAATCATTTTGGATGAGGCGATAGGGATTACGGAAGACAAATCAAAACGGAAGGTCCGATTGCTGCCGAAAGAGCTTCCTGAAATTGAAACAAAGTCTAAACGAAAAACCGCTGTTGAGCTTGCTGTATCCGATTTAAAGCGCGTTCAGAAGAAACGCAAGACTACAATGAAAGATTCAACCGGAAAAGCGCATGATAGCTTCGCCTTTATTCCTCGAAGATCAGGGAGGATGAGGACTGCCATTAGATTTCATGATCTGGAGAGTGAAGCTGAAGATGCATATGAATGTAATGCCAAAGTTCCGTCTCGTGCAGCGTTATCAGAAACTAGGCGTAAATCAGTCCAGTCCCCTTGGCAAGGTGTACTGGCGAAAGCTGTTGATATATGTGAAAGGCTGCATAAAGAGTCGCTCGATGAGGAAGAGACAGCCGGTGTCGTTACTCGAAAGTCAAAACGTGGGAAGAAACGATCACGGACCGAAGATGAAGTGACACCAGTCGCACGCGAGAAGAGTACTGAATATGACTCAGAAAAATCAAAGGAGCGTGGGCGACGCAGCAGACGCCATCGACGTCACCATCACAAAGATAAAACTCTCATTCCCGAAGAAGGAGTAGTTGACTTTTGTGAACGCCCACGAAAAAGAAAGAAAAGGCATGAGGAATCACCTGGCCCTCCTGTTGCTGAAGGTACAAGCACACGTTTTCAAGCCAAGTCAGATTCACCAGTTGATGTCCAGCCCATGGCCTTCAACACAGAAACTCCTGAATCTCTTTCTGCAAAAGGGCGTAAAAAACGTGTACTCCGGTCTAAGGACCGTAAAGAACAGATAGTTGAAGAATCTAATGCCGGTGTCGATTCCGTTAGAACAAGTCGGCGACTCCGTGCTGCCAAAAATCCCAAAAACTCTGTTGACGAACCAAGCCCAAAAAGACGAGGGCGGCCGCCGAAATTGGTGAAGGAGGTAGACTCCAGGAATGTTGATGACCATAGCGTCCCTGTGGATCCTTTACTTGAAGCTTTGGCTCAGTATCTCAGCCGAGATAGTCCTATAACGCGGGGAAAGTCTAAAAGTCTCTCGAAGAATATGCAGCAATTACCTCCGGACTTGGGTCCCCCTCAAAATATTCCAGTTGGCGAAGAATATCGGAAAAAACACGACCAGTCTGAAAATATTTCTGGAAAGAAGGTACGGGCAAGGCGAGGTGAGGCTTTGAAAGAGCAGTCAACGTCTGTGGGCGACTCACCTTTACATAGCAGCCAGTTAAGCAGGAGATGGGAGGAAAAGGAGCTGGCTCCTGTAAAAGACGTAGTTAACCAATTGGATGTGTGTGAAGAAAACTCGATGGACGACCCCCTGGTTGCACAGATGGCTCAGCTAGAAAGGGAGTCTGTCATTAAACCTAATTTTGACGTAATAGTCCCTGTGCAAAGTATGACCTCTGGGTTATGTTTGCCGATCAATGCTACATTGTCAGAATCTGTAACAGCCAGGACATCTCAGACAGCGGGATCAGAAGCACCTCAGCCTTTGGTTTCTGCCATTTGTCCATCTTTGAATGCTGAGTTACCTCAGCAAAAGGTAACAGAGATAACTTTACCGTTGACTTCTGAGCGGCTTCCCCCCACATCTCAGACTGTTGGTGCCGAACCAAAACCAGATGAAAATTTTCCAACAGGTACTGTAAGTGTTAAATTTGTGCCAGAAACAGTGGGAGCTAAAGAATTACCAGTTGGGACGAATTTGGAATTACAAGCATTAAATAACGAGCAATATTTGTCTCTGGATAATATGCCTCATGTTAGAGAGCAAACTCCAGATGTTGTGGCTTTAGATCCATTGGAAAAGTCCACACCGCCCAAGAAAAGAGGGAGGAGGAAACTACTTTCGATTCCTTACCAAAGAATCATTGAAAAGACTGAAATTCATATTCCTGCGGAAGTAGTGAAAGATTTTGGTATCCCCCCGGCACTTGATACACACGTTGCTGGGAATACTGAGCCGGTGTGTGTCGAACCACCCACATACGCCGTTGTGAAGGAAATAGCTGAGCCTATGGGAATTATGAATAGTCGAGGGTTGGGCCTGAGAGAAAAGGGGAAAAATTTCAGGCTTGTTGACAATAGAGAAAATTCAGAAGTAAACTCAGAAGACTTAGGGGTGGATACTGTCGTAATGGATTTTAACACTGTCATGTTCGATCCCGTCATGGTGGTGGCGGGTGAAGAAGTTGTTGAAGCACCGCCCGTAATAGATCTCACTGTCACTGAGAAACCTTTGGATTCTGTGACGGAGGAGCAGGTTATAGTTCAAAATCCAGACGTGTTAGGAGATCCTGAAAACACTCAAGATGAAAAGGCGGAAGTGTGTGAAATTGGAGGTGGCATCCGTGAAGTTGAAAAATTTCTAGGTGAAGGTATTGAAGTGGGTGAAATTCGAGAAGTTGAAGGGGTTCGAGTTGAGGATCTTGAAGTGGGTGCAATTCGAGAAGTTGAAGTTCGGGGTGAAGATCAACAAGATATTTTGGAAGCACATTACAGCAATCTTCCTCCAGAAATTATTGATGAAAATGGACTGAGTGGAAAGAAACCAAAGAAGGAGAAGAAAAAGAAGAAAAAACAAAAAAAACATAAGCGAGCAAAGTCCACTGAACCCGAGAAATTTGAATGGGCCCCACTCAAAGTGAAAAATGGAAGTACATACATTGGTATGAAGGATAGACGTCAGTTGGTTGTCTCACTGGAGAAGCTGGATCCACCCAAGTTGGACTGCGAAAAACCGCAAGTGCTGGACAAATCGGACAGCGGTCGCAGGAAGTCGCCAAAGAAGTACAATCAACTTCGGAAAAAGCCCAAACCAGCGCTGGAGAGAGAGAATTGCATGTCTGGAGATGAAAAGGAGAAGCCAAAAATAGTAGTTCAGGAAGAGAAGTTAAAAGACAAGTCTGAAAAAGAGAAATTAACGACGAATGTGCAAGACGAGCTGGAGAAGTTGGCTTCGATGACCCTAACAATGAAAGAAAACCATTCTAGGGTGAAAATACGCTCCTCTCGTCATTGTAATGAACAAAAAGTTGTGGCCACCAAATCTTCCGGACCGTCGCACACTCAGAAACGTTCAAAACGATTGGAACATCCCAGTGACACTCTTGTAAAGAAGAAATACGCTCAAGGTGAAAAACCTTCTGTTGAAAAAAAGCACAGACATAAGACGCCTGAAAAAGAGGCTCCGAAACAGGTAATTCAAGAGGCTGAGCCTCCCGTGGATGTAAGTCCTATCGGAACTTCGGTGGTTGCCGACCGACCTAAGTCTATCGATGAAAAGCCACGTACACCCAAGTCTGAACAACCAAACAACAGCCTTCCTGTATTAAGGCCCAAAACTCCTAAACCAGAGCCCTTCGGACTGAAATCGCCTCGTGATAGGTCTGTGGTAGCAGCTTCAGCCACGCCGCAGTTGGCAAAAGACAGTAAAGGCGTGCGCATTGTACAGTGTGTAGATATGTTTAGTGGTCTGACGAAGCCGCAGGTGCGCAAAGAGCGGAAGGAGGCGAAGGCGGTAGCGAAGAGGCCGCACGTCGTGGTGCCCTCGCTGTTCGCCCCGGACCCGCCCGCGCCAGCGACTCGCCCTTCTCGCCCTAGTGTAAGTACTTGACCCCTACTTTACATCCTTGTGTACGTTCGACAGTGACTCCGAGGCAGCTGCGACGGGGGGCGGCGGTCTGCAGAACGAGGTGGCGGGCCCCCCACTCCCCCCTGGCTGGACCAGGCTAGTTCACACGCGGTGCAGTGGTGCTACCAAGGGAAAGCGGTCCATTGTCCTCTTAAGGTACGTGGCTGCACCTCAGTCCTGGGGCGGCGGCCGCCCCCGTTCGCACCCGCCGCGCTATCGCTTCCATCACATTTCATGGACATCTAGGTATTTTACTGTTTGTCATTTCAGTTCAGAGATTTTGAAAAAAAAAACTACGAACATTGTATGTTTTTGTTGCAGTCCTAATGGAAAACGATTTGATCGTAAATCTGAGCTGGAAAAATACCTCAAGAAACAGCGCCTTCCATACGAAGAAAATCAATTTAGTTTTAGTGTTAATTTTTCATCTCCCAAAACGTCGGTCAAATTTAAGAGTAAAAAGTCCATAACGACGAGCAAGAATGTAAGCAAAAATATGAAGACGAAGAAACAGCTAAGAAATAAGTTGGCAAGTGTTGGAGTTACGGCAGCTATGAGTTCGGAACAACTTAAAGGTACGTTAAACATTATTTCATTGATGTGCGATAATTTACAATAAGTATTACCTCTGTAAGCTACACTCGAGAGATACGAGTACACGAAAAGAATGATCCAGTGATAAGGTTAGCAATTGGGGAAATTTCCGAATAATTTCCGAAACCGCTCACCACTGGACCGACCCCATGAGAGGTGTTTCTTGTGTAGTCAATATAAAAGCTAGATCCTGAGTAATTTTTTTGGTTTTGATTGCAGCGGTTTGTGAGCTTCCTGGAGGATGGAAACGAGTGACACGCGTGCGCATCAACGGTCGATCAGCTGGGAGATCAGACACCCTATACTACTCGTAAGTACATTACAGTGAAAATTTATGACTTCTTGTAGAAAATATTGAACTTAATGTTGATCTTGTTCCTAGAGTTAAAAAGGTTCATTTTCTTAATAGACCCGAAGGACGGCGGCTGCGTAGTCGACCTGAGTTGGCAAAGTACCTACAGGACACAGGCTCCTCCCTGAAAGTGGAGGATTTCTTTACGGAAGATCCGTCTTCTGTCCGTCTTTCCAAACCGGTGCGTCAAGAGGCGACTGGTCCCTGCTCGACGGAGAACGCGGACCCTCGTAAGTACTTTTGAATGAGGTATCTCAAAACATCCATCGTCAGCTTCAACAACCTATCAGTGCTTAGCTTATGAGGCCCCTTCAGATTTCCGTAGCACTGTACCCAGAAGCTAATTCTGCTGTTTGCGATTGTTGATGTGTTGGAACGGACTGGAAATATGAGACTTATCTGGGGAGAGAAATCGTATCTTTCCTGTGGAGTTTGTATGCTCGTGGTATTGCAGCTAAACCCATTCAAAAAAGAAACCAAGTAGAAGTTTGGTTATTAAATTGGCTTTTGACACACGAAATGTGAACAAATGATAGAACCTGAGTTTGTTTAAATTTGGTTTGCCAACTGTCCTGAAATAATCGTAAGTCAGTTTGATAAACCTTTGCCCAGTTCCTTTTAAGACTTAGGTATGTGAATCGCAAATTATTGGCTAGATTTTTTCAATGTTACTTGTTTTGAAAGCTATTTTACCCATGTCTTCGGCTACTATACTCCGCGAGACTAGTGGATAATAGTAAATTCAGACTTACCGAAGGGTGGATAGGCTACATAATATAATAATAATAATAATAATAATAATAAACGTGTATTGTATTCGTTTACATTTTCATTCAGTATTAACCCATAGCATACAATACTGTTTTTTCGGCAATATCCTGGTATAGGCATAGTTATGACTTATGACGGTTCCTTGTGGTCACCTTATAAAAAAAGAAAAAAGGCTACAGATATGTGAATTGCCCTTGCTAAACTCTTTTGGACCCTTCTTTGAAGTCTACTTCTGGTTCTGAACAAAAAATAATTTTGGGAACCCTGTGTTTTTTTTAAAAACAATGTGTGAAGCTACTCCCGTCCAAGGGTCGCGTGGAGTATACAACAATGATTTTTTCAGGACAGTTCGGCCCTTTCTTTTTCGGAAGTTTTTTTAGCACATTTTAACGGGGGGTTTTTTTTAGATCCGGAAATACTGAGCGAAGGCCCAAGGCTTCCCGTTGGATGGAAAAGGGAGATACATGTGCGCAAAGGTGGGGATAGCCATGGCCGTGTCGAAGTGTACATGATAAGGTGCGTCTCTCCAGCTTATCCTAACAAAATCTATGTGAAGGACGTAAATACATTAAGAGCGACCACACAATCTTGTATGTTTAGGTATTTTTTTGCACACTTCCAATGGCACCTACAGTATTACGTTTCAGAACATTTAAATATTTAAATATCCAATAGTTTCCTCATAAAGTGTGCATAAAAAAGCGTAAACAAACACGATTGACTTAACGGTCTTACGCGACTGACCGAGTTCGTTTGGTCCGACGACCGTTTTTGTCATCCCGTCCATGTCCGAATTAGGGGGAAGTGTGTGTAGTTAATAAGTTTTATTGTTCGTTTTCTAGTCCTGACGGGAGGAAACTGTCCAGTAGAAAAAAGCTCCAGCGATACTTCCAACTCCGCAACCTTCCTTATAACCCTGAAGATTTCGACTTTTCACATTCTGGTAGAGGTAAAATAGAACGGGATACTCGGAGTGAAAATATTCCGAAACCAGCCGTCCCACCCCGTTCGCCGGTTAAAACGTCCATAAAAAAGATGGAGAAATTGAAACCTTCGTCTGAGAAAATTAAGAAAAAGAGTGAGGGGAAGTCAGTTGAAAGCAGGAATGAAGAGAGGGAGGTTTTGAAGAGTGATGCGGAGATAAAGTCACGAGTGTTGACAAGAGATGAGCTGGTGGAGCTATATCGGAGAGTGCGCGATGACGCTGAGCTAGGTGTGGAGCTGACTCCTTGTGCTGATGGCTGCGTATCATCACCCCCTGACCTGTCCCTACCAGATCGCGGTGAGTTAGATTCCATTTTAACCATACTGACTAGTGATGCAACAGCTGTACTATCCATGTTTTGGGAGAGCTGTGGATCAGACACGACTGGAAACTTAAACAATTCTGACCCTAGGCCCTTCATCAATTTTACCATCGTATCACTGTTCCCAGTGGATAGAACATATTATGTTAAGGTTCGCTTCCCTCATAATCTAAACGTGCAAACCAGAGTTACGTCGCACTGCATCAGCCCTTGTCCCTAACTTGATTTAGCTTGATTTTGGAAGCGAAAATCTTCTTAATTAGTGAACAGAATTTACAGTATGAATTACTGTACTGAGTACTGAATTAAGTCACCCATTCGACTATCATATCGGACGATTCCAGTATGATTCAACAGTTTTGTCATTTTCTCCGATGATATCCACTGTGACGCACTTGTGTAGCAGTAGTACGAACATATATGTGTTGGCAGTTCGAGCGATCGTGGTTGCGACCGGTTTGTCCTCTGCGCGGACTGAGCGGCGGCTTGCTGTCCTGCATGCGAGCGCTATGTGCAGCGTGCGATTCAGTGATGACCTCAGTGTGGAAACCACGATAGGAGTCCCTCCTCGATGGGTGCACAGCCTACTTCGCTGCCGGCCGGAACTGGCGGGTTTCGATGACTCTGCGGTTAGTTTTGTTTTGACTTCTCGTTATAATATTTTGACATGTTCCCAAGTAGCATCACTGAGGCCATGGGAGAGCCCTACACTGGTACGAGCGCATGACCTGTGCAGGCTTCCGTAAATGATTTCCCTCGCCTTGAAAAAAAAACACTGCTGTTTAGTATAACCTACAATTTTTCGTTGATTTAGATTGAGAGCGTTGCTGCAGCCACCGAGTACTTCATCCAGCGACTGGCGAGCCATGCGCACCGCCTGGGTGGGGAGGGCTCTCTGGAGTACCGTCATGTTGCGGAGCTAGTGGCCGACACGCCCAGCCTGGCGCCGCTAAGACCTCTCATCCCGCGCCGCGTCACTGCCACCCACTTTCGCCGACTTGCGCGCCCCTCCAGGTTCTTCTCTTTTACGGCGTAACCTCTGAAGGCCTGGTACTTATAAAATGTAATATTTGCTGACTTCTGTTAGCTGTTTGGGCCATGAGAAAAAAAACTGCTGAACTGAACCGTTGTGCGCATGTTGTGATCATGAGTTAGCTCGTCTCATTTTTTTTGCTACTTTATCTTGTTCGTGGTTTCGAAATTAGTTACTATTGCTGGGCAGCAATAAAACTTTTTGGTTTTTTAACTTGGGTGTTAGTTTAGCTATGATTAAGAATCGGTTCAATAAGTTTTTTTTTATACTCTTTCCTACAACGTATATTTTTTGTGGTGTCACCAATACACAAAGCTATTCACTAAAACATCTAAATTGGGAGCTTATGGGTCAAGAGTCTATATGGTAGCAAGGGCCATTAATAATAACAACTGTCGTTGAAAATAGTTTGGAATGCGGCTTGTTTCCTACGTGTCCCCTAAACTACGTGTTTCCTAAAGTGTCTGAGCTCTTGTAGACGAACCTACCCGATTGCTCGGCGCCGTCAGCGTCATCGTTATAAGATGAACTAGTCATCGCAACTACTCATCTGATTGTCAGGGTGAGACTGGTTAGAATTTCGAAACGAAGAATAATGCCAGAACCGTGTATTATTACATCACAATTTTCAACGTAATTTTTGCTTCAAGCACCTTCTGGCCCTGACCGGGAAAGAGTTGAGAGGAACCTGGGGAAGTAAATTAGAAAGGTTGGCCAGGGCTGCACGTCTGGTTACCCTTTCTCATCAGAAACGGCCCACCATAGGCTTAAGGCCGATTCGTCATTAGAACCACTTCTACGGATCTCGTTCCTCTTTCCCCTGAAGTCAAGACAGAGAAATTGTTGATACAGAGACATCGAAATGTCTGGTATTTTGACGCACGGACGTGTTAATATGATTTTCTGGCATATCTCAACAAATTATGGTGCATTACTTTTTTTTGTTGTTCTTTAGTGATACATTTGTGAGGAAACTGTTGAATATTTATTTATTCTGAGATAAAAATGTGCCTGTTCGACTTCGGCGGTATCAAGTCGTTTTGGGGTGGGGGAGGGGGGATAAAAAAGTTCTAGATTTGTAATACACAATGTGGTCAATTAATTTCTGAATTTAAAAGGGAGTTACGATTCAGAAGAAATTAACTTCTTTCTATACGGAATAGAATCAAAGGTGTATACTGAGCTTGCGTTCCTATCTAGTCGTCGCCAGAAGGCCAACTTTGAATGAGAAAGTTTGCTGCCTCGTTCTAAACATTGAGATGGGCAGCTGCTGCTCGCTGATGGTTTCTGGATCTGACAGGAATATCCAACAATTTCCAGAAAAATGTGTCATTAACAGTCATCTACAGCAAATTACTCCAGATTTTTCAGTACACGTTGTAACTTATGGGGCACAATTTCTGTTGACATCCCGTATTAGTTTGCTGAAGCCGGTAAAAGAGAGTTCTTGAACTCGTAACTGCACCTTGAAGCTTTTGTCCTCATTTCCATAGCTCATTAATGCTAACACACAAGCCTCACTGTTTTCCTGCGCTTTCTTCATCCTAAATATTTGTATACCTAATCTAATGTTGAGTCTAAGTGCTAGGGTCGGATTAGAGAGCTGCCTGCAAGATTTCAATTTGAGGATGCGAAACATGAATGGTCAAAGAATTCAAAATGTAGTTGTCCCGCCCTCAGAACTTCTTTCTATACGGAATAGAATCAAAGGTGTATACTGAGCTTGCGTTCCTATCTAGTCGTCGCCAGAAGGCCAACTTTGAATGAGAAAGTTTGCTGCCTCGTTCTAAACATTGAGATGGGCAGCTGCTGCTCGCTGATGGTTTCTGGATCTGACAGGAAGCTGATGTTGTTGGCTGTGTGGTCAGTCTATGGGGTTGGGGTGTCTTCGCTGAGAAGAAACTCTATGTCGGGCCTTATAGCCTCCGGTGTTGTGCTGGGGTCATAGCGCATGTAGGGTAACCCCCGCTTGTTGATGAGGAATTTTTCCCAGTTCCAGCGGATGTCATTGTTTTTAAGAGGTTCCCACAAGAGCTCTGTCTTTGTGGAAAAGCCGTCCCTTGTGGGAGGGCAGTATTTCTGGAAAAACAGCAGCATACCGGTTATTTGCCTGGCTTACCGATAGATATGCTAAGTCAAAGTTTCACCTTAGGGAGTGAGTCTCATGAGGTTATTTTAATTTCATGCTCGAATATGTGTACCTACTTGTTATCGTAAATGAACATTAAGGTCGACTACACGTATTTGGTTCGCAATGCTAAGTATTTCAAGCCCTACTCCAAAGTTACAGGGCGAGTGGAAAGTGTTTATAGGGGGATGTAAACCTGAGACTCTTTGTCGTGAAGTAGTGTTGTATTTTTGCATGAAATGGAGTAATAAGCCCACAGGAGCGGTTTTAAACAGTAATCTACCAGTCCACATGTTTTTTTGACAGATCGCGAAAACACAACACTACCTCATGCGGAATATTTTTTTGAAAATTTTCGGACTAAAAAATGTATGATTTTATCGTCACATTTAGTAGAAAAGCTTGATAAATGTTTGTACTATTTACCGTAGCCATGTTGCATTTTGGCAATTTTTATTTCACTTACGGAAGTGGGTAATTTCAACAGCATTTCTCTACTTTTTCTCCTGTAAAAGCTAAACATAGTGTCCTACTTTTACTCGTTCGTTTCGCGTTCAAATAGCACACTATGTTTAGCTTTTAGAGTAGACACATTCAATACGATATTGCAATTACCAGTCTCCGGTTGTACTAATATGTTAACATTAGTTTCCTCGAATATTTACTTTTGCACAGTGGTTTTGGTGGAGTTCGTCGAGAATGTATATACAGCCTTAAGCATTTGTCATATGAAAGAGATAGTCCGAACTCGTGAGCAAGGACGGTGGTGAACTGGTTTGTTTTCAAATTTTTATAGCTCTCTCCCGCGGCCATCTATGTCCAACTGCATTTTTCTCAGTAGTATCACCAACCTTTGATGGAACTTAGATTACCTTCAAGTAGGTGTACAATGGCTGTTCGTTTTTCCCGTTGACTTCGATTTTCTTGAAAAGAGGGAAGTTAGGGACGAAACCATCCCCAGGACGAACGTGCTTGACGCCGTTTAGGATCTCACTTGCATTATTCCCGGGCTCTTGCTGAAACGACAAACGGTGTTATATCCGCTATATTAGGAGATTCTTGACTTAAAATCTCTTTTTTGATTGACCTCTCACAAGTTTCAAGGGCTCCTGGCCCATGGTTTTTACTGGGTTGTGGAAAATCCAGCATGATTGTATAACTGGTAGTTTTAGAGCAATTACTCCATGATCAGAGGCGCGTTTGGATTCGTTTTGGTGTCTGAATAGAAGCTTACCAGCTCGAATTGATTGCAAGGGAATCCCAACACTACCAGGTCTTTATAGTCGTGGTGCAGCGCATTTAGACCATGGTAGTGCCAGGTGAAGGATCAGAAGGTGGCAACGTTCACCACCAACACCACCTTCCCTGTCAACAAAAATACAAGTCACCATCATTAGCTGCTCTTAGATTTTTTGTATGTGTTCGTTGACCTTGTCCCTCCTAAAAAAGATGGCGAGTCTCAAATGCTGGAACTTTTTGGGGGAATATTCTGAAAATTACTTTTCTCTGCCATCTTGGCATCTTGGGCTAAGAAAAAATGCCGGTGTTGTGTTTATTTGTGCTGGCCTGCAACCAGAATGAAGCACTTTATCTTCTAGTTTTTTGAAAATACCCATTATTCCTTCCCGAAAGTAGCTACTCCTACTCCTGCATGGTACGTCATTTCCAGACTGGATACTTACCCGCTGGGCAGTGGGCAATGTGGGCACTATGCAGCTGGTGGAGACTTTGTTTACTAAAACAGGTCTTGGTGAGTTTGGTATGTTGTAACCCCATTAAAACGCGTTTATCAGGGTTTTTTTGTGGAACTCAGATCTTCAGCCTATCTTTATGTCTGACCTAACCCTTCTTCATGTCCAGAAGGAGGTTTGTTTATTCTGTTAGTAGAAGGCTGAGAGCTTGAGCTCGAATGGGCTCATGGACCCACTAGGCTCTGGCCTTTTTTTTAAAAGTTTTTCTGAGTTGGCGTACGGTTTCCTTCCTAAAGCTGGTAATTTCTGCCTACAGGTTTACAGCTTTCACTGACTTTTAGAAATGAAAGCACTGGTAAATAACGTAGAGGTGGGAGTCTGAATCCTCGATCCTCCTATAGGTACTTCCTTCTTAAACTGGTTCACCTTGATATGTGTCCAACAATAACAATACCTATCCATTCTCTTCATTTCGTATGGAGAAATCATGGCGCGGTGGTGTGCACAGGTATACCATTGTGTGTTTCCTATACCATTATCGTCTTATCGAAGCGATGACTCACAGTGGCGGGATGGCTAACTTTACTCGTCTCTTTGTTATCTCTTATTGGACTTCATTAGTGCATAAGGAAAAAGGGGAAAAATCAAATCTGGCTTAGGTTTGTCTAGGTCCAGGGTGAATAGCAAATGAAGAGGGACCGCTAATTAAGGGTCCGCTTAACCTGACGATGCATTTTTTGCCGCCCATAAGATTTACATTGCTGTTTACATTGTTGTTTACTGGTTTTCGAGGTACAGCACTTTTCCCCTTAAAAAATTGAGGTATGCGATGCTAGCATTTGCAAAACAGTTGCAATAAAAGAAACCAGTGAGAAATTGGGAAATCTGCTTCGATGACGACCTACAGCATTGTTAGGGCTAGGTACAGGCAAAATTTTGTGTCTTTCCAACCTTGAAAATGAATCGCCGCTCGCAATGTTAATCTTATGGGCGCAAAAAATGCATCGTCAGGTTAAGCGGACCCTTAACTTGGAAAACAGCAACATTCAATTTTGCAGACGACCTTATTCTTGCAATTCGGTATTAAAAATACCTAATGTGTTTTTTGATAAATGTCGGGAACTAAAAGTTTTTTGAATTCATAAAAAATGAATAATTTTGAACAAGAGAACTGCAACTTACCCTGAAACCTGTCGAGGGTGACGTTGTCCCTCTCGTGGATATCGGTGAGGGTGAAGTTGTAGATAGCTTTCCCACTAGAAGAGTGATGGTAGCACGGTCTCGATGCGATACGGTTCACTTTCCCGTCGGCTGCTGCCCCCTGGGCCAGGCACAGCAGTACGGTCGACAGCACTGCTGTCAGTGCGCCGAACCCCTCCATCTCTGCAGAAAGTAGAACTTGATTAATTTGGCTGGGTTTGTTGATTCAGGTCAGAGAAGGGCTCTCCTTCGTTTTAGATACACGGGGAACACTGACTTCAACAGCCGGTTAAGGGCCACCATACATTCTCGACGAACTCCGCCAAAACCACTGTGCGAAAGTAAATATTCGACAAAACTAATGTTTACATTTTAGTACCACCGGAGACTGGTAATTGCAATATCGTATCGGTTGTGTCTACTCTAAAAGCTAAACATAGTGTGCTATTTGAACGCGAAACGAACGAGTGAAAGTAGGACACTATGTTTAGCTTTTACAGGAGAAAAAGTAGAGAAATGGTGTTGCAATTACGAACTTCCGTAAGTGAAATAAAAATTGTCAACATGTAACATGGCGGCGGTAAATATTACAAACATTTATCAAGCTTTTCTACTAAATGTGACGATAAAATCATACTGTTTTAATCCGAAACGTTACAAAAAAATATTTCGCGTGAGGTAGTGTTGTGTTTTCGCGATCTGTCAAAAAAACATGTGGACTGGTAGTTGACTGTTTAAAATCGCTCCTGTGGGCTTATTACTCCATTTCATGCAAAAATACAACACTACCTCACGACAAAGAGTCTCAGGTTTACATCCCCCTATAAACACTTTTCACTCGCCCTGTAACTTCGGAGTAGGGCTTGAAGTACGTAGCATTGCGAACCAAATGGGTGTATTTCCCCTTAAGAATGCTCATGCGGAGGTGTTTGAAAATAATATATGGAAAACAACGGACTACTGAGAATTGACGCATTTTCTCTCTTTAAGGCAGGTTATACCAACGTTTCTCAGTTGTTCTCACTTCCTAATCTTGAGATCTGCGAAGGAAAACTGAATAACCATTTGTCACTGAGCATTTTGTTTTTGTCTGAAGGAGCAGCCAGAAAGTGGCTTCCTCTCAGTGACCCCCGTAATTTTTTCGGTCAGATTACGCTTGGTTCCTAGCTACGAAATCACTGTGTTGATCTGAAGTACCTAAATGGCAAACCCAGGCGCTTAACGTTTCCTTGTGAGTTATAAATAAACCGTGTATCCTATAATGAGGCAGTGGGGGGTGTTTATAGTCCAGCTTCACCAAATTATGCCACAAACCCGTACCTACACACACGATACCTACACGATCTGCGTCCGTATTTAGCCTCACATGAAAGTCAGCTGCCCTACCTCAAATTCAGAAATGCTTCACCTTACTGGCAACAAGTACTTTAGGTACTCGCTTCATTTGGAGCCCAAGGCTATAGTACATTAAATGCCATTTCACACTTGCAGTTGCGCAGAGTCGCATGCATTTGGCTTATAATAGCTTCTAACTTACCTGTTACCTTGACCATAAGCGAAGCGATATGGAGTGTTAAAGTATGTGAGGAAGGAGTGGTGTTAGAAATGTTCCTGACGTACGTAAACCTAATTAAACCTACAGGTACATAGGCTGTACGAAAGTTGGCCTATAATCTTGATTTAATATATTTAGGGCGGATTTCACTACCTACGTCTTAATGTATACTATAGTGCGATTGCACTTGCCATAAGCTAAACATACGATACGAGACATCTGTTCCATAGGAGACACTACAGTAGGTAGGTACACTTTAGAACGTGAAATCCATCTTCAAAAACTGAGCACCATAGTTGCATGATTACATGGGTTATCTCTACTTTCCGCTAAGGGTTATCACAAAAAATGCTGTGACCGCAAGTACCATGGACTGGTTATACATTTAGCAAAAGGCCCAGGTCATAGCCGTATCCACGGGGGGGGTTTAGGGGGTTAAACCCCCCCCCATGAGCGGAAAATTAACATGGTAATACCAACGTGAAGCAAAAAAAATATAGGCTAAAACCCCCCCCCCCCCCCCTTGACACTAAAACCCCCCCCATGACCGCTTTCTGGATACGGGCCTGGCCCAGGTCATTGCTCGTTATTCTGATTCTGTAGGTCTGTAATGGGCACCTATCATTCCGATACTAGATGAAGGTGAACATGTTTGGTAGTAAAATGAAAAACCCTTTGTTGCGTAGAAAAATATTCTGCGCCTTTCCCTATTACGCAGTTAAAAAATGATTGTAATACCTACCTACTGGACCAGGGACCTACAACTTGCCCGATTTTTAGACAGATTTTGAAATTGTACCGTTTCCTGGTGCCGGAATCTCGGACAAAGATTACCTACATTTCTATTTATTACATATTTCAATCGTACATATATTGATCTTAAAAACACTCTTTGGGTGAAATTGATTTCTGAATAAGAAATGAAACGTAAGAGTGTAAAATTAGACCATGTTGGGAGAGTGGGGGGGTGGGGGATTTGATAATAACTCCCTTAAGTAATATACCTGCAACAGGAAATAATAAAATGTTTGTCATTACTGAAAGTTCTAATGGTGTACCTAGTAACTACCTTAACTTTTGCCTGAAAAGTTTTTGATCCAACTCTTCATGGTTTTTTCGTCAAACACCCTAATAGGTAATTACGGGAATGGTTCCCGGTAAATCAAACTTTTTTGTAAACGTTTTTGGACAGGTAGCTAGGAAGGGCAGAAGTAAAATTAGAAATGTAGACCTACCTACCTACCTAGACCTAATCCTAATATCTACACCTTTCCAAATGTTTTTTTCCAAACTAAGAACCTACCTACCTACCCTTTTGAAGTTGGTACATAACCTGCTACGCTTCAATAGTGGGGATGATCGTTGTTGTTTTTAATCTGCTCCCTCATTACAACCTAGGATGCCTCCTACTGAATGACATTAATACCTAAGTAAGGTACTTGGTACCTATTAATAAGTTAAACCCGCGCTTTATAGGTGCTAACTGAAACTTACACTGTATTGGGAAGAAGAGAAGTAGACAGGAAAGTAGGTACCTACCTAAAAAGTAGAGAAGGAACTTACCTACACCCGAATTCAGTGTCGAACGCTTCTTACTTTCGTCTGTGACCGCCAAGCATGAAAGACGGCAGATAACTGAGGAGAGCCAGAGCGCGTTGAAATTACTCGCTCGATGCTGGAGCTTTATTGATGAGTCACGTATAGTGTTAGTCAGTAGTCACTATAGTGAACATTTCGAAACAACAACCCTGCTCTCCTTGGGATCCACTGATCCCGCCTCTCCGTGCTTTGTGCTTGGTGTTGCGGTCAGCCTTCAGTTGGTGCCTGGACCTGCCCACAAGTCTGGACACGGAATCTCTTCAGTCCAGTAGAGATAAGACTCTGAAGCTGAAGCTACCCAACCTAGAATAGGATATAGGTACAAATTGGCCTGCAGGTAGACAGACAATAGACGCAAGTTTAAGTAAATACGTGTATATTTTTTTTCTTTTAATGACTGCTGGAACTTAGGTCCCTACCCCTTTTCAGTGCCTATCTATCAAGAAGTAGTGCTAGCGATTTACGTTGTTATGTAGGGGGGAAATGTTCAGCGAGAATAAGGATTGTAACAACCTGGCTTCTACGCTTTATCAGTTCGAACTGACAGCTACTGAAAGGCAGGTAGGTTAAAATATTATGCAAGGTCCATGAGGACGCAGGCTCAGTCAACAAATATCTACGAGACCTGTAAAAGGTAATAGATTACCTTACCTACCTAATAAATTGGTTGCTACCTGCTACCTGTAGGTGCCTTGGGATAAAGTTGTGAAATATTCAAGGCTACTTGATCATGATCAGAACCTTACTTATTTAGTTAGGATTTTTGTTAAGGAAAAGCCTTCAGAATATAAAAAATCTTCTTTTTCCATCTTCCTCTTGATAAAAAATATACGTTTCAAATTTCCCGCCCTATTTCTTATGTTGTCTCACCTGATGTTTAGTTCCGTTTTGTTGGCACCATTGGTTAATGGAAGCAGACAACTTTTTGCAAAGTCACAACATTGGAGTACGCGCTGCCTCTTTCGTTCAAGTTCGTTCGGCGGGCCGGGCCGGACAAAAACTTTAGTAATTTCGTTGTAATTTAAAAATTCAGTGCTATGCCGCCCACAATGAGCAAACTTGTCACCCGCGGGACGGTCGCCAGTACTGCCGCTGTTGTCATTTTGTGGGGGTACATTCGGTCCAAAAGAGCCAAACGACGTGCCAGGTAAATCCATTATTTATCATTTTTGTACTTTATTTGACCTGCCTCTGTACATAGGTGTATAGCGAGGAAAGATGATGTAGAAAGAAGTACCTATACCAGTCGAGTGAGGTTCTGACTGTCAACCGGATTAAACTAGTTTCTGGCTTATTTTTTGACACAGTTGTCATCCGTACCTGCTTCTGTCTGTCTCTGTATTACAGCCTTTAGTTTGAAATAAAACTTAACACGTTCTTCGTTTTTCAGGGCTTCTTATGAAGAAATCAAGTACATGATTGGCGACAAGCCCAGCAATGGAAAAAAGATCAAGGCACAAGTGGACATGGTTTTCCTGCGGCGACTTCGGCAGCTGATCGCCGTCACCTTCCCAGGAGGCGTATTCAGTCCTGAGTCAGCTTACATGCTGCTTGTGGCTGCAAGCTTGGTGGCGAGATCCATCTGCGACATCTGGATGATCCAGAATGGGACCCTGGTCGAGACGGCCATCATTAACATGGACACGCCCCTCTTCTACCGCAGATTGTTCTACTTCTTTTCCGGCATGCCTTTGGTGAGTGTGTATATTGTTAACTCAAGGAATGGCGTGATGTGTCTTATAGGCCAACGCAGGTGTTTGGGAAGTAAGAAGTGCACTTGATCATCTGCTATTATTACCCACCTTTAAGTACTTGATAAATTATCTTGATTTCCTCATCAAGACCCAAGTAGGCAGGTATGCGACCCAAGGTCTATAGATTCCACTCGGGGCATGATTCAGAAATTCAATGGGACTGGGAACAAGCTTATTTGAGTTGCTTATTGCTTTGACTGGTTAGCGCCGTCACTGGTTATGAATAGAGGCAAACCTTTCCTACTACCAGGCCAGTTCTTTTTTTTCATATTGCCAAGTTCTATATACCTATGCCCCTCCTGTGCCATTGTATCTTTGCACTTAGAAACTTAAAGCAAACGAAACAGAACAGAGCCCATTTGTATTATTAGGCCTAGAATTGGAATTCAGAGTAATAAGAGGTGAGTGGGAAGGCTATTAATGGTTTGGGCTCTATTTCTCGTAATTTCGTAATGGACTGTGTTACCTGGGGAAGTAATACGTTAGGTCCATAAATTCTGCAAGTTGTTCTCGTTTGGTCAACGAGACAAATTATTTAGAATTTATAGATTATGGGATGGGTAGTACCTAGAGATGTGCCATACGTAAGTCAGCAGGAGCGTGTCATTACAGTGCGACGTTATGTCCTGCAAATAGGTATTCGATGAACTGAGTTGACCCACTCGAGGCAAAGACAACGTGAATTACTTCACGATCATTCGCAGAGACGTTTTGCCGTTTAGAGCAACTTCGTCTGAACATGGTCCGCTCTGCCACCTTGTCCTTGGCTTTGCCATTTTTGATGTGGGATCTTTGAGTGCAATGAGCATTTCCAAATGTTACGATTATTTTATAGAGATATCTTGTATCTTGTACAGTAAGCGTTAAACGTACTTATTCAAGACTCGAAAGTTGCTAGGTACAAGGTTCAAGGCCTACTCCGGTTGTGGAATGATGTGTGTGACTCGGTGAGAACTGAAGAGTTAAGAGTGACTTCTGTACTGTCATAAAGGCCTGTATGAGTTCAAGAGTCAGCCAACTCATGTTGAAAACATTATAATCATTTGTAACCACGCGATATTAACCAGGTCCCAGGCGAGATCTGTCAATTAGAGAGGTTGTCCCGTTTGAAGAGAAGCTGGATCTACCAAATGACGGTAGATCTTATTAACCAGCCAAGGAAAGCTCTTTCATGTTAAAGCCCTTTGATGTGCCACCATGGTTTGAAGTCATCGGAAACCTTACTTCATTCATACGAAAAACCTGTATAATTTACAGGCCTTGGGTCCCAGGTACCGACTCTCTTGATCATAGTGGTAGAATAGTGTTTTAAAATATGCAGTGTAGTGACGTTAGTGAGGTCACTGAATCTAATGTACGAAGCTGGTGTTAACGCCAAAAATTGGACTTTTCTTGCCCCCCTCATCTGAACTGAGCGTTTATTTATGCCAGTTTAGTTTTTATGTATTACGTCACTTAGTAATCCTTAGGTGCAAAGGTGGAACATACAACATAATTGCCTTTTATGCTCTTATAGCCTGCTAGGTTGGTACTTGGTACCTTTACTCCATAATTCCCTCTTATCTGGTTAATAAGAAGACGCTTGTGTGATGATTGGCTGTGATGACGTTATCGTTATCGTTGCTATCATGTGTATATCAGCGTGACCTTGCTCAGCCATACTGTTGCGAAGGGTCCCCGTATAATTCTCCGACGTTACGCTGTCGTTCCGAAGTCCTTCTGACATGGTTATTCCGATCATTTTGATAGGAAATGAATTGTTAATTGATACTAAGTGCAGTCTACTGATAAGAGAGCTGTGATAGCAGATGAGGTGGGGAATTTCTCTAGTACAGTGATACCTTGAGGATTTATGGGAGAATAGGTACAAGTGACACTACAATGGGTTTGCTAACATCTTTGTATGCAAGTCTAAAATAATCATCGGCACTAGAATGGTTTTGATGACATCTTTCCAAGGAAAACGAAGGAAAATGTGTTGGAATTTCTTTGGTTTTAAAATTTCTTATACCTAATATATCAGTCCCATGGCCCACCTCATTTTTTTGCCGGAATAACTAAATACCTACCTAAAATTTTCTTCTTACAATTCGGAATGGGAGCATGTAAGATTTAGGTGAATAGTAAAGGAAAAAAAAGCTCACTCAGGGTGCGTCCCTCCGTGCCCAGTTAAAATTAAACTGGAGATTTTGTCCTATGTTTACCATGTTAAATTTAACATGGTAAATCTCCAGTTTAATTTTAACTGGGCATGGTGGGACGCACCCTTAGTGGTACGTGTTGCAAGTTGCCTGGTCACTTGCCCACTTGGTCACTGATTCTATCAGCAGTAAAATTGTTTGATCCCGAAACTACTCATGTCTTTTTCACAAAACTCGTACCTTCCATGCTCAAAGATAGGATTTTCCCATTTCCTGGAACTTAGGGGAGAGGTTACCAACCAGAGAAATACCAGATAACTTCATTCAGATTCAGCTTTTCTTCGGCCTTTCCCCAAGTAGTTACAGTTCACATCGGTTTTCGTCCGGTTCGCGTGACGAGTTGGATGTAGTTTCTGGCTATGTGGAGCACTGTGGGCTCTGCTCTAACGGGCTGCCACTCTGGTTGGTCAGATGATGGCGGAAGGAAGGTCAAGGTCAAAGGCAACGCGCTACTGCGGTTAAAGCGTACGGCTACTTGCGGCCGACGATACGCTACAACAACGATGAGATACCACTGGCCTCCAAATCCAGAATAGTGAAGCCTTTGCTTCTCTAGTAGTTGACTGGAGCCTCAGGTTTTCGTTATCAAAACAAATAAATGCCACTGTAGCTCGGAAAACGGGGCGCGAACTGAGCGGGTTAAGGTTTGACGTCAGCTGATGGTGCATTTCTACCACCCATAAGACTGACATTGCAAATGGTGATTTTAAAAATTTTTTATACCTTGGTTGGTATTGATAATGGTTAGACTCAGAAATTCGCTTCACCAAAACCTGAATTTTTGTCAACGACCGAATTGCTGCTCACCTTCGGAACTGTAATAAAAAGTTGTGAGTCTTTTTGTAATACATAGGTATTCTTGTTTTGTTGAACGAGTGGCTTTCCCGTTTAGATTCAAACATTTCTGGCAGTTTCTGGCTGACACATTTACTTAAAAAACTGAAAATAAACGTCGGCCTTTTTAGCCTGCCGAAGCCAGACTGGGGATGTCGTGAGGGACCATATGAACTACCTTGATCTTGTATGATAAAAAAGTCCTGGACGAGTTTTGAGGAAAAAACTATGAACATTCGCTTTGATATTGCCAAGTCTGTGCGTACCTATAAGTAGGTACCTATGTAGGTGCAAAGCTTGAGAAAAAAAGAAATAAAAAGAAGAAATAATTGGCCCATTAGTTTTAAGTCGTGTGACCTCAGTTTACAAGGGAGGTAAAACATGTTTGTTTCACTATAATCGAAAGAATATAGATTTCGAAAATGCCTGCGACTATTTCAGGCCTTTGTTGGTGTTTCCTGAAAAAATGTACTTTTGTGAGTGCAAACTTTCAGGTTCGCCATGTAGTCCTGCCAATTTGCTGAAGCCATGTCATTGTGATTACTGATTGATTATACCTAGATACTCGTATATTCGTTGCAAGTGTATATTCCCGTGAATTTTTGATAACCGGTTTTGATGATACTATAAGTATAAGTGATACTAGTCAGGGCCAAGGCGAAGACATCACTCTTAGGTATGTAGGCATTGGTTCTTGGTTATGTGATGTGTCCTCTCTAGTTGCCCTGTCAGAGTGGCTACCTAGGAACCATTTCTTGCTCCTAGCTGGTAATCAAGAGTCCTTAGACTGCAATCCTAGTGAAAGTATACTGTCCAGTATTCTGACGCTAGGTGTAGCCAGCTACCTCTCACCTGGCTCTGACGCTCGAGGCGACCAAGTGTTTCGTTGTACAGGATGCTGGTTTTGATAATATTATGAGGAAGCCGCCGCCGGGACAATACATGAGCGTATACTCGTTTGTATTCCACTGCATCCAGTATACTCATTCATACCTATAGGGTGCTATGCCAATAGATGGTCAGAACTTACTTTTCAGGAACCACAGCTGGATATTTCAGGTGGAAAGTGTTGTAACATTCGCGCCTTATTCACTGCATGCACGAAAGCTTAATATTTTTCTGACTACTAGTGTGTGATGTAAAAAATAGTCCGATAGGTGGACTCTGTTGTGTGCCTCTAGGCCTTCGTGTAGGCTGCAGTGTTAGTTTTATTTTAGTTCTCAGGACCTGTACAACTATCAATGAGCGAAGAAACAAACAGTGTACCATGGGCCACTTATGTTGTTTTACCCTAAATTTGAAGCCTGCTATTGTGATATTACAAAACTAAGCTAGCTTGTTTCTGTTTTTTTTTCCAGATCTCCGTTGTAAATAACACATTGAAGTACGCCTTAGGAGAACTAAAACTTCGATTACGGACCAATCTGACGAATCATCTCTATGAGCAGTACCTCAAGTGAGTTGTACCATATATGTTTTAACATACTACTCCTGCTCACCCGAGTATGCTATAATAGGTACCACTCGAATACTCGCATATTATCCCTGCGGCGGCGGCCAGAGCCGCTACAAAAACATTCAGTGGCATCACTATCCACCTAGCCGGTGTTGCCTAATTTACAATTTTAATCGTGTAGGTACCACCAACAATCGCGAATACGATTAAACTATCAGTGGGAGCATGTGTAGGCAGATTTTTGGACTGGCCCGCGATAACAGTACTTATCTCCTACTGAACTGAAGTCGCTCAGTAATAGGTACAGGTTTCTAGCGCCAATTAACCTTTTTCTGGACATAATTCAGTAGGTATTCTAGACAATTTACTTTCGTGGGATTTAGGGAAAATGGCCAAGTTTTGTCTGAAGTGTCTGAATTCGATAATATATAGAATCTAAGCCATCAGACCACACAATCCAAAGTGATTGCCTGAGGTAGGTACAACTGATTTTTTCCCATTGTTTGGACTGACTTCTCACTTAAACTACATTTATTATTCCTGTCTTCCAGGGGGTTCACTTATTACAAGATGACAAATCTGGACAACCGAATCGCAAACGCTGATCAGCTCCTGACTGTTGATGTAGACAAGTTCTGTGAGACGTTCGCCGACCTATACTCCAACATATCGAAGCCGTCTTTGGATATATTTATCTACGTATATAGACTTACCTCTGGACTTGGTGGCGAGGTACGATTTAAGATGTTGCTTCCTGACCCGTAGGCCTTTTTCTATTCATTTTCCAAAAACAAGGTCAATTTGGCCGGGACCGTTGCAGAAATACAGTTGAGGCAAAAAGATGAAAAAGGTAGTTTTAATAAAGTGCCAACAATATTTGCTCGGCTTTCCAGTAGAAAAAAAAAAATCTTTTGAACTTTTGACGGAATACTCACACGTTTGTTATTTGTTTACTTTTTTCCAATCATTTATTGAGGATACTGGAAACTGTATAATGTTCTTAAGTTAACATTTTATTGACAAAAATCACTCGATCGCAAAATCAGAACACAGCCAAGTAATTTCGGACGGTAAAAAAGACATATCATGAACATTTAAATATACAACAGTGTCCACAAAAATTGTCGGCAAAAACGTAAACAAATTAGCAAATGTCTCGAGACGGTTACAAAGCTCCTGCCTGCATGAGCCCGGAATTATTTCTTCCCATAAGTATTTTATTGTTGTCGGTGATTCACAGACTCCAGGGCTGATGATGCTGTACCTGTTCATCTCGGGCGTATTCCTGACGTGGCTGCGGAGACCGCAAGGTCGGATGACAGTCCAGGAGCAGAAGCTGGAGGGAGAGTTCCGGTTCATCAACTCGAGGCTCATCACCAACTCTGAGGAAATCGCTTTCTATCAAGGCAATCAGAGGTATGGGCTATATCCTATATACCGTATAGGTCTAGTTTTAAATTGTCTTATTTTTCACAGAAATGCCCTCGTACTGCGTGCTATATTTAGGTACTAAGTAAGGCTATACAAAAGTAACGACACTTTCACCATCACAGGTTAATTATTATGACAACAAAAAATTGTAAATTAAGTCGACCTTGACGGGGAACAAAACATGTTAAATCAGGCCTCAGCTTCATCTCCTAATGTCTTAAAATTTACTTCTGTGTCATGTTTCAGGGAGAAATTAACTTTACTAGCCAGTTTCAACAAGCTGACAGAGCATTTGAGGAGGTTCCTTGAATTCCGTGTCCTCATCGGAGTGGCCGACAACATTGTTGCGAAATGTATGTTCCTTCTCATCTCTAAAATTATTATTTTTGTGCTGAAAAATGTTCCTTCGCCTGTGTCTGAATTTTCATTTGTAAACCTATGTCTAAATTTTTTAAATCATTTTTACAGACATAGCGACGATTGTTGGATTTTATGCCGTTAGCAGACCATTCCTAAACGAGAAGCACCCGCTTCTGAGTAACTGTAGTAAGGACGAACGTTTCGGGCATTACTACACGTACGGGCGGATGCTAGTGAAGCTCGCTGAGGCCATTGGTCGGTTGGTGCTGGCTGGTCGTGAAATGACACGCCTGGCGGGCTTCACTGCACGAGTCAATGAAATCATCACCGTCCTCAAAGACTTGAACAGCGGTCGCTATGAACGCACCATGGTCACGGACTCCAAGGACGCTGAAGCAGGTTGGTACAACCTCTGACTTTACTTCAATTATTTCTATATGACTATGTCTACGTATACCTATAGGTACTTTAGGCTGGATTTAGCTAATTTCGGAATGGAACGTACCCGAATTTTTTTCTGTAAGCTAAACAAGGTTGTCACGCGTTGCTAGGGACACAAGATTCCGACTTTATTTACCTAGCAACCTTGTTTAACTTACTTACAGAAAAAATTCGGCCAAATTCCATTCCGAAATTAGCTAAATCCAGCCTTAGTGTTACCTTTCAGAACAGATTTAAACAGGTTGATTGTCAGGCACTATCAGTTTAATGACATTAACTGAATAATATTACCATGAATTGCTGTTAATTACCTACTATTTATTTTCAGGAATAGTTAGAAAGAATGGGATCCCGCTGATCCCTGGTTCTGGGAAAGTAGTTTTTAAGGACAACATCATCCGGTTCGAGCATGTCCCACTCGTCACACCAAACGGGGATATTCTTGTCGATGATCTAACGTTTGAGGTCCGGTCCGGGATGAACGTGTTGGTTTGTGGACCCAACGGCTGCGGCAAGAGTTCCCTGTTCCGTATCCTCGGAGAGCTGTGGCCGCTGTTCGGCGGAACTGTCACCAAGCCGCCTCGTGGCAAACTTTTCTACATTCCTCAGAGACCATACATGACCCTGGGTAGGTCTTTAGAACAGGTCGGATTGTATCATTTATTCTGCAGTGTCAGTCGTTACTGTGAAAAATCATGAGAGGCTGTTAGAAATAGTCTGAAAATATTCTCCAACACTTTTATTGTCTGCGAGTGACAGGAGATTTTTTTTGAAGACTTTCGTCTCTGCGGACAAAAATAGTGCTAAAAATAATGCCTAAAGTGCAATCAGCTGGTCTCCAAAAAATGTCAGCAAATAATGAAGCCGAACCCAAGTGGGTATCTGCGCCATTGAGCGGTGTGCTGCAGAGGGGGGTTCTAAATTTTGTTTGTAATTGATATTTTCCTATAGGTACCCTTCGGGACCAAGTTATATATCCGCACACGCGCGAGCAAATGCTTCGTCTGGGCCGCACGGACGCCGACCTAGACAAACACTTAGAGCGCGTCCAGCTGAGCTACCTCCTACAACGCGAGAGTGGCTGGGACGCAATAGAAGACTGGATCGATGTCCTGTCGGGGGGTGAAAAACAACGGGTTGCTGTAAGTGGTCTTTCTGTTGTAGTGTTGGCTGTCACTTTTTCAGTTAATTTCGTATAAGATGGCCCACACACTTTCATACAGTTCGGGAAAGGTACTTTTTAAGGTCAATTAAGGAACAGGTGTAGAAACAGATCGGCGGTTTGCAATGAACACTTTCAACATCGACTTTGCAGGGTTGCTCAGAATCCACCTACAACTAAGGTTCTCACACTGCAGAGGTCAGTTGTCCTCTGCTACAAAGTGAGCACTGTGGATATTTCTTGAGTAACAAGTAACAATAGTGGATTGCACTGTAGATGCAGGGCTTGTCTCCCGAGGCCGAAACACATGTGGCCGCAGTTTAAAACAGTTTCTGCTTTTTTCAAAATAAAGTTGGTAATTTACTTCTTTTTTTGTTGTACTTATACCCCAGTTTTTATTTTTTATCGATTTCAGATGGCTAGGCTGTTCTATCACGCTCCGCAGTTTGCGATTTTAGACGAGTGTACGTCGGCTGTGAGTGTGGACGTAGAAGGGTCAATGTACGAGTATTGCAGACAAGCCGGAATCACGCTCTTCACAGTATCGCACAGGAGAAGTCTCTGGGTACATCACGAGGTGAGAGAGATCAGTTATCTCACATACGAAGTCAAACCTGTAGGGGCAAATTTTATTGCCGTGAAAATGTAAGGCTAAAGTATTTCGGACTGTTTCTTTTATTTTGTCAGTATTAAAAAATTGTTATATCCCCCCACGAAGGATGACGATAAAATAAAATTTAAACGAAGAATTTCGCAGTATTTTTGTGATCTTTTTGGGTTTTTGATTTTGTTTCTTGATTGACATTCACATTCTCGACTGCTATTACTATTCACGGCTAATAAAGTTCATTCATTTCAGCCATTGGAAAAGCAAGATCAGTCATTTTATTTCCTTGACTGTTTCCCATAATATAGTGACTTATCTTTACATTCCGCTTCTGGAAGTAACTCATTTACTCTCGTTTTTTGCAGTACTATCTACAAATGGATGGGCGCGGGTCGTTCGAATTTAAACCCATAGAACCTGACACTGAGCAGTTTGGATCCTGATTTCTTTATTCTACACGTCTGCCAGTTTTATAAAAAGAATAAGTCTGCACCTGTAAAGGAAAAAAAAACTATTTTTATCCCATTTACATACCTCTTCATGGTTTTAAGGGATTGACCAATAGTGCCCTTTCTAAAATTGATGCCCACCTTTTTATTGTTTTTTTATGTTGAGTAGATATATTTTATTGTGCAATATGGCAGTATGAAGAAACGTGGAACCGTTTTTAACTGTAATGTAGATCGTTTTATCAGTAGACATCTTCCTTTTTCTATATACCTACTTAGTCTCTTAGTTTATTTTTTATGTTCTTTTTCTTCAACTAAAGCTGGAGAATTCCCCTCTTTCGACATCACCACTAACTTTTTCTTTGAACCATGATTGTGATATTTTAATCATTCAGTAGTGTTAAGGGAAATGTTAATATACCTATTTAACTCACAGAGAAACATTACCAGACGCTTCCTTGGACAATACTTGCCTACACTAGACAGGTATGCAGCGGAATGATTTGAAATAAATGCCAGCGTTCTTAAATCTTGGTCATTTCTGGATAGTCTTCAAAAGATCTGATGCTTCCTTTGTCACCTGGAATGAGTAACAATAATCACTGTGAATCAAACAACACTCAGACCGAATTTTAACGGTATACTTGGGTATAAAATACAAAAATGCCTAGGTACTTATTTAAAAAAAATTATCTGGCGCAACAAAAAATTGTTATTTTTCATTCTGGCTGGAGATCAATCATGATCAACAACCTCAGCGCCGAATGAAATGTTTTCCCGAAGTCAAATTCATTCAGTTCAGTTAATTTCCTCGAGTAGCTCCATTTAAGAGGAGAGTCAGTGAATGGATAACAAATTAAATACTCACGGCTTTATCCTCGTCAGTCTTGGCTGTGTAGCTCGCAGCGCGGTGAAGCCAATGCTGTGCAGACTCTACCATTCCAAGCTTCAGGTACGTTTTCCCGAGCATTAGTAGATTGACACTGTAAGCAAACATTCACACGGTCATTAACATGAGAGGAGAAAACACGTGTCATGAGGGAAAGTAGTAGTAGTAGGCACCTATTGTTTTCATGAATCATAAATCCAGTCACAGAAATTCTGGGGCCTATTGTTTATTAGATGGTACATTGTAAAGGTTGATTCAAGAAGCACCGTCATCCTAAAATAATGATTTCTGGGTGTCTCAGCATGCCCAGTTCATAACCAAGTTTTTTCCATACCTATACTTATAAAAAAGTGGGTAGATATGGAAAACCTGTAAAAGTTGGGACTAGTCTCTTCAGCTTTACAAAAAGCAGCGAGGGCTTCTTGGAAAGAAGCATCTGGAACATTGCCAAATAAGGCAGAAGCTATTTTCTTCTGGTACCAAGCAAGGTCTGCGATGTTGTAGAAGTAGGCCCCCAACATGTGTATAGATGTCGCGTCTTGAGGGTTCAGTTCAATGGCTCGCTGAAAGAAAATGAAACTTTTAAGTTTAGTTATACCTACTTCTACTTACATATCACAGTACTGTGAAAAGAGAAGCTGTGCAGCCTCAGTTTGGGGAGGGGTGGGGGGGGGGGGGGGGGGGGGGTCTGTGGATAACTTTCACTTTGGAAAATACATTGGTAACAACTGACTAGAGGTGTTTTCATGTATCTGAAGATACATGCTTACCTAAAAACATAGGTAATAAATATCAGAACAGAAACACCTCACTCACCTCAATGTGATGCTTAAAAGTAGGTAGTGATGCGATTTTGGACTTTGTTCCTTCTAATGTAGTTTTCGCATCCAAAATAATAGCACGCCACTTGTGGACGGCATAATTTTTGTCACTTAGAGCAATCGCTCGTTCTATGCACTCGTCGGCTTCCTTGATATAAGCTGCAACATTAGAGGGCGTCACGTCCTCTTCTTTCGTCATGTTATACAGTCCTCGACTAAGTCTCCACAGCACTTCATCACTATTAATATACTGAAATTAAAATAATAGTAATTAACAAATTAGAGAGATAGGTAACCTACCCAGTAGCAGTAGATGACCCATCGACATATGACGTATCCTGGTTTTCGGGGTCAACTATTCTGGGTTCTGGGCATGCAAGTTTGAAGCCTATATGTTCTCACTAACTCACCTTAAAGTCAGCAAGCACTTCATAACTTTCTTTATATTTTCCAGCAGCAAACAATTCATCGCTCGACTTGATAAGCGGGACAACAGCTTGAGGAGTGGACGGAGCACTGGCAGGGGCAGCATACAAAACTGGAACAATCAACGTGAACCCTGCTTTCCTTAACACTGGAAACTTCAGTAAAGTCTTCCCGTAATTAAAGCAATAAATTACGCGAGACTGCTGAGTTGGTGACTGAAAAATTGACTTTAAAATCTTCAAAATATATCTTCTTGTCATTTTGTGAACTTTGAGCTACTTTTGTTTATGTTTACAGTTTGAAGGATAACGAAGTGGTCACGTGGTCACTTAATCTGAAAAAGAGCAATTTTTATTAAACCGGTAAGCTAATCAGAAAACTAGTTATAATTTTAAAAGCAATTTATTTAAAAAATTAAATTCAGTACAATAAATAAATTTAACTAAAATAATTTTTTAAACAAGTTTTATGATTTTCCTTTGGCGTCTGCAAAATCAAAATAGTTGTCAGTTGTTTACGTTTCTGATAGTGATGGTGATGGTTGTGGCATAATGTCAGAAAATTCAGATATTACCAAATACTTTAGCGATCCCGGAGACAAATCGAGCGGATTCTCGTTGGGGTTTCGTCAGTTATCTAAAAATGAGGAGAGGCAGGAGACTCCGAATACTGAGCCTGCTGTGTGCACCATTTTTCAGTCTAATAGCCATCAGGATAGTGCAAGCTTTTTTGACATGATCGGTTCAAATAGCATTGCCGATATCCCACTGGACAGCCGAGGTAAATGTAAATTCTTCACGGCACGTACCCATTAAACCATATCACAACTGTCAAGTACCTACTTACATGTTTTTTTAATTTGATAAGTGTGGGCCGTACTGACGGCTATGACGGCTAACCCCCCAGGACTCCAAAAGTTGAAAGTTGGCCTAGGCTCCTTCGTGAGAGCTGTTGTTGCGATTATAAACACAGGGAGAACGGAACAATAATAGGAAGAAATACGTACGAAATCGCATTAGATCTGGCGCATGAAAACCACGAACCAGGATAGAATGACTGGGATAGGATATGTCTTGTTATTTTTATCCTTATGCAATTTAGACTTTTTTCTTGCAGGTCTGGATAAAGGGATAGAAGGAAACCCGCTAAATCCACCAACTCTGGTGAGTATTTACCGTCTGTTTTCTTTAAAACTGACTTGAAATTGTGAAGTTGTTACTTAGGCTTGTACACGGTTAGTACTTAGGTGCCATGATTCCTACCTGATAATGACTCACCAGATTGGGATATCTCTTCTAGTTTCCTGTACTGGATAAGCCTGTGTTGAAACCCGGACGTGTGAGTGCCAGCGATCGGAGCCGAGCAGCGTGGATCCCTCCGGAGAGCACCAGGAAAACGCTTATGGCAATGATGACGTCACCACCTGGCACGTACACACACGACCGAGACAATCTGACGATGCCTGGAGTTGTATTAGAAGAAGATATGGTAAACTTATCCAAGCATAATCTAGAAGTTCGGCTGTGTCAGTGTATGACATTTACACCCAAAATCCGGGTCAGGTCAGGTCAGGCTTTATTACTGAAACAAGTTGGTTCAAACTGATGAAAAAAATAGTGAGGTAAACTGGGAGTAGGTACCTATGCATTGTTTTTTTCCAGAAAGACACAGTAACGGAAGCCGTGAACCATTACCTAGGTCCAGCAGAAGGAGCCAAGCGAAAAGTTCTTTCCGCTTCAGATGTGACACAAGATGATCGCGGACTGCGAAGTTTGATTCAGGCTGGATGTTACCGAGCGGCTGTCAATCTCACAAAACCTTTGCTAACCATCTATGGACAAGGCTCTGGGAGGGCTGGCCATCCTAGCAAGCACACTGTCCACAGTATACAGGTGTTTATTTACTTTAATATTTAAGGTTGTAAAGAAGTGCAGTGATTATTCACCGAAATGGATTTTCTGACATATTTCAGAGGAAATTTGTTTGGTATTTTTTTTTTACAACATCAGAAACTCGTTTTATACCTCTATTAGAATTGTTGAAGATATTGTGAAAAGATATACCGTAAAATTCAGCTGTTTCTTAAAAAATGTAAAATTACAATATATCTGTGACATCTTGACCATATTGTTTACTCCTCAAATAAAAGAAAAATAATTCTTTCAGCTCTGGTTCACTCGGCTTGCACTTCTGGTAAAGCTCCGTTCGTTTATGGTTGCAAACGTTGAAGCTGAGCCATTCGGAGACATGGACCGTCCAGATCTGTTCTTCCAGTTCTATCCTGAACTGTACGGAGGACGCTTGGGTTCCCTCGTGCCGTTTGGGTTTCGCCTTCTCCTTGCACAGATCCCAATGTATATCGAGAAACATCTCATCTGCCTTACAAAACTTCACAAGATTTTGGCCACTGTAAGGAAGGTGAGGACAACTCAGAAGCCAGGTTTCACAGGTCCGTGTTGACCTTGGAGGTCAGCCTTGCCTAAAAGTGTGGTATATGGTATATGGTATATCCACACGAGCTGAGCATAACGAAATACTCTTGGTTCGTTCCTTACGTTTTAAATTTAAAGCCGAGAAATATATAAGTATGTTGTGATGGAAAGACGAAAAATTATGAAAATCTACTTATTGTCCTCCTTCACTCCCCACGAAAACCTGTTAATATTGAATATTTTGATTTGCAGATGACAGGGAATCTCGAGAAGGGGCTTTTAGAAGACGGAACACCATGTGACCTGGATCCAGCAAGTAAAGAAGAGGCTTTGAGTATTTGGCAGCACCGAGAAACATTAGTTCTGCATAGTATCGTCAATTGTGCTCTCTCCTTTAAGGTTGGAACCTGTTAATTTTAGGGAGTGCAAAATCTGAAATTAGAAACCTGTAAAATGGCAGTTCAAAATGAAGAAGTGTTAAATTTTCTTGGAGTAGAGACACCATGTCAATTGATAGGTTACGCCCCTGTTTCAGGACTATACATTGGCAATCGAAGTGATGCAAGTACTGCTTGAAAAAGAACGGCGAGATAAAGAGAGGTGTATTCTACAGTCCGCATTGGGGAGGATCTTGCTTCAGCTAGGGGATGTCATTTCCGCTGAAAAGCAGTTCCTGGCCCTACGGCAATGGTACGTAAGTTGTAAAACTGCGAGTAGGGACAAACTGAAACACTTACGTATCCATTCTCACTTTTTAAGGTTTTTTGAAGGAAAGTGTTTCATAATATTGTGCCTTTTTTCTTTTTAAAATCAGATACTAGTGGCTAATTTGACTTGTAAATTCAGCTAATTGCCTATGATATAAAGTTAAGTTATGTTACAGAACAAAAGAAGTGCTCTCAAAACCTTTTTATGAAGGCTGTCAGCATGTTAGAGTCACTTATATTGTTCTTGGACTGGAACGCTACATCTTTGACTAAAACGCAATGAAATATCTTGCCTGTATCTCCGACACAGTTATCGGAATTTGTTTCAGTAATGACCCAGCGCTAAGTGTGAGATGCCTTGTGGACTCGGGCCTGCTTCTCGTAGCTGACAGCAGGTTTAAGGAAGCATTGGTTGTTTTTGAACAAGCGGCTAAGAGCGACCCTAGCAACGTCATGGTACGTAGAGCGTGTTTGTACTGGCAGACTAGGGGTGCTAAACCCTCTGCAGCTCAATTTGGATTTATACTAGAGTCTAAACACCCTACACGTTACAAAACAGCCATCGCTCGGATGGTGTGCAGTTTAGTTGCTTGAGTACAGAACTGTTATGTACGATTCATTCCCTATCGTACGTTTTTCTTTTTTTAATTTTATTTATGTCAGTAGTATTGTAAAGGTAAGCAATAAAACTTCCAATGTCCTTTTTTCCAGGTATTGAACAACATTTCCGTATGTTTGCTATACTTGGGCCGCCTCAAAGAAGCTGTGGCACTGTTGGAGAACGGCTTACGAGCCTACCCTGCTCTGGCTTTGCACGAAAGCTACCTCTTAAATTTATGCAATCTGTATGAACTACAAACTACGCAGTGCTTCAACGCAAAGCTACATCTCCTCTCCCTAGTCAGCACATATCGCGGTGACAATGTTAATATCGCCTGTCTCAAGCTCTGACCGTAAATATGAGGACCGCCCGTGAGAGGTCCATCCGCCATAGACATTACTAGAGACATCTGTGCACAAATAATGTTGTTTACCGTAGTGTACTAACGTCAGTGAGAAATTAATATCTTTTTTTTTTTTTTTTTTTTTTAATTTAAATGCGCAAGACCCGGAGGGGTATCCGCGCAATTGAGCGGTGAAAATCCTTTTATTTTAATTTTAAGATAAATGGAAAAACACTTATTTTATAAGAGGGAGTTATAAAGGACCCCCAAGCAACTGAAGTTATGTTTCCTAATTTCCGAACGTAATTATTTTTATAATTTTCAAAAAGGACATTTGAATCCAACCTGATTGATCCGAGATTCTTCGATCAACAGTGTTTACGCGAACTCAACACTAGTGCGAACGGTCAAATTAGCGGCGAGTCGTTAATAGTTTATTAAATGTAATTTTGTGGTTCTAATTGCCATGACGTATACTGTATAAAGAGAGTCGCCGATACTGAGGGGATTTCCCAGTCTTCCCACCGCCGACACTGCAATGGTAACCTTTTACAAGTACTGGAACATCAACCCCAAGCGTGAATGGGTTCGAGAATCCGTCGCTGAGCTTCTGGGTACATTCTTCCTTGTTGTAAGTATTTCTTACCTTTATCCGGGAACTGGCATTTTCTTGCGCCTCAGCTAAGCTTCGAAGGAAGATCGCGACCACAGTGCCATAGGAGCGTACCAATCACTGGAGGTAATATGTCTACCGGCCTCAACATTCTAGCCCGGTATCTCCAGCTCGATGAGCCAGATTAGCGCAGCGACCTTTAGATATTTTTTTCTTCTGAATCTCGCCTAGCTGTGAGGGTACCTGACCTTCACGGGTTGGGGAAAACTCAACTATCGGGAGTGGTCAATTCCGAGGTTACGGACAGAGTGTGCATGTGGAGGTTACGGACAGAGTGTGCATGTGGACCTTGTGTCCCACGAGGTCCGGGCTCTTCGTTAATAAGACAGACGAAAGTCGAATTAAAAATATTTATGAAAGGGCTGCCTGACTGTTTTTTTTTAGTTTTTGGGAAACAGCGCAGTGGCCCAGAAGGTGTTGACTCAAGGTAAAGTGGGGACCGTGGGCACAGTTTACACTGGTTACGCGCTGGGCGCCTATGTTGGGGTGCTAATATCGGCGGGCATTTCTGGTAAGTTTCCGTAACCATTCTTATGTTTCTGTAGAGCCTGAAAGTGATTAGTAGTTTATCCAGCAAGTTGATTGTGTTTTGTTCTATATCGTACAGGATTGGGCCGATGCATGTGGCATTATAACTTATTCAGCCTTTCGGATGAAATGATAAATTTCTGTTAGGTAGGATTTGAACCTTAAACCTAGGCTTTAGAAGTTTAACCTAGCGCGAGAATGACGCTAACTTTACGGAAACTTTTTTTTGCTGACTTAGGGGCCCATTTGAATCCCGCTGTCACGTTGGCTGGGGCTTTCGTCAAGAAGGTGGACTGGTCCAAAGTGCCACACTATTTAGTGTCTCAGTACCTGGGCGGATTCCTCGCCGCTTGTTGTACCTATCTCATCTACATTGATGCTTTTAACAGCTATCACAATCTACACGGGGTGAACATCACAACTGCCGGCATATTCGCGACATACCCCAGAGAAGGTCTCTCCATTCTTGGCGGATTTATTGATCAGGTAATTTGAATGATTGGGTGTGTATTTACAGAGTACCTACTACTGTTTGCATTTTGAATTCAATCTTGGTTCTAGAATATAATAAATCCTATTAACACCATAATCTATGCCTACCTAGTTTATTCCAGAATGAGTGGCATTGAACCGATCAGAGAAACCTATTCTGGTATCACCTTTGTTCCCGTACTGAACATACGGAAAAAAATTAAATTGGTGTTGAAATTTGAATGTTTATCTTGAAGATTCTTGGGACGATGGTGCTGGTCGCCGCAGTGTACGGGATTATGGACAAGAAAAACACGAATGTACCGCTGCAGTTGGTGCCCGTGTATGTGGCTCTGGTGGTGGTGGCCATTGGCTGCTCCTTCGCCTACAATGAGGGTTACGCCATCAACCCGGCTCGAGACTTTGGCCCTAGGCTGTTCACTTATCTAACCTGCTGGGGCCCTCAGGTCTTCCAGTAAGTAGAGAAGGGTCATTGCCTATTACCCTTGCTTTTATGCTTTGTGCTTGGGTATTTCTTATGGGCTGGATTAGCTCAGCGGCAGGGCACTATTAAGCTACTAAGCAAGACGACTGAGGGTCTATAGGCCAACCTTATGGTGAATCTTGCCCTGATAGGTAACTACTCTTCACCAGCCGGGGAAAACTTCATTTTTGGGTGAGATACTGACCAGATAACCAGACCTCATGTATAGAGGTCACAAAACATGGGGTATTCCGAGTCTGTCTTCAGAATGCCTTTTCCGGACTTTAAAACTTCCTATAAATGCTTCACTGTTTTTTTTGGACAATCCATGCAATTGTGGGAAGTTTAAAATACAAACGAGATAATACAAAACTCTGGTGTGTTTTAGGAACAGCTCATTCTGGTACATTCCTATAATTGGGCCGCACATTGGAGGACTCCTAGGGGCTACCATGTACGTTTTGTGCATTGAACGAATGAGAGAGAGTGCCACTGATGGTGATGAAACAAACAATGAATTCAATATTGAAATCGTCGAAAAGAAAATTTTTCAAGAAAATTCATTCCATAGCGATCGTAAGTATTTTTTGCTTGTTGCGCAATTTTTATTTTTGTGAAAATTTTAACTGGCGATTATTTCCATTGGCTAGCTAACCATTTGACTCACTCTTTAAACTTTATTTTTACTAATATAGTTGTTAGCTAAATTACCTGCTATGTTTTGTGATATTAGGTATAATAATTTTACCCCATAAGGTACTGAAATCCCTACGAAAAAATTAACCTATTTTTTGTTCCATCACAAACATGAAAAAATATATTTCCATTTCAGAAAATTTGAAGAAAACGACGTCACCTCTGGGTAATCAGGAGACGTACACTTACCGACTGTAGCTGATCTGCTCATCTGCTAGGCTGCTGATCTGCTGAGCTGCTGATTTGCGTGTTGTCCCAAGAGGAGTTGCCGTCATGGATCCGCTCAGGTTCCCAGTATTTATGGGGTAGTACTTCTAGTAAAATGAGGTAAGCTGCCGTGGGAGTTGGTATCTAGCATTTCACTGATAGGGAATATTAATGCTGTCTATCCGATCATTTACTGTCGCCCAGTTAACATCGACAGGAAAGGTTTTCACTTGAGGTTCATGGTAAAAGACTTTTAATAATTTTAATTATATGTATACGTATAAGATAATAGTAAGTTTTTTCTTCTATAAGCCATTTCAGAGTGGTGTCGTAGTTCCCTCTGTAGTTGCCAAATTTTCAGTTTTCTGAGTCTCTGCGTCTGTTCTGAGAGTTTCATCATCCTCTACCACTTCGTCGTAAACTTCCGAGGCGATCGCTTCTCCTCGTATTTTTTCACCATCCCCATTGATAACAGACTTGTTTGGCTGCGGTGTGGTGGCATTTTTTGCTATCGTAGCGTTGCTCTCTTCGATCACCTCATCGTACACTTCGATTTGCTCGTCGTCCTGCCCACCCGTCTGACTGGGTTCTGATTCAAATTCTAGTTCGTCAGGTTTATGATACGATATCCCGTCTTGTCCGAGTTCCATACAGTCAAAATGCAGAACGAGTATAGGCGCTCGTTCCATGCGTGTTTCAAAATCCAGGCACATGAAGATATTATAGCCTGGGGTGTGAATATTGAAGAAACGTAAACAAAAGTCTACGGAGGGAACAATGGGTGGGAAAGGGACTGGTATGCACACAGGGGGTGGGTTTTTAGCTGAAATACTTTGGCTGAGTAGGTTGTTTTCATCCATAAACATGTCCATGTTGATGGCGAACTCCATGGGGTCATAGGTAAAGTTCATGCAGCTGCGGTGATTGAAGTTGAACATTTGTATGTTCATACCGGCGCAACAGCCGCACGTTAGGCCTTGACATGAACAGGGAATAGGTCCAAAGCCAATCCGAAGTAGTTTTAGTGATTGCCGGTAGAGCTGCTTCCGGGGGTTGCTGGTATCGATTGTATCGATAGTTTTGTTCGTGTGAAGATCGTAGTAAATTTTCCACTCTGGTTGAACTGCAGAGAGGAATAAAACGATATTTTCTGTCACCAGTTTTGAGAAAACATTTGTTGCAATAGTACTCTTACGTTTTTGTATAAGTCTCCCTAATAAGGTCGGCTACGGGGTGGATGTCGTTCTTAAAATTCAGAAAACTAAACTGAAAACTGGGTGCATGGGTTATTTTACGTTTAAGTATAAATGGATTCTCTGCTGGGTTTGTGGCGTTACCACTGCACTCATCAAGCCATCAAGGCAGGGAGCCCCTATTCCTCCTGAGTATCACAGCATAGCAGCTGCTAATTCCAGAGGTTTCAGGTTGCCCCTTTAGGAGGGTCTGATGGCTCAGAGGAAAACACATCTCACTAGTCATCCCCACCCCCATTGAAACTATTACTGGAACCGAACTAACTTGATTTCTAGGTGCAACTTGGGATTATACTTACCAATAAGTGCCAAACCATTGTTCGCAAAGAAGGCGACGGCCGCTAGAATAAAAACACTTGCGCACACCATGTTGCCTCGGCAGGGCTAGAGGCCGTAATGCAGGCACCCGTTGGGATGAACGCTCAACTTGCGTGCCTGGGCCTGAAGGCAAAGCCCGCATGCGGGTCCCCGCGGTGCCTACATGGAGCCTACAAGGAGGCCTGAACCATAAACAGCAAGGGGTACACCACAGGCCGCATGCCGCTCCTATATCTGAAATAGGAGTACAGCTACATAGTGTGCGGCCAGTGACCCTGTCAGATCATTGTTGTTTTTCTGTTTAATTGGTGTGTAGGTATAGCTTTTTTCATTCTCGCCCGTATGAAAAACATGCGCTGAGGGAGTAATTTCAACATCATTCCAAAGATACTTGCGGATATTTCTTTCTTCTGAAATAAAATACCTTGGTACCTCAACATAGGCAACTTGACTGCAGTGACGGAACATAGGTTCAGAAGAAGAAAATATCCAAAAGTTGCCGTAAATTAATACTTTTGAATACGAAGTCACTCACACAAAACACACAATTTCGTACAAATATGTGCTTTAAATAAATTAGTGTTGTAGCTGTTCATCGTCCTGCAGGAGGTTTGTCCGGAGTGACCACATTTTCGTCATAGTCTTCGATGCCGTCCACTGAAGGGTTGGCTGGAGCTGCTGGAATGGGGTTCGGTAAGCCGCCGCCATCCTCGGGTTTCACTATGGCCACTCCATCCCTTCCTAATCGGACGCAGTCGAAATTGAGGGCAAATGCTGTTTCTTTGTTCCACTGCGACTCTAGAATCACGCATGCATGGACGTTCCGACCGATGAAGTAGACATTTGTCAGCCTGACGCAGACTTGGAGGGCTGCCAGTCGAGGGATGGGCAGGCAGACTGGAGGCGGATTTTTACCTGGCAGACAAAAGACAATTTAAACATTATTAAGAGAGAATTGTTTAGTTCCATCTCAATGAACTCCCTGCACGATTACTGGGCTCTGTAATGTCCCAAGAAACAGAAGCACATTTGGCTCATTTCTTAAATGTTCCTAAATTCATCTGTTGTATACTCTGGCTTTAAGGTGAGACCAGGGAAGTATCATTATTAGCTTTTTTTCTAAATCGGCTCGCTACTGGCTTCTTTAGACGTCCTTGAGGGCCCAGCTATATGTGCCTACCACTCCCTCCACAGAGCGTTTTCCCTAGATTCTGCCTCCCCTTATCAAAAATTAATGACGAGATACCTGAAAGTCTATTCTGGTACAAGACACGTTCATTGAACGCGATCTTGAGGCCGATGGTAGTGTCTTCAGGGTCGAACGTGATATTGGTACAGAAGCGCTGCCTCATTACTACGTTGAAGTTCTGCAGCAGATTGCCCGAGCAGCAGCTGCAAGCGCCGTCTGAGCATTTGCAGGGGTATGTCACGGCTTTGCCGATTCCTTCTTCCTCTGGTTGGGTGTTTGCCCGCACAGTTGTTACTTCTGCTTCGGATGGGGTGGAAATATTTTTGGTTTCATCGTTGTGAGTGGTGGTTGCGTTTTCTGCGGAAAATTTTCATTTTATTTTACTAAAACAGAGCATTCGCTTTCAACCATTCGCGGCAGGTTGTTTTCGAACTAATAAGCATACCTATACCTGAAACTCATAATGAGTTCTCACGCTGTGAAAATATTTAAAAAAGAAATCCTGCTGTGAACTTCTGACCTAAGAGAAGTCTGAAACTGATGGAAGGATCCTTACTTTTCTCTGTTGATGATGACCAGAGAGTTGTATCATTTTTCTTTCCGTGGGGAGAGAATCAGTAGAAGAGTCGCTCTAGTCATTGTATCCAGTTTTATAAGGTTCATGTACATATAAAGTGGTATCAGGAAATACTTAAATGATTATGGCTGGGTACTCACCACCGAAAACGAGGAGTGGAAGTAGTGCAAGTAGGAGCCTCACGAGTACATGCATGGCGCACCGCCAGGTATCGACTCATACCTGATTCCAATACCGAATCATTCCGATCATCCTGGTGCTCGCCTAAGGTCAAAGAAAGTCTGGAGCGAGTCTGGCCAAGTCCCTTTCTCCCTTCTCTCTCCCTGTCCCTGTCTCTCCCTTGTCCCTCGTGTTTATCTTTTCAGATTTTAGGCTTGCACGTGTGACCCAAAGGTATTCTAAACATCGGTCACACCGCATTTACTATCTCGCAAAAAGTGAATAACTAGACAGGTGCCTTCCTTTTTTCTGACAAAGGACGTAGGTAGTATTGAATTTAGCAAAGGTCATCAAAAGAAAGTGATTTGAGAAATCAGACTAACGAAACATAACATAACGAAACTCACCCATGGGAAACATAAAATCTCAGTTTTTCTCGGCAGGATACAAAATACTTTCTCGCCATATTGGCTATCGAGATAGTAAAAATGCATTAATTTTTCACTCTTAAGTTTCTGTCACCTACTGGTAGTCTTAAATGTGACACTATAGGCAGGGATGTTCAAAGAGTCATAAACATCGAACTTGTCATATTTAATTAGTTAAACAATCAAGATAACCAACTTTAATCAGTTCCTACCAAGCTAATAAATTACATTCATTCATATACTTTCACTCGCGCAGTCATCCTAGTGACATTAATGAGTCACTGTGAACCCTTACAATCCATGTGAGCAAGTATCAGTGATTCAGTTAGATCTTATCATTTCCACGAGGTGAATCATAAAGTCTAACCAAGTCGATTTCACAAGGGGGCTAGGTTGTTTTTTAAGGTACCCTTTCTAGATTCATTCGCCTATGAACTCGACTACTCCTATCACCCCTTGCAGACCCAGGCAGAGGCTCCGTTCTGAAGCGCCTCGGAGGCCGCAGGAAGATGGACCAGTTGGAGGGTGCGAGCCCCCGCTTTGCTTCCCCGACTATTTGCCGGATTTTCTTGATTTGTCGCTCCTCATCATCTCCTCCTAACCCGATATCCTCGATCTCGAGATCGGTGCTCTCCTCGTCCTCTACTTCATCCTCCACCTTGGCGATGGGGACAGCCGCCTTCTCGTCAGTCTCCTGTGTTTTGACTGCCTCCGATGATGTTGTGGCAGGACCTGTGCTTGTTGATTCTGGGGTTTTGTCTTCTCCAGAATCGTAATCCGTGACCTCATCGATTTCGGGCGTCCCTGTTTCCTCACTATCCACAAGATTAGACTGTACTTTGGCAGGTGGTAACTGAGTGGTAGTTGAACTGGCCTCAACTACGGGCACTATATTACCATTTTCATCGTCATCATCATCATCATCATCATCCGAACCGCCCAAAATGTCTTCTTCATCGTCCTCATCGTCGTCTTCGTCGCCGTTGTCACTTTCTGTACCTTTATCTGTAGGAGTTGAGTTGCTTCCATTGGGCTTAGTGTCTTTTTCATCGTCTTCGTCATCGTCAATTACCCCTGACAGTATGTCGTCGTCGTCATCTTCTTCGTCATCGTCATCGTCATCGTCGTCGGATTCTTCCGACTCTTCACTCGCATCAATAGGTTTTTTCTCATTTTTCTCACCTGAATCTGCTTCGCTATCATCGTCGTCCCCTATAACACTGTCAAAAAGATTTATGGGGTCGTCGTCGTCGTCGTCATCGTAATCGTCATCATCATTTTTTTCCCCCACTTTATTGTTCTCTACTGTCGGTTTAACAATAGTATTATTTTCACTTGACTCGTCTTCGTCGTCATCTGTGTCATCGTCGCCAACTACACTGCTCAAAAAGTCATCGTCGTCGTCATAGTCATCTGCTGGTTTCTTAACAGGTTTTGCGTTAATTGAACTTGACGGTAGGTTGCCTTTCTTTGTGTTGTCAGTGTCCTTCTTCTCCTGTGTTACCACTACCTTCTTAGGTGGCTTCGGTTTATCGTCATCATCGTCGTCTACTATTGTTGCCACCTCGCCAATCATACCTTCAAACAGGTCATCCTCATCAACTGGGCTTTCTGGCATGTTATTTTTTAACATTTCGGCTACGCTTGGTTTAGGTGTCACTCTAGGAGCGGGCGGGGTGGGAGTAACTAGAACAGGGGCTGCCACGTCTTGCTGCGCGATCGCCGCTACAGCTTCGACCTTGGCTACGTCAGTCTGAAGAAGGCTCAGGTCAGCAGTGTTAGTTTTATCTGTTGTAGTGGTAGTTGTAGCAGCGGTAGCAGTGCTTGAAGCTGCTGAAGTAGGTTGCTGTGAGGATGTTTCAATCGGCATCTCTGTGGATTTAAGATTGGAGTCTGTAGTAACGATACTAGGTGTCTCGGTGGGTGTTATCGTGGTTGAAGATTGTGGGGCGACCACTTCTGGTACAGGAGCGGACGGTCTGGATGAGTCTTTGTCTTTGACAGGTCTCCGAGTGATCCGGTTGATAGGCCTTACAGTGACCAGTTGCACACGATTTGGTCTAGTAGGTCTAGGTAAAAGAGGCCTTCTCGTGGTTGTTATCTCTTTGACAGGTTTAGCTGTTTTTATTTTCTTCTTTTTCTTTGTACCACTGTCATCGTCTCCGAACAAACCGAAAATTTCTTCACCTAAAACACTAAATCCCGCATAGTCTGCCGAGTCATCTGAGTCAACCTCATTGTCTTGGCTGGCTGCTGCTGTATCCTCCTCATCGTCATCATCGTCATCTTCGACGTCCAGATCGAACGCATCATCATCATCATCGTCGTCGTCATCGTCGTCGTCATCGTCATCCAAACCGTAATCATCGTCATCGTCGTCGTCATCCTCATCCTTTTCCTTTTGGTCGGAAGGAACCGGTGGTGCAGCTTCCAGGTTGACGCCTTTAGGCCCAAACTTAAAGCAGGACACTCGGAGTGCTGCTTCAATATCGTCGAGGGCTCGGAGTTCCAGGCCTAAGCAAGCTTTGAACTCTTCTCCTTGCCTTGAAATCCCATAAACACGACCGCAGAATTGAGAGATTCCTCCAGGCAGGGACATGCACACGGGCTTAGGCTTCCGGCCACTTACGGTGGTGTTGGTGAGGACACGATCCCCAAAGGACATAGTGACAAGCATGTTGTCCCCCTGCAGGTACTGCAAGGAGGCGCAGCCAGGCCCCTTCAGGGGCACCACGGGGAGGGAAAAATCTCGGCAGCAGTTACACATGCTGGCTGTGCACGCGCAGTATCGGTTGGGAGGTCCCTGCCGCTTTTGCGGCTTCTTCGCTCGTGCTGCTCTCACATCTTTATTATCTGCAATAAATTAAATACTTTAAAAATGAAACTTTTCGCCCAGAAATGGCGCGGAGGTGGATTTAAGGGTGTTGCCGCCAAAATTTCAGTTTAATTTTTGCTCTAGCGAAGGAGTCGGTACCGGTCGGTACTTTACATTCGCTACCATTTTCTGCTACCAATTTAGGCAAAATCGTTCTCTCGTTTTTTTACTTTCGAATATTCACAGCATTACAATACGTAGTATACATACAGACCTATACGTATATGCATGTATTGTATAGGGAGCCTTCATTGCAGAGGTACAATGTTTATTTTTGTTTTATAAGTACCCGTGATATTCGCGCTTTACCATCACAACAAAAAGAAAAGCTGATTAGATAGATTTTAAGTTGTTCGCCAAAACTTACCGATAACTCTAGCAGCTGCAAATGCCAGGAACAAGAACACGAGCAGCAGCTCCAGTACGAATGACAACCGCATTCTGCTGGCCGCTGCAGCTGTAAAGAAAATAAACGTCACTCGTCATTTACTATAGTCGGACCTCAGCATGGAGAGTGACACACTCTGGCTCTGCAGCCGTACTGATATATAACATTATTTAGTGGAGTATACGATTAGTTAGCTGTGAACTCTAATCACGTTGTGAATGGATTTTCCCGTCCAATGCGCATCCGGAACCATATTGCGGGTATGCGCTCAGGCATGCTCGGCTGGCTTCTGCCCAAAGCAGGCATCTGCCGTTATACCACCCAGTTAAGCAGCCAGTAAGCACATCATAGACACAGTCCATGGAATCCATTTCTATAGTCACTTAATTGGCATTTAACCTATAGATAGGTCACTTGCAACATTGTGTTTGCCCTTAGTGATTGTGAATTTAAAAAATTTCAATATGTCGTCAGGGCCGAAAGGTGTCGGAAGACTTCGAAGTTACTTCGCTTAGCGGAATGTGAAAGAAGCAGGTTTTCAGTCGACCGCTATTCCCGCCATTAGCGGAGAAAGTGATTTAAATTTAAAAAAAAAAAAACTTTTTCAAACAAAATTTGTTGGTTGGTTCGATTGTCCTCCCAGACTGTATTGTTGGACCACAGAAATACCTTTTTGAGTAACTAACAAAAAATTAATGTGATACGTACAACTTATATTTTCTTATGGAGCAGTCGTGACATTAGTAAGAAGAGGCTGATTTACAGCATGAACATAGCGGTTGAACTTTTCGGAAGTAAAAGCCGCGAAAAATCACTTCTCTGTCAGAAGCTCAGCCAGATATTCCGACTTCTACTTCTGGAAACTACTGCTTCATTCTGTTAGGACCCTGATCCTCAGCTCTGTAAAGATGCATGCATAATCTCTCACTGGTGATCAGAGACAGTTGTGGTCGAGGTTTCAGTAGGTACTAAAAGCCACTGAGGATTTGTCTCTCCCGTGGCCAGGATGAGACTTTTTGCCAAGTACATACCTAAACTTTCAACGGTGTTTTCTATTATTGACTTATACTTTTCTTCTCATTCTTTTCTTCTTCTTATTTTTTCCATTTTTTTTTTGGTCCGTAGGGGGAAATTGCCCCCCCTCCCCCCCCGAGTAAAAGTCATAAGTCAAAACAAAAAAAAAGTAAAAAAAAAAATGCCGGTTTCCAGCTTTCAGCTGAGACACAGGTCTTTATATTTTAAATTCCCACGTACGGAGAAATGATTTCCAACTTGAATGTCTTCTAAAAATGTATTCATTAAACTCACCAAAACACAGAACAGGAGGGCACTTCAAGGGTGAGGGAACAGCAGTTGACTGGTCAGCACTACACAACACTACAAGCCGGGGTGGCAACACTGTCAGCTTCTTAACTACCACGATCAGAACACGGCGGACTTTCTGTGCTGAAACGAGTGGCAACACTGAAGACCTGTGCCGGTGCTGCTATCAAGTCGGTCACCAGGTCTTGGGAGTCTTTCATCGAACGGGCAACCGTCGCGGTGACCATTCGTAGACGCTTTCTTTTTCACTCACTCATGCCTTTCCGGCTGTCTTAAGCCCGTCAGACATTCGAGATCCTGGCAGTGGTGAAAGCCAGCTGTTGTAAGTCCGTGGTTTGATACTTGAGTCTCTCGAGGGGGTCTTCAGCTGAAGGCATTTCGTAATTTTCCCCATTCATTTAAAACTTCACCACCTTGGCGTTTAGAGAGCTAATTTTCTAATACTTGTTTTTGTCATTTTCTCATGTTATGGGTTCTGTTGTTGGAGTATCGCACTAATATTTTATTGGCTGTACTAGCTAGGTAGTTTTGGCTAGCTTGTCTATGATAGTGGGGCTATAATCCTTGTGATGCTGCTGGGGGGCGACCGCTGATATAACACTTTTAAGCTCAACCAAGCACAACCATGGAAAATTTCCTTTGAGCTTGAACGGCATTAATTCAAAATTTAGTTTTTATATTGGTCTCAATCCAAGATGATTTACGTTTAGTTTATCAAGATTGGAGATGAACCGGCGCAGTGCGTTAAGTGTTGTATCCCACGTCGTAGCCTCACGCAGTGCCTGTTGTAGGTACCTACTACCGGTGGAAAGTGGGGCAAGTTGAGGGTCTGCTTGAATCTCCTATGTTGGAGGTACTGGACCTGTGTTGGCACGGGGGGCTTCTTCATCTTACGCTGAGGAACTGAGAATCCAAGTTCATTGTGCCGCTAGGAGGCAAGGTCGCTGGAAGAGCGGCCATTGGTCCCATTCTAGAACCGCTTGTCGCCCCTTGGTCTGCCCTGCTCTTCATCTGTTGCAGCCACCTGCACCTGATCCTGACATAAGGACAAACAAAAGACAATGACTAACCCATTACTTGATACACGACGGTAGAGGTCCCTTACTTATTGTCCGCGCTTAGCTGAGCCTATAGAAATATTTGGATGTGGATGGGAGTTGGGAGAATGTGTATTCCTATGGCATGCTTCCTCAGTCAATCGGTAATTGATGGTCGATCAACGGTAAATTAATTGTTGATTTCACCCAATTTTTTTTTCAATTATCATGACTGGAGATCCCACAGTGATTTATCCCATGTCGTACAGCCTCACGTAGTGATAATTGCATGAGTAGGTATATAGGTACCTACATAGAAGTTATACAGTTTTCAAGTTAGTAGGTATTGTGAACAGATTTTCGGAGCAATTTTTAGCTACTAGTGTGAACAGTATGTAAGTTAGAGCTTTGCACAATACCTTGCGCTAGTGGCTAAATTAAAAGATTTCTGAAAGTTCTTTACCTAAAAATTCAAAGTACTTACTAGTTCAGAAGTATTTGTTTTGAGCTTTGAGTTGCAGAGCAGAGGGCACTACCAAGAATCATTTATTTATAAGGATATTTCATAAGAGACTCGGAACAGACCCGGGTGGCCCGTGACGTCGACTACCTTGTGATTTGACTTATTTTCATGATTTCTTATTATTTTTCTTGCTGTTGTATTGGTCTGGGCTTCCCTCATTTTGCTAACTGGCCTGGATTTTGAACTTTTTAACCTTTATGGCAACGGCTGGGGTTTGATTTTTCTATTTATTATAAACTGTTAGTTTCTGATGTTAAAAAGAAATGATGTGCCATCTATCGGGCGAATTTTTGTCAGTAATTATATTTCAGATCGATTAAAAACACTTACCAGACCGAAACACTGCCAGGTTTCCTAAAATAAGTGCTGGTGAGTGTATAAGTGATTCACGTTCACGATGAATCATAGGATAGTTCGATGATGAACTTGAGGTGTTGACGTCAGCTGGAGAAAGCTGGTTGACTCGTAGGCGGTTTTTTCTCTATGCGTCACTTTCACTAGGTTCCAGTAGGTTCGGCACTTACGGACTCCTGGGTTGCCCGCAATTGGTTGCATCAGTTTTTTGTTGAACATTACGTTGATGCTCTGCTTGTTCCATAATAACCCAGTGTGGAAGAGAAAATTCTTTGACGTTGATGAGAGTTCGTTGAACCAATAAGATTTTATTGAAGAGGCTTCGCGAGAATTAGATTGTTGACACACACAATAATGGAGGTGCTTCAGCTGGAAACGCGTAGTCTCGTTAGGCTATAAAATATTTTATTACTGCTTGAGGAATGCCGGAGATGGAGAGAGAAATGCTCACACGAGTGACGAGGGCCCGTTTCGATTTGCGCCTAATATGAGCTGAACAATAAGTGTTTCTAAATATCGGTATAGCAGAATATAGGTATACCTACGTATAGATGGGTACCTTGGCTATAGATACTCAATTTACTTTCAAAATTGATTGGTTCTCATTAGGCAGAGCAACGCCTGGTGGGCCTCTCGCCTTTTATTAATTTTACATCAGTTTCTTTGAATGCAATGCCTGTTATCTCGTTCTTTAGGAAAACCTCCGTTTGCCTCCTCAGGTTGGCTTTGCTTTGCTTTGTTGGGACTTTTTTTAAATTCTGGTTCCGACACGGAATGAATTCGCATCCGCTTGGAGTTGAGTATGAGTACCTATACCTAATTCAAACCGTTGATGACTCCGAAGCTTGATTGCCGGAACTCTGCAGCCGTGACGTGCGGGTGTGGCGGGCGGGTACTTGACAGAAACAAACTTTCTCGGATGAGCACTCTCGCTTTCTTACACTCGGAGGGGTTTTCCGTGGGTGGCGAGGCTGCGCAGGATCTCCGCAGAAAGATGAAGGCTGGGGGAGAAAGTCGCAGGGCTCCTCCCAGGGGCGGACTCCCAGGCATTCACATCCTGACCCTGATTCCGGCAGTACCGAATCCAGGTTAAGGCCTCGACTAAATGTCTGATATGTCTGTTTCTCTGCGAGTTTACCAAAGTTAAGATACCGAAATCTTCCAAAATACATTTATATGTTGGTCCGAAAGTGTAGGTGTGAGCTGTGTGTTGAAGTACTGGCGAATGAAGTTTCCACTGTTTATTTTACCGACGTATGTCCTCCTACCTCTTACAGCAAAACAGAAAAGGGGAGCTAATCAAAAAGTTTTTCACTTATTCTCATTACCCACCTACAGTGAAGAGTAAAATTAAAAAGTTTGGTAGGTACCTATAGGTACTCGTACGTTAAATCTTGGAAGAAAAAAAATGCTTGATAACAGCAGTAATTTTTTTAGCACGCCAGTTCGTTGGGTTTCAACTGTCTTTGGCAACGATTGCTCGGAAGCATACGGCACTGTGCTATGCCTAATGCTCACTCCCACCTAGCGCCAGAGAGTAGCCGAAGGGGGTCGCGGAGGCCGGATGCGGTCCTGCCCGCGTCAGTTACTTTACTTATTGTTGTCCCAAGCAGTCTTGCATTGCTCGGTCGCACTGGAGCAGTTACTCGTTGCGCAACGACCCGGACTGATGCGGTGACTTACGTGCATCTCCTGCATCCCTGCTGCATTTCAACGTCTTTCGCCATGTCGCCCAAACTTATTTTCTGCTGTGTTGTCTTCGCTGGCGTCGCAACTGTCGCTACTGCTGACCTCTTCGGGGGTAAGTTTTTATTACATTTGATGAAATGTCTGTTTAGGCGATGCAATCACCCTTTTCATTATTGCTGACAGTTGGCAATAAGTAAAAGTATCAGTATTATGAAAATTGTGACGATAGGTCTCTGGTATCTGTGGATAATACGTTTATCTCTTAGCTGCTGAATATTCCTAGGTACTCGTCCCATCGTTCCCTTTAGGCAGGTACCACTTACCACTTGTTTTGCAACCACAGTCAATTATTTAATGTTCCTAATCATAAAGCAACGTATGAACCTCCTTTTCCCTTACATTCCTACATTCCCTCTTCTGTGTTTGTGAACGAAACTGGTGTAGGAGTATTGTAAACTTGTGTAGAAGGTAGGTAGGTCCTTCGATAAAATAATTAGTGGACTTAAAAATTGCAGATTTTCTAAGCTGGGACCTGGTCGGGGCTCTTAGCGGAGAGGAGAAGAATGTAGCGGCTGCTGCTGGGCAGCGCGATGACGAAGAGGGAAGCAGCACCTGCGAGTGCGAGGGCCAAGACTGCAATTGCTGCGTTGATTTCAATCTAACCAGCATCGTCGACCTTGGCGGGCCGGGTATTATTGTATTTTTATCTGCTCTATAGAACTATGTTTTAGGAAGAAAGTACTACTTAGTACCTATAGTACCCATATGTAGAGTGCGCATTTTATCATGTACCTACTTGGTACGAAGTCGTTTGATTCAAAAGGTTTTTACACTTAGCTGATAGGTATGTACCTATATTTCTAGTGATAGGTACTGATTACATATTGAAAGCCCGAACTCGTTCTTGAGTAGATGCCAAAAGTATTAATAAAACGTGTCGTTTTCAGGTTGCGTGAAAATGCGGTACCTATCACAGAACGAAGGTGTCGCTCTGAACGTGTCCTATGGTGACAGCCTCCTCCACAGCCAGACCGTCAAGCAGAAAGACAAAAAAGGATCCTGCATGAACCTTCTTTCTGAGCTGGCCCAAATCTGCGCGCGTTTTTCTGCTCTGAAGGCTACAGAAGACGGCCTGGAAGGATGTCTGCATTTCGAGCCTCACGTTCTGGGAGAAGTGACGGCGAAATATCACATCGGGTGCTTTAAAATGGGGCCCGAGGGGATGGTTCAGGATGAAAAGCTTGCCGAAGGCCAAGAACCAGAAGAAGACAAAGAAGAAGAAAAGTGAGAACAATAACTTTTATCTTAACTAGCCTAGCGGTCACCAGCCAGCATAAGAGTTTGCCTAATCGGATTGATCGGAATTTATTAGTGATCTCAAATTAGATACATGAGTGGTAATAACACACCTGGAACTTAAGAATCTTTTAACACGTCAGGTCAGAGTTTTTGTTACACGGTTTGTCAGTAAATTTCATTTAAGGTTGCTTGCCATATCTGGCAATCCCGAGAAATGACTTATACGGCTCCGCACTTTACCCCCTTCCCAGCCCACAACAATAACTTCATTATTTTCTGTAATAATTCCTTCAGCTCCCAAACTGCCTCGGTTTTTAAAACCATATTTTGATAGTACGGGCTGAATTAGAGCGCAGTTCGTAGAACCTGCTGTTGTTATTATTTCCTCTTGTATTTCTTGTAGGCCACCTACTTCTGAAACAGAAGAAGAGGAGGACCAAGAAGATGAAACGCCATCATCAATTATGGAAGTTGTGAACCAATCAGCGGAGCAGGGCCTCGCCTACTTCTCCGAATTGTTAGGAATCAAGGTGCCGGGAAAGAAAAACAAGTCAACGACAGTGAAGTCAACTGAAGACGCCACTGAGGCCCCCGAGACGCCCGAGGCTGCTGAGGATTCCGAGGATACGCCAACAGAAGGCAAAAAGTTCCAACCAGTTAGGACGAGGTTGGGTCGGCTTCACCTTGCCAACGATATTGTCTAGTTATGAAGAGTATCCTATAAGACTGAAATTCGTTAAATTATTTTAGCTCGTAAGTTTAATTGTAGGTAATGTACCTAGCCGAGGTGTTGCCAAATAGTGAAGATGTGTTCTTTACGCTGAGTTATTTACATACTGAACTAGATAGGTACACTGTTGGACAGTGAGCTAAAAAGTGGTGCCGATGACGCAAATAACGGGGTTGGAATAATTCAGGTAGGTACCTAGGTACATTATAATTTGTAATTTGATAGGTTCTCACTTCACTTCTATCGCATAACTTCAGTATAGTAGGTACGTTTTACGTTTAGTTGCCTTTCAAAGTTATTTTATTTTTATTGAACTGATTGAAGAAATGAAAAATAAAAACCGCCTCTAATAAATAAATTTTTAAGTACAGTCTTTCAATGTGCCTATACCTATACTATATGTTCCTATACCTACTGCTTCCTATCCAGTCTCGTAAATCACTCCAGGAGGAGTTGTTAATGAAAACTATTCAGATGGAAATAGATTTAACGAAAGTCTACATGAATCTAAGGATAACAGTAAAATCATCAAATTTCTGAAAAGTAACGCAACTTCTGAAAGAATTTTTTTACCCCGCCTTCCCGCCATTTCTATCAATGCTGCCAACATTCCCAACTCAAAACTCAAAACCACGACGTCGTCTGCTCCCATTGTTTGGGACGAGAGTTCATTCTCATTTCCGTTTGTGTATTTTTGTGGAAAAAATGCGGCTCACACTTTTAAATTGTTGTCAGAAAATTGCTGAACTGACACTAAAAGAATCAAATTTGCCAGAGAGGTACATAAAGCGCACTATTGACCGGGTAAGTTAAGTTTCTGGTCCCATGCTAGCCGAATAGGTAGTCCTTCGAGAAGGCCGGGCATCTTGGCATAAGCAGAGCATAAACGTTACACCCTCACATCTCTCTGCTTCTCATAAATCATGCCTCTATGGTGTATCTTTGTGGTGACATAAGGTCAGACTACTGAGTCAGACTGACCAGAGCGTGGAAGTTCTCTGATTAGTGTACCTTCCTGATATGACTTCAGGTAAGTACCTACAGTACCTACTCACCCAACGCAACCTCTAGAGTTAACAGACCTTATTCCTAAAACCTGTAGTGTAGGTTACCAATTGAACACCTAGCAGAATCAGAACTCTGATACTTACCTCAATGCGGACGCTACTTAGGTACTAGTCACAGTTGACGGAAGTACAGAAACACGTGTCTTTATGTACGTACTTTCTTCGTTTTAGATTGAGTGGAAGACTCCTAATTTACCAAACTACCAAAGAAAGGTAGTAAAGAAGAGGCAATTTCATTACGACGTCCATAAACCATGGACGCAGCAGTTCTACGAATTGAACAATCAAAACCACAGGAAGGTTTTCATCGAGCCTATTAAGGAATGGTCTATTTTCAAAGGCGACCGGGTAAGCTTCTTTACTAGACTTATTTTTCTCCATAGAGAATTTTTGTATGGGAACACCTCCGTAAAGCTTGATTCCAGATAAAGGAATTAAATAATGTATAATATATTATATTTTAGAACAGATAAATATTCTACCGTTTCATCAGAGAATATGTACCTATTAAAACACGTCAAAAAAGAACAGTGTGCATGTCGGTAGCCTTTGGTCACATTAGCTCAAAATCGGGGCGCTGCCTTCGTGACAAAACTGGTTATAGTGTTATCCAAGAGAAAATATTACCGAATTATTAGGACATTTATTTTATTCGGAATTATATTTTACGACAATGACATGAAAAAGTGTTTGAATGGATTGAAATTAATTTTTAACATTTCTTTTAAGGTGGAGATTTTAGTTGGAAAGGACAAGGGAAAACAAGGCATCGTCGTGGAAGTAATTCAGGAGAGGAACTGGGTCATCGTCGAGGGAATGAACACTTACCTTCGCATTGTAGGCAAAACAAAGAACTTTCCTGGGATGCTAATCCAGCAGGAAGCGCCACTGCTGGTCACATCAGAAGTCTGCTTGGTCGATCCATCAGACATGTAAGATATCGCAAAAAACTCCAGGATTACGTATATAATTTTTAACGATTAATGAAGCATGATTTTTTCTCGTGCAATTATTTTATGTTTCTGACGTTCAAAAGACTATTTCAAAACAAATAAATATCCAACAGAAAATGGACAGAAAAAAACGTTAACAAACAGCATTCTGTGAATAGGTTTAACCCGCAGTATTTTTGAACATAAAATGTCTATTTTTTATTTTAAAGGTTACCTGTGAAGATCGACTGGAGATATACGGAAGATGGGTTGAAAGTTCGCGTGTCGGATCGGTCTGGTCGCATCATCCCTATCCCAGCCAATTCTGAGGAGACATACGACTTCAAATCAAAAGAACTTTACATTGGTGAGCAGCTCTAATTTTTCGTAGAGGTAGAGGACTCCTCGACCTCAAACCCATTTCTCTGTTATTTAATTTGACTTGTTTACTAACAGAGAAACCCAGGGATACTCCAGCAACTGAGGTCGCGAACGTCACTTTTGAGCCCTCGTTGGAGACATTTGAAATGGCGATCATGCGGGAGATGGGCATCCAGGAGGATCGGGAGGAGGCGCCGATCTACTGGTATTAGGTAAGTCACTTTTATTAGTTTCTTGTTTATTGGGGAATAACTTGAGTTCTTAGGGTGCCGTATTTCGCAAAGTAACGCTAACTTGTTTTTGTCAAAAATGGCTTGATCACAAAATATGTATTAAACTAAGTTATTGACATAAAAAATACGTACTATAGGGCCATTTTCGCCATGAAAAATCAAATTCAAATCAAGCTGATTTGAATCAGTTGCTATGTTAATCAACAAACGCAAGCCTCGCTATTGGTGTTGCTAGGGTAAAATTTCATTTTTATTTCAAATCAACGTTGATTTTTCTCGGTGAAAGTGCCCCATAGTTAATCACAAATGAATTTCCAACAGTTTCATCCTTGAAGAAAGATGAATGAACATTATGTATCTTCTGGCATTTAGACATTGCTTTGATAGTTGGGTTTTTTTTCTCTATTGTCACTTAGAAGTCCAATGAAATTGCGCAAAATAGTCCACCTTTATGATAGGTGCTCTTTCTTAGTGTAAATTTCCCCTTACCAAGGCTACCGCTGATCATGTTGCGTACCTAACTTACTGCGGTAACGAATTCCTATGGGGGAAAGACGTTGAAATTGCTCCTAGGTACTCCAGGCTACACAAATTACCCTCAGAGTTGAGCTGCACAGATATTCTCACTTTTTGGCAGCTTTAGTTATATTTGGGATATAATGGGTTAAAAGTAGAGAACTATTGAAAAGCCGGTGTGTCTTTGAGGGCAAGAAGGTAAAGGAATGTGAGGATTGTGGGCAGGGATGTGCGAGGGACCCCAAAAACAATCCGTGTCGCGGGGGACTCAAAGAAACGGGCAGGGAATAGGTGGCGCTAGTGGAAGCACCTAAGCCATTGTGATACTCAACACTTGTGAAATGAAGTTGTTTTCACATCATCAGTATACGCGCTATGACTGGAAGGCTATCACATTTCACATACCCCGGAGCTTTTGCGATCTCTCGCTGTAAAGAGGGGTAGGGGACTTGAAAGCTATTCATCCCTGGCACAGTTTATCACAGACTTCCTCCGAGTGTGGTGCTCGTGAATTTATCGACCTGTCAGAATGGACGCTTCCTGTTCCTTGGCTGTAATTTGCAGAACAAAGCAAGGAATGCTAGTCAGCACTCAGCAGTCATCAGGCTCCCTCCCATGCTTGTCTATGCTGGTTCCCGCACAATCCAACCGCAATCCATATTTCATTGCTACCCCTATCGGCAATGTGTTTGCTAAGTCTGTTTGAGACGGTACTTACTGATGAAATCAGGATAGAGGTAGAGGCACATATACTTAACGTTACGTCAGCATCATAAATGAATCTGTGAGATATTCTTAACCAAATATTTGTCAGGTTTCTCTCTGGAATGTCAGCTTCATAACATCGAAATTAGACAATTGTATTTTTTCTGAACAAGTGAAGGCTCACACTAGTTGAATTTAGAATAACATTATCGATCTTCCGTGTAACCATTTATATCAAAACGACGTAGGAATGGACGTCGCGCCAACATCGGGTCCTCCATCAATCTGACATATTTTCTATCTTAGAAAATTCGTAACAAAAGAATACTATAGGTTGGTTGAATAAGGCCGTATTGGATTGGGATTTGATTTGAGCTTCAGTTTGTCACTCGGATAGATCAGCCCTTCTCGATTTCTATTTCCTGCTAAAGAATTATGAAGCGCGGCGCAGCGGCTGGTGTGTATACAAAAGGAAATAAGAATCTCACTCACTCGGCTTTCCTTCCTTTCGTGTGATCTTGCCGTGGCTTGGTGCTGTGGCGCTTCAGAGGTCGATAGAGCAGACCATTCAACCTTTTCCTCTTCATTGAATCTTTGCGAGACCCATTCTTCGATCCCGGTGAGACGTGCTTTCGTTCCCTATTTCAACATTCGTGCGGCTCATCCCTTTTGAATAACCTAGTTTTTTTTCTGTCTACTGCAGGGGTTTTCAACTCGAATGAACATTTTCTTGTAGATTATTGCAACCGCGTCTCACAGGGGCTGGGTTTAGGAGTGTTACCGAATTAATCTTAAGGAATGATGCTACCTTACACCATTGACTATATTTGCATGGTAACAATAGGTCAAAGTGAGTAATCCCATTAGACCCTGTCTACAATCCTTTTGTAGTTGTACGATCGTGTTTGAGATAGATTTTGTACAGCATAGCTTGAAGCTCTTTACTGGCTGAAAGTAGTGAGTTAAACTCTATGGCTCTTGACTTATGACTGTTTGGAAATATTATCTACTGTCTCACCCCTCATAGTATTACAATAATTGGAAAAGAAAATGAGCCACGATCGAATTGGCTTATTCCTTGTTGTAGCAGAGTTAGTGAAGGTGGTGCAGCACCCTGAGGGTTATTTAAATGACTATTGTGCAATAGAATAAACAAGAGATTGGCAGGCGGAGGAAGGCGAAGACAAGAGGCCCTCATAATGAAATGAGTGTTGGGGCGCTGGCAGTAACTGACCGCCCCCGGCAGATAAGCTCAGATTGTAATTGCTGTGGCCTCCCATCCCAACTCCCCCATTGTAAATTCTCCTCAAATTCAGATCTTCTCTAATCGGGTTTCATCTCCATAGCGTGCAGCTTGGACCACAATCTCATTTGGCCGCAGCAAGATTTAGTGCGATCCTTGCCTCGTCTTTTGCGTTAGTTTGCTTTTTCAACCGAGCAAATCTGTGTTAATAGTTTACGACTGACGGAGGTTTATGGGTCAGAGAAAGGTTACCCACAACAAGCTTTTCGGAGAAAATATGTTGATGTTTGAACGAGGAGAGAATGAAATAAGCTTTTGATGATTTATGGTGTGAACGTGAACTAAATTGTGTTGTAGTATTTTCAGGGGAGATAGTTGGGTTATTAGATCCTGTAGAGAGTGTAGGGTGCAGTCGGTTAGGTGGCTGCGTGAGCTGAGGTGGAAACTTATGATGGGGTTGGTTTTTGTGATATTTATTCTGCAGTATCTGAATATGGAACTTTATTCAAACACGAATATATTTCCATAATTTATACCTCATAGTACCTAGCCTGAAAGGGCACTGACTTTTGGTGAGATCTCAAATTTACCCGACTACGTCCCTGTCTTCGGGTTCCCTCTCAAACCATAGCCTCCACAGGTTTCATGGATATGGGTTTTCTTTAAAAAAAACACGGGAGGTCATAAAGAGCGTTAGCTGTAATTGTAGAGTATAGCTGAAAAGCCTAAATATATATTTGGAAATTGAAAATATAGCAAAGCTGGAAAGCAGATGCATGGCCAAGCCCTTTCGGCCGCCAGCCGCCATCACACCCCTGCGCATCAGTCGCAGTCGCATTTCGAGCGTCGCGCGCGCCGGTTCCCTATAACGCTTCGCTCTATCTATTTCCCATTTTCATTTGTCTAATTGAATTCCTGTCATGTGATGCCTTTTTCTTGTGCGCAATTCGCTTTTTCTTCGTTTCCTGGAAGCGGATTGTCCTAATGCACCTCTAGTGCACCTTCACTCAGTCAGGCCCTCAGGTATGGCTACACTTAAGGTCTTTTTTTGTAGCTTAGTGAGTCTTGAGCACTTGCCCGTCTCATGTAGGCTACTTGCCTTGTGTACTTTTTCTTAAAGTATGTGTATACATACCTTGACTTTATTGATTGGTCTTTCAGTGGCGATATCTCCTTATACAGTATTTTTCGGTGAAGTATCGGGAAGAATGTTTCTCCACTTTCTTAATGATTATAGTATCGCCACTCTGACCTGCCTGGCCAGGCAGGTCAGAGTGGCGATACTATACCTTCTCTGCGTGATTTTGCTCTCAGAATTTTATGTGAAAGAGTGTTTTCTAACCTTTTTGGTCTCCCTCCCCCCACTCTTTTTCAGGAGGGGAACCGTTGACATGTTCTGTTAGGTGGGTTTATCCATGCCCTCAACTCTCTTATGTAGCGAGCCAGTCGCTTTTTTTGGTAGCAGGATAATTGAGAGGAACTCAACTATCAAGTCCGAAGTTGCATCCTAGCTTTTTCCTGGTAGGAAGTGGAGACAGGAGTGTAGCAAGAACAGTCCGAACGTGTATATAGGGCTTTAATGGTTATTTTTCCTTGTTGACCGAAGCTACTATAGGGAGATTGCTTCTATGGTTAGCTTACGAGAGTGACGATTAGGAATCCTATTGTATCCTGGCTATATATTTCGGAGAGGTGTGTTCATAAAGATATTTGGCTGGCTTCCTCTGGTGCTGTGGGTTCTGCTGTCGACACCATTCCTGGGTGCAGTGGAGATTTCTCGATGGTCGATCGGTCCCGAAAGCTTACTTTCGGTAAGTTGCGTTCTTAATGAGCTTTCTATCATCTTGTGGAATAGGAGTTGAACTTGGAATAGAGTGTAAGTTTTGGTTCCTTTCTGCATAGGGAGCGGGGCTGGGGCCTAGACTTGGTCATCTCCGAGGTGATGTTGCTCAGGGGTGCAGGCTGCTGAGAGTTGGTCATGGTGTCCTGCCGAGGCAGTGAGATGTATCCGATGGTCCGTCAGTGCAGAATGGACGGCTAGAGGAAGGCTGAGGGCGGCATCCCCTACCAAGATGTAAGCGCACAAAACTCCGACTATCAAGTAAGCCCAACCGTTACCCCTTAAAGCTGGTCATCACGTTGACATATTCAAAAGAATGAACAACTACCTTCTCTCCGTAATACAATAATACTTTCATCATAAAGTATATCACCGCATCAAATCGCTTGGTACAAAAATGTAATCTCTGGTTCTGGACATTTGAGTTACCCTTGGTAGTTGATTCATCGGGCAAGAGCCAGTGGCGCCCTTTTCCATTTACTGTAAATTTTAAGAACCGTAACTTAGGTATCTTCAACTTAACTTGTAATTTATTTAAAACTTAACCTCGTATAGTCATTTTCATGCTTAATCTATTTTGTCGAGGTGAATTGCTGTACTTGGTCTTATTCAAAATTTACCGTATCTTACCTACCTACTTACCTAGCGTAGGCTCTAGCTAATGGTTCGTATATTCTTTTTATTTGGGTTCTATTACAATGCATTATTGTGTAGGCCGTTTTCTTTTGTTTCCACCCAACCCGAGAACTTCCAAGCTGCCTTAGTTTGGAGATTGTCGGGTCAGCCTTTCCTATAGCTTAGCCAATCGAGAACGCTCCTCCGGGCATAAAGACACCTACCCCTGGATTTTGATTAAGAGAAAAGAGACTGAGCTAGCTTAGAGTTACAAATTGGCGCCCAACGTGGGGCTTTCTCGGTGATCTATGCTATGGGAAGGGTGGGTGGAAACCACTCTTCGAGATGTAAATGTCAATTCATACAAGGCAAGCCTTGTATAGTGATGACCAATAATTATTTTTCCCTCCTTACAGTGGTAGTATGTGGGTTACTAAGATGATGCGTTGGTTTTGTGCTAATCTTTGGTAACCTATAGACTCCTTCATTTGTTTTTCCCAAGTTGAGAATTTTGAGTCAGTAAGTACATCCCGTAGTTTGTTGGGTGTGTACCTATCGTCCCATGTCCCAACCATTTAATAGTAACAAGTTTGCAGTCAATTTCTCTCAGACATGTTTTGGCCTGTCATTGACAGGTGTCCGATGTTTTGTTCGTGTGGCGCTTGTCTATGCAATCCAACACTAATTCCTTGGTTCCGTGTTGCGTCCATGTTAACCTTATGGCGTGACTGTCCCACATTTTTGCAAATTTCATAATTGGAGTGTTAAGTGCTTTTTCTTGTATGGGGGAACGTGCCGTCTTGCCGCGTAGTGTGATTTAAGGAGTTTGGAATTCCTTGAGGTGCTCGTTTGAGCGTGTGGTTTGAGTTTTGCGATTAGTAATTCCTTTATTCTTTTCTTGATTGATTTTGATGACGGATTTTGGCATTTGATTAAGGCTTTTTCTACAGTATGAAATTTTGGTCTTAGTAAGGTCTGTCCGGTATTTATTCACATTTTTTGTTGGTAGTTTCTTTGTTTAATTTTAGTTTATTTCTTTCTTTTTTTTTTTTTGTTTGGTTGACTTAAGATGGAGTCAAGTGGTTCCGAAGGGGTAATGGCTCTGCAGGGTCTAGTAAATCCTATCCTGGAGAGACAAGACAAATTGTTGAATATTCTATCGTCTCAAAATGAAGCGTTGCAGGGACTAAAGGGAGGGCTAGGCAAAGGTCCTGGTCGAGGTTCTGCTGCGGACTTTGTTAGTTTTCTTAAATTGTGTGAAGCTCAAAAGTTGACTTTTGAGGGAGGCAATCCCAACAAATTTCTTTCGAAAGTTGGAGAGTTGTTAGATTGTTTTCAACTCGATGATGGTCAGTTGGTTAAAGCGGTAGGTTCTTTATGTCGTCGTGAAGCCGACCAGTGGTATATGGCGACTAAGGCCAGCTTTAGAAATTGGGCCGAGGTAAAGGCAGGTTTTCGGGCGAGGTACCTACCTAGAGATTTCGAGTTCACGCACAAAAGGGAGATCATGGGAACTTTTCAGAGGAATGAGGAAAGTCTTTTGGACTTTGTGGCACGACTAATGTTGCTCAATGAGGAATTAACCTATCCCATTCCAGAGGCTGAGATAGTGAGTCTGATTATGTGCAATATGAGTTCTGTTTACATTGATCTTTTGGGTATGCGGGAAAGGGAACCCGCTACTTTGTCCGAGGTCAGGGAAGCTGCGAAGGTCGCAGAAGGCGTGCTTGAGAGGCGTAGGAAAAGGTATCCCGAGTCCAAGCGTGTTAGCGCAAGTTCCATCGAAGAAACACAGGATTTGACAGTAGGTTTGGTCAATCAGACAGAAACCGCACGTTGTTTCAAATGCGGTAAAATTGGTCATTTTGCTCGAAATTGTCCCAGTCGAGAGGTAGTAAATTCAGATAAAATTGTGTCCTTGTTAGAGCAGTTAGTGGAAAGGAAGGAAACTTCTAGCCCGGCAACTGATAATGAGAGTCTGGAGAAATTTGTTCGCATCTCTTCTTTAAGCGAAAGATTTTGCAAGGAAGACAACAGATTTTTCATTTCAGTTTCTATGGGCAAAACTCCATATGTTGCTATGGTAGATTCCGGATGCAATGCGGCATTGATTGTTAGGGCGTCCCTTGAAAAGGAACTGAAGGAAGAGGGATTTTCCATAAGTTCGGTGAAGGGTTCGGCTAAGGTTGCTGATGGGGGTATGGCCGAAATTTCTGGAAAGGGGGAATTTCCCATAAGATTAGGGGGTCGTTGTGTGATGACCGAGGGTCTTTTAATGAAGGGACTTCCCTATTCCCTGGTTCTTGGATATCCATTCATGGCTGCAGTTGGTGCGACATTAGATTTTGCGAACAAGCGCATTGTTATGACGGGTACGGAAGGCAAGGGGCCAGTTGTTGTTGAGGCCCTGAGTCTTAGCACACCAGAATTCGAAGGTGGGGAAGTGTGTTGCATGGCGGTACCCTTCACAGAATTAATTCCTTTGGAATTGGAGGATGGCACTTTGGTTTATCCCGGAACAGGAGATTCTGATGATGGTTCAGACGAAGGTAAGGGTGTCGGCTATGATGATGACGAAGTGGAGATACCCACTTATCCTTCTGAGCTGGATGAGGTGCATACGTACCAAGAGTACGACCACCCTGAGCTAACCTCTGACCAAAATCAGAATTTTAATTTGGTGATGGCTGAGTGGAAGGAAAAGTTTTCCCACTCACCAGGGGTAGCCAAAGATGTTGAAGCGAGGGTTTATTTAGAACCTAGCCAGCCTCCAATTAAAGAAAGATGCATTCGTATGACGCATGAGGAACGCCTTGCAGCACAAGAGGAAATTCAGATGTTGTTAGACAAGGGGATTATTGAGCCTAGTGAATCTGAGTGGCGTGCCCCAGCCTTTTTCGTTGGCAAAAAGGATGGAGGCAGGAGATTGGTGGTAAATCTGAAAGCCCTGAACTCAGTGTGCAAGCGAAATAGTGCACCTTTGCCAATGATGGATGATGTGGTGGGCATCTTAAACAAGGCCCGTTTTTTCTCCACTTTGGATTTATTAAGTGGTTACTGGCAAATTCCTGTACATAAGGATTCTGTGCAGTATTTCAGCTTTGGTGTCCAAGGCGTGGGAAACTTCTCCTTTAAACGTTTAGCAATGGGGTTCTGCAATTCGGCTGGAATTTTTCAGTCCTACATGGAAAAGGTCTTGCGAACCGAATTGTTTAAAAGCGCTTTTGTTTATCAAGATGATATTGTTGTGGCTTCAGCTACTTATGAGGATCACGTCCGTGATTTGCAAAGGGTACTCCAACTACTGTTCGAAAATGGTCTGAAGGTGAATTGGAAAAAGTCCCAAATCATGTATGGTTCTATCAAGTTTCTTGGAAATATTTACTCTGCCGGAAGAGTCAGTGCGGATCCTGAGAAGGTGTTAGCGGTCGAGAAATTTTCTACTCCATCTGGAGCAAGGGCTTTGCGTAGTTTCTTAGGAATGTTGGGATGGTTAAGGCAGTTCATTCCCAAAATGTCCGAAAAGACTGCTATCCTAACGAACTTGCTGCAAAAGGATGTAAAGTGGGAATGGACTGAGGCCCATACCCAAGCCTTTGAGGAGTTGAAGAAGGCGTTGATCAGTTCGCCTATTCTCGCTATACCAAATATTGAGGCTCCTTTCACTCTTCATGTCGATGCTAGCAATTATGCTGTTGGTTGTGTTTTGTTGACTGAGAGGGAAGGGAAATTGTATCCGTGTGCCTATGGTTCCCAGAAATTGCATAAGGCTGCAATTAAGTGGACTACTACCGAAAAGGAAGCTTATGCTGTCCTATGGGCTTGTCAAAGATACAAGCATTTGATTAGAAATGGTTTCCGTACCACAGTAATGACTGACCATTCTAGCTTGCTGTGGTTGGCCAATTTGAAAAATACCACTGGTAGGTTGGCCAGGTGGCAAATGCTTTTGAGTACCTTTGACCTGAAACTCGTCCACATAAAGGGGCGTGAGAATTTGTTGGCGGACGCCATGTCTCGTATTTCCGTCCAAGCTGTTGATCCAGTTGATATTCCGGGGGTGCCGGATTTTTCAACAACTAAAGATCCTTGGTACCTGCAGTTAAGGCAGAATATTTATGATTCTCCTGATGCCTATTCGAAATTTAGGGTTCGTTGGCCCCACATTTTGAAAAGAGTTGTCCACCCTGTAACAGGGGAGGAAGAGGATCGAATTGTGGTGCCAGGGGAATTTCGAAAAACCATGGTAGAGCTTTTCCATGACGAGAAAACTAGTGGCCACCGAGGGTGGTTTGCTACCTATTGTCGTTTAGCTGATAGGTTTGTTTGGCCAAAGATGAGAGCGCATGTGAGGGCGTACGTGCGAAAATGCACGACCTGCGCCATGTACAAAGTTCCTGGGCAGGCTACTGCAGGCCAAATGTCTGTGCGTGAGCCTTCGTTAGCTGTTTGGGCTATGGCTAGCATGGATATTGTGGGTCCTTTGCCTCGTTCTAAGGATGGGAAGAAATATATTATGGTGGTTGTGGACTCTTGCAGTAAATGGGTAGTTGCTGTTCCTATGAGGGATGCTACAGCTAAGTCTGTGATTGAGGCCTATAAGTATCACGTGGTATTGCAATTTGGTTGTCAGGAGCTTGTGATTTGTGATCACGGAAGTCAGTATGTGTCCAAGTCGTTCCTAGACTATTGTGCTTCTTTGGGTACTAGAGTCCACCATGTTCCAAAACATTTTCCTTCGGCCAATTTTTGTGAAAGGTACAACAAGGAAGTAAAGTTGTGTCTCTCCATGTACGCAAAGAAAGATCATACCAACTGGTCAAGGGATCTCCCATATGTTCTTTTTGCATTACGTACAGCTCGTAGTACTACCACGGGGCTAAGTCCAGCGAGGATTTTATTTGGAAAAGAATTGCGTTCTCCGTTTGAAGTAAATGCGGAACTTGCTCATGGTAGAGTTCAAAATTTTGATCCTATTGAGTATGATAAGGTGTTGAAGGGTCACTTGGGCAAAATTTTGGAACATGTGAAATATTGTGCGAAAAGGGCTATGAATCGTCAGAGCCATCAATATAATTTGCGGCATAGGGATGTTTCCTTTCCTGTGGGTAGTTTGGTGTGGAAGAGGAATTTTCCCCAGTCCAGCGCGATCGATAAACATATGGCAAAATTGGCAGAGCGGTATATTGGTCCATTTAAGATTACAGCCTCGCATAAGGATCAGTATGAGTTGGCTAATTTGGCAGGGAAGAGTATAGGGAGGTGGCACGGCAGTCACCTTAAGTTAGTGGAGACATAGGGGCTCCATGTTTCGGGTTTCGTTTTTTTTTTTTTAGGTTCGTATATATTTTTTTTCTCTGCACGGAGGAGTGTGGATAATCTAGGGATAGCAGGGAGCTGTTCCACGTTGTATGTATAGGGCCCGGCTAGTTCAGTAGGTAGAGCGTGGGGTAAGGGCGTAGGTCCGAGCCTCTCGTTGCGTTCGTTGGTATATTTGGGGTATTCCAGGGCGTGGGTCCGTTGTAGCGAGCCAGTCGCTTTTTTTGGTAGCAGGATAATTGAGAGGAACTCAACTATCAAGTCCGAAGTTGCATCCTAGCTTTTTCCTGGTAGGAAGTGGAGACAGGAGTGTAGCAAGAACAGTCCGAACGTGTATATAGGGCTTTAATGGTTATTTTTCCTTGTTGACCGAAGCTACTATAGGGAGATTGCTTCTATGGTTAGCTTACGAGAGTGACGATTAGGAATCCTATTGTATCCTGGCTATATATTTCGGAGAGGTGTGTTCATAAAGATATTTGGCTGGCTTCCTCTGGTGCTGTGGGTTCTGCTGTCGACACCATTCCTGGGTGCAGTGGAGATTTCTCGATGGTCGATCGGTCCCGAAAGCTTACTTTCGGTAAGTTGCGTTCTTAATGAGCTTTCTATCATCTTGTGGAATAGGAGTTGAACTTGGAATAGAGTGTAAGTTTTGGTTCCTTTCTGCATAGGGAGCGGGGCTGGGGCCTAGACTTGGTCATCTCCGAGGTGATGTTGCTCAGGGGTGCAGGCTGCTGAGAGTTGGTCATGGTGTCCTGCCGAGGCAGTGAGATGTATCCGATGGTCCGTCAGTGCAGAATGGACGGCTAGAGGAAGGCTGAGGGCGGCATCCCCTACCAAGATGTAAGCGCACAAAACTCCGACTATCAAGTAAGCCCAACCGTTACCCCTTAAAGCTGGTCATCACGTTGACATATTCAAAAGAATGAACAACTACCTTCTCTCCGTAATACAATAATACTTTCATCATAAAGTATATCACCGCATCAAATCGCTTGGTACAAAAATGTAATCTCTGGTTCTGGACATTTGAGTTACCCTTGGTAGTTGATTCATCGGGCAAGAGCCAGTGGCGCCCTTTTCCATTTACTGTAAATTTTAAGAACCGTAACTTAGGTATCTTCAACTTAACTTGTAATTTATTTAAAACTTAACCTCGTATAGTCATTTTCATGCTTAATCTATTTTGTCGAGGTGAATTGCTGTACTTGGTCTTATTCAAAATTTACCGTATCTTACCTACCTACTTACCTAGCGTAGGCTCTAGCTAATGGTTCGTATATTCTTTTTATTTGGGTTCTATTACAATGCATTATTGTGTAGGCCGTTTTCTTTTGTTTCCACCCAACCCGAGAACTTCCAAGCTGCCTTAGTTTGGAGATTGTCGGGTCAGCCTTTCCTATAGCTTAGCCAATCGAGAACGCTCCTCCGGGCATAAAGACACCTACCCCTGGATTTTGATTAAGAGAAAAGAGACTGAGCTAGCTTAGAGTTACACTTAACTACCTGTGTAAGTAGTACCTTCCTCTGGAACCAATGCAATAGAAGTAACTGATTTAACTTGTGCTCTGCGATTGAACAGAAGTAATTGCATGGGAAATCACTGTAGGCTCTTTTCACTGTCTAAAATAAATGAGAGTTGAAATTATTTCTCGAGATGAAAAGTTTTATTATATTGGATTTTATCGGAGAAAGTTGATGGGTTCCTTTCAGATTTAAACATGAGAAGCGTATCAGGGTGCCAACCTGCGGGTCGGGGACAGATTGATAAATTGCTTACCATTTTCATAGCTCTCGGCAATTTTAGGGGTCTCGCTCGCGGATACATGTACGTGTATTTTAGTTATTTTCCTCGCCTCATTTCATGGTAGTTATTACTTATTTTTGGGAACACCGGAATGCTTTTAATGGGTGATCATCACTACATCATTGGATAGACTATGGGTCGATCCCTTTAGTCTGGGTGGTTTTTTTTTTTTTTTTTTACAGTTTTCAGATATTGATATGTGTGTGTATTAGAAGTACCCACATATGATGGCTTGAACAGATTTATAGGGAATCCATTCGGGACCTTCTTCTTATATTCCTGTACAGTACTGAGCCTTATAATAGCGGGGGGTTGGGGGGGGGGGGACAAGCCCAACAACTAGACCGTTTTCAAGAACTATCAATTGTGCTCAGCTGGCAGCACTACCAAATACCAAATAGCCATCGATGGGGACCTAAAGTTTTAGGTGGGTTCCGAACCACCACAGCCTCGATATACATTTCACTTGACATGCTGAACATGTCAGAGGTGAATGCCGAGCAGAAAAACTTTTTGGTAGGATCGGGATCGAACCGGTGTGACCCGGCTTTCACTGCTTCTCAAAAGTCGACCATTTAGTCCACTCGGCTATCGAGGCCGTTGTACTGAGCCTTACAATGTACTCAGTGCAGCCCGAACCTTCAACTCTTGGATCCCATATGGTCACGCTGGCGTAGCATGACCATTCCCACTTTAGCCGTTTTGACTACTTTTTATCGGTCGTAACTCGTGAGATATTTTGAATATCAAGGTTATTGGGGACGGGAACGTTACTCTTCAGAAGCCATGTGAATCTCCGATAAGTTTGATAGAGCCGCCGTAACTTGTTGGAAGTAGGTCCTATAATTAGTTAAATTGGTATAAAATGATGAGGAGTGATTGCTTTGAATGTAAGCACAAATGAAAATGGTGATTAATAAGAGGAATTACCCAATCCCTCCTACTAATCACTCAAGTTGGGCTCTTCAAGAGTTGACTTGTCATATTCAAAACGCATTAAGAGTACATTCATTGGGGAGCGTATTTCGGCATGTGGACTGAAAGCGGGACTGAACATACGTATCACTCTTTCCCCTCCGAACCGTTCAGCTACTGGCACCGTAGCCAAGTAGACTGAGCTCTTAACACAATACATTGCGGTATTATAATGTACAGTGGTCCCTCTCTATAACGACCGTAAATATGCTCGCTGTAAAGAGAGTTCACTATAGAGAATAGGGTTTCAACTGGAGTCAGGGATTGTCAAGGGACAGTAGCCTTAGGTCGTTATATAGAGGTTTTCGTTATAGATAGTGTCATCTTATATCCTAATTCGAGTCCCCTTCGGCGAAATATAGTGGGTTTTTGAGAGCTATTCAGTTTGATTGTCCGACTTCCATTTTTGGAGAAGACCACGCTGCTACTCTTAAGGACTGCTGGTATAGGCTCACAATTGAATGCGCTCTTAACTGATCCGGGACCCAAATATTGAATAATGATTTTGATTTCTAAACTTAAAGGGATTGTGTGGTGTTTCGATTTGAGCTGTGCGGCAATACTTGTAATCTCCCAATTCCTGTGCTGAGTCTATAATCTCTCCTTGAAACTTTTGCAGTTTCAAGCTTCTGCTTGTAATCCATCTTTTGCCGTGGGGGGTTTGGGGAACACTGCATCTTGTATTCTTGTTCGAACCGTAAGTCAGCCTTCATTTCCAGACGGATAGTTAGATAGAATCGTCACTCTTGTCAGGTCACCTTGTGCTGGTTCACAGTATGCAATCCATTCCGTGCTAGTTTATTAGATGAAGGAAAACCTAGGAAAATAATCTGATGTCAGTTAAGGCTGAATATACATTCGCTATTTTCGACTTATGTACTTGGTTCGCAATGCTAAGTACTTCAAGCCCTACTCCGAAGTTACAGGGCGAGTGGAAAGTGTTTATAGGGGGATGTAAACCTGAGACTCTTTGTCGTGAGGTAGTGTTGTATTTTTGCATGAAATGGAGTAATAAGCCCACAGGAGCGATTTTAAACAGTCAACTACCAGTCCACATGTTTTTTGACAGATCGCGAAAACACAACACTACCTCACGCGAAATATTTTTTTGTAACAATTCGGACTAAAACAGTATGATTTTATCGTCACATTTAGTAGAAAAGCTTGATAAATGTTTGTACTATTTACCGTAGCCATGTTGCATTTTGGCAATTTTTATTTCACTTACGGAAGTGGGTAATTTCAACAGCATTTCTCTACTTTTCTCCTGTAAAAGCTAAACATAGTGTCCTACTTTTACTCGTTCGTTTCGCGTTCAAATAGCACATTATGTTTAGCTTTTAGAGTAGACACAATCAATACGATATTTCAATTACCAGTCTCCGGTTGTACTAAAATGTAAACATTTGTTTTGTGGAATATTTACTTTCGCACAGTGGTTTTGGCGGAGTTCGTCGAGAATGTATGGTGGCCGTTAATCAGCAAAGCATCTTTCATGAGCATATCTCCAAGTGTTCTAAGCAGAAGAGGTTTTATTTAGAACTTGAGGGCAATCTCGTTGGTACCAAATTTTCCGAGTGTACTAATCCCAAAATAATAGGTTACCGATCGCTGCTCACTGCGTGAGATGTGACGACATATCGCTCATTAGACGCACTTGAAGGGGTACTTGTATGGCTACTGGGGTCACGATCGCTGCTCTAGACGGTATTCACTCGGAAAGCTACTTAGTGTTACTTTAATATTCATGAGGGTGAACTGCATTGATCCGCAGCATGGAGAACAGAGATGGTTGTTTGTTTGCTTCGATCTACACTCCCTATCGACCTGGCGTACATGATGAGACTCAGACTACTTTCAATGGCCACACATAGAGCTATTCTGGATCATCTAGATTTAGAGAATTCTTTTTTATTAGAAATGACAGTATACTTAAGGAGCAGACCTCCTGCTTCTTGTGATTTAAAGAGGTACTGCAACTCTAGGCGTACTAAAAAATATTTCTTCTAAGTACAAAAATACTATTTTGAACCCTTGTTCTTAGCCTTTTGTATCAAAATATCTCAAATTAGTACACATCAATGTTCCGTCCTTTTGTTCCGAAAAGGAATTTATTATTTCTTCTGTGCCTGTCCGTGGCCGAGCGGTCAAGGGCTCCGTCTTGTGTCCTGAGAGGTCCGGGTTCGAATCCTGGTGTAAGCAAAAAAAATTCCGATTACGACATGGCTGTATTATGGCCCACTCGTATTCGGCCTCGGCTTCGGCCAAACAATTTAACAACTCACTCATCAGTGCATATTTTCAATGATTCCGGGATTCGAGCTTAGGACCTCAGTCGTATGAGTCAAGTGTTTTCATATTAGGCCACGATTGTAGCTTTTATTCAGACAGATTGTACCTTAAGATATACCTGACCTGAAGGTCCATACCCTTATTTTTTAAGCTGCACTTTCAGTTTGTTTTTGAAAGTGCTTTTTTCGTTATATTTTTATTTTTATAGTTATATTTTTCACTGATACGCCAACCAGAAAATGGGTCAAATTGGGGGGAGTTGAAAATTTTTATTGCATGCTACCACTTTGTTAGATTTCCTTTTTTCCTTCTTCCCTTTATTTCTCTTCTTTCCTACTAAACGAGTTATAATATTTTATGGCGTACTTTTTTGCATTTATGGCAAGAAAAGCCAAGGTATACTGGCTTTCCTACCCGCACCCATTACCAAGAGAGAGAGCAATACATAGGGGCAGTTTGACGTTTAGGCCAAACAAAAATTGAAAAGAACCAAAATGCCTCGACACACCCTTCACATGTCATAACCCATTTGATCTCTCTGAATACGGGCAGGTCTCTCGTAACTCTGTGGAGTTAACAAACTTGATCCTTTGCATCGGTATTGGAAAGCTATCGAGTAAGATTGGAAACAGATAAAAAGGGAAATAGGGTGGGGCGAGACCATAAAGAGGTCCGCTAGCCTGTAGTGCCCAGAGGCTGGCTATGGACCTATACGCCCTCCCCACTCCGTGACCCATATGTGGGGGCTGCTCGTATGTTGACCGCGGGCTCAACCCCGTAGAATTGTGCGGTTTGGGGCATTGACTCACTGACGGACCACATTTCTTTCTATTACATACCATAATTTTTACATTTTACAAAAATACTTCTCGTGTAAAATTTTATTGGTCAATTTGTTTTCTTTACTGCATATTTTTGTCACATTGTGAGCTATTTAAAATTAAATGTAGTACTGACCGACGCGACGTTTAGGCGTATTGTGATATTATTTTCTGCTCGAACCTCTGGGGCCTTTATGCCAGGGCCACGTTTATAAGCAAAACAAAATGTTCAGTATGTATGTTCTATGAGTTCCACTGCTAAGTAAATAACGTGTAGTTTACATGGACCCATGAATTAACTTTTAAACAAGGGTCGCACAAACTTTCCCATCCTATATGTTTCTGGGCCCTCGGAGAAACTTTTAGATAAATAGCATGAGGAAGTCTCCCCGAGTATTTTGAGTACTCACATGACATATTTCGCGAACCTTCAAAAATTCAACCTGGTGGGGGGGTTGGAAATGCTTTGAGATTTTTTTGACCACATAACTCGCTTGAGGAAGTCTTCCCGAGTATTTTGAATACTTACATGGCATATTTTGTGAACATCAAGAAACTGACCCCTTGGGGGGTCGCGTCTTATCTCCCAAATTTGAGTTTTCCCCGATATACCGCTAATGGAGTATTTTTACCCATAATATGCACGATTACCCGTGAGAAAATGGACAAAATCGTAGGCGCCGATTTTGAGAAAAAAATTAAAAACATGATTTTTTCAGGGAAAATCGGAAAAAAGAAAGTCTGCGAATTATTTTTCTACACCCGTGTACCAAATTTGAACAAAATCGGCCGGACAGTTTGGGCCCTGGCTCTCCGTACATACATACACACATTTATATATACATATAACGCTTTTTGGGGGTCTGGGACCAGTGGGACCTCTGATCGGTGCTTTGCAATGAAAAACCCAAAATCTATCACAATCGATCCTTTCCTATATTACTTCGTATACAATATGGAAAAGTAAAAAATTAACATAAGTAGTCAGCGATTGGCATGGAGTTTGGCTGATCGGCAAGTTTTCAAATAAATGTCCATTAATTTTTTTCATCGTTGAGAAATATAGGAGAACTTGCTCACTGGCAAACTGCGGCTCCCAAATATGAAGGTTGATTGAATTGGGGAAAAAGCGAAGTCAGGTGTTGAAAAATCCACCCCCAGCGCATAAAGATGGTTTTGATAAGGGTCGGATACTTAAGAGGGTTGCTTCCCTCAACATAATAGGCGTGACGGCAAGCAACCTTCTACACCATTTTTCATTCCGGAGGAAAGAAATGGGGCAAACAAAGCAGATTAAACTGATATCGCGGTGTCAGCTTCTTAACAAGAGGGGAAGATCCTATTATAAATGCATAGAGCTCAAGCGCAGAGTGATTTCATCGCCGCAGCTCGTAAAGGCGTCTTTACGATCCTTAAGTTACACACTCCGTTTTAAAAACCCCCGCCCTCCCTTAGGAATACGCAGCTTATGGAATGGATGGATACCTATGAGATCTACGGTTCTACTTCTCCAAGGAGTTATATAATTGTTAAAGAAGCTGTAAGCTGTATTCGAAGGGGTAGCCACTGTAGAGATTTCTTGAGATTCCACAAAGATTTCCAAAGATTCCCAACGATATTTATATAAAGATGAACCCCGAAGGGGTAACCACTCCAAAAAAAATTCCAAGATTCCCTGAGATTTCATAAAGATTTCTAATGGTTCCCAACGAGTGGTTAGCCCCTCGGGTGTATTTCACTAGCCGTAAATAGGCTAGTAGAATACGTCCACGGTACCCAGTCTAAGAACAGCTGGTCTAGCACCTTACACGTACCTTCTGGGTTATACCTGAATTAAGTGAGTAAACTTGCTTATAGCTGAGGGTTGGGGGCACAAGCCCAGCAACTAGACCGTTTCGAGAACTATCCATTGTGCTCAGCTGGCAGCACTACCAAATACCAGCTCCCCAGCCATTGTGTAAACGGTGGGTACGGACAGTTTTAGGTGGGTTCCGAACCACCACAGCCTCGATATACATTTCACTTGACATGCTGAACATATCAGAGGTGACTGCCGATCAGAAAAACTTTTTGGTAGGATCGGGATCGAACCGGTGTGACCCGGCTCTCACTGCTCTTCAAAAGTCGACCCTTTAGTCCACTCGACTATCGAGGCTTGAGTAAACTTCCTAAAGTAGTAAAATGATCGGACTGATTTGTATTCTACACTAGACTCATCTCAGTGAGTTTCCTAGGAAATAGTGCGAAACGTTGCTGCAGAATTAAATGGGTTTTATTGGGTTAAAGTTGTAAAATCAACCTCAAGAAGTAAATTTTACGATGGAGCCAGCCCCAAGCCGCAGTTCCCAGCACCAAAGTCTCTTTGATACAAAATATCTGTAGGGTTTTTCATGCGTTTTTCTTCCTTCATAATAGCCTAGTAGGTTCATCATCGTAGTGGGGTGCCACCTAGGGGGTAACCACTCCAGAGATTCCTTGAGATTCCATAAAGATTTCCAAAGATTCCCAAGATATTCGTAGAAAGATGAACCCCGAAAAGGGTAACCACTCCAAAAAATTCCAAGATTCCCTGAGATTTCATAAAGATTTCCAATGATTCCCAACGAGATTTCCAACGAGTGGTTAACCCCTCGGGTGCCACTGTCTGTTCGCAGGCCTGACAGGTGGGCCCATTGACCACTAGCCTGGTAGGTTACAAAAATCCAAAAATGATTTTGATTTCTATATGCCACTTCAGTTGAAATTAGTTCTAATTTTTCTGTGGATATGAAATGTGAGGAAAAGAAATGAGCTAGTCGTCAGTGCTCAAAATCTCTCTAAATTTCAAGTGTAGGATGGAGGATTGGGAGCTGAAGTGGTATAGAGGTGTAGGGTTTACTGGTTTCGTATTATGAGGTTGTAAGCCATCGGAAATAAACTTACGTCTCAAGGGTTTAACCCTTTTAACACTATATTTCCGGGCAATTTATTTTTCTTCCATCTCAATTTATTGAAGGCCTGGAACAGGAAATTGATGTTTACTCGTATTGCAGGCATAGCATGTAGCATGTGTACAATAAGCGTACCTGTTGTACAGTGATTATGTGAATAGTTTTCTATCACTTCCAATTTCTCGTTGGGCTCCAAAAAACATTTTGACTATAAAGAATAGCAATTCTGAATGAAGCCGAATTATCTGGAATATAAAACCGGAAATTGGTTTTCTCGGAAGCTTGAGAGTCAGCAGTGTATTAAACGAAAGAAACATTCCTTTATTTTTGGTGTACACGTGCAGGTATAAGTGCAGCCAAACTCGGTAACGATTGGGAAATTTTTAATTTTCTGGAAGTAGCCAGGAAAATTCTTGACAATTCTTGGCACGTGATAATCATTTGGGAACATCATTAGCTTAAAAAAGAAAAATAGAAAAATATGAAAAAATTCCTACACAGATACCATTTGACCGTTTTCCGTGAACTTTGTTACTTAGGTACCGAGGGATTAACCACTCAAGAGATTGCTTGAGATTGCATGAAGATTCCAATGATTGCCTGAGATTCCCAACGAGATTCCTGGAGTGGTTAACCCCTCGTTAGTTACCCTGTATATACACCACTGATGGACCCTTTATTTTCCTTTTATTTGCCAAATGTCAAAAATTCAAAAAGACTGAAATTAGTTGAAGATATTAAGATAATAAAGTGGATTCCATAACAAAGAATTTACCGATTAATTTTTTATTAATCTCTGTCAGTTTTTGTTTTTTTGAATTTTCATCTTAATCTTCGTACCATCTTCAGTAATAGAAATGCCTCCGTGCAGTTATACAGTACATTACTTATACAGATCGTATTATTTTTTCCCTTAATTCATGAGAGACAATTAAAGCTGAATTTGAACGGAAATGAGGAAAAATGCAATGGTACTCGGAGGACAGCTAAATAGGGGAAAAGACATTGCGTGGAATTTCCCCTGCTGCGATACTTTATGTTTCCCTTAGGAACAAAGTTGAGGAGCGCGTTAAAGTGTGCTAAGATTGATAGGGCGGTAAAGCGTGAATAAAGCGGCCCGTAATACGACAGTCAATGTCTAGGGTGAATGCTGTCTGCTTTTATTTACCTCGATAAACGGTTTATTTCCCGCCAGATTACATTGATTTATTTCCGGGATATTATGTGTCACTCTATTCTGCTCTGGGGGTTTCTCGCCAGCTGTATCGGAGGGGAAAATTAGCTGTGTTTGGGTAATTACGAATAATTAATTATTATTAACCGTTTTATTTTTGTTTCTTTTGTATGGTTTTATTTTAGCGGAAACCTCCCGAACATGACCCTCGTCAGGTTCATTTTATGCGTGCAAATCTGTCTCTACCGTATCCGCCTCTTTGAACCTCGTATGTTATGGACCTAGCGTATGCCGAGAAATCAACCATTCTCTACTCCACGAACCAGTTTTAGTGTTGAGAAATAGGTGTTTGACGTTCGACGAGGGGATAACCACTCCAGAAATTCCTTGAGATTCCATAAAGATTTCCAATGATTCCCAACGACATTCCTGGAGTGGTTAACCCCTCGGTGTTCGACGAATCATGCATCATTCTTTCGTCTAACATCCGTCAGAGTACTGAAGTTCTGCTTTGACTGGCCTGAGGCAATCTTGAAATGGATTCATTCCCAACTCCTTTACACATAAGTAAGGTACCTAGGTACCTACATGAAGTGGACGGTTAAAATGATTAACTTGATTCCCTCAAGCGACTCGGGTGTCACCTAAACTGTAATGACAGAGAGTGTGGAGTTGGGAAGCACGCGCGACAGCTCCTACGTGCTTCCACCCCGATGAAGCCAAGTTGAAAAAAAAAGGTTCGAATAACTTACCCTGTATTCCATTCGTTTTATAAAACTTTTGATTCCGCAGAGGCATAAAAATAACTCTAGATTATTATATCTCAGATTGCCAACAGACTGCGCGCTGGGGTGGCGCGGCCGCCTGCCAAAGTACGTCGACCAACTTTTAAGTGCTTCCACATTGCAAACTTTCTTTAGATTCTACTCGACAAACAATTAGGGTCAGACAAAGTGTGAACTGAAAAGTGGGGGGTCACGCTAAGTGTAAGAAAGTTTTATGAGGCACAATGGTGTGGTTAGAAGTATAACTAAATGATGATAACGTTTATTGCCATATCTCTCATTTTGACTAACTGAGGAAGTGATAACTCAGTTCCTCGTTTTGGCACTCCTAATTATTTCATTCACTTTTAAAAGTTTGAGTAAATTACCCGGTGTTCACTGACGGTCCTGCAAATACCTCCATGCGTGGACAGTGCATGTTACTATTTTGTTATTGTTTGTATCGGCACTCGTGTTCATTCTCAGAATGTCTAGGGCGAACGGGGTAGGCCAGGCTAAATATTTCACTGAGGCTTTTCGCAACGGCCTGCAAGCCTGCATGGCATGGAAATGAAACTCCAGGGCTACAATAATTTATGTTCTGGCATCTACTGTGTAAATTTTTCATTCCGCCGCTGTGCAATTTTTCCCTAGCCAAAGGAAATTTTCTGGGAGAGTGATGAAGAAAAATTCTCAAGAAATTACTACCGCTTAACTCGACTGTCAGGATGTGGTTGTGAGAAGGAAATAAGCAGTTTCTTCATTCCTCTTAAAAGTTGGAAGTGGGAATAGTTCGCTTCGGAAATTTCACTCGTTTTATGCGTGAATCGACTCATGAAAAGGCATTATGAATGAGAGTGTCAGAGTAATGTCAATGTCAGACTTCACCGTCGTTATCATTTTCAGTAGTCTTTGTTTCTGACTTCAGCGCCGCAAGAAGACTGGGTTTGCCAGTTTGGTTGAGGTTGGAGGATATCTGAATGAAGTTAAAGGAAGAGTTGAATGGGGTGAGTGGCGATGGAGTGTTTCCAAGTTGCACGGTTCCAAAGTCCGAGCTGATTCAGCTCCGTGCCATAACTCCTACAAATAGTTTCAATTTCCACTTAATGACTGTATTGTTTTTGTTGTGGGTTCCAACGTAAGAAAACACGAAGCGCCACAGTTTCCTGTGTGACGAGCCACTCTTCTCAGAGTTGTTTTCAGTAATATCTCCGAATCCGGATGTTGGAAAGGATGAAACAGGATCAGACGAAGAATAAGTCGTAAAATTGAGTGACCCTTTTGGAGAAGTGTTGGGTGCAGTTTATCTTTGGCTTCCCGGGATGGTAGTAAATTTGGATCGCAGGAGGGTTTGCACGGGATCGGTAAAACACGCCATCATATCTTTAACAAACGGTATTGATCAGGTTATAGATGTCTGATTTCCATTTTTATTGGGTTGAGCATCCCTCTCTTGGAAGAGTATAAAAGTTGAATAGGCAGTCGGAGCGTGTATGCACATTGATTGCATAATCATGAATTGGAAGGGTAAGGACTTATTTAAATCCAGGAATATGTTTTACTTCTTTATCATTTTTCTTTTTCTTAATGAATATTTCACTGATTTTTAAAAAAAGACAGCGTATGAGAATCTTAACAGCTTTACTCCGAAAACCTTTCATTTTTCGGAAGAGGCGTTTCACATCAAGCAACTCCCAAGACAGGAAAAGCCAATAATCATCCGAAGAAACGTCACCTAATCATTTTAAAGCATCCCCCAAGTTGGCGGGTAAAGTTCTTGACAGAATAATGAATTTGAGAGGTATTAATCCATATTTAAAGGCTGGAAAATGCTTTCTTTGGATTAGAATTGGAAATAGGCCAAAGTAATTAATGGAAGTAATGGGAGGGGTGGAATGGGGGAAGGGCGACCGGCCAAAACAACCCTCTTCTTCCTCTTCTTCTTCTCTTCAACTCCAACTCAGTCCGAAATGTAAAACGAATAATTGCAAAGATGTTCCGTTGTTCCGTGCTGGGGCGCAGAGGAAACAGGGTGGTATAACAACAACATCCTGGGAAACGCATCAATTTAAATTTCTATTGTAATAACACTCCATTACAACAGTTAGAACCTCGGTTAGAACCATTCTCTTACTTCGGCTAAGAAGAAAAGACCACTTGACTGTTATTAATGGTACTTGTTCGAGTCCCAATCTTTGCTTGCGGTTGCAGGCATCATGTACCTATACTGTAACAAGTAGATTGGCTCAACCGTTTATCGATTTGAACTCGCAGCAGCAGTGGCTGAAAATGTCTTATTTGTTCACACACTTTTATCACAATTTCCAATGTCCGTCCTTTCAGTTAGATGGCCACCCTCACCTGCAACAAAAAATATAAAAACATGTAATATTATTACAATTTAGGAAAATAGCATTGGTTGATTATGATATACACCAGCTGTTTCATCTTTCGATATCGTCAGACGTCGGAAAGTCAGACGTTTTTTTATTCTTTTGGTTATACAAACGTCACGCTTGTACGTTGTTAAATCTTGGGTTGGTTTGGTATTTGATGTTACGTGATTTCAGCTAGAAAGTCGCGTTATTATTTTAGAGTTGGATTTGCCATAACTTTGTCTGCTGACTTTGTGTTCGGGTCACTTGTTTCGTTTCTTCTCTTGCCTCATTTTCTTCTGTTCTCTCGTATTCATGAATTAAACGGATACGAAGGCAACCGTGAAAATGATGCTCCGCATTCGAGTGGCTTGAACGACTTTTGTAGAGTGGATGCTTCCTCCTCCATATTCAACAAAAATAGTTATGCAGTTACCACTTGATGTTTACAGTAACCTTCCGAGCGTATTATAATCAAGCATACAAATTCTATGCATGAAAATACTCTCCACCCTTTGAAACTCAAAGTGAAATGTACAGTGAGCGGGTTGCACGGGTTTCTAGTTCTGTATCACATTGCTTTTATTATTTTAACTTGAATTTGCTCAAATGAAATGACCAGCGTTGCAGCAGGAGCCGTGCTGCTCTGATGCTACTCAAAACTAACATTGCATTTGGAACCCCGCTAGAAGCCTGACTAACGGGTTTTCCGTTGTTTCCCAGCAAAGCCCCAGGTAGAATCGAAAAACTGCAGGTGAAAAATGACCGAAAACAAGTTTCTAGGTGAACTAAAGGGCTCAATTAATTATAGGTTCGACTCGTATTGCTGAAAGGAAGGGTTGGGGGTGATTGAGGGACTCAAAGCTGGCGGCCAGTCAAAGGAGCGCGCTTCCTTACTCAATGGCCCTATATTAGGTACAGTCCACTGCTCAATGTTAGAATGTAGGGGGTAATCAACCTTTGGGGGTGAGGACGGTACATGATTTCATATTCTGCCACAATACACTGTGCAATGTCAGCAATGTTCGTCCTATCTACATTCGTAATTATTAAAATGCATGCTGAATACGTGGTAGAACCATGCATACCAAAAATCATTGAATCGGTGAAACGGTGTAGGCGCTAGGCAGAATTCAGTTTTCCAACTCAGGGGACCATGGGAAACGTAAAATCTCAATTTTGGAATTCTGCACGACAGCAATACTTTTCCCGTCATATTGGCTAGCGAGAAAGTAAAGAATAAAATCGTTCCAAGTTCTGTTTTTCCTCTCTTCAATTTTTGTTTTGGTGGCGAAGTTGTGTCGGGCTAAAATGAAAGTGTAGTAAAATGGGAGTAAATAGTGTTGCTTTGGAGCCCCTTAATACATGAGGAGCACACAAATACAGAAACAAGTATTTTCATTCGCCGGCCCTTTCATTCATTCCCCTCTCTTTGAAAAAAAAAAAAAAAAAAAAAAAAAAAAAAAAAAATTGTTGATCATGTTCAGCTGTAGCTACCTTTTGCTCTCACTGACTTTAATCAAGTCGGACCTTTATAAGCTTTAGTCAGAAACGATGTTCAGAAGTGGAATAATGAGTAAAACGTGATATAATCATGTTACATGAAATCCCTGGTCGTTTCAGTTCCCTCGTCTTTTGGGCACTTCTTCAGTTGAAAATTCAAAAGCCACTACTTTTATCTCAGTGCGAGGGGGTAACCACTCCAGAGGTTACTTGAGATTCCCTGAGATTCCCTAAAGTTTTTGAAAAGATTCCCAACGATATTCATAGAAAGATGAACCCCGAAGGGGTAACCACTCCAAAAAAATTCCAAGATTCCCTGAGATTTCATCAAGATTTCCAATGATTCCCAACGAGATTCCCAACGAGTGGTTAACCCCTCGTCTCAATGTTACTGGTAGGAATGGATCGGGATCAACTGAATATCTTTTCAAACTATACTTGAAACGATTTTGGAATGCTTTTAGTGGGTAAACGTATTCATATTTGCCTATCGGACCTGACGAAAGGAATTCGTTTGTTTCTCGAGGATACAGAATTACGCACGGGAAAGCTACTGTGATCAGGAACTCACGGACACTTTTGTGGTATTTTCATCAGGCTGTTGTCATGTGTCTCTTATAATTTCATCGATTCGACGAGGCGGGTATTTGTTTCAGGAAGTTTGTCTTGTATATGAAAACCTACGAGAAATAAGTTTCATTGCCTTGGTACAAGGTATACGAGGCATGAATATTATTGGAACACACCGGGTGTTAGTGATATCTTTGTGGACCTTCTCCCTTCGCTCACATTGTTAGCCTAACATGGGAAATTTGATCTTGGATGTTTCCAAGCTGGCAACTTCAGTTCTGTCGCTGCTGGTTAGCTTCTGTTGTGGTCCTGTTGAGCGTGAAGTATTTTATTATTGAGCAGCCACTTCGGACGAAGTAGATCATGACGCTCTTTACTTCGTTTCTTTTTTTGTACCCGCTGTGCTGGTGCAGGTATTTCTCCAACTTCAAACGATTTTATTGTTTCTACATTGTATTATCAAATACATTATTTAATGTAGACTGTAGAGTCGTGAGAAAATGTATAATATGAGTAACACTTCGCTATAGCACCCATCTTATCAAATGCTCATTGATTTGAGGCCTTTTAAACACTTCTCTTGAGGATCTACAGTTTCCTGTTTACAGTTTACTACAGATTCACTGGGTACTTCAAAGTACTGATCCGATTGTGCGATTTGGAACATTACTTCCTATACCGTTTCAGAATGGGTCCACCTAGCCACGTGGACGGGGTACATAAAACAAACTGTTTGATCCAATTTACTTACTGTCATATTTCAAGAAATTTCCCCTTAATGCAACCAGGCCATTGACGGTTGGAATGTAAATGCAACGAGGGATGTTTCAAAGTGTTGGATATATGCAGAGGTGGCAGGCAGCATCTGTCGCGCTCCTGATTTACAATCATTTAACCGATTTAGCTCAAATGGAAATCGAAAACCCACCATTTAATTATTCCATGCATCCTCTTTCCTCAGTTTACCTGTTTTCAGATTCATTTGGAAAATGTGTTTTTTTGTACTCTAATTCTTAGTTTTAATTCACTGCTGTGGTTCGTTGAGAGGGGAACCGATAAAAGGTCGCTTCATCAGTTGAAGGTTCGTCATCCTCAGGTTCGCAGCCCTCAGGTAAGGCTGCTTCGGGGAGTTCACGATACGCGAGACCCAAAATATGGTGGAAATCAGACTTGGCATTACAAAAGATCTTTTAGGTGGTCCCAAACGCCATTATCACTCGACCGTTGTGAAAAAGGTGGACCGAATCAGAGCAGTGGCGCTAGGGCACAGAGTTTTAAAGTAAGAGAACCTAGCAAGAGGATCTAGTCCCGATTGTCGAGATTCATCACAATGGTGCCCCGCCCCGATGGGTACCTAGTCTTCACTATACCTGGGGAATGGTGCCCTGCACTGGGCCTACTCAGCCCCGATGGGTACCTAGTCTTCACTATACCTGGGGAATGATGCCCTGCCCTGGGCCTACTCAGCCCCAATGGGTACCTAGTCTTCACTACCTGGGGAATTTGTGCCCCGCCCTGGGCCTACTCAGCCCCGATGGGTACCTAGTCTTCACTATACCTGGGGAATGGTGCCCTGCACTGGGCCTACTCAGCCCCGATGGGTACCTAGTCTTCACTATACCTGGGGAATGATGCCCTGCCCTGGGCCTACTCAGCCCCAATGGGTACCTAGTCTTCACTACCTGGGGAATTTGTGCCCCGCCCTGGGCCTACTCAGCCTCGATGGGTACCTAGTCTTCACTATACCTGGGGAATGATGCCCCGCCCTGGGGCTACTCAGCCCCGATGGGTACCTAGTCTTCACTAAACCTGGGGAATGGTGCCCTGCCCTGGGCCTACTCAGCGCCGATGGGTACCTAGTCTTCACTATACCTGGGGAATGATGCCCTGCCCTGGGGCTACTCAGCCCCGATGGGTAGCTAGTCTTCACTATACCTGGGGAATGGTGCCCTGCCCTGGGCCTACTCAGCCCCGATGGGTACCTAGTCTTCACTATACCTGGGGAATGGTGCCCTGCCCTGGGCCTACTCAGCGCCGATGGGTACCTAGTCTTCACTATACCTGGGGAATGATGCCCTGCCCTGGGGCTACTCAGCCCCGATGGGTAGCTAGTCTTCACTATACCTGGGGAATGGTGCCCTGCCCTGGGCCTACTCAGCCCCGATGGGTACCTAGTCTTCACTATACCTGGGGAATGGTGCCCTGCCCTGGGCCTACTCAGCCCCTATGGGTACCTAGTCTTCACTATACCTGGGGATTGGTGCCCCGCCCTGGGCCTACTCAGCCCCTATGGGTACTTAGTCAGTCTTCACGGTACCTGGGGAAAACTCAACTGTCAGGCGTGATTCTCATCAAATCACACCCTTGAATACAGTGGTAGTTTGGCTGGTACTAGGATAAGCTAGAAGGCTTGATAGCGTTCTGAAATGCAAAAAGTGGCCGATTACAGAGTTGTTCTGACGAATCGAGAGTGGCGCATGGAGCTATTATATTTTCCGTGTAAAATGATCATAATGTGAAACCACTACTTGGAACACAGACGTGAAATTTCGCACCTATTCATACAAGCTTCACTATCGACCATATCATTGCACACGTAGAAAGGTAATTGAAAAGGTGTGATGCGTATAAATGAACGAAGCGCTGTTGGTGCGTAAGGGGGTACTATATACGAGAGGTAAATAACAACATATCGGAGCAGCCATGCGAATCCGAAATGAACATGCAGATTTGCCAGGGCTCATCCCCCGCAATCATGGATTGCATAGTCGTCGAACCCTTCCGAAAATAAAATTGTGCATGGATTGATGAGAAGGCCCGCATTTGCGTTCACACTGGGTGGAAGCGTGATGGGGGGATCGGAGGGATGAAAACAAAGTTGGGCGCCTCATCACAATGCGCTTCCCCCCCTCTCATTGTGTTTTTTGATCGAGGAAAATTTATCTACTTTAACAAACAAGAGTAAAATTACGGTAAAAAAAGCTATGAACTAGTTGTTGTTATGAAAAGCCTTCTTTGTTGCGGACTAGGTCTGCACGCGTAAATATTCTTTATACCTGGAAACTTCTTCAGGATTTATTAAAAAGAAGTTTTAATTAAATGTAGGGTCTTGACGTTTTATTACTTAGTTTAGACAGGAAAGTTTGGAGTACAACGTCAGTTTACCGCTATGAGAGTGTTATTAAGGCTACGTTTTCTGATCTGGATGCGGTTTTATTATGTGTGCCGTCTATGACTGCTCATTCAGCCCCATACTATCCTGAGAGAGTGCTACCAAACCGGGTTCATTCATTATTTTACTTTGGGGAAGTATCTGTATAGCAATGAACTTAATTATACAAACGACGCGAGCCATCGTTATTAGTTGGGAGGTTTCAGGTATCCGCTGGGTTGCGCCAAAGAAGGAGAGGATTGGTTACAGTGGTACCTGATACGTTAATTTTGTTTCAACCAGTAGCGGTCGCGTGTTGTCTTTTTACTTTCTCGCCCGTATGTAATACATGGGCTGAGAAAGTTATGTTATCGTGCGAAATTTCGATTTTGAGATTTTCATTGCAAAAGGCGTTTCAGAGGTCCTAGATACCAAAAAAATGGTTTTTAGGTCATGTCCGTCCGACGTACGTACGTACGTACGTACGTCCGTCCGTCCGTCCGTCCGTTTGTCTGTAGCGCGGCTAGAGGTCACACCAGTCAACCGATTTGGCTCAAATTTGGAATATAGATGTCTAAAATCAGTTCCGAGATACATTTTTAATATAATTTTGATTACTCAAAAATTGCGCCCACTATTGTCAAAAAAGTGTCAAAAAAAATTCAAAATCGTGTTTTTGTCTACTCAAGACGCATTTCACGGTACGGTAATAAAGTTATAACCTTCAAATTTTGCAGTCGTGTTCCCAGATAGATGCTCCAGGATCATTTTTATTCTTTTGGAGATGGGCCAAAAGTTTGGGCCAAGATTGGCCCATACGTGAAAATCTTGGCCCCATGAACAGTCTTAGCCGGAATTTCACAAAAATCCACACACTTGTGCTTAATAACATTACTTATAGGCTTGTCGAAGAAATATTCAATAAATTCAAAATTGCGGCCAATATAGGCAAAATAAAGTCAAAAATAGGAAAAAAACTAGAATCTCGTTTTTGATTGGTCAAGACGGATTTGGCACTACAGTTATTAAGTTAGATCCTTGTAATTTCGCAATAGTGTTCCCAAATAGATGCTACAGGATCATTTTTATTCTTTTTGAGATGGGCCAAAAATTTGGGCCAATATTGGCATTATCGTAGGAAAAATTTTCCAAAAATGGAAATCACGTTTTTGATTGGTTAAGAGGGATTTGCAACAACCCTAATCGACCGATTTCCTTCAAAATTGGTGAAAGTAGTCTCAGATAGATGCTTCAAGGGCATTTTCAATAGATTTTCATTTACTTAAAATTTAAGACGGTGACATGCAAAATAGAAAACATATACTTTGCGCGTCGAGCGACACTTCACTGTTTGACGGATATGTTTGAAATTCGGTATGCAGGTGCCTAAAAGTATCGTCCTGTGTGAGGCAATATACTTTTTAGAAAAAAATAAAATTCTGACAATTATTCACGTAAAAAAAAAATCAAATTTTCGATAAAAATTGCGAGAAAGTCAAGTGCGACCATTGTCGAACCCTTTATTGCTTACGTCTGTCTGTTAAGATTTCCAAAATATGATATTCTGAGCTGTGCCAGTGTTCTCACTCGGTCAAACACGCACTTTCCCACGGAGAAACCTTCCGGAAACCTTATTAATAAATCAAATATTTTTTTATCAAACTGTCAGAACCCCACATGAGGGCGGGCAAAAACAGGGCAATAAAGGTTCGGGAACCAACCGGCGAAACAGGGGCTTCCGCCCCCCCCCCCCCCCCCCCCCCCCCGCCCTAGTGTTCCCATAAACATTTCAGCTTGTGGTCTATAAATCATCCGTCCAGCCAATCACAAGGTTTAAAAATTATGATACTGATCTGTATCGATATATTGGTTTGCGGATTTTCATGAAATGAAAGGCCCCTTTGTTCCCCCGTTTCTTTTACAGCAAAATATAAAACTTTATTCTGGCTCATATTTTAGGCCCAGATTATGTTTTCCTTGGAAAATTCGGTGAAAAAAGTTCTCATTTCTTTACCCAGACACATTCACTGAAGAAATTGGATACCTACCAGTGTAGCCACTGTTCATCTGGAATGCGGCTGCTGTGGGCCTCTGGTCACCGGGAAGACATCAGTGATACCAGGATGGAAATGATGAACCCAAGAGAAGATGAGAAACTGCAGAGGCCGGCTCTGTTCCCATGATGCACTGCTGCTGGCAGCTCTCCTGCAATACACACATAAATCGTCCATGATAATGGTGTGGTATAGAGATAAAGATGTATCTGTAGCTAACAGTTTAGGAATAAAAAGTGTGATGAAACATAATTTCACATTTTCTCACTAATACCCAACCCACAGTAGTAGTAGTAGTAGTATTTTTTATTATATTTACACAGTTAATTTTACAAATATTTTGCTCCCCTTGAGGTCTAGGACCTTGTATGGGGATGCTTCTTCATTAAATTTTTTAACTCCAACAATGAAGATTACAGTGCTACTCTACTCGTAAATATAGGTAACTAAGTATAAGTGTATAAATGATGACTAACTAGAGGTGGAGTGAGGTAGAGTGAGGATGATGTAATGTTGGCGAAAATTCTCTTGGTCTTGGGTTGTTTTTGCCTACAAGAACAAGAGGAAGACTCTTACATTACGTTGCCAGAACAAGAATACTTATTCCGAGGGGTTAACCACTCGTTGGGAATCATTGGAAATCATTATGAAATCTCAGGGAATCTTGGAATTTTTTGGAGTGGTTACCCCTTCGGTGTTCATCTTTCTATGAATATCGTTGGGAATCTTTGAAAATCTTTATGGAATCTCAAGGAATCTCTGGAGTGGCTACCCCCTCGACTTATTCGAAATCTTTCAGGAGTGCGGAATGGATACTATGTGATGTGTGGATACTGGATGGTGGATCTGAAGTGAGAGGAGTAGGAATAACGGTGTAAGAAGCGTAAGCGCCCTAGTATAGTCTGCCACGTTCGTGCGACAAAGGCAGTCGTTGGTGTGGACTCTAATTTATCTGAGCTTCGGCTCGGATGACGCGGCGGCGGCGGCAGCGGCTGATTTCGAGACAGATAATGGACCCTCGTCCACCACTTTATCATCCTAATCCCGGGAAAGTGGGTCCCCAAGTAGTGCGCGGCAAGTTTGCCGCAGATTACATCTGCAGGGGAGAGTGCCGGCCCTGTCGACCCCAGCGAAGCCACAACTTCGGGTTAAATAGGCTCGCAACAACTTCATTTTGTTAAAGTCAACATTTTAAGCAATAACCTTTAGACGCATTGAAATTCTAAGCTGTTGATTAGCGAGGTAATCTCAGAAGTTTGGGGTTCATTCATCATCCCAACCAGACTATAATCTTGATTACTAGAGAAATCTATATTGAAGATTAACACTCCCTTGATGACCGTGTTAATTTTAATTATAAATTTCTTTGCGTAATTAGTAATTTCGCTGTGTTGATTGAACACCACCGTGCTCAAAGGGCTTTTGCCAGATCCGGCGCCAGGCGGAAGGAATTTTAAGAAAAGCTTGGCTGGAAACCCCACAGACCATGGCACAGGTATGCAAATAGCGGAGATTTCCCTTTGACGGATAGAGGGAACTAAGGGTGTCCATGTCGGCATTTCCAACTTTCCGATTGCTTTCTATATGTATCTGCACATATACTTGCATTACACGAAAATTACCGTAACTACTGCCTTGAGGCATATTTCTTTTTATTATGTTACAAAAACTAAGTATCTATTTGTTTCATAAAGAAAAGAAAAAAAAGCAAATCTCATAGGTAGGTATATACTTATGGGTCGAAAATAAAGAAGGACTGTGAAATCGGAAGCCAATAAATCCAGCTTTGCCACTGCGCCCGTAAATAAGAAATTACTCAGGAAATGCTAGCTGATAAAATATTTAATCCTCACCTCAACGAAGCGTCGAGGAAACGGATATGTAAGATTAGAATTTATTGAATTGTAGTCCCGTAGTGAGTGAGTTGAGATGAATAGCTGTGTGATGTCAGGAAAGTGTGGCTTTACAATTGTTTATGAAACAGGAGAATGCTTCGCACGGATTCATTCCATGGAGCAAAATAATATTTCACGTTTCAGCGACTCCTTCCAGAGAGTTGAGCACTGCCGCGCCGTATGTCTTGACGTCGCGCTTTGAGATACGAGAACGAGTGTGCCTACTGCCTTACTGCAGTCAGGGTGCCCATGTGTTTTGTTTATTTACACCCCGAATTTCTTCAGTTTCTAGGATGTTCTTCACAGGAAATTTATCCGTAAGTTAAATTTTAGGACAGTTAAACAAAATCAGCACAGCGGCCTTTCTATGTGGTAGTCACAATAATGGAATCTCACGACGGTTGTCCGAGTTCAGTTTCGGATTTAAGGAAATTTTCTGTTAGTCTGTATCGTAAGCATTCACCTTTCTGACTTGCCCAACCTTTAGTTATGTTTTTGTCCGATTATTTTTCTTTCCATTTCAGTTTATATCAAATTTATTATTACCTATTCCTCCTTACCTACTTTTCGTCAACACCTACCTGCGTTTAGTTAATTATCGTGAATAATTAATTTTTTTTTCTTATTAGGTAAGTATAGGCAACTTACAAAACAGGCGCTCGCTGGCGCTAGAGCACAGAGTAAAATTATTCACGAAAGATAATCACAAACAATTAAGACAAATTTATTAATTTCCCTAGAAAGGCCAACAATGCTGGGAAATGACGACGGAAACAAAATGCTAATGAGTCTTTGGAAAGTTTGATGGTAGCTCGGAAAGTCAATACCTTAGAAAACAGAAAATGATTGGAGATTTTACGTTGTATTTATTTACTTATTGTACTTTGTTAGTAGGGGGGAGGGGATAGTAGGTATCAGAAGAGTTTTCCATTGTGCTCAGGTGGCAGCACTGAAATGCAAGCCCTTAAGCTGTCATGCGCTGTATGGAATCCCAAAACAGCAAGAATCTCGTTGAAAAAGATTTATTGTTGATGGATCTCACAGCTTTCCCTATGGACGGTGACAGGGGTGAGTAAACAAATTTCCAAATTTGGTAGTGACTTTTAGACCTGCTTCATTCGACCGACAACGAGACCGTGGGCCAAAGAGGTACGGAAATTTTTATGATCAAAATTTTTAACTCAAGCCCCCCGCGGTAAGAGTTCTTACCTGACATCTATGGATGAACAGTTCAGGTTACTGATGGTAGAATATTTGGTGATGAAAGGGACTGAAAAATTTCTACCCTGTAGAAGTAATGTAAATTCTAGAGGGGAATATTCTCTGAAGGAGCAGAGCCACGCTTCTGTCAGGTCCATTCACATTTTAATCATGTTAGCTTTATTTTGTTGAATTTTTTTCATTTAACCATTTTTACTTTCAGTTTTTAGCCGATGTAAAAGTACCAGCTTGGAGACTTAGTTACATGCTTGTCTTTGGAACCTTAAACTGTATTTACTGCAAATTTCACCTTTGTTTGGGGCATCTGACCGTGGCAGTTAACCTCAAAGGACGGAGGAGAGGTAGACAAATAATGCGGCCACGTTCGCCAAATTGTTGAGCGAAGTCAAATGTCAAAGAAGTCTCTGTATCTTATGTCCCTAGTGCATACACTTGGAGCTTCTTCAGCGACTTGGGAATGCCTTTATTGATGAAGGATGCTTCAGCACAAGGAAGTACCCCTGATTCCCGGCACCGACTTCACGGACAATGGAACCCTCATGCTAGATATTCCTCTACTTCTCTGTGACTTTCTGTTACTGCTGGAGAGGCAAGCTAGCGAAAAAAATGCCTCTTGCACTCACTCATGCCTTTGCGATCTTTTTTACGGAAGGGTTCACTGTAAGGATTACATCAAGCACCGAGGGGGTAACCACTCCAGAGATTCCTTGAGATTCCATAAAGATTTCCAAAGATTCCCAAAGATATTCATAGAAAGATGAACCCCAAAGGGGTAACCGCTCCAAAAAATTCCAAGATTCCCTGAGATTTCATAAAGATTTCCAATGATTCCCAACGAGATTCCCAACGAGTGGTTAACCCCTCGTCAAGCACGTTAGTTTTCTAGGCCGTTCTTTTTTGAGATATCTCGGATTTAGGAGTTGAGGACAGTAAGAACCCGTTGTTTGTTGTCTTTCTTCGGTGAAAGCGATAAAATGACTGTCTAAGGCTGAATTTCACCACTTTCCGGTAGTGTCTATAACGAGAGGATTTAACGAACGGATTTACGTTACCGTATATTTAGCTTACGACAAGTGCATGCGATCGCAGAGAAGCAAGTGCAAGCGCAAGGCATTTGTCGTAAGCTAAACATACAATAACTTAAATCCGTTCGTTAAATCCTCTCGTTAAAAGACACTATCGGAAAATGGTGAAGTTCAGCCTTAGCAAAAAGGTGAGGTTAAAAATTGAAGAAGAACTTACCGTTGAGGATATGGACAGCAACAGTCGCCGATGCCAGGTCGCCGACTGCACACGTGTAGTTGCCCGAGTGGCTCTTCTGACCCTGAGGGATAGTCAGCGTTGCTAGAACTGTGTTTTCTCCGAGGCTTTTATTAAAACTGGAACAAAAGCGATTAAAAATTTGAAAAAGATGGAAATAAAGAGGGTTTGGAGGCTTTAGAAAATAATCACTGCGCCGTAATAAAATGGATCCACAATCTAAAACAAAAACTTAAAATGGCTTGGTAAAATAAATATAAAAGTTTTACACTTTTCTTCGATGATAAATGAATGCTTTAAATTGGAAGATACTCGATGCTACAGTACAATATCCCGCCGGCAAGGCTTTCCTTCAAAACAACCATTTTCCCCGTTCTATCGGGGGGAAAAAAAACTGTTGATGGCGACCTTACTTCACCCTGTGATCGAGGCCTCCAGTTTCTCTCCTTGCAATTTACGACAAATTATTTCTCTCCTTGCCTTTAAAATAGTAGGTATAAGGTTCTGATTTAACTGATATCTCAGTGCCGAATTTTTCAGAGTCCTTTCATTTTTCGAGTACATCAATATGAAATCAGACTAGAGAGCCTTTTGCGATTTCTGAGGCGTTAACCACTCGTTGGGAATCATTGGAAATCTTTATGAAATCTCAGGGAATCTTGGAATTTTTTGGAGTGCTAACCCCTTTGGGGTTCATATTTCTATGAATATCGTTGGGAATCATTGGAAATATTTATGGAATCTCAGTGGAATCTCAAGGAATCTCTGGAGTGGTTACCCCCTCGGCGATTTCTGTAGTTAGAAACAAAATAGTTTCGTATACCATTGTTTTAGTTGGATAACGAACACCAGTTGGAAGCCAAATCAACTGGTACGTGTCTATGGAATGTTTTCATACAGTTTATTGTTTGCCATCGACCAACCAATAACTTGGATTTGGACAAAGACTGACGCACGACCCTCGACCCTCGATTGTATAGGTGCAAAATGTGAAATACCTTCAGGCTTCGGATAGTCAGAAATCCGCTAGGCTGAGACTTACGGATCACGGGATTTAAAAGCTATCAAAAGCCCGGCATTGAGTATTCTAGCTCACTATATCCTTGTAACGCCTGACGCCTCACATAACCTTCTCGAACGAGCACTTTTGACATAAATTTGCTTTTCTCTCCTGTGTCATCCCTGTAAAGCAAGCAGGGCGTGCACCTAACTTGACGTCACCGTCAATGTTTTAACAATTGATTAGCTCCTACCATGGCAACCGTATTCAATTTTATTCACGAACTACCTATCCAAAAAAGTTCCTTTCGCTGCTTGTTGTTTCCTATAAATTATTTAGAAAGCTGTGAAGGACAACTTATAAATAAACAAAAATTACATAGAAATTTTTTGTTATTTTTAGAGAGAGAAGCTGCTAATGCAAAACAGTAGCTTGACTTTACAATTTCAACCCCGAAAACTTGATTTTTTCAGTCACTTCTCAAAATATCAGGAGCTACGGATTATAGGTGAGAGCCAGGAGGCCTGAAGGCTCTGAGCAAAATGTCACTTACGGACGCCACCTTGGGAATCGGAAGGACAAAAATCCATGAGTAAGAAGGATAAGGAGGCGAGAGATCTGTATAGCTAGACAGCTAGGAGCTAGGGGCGTCCCTGAGCTTGTTGCCCTGATGGATGATCCTTAGCTGGTCTGAGTGACCTTCTTTCCAGGCTACTCATCGTCATCACATTTTTTTTACGTACAAAAGGGAGTGATTTATTTCATTTCTAGCCATTCAGGGGGGTGTTTACCTGGAAAGAGTTGACAGCAAGTTTATGCGACTTTCCGGAATCCTATCACTCACGTGTTTTTCCCCTTTTGAATGACGTAGGAGTGATAAATATTTTGACATTCGATACTTTATTCAAACGATCCTTCGATTTCTGACCCATAGGACTTTCTGATTTTATCAACAACAAAAAATTATTCTAATGTATATTGGTATCGTATGTGGAACGAATTCTACGGAGAAAAAAAAATGTAGTAGATTTCAAAGAAAGACTACCTCTCGTAACGGTTATCTTACCTGTCTATCTGTCTGTACATCTATCTATAATATAATATTCTACAACACACATAATGGCGAAAATGGATTGAGAATTTCTTCCTTTCGGTCCTGCCGGTGGTTTCATATAGCGCTGTGAACTATTTTAATTTATTTTACTTATAATATTCTAGCCCAAGGTTAAAATCCAAAAGCGAAAATTGCATTTAAAATCAAGTTAGCGAAGCATAATTGGATCGATTGGCTCACGCGGCCCACTACGGGAATTCCAGCATTAACAAAACATACGACGGCTCAACAGCCCTCAAAGGAGTCAGGTCGGGGATCAGCGGTCAGCGACGGTTTCCAGATTACGTATTTTTCGTTCATTCTGGTACATCATATTCGCTCACTTCAGTCGTACTTTATGAAGGCTTGTGTGTATCCTCTAAATGTTGTTTGGAGAGAAATGAAGTGAATCATTCATAAGCTGTGATCTCTGTGGTGGCTGTTTTTCACGGACGGTAGAATGTGATTAGTATGTCAGCAGTCAGCTATTTCCATGTCAAAGCTAGAGGCCTGGAGTAATTACAACCCAGCCAATCTGACCACAACCGCAGCGTGCAGCTGAATGTTGAATTGAGTCCGGCACATGGTACCCGGACACCCGGCGGTCACGGGTTCCATGCTACAGTGCACATTTGCCGCGTTGGCCGCATTTCGACATTATATGAGCCAGAACGTGCGCCAGTGGCGATCTTGACGTGACAATGGACTTCTCATCATTCTATCCAGTCTGCCGAGAGGAAACCACTGGACCTTACTCGCAGTCCTCCCGCTGCAGCAAATCTCTCTCGCGGATGGGTTCCGTCCGTGAAAGGCTGGAAGCTCCCTGGGAACCGGTAGTCGTTCGGATGTTTCTTATTCGTGCTGCTGCAGTGTTGTGTACTCCCGAGGGGGTAACCACTCCAGGGATTCCTTGAGACTCCACTGAGATTCCATAAAGATTTCCAAAGATTCCCAACGATATTAATTGAAAGATGAACCCCGAGGGGGTAACCACTCCAAAAAAATTCCAAGATTCCCTGAGATTTCATAAAGATTTCCCATGATTCCCAACGAGATTCCCAACGAGTGGTTAACCTTTCGTGTACTCCTGTTGGCTCCCTCATCAAATCCAATAATTATACTTCATAGCAGTGCTGAGACGTCGACAGTTTTTAAGCCTCTTCTTAGGGTTCCAGTCCAGATTAGAAATGGTGATACCCATGAGGGCAGTCGACAAATAATCCACTCTTATAAGATTCATCAAGGTTTACTCAATTTATTCTCAGAATATTGTCAGGCTGAGGCTGAGTCTGAAGTAGCTACGTAAAGCAATAAGGAGAGGAATGGATTCCCTCTGGTCTTGCCCACACACAGTAACGCCGGTCTGTGCTTCCCTCACTTGACTCCTTGTGTAAATGTCGCGGTCCTCAGTCTCCTCTGAAGGGTTCGAACCCGTACTAGGGTGATATTTGCGATCACTCACTGCTCAACTTATCTAGTACCTTTGACGTGGTCAAACTAGAATGCATTTGACGTTACAATTAGCTACTATAGCTGGTTAGATTTTCGTAGAGCAAATCAAATGCTGCAGTTTGCATCTACCAAGACCCTCCCCGTTTCCTGATTAACTTGTAAATAGCTTGTTCATGAGATCGCATGTTATCAAGGAAAAATTTAGACACTTATACCAGGGTGGTTCTTCCATATTATGCTAGATCAGTGGTTCATAACTAGGGTTCGGATTGTTAGGTTGCTTAAAACCGAGAAATAGGTTGCTCAAAAACGCATAATAGGTTGCTGAAAATAGGTTCCTTAAAATCCAATTTTACCTAGTGCTTAACTACTAAGGTAAGGTTTCTAATAAAAATTATAGGTAGGTAAGAGCAAAAAAGGAAGAATTTTCACATTTGGTTTTATTGCACGACCAAAACTTTTTCCAGATTTTCATTTTTTTTTTTTTTTAACGCGCGTAATAGGCGCGGGTGTTTTTTGCCGAAGCCGAAGTAGGGTACGCCGAAGCCGAAATATGAGTGGGCCGAAGCCAGTTTTTGGAGTGGGCCGAGGCCAATACATCCATGTCGGAAGCGGAAAATTTTTCCGTTCCGCCGGGATTTTCCAGATTTTCCACCTTAAAATTACGTCGCAACTCTGTCAAAGTTCTTTTAAGTGCAGAGAGACTTCTTTCTACGTCACACGAAACGAGAGGCAGAAATTTGAGGGAGGCAACTTCGCTAGATAGGGGAAAGATCGGGCCAGGCCCGTATCCAGAAAGCGGTCATGGGGGGTTTTAGCCTATATTTTTTTGCTTCACGTCGGCATTACCATGTTAATTTTCCTTTCATGGGGGGGGGAGTTAAACCCTTAGGGCCCCCCCTCCCCCCCCCCCCCCCCCCCCGTGGATACGGCTATGTATCGAGCAAACGTTTTTTTTCTGCACTTTTTCCTTCTAATATCTCCGCAGCTTCTCGGGCTGAGGCCCAGCCTGCGGGCAGCCTGGGGCCTGGGTTTCTTTTTAGGGCTACCGCAAGCTTGGTGGTGACCAAATGCATCTGGCGTGTCCTGTGGCTCTGCGCATAGGCACGTAGCATGTACACAGGCATAAGGGTAGTTGGTATAAAAATAGAGTACATACCTACTTACCTGGTCTGCGAGGGAGTAACCTCGACTATCAACGAACCTAAGAAAATATATTTCTAATGGTGAAGTTAATGTAGTCTACGGGCTTCTTAGAATAAATAAGTCTACAAACTGATTTTATTTTCTTCTGGAAAGATTCTTTTGAAGCGAGCGTATTGTAAGACACGTGTCCATAAGTACTGTCATCTGCAGAATAGGTTAAAATAGGCCACCAACCAGCAAAATAGGATTTTTTAGTACTTTCAAAGCTGAAATAGGACATTATAGGTCTCGATAAGATTTGGTGTGTGGGGTCGTGAGGGTCCAAAACGCCTAAATACAAAATTTGGCTGAAATCAAACGTAAGGAGAAGAATAGGTCTTTTTAGGACAAATCCGAACCCTATTCATAACCTTTTTGAGCCGGCGGGGCTCCTTGAACACAGTCCGCTAGCAAGTTTGGAACCACTTCTGTGGTGCACTAAGTTCGAAAAACCGTGATTATTTATTTGAAAAGTTGGTGTACACGATTTACTCTTGCTTGGAAAAATACCGTGATTATGTAACTCCAAAATTGGTGTACATCATATAGTTTACAACGCCTGCAGAAACCGTGATTATGTAATTCCAAAGTCGGTGTACACAATTTTCTCTTTGCCTGAAAACCCATGAAGTCGCTGTACACGGGAAAATATTTAACAAATAATGTTGCCAACACTTCACGGAGTTCTGCTGACCCCAGGCTGGGAATAAACAACAACAGCAAATTTGGGGGAACCAAATTTTTATACCTACTCAGACCGGAAATGACTTACAACCGTTTTTTCCACGAAGTTTTTAAAGAACTCGGTAACATACTTTTACTCCAGAACAGGGTCATAAATTTGAGGTTGAAATAAGAGTAGATAGATAGATTTCCAATTCTCGCTAACTAGAAAAAGCTTACCTGACTCCCTGCGTGAGAGTGGTCGCGCCTAGCCTCCACTCCACACCATCCGTAGGCGGTTCTATGTGCCGCGCTAGGCATGTTAACTCCACAGCGCTTCCTGCCTTGTAGTATCGCTCTGACGTCTCGTGGCTCTTCTCATCCATGACCACGACCTCGGGGGCTGCAACAAGCCAATCGCATTAACGACATTACCTCTTACTAATCTCATTACTAACACAAGGGAGAACCAATTACTCCGCTGTGGGTGTCTCCATGCACTTGGGAGCAAGACGGGTGAAGCAAAGGGCAGTGCCAGTGGCAGATAGGGCTGTCGTTTTATAGTAGGTGCACCTTCAATCTCAAATTCGTTTGAATCATTCATGCCTGATTGCGAGTATATAGGTACGTATACTGTTTTGTCTCTACAATTATTTGGTACATTTCTTAATCGCCTGACTACTGACTGCATTGCTGCAGCAGGCCGGTATTGACTGACTGTTTATTTCATCGCCAGACTTCAGTTTTGAGTAAAAATTTAATTTTTCTCTCAAAAGGAGATTACTGCTGAAATTGGCTCTACTTTGGCTTACTTTATACTTCATTGGAAAAAGCTTAGAAAACTTAGTACACAACTGTTTGAGACTGTACAATATCTGAAGGAAATTAAAATAACACGATGTCGTCAAAGAGAAAGAGGATCGGTGAAATTGGAGCCACCTTCTAACGTCACTAACGATCGCTTCAACTCTACTTCAGCAGGTATTCTACTCCAGACTCCAAAAATGCTGGAAAACCGTCATCAGTTTCATTTAATAAAGTGTTGAAGGAATTGTGGTAATTTTCTCACAGATGCACATCACATTTGTGATATTATATCACTTTGGTTTAGTCTTTGGCCTAGTGAAATTAATTTAAAGAATAAAAAATCCTTGTGAAGTAGCGACAAACATACCGAAAGCGGAAGAGAAGAGAAGAGTTGGGAGTTGGAGGGAGGCATCTGGAATGAGTGTGGGGAAATCTTGTGACCCACTTTTGGAGCCCCAACCCCCAAAACTCTCATTCCGCACTGCATTGTTTCCATTAACCATTAGTGTAACAGAGCATGAAGCCGCAAGACAAGCTACAAATTACCTCCTCTGGACAGCTTCGGCTATTACAGTGGACCATACCTCGAGCCTATCTTCAACAGCAATTTTAACTACCTTTTACCACTCTTTATCCCTGTGCCTGATCGTACTTTTTAGTGGGTTATATAAAGCACATGCTGTATTGACTGTAAAGTGGATAGCTAAGGTATTTGCGTATTATCCAGAGGTTGCCTGGTCCGGAGGTGACCCAATACACGTGATGACTCTGATTGACCATCGTGTTGACTTCTGACAGGTCGTACGTCATCTCAAATCAAGAATTCCTGTACAGATATTGTACGAACCTAAGGGTCCGCTTAACCTGACGATGCATTTTTTGCCACCCATAAGATTAACATTGTGAGCGGCGATTCATTTTCATTGGTTGGAAAGACACAAAATTTTTCCTGTACCTAGCCCTAACAATGTTGTAGGTCGTCATCGAAGCAGATTTCCCAATTTCTCACTGGTTTCTTTTATTGCAACTGTTTCGCAAATGCTAGCATCGCATACCTCAATTTTTTAAGGGGAAAATATCTCGAAAACCAGAAAAAAATTGGGAAATCTGCTTCGATGACGACCTACAACATTGTTAGGGCTAGATATAGGAAACATTTTGTGTCTTTCCAACCAAGGGTAAACCTTGAAAATGAATCGCCACTCGCAATGTTAATCTTATGGGCGGAAAAAATGCATCGTCAGGTTAAGCGGACCCTTAAGTGACTGGAATATGATTTTTAAATATTTAAAATTAAAACATTAATTTAAATTTAAATATTACCTACTTAGCTGGGTGACATATTCCCTGGCTCAGCCGCCTCAGTGAACAAACTGAACCTTCGCCTCTCGAAAAATGTTTACGGTTCTTATAGTCACCTATAGAAGTAATACATTGTGCTTTCTCTATACCTACCACATGCAGAAACAGTCAGTTTTCAATCCAGCTATCTCTTTTCCACCTGAGTTGCTGCCGCGTTTGTCTCATAAATAGAACATGAGGAAGCAAGCAATCCAAAGAAAAACAATTTGATCGATCGTTTTCCTTCCTTCCTACAAGTATTGGCAAGTTCTTGCATTTATTTTTCGAGAAGCTGTTCAGAAATGGAGAGTGAAGGGTTCAATCAAGCAGTCAATCCATCATGGTAGAGCCTCTGCTCCCTGTGGTACACCGGCACGCCCAGGCCCACCCCGCCAAATGGGAGCACGTTCACAAGACAACAACGGCTCATTCTATATAACACCGTCAAAAAAATAGGCAACGAAGGAAAGGGAAAGTAACAACTGAAAGTAGTCAATACGGAATAAGGGGCTGTACACGAAGTAGGTACATCGGTATAGAGACATTACAAACCGTACACCAGAGATATACCTAGCAGAAAATAATTTTCTAACAGGGAATTTCCTCGGAGAGTTCTAATTTGCGGGTGTTTCACTCATGCATCCGGAGTGCCTCAATAGCAAGGGAATGAGCGCAGACCACATTATCTTACACTTAAATGAACTTCACTATATCTGCGAAACCTCAGTTTCATCGGCAGAAATTCAAAGCTTATTTGGATGGCGTCAGTGCTTATTGTTGCGCAGATTTTAAGGGAAGCTTGCACTCCCAGGATATTGGTACGTTTCGTTTTGTCGGGCGGGTGCTCTGGCAATATCACACCATGGCGTTGCAACCTATAAGATCTCTTGTACCGTCCCTAGCAACTAAGGCCCGTATGTTGATGGTCATGCGCACATTTAATCCAACCCGAAGGAAACTATCCCTCAGGTGGTGTTTTTCCCTGGAAGAATTTATTCAACTCAATTCCTGATATGTGTTCTATAGCTCCAGGGAGCCCTCCCGAGAGTAACTATACCTATCATGGTTGACAAACGTCCTAAACAGACTTCGTGCACTCAAGTGCGTGGGACCTACAGTTAAAGGGCTCCACTACTCAAGTGCGCGGTGTCATGAACGAAGTGCAGATTTCCAGGTAGCTTAAGAGGACGCTATACCTGACGATGCATTTTTTGCCGCCCATAAGATTAACATTGCGAGCGGCGATTTATTTTCAAGGTTTACCCTTGGTTGGACAGACACAAAATTTTGCCTGTAGCTAGCCCGCAATGTTAATCTTATGGGCGGCAAAAAATGCACCGTCAGGTATAGCGGAAGTATAAAGCTTAAAGCAGTTTACGGCAACCTTCGCTCTCCTCTAAGCCAGACGACTTCTGAGTCTCTCAAGTGATTAGCACTACCACTTGTTCTCCAACTCAATTCTCGACAGCACGACGTCTTCAACTGACGATTCTTTACCTTCTCATCCTCTCAGGTTTCTACCGGACGGTTAAGTTTCCCCTTACCCCCTCTCCCATCCACAATGGGTTAATGCCTGTAGAAGTGTATAGTACCATCTATTCTCTGTGCCTTTTCTACATCGAGAAAGGCCGCAAACCACCGAATTGAAAACAGGATAATTTAAATTGGTAAAATACTTGTCTCTCCTCGAAGGATCGGAAGGATCTCTCTATAAATTGGAAGCTTGTTTTGCTTCTCATCGCTCAATGCTATCTTTCAATCGACCAATCTCATCAGATAAAACCAAAGAGTATTATTCCCTTTCATCGAATGCAATTGAACTGCTTTGAAATGAAAACCTCACTTTCTTTCATCTCTGCTTTAATTATAAACTTTGCTACAAGCTACAAGGCTCTCTTCCTAAAGATAAAAGGAGCTGAATACGATAAAAGTTTCAATCTTTTTACAACTGTTTTACACTTCCGTCATAATGACGAACTTCTGAAATAATGTCTTGCTTTATAATATGTAGAATGTTAAAGGCAGATATGCCTATATATATGTAATGTTTGTTGACGTTTTTTGGGAAAATTTTTTTTTATAGGAAAATGTTGAATTCGATTTATTTTTACTTAAATATAACGAATTTTTAATAGGTATAGGTATTTTGATTTTACGATCGAGTGTCAAAAATTACTTGATCATAAAATATAAAATCACGTGTTAAATTTGTTTTTCTCTCTCTCTCAAAAAAAAAAAAAAAAAAAAAACACATTATATTTCAGAACAAATAAATATCCTACAGCTTCATCAGAACAGTGTCATTAAACAACCTCAGCAAATAGCAGTGGCGTAACTAAGCATTTTCGAAGGGGGGGCGGCTTCGCCTCACTGGGCCCCCCCACCCCACCCGGGCCCCCCCCCCCCCACCCCTGCAGTAAATATCTTTTTTTTTTGTCCAGTTGCCTTGGCTGTAGACCTCTTTGACGTCCCCTTCAGACGCCTCACCTCAAAAATAACACCAATTAATCGAGCGAGCGAAGCGAGCGAGATAAAATTTTGAGATCCAAATAGTTAGCTGGGATAAATTACCAACTATTTGGATCTCAACCGGATAAATCGTTTATTTATTTATGCACATGCCTTTTCTCAGCCAACCGCTCACTGACCCCTGAAAAAGGAAATCATTAATCGAGCGAGCAAGGTGAGCGAGAAGAAAATTTGAGATCCAAATAGTTAGCAGGGATAAAACATTTATTTATTTATTCATTTGCCTTTTCTAAATCGTGCCAATCGCTTACGGCGGGCCGCCCTGACCCCCGAAAAAGGAAACCAGTAATCGAGCGAGCGAAGCGAGCGAGAAGAAAATTTGAGATCCAAATACATTTTCCATAACAGTTAGCAGGGATAAATCGTTTATTTATTTATTCATTTGCCTTTTATAAACCGTGCCAACCGATTACGGCAGGCCGCCCTGAACCCCGACAAACGAAGTCAGTAGGTATAATCGAATGGCGAGCGAAGCGAGCGAAAGGAAAATTTTATCAAAACAGCTGTTTTAAATCTAACATAGGAGCCTTCGGGCCCGCAGGCCCCGGCCCCCTGGGGCCCCCGGCCCTCTGGGTTCCCCGGCCGCCTGGGGCCACTCCGGGCCCCCCCGGGCCCCCGGGCCCGGGGCGGACCGCCCCCCCCGCCCCCCCCAAATTACGCTACAGGCAAATAGCATTCCCTTTAGTTCTGCACCGAATTTTAAGCAACAATGGTTTGCAGCCTGAACTCTAGTCGGCCGGGATGATTTCTTCTTACATTTTCCAGTTATACTCGCGAAAGAATAGCGCGTAACTAAACCTTTCTGGTCTTAAATCAAACACTAAATCTTGTTGGTCGCATTGCTTCCACCAAAGCACTCATGCCCTCATGCACTTCATGACTCAAGAGAAAATAAAATCTTTTTCATAATTTTTATCAAAAAAGGTCACCAATCTTGTAGTTGGAAAGGTTGGGAAAAGATTGTTATTTTGGTTATTTTCCAGAACTAACTTTAACGAGGAAGGAAGGACAAGGCACGACCCACAGGGCTGCGAGAAAGTCCACAAAGCCTGAATCTTGTGCCAACTAAATCATGATTAATTACGTGGACATTTATTTTCCGACCTAAAACAGCCCAGGTTGTTTTTCTCTCTACAAATTTTTATTTCCAAATACCGTAATTATGTTAGTAGACAGCCGTGTTGGTCCTCGCATATGTGGGAAATTGTGTGTTTATTTTTACCCATCCACTGTGAATTCCCTATTTGCTGGAATTTTCTCCGCACAAAGTCGTGTCTGTTTACGTTTTTTTTCGACCATTTTTTTTAGGAAACTTTTGGAGATTTATATTTTCTGAAATACCAAAAAAATACAGGGTACCTATTGTATTTAAAACTTCTCCCTGCTTTTGCTAAATAAATTTTCAATCGGACTACGAAATATTTCATGAGTCTCTGTTCAGCAATAAAATGGAAAAAAAAATACTCGTGCCAATGAAAAGTTTGACGGCTGATAAAAAATGCAACACCTCCATTTGGGACAAATGTCCGTAGGGCGTAGGCCAATAAAACAAAGTTTGATAGGGGAATTGTTGGAAGATTTTGGTGAGAGCGATATCCAACTTTTCTTATGCTTGTGATAAAATCAATTGTATTTTCGTCGCAAGATTCAAAAACTTTTTATATTTCTATCTAAGTTTCTAGTTTTTAATGGATTTTAAATGTAAAATTTGTGCTCAAGTTTTCTCCTTTGTAAAAGAAAAGTTGAGTGGAAAATGTTGAATATCTGCTTTGTACCGTTGTTGTGTGAGAAGAAATCGAGTTTGCCGGGCATTTGTATCCATTTTGAAGAACATCTTGAATCTGAATTTTCCTTTCTATCTTTTTATTGAGATAAAGCGAAGTTTGGACAGAGGACCTATTGCTAATGTGATAGATGACAATGGGGGTCCTGCTCGGCCCTCTGGGAGTCATCTCAGATCAGCACATTTATCTTTTTCTCATTCTTCGCCAGTCTGTTTCAGTTGCTCTTCCCAAGTAGTTATACATGTTACCTACTGTAGAGTTAAATATACAACCTGAGGAAATGAGCTATACAAAATGAACTGCAAAGCCTTTCTTTAAAGTTTGTTATGGGCTAATGGGGCACTTACAATTTTGGGCCCGAGCCCCATCTTAAGGGGGGCGAAAGTCAACGAAAGTGGGAAACCACGCTTTTACCGTAATCGGTGAAGGAGGCTTACCTTGACCGACGCGCGACGCCTTTCAGAGGGGGTTAAGTACTTTGCACTTTCACGTATCCCTGTTGTTTCGACTGTTTACATCAGTACTTTGTAAATACACGTATTCCTGTTGTTTTGACTGTTTCCCTCAGTACTTTGCACATTCACGTATTCCTGTTGTTTTGACTGTTTAACTCAGTACTTTGTACATTCACGTATTCCTGTTGTTTTGACTGTTTACCTAGGATGTATTTAACGAAGTCTGGACTATTTACCCTTTCTCCCTTTTTGTGATGCGGAATGGTTTTCTAACGATATTTATTAAATATTATTCCTCTGCTTATTGGTCTCGAGTTTATAGCAGCTCTGCTGTCCACAAGATCTACGCAATAATTCTTATTTAACTACAGACAAGCAGGTAATTTAAGGCTGAATTTCACCACTTTCTTATAGTACCCAATAGTGTCTCCTAACGAGAGGATTTAACGAACGGATTTACGTTAGGTATCGTATGTTTAGCTTACGACAAGTGCCTTGCACTTGTTTCTCTGCGACTGCATTTGTCGTAAGCTAAACATACGATAACGTTAATCCGTTCGTTAAATCCTCTCGTTATGAGACACTATCGGATACTATATGAAAGTGGTGAAATTCAGCCTTACCCAGTGACTCGTCAATAGAATTGGCTCTTATAGTATGCTATGTCGTTATACCTGTGACAACGAGGAAGACAGTTTTGACGCGCGGAGGGTGTGTGGCGACCTGGCACTCGTACAGCCCAGCGTCTCTGCGTGTCACGTACAGAATTTCCAGCCGCCAGTTACTGGGGTATCGGAAACTGAGTGTTATTCTCTGGTCTGAACTGTAGGCTTGTCTCCCCACCGTCAGCAAGTGAATTGAGTCTGATTTCCGGTGCAGCCACGTGACCTGCACAAAAACGATCACATCACTGTTGAGGGTCCAAAAATTCCCGACTTCACAACCACATCTTCTTCAATTGTTTTCTTAGTGACTCATTGTTGACTTTTTTCTCAATGTGAGATAACGTCTTTTCTCATCTAACGGGCATGATTTCATGTCGTGGTGTTATAGAGGTTCAGTGAATAGTTTATACAGAAATCAATGAGATATTTAGACGAGGGGGTAACCACTCCAGAGATTCCTTGAGATTCCCTGAGATTCCATAAAGATTTCCAAAGATTCCCAAGGACATTCATAGAAAGATGAACCCCGAAGGGGTAACCACTCCAAAAAAATACCAAGATTCCCTGAGATTTAGATTTCCAATAACCCCTCGTATTTAGAGGAGAGGAGGTGGAGGATGTCAAATGTTATGCTTCCTAACCCATGGCAGGGGATACCCGTGTTAGGCTTAAGTTTATTTCGGAGAACAATGAGTCACTACAGATGTCCATCAGCAGTACGTGCTTTATCAAGGCCACATCTAGCGATAAAGATCAGCCGCTCAATTACAAGCCAGACAGGTGAAATTTGATATGAGCACGTACGACTGAAGTAACGTAAGAAAATGAACTTAAAATTCACATATTAAGGGTAATTAGCTTTATTAAGCTGGACCCCAAAAAAGTCACGTACAACTGGACTTACTGTAAGAAAGTGACAGTACAATCTACTTATTAAGGTTAAATAGCTTTATTAAGCAAAACCTTAATAAGCACGTACAGATGGACTTAACGTAAGAAAGTGAAAGTAGAATTTACTTAATATGGGTGAATAGCTTTATTAAGCTAATCACCAAAAGTCACGTACGAAATAGTATTTAAGGAAATTGATTTTTATGCTATAGATCAGAATCCTGACCATCCGTAATGTGTGTACATGTGCTTTTTGAACCTGAATAAACAAGTGCTTCTGCCGACTCTGGTAAGTGTCTTTCATTTTTGAACAAGTCCCTGAACCATACAATGCTAGGTAGGTACGCCCACGCTCGTGCCATGACAAGGAAGAAAAAGCAAATTTCTATCAAGAGAAAATTTTGCAAGGAAATAACTGCTGCCACTATTTAATATTTTGGGTGTTGTGTTTTCTATACTCGTATGTTAACAACATAATAAAGCAGGACAATTTCAAACAATACACTGGATGAGCTAATTGTGAGGTAAGTCCGTAAAATGCTGATAAACACAACAACAATAGGGGCAATGGACGCTAACAAACAATCCATGCTTTGTCATCACCGCACTCTGCGAACCTGTCACGACCAATACCATTACATTTTATTTACATTTTCAGAGTTTGCTCTTTGTAATTTACTGTTATTGATAATTTTGCTGTCTCTGCCAGGATCACATATCCCCTTGCAATAGACATTTTTAGATATTTCTAATCGTGAATCCTGCCCTGAAATATTTAGGGTTCGACTTGACTTCTGGTCACCTTTCTCAGAATTTTTAATTTTTAGGCTCTATTCAGTTAAGTATTTTCTACTGGGTCAGACGTTCGTCATATAACTGGAGATCGAAATCCTCAATCTATAGCATTGATCTAGTTTAGATTTAGAATTCTAGATGATCCCTTTTCATACCCGAAAAGCAAGAACCCAATTTCCTATGTACAAACTTAATTTGAACTCTCATGGCAAGAGAAACAGAGTTATCTCCTCAGAGTACGGATATATAAAAATCACATTTTGAAATAAGGGTAACTTCATTTTTTTTCTTTCCAAATTTCATTTTATTATGTTCTATACCTAAGTGCAATGCCCTGACCTCCAGAATTTCATATTCCCGAAATCCCGAAGTTACTTGTGAAACTAAAATGATTGGCATACATGCACCAGCTTTGATTCCAAAATAAAGGGTTCGACAATGGTCGCACTTGACTTTCTCGCAATTTTTATCGAAAATTTGATTTTTTTTTACGTGAATAATTGTCAGAATTTTAACTTTTTCTAAAAAGTATTTTGCCTGACACTGGACGATGCTTTTAGGCACCTGCAAACCGAATTTCAGACATATCCGTCAAACAGTGAAGTGTCGTTCGACGCGCAAAGTATATGTTTTCTATTTTGCATGTCACCGTCTTAATTTTTAAGTAAATGAAAATCTATTGAAAATGCCCTTAAAGCATCTATCTGAGACCACTTTCACCAATTTTCAAGAAAATCCGTCGATTAGTCTTGTTGCAAATGTGACCTATTCAATCAAAAACGTGATTTCCATTTTTGGAAAATTTTTCCTACGATAATGCCAATATTGGCCCAAATTTTTGGCCCATCTCAATAAGAATAAAAATGATCCTGGAGCATCTATCTGGGAACACGACTGCAAAATTTGAAGGTTCTAACTTTATTACCGTACCGTGAAATGCGTCTTGAGTAGACAAATACGAGATTCTAGCTTTTTTTCCTATTTTTGACTTTATTTTGCCTATATTGGCCGCAATTTTGAAGTTATTGAATATTTCTTCGACAAACCTTTAAGTAATGTTATTAAGCACAAGTTTATGGATTTTTGTGAAATTCCGGCTAATACTGTTCATGGGGCCAAGATTTTCACGTATGGGCCAATTTTGGCCCAAATTTTTGGCCCATCTCCAAACCAATAAAAATGATCCTGGAGCATCTATCTGGGAACACGACTGCAAAATTTGAAAGTTCTAACTTTATTACCGTACCGTGAAATGCATCTTGAGTAGACAAAAACACGATTTTGAATTTTTTTTGACACTTTTTTGACAATAGTGGGAGCAATTTTTGAGTAATCAAAATTAAATTAAAAATGTATCTCGGAACTGATTTTAGACATCTATATTCCAAATTTGAGCCAAATCGGTTGACTGGTGTGACCTCTAGCCGCGCTACAGACAAACGGACGTACGTACGTACGTACGTACGTCGGACGGACATGACCTAAAAACCATTTTTTTGGTATCTAGGACCTCTGAAACGCCTTTTGCAATGAAAATCTCAAAATCGAAATTTCGCACGATAACATAACTTTCTCAGCCCATGTATTACATACGGGCGAGAAAGTAAAAATACCATACTGTAAACTGACGAATTGAAATAAAACCTCGTTTGGCAACGAGTCGTGTGCACCAACTTTTGAGCTACTTAATCACAAATCTACAGGCGAAATAAACGGATCGGCAGTGAGAATGAGCCGTGTTCATCAAGTTTCGTCATAATAAATCTACAGGTCTAACAAACAAACGAATTTCAGGTGAGACTCAGAAGCTGTCGGAACTTTTTTTTGAACCAGCTTTTGAACTAAATGAAATTATGAGTCTGAGGGTAGTGTAGTGTAGTACAAAATGTATAGAAATACCTCTGATTCAACAAATAGAGTGTTCATTCAACTGCTAAAAATATATTTGACGTGGTAAAGTAGAGGAGAAACATGATTTTGGCTGCAACCAGAGTGAAGAAGAAATTGGTTTTCACACAAGACAACATTTCAAATTGTTTTCAATATTTTTCTATGGAATAGCTTTTCAGAGACGGTCATATTTTCTGAAATAAAACCTGTTGGCTTTGATCATTGAGTTTGTGAAGATACGTGGAAGGTGCATGGTACTGTTTGCAATGAAATTGAAGCTTCTGTGGGGACCTGGGGAGGGGGGGGGGGGGGGGGGGGGTATTGAAGGCGGCTGACCTATATGGGAAATGCAGCAAAGGCTTTAGTAAGATTGGTTAAGAGACGTTATATCTCAGCTTCTCTACCGTTGAATTGCGAGATCATGCGACTCAAATTCAATATTTTAAAATGCTGCTATCAGTGCTATCGTCCTCAACAGTTGGCAATAGTATTCCGGACTTTATATAGGTACATAGACATATCTAAATATTCTAACTTGCTGTTATTCTCTGCATTTCTTGAAATAAAGACGCTGCAGTATTCAAAATCCAGGTTGATGATATATCCCTTATCCCTTGACCCTCCAGATAAATCCGCTTGCCAAGTCTGGTCTTCTGCCCTCTATTTAGGATTCCTCCCTAATCCCAGCCCATGGTTTATCAAGCGTAGGATTACCCACCTGCGCGGGTTCGAAATGCTCAGCCCCCCGGTCATATTTGGTGTACCTACCTATCGATCTGTTATTCACTACTGGTAATCCTCAAACGATTAAAAATTGATCTTTGCAATTTCAAAACGCGGAGTCCCGAACGGGCTTTGGTAATCAAGGTGAAGAACCTTCAATTAATGTTAGAGCCGAGGGGGTAACCACTCCAGAGATTCCTTGAGATTCCCTGAGATTCCATAAAGATTTCTAAAGATTCCCAACGATATTCATACACTGAAAAAAATTCGTCACTACCTTTTAGTGTGAAACTCTGATCGCCAGAAATCACGTTAATTTAGGGTGACAAACTGTGCCCTAATTTAGAGTGACTAACAGACAAATCACCAACACACAAAGCACTAAAATCCGAATCACTAACAATCACAGAGTATAACAATATGATGAAAATTTGAGGTTATTTTGATGTGCCATAAAGAAGAATTGGAGCGATACTGACGCGGCGTCTCGACCTCGGTAAAGTCGATTAATATGAATAATACTATTTTAGGGTTCCTGTCACTCTAAATATGCACTCTATCACGCATTCTTATTATCACTCTAAATTCGCGTTATTTCTATGGCTGGATTTCACCACTTTAACGTGAAGACTATCGTGTACACGATAGCGCTATCGTATCGGTAAAAAATGTTAACGGCTTTCACCATGCACCGTTACCGTTTCGTTAGCTTTCGAGTGGATTTTCCGTGCGTTAGCGAAAACGATAATTTTCATACCTGCGACTCATTTGGTGTAGTCTAATGTAGTCTAATCAACATTTTAACTTCTTTCTCCGAAAAAATAGGGGGTTTTTCACGTTTATTTCCACTTTTAGATTGAAATTGTTGAAATAAATTTGACGTAAACAAAGCAAGCAAATTCTATTGACACAACAAAACCTAACGAGAGGATGTCTGCTTTTTCGAAGCGATAGCTATTCGAACGTTGCACTATCGTGAGGTGGTGAAATTCAGCCTTAGTCAAAGCTATTCGACAGAAATATGGTGGAGATAGGGAACTCAAAGTGATGGTCCGAGTGTCTGACGCATATGAAAACGTTTCAGCAAAGCAGGAATCCAGTGTTTATCACAGGATTAATGCCAAATAATAGTCTCTCTGATCAGATTTTTGAACTCATGTCATGTTCCATGAAAGATGGATTGAGCGGTTTTGGGGCGAACCTGGGGTCAGTGGGCCGAGCACAGCAGGGACGAGTTGCGGCTGTGCCTGACAGGCTGCGGGACGCGACGTGCACGCGGGTAGCGATGGTGACTTGGACGCGGGCCAGGTCCCCGCCAGTCTCCGCCCTCTACCGGAGCCTCCCAATTTTTATCCTAATGAAAAGTCGCCCTTTTTGGTTATTAATTGTTATTCTCATCATATTATTTTAAGGACTTTTGTAGAGTCGTTCTGGTATTTGCCAGAAAGTTTTTCGGTTGAAATTTATTATCCTGCGCCTGAAACGGGTGTGGGGTGGAGACTGGAGTGCATTAATTTATTAGGTAGCTTTTCAGGCAGTAATAGGTAAGTCGATAAGCCGATGAGGGATTGGGACTCGACGCAGCCCGAAGGCTTCCTGCCTCGAGGGAAAAGGGCTGAAACACAATAATAAAAAGGCTCCTGCCTTTTTCCATTTTTGATCCTTTTAAATCCCGAATTACTACTTTATAAATTGGTGGTCCAATGTTGTCTACTGACTTGTACATATTTTTTCCGGGAACTAGGTAAATATGTGATAAATATAGCTGATAGCTACTATAGCTAACAATTATTATGCCTACAATTTTGCATTTAGGTTAACGCACCTGGACCCTCCCAGCGTGATACCGAGGAAAAGTGGACAAACAACAAACAAATAAATAAATTGGAATGCACTTTTTAGGTAAGAACTTCCTTGATACAAATGTGATAGTTTGTGACCTTTCTTTCAAAAAATTTGTGATGGAGACGTTTAAAGTGTCAAATAAGGTAGCAAAAAGAAACAGAGGTAGGTGAGTATAGGTGACGTTGGCATGTTGAGAAGGGAAAACGTGCCCAGCATGGGGATTGTGGACCCTTGTCAGCAGAAGCGACAGCTTGTTTGTAGGTACAAAATACAGAATGCCTGCACGTGAATATCTACCTAATCTGAGCTGCCGCGCCGACCTTCAAAACAGCTACCACCCATCTCGTACCTTGAACCTAGTTTGAGCTTACTATATTTCTACAGTATATGAAAGGCTGACTGAGATGAAGAGTGAAGGCAGCATAAGGCCAAGGGTCAACTCCCTGTAACCCGCCTAAGCTTTCAATCGTGAAGCACCATGAATAGTTATGAATTAAATCTCATTTAGATGAACTCTGCTGTCGTGGAATAATCCCTCTCACTGCTTTGGCCGCTATTGTGCCTGGAGCGCTCTCTTCATAAGAGGTACATCACTTACTAACCACATAATAACGAATGAACCTCTTTCAAAGGGATTTAGTACGGAAGCTTACGTTACAGCATGATATATGAACCAACTTACAGTGTAAGCAAAAAAATAGCAGCGATCTTGAAAAACTTCAGCGATGGTGGGATCACGGGCAAAGTTAGAAGGTATGGATGCGTATGTATAGACTTTTTCACATAAAATAAAGGTCACATTTCAAAGACTCAGAGCTGAAAATGATAGAACTACAGATTTATTCTTGAATCCCCATACGATGATACGAGAAACCTAATTTAGCAAAAAGAGGAGGAAGTGGGATCGAACTTTTTTAAATTTGTTATGTAGATATGGACCCTTTGAAATCTGAAAATCCGAATTTTCTTGTTTTTCGCTCACGTAAACTGACGGCTGTGCTGATGGTTTTCATGCATAGTATTTAGGAACTAAATGCCCATTGATAACAATCATGCGATATTGGTTGTTGGTGATACATCTGTATATAAAAACTCTTGGCTTGTATCTATAACATATGACGCGGGACTCAGTTCCAATAAAATTATGTTTTTTGTCTCCATAGTTGACAATGCTGTGCTTCAGTAGGTACTTAATACCCAGTAGGTACGTAATACAATTCTGTGTGCCACCAAAATGGTGAGCCATGTCTGTGTTTTTTACAGTATTCGCTGTTGGCTGTAGAGCAGTGCTATGCTTGTGAGTTCCGCCACTTTGGATCCAGGAAAACAAAAACCGCGACTTGTAAACTTATTCATCAATAATTAACCACTTAAGCTTCGAGCTCCCTTTTCTGAGTCTGAAGTTTGTAAGTATCCTGACCTAAGACGAAGATATAAGGCAAGTTTCCTCGCTGATTGATGTTTTCGAGGCCGAGGGGGCCGCTGATACGCTTGTCAGTGCCGCCTCTCAGCTATTACAGCTCAGTCGACGGTGATTAACGATTTCTGACCTATAAGAGATGCTTGAGCTCGTCAGAAAACCACCACACCAGCTTTCCCTTATTCTTATTTTTATATGAGAATGCTCTTCTGGAAAGGTTGAACTTCATTCCAGAATGGAGTTTTAAAATAAATTTATAACAAGATCTGCATTTTCCATTTTCTTGAAGTTGGGTCCGTAAGCGTTACTTAAAAGTTTATCTTGAAAGTTAAGCTATAACTGCAATGCTGATTGATTATGAAGATAGATTTGTTTGTAAATTAGGTCAAAACTGGGTAGGTACTTAAAATACTTAAAATAAGAAAGTTGGTGAACTAGAAAGTAGTTTCCTCCAGAAAGAGCTGAATAATAATAACTTTTATCCTTAATTGGTGGAGAAGGTGGGATGGAAAACCTAGAAATGTTTTTACTCTTTCTCTGTAAAAGTAATTTTTCGGGTGCATATTGTTAGATCCGGTTGTGGAGTGGTGAGGCTTAGAGTGACGTGGATCTTGTGAATTGTTACCATCAGATCTGGGGCTTGAAGGTAATCTGGGTAAGAAAGGTTCAACAAAAGGGTCTGTCGCCACGAACGGTAAGCTGCGGGAGCGTCTGCCCGGGAGGAAGGGTGCGACTGCCGGAGGGTGAGATTCAGCTCAATTTACATAAAGGGCCATTTGTCGCTAAATATTTCATCGTCCAACAGAAAGAACTTGCCGTGTGCCCCTTCCGTTTACGAAAGGCTTACCTTATCTTTCTCAATTTAGTATAAAAGGTTTATTATTCCTATTAAAAGGAAGAGGTGGAGAGTTCGAAAGAACAACTATAAGTCCCTAGTTCTTCCTTAGCTTTTGTGCTTATTCCGAGGGGGTAACCACTCCAGAGATTCCTTGAGATTTCACTGAGATTCCATAAAGATTTTCAAAGATTCCAAACGATATTCATAGAAAGATGAACCCCGAACGGGTAACCACTCCAAAAAAAAATTCAAGATTCCCTGAGATTTCATAAAAATTTCCAATGATTCCCAACGAGTGGTTAACCCCTCGGCTTATTCCTAATAACAATATTATAGACCAGCATTATACTTTATTCTATAATAACTATCTATAGTGGTGATGGCAATGGCATCCATTGTTAAAAGTAACTCGGTAAGTTCCCTATTTTCTAGAGTCACTATATCTACGAACAACGGGGATAGAACTATACGTTTATGGTTATTACGAACCCACTGACAATATCAGACACAACTGATGCCAGTTCTAGTGTACCCCAGTATATCACTGAAAACCATAATATGGGAATAGCCCGATCAAGTAGACACTAGACATCAGATATTGGTTCAGCATCGAGGGGGCTTGTGTGTATTCTGCTGACTCCCGATAATCAAGCCTCCTGTTCAGTTATTCTATTGTTGCACACATTCCATGGGCGTGGATTGATACAGTAGAGTACCATAGACCTGAACTTGTTTGATGAGGTTTAGGTTGATTCAGCTTCGAAGCTAAAATATCGAGGAGACTGATAATAAAACTCTATTCTTGCCCCGTTACTTTGCCCGGGAAACAATTTTTTCAACTCAAGGGGACGTTCAGTAGTAAAAGAAACCTAAAATCGTAGGTACTCTTTCGACTAACTGACCTCTTAGAACCTCTGAACCCACCCACCGATATTTTAGACTGTGCTAATACGGATTGAGTGCCTATTCAAATATCCCGTGCAGTGCGATAGTAAATATAAAGAGCAGGAAATGGAAGCGCCCACCGTTAGTTAGGAATAACAGTTCTGAACATGGGTGTTGATTCATTTTCTCTCTCTCTGATTTTTGAGCCAAACCAACAACAGTAGCAGCATTTCGTTTTGGTTTGATTCCGTTAACGTGGCACAATAGTGCGGAGAGGTTTCAGAGGTTTTTGCTCGGGGCTATTGTTTGTGCTGCTTGCTCACCACTCTGTCCTCGATCCCAAAGCCTTTTCACACACTCATCTCGAAATAAAGCTACAGAGATACTTTTTTTGTCCCCGAAAAACAAAAGGTTATAATGATGTGGGTTGGCTCGATGACTAATGGCTAATTGTTGACTGTGACGCTGTTTTTCAGATTTCCTCTTTTTCTGTCGGTAGATTTGAACAGTTGAATCAGCGTTTGCTGAACTGGGTTGAAGAAATGATCTCAATCTAATAAAGGAAAAATTAAAAAACATACTTTACCTAAAGTCGAAAATAAGCTTTTTTTACAAACTTTCCGAAGTTCGCAAAATTGTGAAAACAAAAAAGGTGACCTAAATTCTTCAACACACTATCAGCGTATTTTTCACGCCAATGATTTTATCGGTTTATGGTTTTTAGGGAGAATAAGGTAATTGAAAAAGGGACTTTAGAACCAGGGTGGACAAGCCACAACAAAGGGGGAACAAAGACTGAGATAATTAATTGGATCGCTTGACAAAAACCCGGTTAACCGATGCCAGTTAATGAAAGGCAACATGTAGTTAGCGTGGGGCTAATCGGCTCACAAATGGGATCTACCCACTTCAAAGCTCGCATATTTCCGTGTTTTAGAAACCAGAGCAGAGGTCTCTTTCCGCGAATCATCCCAGGTCAAAATCAGTTTTTCCAATTTCGGACCATGCTTTCACGGGCTTAACTTGGATTTTGTTTTCCTTCTGGCCGTATATACATACCCCTAACATACCTTTCATCCGTTTGGTTTAAATGACATTTAGTATTAATGAAATTTTTATAAAAACTGCTGTTCGATTACTCTTTTTTATAGATAAAATTTATTCACCTAATGTTGTAATATAGGTATGTTGGTATTTACTTCCAGGTGTTTCATAAGTAAAAGCTGGGCAATACCTATGTCTATACAAGAATTCAGGAGTAGTTACCTAAGTAGGTAGGTTAATACGATATTATTTCTCCACTTTGTGTCCTGAGAGGTCCGGGTTCGAATCCCGGCGGAACGGAAAAATTTTCCGCTTCCGACATGGATGTATTGGCTTCGACCCACTACTAAACTGGCTTCGACCCACTCATATTCGGCTTCGGCCACTTCATCTTCGGCAAAATCTAACAAAACAACTTATTGGCGTAAATGTTCTCTGAACGAAAAAAAAAAAAAAAAAAAACTTCAGGGTGAGAAGCTGTACCTATTCCGAATTTTCTCAGTTGATTGGAATTTCCTGTAAATTATCTTCAAACGTCTGAAGGAGACATCAGACAAAATTTCGGTAGTGAGGGGATCGACAAAAGAGTAGCTCCCCTATGTCGGTGTCTCTCCAACTCCCTTTTAGGGAGATCATAAAAGTGATGTTGTTTTTAGAGAAAATCTCAGATGGACTGAAGATTCAGTGCAGTCTGTTGAAATTCGTTTTACTGACGCTTTTCTGTGGGATATTTATTTATTCTACAATTTTAACGTCATGTAGATAGTAACTGTTTAATACGTTGCAATTTTATGATCGAGATATTTTTACAGCTTTTTTTTTATCGACAAGCGTCACTCCATCGTAAAATAACAACGCATCAGACTATAGATTCTACGATTTATTTAAGTGTTCATGACTTTTACCAGTATACAATACTAAGTACCTACTGACTTTGCAAGCCTTATAAGCGTATAGGAAACGATTAAAATGTCAGCTGACATTGAGGATGGGGGGGGGAGTGCGGCGAGGTGACCATGCTGCAAAGGCGGCGTCGTCGGGGGAGGGCACGATATTGCCCAATAAATCACATGCTCCACCACGTCAGCACGCATCCTCCGGAATATTATGTTCACCTTTCAAAACGTAGGCGCCGCAATACAAACACAAAGCATGAAATATTGATATTGCCATTTTTCAATTACGTCGTATTATCATTCGCTCTCTCCCTAGATGGAACTACTGCGGATCATCCGTTATCTCCGAGAGGGCGGCCCCTTGAAATGGTAATGGTTATCCAAGGTTTTATCACTCGAGAGGGAAGCAAAGGAAATATGTGCATGGATGATAAGAATAAAACGAGGTAATGTTTGGATCGAACCAGAGCAATGAGTAGTGCAAAAGAAAGGGTCCACAATGGTCGCACTGGACTTTCTACAGCACCAAGTCGATTTTTCAACCTTTCTTTCCATGTTTTGAGATAAGAAACATAGCAGTGTCCACGAACCAATATCCACATTACTTGTGAACGGAAATTAAAGTGGCACTGCCTGTGTGAAACAAAATAAATATAAAGTCAGCGCTCAGCAGGCTTAAGGGAAACCAACGTTAAGAGTGTTGCCTTCCCCTTATGATCGCTTTCTGGGTATGGGCCTAACAAGAAGTGCACGTCTTAAGGCGAGGGGTTAACCACCCTTTGGGAATTTCGTTGGGAATCATTGGAAATCTTTATGAAATCTCAGGGAATCTTGGAATTTTTTGGAGTGGTTACCCCTTCGGGGTTCATTTTTCAACGAATATCGTTGTGAATCTTTGGAAATCTTTATGGAATCTCAGTGGAATCTCAAGGAATCTCAAGAGTGGTTACCCCCTCGTCTTAAGGAGCGTAACAAGGGTCAACACGAGTCATTCACTCTGTTGATAGGTTCACTTTCTCGCGATAGCCGGAGAAATAGAGACAACATTAGCAGTGGAAAGATAACTGATAAATTTGTTTACCTACTTAGTATTATCACCACCATCAAATCGTCATATAGCTTCTGGTAGTGTCTGCAGTGCATGTGCATAGTCGTTTCTTCACATAATCCTTAGTTTTGACTAAGTTCCAAAAAGGTAAGTCCTGGTTAAATGTATATGGACCAAATGGACAATGGACACGGTAAGGTACGGTTGGTGAAAAATGCATGGATGGTGGGGTATGGAAAATGTAATCCGAAATTCCCGGTCGCCCCCCTTCTCCCCTTCTCTCACCCCCTGCGATATGTACCTATACCCTTTTCTCCGTTTTCACTGCCTGACTGTTCGAGTACTTTGGTTTCCTTTATACAAGTAGCTACAGATATTATAGTGCATATCTGCTTCTCTTTCCAAAAGTACCTTCTCACCGTTATTTTCCTGTATAATAATTATTGTAAAAGATAAGGACCCAAAGTCAAAGCCTAATTCGTTAGATAGGCGAAATCCATGAAGGGTGAAAATGGGTAAGAATTCGAAAAATGGAAATTTGATAATTACTCCCTTAATATAGAAAATAATGAAATTGGCCTTCATTCCTAAAGCTTCAAGAGATTTATACCTGAAACTTACTTTTGAAAAGTTATTTGATCACAGCCTTCATTGATGCTTGGGCTGGAGTGCCAAATCTCCGTTGTTAATGGTAACATGGGAACTGAATAAATTGTATTAAGAATATATATATACTTAGTAGGTACAATAATTTTTATCAAACAAAATCATCATACCTATACTAACTACAACGTTATAGGTTAATGACTTCCTGAGGGGCACCGCTCACCAGGAAATAACACCTGGATATGGCCGATGTTTGTAGGGCGGAGGTGAATGTACTATCTGCCATCATGCAAGTACCTAGGAATGATAATTAGACAGTTGTACTAATAAGCTCATAACGAATAAATATTTGTTTCCGTCTGCCTATATACCTGTGCTGTTGTACTGCCTACCTATAAATGTGAAAACTTGGAGAGAGCTTTGGAGCTTCTGTTAGTGAACGTCGCGATAGTTTATTCTGTTGGCTTCTATCCGTAAATATTACAGGTCCGTACCTACCTTAACTATTTCGGTACTTGTTTGGCTACTGAAGTTTCTTTTCAAACAAGGTGAGTTTTCAGCAAATGTTTACTAATAAATATGCAATTATTCCACGAGACGGTGTCGAGTCTGCACGCTTGCCAATCACAGTGACTTACGTCACTTGCAATAGGTAAATCCGAATACCTATAGGTCAGGTATACATGTAAAGATGTGCGTGATGTACTCTTCCGACTCTAGCAAATTGTTGTAATAGTTCCCAAGAAATTAGCGGCTAATCCGTTTATTCACTGAAGCTTTCAAATTGGGTTAAAGCTTTTTAAGACTTTCACCACGAGTTTCTAATTAAAATATTTAATTAGAAGTATGGCACAATTATGGAAAGTGGGGAAGGCTTGGTTTTAAAATATTTGAGTGAGAGAGGAGACTCTTAGACTCTAGAGCATTCAAGGTGAAGGAGTTCAAGTAGGGGAGCTTTCAATGAAATAAGTTCAAGTTTTTCCCTAAGTACCTCACTATAAGCTATGAAATTGTCCTCCTCCACTACTTATATTTTCCAGAAAATTCTCTGCATAAGCACCCCTTGGAAAGACTGCAGAGAAAGTAAAGGAAATAAAAAAGGTGAAAAAAGTCAAGTTAATTTAGTCCTTACAGCCCATAATATACCTACTTACTGTTGCGTTGGCCCACAGGAACAGATGTTGGCCCAAAGGCATAGATGTTGGCCGATCCTATAGATAGACTAACCAAAAAATTTTGTTTTGTTTTATTTATCCAAACCTTTTTCAGTTGTCAATATGGAGCCGCAATTTTGGCAATGTTTGATCGCCTTAGCCATGATAAGGGTGAGTTCAGGGTTGGACAATGGCCTTGCCCTCACTCCGCCTATGGGATGGATGTCCTGGGAAAGGTTCCGATGCGTTACTGACTGCACTGCTTTCCCCGATGACTGCATCAGGTACCTATGTTTTCGACTTTTCATTCTAAATGGATACATACCTAGTGCTTGTCCTGTTGCCGGAAATTTGTCTTACATGGCCTGTTACAGTTATTATTAATTTCTATTTTTCACTACTATGTGAGGCTACCTCGAGGGGTTAACCACTCGTTGGGAATCTCGTTTGGAATCATTCGAAATCTTTATGAAATCTCAGGAAATCTTGGAATTTTTTGGAGTGGATACCCCTTCGGAGTTCATCTTTCTATGGATATCATTCGGAATCTTTGGAAATCTTTATGGAATCTCATTGGAATCTCAAAGAATCTCTGGAGTGGTTACCCCCTCGGGCTACCTCTTTATACAGCCATGGTTTCCTGACATGAAATGATATCTGACATGGATAAGACCGTGAGAGGATTTTGGTGATCTGAGTAAAAGAATATGGGGAAAAAACACGGGGAAAGGGGTAGGAATTGAAACATGAAGCGTGTATAGTGCGGTTTCACCCTTGTGTTGTCACAAAAAATTGTGTTGAGTGATAGGTAGGTAAACAGCTTTGAAAACAGAACAGAAAATTGCGCCCCTGTCATCATGGCATTTCCTACAAATAAAAAATAATCAGGAACGCAATAACCTAATTTTCGTAAAGGCAAAGCACGTAGCAAGAATTTCCTCTTGTCAGATGTTACCAAAGAAATTTCCATAAAATGATGCGATTCTCGGTGGGATAACGTCTGCGGTGATAATTTGTCTCACCAGTGTCAGGCGGACAATTTGAAGCTTTCATGCTGGCAGAGGAGTTTTTTTTTCGCGCTTTACAGTTACGGATAAAGATATTATGCATGCTAAACAGGATGGATTTCACATAGGTCCTGTGGAAGCTCTCACCACCAGCTTTAACCTTCGTTTTAGACTTTGTGTTTGTTTTGTTTCTATGTTTTAAATATTTCAAACATCAAACATGATATACCGAAACCGTTTCGAGTTTTGTGTACCTACTGTGCCAAGTGCCAAGTATAAAATATTTCCAGTAGGTATAAACTATGTCGCTTTTTATAGGGAACTACCTGGGAAATTCAGGCTATTCTCATGACAGTTTATTTAAAAAATATTTCAGACAGTTCCCTTGCTAAACATAATAATTACGTTTACGAGACGTTAAATAAGAAGTTTATGCGAAATTCACCCTTCTCTTATGATACTTTATTAAAAAATGGAAACAATTTCGGACTGTTTCCTTGCTAAACACTGTAGTTACGAACACAGCTCAGGATTAAATTAAATATGCCAGGCATGGTTTTTTTAAAGGACCGACATGCTGCGTGACCTGGGATCATAAAGAAATATGAAAACCTTCCACAGTTACTGTTCTGTAAAACATTTCAGGACTCAACCACTTGACTTTTCATTCACTTTTCAACGGTGAATTATCATATTGGAGGAGATAGGTTTTTCACGGGTTCAACCCATCCGATTAGCCTAAAATCTTAAATTTTGGTTTCAGTGAAAAGCTGTATCGCACTATGGCGGACAAGATGGTTGAAGAGGGGTACCTAGACGCGGGCTATGAATACTTGATCCTGGATGATTGCTGGATGTCTCATGATAGAGACGAGAACAGTCTTCTCCAGGCGGACCCTGACCGCTTTCCAGCTGGCATTAAAGCACTCGCCGACTACGTCAGTACCTATTCACTTCCTCATTTCTCTGCGTTAGACTCCTGGGTCTTTACTAAAAGCGCCTTAGAATCCAAATTCCAACTTTTTCATTCATTTAATGAATGGGTCGATGTGTAATTATTCTTAATTTAGCTCGTTTTCTATGGGTTCAAATGGTGGATGAATGTAAGAATGGATGAATACAGGCATAACTCATGTAAGTAGTAATATGTAGTACTTAAGTAAATGTTGATTTCTAGGTTCATTCAAAAGGCTTAAAACTTGGAATTTATGAAGATTTTGGGACCTACACTTGTGGAGGGTATCCTGGAAGTATAGACTACCTGGAGCAAGACGCGAAGACTTTCGCTTCATGGGAAGTAGACTATGTGAAGTTTGACGGGTGTTACGCTGACCCTGACATTATGAACAGTGGATACCCGGAGTTCGGGCGCTACCTTCTTCAGACTAATCGGCCGATAGTGTACTCCTGCAGCTGGCCTGTCTACCAGGACGAAACTGGCATCGACGTAAGTTTCTACGTGCCAGTTATGAAAGTTGATTGAAATTTGATGGACTTTTTTTTATGAAAAAAGGGCACGTTTTTTTTTTTGTTTTTGGTTTGGGGGGGGGGGCTCCTCTGCACCCAATAGGGTAATCTATTGTGCTCCCCTACAACAGCTCTGAGGTCTGCCTTAGAGCTCGCTATCCAGTCCTAATTCTCTAAACAAGTTTAGGATCTAGTACGTGGGTGCAGGGACGGGATATCATCTTCCTATAGCAGGTGCTGGTTGAAGCAGCTATAGCTCTTCTCCACGCTATGGCCCCGCAGTCAAGAAGTAGGTGGATACGCCCAACCCCGTTTTTACTTTCTCATTTACCATAAAGAATAAAGAACAAAGCATTAAACAGGAAGGGGGACTGGAATATTTGCCTGAGAAGGAAGAAAAAAAGTAATACAAATAACCTATAAGTTATATTGTCAGGAGTTAGGCATTTTAATACGGAATGTTTCACCCCTGGTTATTGCTCAGCCTGTGTTGGCATGTTTCAGGCTCAGAAAGAGAAAAAATGCGGTGGGAAAAGTGAGGGCTTTGCAACGCGCCCCCTTCTCACAGAATAATTCGAAATAAGATCCTACTGCTGATAAAAAATAAATTCTTCTTGATATTTCGCTGACACATGAAAGGGATGGAATTTCGGGTCAGGTTTAGGATACGATCTAAGGGTGTGTTGACTCAAATGACAGTGTGGCAGTGGGGGGAGGGGGAGGGGGATGGAGGTGGTTATACGTGACACGTGAGGTCCCGTTTCAACCCTTAGCCACGTCAGCTGATATCCGCCTGCGGTTTCTTAATTTTCGTCATATTCCTTTCGGCGTTTCTTAGGACCAAGTTATTAAAATGTCCAAGTCAGGCTGGGAGGGTAGTGGAAGGAAGTGAGGGAACCTTCGGCTGGAGATGTCTGCCTCTGAAACGTCCACCTCCCTTTTCTTGGAAATATAATACAATACTTTCCTCTTCTCAGAAGAGTGCAAAAACAAAAGCTCAAGTTCGAATTAATGCTGTGACAGAAAAAGTCTGTCCTCTTCCGTTATCATCACAAGTGGAGGGCAGCTTGCTCAATTCCACTGCTGCTAACGGTTCACAATCTCTCTTATTTTTTGATAGCTCGACTGGCCTTATACTTTTTTCAGCCAAATCTCACTCTGATTGCTGAGAACTGCAATTTGTGGAGAAATTTCGATGACATTCAGGACTCTTGGAGTAGTGTTACCTACATCATGGACTGGTACACGGACAAACAGGAGATTGTCGCACCAAAAGCTGGCCCGGGACACTGGAACGACCCAGACATGGTACGTACCCCATCCACATATCAACAAAGTTTCTAGACCACCTGACAAGCCCTAAATAAATTTCCCAAGAATGCTGTGGACTGTGGGCGGAATGATGAAAACATTGTGGAACATGGAAGTTACGATTAGCTAATTAAATTGGTACGGTTTTACGCTGGTGACTAAAATAAAACTTTTTAAACGGCAGCCCCACTTTTTACATGGTCTGAAAGGTCCTACTTTGCTTATTGAAAATTTTACCCAGTTAAATACGATAATTTCGAATGTATCGTTTCGGAGAAAAGGAACGACACGCTCTGTCAGTCATCCTATAGGTAAGTACCTCGAGAAAAAGTATTGTACCTAGACAGAAAGCGACTGTCACATATACAAAAAATCCCTTTCGGCAGTCCCGAAAGGCGTAGGTAGATTTCGAAGATTACTTCCATCCACTACAAGCAGTCTAAAATCATTTAGAAAGACGGTTAAGAAGATTTTCAGTTGACCCAAATGCATTCTCTACAATAACAACGGAGGAATTGAGTTTTGAATTTTCACCCCCCCCCCCCCCCCCCTTAACAAGAAAATGAAAGTGATTTTACAAAAACTTTTTCAGACAAAAGTTGTAGATATTATTAATATAAACTCATATAAAAAAGAATAAACTCAATATCTCACCAAATAAGTGAGTTATGACGTTTTGAAAATTCAACCCCCCACCCACTGCCTAAACGGTGCGTCGGACGAAAACCTTTTTCAGACAAAAGTTGTAGGTAATATTAAGGCAAATGCATTACAAAACAAAAGAACTCGATAACACCCCTAGGACACAAGTTATGATTTTTTTGTGCGCAAAACCCTGTTTTTCCACCCTTATTCAACCATTAAGGGTGGGATCAAAAAACATTACAAAGAAAAGTTGTAGGTAGTACTGTTAGACGACCCTCAAAGAAAACCACGTTTCATTAGTTGCAATATTAAGGGAGTTATGACCAAAAACCCAGATTTTGAAAAAGTCCCCCCATTCCCCCCCCCCTTCGTCCGATTTCCTCCATTAACGAACTCGACTGAGATTTTAATCCCTTATATTTTATTAAATAGTCAAAACCAATTATTTTTCAAAAATGCGGCTCCTAGAAATTTTTCAAAAGTGAGACTACTGGTACGACTACAATAGGTAGATTTTTCTTCGAAATCTACCTAAAATATGCAAGATGCAGACCTACTGTGTTTCAGGACTTTATATTGTAGATCTATTATATTATCAATGGAAATCAGTAAAGTAGAGGCGATAACGCAACCCCCTTGAGGAAAACCTGTGCAATACGTGTTTCACAAGCAAATCCCGATACATGGAAAAGTTGGGGAAACTGAGAAAGTTTGTACCGACAGACAGGAAGCCCTTGAGGGTAACGATCCCATACGGTGACACCCTCGTAACTTCATAAAGCAGTTCTAATAGCCTAGGGAACGGCCTGCGCTAAGTCTTCCGCTTTATGGGTGTGTAAATGCATGTCATCAAACCGCATCCCTCTGCGGTTTATGCATAGACGCTATTTTATTGCCTGGGGTACAACCCTTAGTTTTCTCCGAAAGGACTTCCTGCCCTCAAGCTCTTATGACAAAAGAAAATGCAATCTAAATAGACCCGACTTATTCATCATTCATCACCAGAGGGCACCTACCGGGCAGCCATGGCTTCATTTCAGTAATGGAATTTTTAATTAATTTAAATTGCATTCTCCTCGAAACGTCGTGGTAAGTCACTCAGGACGCGTCAGCTGTTGTTTCACTGGAACCTGCAGATCATCTATCATTCCGTTTTCCGTTGTTTCGCGATGAAGTGGTCTGTAGTGATTCAGGAAAGCCACAGCATTAAACGGTTTCTGAACTATTGTTCTTCCGCATCACGAACGTTTCTTCCAGCTTTTCCCCCTTGTATTAAGAATGAAAATCTCCAGTAATAGCTATTTTTCTAGCTATTTTTTCCCCTTCATCGGTGGTAGCTAGGTAAATAAGGCAAAACTATGAAAAATCAAACCATTACCAAAGAATCGTTCCATATGCCGAGCCGAATGAACCTGCTCTTTCAATGAAAGCGGAGAAGCAAGTCCAAGGTGGGAGCTAAGGTAGAAGGCACATAAGAAAGGAACGTGACCACCATGCACGAAAAGGGTTTCTGAACAAATGATCCAAACCCTTCTCTCCCGATAACAACACCGTCGCCGTCGATTACCCCACAGCCCCACACCGTATACCTATAATCCCTAGATTCAGACCTATCTCACCTATCGTGACGATTTGATACAAGCCCATTAACGTTAAGTGGCAATGCGAATGATGATGTGGGGGGGGGGGGGGAAGGGTGGGAAGCAGAGTGTTCCCTTGATTGGTACCCATAGTGACATTCACTGAACTTCCCGACTTACAAACTCTAATTTTTCTTCAAGAGATAACAGACTTTGTACCGAGGGGGTAACCACTCCAGAGATTCCTTGAGATTCCATAAGATTCCCAAATATTCCTAACGATATTCATAGAAAGATGAACCCCGAAAGGGTAACCACTCCAAAAAATTCCAAGGTTCGCTGAGATTTCGTAAAAGATGATTCCCAACGAGATTCCCAAAGAGTGGTTAACCCCTCGATTTGTACCATTCACTCTTGGTTATTTGATGGAAACTTTGCGCAGTTGATCATTGGGAACTTCGGGCTGAGTTTGGAGCAGTCCAAGTCACAGATGGCAGTCTGGGCCATCATGGCTGCCCCTCTCATCATGTCTCACGACCTTCGCAACGTTCGACCAGAGTTCAAGGACATATTGCTGAACAAGGCTATCATTGCCATCAATCAGGATGCGCTTGGAGTGCAAGGAAGACGCGTGTACGATGTGAGTTGACAGAAACATAATGGGTAAAGTAAGAAAAGGTCTGAAGGAGAAATAACATAACTTACCGAAGCCGTAAGATGGCCGTTATTATACGGTAAAATAGGGGTGATGGCTGCACCATCAAATAAATTGCTAGTTATCGCAGAAGCCAGGAACAAACATTTTTCCCGTCTTTATTAACGTCGACGCTCGTGGTGGGGGGGGGGGGGGGGGGGCAGATGCTTAGCCAGCAGTCACTTGAGAGATGAGAGAAAAACAAATTGAGACAGAAGCGATTGGTTTATTTTCCACAAATGTAACTGTTGTAGGTACTAAGTAATATGATAATTTTCAGGAGTGTGGTTGTACTTTAAATCCGTGACTTTGTGAGACTGTGAAATTCCTAGGTGTGTGCTGAGACACCCTATATTATTACGTGGCTAATGGGTATTTATCATAGCTTCTACCAATTTTAGGGAGGTTTTCTCCAGATTTTCTATAATGGAGGGGAGCGAGGGGCGGCTAGGTTGACGGGGTACTTAAGATAACCTGATTGAATACTGACAGGTGGACAGCATAGAGATCTGGACAAAGCCTATCGAACCCATCGTAAACGGAGCGACATCGTGGGCCGTGTCCGCAGTCAGCCGTCGCGACGACGGCTCCCCGCGCGCAGTCACTGTCAGCCTAGCACGACTTCGACTTGCTGGAGCACCAGCGTATAATTTCACTGAAATCTTCACTAATGTGGGACCTATTGTCATTGCAGCCGAAGACAGTATTTCCTTTAGAGTGCCACCATCAGGTAAGTTCAGGCTTGACAACTTAATAGACAGGCTGAGGGACGAAAATGATGAAAAGGAGTTCAAGGTTACATGAATCTCTAAACTGGCCCCCTCTGAGATCCGCTGATGAGCTCAACGTTCAATTATTTATCTCTAAAGTTTATAGGTACGATTTTTCATTACATTGACATTCTGTGCTGTGATAATAATGTAACTTTTGGAATGTTATGTAGGGATCTAATACAAAACATGATACGGTGGCGCTCTTCACAAACCAACACACAGGGGGTGCGACATATAGTGTGTATTATTTCATAGCCCCAGGATCCAAGTTTTCCCAATTACACGCACTTGTACAAACCATTCGCTCACAAAGGGCCGAGATTCGACAAACCTTTGACAAACGGTTCCCATCCCATATTGTGGCCTTCTCTTTTCACTTATTTAAAACACAGCCCAAAGGACATGTTACGCAATAGCGAGGTACAGGCTTAACAACTTTGATCCAGTTAAAATGACTGCCGTAACAATTTTACAGAACAAGGCCTGTGGTCAGCTCACCCACAGTTCTATACCTATGTTTAAGGGAAAGCTTCCACTTTAAAATGCCCATTCCTCTCTAATGTATCACCTATACCTGAGGACTTTCTCATTAAGGACCATAAGGTCATCATGACTGATCTTTGTACTCTCGTATTAATTAACAGAGAAACTCCCCAACAGTCCCCGTGAGAATGAAATAGGGTATTGATCTTACACCAATCTACTTCGAGGCGAGTATGAAAGCTTTTCGAGTATCAGCACTTTTCTTTCCTTTTTGTACAGACATGAATATCGCTGACTCAGCTGAATTTTCCGATTATGCACTTTGCTTCCGAGTTTCACTTTGGTAGGCACCAACTTAAAGGTACGAGTAGGTACGTTAAACATGTATTTATAGGTATCTACATGTTTTAAACTCTTAAAATACGAGTGAGAGGAACCCAAATCCGATAAAAAAATCCTCAAAATTAACGCGATTGTCGAAGGGGTAACCACTCCAGAATTCCTTGAGATTCCCTGAGATTCCATAAAGATTTCCCAAGATTCCCAACGATATTCATAGAAAGATGAACCCTGAAGGGGTAACCACTCAAAAAAAATTCCAAGATTCCCTGAGATTTCATAAAGATTTCCAATGATTCCCAACGAGATTCCCAAGGAGTGGTTAACCCCTCGGCGATTGTTGTTTGAAATCCAATCCTCGCAAATAAATACTTATAGGTACCTACCTAATATTTGTTAAATGTTTTTTCCAGGCGCAAAAATGTTCCGAGCAAATGCACTGTCGGCAGCTCCTCGTAAGGATGAACCTACCTGGGCTGATAAGGTAAATGACCCATAAGTGGACACCTTAAGCACATTGCTAGTTTATATTACTCACCATTCTTTTAGTATTCAATTCTCAGCGTAACGTAATCATATTAGGGACTCTAATGGCATGCATTTTACGCCAGTGTGAGTTAATTCACTCATAAATATTAATTTCACAACGCTTCATGATTTTAAAGAAAAGGTTGCTCAAACCTAAAAGTGGACACCCTGAAAAATGAAAAACCCCAAAGCGGACATACTCGAACTTTAAAGTGGACACATCATGTTAATTATGTGTTTTAGGAGTTTCATAGGGTCACCTGACTTCTAACAAGGGAGTTTTGACAAAATACTAAAAGAAGCTTTGCTTTGTTAGGCATAGCAGAACGAATATTCCGAAATTCCTTGTTCATTCGGCCTTTTTTAAGAATATCTGGTGAAGTCACCCATAGTCATGCCCAATAACTTCAAGACGCCTTAAAAGTAAGTGCAACATTATTTTCTCATATCGTTTAATCACTAAGGCGATTGACAGAAGTCACAGATGAAGTCCTGGGGCTTTTCCACACCCGAGCACTCCTTGTGTGCCCACTTTTTACAAACCCCACACATGAACCACATCTCCGTCTTTCCGTACTCGTTACAGATTATGCAGCATTCGTCAACTTCCCCCCAGTCAATGTCCTCGTCACTATCTCCTAGCTGGGATTCATTGAAACTTTCTTCAGAGGTGCTATCAAAACTCAGAGCTCTCTTTACTGGCTTCTTCTTCTGCTTCTTCTTCAGCTTCTTCTGAGCAGCGGCGGTTTTTTTCTTCTCCTCATTTTCTTTTTTTCGTAACTCTCTACGTTTCTGCATTTCCGTCCTCTTTTCTATTGCTGCTTTTTTGGCTTCTTCCTTTTTCTTGAAGTACTCTATCATTTCTGGTGACGTCACTACTGCTGGCAGACGAACTTTTTGCTTCCTTGTGCCCATTTTGCTTTTCTCGTTTGGCCGAAATAACAGGTGATTCTTAAATGGTGACGGAATTATAAAATTGTATGCCTTCTTATATCGTTCACTCGGTAGCTCAGCTTGCATGCCCGTGTCCTGCAAAACTCTTGGTCCATCTTCACTGTCTTGGAGTGCATTAAGAGTCGGCGGGTCTTCAGTCGGTTGCTCCAGCAGCATCTCGAAACTCTGTCTCTCCCCACTTGGTCCAGCTATACTTTCTTGCCGAGAAGCACCAACTGGTTCTCTGTCCGGTTTTTCAGTCTGCATCTCGAAGTCCTGCGCAGTTTCACTTGGTCCGTCTTCGCTTTCATTCAAAAAAGTATCATGTGGCTCCCAGTTCAATTCCTCACTTGGCATCACTAAGTCTTGCCTACTTGGTCCAGCTTCACTTTCCTTTTCTTGCTGAACGGCACTCACAGTTTCTTTCCAAAGATAATAAAGTGATTCGTCTCCGGCGTAGCCTTTCCATTCCCCTTCATTTTTAGAGAAATCTTGGATTTTTGCTGCCCCGATCTCCCTTTCAAGGCGAAGAAGGAAACTTCCGGACTGAAGGGTCGGTTCAGTCCTACAGGCCTCAACAGGAATCTCAGGCTCAGCTTGAAGGGGGACAACCACTGCTTCCTTACTCCACGGCACCAAGCCGCACTTCTTAAATCCATTGGTGAAGATATTTTTGTCAATTTCTGTGAGTACGTCATTAAGGAGAGGACAAAAATCTGATTTTTTTATTTCTTTAAAGTCATTTTTCATTCTAAAATCGTGCACTTTGTTTTTCCAGTGGCTCTTGAGACCCTTGAACACAGCGACATCTAAAGGCTGCAAAAGATGAGTCGCGTTGGGGTAGAGAGCAATCAAGACTATGCCCTTCTCAGAACAGAACGTCGCTAAATCTAATGATAAATGCGAAACGTGCCCGTCCATAAAAAACAAAACCGGTCGAGGAATATTATTGTTTACAAGATATGGGTAAAAATAGTTGGACATGTACTCAAACATAGTTTCTTGAGTCATCCATCCACTGTCGCTTCTTCCCACTACCCAGTTTTCAGGTACTGACACTGCAATGTGTTCTGGAACTCTTTTATACCGAAACACCACCATTGGAGGGGCTAAATCACCATTTGCATTTCCATTAATTAGAACCGTGACGTTTTCTTTCTCGTCGTTCGCGTTTGCTACGTAAACAGTTTTGCTGCCTCTAGCCGCTAAAACCTTCGCCCCTTTTGGATTTAAATAAAAAGCCGTTTCATCGGCATTGTACACTCTTCTAGGATCTTTTAGCACGTCTTCTAGCGAATTTTCATGAATATATTGTTCCACCTCTTTGAACCATCCGTCAATGTGCTCAGGTTTTACTGCAGCTCTTTGCTTTGTTAGGGTTTGATAAGCTCTGTGAGCCAGGACTTTGTGCGTTCTCATGAAACGATCATGCCAGTTTCGGCTGGCTTTAAAATCAATTTTCAGTGAGCTTGCAAATTTGCTCACCGTATGCAAAAAGTTCTCTTTTGTTAAAGGAAACCCTACTTTGGCCAAGTTAATTACGTATGTTGCCAGAAACTTCTCTTGTTCTTTGCTGAAAACGGGTTTTCGGCCAATTTTAAGTTCGTCGTGCGGGCGTTGTTTGTGTCTGATGAGGGTCGTCCTGGGAATGCCATATTTTTTTGCAGCCGCTTTTACCGACGTCTCCTTGTTGTCTATTTCTTCTAGTGCTTTAGTTAGTAGTGAACGGTCATACTTCAACAGTTTCCGGGCCATTTTGCCACACTAAAAAAATGAAAAGTTGATTATATTCTCATAACTGCAAAGCGGACACTCACATTCTTCAAAGTGGACACCCTATGTCCCCTTTCAGGTAGGATGGTCACAGTAAAATAATAATAACACCCTTCTGCTAGTCGCAGCATGGGCTCTTTGATTCTTTTTATAGCTCAAGTAAGTGTCAAATCTAAAAGTGGACATCCTCTGTCCGCTTTGTGGGCCATCAGTTACTTTCTGACCGAAAAGTGGACACCCACTGTACAACGCTAACCTAACCTCTTAGACACATTTACGGTAACGAAAATTCTCCTACAAGCTTTCCTGATGAGAAAAACGTTGGTGCCTCTTTTCCTTTTTGATCAATAATGAAATTAACAATGAAAAACTTTAACATACCTTCTTATCCAATATGATAACACTGAGACAGGGATTTATTATTTTTGTGCATCACTTTTGGCGGCAGTTTGTTACTCGGCCATTTTGACAAAGATGTCTTCTGCCACTACTCCACCGCCTTCTCAGACAAGTCAGGCATTTTAGCCAATCGAAATTTAACAGATTCCCGCGGTATTTACCTAAATTTGAAAGAAATTCAGAAACAGTGTCCACTTTGTGGGGTATGTCCGCTTATGAGGCATTTACCTTAACAAAAACAGTGAAATCGAGAAAGCACAAGGACGGCAACCACCTAGGGCCAGGCCCCCACCAAAGCGAAATCCCCCGAAAGCATCCCTGCGCAATCAACATAAGCAATATTTTTATTCTGTACAGCAATATCGTTGAAAAACTGAAAAATTAACGAAATAAAGATAATTTTATAAGTACGTATTTAATCACTATAGGTTATCCACCTTGTTCTTATACCTGTTTTAATGTTGATTTACGTACCTTCCGAGAAAATTACGCAATCAATGCCTGTTCACATTAGTTTGAACGACGAAGATCACTTTTTACGAATTTCCACGCTCTTTTGGAAATTTTTGTAGGGTGAAAAATAGCAACCCCATTTCGTTTTAATTACCCATCATGCTGAGAATATTTCAGTTACAAACTCTGTTGTAGGCTTCCACTTTAAAAAAAAAACCATTTGCTATCTGCGTTCTGTTTTCTTTTCTATCAGATAAGCTTCAAGTATATGAACCCGGTAACATTTTACAGATATAAGTAGTAGCGGTATATTGACGTCCATTTTTATCAGTTCCTGTCAACAGTTAACTATGTTCTCAAGGGAACAAAGTGTTTTGTTTGGGTTTTTATTTGTTTTCGGAGGGGTGGCCTCCCTGGACAACGGGTTGGCTCTCACCCCTCCTATGGGCTGGCTCACTTGGGAAAGGTTCAGGTGCCAAACGGACTGCCAGAACTTCCCCGACATATGCATCAGGTCAGTATAACTATTGTATAGGGAAAATCCTAATCATGTGAAAACAGAAGTAAGAAGAAGTAAAGCTGTAGAGTAGTTTTTGATACTATATTAATGAGTTTTGTTGCTTATTTTAAAGATTTTTATTTATGATCTTGCACCATTAAACCTACTGTCAGTTGTAATACCACCAACCTTTCAATTCAGCCTTCAAGACCTCCAAAATCTTTCCGGATGACGAAGTAGGCAGTTAAACAGTTCTCAGAAAAATATAGAGTCTCTTAATAAGCTTAATATCCTTTGATACCTCTTAATTTAGTGTAAAGGAGTGACGGCAATTCCTATACCATCATGAAAGCGCTTCTAAGTAAACCTACTTAGGTACATAATAAACTTATGTCGGAAGAGTTAAAAACCCCTCCTGATGAAAAGATATTGTGTAGTTTATAAACAGGGATAAGTATACATGATCCACCTGTAATCCCTCTTTCAACGCCTTAGTCAGGAAAAAGCATTTTCCATTCGGAATGCAGGGGACAGGGTCCTGGATAAACCGGATGTTTCAGGCCAGCAAGTTTGGAAAACTGGTCTGCCTCCATTTACAAAGGACAGCGTTTGTATACGACCACAAGCTTCTTTTCATCTGATCTCTGTGGCGTCGAAAGGGTATCTTTATAGTATCATTTCGTATTATACTGAACACATTATATCACGACTAGCATAAAAAATATACTTGGAAATAAGAGGGTATTAAGTATATAATAAGAAAGTTAAAATGAAGCAGAGGTTCTTCCGAGGGGTTAACCACTCGTTGGGAATCTCGTTGGGAATCTTTGAAAAACTTTATGAAATCTCAGGGAATCTTGGAATTTTTTTTTTTTTGAGTGGTTACCCCTTCGGGGTTCATCTTTCTATGATTATCGTTGGGAATCTTTGAAAATCTTTATGGAATCTCAAAGAATCTCTGGAGTGGTTACCCCCTCGGGTTCTTCCGTTTTACGCGGGTGTATAAAATTGTTAATCTTGAAACTTCTTTAATTTCCCTTCAATTGAAGAAACACACTACGGAACGAAATAGTTGGACTTTTCAGTGTTGGTGCAATAGTGACTGTAACGTAGTTTTGCTAATGTATGCAGTGTTTCACGTGACCGACCACTGTTAAAAAACATAATTATACTTTTGCAGGCAGTAAAATACTTGTACACCCATTTTTAAATTACATAATCACAGTTTTCGCAGGCGCACTGAATGCTTTCACAGTAGTGGATTTGATGGTTCAGAATTCAGAATATTTCGGAAGATGTGCGAGAAAGGTGCAGTGCATATTTTCGGTATGAGGGCAACAAAAAGAGTAAATGGAGGTGGGTGAGCTGTACCTAAGTGGCGTATCCGCACCAGGTGTGTTGTTGCCACCTTAAACCACATAGTTATAATACTATCAAGGAATACCTAAACCTGGGATCCATATTGAATAAGGAATGGTCAGCAATTTATCGAGAGTATTCACAAAACTTGTTCAGAACAGAAACAGAAAATCGAATATCCAATATTGGAATATGAGAATTCTCCCTCCCTGTATCTGGGAAAGTCAATAACATGCACGGCGCAATACTTACTGCTTAACTATTTTCGAGTTGAAGTTACCTACTTCTCGGTCACATATTTCATAGACGTTCAATATACCTACCCCTTCGTATTGATTCAGGGAAGGTATGGCAAATTTTGCATTTAGAGGTACCTATGCAATGCCGGTATGGGGTCGGCAGTGACCCGAATCTGTGGGGGCGCTTTTCAGAAGTATCTCTGCGCATAACTTTTAAAGATTGGAAAAACCAAAAGTACGGGGTCGGGCAGAGGTCAAACATATTTTTCCCTAAATGGGTCACTCTTTTAATCATTACCTTTAGCGCCAACCCCCCCACACGTTCGATTACGTGACTGCTACCTAACAGCGACTGCAATGAGGGCTCACAGAAAAAATAGTGATATTTTGATTTTTTATTGGCTGTGCCCTATCTACTTCCAGTATACTCCGTTAAAATTTCTGCGGAGAATGTCGAATACCTATGTTCTCTGTTCAAGAAATGCATATTCCCCCACAAAGGCAAACAAACAAAATTAACTATTTACGGATGCTTTAGAAGTCGGGAGAATATGGTGCCGCGGGCGTAGCAAACAGTCCATCATCTTTCATCATAATACTATCTTTTTACAAGTGAACGGCTTATCCGGGAAATGGCAGAGGCGATGGTAAATGAGGGCTACGCCAACGTGGGTTACGAATACATCATCATCGATGACTGCTGGATGACACATGACCGCGCACCTGACGGCAGCCTCGTCGCCGACCCCGACCGCTTCCCGAGCGGCATCCGCAACCTTTCCGACTACGTATGTAAAATATTGAAATTCAAACGTATTTGGAAGGAATGCCAGCAATTCCAATTACAATGGAGTGTTTGAGGGATGGCTGGAAACTGCTGCAAACTAGAGGAGGAAAGTGCGATGGAACTTGACAATTCTGTTTGGAAATTTCCTGAGACAGACACATATGAGATAGCAGACGATGCCATTGCGATAACCTCAAGTCAATGTGCTCACATAATAATATGTAGGGCGAGTGGAAAAACGCCCGGAAATGGCAGGTTTCAGGTTCTTCTTTAATTGAGTTCGGCTTCAAAGTAATTTACAAATAATAATTTTTATATATTCCTCGAGGTACACCTGCATTGTAGTAGAAGATTTAATCCAAAACGCTTAAAACATATTAAATATGTGGAATCTTTCTTCAGGTCCACAGCCTTGGCCTGAAGTTTGGAATTTACGAAGATGTAGGTACTGAGACCTGTGGCGGCTTCCCCGGGAGTCTCCACTACTTGGAACTGGACGCAAAAACGTTTGCTTCTTGGGGTGTGGATTATGTGAAGTTCGATGGATGCAACATTGATCCTGCTGACTTTGACCAAAAATACCCGGAATTTGGTCGCTACCTTAATGAAACGGGGCGGCCTATCTTATACTCTTGTGAGTGGCCTCTGTACCAGAACCTTAACGGAATGGAGGTGAGAAATGCTTTCATGCGTGCAACTATAGTATCGCCACCCTGACCTGCCTGGCCCGAAGGCATTCTGCATGTGAACTGTGTACAGTGCAGAATGCCCTCGGGCCAGGCAGGTCAGGGTGGCGATACTATACCATGATTTGTTCGATGTTTTTTAGTCAACTCCAAATACCACAAGCAACTTCCGTCAAAACAACTTATATCTTTACTCCCAACCATGTAGCCAGAAAAGTTCTTTACGATTTCCACAAAAAAAGCGTAGGTACTGCCTAACCTTCTTAATAATAAATAATTTACACGTAGTATATAGGGGCGGCTATTCGCCACATCCGTTATCTCATTTACTGGCTCCCGATGCAGTTAAGTGTGTTGCCACCTTCAAATTGCCCCATAAACACCTTTTGTTCTTTTAGCTTCCTTTATGTCTCTCCAGGGGTTAAGCCTGCGAATGCATGGCGCTATTGTGTTCACCCGTTGTGAACTTACCACTTACACTTACTGCTTACAAAAAAAAACCAGCGGGGAGTGAGGGATTCAATCAGCAGCGCCCCCCTCCCCTTTACCCACATACAGGGTTTTTATTAGTCACAGTGGAACAAAGTTGTGAGGTCCACTGAGGGACGTTCAAAGTTTTCAACGATGATTTCAAGTGGCTCTAAGGTGGCTTTTTCTTTTTGACACGTTCTGAATTGGGTCACCAACTTAAGAACGCTAGAGTCGGAAAATAGGGTCACTAAATCAGAGTGACTTCTTACAAAATTACGTCAAACAAGACATTTTTTTTGAGTTGACCCAGATTTTTTCAATTTGCTGTAGAGACGTATAAGCCCGCATAATACAGTAGGTATGAAGATGGTGAAGATGATAAACACATCAAAATTTTCATATGCATATTTTATTATCTTAAAAGTGCCACGTAAGCAAGGTTATAAGGAATTTTCGTGTCGGAAGTATTTAGCGCTAGATAGAGATTTTGATGAGCTGTGAAGGTTCGTTAGTTTGTAGGCGTGTCATCTATTTGCAGCCTGACTACGCGAGCATCGCAGCATCCTGCAACCTCTGGAGGAATTACTACGACGTTGACGATTATTACGAAAGCTTCAAGAACATTTTGAACTGGCATGGTGACAACCAGGAGAAGTTTATCGACGTCGCTGGGCCGGGAGCTTGGAATGATCCTGACATGGTAAGAGAAACTTTCTTGTGGTTTTAGTTTGGCTAGCGAAAAGTAACAAATTGCCTGGCGAATTCGCTTTACAGAAGTGTTTGTCCCAAAACACCACGATACTGTCAACACGCATTGCTGATATTTTCAGTATTCAGACAAACAGAAAGGAACCGGTAAAAAGACATAAAGGGTTTGCGTTATCATTCTGACTGCTGTGACTAATGTGAAGATTTGATTCAGATTGTGGTCGGTAACTTTGCGCTGAGTTACGAGCAGTCGAAAGCTCAAATGGCCACTTGGGCCATTATGGCCTCCCCCCTCATCATGTCAAACGACCTTCGCAGCATGGACCCCCAAATGAAGGACATCCTCCAGAACTATCAAGTCATACAAGTCAACCAAGACCGCCTAGCCAAGCAAGGACGCAGAGTGTATAAAGTATGTACCTATTTATATATGTTTTGGTACCTTTAGCACTGCAGGCCATAAGTACAATATAACCATAATTATAGAAATTTTAAAATATTACTAGGTACCAACAAACATTTGTATATCAAAGGAAAACGGATTATCAGCTTACTGGTTTCTGAGCTTGTAAAATTTATAAGACTTTTTTATTTTCTATAGGAAAATGACATTCAAGTTTGGGTGAAACCTATTGAGCCTGTGGTAGAAGGGCTCAACTCATACGCCGTGGCAGTAGTCAGTACCCGCAATGATGGCGCCCCTTACCACCTCGCCGTGGAATTAGCCGCGATTGGAATCAACAATACTGATCGCTACATCGTCACTGAGCTGTTTGGGGCCCTCGTCAGTCAGGAGATTACTGCTGATGCTTCTTTGGATGTTCTTGTTCCTCCCACTGGTAGGGGGATATTTATTATTCAGTTACTAACCTACCTGTGGAGTTTTTCGACAATCAGTGGGTAGATAACTACTGTAGGTAACTAACCGGAAAACTATAGGAGCTATGTTTACGGTGATGTACGCGGGCCACTTTATTTTCACTCTTTTTACTTTTTTCAGGTGCTCTTCTTTTCAAGTTCCAAGTCAAGAGCAACATCACACTCCCTCACTATTTCAATTGATCCCCTCTCTTATGCATAAAATAAATATTAAAATAAATATGTGAGAACAAATGGCTATCTTACTCGTAATAATAATAAAAATAAAATACACTATATTATCCTAATTTGCTCTATTCCACGTTTGTATACGGTTTACTGAGGGGTAACCACTCCAGAGATTCCTTGAGATTCCCTGAGATTCCATAAAGATTTCCAACGATTCCCAACGATATTCATGAAAGATGAAACCCGAAGGGGTAACCACTCCAAAAAATTCCAAGATTCCCTGAGATTTCATAAATATTTCCAATGATTCCCAACGAGATTCCCAACGAGTGGTTAACACCTCGCGGTTTATTTAGTTAATTGACGAATTGAGTGCCAACTCACCCGTTTATTAAAGCGGAAGGTAAACCAGATATGAAAATTGGCATTCCGGGAAAGTGAATATTGCTGTAAGTTGGCTGATCCTGCATGACAATATGGTACAAGTGAATGAACAGAGCTCCAGGGCAGGCAGCGAGCTATTGTCGCTTCCAACTTTTTCACCTCTCAAAAGCTTCAGCAAGTTTATAATTTATATCCTCCACGCCCCTACCCTATATAAATGTCACTCAACTTTCTCCCATTGCTGTCGTTAGCGGTTTTTTTGGACGGGTTATGAAAATATCCTGTACAAAGTTGAAGTAAAAAAGGGCAAAAATGTAGCCGCGGAGTCAACTCACTCACGCCCGAAAAAGAGGAACCGAACGGTATTTCCGGTAGGTGGTTAATTATTCAGAGACAGTTAATCATTATTTGCTGGATAGAAAATAAATCTATGCTGTTATTTTCAACTTTTTTTTATTAATGCAAAAATATTTATGGCTTACCATGTATAGCTTCACAGTCTTATGCTTACTTGCCAATTTTGGGAAAATGGGTAACGATGAGATAGGAAAGAAAGAATAATTCTACGGAAATAAGAAGGTGATTAATGATTAACTCCCGAAGACAAAAGAGCGAAGCTTCTTTTGATCAACCTCATCAGAAGGGTAGGTACCAATCTATACAACCCCTACCACCCTTATTCTCCATAGTCTATATCATTTTTCTATTTCCAAAGTCAAAGCCGTTAAACAGCTCCTTATTGGTGATATTCAACGTTTTCCGTGCTAATACGAAATTTCCAAGAACTGGAAACAAGTGAAGTGGCGTTTTTAAGGGAAAAAGCCACAAATAATGACGGTGTCGAGAGTAGAATAAGGAAGTACCTACTTTGAGAATTCTTTGTAACTGAGTTTCTACACAAAATTGTAAGCTGTTGTATTCTAAAGGGGGGCAGCGGCGCTTTCCATTGGGGGACTTTCCCAACTTTTGGGTTATTTTCTCAGAATTGTGACAGAAGTCGGAATAAACTCCCCTCATTTTTATTTATTTGTGACTCTTACAAGAGCCCCTTCTACCTTTGCACCATATTCCCTACGTCAGACACGAATGAAAACATCAAACCTTTCGCAAAGGATTCACTAATTTCGAGAGTGATGAATAATAAAGTGTGGGTGGTGCATCCAAGAAAACGGATGTGAATTTGGAGATGGGTCGTTTTCAGTCGTAAATTAGTTTTTGTGTCTCCAGCCCGGAAGTCCCGGGAGCCGAAACGCAACTTCCGCGATGAGCCTGGGGTTTGGCTTTTTGCAGCCTGTCAGATGCAAACATTGCCTCAGCTTTGGCGGGGCATTTTGCGCCGCGGGTGGGCCTAGATTTGTTTTCTAATCATCAGTAACGTTTTTGCTTTCGATAAGCGACTGGCTTGGCCCAGTTTTTATTTCGAAAGGGGAGATATTACGATGAAGGTCGTGTTCGTCTTATTTGTTCGAAAATCTAGGTGTTCTTGAGTACCTAGAGCCTCATGTCAAGAAATATTCAATATCCATCATCTTCGATCAGTAAATCAAGACCATATCAATCAACTTATAAAACTTACCGTTTTGTCTTGAAGCATCCCAATCTTGCAGTCAAGACGCACAGTGCTTCCAACACGAGCAGTCAGGTTGACATTTTCCACACCGTCCTCAAAGTAGGGGCCCCACCGAGGGCCGTGATGATGATGAGGTATTACGGGAAGGCGGGCCGGAGGGCGAAACGAGAAGCCCGCGGGCCGCTCGGTGGTGGTGGCCTTGGTCGCAAGCTGGCCAATAAGAGCCCCAGCCTGAGGCAGCAGCGGCGATGAAGGAGGGGGCGGCGGCGGCGTCGGCACTGACCAGCTCACATTATTCTCAGGGAAAGTCAGGTTCAAGTCAAAGACATCCAATCCGTATAGTGTCATGTTCAACTCTTCCTCTGAAAAGAGACGATTTTTCATCAGAAATCCTTTCAAAATTAGCTTGTCTTTATTTCAAAATTTAAAAAGAGTTATACACTTTCGAAACTCTTCCTAAATAACTTATCTTTGCTCTTGTCCCATTACGTCGTATTTTCAAAGAAATACCATACCCTCATTATTTAAAAGCCTGTTAAGTGCTAACTTTATTTTGCTCTCTCCTCTGTCTTCCTATATAAGACAATAATTTCAATTAATGTGATAAAAATTCGGAAGCTTTTGAAAAAGTTCCATGTTGAGACTTATTTTTCTTGACATTTCAGGACATCTTTGTTCGATATTCCATTATCGAAGCAATCCGAGGGCAACTAGCCCGACAAAGAGCCGTCGATATGACTTGGCATTTCTTCACCGCGATAAATGAGGGGAGGAGTTGCGGAATGAGAACTGTAGAGGGGAGTGCCGGAACCCTTGAATCTTGACTAATGACTGTGAAAAGCCAGAGTTATAGGTTTCCAATCATTCCACCTGCTCCAAGCGTCTTCTTCAATTCAATCATCATCTCATGCTTCATAACATTTTTTTACGGCGTTCACACCTAAACACGGTTTGACCTTTTAAAGGAAGACTTATACCGATATACCGAGGGGGTAACCACTCCAGAGATGCCTTGAGATTCCAGATTCCTTAAAGATTTCCAATGATTCCTAACGAGATTCCCAACAAGTGGTTAACCCCTCGACCGATACGAATATGGTGTTTCATTTCAGCGAACAGCTAGTTTTATATCGCCCGGCGACGAAAATTATGTCAGGTGTCAAATACCGGACTCTGATGTCTGAGTTTCATTTTTTCTCCCGAAGCAACCGTATACTAGAGGATATTGGGGAAAGAAGGAAAACAGGTGGAGAAGGAAAGGGAAGGTCCCTCCCCGAGGAGGGCAATGTAATGGTAATGCAGTCTTCGTTTGGAAACATGGCTGATTTCCCACTGGGGGTCGCAGGGGGCCCTCAAAAGGACCAAGTCAGATGACGACAAGGCTTGTCCAGAGGGTGCCCCGCCATCCCTCCGGCCCTTTCCATTTCAAATTCACAGAAACTTCTCAGAGGTAACTTCAGGTATTTCAGAAGTTTCATTCTGCTAAGTATATCTACACTTAATCCTGTTAATCACGCTCACTAGACTGTTGCTCTTTATAACCGCTTGAAACTAAAAAATAAAATGGGTTTGTGAAGATTCATCCCATAGTGAAACTTTTATTATTATGATGTAGCGATAAAAGTGCCACGCCCCTTCGCGCGCTGTTTGGGGTACGTATGGTAAGGAGGTAGAATCCTTAATGTGGCTCTGTACTTCTCCGTAAGACTGTTTTTCCGGCCAACTATAGTAAACGACGGAGCTATCAGTCATTTAACTCCAAATGCCATCCCAGCTCCACCGCCTTCGTGCTTCACGGCGTATCTACAGTTAAAGCTCTGAACTGCGATCACAATTAAATACATATTCATGAAATGTGAACATTTAAAGTTCAGAGGTGAATGCCGATCAGAAAAACTTTGAAAAGGATTGAGTGATCCTTATGAAAAACATGAGAGCTTTCATCCATACGTAATTTATCATCTGTTACAATCTAATAACGGAGAATTATTTGAAACTTAAGACACGACCATGACACAACGGTCCCACAAGACGGTTCCCAAAATGTTTTTCCAAACGTTCCGCTGTCTGTTGCGGTGAATACCTACATGGTAAACATACAAACCTATCTTCTTAATCTGACAGACAAGGCAAAACCATGAGGGATATAACCCAGATGAGCTTAAGTTTTTGGGCTAGGAAGAGTGAAGAGCTTTTCCTGGTGCGGCTCATCATCTTAGCTGTCTCCCCGACTCCTTAGAGATGTGACCGTGTCCCACACCGAGAAACTTTCTGCTCAACTCAAGTTTCTAACAAAATTAACACTTTTATTCTGAGCTCTACATCAGTAAACAACAGGCTTCCTCTAAAGGTCCCCTCTGGGAAGAACCGCAGTCTACCAACTTGGTCGTAACTTTCATTATTGGCGGTCTGTCTTGACTACTCCGACAGGCAGACTCTCAATCTCTCAGCGTTGTGGACTGTTGGAGACTTGGAGTTACTCAAAGCTGGCTCCCTGGGGAAACCAATAGTTTCACACCCAGATCTAATGAAGTTACTTAAGTTAACACCAAATATTCATGTAGGTATAGAGTTGGACAACTATAACTTCCCATATCTTGGTTATGTCCTCGCCAGTCCCCCTCCTTTCCCCCATTTCCCTGTTCCCCCTATGCCTATGTACTTGGCGTAAACGATAAATGATTAACCGCAACAGAACGACAAGAGGGCTCATCATAAAGGTGGCATTTCATTTCGAACCAAATTATTGAAAATCCATCGCCAATTCAAATCTAAGAAAATTGTTGTTTTGGATATTCACGCGTAAATCATATTTTAAAAGACAAATAAACACTGTCTATTTTGCTGCAGGAAAAGTGCTGTTCTCGCGTAAGAAGTTGTATTTTTGAAGGGCATTTTCCAGTTGTTTGATGAACACCTTGCAAATACAATGGAACTGTCAAAGAAGACAAAAAGTTATTTTTTGCTATCCGAGCATTTTCCTCTTGACGCTTTTAACTCTGTTTTAAAGGTGAAGTTAGCTAAAAGGAGAGTCAGAGTCAGAAGTCAGTCAGCGGTCACTTTTCACCAAGCCTTGTCTCGCCTTCTGCGAGAATTCCACGCTGGATTGTTTTCATGCTTTCTAAATAAATACGAATTCATATGCATGAACCTGCTTTGTTCGCTCTCGTCCCAGCCCCAACATCAATTTTTTTTACTTTTTTTACCCATCCGGCGTTTCATTTTATTCTTCACTCTTTTTTTAAGCATAATTTTACGTCGTAATTTCGTCAATATAGGGAAAGGGTTAAATGGGAAAATGGGGGAGCATTGTATTGTTGTTTTTACACCCTTTGTTAAATGGTCTGTCCGGTTGTTTCAGCAGATGTAAATGGGACATGTATTCAACTTGGATGGAATAAACTTTCATGTATTTCATGTTAGTAGCAGATCAAAACGTGATTCACCAACCAAACCCCTGCCAGTTGCAGCAAGGCTTATTTCTCTTTCTCCAATGGATGAGTAAAGGTTTTATAATTTGTCAACTTTGTAATTTATGTTACCAAAAAGAGTTGTCATGAAAAAATGAAACTGAAAATCAGACCGAAAACATTGTCAGTTGCTGCATGGTACAGGTATTATAGGTGCATAAAAGGAATAAAGTCGTTCCATGTGTGCATGGCAACGATACTGCAAGGGATGGTGGCTCCGTGATTTTTTTTATGTTCTGCGGCTTCCTATACCTTCCACGTCATTTTCAGCCTTTTATTCCATAAAGATAGCAGCCGGTGCTGGCTGGAAAAGTCGTGATGAGAATTTACACGAATCCCCTCAACAGGCTGTGATACGGCACTTTTTTCATTCATACTCCTTGCGAACCTTTTATAGCATTTTGTTTCCTCAAATCTCCCGCACTTTTGAGTTTTCCAGAGAGTGCCTGGAAAGTACTCCAGTATTTCTGTAGGCATTCACATCCCTTTCTTTCCTCTCAAGTAGCTACTCTCCAGCAGAGTGTTCATTAAAACCTGCAGTTAACTAAGTGCAAGTACCTTCTTATAACGCCTCTCTGGCAGCGGCCAAAAATGGGACAAACGTTAAGCCTGGTAGCTTGTCAGGCATGAAACATCATTTTGAGGAAGCTAGCGCGTATTTCTGGTATTTTCTGGGGTTTTTTTTTTTAGGAATCAGAAGAAAATAGTGACAGCTAAGCCATTCCATCTGCTTGACTATTTTCTATTAGAGAAACCTTATTTAGCCATGCTAAATCGATACACTGTAATTACAAACGAACCATTTTAATCTGCTTTCGCTGATGAGTATACCTATAGACGCCGAGGTAATGAGAATGGGAATTTCGAACATTTCGAAATCAGGCATGCCGAAAGCGTATTGGTAGGTTCAACTAAAAGGAACATCAAAGCCGAAAACCTAAAACTTCACTGGAAGTGATTTCATATCAGAAGAAAACGTAATTCCAACCTCCAAAGCAGCCATGTCGTGCCACCGAGGCAGCTACCCAATGAAGTGTGGGAAGATGGTGAAGCATGGGGGGGGGGGGGGGGGGGGAGGAGGGGGGGCAACAGAGGCATGCGGGAATGAATTTCTCAAGTTTGCAGCCCTCAGCCCTAAAGCGTTAAGTTCTAGCCGCTGAGTTCGAGGGATAGTTTGAATATCTGACCGCAACATATTGCGTCTGTTAATTAATTGCTGTATTCAGTGGCTCCGGTACGGTAAAGAACAAACTGCGAACATTTAACAACTCTCAACTCCGTGCTATCGGGCCACGAAACTGGAGAGAGAAAATCAGTATCAAATAAATTGAGTAAAAGAGAATACCCCGACGTCTGATAGTGGGACGCTTAGAGACACTTTTTTGGCGAGGTAACTTCCCTAAGGAAGTCTCTCCGAGTATTTTGGTGCTCCGCTATTATTCTACAATGTTTTTGACTTTCTACAATCCTCCTAGAGTGTAACAGGAACGGGTGCCTTACCTGCGAGTCCGAGGGCTAGAAGAAGGGTCAGCAGCAGGGCGTTACAAGCCATACCGGAGTTCTTCGCTCATTTTCAGTCCAATATTGGGTCCAGCCGCTGAAATCAAAACAACAAAAAATTAACTTCAAAATTCGGTATTTGGGTTAAAAATAAAGTAACAGTCAGCAAAAATACAATAAATGACGATGATGTTCCATCAATTATCCGATTGAACAAAGTGGAGTAGGTACGAGCTCGTATGTAGGTACGAATATGTTGCGCATGACTGGCTCTTCAGCCTTCCGCGTCATTCAACCAACACTTTTGAATAATTTGTGCAAATTTCAAACACAGCGTGAACAAATTCAATACTAGGTATGCTTCAATGGAGACTATTTTGTGCTAATGACAAACAGTTCTATCCTGAAAATGTTCAAAGCATACTTTAACTAATATTGAGTTTTAGGTTGATTTGAGCTGAAAATAATCAGTATATACTTCCTTAAAAGCATAAGGAAAAGTGGGAAGAAAATTTTCTTATCCTCCCTACCCTGCCAAACAATCTACCACAAAAATTCTCGTTTAGTTTCCTTGTTTCTAATTGGGTACGTGAATAAATGACCACGTGACTTGTTCTGTGCCTTATAACACGACGTAACGTGACCATCGCCACGTGACTTAATCACGTGCACTGCCGAGGTAACTAACTGGTTTTGACCCTTTCTGAACCAACTACCCCCAACTGATTGGCGCTTTCACATCTCACCTATTCAAGATAGAAAGATGGGAAGGCGGAATTCCTTTTATCTGTTTTGAGATGAATGCTTTTCACGTAATACTACCCTATTTTCCCCCCGAATTCCTTTCAAGGTACCTTTTCCAGAGAAACTTGAAAACATCTTTTTCTCCGATTTTGTGGCTAATGCCGCAGTTTATTTTTTGGAAAGTAATGGCTTTTTTTTAATACTAATAGTAACTTTTTTAACAATTAAATGGGCAAGAACTTCGTGGGTTTCCATCCAATTAATTTGAATTTTTATATCTTCGATATTAAATTCACAGCTTTGAGAAATTTGCTTGGGGAGCCTTTTTTTTACGTTTTGTTGACCTTGTCCCGCCCAAAAAAGAAGCATGTGGGACTAAAAGATAAAACACCTGATTTTCCAGTGAAATTGAAAATTCAAACATTTTTCCAAATTATATAATAGTCCATTGATCATTCCCAGAACATTCCCACATACACAGTGGGCAGGGGCGTAGCGAAGGGGGGGCAGGGGGGGGAGGCTCCCCCCCCTAAAATGATGAATTCTCGAAAGTTGGTAAATCGAAGATGGATTAAAAAAATATACAAATTTTTTCTACCAAGTTGGCAAATTGGCTAAAGCCGTAATGATGCATGGCTGTAAGTCCTAACTTACGGTCAACTTCAATTTTCTGCCAACTCCTATGTTGGCAAAGCCATAAAACCAACTAGTGCCAGGTTCTATCCAAGTCCTACGTCCTACCCAATTCAATTTTCGGCCAACTCTTAAGTTGGCAAAGCCATAAAACCAACTGTAGTGCCAGGTTCGATCCAAGTCCTACGTCCTACCCAATTCAGTTTTCAGCCAACTCCTAAGTTGGCAAAGCGCTTTTTACCAACTTTGAATGAGGGATCTTTACCAGCTCTTCAGCGAAAAGTCTAGCTGCCAAGTCGCTCAATCCCATACAAACTTGATCTGAAAAGCCAAGTCGCCTTTTACCAAGTTTGAAATTGGGGTTTTTATCTCAACTACTCAGTGGGAAAAGTGTATACCTTAATTCTTCTTAGCTCAGCTCCTCAGTAGGAAAAAAGTAAACGCTAAACTTCGAGCTCTGTTATTTTCCTACTTTTTAGTTGGAATGCCAGTGATGTACGGTAGGCAGTGATGGATCATAATACATAATAATAAATACCTAAATAAATAATAGTGAAATTGAAAGTTCTTTCCGTGCAATACGGAGATTTTATGGAGATAAGTTAAATTTTCTTCTCGCTCGCTTCGCTCGCTCGAATCCTGACTTAACGTCTGTGTTTTCCCCCGCATCCTGCTTCGCTTCGCCCCTCTCAATAATTAAGGATGAAGTTTTTATCTTATCTTAAATTTTCCGCGAGCTCGCTTCGCTCGCTCGGCCGTAAGGTCCTGTTTTCTTTTCTTGTACTAATTTCCTTTTTTCTCCATATGAGCAATTCGTGTTGACAAGTTGATACGACAATATTTGCTGCCCTCACCCCGATCTTTACCTACACTGCAACTGCGTGATCCGGCGCCAGGCGCGTCTATGCCCAACTAGATCATAGAGGCCCTAGAAATGGTCTATACTAAATTAGAAAAAAATAATAGGGCCTAGAAACAGAGCCCAGCTAGGGACCTCTTAGAAGCTTAATTAGGCGCTAACAGTATGTATTCGAACCCAGCCGTAACAGTAAAGAAATTAGAAAAATCACATAAAAAAAGCAAAATAGTGACTTGGCAAAATCGGGGTCTCTCCCCCCCCTGCAAAAAGCCTTCGCTACGCCCCTGACAGTGGGGGAACTGCCATTCTCGTAGGTATATACCTAAAGTATAGTGAAGGTAAAGTAAATTTAATAAAAAGAAGAAGAATTTTACTTTAACAATGTACGTTTGCGAAGTCTTTTCTGTGTGGGTTCGCAGTTTTTGAAAGCTTGGTCAGTTCTAAGTCAGTATAAAGGTACTTAGTATACGTCAGAAAGCAGTCATGGGGGGGGGGGGGTTTAGCCTATATTTTTTTTGCTTCACGTTGGCATTACTATGTTAATAATTTTCCGTCATGGAGGGGGGGGGGGGGGGTTAACCCCTTAACCCCCCCCCGTGGATACGGCTATGTAGGTATAGTATATGTGGTTCATGCGGATTTGCTATGGTGAGAGCGTCAGGAAGCGCAAGGTCAGAAATGAGCGAGGCAACACCTTAGCTGAGAGGTTTACTGGAGGTACAGAAAAAATTTACTAATTATTGGAGATGGGGCTGCGTGTTAAGCTACCAAGCAAGAAGATGGAGAGGCTGCTAATAAGTGATGGAGAACAAGAACCATGCATAATGCACATGAAGGCGAGCCGAGCCGAGAGACGGCTTGGCTGTGAGGCCGTGGCAATTGATTAATTTCTCTCAAAATCTCATATTCTCGCTGAATTCCAGCTCTTCTGCGCGTCTATTGAAACTTTGATTGGTTTTTTGTGAGGCATCCTACGTTAGAGTGACAGTATAGCCCTCCCTCAGAAGCCAACCATCAATTTAGACGGAGCGCATTTTTCAGGGTTTCAAATTTGGAAGAAAAAAGGTGAAGTTAAAAATAGTTAAGAATAAAGGAGTTAGGCTGGATTTCACCACTTTAACGTGAAGACTATCGTGTACACGATAGCGCTATCGTATCGGTAAAAAATTTTAACGGCTTTCACCATGCACCGTTACCGTTTCGTTACCTTTCGAGTGGATTTCCGTGCGTTAGCGAAAACGATCATTTTCAAACCTGCGACTCATTTGGTGTAGTCTAATGTAGTCTAATCAACATTTTAACTTCTTTCTCCGAAAAAATAGGGGGTTTTTCACGTTTATTTCCACTTTTAAATTGAAATTGTTGAAATAAATTTGACGTAAACAAAGCAGGCGAATTCTATTGACACAACAAAACCTTTTTCGAATCGATAGCTATTCGAACGTTCGAAGGCACTATCGTGAGGCGGTGAAATTCAGCCTAAGTTGTTCCGACGTAACTTTAGTAGAAAACTCCGCAACACTTCGTTTGGGCAAAGGCTACCAATTCGATACTACTTAGTAGGGCAGAAACGATGCCAGTCTAAACCAGTTTTAATTTTCCTCCAAGGTAGGCAAGGTATGGTAAAGTAAGCAGTTCAGTTATCCAATAATTTTGTTCGTTACCTTCAACGGTGAAGCTTTTATCCTTCAAAGCTCTTATACAAATTGTTATTTAAAACGCACCAACTTCATTAGTGTTGAAAATATTCTGCATTGCGGATTTTAATATCTTTAGTCTTTTGTATCTGTTCGTTGGGGGAAAGGGTCTCCTTTTGATGTAAATGCAAATGAAGGCTAATAAGTTGAGGGAAAAAGTGCTGCGTTATACCAGACAGACAATAGAGGGGGCGTTTACTTCTCTTGACGACGCGGACTGTGAAAAGAAAAGACTCTAATTGCAAACGTCTTCTGTCTCAGTATATTTCAATAAAATAAAAGCTTTCTGTTTATTGGCGTGGTTTCCATTTTTCTAATGAGGATAATTTGGCACATGGCAGCACCCGTCAAGGGCCATCCAAAAGTCTTCTGCTTCTCGCTGTGCCTTGTGCATGGAAAAACTTTCGGAAAATTTTAGCTGAAAAAAATTTAAACTGTTTTTTAGAAAAAAAAAAAAAATGACTTGTCAACTTCTTCCGCCACCAGCTTCAGTATACTCTGCCCCGGAGGACAAACTCCTTTCCTTTCTGTTTAGTTCGTATCTCGAGGCGTCTACCACATACTCATTAATCACTCTTAAAACAAGGTTTCGAGTTGGAAAGGATTAAAATTGGCACGATATGAGGATTTGAACGGAACACGGCGTGTGGTTGTAGCGTTCTGGCTGCGGCAGCAGCACAATGAATTAGACCATTCAATTCACAGGAACATCCAGTCCTACCCCATCGTCAATCACCCTTTACATCATCCTGCCTAATTACCTCTTCCTCTTCTCTATACTTATAGGTATTTTAGAGCAGAAGATAGTCAATCGTTTTTATTGATGAAATCAGAAATGTGCCATATACCTAACAATCATAGCCGTATCCACGGGGGGGTTTAGGGGGTTGAACCCCCCCATGAACGGAAAATTAACATGGTAATGCCGCTTTCTGGATACGGGCCTGCTAACAATACCTGCCTACGATACTATTAATGGGATTTTTACTTTCCCATACGAATTAAATAGGAAAGTATTGTGATCGTGCAGAAAATCGATTTTGCAAAGCACCGATCAGAGGTCCCTGACACCAAAAAGGCGTTTTGTGTGTGTGTGTGTATGTATGTACGGAGAGCCAGGGCCCAAACCGTCAGGCCAATTTTGTTCAAATTTGGTAAACGGGTGTAAAAAAATAATTTGCAGACTATTTTTTTCCGATTTTCCATTGGTGAAAATTGGGGGGCCCAGTCCCCCAAAAACATCAAAAAATCATGTTTTTAATTTATTTCTCAAAATCGGCGCCTACGATTTTGTTTATTTTCTCAGGTGTAATAGTGCACATTATGGGTACAAATACCTCATTAGCGGTATATCTGGGAAAACTCAAATTTGGGAGATACGACCCCTCAAGGGGTCAGTGTTTTGATGTTGACAAGCCACGTGGGTATTCAAAATACTTCTTCCAAAGACATCCTCAAGACAGTCATGTGGTCAAAAAAAAATCCTGAAATCATTTCCGACACCCTCCCCCCCCCCCCCCCCACCGGGTTGAGTTTTTGAAGGTTTGAAAAATATGTCATGTTGGTACTCAAAATACTCGGGGAGACTTCCTCATGCTAGTTATCTCGTCTAAAAGTTTCTCCGAGAACCCAGAAACATATAGGGTGGGAAAGTTTGTGCGACCATTGTCGTACCCTTTGTTTTTTAGCGCTGAGAGTTTTGGCGTGGTAACGAACCAGAAGAGAAGAGGACACATACATCTTAGTTTCAGAAACAACAAATCAAGTCCATTTAATTCACATGTGGTTTAGTACACAACCCTTATAGGCGAAAATGCACGCTACAAGTTAGGAAAGACAAAAGAGATAAAGTTAATCTTATTATAGAGAGCGAGGTTTAATGACCAGCGTCCTCTCAGAGGTTATTTCTACACTGAACGTGGAACCTGCAATTTAACTCCGACCGGGAATCATAATTGCTCTTATGCAATTACCTTCTACATCATTTCCGTTTTTAATTAAAAAACACATACCTATAGTAGTTATGCCGTTTGCGTACGTTCTCTTTTCCTGTTTTGCCCCTGATGCCAGTCTTTCCTTTTATCTACCTGCTGACTATCCAAACTTTTCTGGAGTAATTAAAAGTTCCGAATGTTCAAAGCCAAAATAAACTGTTGGAAGACAGAAGAGAGTTTTATTTACTCATTTCTTTCCTGAATTGCCATAGACACTGCCACGACTTCACAATAAGGTAGCAAGCAACTGCACCTGAGCAAACAGTTCGGAGTTCGTTCCTGTACCTAATATCGAATAACGATATTTTAAAATGTGTTGGGAATACTTGACGACTCATTCTCATTAGACTGATAATAGTGTTTTCAATAAACTAATGAAGGGTCGGCCTCGTAATTAATGATGTTCACGCTAACGGCATAAATGGTGCCGAAGGACCATGGCCACGTGCTCAAGAGACATTGGAGCAAGTGGTGGAAGCGGCCGCAAAGTGCATTTAACATGGCATTAATGGCCAGCCCGGGCTAGGCCCGAGGGACCCCCTTCCACTCCCCCCTCCTCTGCGTCCCCCCCTCCTCTGCGTCCCCCCCTCCTCTGCGTTTCCCCCTCCGAACCCACCCACCCATACCCTTGTCCTACAGTAACTATGGGGTCGAAACTATGCAAATATGGTTAAAAACCTAATTTGAAAATACAGGAATAATTGACTAACCAAAGATTAAAACAATGGCCATACTTCATTTCCTCTCCTTTTTCAAGCCAATCCAACTGGGAAATTATTAACTCATTAGTGCTCAGAATTATTTCAGACTTCTCCTTAAAGTATGTTATTGCTAATTTTTTTCTAAGCAAAAAGTTTCAAATAAGTTTTTTGATAGGATGCACGGTTCTCGAGATAATGGGGTGGTCCTGTAGGAACAGCTGAGCACAAGTCCTAGTACATAGGCACTGCCAACCATAAGTGCTTTTTTTTATTTCTATGGGCTTAATTATGTATATCTATATACATTTAGGACCTACATGTGTTTTTACACATAAACATATGTACATATACATAATATACACAATGTACCTACATCCATTATCATTTTGATAGTTACAGCTATAGGTATAGTCGGTGCCAGAAAGCTGGAAATAGGCCTTCCAAGGTAGCGTAAGGTGGCAGGAAGGGTGAGTATAGGTGGTTGTCATGGCAGACTTCTTAGCGTGGGAGCTCAGACGTTAGCGCAGCCTTAGAAAAACTATGGCTTGCCGTGATGAGCTTGCGTCACACAGCAGCTTCTTATAGAATAACGTCGTCCACCGCCCTTTTCTGAACGCAACTTTACCAATTTTGAAACTGCATGTGAAGAAATGAAGAAGCAGTCCAGGTGCAGGTGACATACCTAGGATGTCCGTTTCTTAACCTGCCCGTCCATTGGGCAGAGGTGCACCGAGGCGCCGAAAAGCGCCGAAACGGCGCGGCGTACGACGGAGGGGCCCAATGGGATATCTTACGTTTCTTCGCCTCGCTGCGCTTCGGCCGCTTCACTGCGCGTTGGCAAGCCTCTGCCCAATGGACGATCAGCTTTACACTGTCAACACGTGGCTTTGATTTTCCGGGAGCAGCCCACAAGGTTGCAGTGGGTGTTGACGGCATGGCACCTGATATTTTGGCAGGTTGTCCGTAGTTCAGGAGTAAATGCATTGCGGGGGCACTTCGCAATTCCATCAGAGATTTCATTTCGGGGAAGTTTGACTCAGCTTTGTGGATCTTTCGTCCAAGTAACCAACACTGAACGGCTCATGTCATCCTTGACTCTTAGTAGTCTTCATCGTGTGGTATTTGGTATCTCCCATGTGACTTGGGATGGAGCAGCCATAAGACTATGAGGCAGATGGGCAGAATCGCCTTCATCTTTTAGGTCAGATTTTTCTGAAACCACGTCCACTTCGGCGTTTTCATGTTCACTAGGAAGCCCAGCAAGACACTCTGACGTAATCTCGGGAATCATCCAGCAGATCTAACTTCGTCCCAGATGTCGTTTAAGTCAGCATTTTTCGAGAATAAGACAATAAGCAATTGTAGAAACATAAAAATATAATAAGAAAGTATAATAACGCCTGTACAATCAAATTTAACATGAAGTCCAATGAGTAATTATGTCTGTCTCGGTATCAGGACTTGTGCTCAACTGTTCCTGCAGGGACAGTCCAACTTCTCACTCACATAACTCAGGCTCTAATGCTTGTAAACTTATTCTGTAAAGCAAGTCTACTAGCTACATCCTTCTTAAATGCTGAAAAAAATATATAATACTCTAGGTAAACAAATAAAAAAGGTACATACATTTCTTTGAAGCAATGTTTGACCTTTTTCGAAAAAAACCGAACATCGAATGACTGAACGCAGAATAAAACTGCTGAAAACGACAAGGCATGCATTTTTGGAATGCAGCGATAGAGTCAAAACATGACACTTGCCTACAGCTCTTGAATCAGTGACGTAGCTACAATACGTCCCGAGATATCTCTCGGCAAAGTCAGCTGTCCCTGTAGGGACAGCTGAGCACTAATGAGTTAATACTCGTAGTATAGCACAATCCTCATTTTAAAATTATTTACCCATTCATGGGATTAAGTACCAAAATAAGTGCATGGTAAAACGACTGCTGATGACGAGGGGGTCACCACTCCCAGATTCCTTGAGATTCCACTGAGATTCCATAAAGATTTCCAAAGATTCCCAATGATATTCATAGAAAGATGAACCCCGAAGGGCTAACCACAAACAAAAATTCCAAGATTACCTGAGATTTCATAAAGATTTTCAATGATTCCAAACGAGATTCCCTACGAGTGGTTAACCCCTCGGCTGATGACACTTTTCTAGCCCAAATATTTTACGAGAACGAAAAAAATAATTTTTTATCAGCTTCGGTCAGCTTTGAAATTTTTCACTTAACGACATCTTTGGGCCACTTCATGGTTTACAAGCAAACAGAAAAACATACATAGAAGCACCTACGCCAATACTTAAAGAAAATAAAAGAAAATTAAGCAGTCACCATTTTGTATGTACAAGGCAGAATGAATAAAAAAATAATTCAGTTAGCTACAGGAAAAAATGCAGGAAAACCTAACGAAGCTTCACGAAGCTCTGCAACTCGGGACAAATCTGAGAGTACAACGTCATCGATCTCTCTCAGAGTCAACGATATTAAATCAATAGACAATTAACTTGTCTACTACTATACCTCCGCTATTTCCATTTTTCCTCTCTTTCTCTGATATATTTTCTTACTTTCGAGTCGGTGAGCTTTAAAAATCCTATACTCGCCACAATCATGGGTGCCCGCATACCATTGTGGTTCATAAGAATGCAAGCGTTTCCCCTTGTCCATGCAGCGTTATATCGTTTATTCCAGGGGTTAACCACTCGTTGGGAATCTCGTTGGGAATCATTGGAAATCTTTATGAAATATCAGGGAATCTTGGAATTTTTTGGAGTGGTCACCCCTTCGGGGTTCATCTCTCTATGAATATCGTTGGGAATCTTTGGAAATCTTTATGGAATCTCAGGGAATCTCAAGGAACCTCTGGAGTGGTTACCCCCTCGGTTATATCAATTATATATGAGTATAGGTAGAAATTTAAAGTTAATGTTTGTTTGTAGCCGCAGTGAAATAGAGACATCGATCTATAAATGTATTTACTTGGATTCCTTCACAACATAGAGAGAGAGAGAGAGATACAGAGTGGAATACTGGAGGTGATTCTGATGAAAATTAATCCTGGATTTTGCAGTTAGTGAATTCAGCTGTGAAATTCTTTGAGCTTTCATTCACAGTGAAGCACCCCGCGTACTTTCTTCACATCTACTTAACACACCTGTCGCTCGCTTCTCTAATTCCAGTTTCTGCCATAATATTAGCTTATTTAACAGGTAGATACTTGGGTTTTAACTTTTACTTCTTCAACGATACACACTGCAAAAGCGGTTGTAGGCAACACAGATCTATTGGGAAATGTGGAGTCATCAACAGTCGGACATACGTGTTAAGGCTATACAGTCATATATTATATCGACCTGCCTCAGGACAGACTCATTTTAGCTGAAAAACCCTATAGTGTGACACCAGTGACAATTACCCTATCATATATAATATAGATCGAGTTTCACAGTGAGCAATATTTTTCATATAATGTGCTGAGTAAATCCCATAAAGCCCGTGGGCCTGTCGGGCGTCGTTAGTCAGCATGCAGGCAGCAGTGGAGAGAGAGGGTGACTCGGCACTAATCCGACGCCAACTAACCAAATTTAATGTATAACTATAATTTAATACCGCTCCTGCTTAAACCAATATCCGTTCTACATGCTAAAATGAAGCTTTTATATGACGGAAATTAACAGACTCTAGAGGACGAGAAAATACCCGAAACATGAAGCGAAATTTTATGGAAGGTACTTAAAGGCGTCACCCAACAAACGTCGATCCACAAACAGATACATTTTCTCGAGGGGGTAACCGCTCCAGAGATTTCTTAAGATTCCCTGAGATTCCATAAGAATTTCCAAAGATTCTTAACGATATTCATAGAAAGATGAACCCTGAAGGGGTAACCACTCCAAAAAATTTCAAGATTCCCTGTGATTTCATAAAGATTTCCAATGATTCCCAACGAGTGGTTAACCCCTCGACTCTTGCGCTTACAACAGCTATAGATACTAAAGGTACTGTAATTGCGACTATAGAGGTGGGAACAGGCTTTAAACATTTAAAAACAGATTCGTGAAGTTCAAAAATTTCTTTGTCGAAATGTCAAAATTCGTGCGTAACAAAAGGGATGAACGGAAAAAATTACAGTGCGAAATTTCAAAACAATCAAAGCGAAAAAATAATATTTCAGGATTCAAAATTACAAAATAATAAAATAAAATGGTGTTAAAATTATTTATTTATTACGTTCTTGCCGGAACGGTGGATTTCCCAATTGTTTCATGGTGGTAGCGGTAGGTACCATACCTTAAAACTAAAACAGCGTTATTTTGTTTTGGCAAGAGGTGTTCACCATCATCACTTTGTAGCAATGCTCTTGGAAATGTTCCCAGTTCAACTGTCAAGTATAAGTAAATGAGTAAAATGGCTCCTCTGTAAATGGAAGACACTGACGAAATAATGCAAATTAGCCAGAACTAGCGTAAAAGAAGGTAAGAACTTCCAGAGAGAGAAACTGCAATAATTATAGCTAAATCAATCTTGTGGAATAACGAATGTACAGTCTGGAGAAATGAAATGGCAAGCTAGCAGGTTAAGCCGTCATTCCCTATAGCTAGATCCCGGATGAAGGTAATTTCGCATTTTCCGTAGCGTTGTACCTTCGGTGAAGAACTCTCCTCCATTGTGCTCAGACCAAAACGCATACCGTATTACTCAAAGCGACTGCTTCATTCAGTCATCCAATTATTTTGAGACTGGCTTGCTTTTCGTAACTCCTCATGGCCGAGTTCCGAATTAAATAACCTTTCGCGTGGACTTGCCTCTCAATAGTATTTTTTGTAGCTTTGAAAGGTACGTTCTAATCGCAATTATTAGATTCCAGTTTTCAGTAGAAGAATACTTACTTAAAAAAAATCGTAGACTGACAAAGGTGACAGCTTGTTGTGAGGTGATATTGTGGTAGATGCTGGAACTGATTTAAACTGAATGTCTACGATATATATGGGTATATATGGGTAATTGGTATATATGGGTATATATGGGTAATTGTTAGGAAAGCCATATATAGACAATCGTATAACTATATTCATTTTAAATTGGAAAAGTTACGGTTAGACAAAGGACAGAAGGTGACCATGGTCCTATATAGTCCTGAGTTGTCGACGATTTTTCACATAAATCGAAGCCCTGAGCTGATTAGACCTTAACAACCATATTCCATCCATCTAAATACCTATGTCGTTGACTCCAATAAAAAGTTAGCGGTAAGGGAGCATAAAACGAGAAAGAGTAGGTCGGGATAAGAAGGTGACCAGCAACCAGACGGGTCCTAGGTGACCCCTTTGTTAATTAAGTCACTTTGTGCGAGGTGTAATTAACCAAGAGTAATTTAAACGTTCCCTCTCCTAGAGAGAGATCTAAGTTGCCGGAAAGCAATCAAGTAAATTCAAGTGGTTAATGCGAAACTTAGCAAGTGGATTAATCCAAGATTTACCTTGTAAGTCTGACAGATCACTGTTCAATGTAACTACGATTTTGTTATTCTAAAGGAGTCTGCAACTGGTCAGAATTCTAATCTTGGTACCAGTGTGCAATGAGTGAGGAGTTCTGTGGGTATACCTAAACAGGAATAATTTTCCCTATTCCCTGTTCAACCAAGTGGCATTCTGGAAAATCAAAAAGTTCCCTTCCAGTATAGCCTCCCCAAAATCACACAAATATAAATCAAAATTAATAATTGGTTCGGTTTGCGTACCTATACCTACGTAATAACTCCATACTGGCTAGCGAGAAGTTAGCTAAACTCGAGGGGAATCACGTTGGGAATCATTGGAAATCTTTATGAAATCTCAGGGAATCATGGAATTTTTTGGAGTGGATCCCTCTTCGGGGTTCATCTTTCTATAATATGAATATCGTTGAGAACCTTTGGAAATCTTTATGGAATCTCAGGGAGTCTCTAGGAATCTCTGGAGTGGTTACCCCTTCGGCTAAACAACAGCGAGAAGTCACTTCTTAAACAATACCTGACTTCACAAACAATATACCTAATATAAGTATTAGTCTGATTCATATTGAAAACGTCGACTGAGTAGACTGTATAGAAGAGGCACGCAGGTCAACCGTGAGCTCGCCAAGTGCTGTCCAGCTTTATTTAAGTGGACAGGACGGAAGAGGGTCACCGTTGCATCTTGTTGGGATGAAATTTTCCCTTTGTTTCAAATTCAATTACAATATCAAAAGAGCCACAACTCACTGAACTGTGTATTACCCTTGCATTACAGTTTCTCTAACTGCTGATAAAGTTGGTACCTGGACATCTGTACTAACATATAGCGAGTTATACTCTGGAATTCTGTGGGGACGTATGACAGCACTGAAAATGAAAATTATTCACTATACCTGGATAGAGGTGAATTTTACTCAGCAAATTACAAACACCTTCAATATTAGGAGCAGACATACGTACGTACATATACATACATATAGGTGTTCACAGACAAAGTGAAATTGACTCATTTTTTCTGATGGAGGGCGGAATACATCAATAGGCGTAGCAAGGGAGGTCTGGGGGGGGGGGGGGGGTTCCCCAGAAACCGTTTAGCCACCCCCAGGATTTTTCTGACCTACACAAAACGTCACATAAAGCCACGCCTACCCCCCCAGGCGAGGAGAAGGTCTGGAGGGCTTAGCCCCCCCCCCCCCCCCCCGGGTTTTTGGTCCTGCTATACGCCCATGAATACAGTTATACCCACCAAGGCCTTGAGGTTCACAAATCAATACTCTCGTTTGTATAACGACATTAAAACGTGCAAATAGAAGGGAAATACGGGGAAAGAGATGACTGCAGATCACTGAAGAACCTTAGGGGATTGAAGCTGACCAGTTCGGTTGGAGTTGTGTCAGACGTTTAGGGATTTGCTGGAAAACAAGTGGACTGAAAAAAGGCCCGCAGATGTTTTAGACAAGTTTGCTCAGCCCATCCCTTTATTCCCGTCAGCGTCAATAGTTTGGTTATGTACCTCAACGCTGTTTTTCAACAAATACAAATATTTACTAGGTATAATAACAGGTAGTGCCAGGAATTTGTATTTTAATTAATTATATACTCCCACATGAGAGGGTAAACACAAGTTCATCAGCTATGGTATATTATATTACCTATATTATATTTAGTGAAGTGAGGTCCTCCTGCCATGCAATAACTGCACCTGATTGATTTTCGTGGAGTTTTTTTGGTGTCACACGATTATTTTTAGGCGCAACAAAATTCCAATCGTGCCTATACTAGGTACCTAATAGTAAAAATGGAAAGAAAAACTAACTGGGCATTAAGTAATATTAGTAGAGTAAAAGGGCAAAGAAGAAATTATATACTTCAATACGTTTCAAATGAGAAAACAACTTTGAATGAAAGGAATGGAAGAAAAGGTTTGCACAATATGACTCCCAGTGCAAATATGACGTAAAAGGCACAGCGCCAACTTACTGTAGAAACTTATTGTCGTCGCTTCTATTGTGCACATATGCATGCGCATGAATATGGGTGAATAGAAGCATGACTTCGGCATTTATAGGACGTCTGTACATAGCAAGCATGCATCTTCTCGGAGCAACTAAATTATAGTCACTTTATTATTCCTTATCGAAATCTTACGTTTTCACAAACATCTCACAAATTGATGTCGCCAAATATTTCGGAGGAAATCAACCTCCCTTCCTTTAAAAAAAAAAAAAAAAAAAAAAAGGCTGCAATGGGCAACTACAAAAAAATCAAATTTAAGAGACCTATACACTGAGCGTATAAGGAAAGTAAGCAGATCGTGCATGGGACATATCCGGGCTCCCGCTGATCCTGAAGATCCCACGATTCTAAAAAAAAAAATCTGTCCGTCTGTAAATCCCAAATCAGGCCTACAGATCAAACCTCACTGGAGCGATTTTATTCAAATTTCGGTATTTAACTCTGTGGGACGTCCAGGCAAAATCACGAAATGAAACCTCAAAATAGAAGGGAAACCCTCGTTTTTTGTGAATGAAGAATCAAGAAACCTTCATAAAGAGTTTTTAGTTTTTCAATTTTGCACTCAATCCAGTCGAATAATTCGAATTTGATCAAAATTTATCCAGAGTCAACTTATGTATAGTTTCACGCGACACCCCAAAATCCCAGCAAGTTGTTTCCATAGGCGTAGCAAGGGGGGTCTGGGGGGGCTAAGCCCCCCCCCAGAAACCGTTAAGCCTACACATAACGTCCATGAAGCCATGGCTACCCCCCCAGGTGAGAAGAAGGTCTGGGGGGCTTAGCCCCCCCCCCCACTTTTTGAACCTGCTGCATGGTTGTTTCCCCGGAGAAAAGTCTGATTTCTGTTCAAGAGCCGTCAGGAATGTCACAGCACTCAAATTTTCCGATAGTTACCGTCTTCATTACGTCTATGTTATCGCTTCTAAAGATCCATAAATGCGAGCAGACGGTGTGTTGGGTACCACAGAAAAACAAATTAGTGCGGATTCTCTTTCCTCACTCACTCCAAGTCACAAACTCGCATTCTCCGCACTCTCTTTTTCTTTCTTCAACCTTTGATCAAATTTTGCGAAGCTGTACATTAACAAGATAGCAAAGTGAAGACGCAACTTGTTAATGATAAAGTTTATAAAAGTAGTTTTGGGGAGAATGGAACTGGGGAGAGAGCGAGGAACGTTATTTATTAGAATTGGAATGAGTCCAAATTTTTGTCAACCTGCTTCTTCAGCTCCCAATATCTCCTTCCAGGCTCTCGACCAAAGAAACTAGTTGTGTCAGGTGCAATATCTTGTGATAAAACACGATAACTGGGAATAAGAGTTCCAAATACGTCTGAAATACAGTTTTATTGCCAATTCAATTGCATAGCTCCCTATACGATATAACGTATCGTCTGGATTTAATTTCCTTCCGCTTCCGTCGCAGAATAGCACTAATCAAAATGGTGACACCCTTTTGGTAATTTGTCAAGAACTCAGATTACGAATAGCAACGAATATTGTACCCGTGGGTATACTCGTACATAATAATGGAGGTTGTTCCCAGTCTCGAAGAGCCCTACTAGTACCAAGTTAACATCCGTTTCGAATAATGTTCCCGTGCTATTTGGTAACGCCTCTGTCCTAATTAGGCGATTTGAAATTGCCCCGAATTTGTCTTTTCGACGCTGAAATGGTAGCAGCCGCCTTGAGTCAAACAACTTTTTACCAACCCATTGCCGGCGGAAGACTACTTTCCTGGGGGTCAAGGCTTTTTTTATACCTTTTTTTAAACTTTCTGGGGGGTGCACAGTAAACTCCTGGGGGGTACATTGCACCCCCCTGCACCCCCCTTCCGCCGCCAATGTACCAACCTTTAAATTACCAAATCATAGCAATCCGGCTATCCAAAGTGAAATAAAATTCATGTACACCCACTTTCAAATTACATAATCACGGTTTTTGCAGGCGTAGTGAAATAAGTGATTGTGATTTCCATCTGTAATTTATGCGGAATAGGAAGTGATACTGTATAGGGGCCACACCGTGGTCGAGTGCTCAAACACTCAAATCCGAGGGGGTAACCACTCCAGAGATTCCTTGAGATTCCACTGAGATTCCATAAATATTTCCAAAGATTCCCAACGATATTCTTAAAAAGATGAACCCCGAAGGGGTAACCACTTCAAAAAATTCCTAGATTCCCGGAGATTTCATAAGATTTCCTATGATTCCCAACGAGATTCCCAACGAGTGGTTAACCCCTCGCTAAAATCACACGACTGAGGTCCTGGGTTTGAATCCCTCTATGTACTAGTAATTTTGTATAAGTCGCACCAAATGTAAATCTGGCTTCAAATGACAACTAATATTTGCATGGATACCTCCGTTCCAGCACCTCCAACAGGTGCATGGGTTTTAACTTAAAAAAAAATAATAATAAAGGAAACTATAGGTACTCACTTTCTTTTTTGACGCCGCCTTCATTATCCTACTGTACAGTACGCAGTTGGATCCATCTGCAATTAAAATAGATTCAATGAAAACACAAAGTATAGCCAAAAGAGGAAAGAAGGGGGAATTTCTGATTTTTCCCCCTTTGTCACGTCGTGAGATAAATCTTGCTTGCCTTGGTAAAATAGGGGAGGAAGTTGGAGTGAGGTGAGCACTTGGGGTAACTTTGGTTAAGCTATCATTTACGTAACGGCGTAACTCGCGCGGGTAATGGCTGCTGCTGCACCAGCTTCCCCTTCAATTACCGCAAGATTGCACCTTCTTAAGGAAGCAATAACATATGTGATTCGGTGCTAAACTGCCGTATGTAGGGGATCAATTCACATAAACACTAATTATTTATGCCCACACACGTTACCTAGTAATATTATAACTTAAAATCTACGATCAGAACTTCGTCTCATTACTGAAGTTTAGTAATGTTATTTATCACGGGTTTTTAGCTAGCCTATGTAAAGGTATAATTGAAACAATAAAAAATATGTATGTGGTATATAGCTTATGGCTTATAGCTGAGGGTTAGGGGGGACAAGCCCAGCAACTAGACCGTTTCAAGAACTATCCCATGTGCTCAGCTGGCAGCACTACCAAATACCAGCTCCCAAGCCATCGTGTAAAGTAAACGATGGGGACCTACAGTTTTAGGTGGGTTCCGAACCACCACAGCTTCGATATATATTTCACTTGACATGCTGAACATATCAGAGGTGAATGCCGAGCAGAAAAACCTTTTTTGTAGGATCGGGATCGATCTCACTGCGCCTCAAAAGTCAACAATTTAGTCCACTCGGTTATCGAGGCTGTACGATATGTATGTGGTAAGTATAGGGTGGAAGTACTTCATATATTATATTCAATGTTATTTTGTTAACCAGAGGCCTAAATCCGGCACCTATCGCATCAAAATCTGGATTTATAAATGACACTTTGTTCTTTTACCTACCCCTACCATGTTCGGATCAGATAGAAACTTCGAAAAATCGAAATGCAAAATAAATTAGAAGTGCCTGCTGGAGTTCTATCTAAACGTTTCCAACAAAAATATAGGCGCTCGGGTAGAAAGCGACTGTTTGGGTGCAAAGCACGCAAGAGGGCCCCAAAACGTATAAATCGCACTGCAAGACCCCCGCAATAGCTCTTCCTGTAGGTGAAGCCGTGCGGTCTGCTTAATTGTGAAAACAAAAATACCACCACCGCCTTTCCTCTGGCTTTTCTCTCGTTTATCGATCCCATAAAATTCATTTATTGGTTGATTAACTTGGTGAATGCCGAGCAATTAACGCTACTTTTTATTTATTCTCCGAGGGTTTGCTGTTCTTTATTGCTTCGGCCTTTCAGAGCCCATAACAAATTCATCCTTGCTTAGTACCTTTACCTTTAAAATTCATCTTTATTTCACGCCTTCAAAATTCACCTTTGTAAAGCAGCTAAAGGTTTACTCCGTCATTTGCTATGTTACGAATTTTTTCTTTTAATTATCTTCTTAATCCTACCGAATTTGTCATTGTGACCTGCAGTAGGTAGATACTAGACTTCCATCTCTATAATTGGTTTTCGTCAAGTCAACTGACCTAGTATTTCTCTCGTAAAAGTTCAACATCTGGCAAGATAAATGAAAAAGTGAGACTGAACAAAGTTTCAGTTTTACTGGTATTAGGCGAAATAGAAATTTCACATAGTAAAAAATAAAAGTTGAAGGAAAACTCGATATTACTTTCTCCCTTTCAGTTTTTCCTTCATCCGTGTTATTTTTGTTGTAAGTATGAACATTACGAAAAAGGGTATGCCGAAATGAAATTGAGATGGGGGGCTTGGGATCTGGGTTGTGATTCGCAGCCGAGGTTTGGGGGGGGGGGGGAGTCTCTGGGGGGCATTCTGTTCTGATGGATCCACTCCCACCCCTCACCCCCTCAACCCCTGTACAGTCTCCTCAAGCCAATTGCTGCTTCTTCAATTGCTTTCGCCTTATAAGAGCGGTAACAACAAATCAAAGTAATCAATCAATCAATATAGTCAACTATGGCAGTAAAATAGGAATGTGGAACAGGACTAAAGTTAATAGTTTGGAGAAATTCCTGTAGCAACTGCATTAAGTACGAGATACCTACCAAACATATACTACACAGGATTCCAAAAAACGGCATTTTGCTAGGGTGAAAAAAAGAAGTGTCAGAAGTATTTTTGAAGGCTGTCTTCGTGAAATTTTTGTTGTTGTGTAATAGTAGGTGATAATTAAGGGCCACCATACATTCTCGACGAACTCCGCCAAAACCACTGTGCGAAAGTAAATATTCGACAAAAGTAATGTTTACATTTTAGTACCACCGGAGACTGGTAATTGCAATATCGTATCGGTTGTGTCTACTCTAAAAGCTAAACATAGTGTGCTATTTGAACGCGAAACGAACGAGTGAAAGTATGACACTATGTTTAGCTTTTACAGGAGAAAAAGTAGAGAAATGGTGTTGCAATTACGAACTTCCGTAAGTGAAATAAAAATTGTCAACATGTAACATGGCGGCGGTAAAAATTACAAACATTTATCAAGCTTTTCTACTAAATGTGACGATAAAATCATACTGTTTTAATCCGAAACGTTACAAAAAAATATTTCGCGTGAGGTAGTGTTGTGTTTTCGCGATCTGTCAAAAAAACATGTGGACTGGTAGTTGACTGTTTAAAATCGCTCCTGTTGGCTTATTACTCCATTTCATGCAAAAATACAACACTACCTCACGACAAAGAGTCTCAGGTTTACATCCCCCTATAAACACTTTTCACTCGCCCTGTAACTTCGGAGTAGGGCTTGAAGTACGTAGCATTGCGAACCAAATGGGTATATTTCCCCTTAATATGTAGATAGGTATATATGGGTATCTCTATAGTGTAATAAACTATAGAGAACTAGGTAATAAAGGAATGCAAAATCGAGTGATGCGTGTAAAAGGTCATTTGGTTTATTATTATTTATCATTAGAATCAAATCTTATCTTGGTGTACTAGTTTTACATGATAGTAAATCCAGTGTTCTCCCCAAAACGGAGTTATTGAGAAATATCCAAAATATACCTATAGATCGTAGGGAGATAGTTAAGTTCACCAATCCAGCTCTTCGAAAAATTATTCAGAGGCAATTCTTATGAATAAATGAAACACAACAACATTTAACACAGCCCTCCATGAAATAAAGCCTTCAGTTCATCATTGTCATCCGGTTCGCTACCTCAAGCTCTACAACTCTAAGGACAGTCGATTTCTCAAGGCGGCTCTCAGTCTTTCTCCAGAATGAGCGCTGGAGTTCACACCTGGACCCGCTATTTTTCATCGCTGTATCTGTTTCTTGAAGTTTACGGCACCGCAAAGCCGAATATGAATAATCTACTGTACTGTGGAGTCGATTTTGAAGAGTTGTAGGAGGACAATTAGCATCTTTGTTTGGTCCCGTTAGGTCAGCTACAGGGCGCTGATGATGAGCATCGGAACTAGATACGCAGACTTAGGTCAGGAACTCAACCAGCGGGTGGGGATTCAAACGGAAGTTGGGACTCCTCCGGGGGCTAAAGCGCCAAAGTTTACGGAAAATCTACCTTGTTAGTCAGTGAATGATGTTTGCATTTTAAATTAAAACTAACAAATTACATAATGGCTGCTGTTATTCATAGTACTATTTCAATACTTGGAGAAGCTAAAGTGATTCGTTCTGCTTGAAAAGTTTTTGTTCAAGAATTTGCCTTCCCCAGATGAGAAGAGTCAGTGAACTAATGATGGATGGAAGACAGTCTGACAAATGGTGAGTTTAGGCATTGAGTTTCCGAAATCGAAAAGGAGAATTGAGGGGCCTTCCGGCATAGTCAGATCCCTTACAAAACATTTTACGACTATGATAGAAGGAAAAACTGATGTTTATTCATGAAAGGCATAGTTAGGCCTTGCCTATCCAACTATAAAAAGCTATCAGCTCAAAAAGAACATTTGGTTAATAACCGCATTATGCTGTCTAGTCATTCAGAACATCTTCTAACGATGAAGATCAGCAAAGAAAAATGGCTTGAAACAGAGTTTAAGAAATTCCAGCGATCCCAACATCCTCATTCAGTAACAGAAGGAGTATGTAGGCTGGAAGATTATATTTTCTTCAACAAGGAGAGATGAGAATTCCTCATTTTCATAAAGTGGAGTCTTTCCTTCTTCCCCTTCCCGCACAAACATTATACCTAAATAAAACGAATAAATTCCTCTTGAATCGCTAATTTTTAACTGTCAGGGAAGTCAAAGTAATTAGGTACATAGTTTAGAATGAACGATGGAAAGGCCCTCCATCCACTTAGCCGTATCGTATTCAGTGCGACTAAGTGGTCAGCAATCTACAAATATATACTACCTGAAATTCACGTAGGCACAATCAGTTTCCTAGGCGCAGTGGAATGCATGTCCACCCACTCCTGAATTACATAATCATGGTTTTCGCAGGCGCACCAGTAAGCGTGTACGTCTAGTTTAAAATGAGGTAGTTCGGCCACAGGAGTCTGGAATTACCTTTCATTTTTATATGTTAAAAAAATAACACTGGAAGAATTTAATTAACAACTTCCACAATTTATCGAAAAAAATGTGGGTCGAGGGGGAGGAATCTCTGGCTTTTCTGGAAAAGTTAAAAATAATTATTGTATGCCCAGCCTGCTTATTTTATCAGAAAATGCCCGTTAAAAGATTATCTTCCAATTTGCAGCGATTGCGACGAATAAAAAATATCGAAGCTCACCGTATCTGAATAAAGCAGAAACAGTGATTACCATGTAAATAGAATATCTATCCATCTATTAGCGTGTAAGGTAGTGGTACAGTAGATGATATTTCACACGTGAGATACTAAAATTTCCTCACTTTTCCAAACTGGCAAGCTAGAGAAAAGAGTTTTTCGCCCCCTTTTTGGTGTGGAGCCATTACAAGGTTTCATGTTTTCCATTAGCTCCATCTCATTTGCGCAATACCACTTTATCTTCTCATTCACCACCGCATGCACGAAAAGTTGAAGCAAACACCATAGGTATATTGCTTACTTCCCCGCGAAAACAAAACGCACGGTAGGTACTTACTGTACCTTCTGGAACATTAAAAGTTTGTGAAGGTAAAGAAATATAGTGAGAGCTAGCTCGTGAAACGGTAATGAGAGCAAGTTAAAGATGTGGAAGGAGGTGGGGAGGATGGCTCAGGAAGTCATTTGGACTTCCCCTCCTGAGTGCGGAATTGCAAAACTTGGCCCAAGTTGATTAAACAGTGATATAGAGCGGTGGAAAGCGCCTCTGGCCTTCAGCGAAAAATAAGAATCTGTGACAAAGAAAGTTGAAGTTGATAATGAAATCCATTCTTAGAGAGTACGGTGGGAGACGTAGACTAGAGAACAAATCGAGTTGAGTCAATTCGCGTCATTAAAGCCCATTCTATGGCGCCGCTTTCAGCAAGAAGCTTTCTTTCTCCTGTGTCTACCTACCTACCTTCGCTTGTTGATAGAATATTTCCATATGAGGAAAATATTTATTTTACTGATTAAGACGAAGACCTTTAACCTTTATAAAGGGAACACTATTAGCAATCCTCGCATCTCTTACTGCCCAGAGTATATTTCTGACTCAAACTTATGGGAAAGTTAGGGATATAGTAAAATCCCTATATAGGTAGCTATCAACCAGATCATTCACAAAGTCACAGTAAAATTCACTTTCCCTAGTTTCAGTATAATGTTTAGTATAGAATCCTTGTCTACGGTGTAAGCGGCCATTGATTGGCTGTCTCACAGCTGGCCGGCCATTGCAGTGTGTAGCTCCTATTCACTTAACCGTCCTCTGCCAATTCCTACAGAATTTATGATGCGAAGCATTCGACAAATCAAAATGTTCTAGGCCAGAGCAAGCTTTATTGATCCAGTTTTAAATCCAACGGCTATAAATTCTCTACAAGTATCATTGTGGCTCGAATTAATGGGTTCAAACCCCCCAGCTTTTATTAGCAAGCTCGCCTTTTCGCCACAAACTGCATGGGCTTTTGGAGACTGAAGGAGAGTGTGTGCAATGATGACACTGTGCAAAATAAACAAATAATTGTCTTTATTCTAATATCAATATGAATAGGTAACTAATTTCAACAATTTTGGGTAGCAATTTAATGCCCCTGTCATGATTGAGTCACCAGCCCAAATAGTCTGAGTTGTGCTATCTATCACGGAGGGCAAATGCTACTGGAAGCTGGTGATAGCTTGGTTATAACCAGGTTCTCTGCAAATCTCTCTGCACCAGCATTAACTTTCAAATGTGGCATTTTTCCTCGGCGTTACGTGGTCGAATGGGTCATTTGAGAATGGTAATAATCCCCCTGCATTTTTGAAACTTATATAAGCATGTGAATAAGCATTACGAAATCACTTCAAAATGGTGTACCTACATCAGGATGGCCCACAAACAGTGAAGATCTACTTACATAGATACAAATTTTCATGCAAAAAATGAGAAGGAACTCTCAAAGTAAACAACAATTAAAAAAAAGAAGTGACAAAATAGAAAACTTCCGGTAAGTTTTCTTTGAAAAAGTGCTTATAAGTACCTTCTTTGGAATAGTTTAAATTAGGACGGAGGTACTTTAATACTAATGAGATTTTTAATGTAATCGGTATGCAAAACTTGTACCTACGAAATTCAGCAGCTGAACGGGATTTCATTATTTTAAGTTGAAGAAGTTAACTTTTTTAAACTCTATACCTAGGTATACCTACAGATATATCTACTTAATAGTTATAGCGTTGGTCATGGCGTTGTGAACGTAAATTGATTAGGTACATCTGTACTTACGTAAGCAGACAGGTAATGTACATATATTAATTATTCTGTTTATCCCAATACTCTTGCTAAGTTGGCACCAAATTCAAAAAAAGTACCATTTCCTGCTCACAGCTGCGAGAGAAGATTGGAATTTTTCCATCACGTTCGGGAAAAAAACGTGCCGGAAAGCGTTTACGTGTTCAATCCTTGACGAAATTTCCCTTCAGATTGGATTAAAGACAGAAATGTCAATGGGGTGTCCGATGGCATAGTTAAGAGCACTCGCACTGCTCCAACTCCCAAAAGGTCAGACGTCCATCATTACGTATTCAGTAATGGAATTATGTTATTCGAAAAACATATATCTACCCTCATCATAATCCTGGAGAAGGTTTCAGATCCTGTCAACCCATCCAATATTGGACTCTTTTCGTCGATGACGACTGACAACGAAGAATGAATAATAAATAATTCAATTTATAATGCTTACTTAGTGCAAACTGTACCCAATAATGTGGTGTGACCTTTAAACTTGCGTTTGAGGCCATTCAAAAATTAACGTAAGCACTTACTTTTTTCTTAAAAAAAAGACTTTTTTTTTAATTCGACTTGAAAGCTCGTGTGTTACTTCAAAAAGAAAAATATTTGTGTTACCCTTTTAACTGTCGACTCAAAATATGAATAAAATAAAAACTTGAATGGGTAACCTTCAGGTGCACCACATTAAATTGACCTAAGTACCTACTGACGGTGGCAAGACTCAGACCTTACCTACTTAACACTACGAGAATCAAATACCTACCTGACTAGAATCATTAGTGAGAACCAGGTCTCGTATTGTTATTAAAAAGGTTTTTTTTTCCAGAATTCGGGGCTATTATTTATCAGTGAGGTTAGAAACAATTACAGTTGTAAATTCAAGGTACAGATTGATACGCTACAGATTTTCTGTGTGTTACCTACAGTGGGATCAGAAATACGCTTCCTTGAGGTCTGAAGTGATCGGCTCTGTAATCATTGCCTGATGTTGAATTTTTGATGCGGCCTCTATAGGTAATGTTTGCCCCACCATACAGAGAAAGCTCTTATTGATTTTATAAACCCAACCTTTTGTCTACCTTACGAAACTCGCCTACAAAGTTCTCTTTTATTTATGCACTGGAAGTGCTTTTAAAAATATCCTTTGATTGGGATCATTGTTACCTCCCCTCTCCCCAGTATGTCTTTCCAAATTTAAGTTGAAAACCAACCCATGCAACTATAGCGCTGACCCACCGAGATTTATCGCTATTACAGGCCATCGGTAGTATACACAAAAGTTCCTTCAGTTAGCAGTGACAGAAGGTACTTTGTATAGCCGAACGCCCTAGTTACAAAATAAATATCAATTTACCAAGAAATCACTGTATGTGAACAAACTAAAAAGTTAAAATTCCGAGAACAGTAGGATGCTTAAGTTTTGTTTACATATCAAACAAAATAGCGAATGCCGATACAGGGGGGGGGGGGGGGGGGGAGGGAGTATATCAATACAAGAAAAGGTTCAAATATTTACATTTTCCTGCACCAGTTGACTCCCATCCTTTCCCATATTTACTGTTGAATGTTTTACCTTTGTCTTTATGTCAATCACGTAGACTTCCTCAAATCTGCTTGTACCTAGCTTTGAAACATACAGCCAAAGAGAAGAAAAACCGTGCACCCTGCAGAGCGCAATCAGCAATGGATGTGGCAAAAAAGGGACGGGCGTGAATGCATGGTAAGCGCTGCCGCTGATTGCGAGCTTTCGTAAGCACTCTCGTGCACCACCCGGGCAGTTAGGCGTCTGCTGACCAACTGGACACTCGCCTGACCTACTATTACTAACCCTCAGCTATCAGAGTTTCCATTCCTGCGATTGAATCATCTCCTTTGTTTTGAAAGGGAATGATCGAAGGCTCGAATGTTATCCTAGGGACCATATAGTTCCTATAGTTCCTATAGCCTCTATAGTTCCACACATTCGTTTTTAGTTAGCAAGTGTAATGTTAACCATGCGTAATAGAAATAAAAACAGCATAAATTTTAACATTAGAGGTATCAAAATGGAACATAAAGAAAGGAAATGAAACCATATACGCAAAAAGGAAAACAGATGAGAGAGAAGAATTTTTTCGGTGTTAAGTGCCCAGGGTTCTCAAGCTGCGCTCTTCACGAGCTATACGAAACAGATGAAAAGCGTGAAATGGTCCATGAAAAACCAGAGGAGTGACAAGGCGACTCCGCAGGTGGGAGTACCTTCTAGGTTGATATGATCGTCATAAGGGACTGAGGAAACGTCAGCATTGCATTAATGTCTTCCACCTCCTATATAGCCAGAAAATTAGAAGAAGAAAAACTTCGAGGCTTTGGCGTCCCAAGTGGAACTTGGAACAGTTCCAGTGGTCAGAGAGCCGGCCGATGCTAACCAAATGTTCCAAAACCGTGCCATGAAAAAAATTAGTGGTATTCTGATATGAACTTGAGAACACGGCCCCGAGGGTCCAACATTGATGAGGTTTGGGATTTGGGATTTTAATCCGGGAACAAACAAAGATTGCCCATGAACATTTCTCGATAGATATTTACTTATGTACCTAGTTACTTAAAAAGTCATCAAGCCATCCGCTATCCAGGAGCGTAGCGCACGGTACTAAGGCTAAGAATTTACCGAAATACCCCATGCTTCAGGCTACAGGTTCAAAACAAAATAGTTTGCTTTGATGGAATGGGTAGACAGGCAGGCATGTTAAATTCTTGGGAAAGTCCAATATAGGAAACGGAAGAATCGCAGAATGTTCACAGAGTGAGATGGTCAAAGTTAAAGGATTTTCCCCATAACCTACATTTCCGTACATAACCTTAACTACACTCCATTTTACTTCACTTAGACAAAACTGGTGTAGAAATTAACTTACTTTACCCTTGAGTCATGGACACTTGTTCGAGAAGGTACCTCATATGAATTATGTTGGGTGATTCTTTCGATGTTCTCCGAGGGGTTAACCACTCGTTGGGAATCTCGTTTGGAACCATTGGAAATCTTTATGAAATCTCAGGGAATCTTGGAATTTTTTTTGGAGTGGTTACCCCTTCGGGGTTCATCTTTCTATAGATATTGTTTGGAATCTTCAGGAATCTTTATGGAATCTCAGTGGAATCTGAAAGAATCTCTGGAGTGGTTACCCCCTCGATGTTCTCCAACATCTTCTGGTTGAATACCTGACATAAGTGTATAGGTGAGGATATTTAGCCATGGCGCCAGTGGCTGCAAAAGAGGAGAGTTCCGTTTCGTATGAGAGAGTGCATTCAGAAGATGACGACGTTCCAGGCGCGTCAGTTCTGTGTAGACACTCGAAGAATGGATCAATAGAATATAATTGGAGGCGGTCTTCCAGTAAGAATATCGCCAGACGTCCATATTCACCTCAAGGTATGACCAAAGAAAATTGGCATCGTTCACTTCCTATTTACATGAAAACCCATGCAGATAAAGCAGCACTAGAAGGTGTAGTCCCCATTATTTTGGCTTCACCGTTGCTCACTCGACCACATCCTCTGATGAGAATTGAAATTTTCGGACCCTTCTCACGGACGGGTGTGTTTCGACGCTGACCACAAGGCCCTCCTGTCAGCACTCGTGTAAAGTTCTAGGTGCCAAAATGTTTTTCTTGAGGATGACAAGAAAATCCACAGTGGAGCTTCGGTGGAATGGAAAACACATAAGAATGGGAGAGGGTCATTACAAGATCGATGCTTCCAATTACATAACTTCTCTCCGTAATACGTTATTGATGAAGTTCCTTGTGAAGCACGTATATATACCCCAGTCACGGATCCACTTCATCATCTCCCATTTGTAACCGCTCAAAAACTCAAATACGAATCCGTGAGAAAATTGAACTTCGTTTCCTTTTCGGTCTTAGGGTTACGAGAATGACTAATGGCTGAAATGACACCTCTCAACCTTCAAGTAATCATATTCTAAACTTCACTCCAAATCCATATAGACACTTCCAATGGATGCTGTGTCTATTTGAGACTACTGGGTTCTCAAAGATGAGAGAGGCAATAGCTGGATTTGAGTTAAGTACTGCTTAAAGTTTTGCAGTATTTCCAAAATAAATTGAAGGCGCGAATTTTCACTAGTGCTGAACTGATCCACTGACGCCTGGGATCTGCAAGGAAGATCTCAGTGTCGTCGCCTTTCCACCACGTAGTTTCGACGGACAGCAACGAGAACGACTGTTAGGTAGTTGTCAAGAAAATAACTGTTTGAAAAATGTCAAAACCCAAGTAGTTAATTATTTTAGTGGAAGTTTATAAATGTTTGTTTTTGTGCTGTTTGAATCACATTGTGATCAAAGTTTCTGCAAGTTAAAGACTTGTTCTAGTTCGTGTAATTGTTTCGTTACATTTTTGTTCCAAAAGAGTCCGGATGAAAAAGTGAGAGAAATGTTTTATCGCTGACATGAATATTTTCCGTCTCATTTCCCAGCCACAAACACATTTTTTTTCTTCCAGCAATACGAATGCAATAATTACCAACAGTTAATTTTTTACTCTCTCGGTATAGGTATATACCTAACCTAATTCTAATCTATATTTTATTTTGAGATTTTTTGTTTCCAGAAAGTTGAAAAAATATCTCCTCTGAAATATCAAACTGTTAATAGGAACGTACGGATAAATAAACAAAATTAAAGGCAAGGGAAAGGAAATTTTCTTCGCTGAGCCACTTTCATCTTTCATGGGAAAGGTACAGCAACCTCCATCTGGTTTTAGTATTTCTATTTTTTACTTTTTTACTCTGAGACACAAATTCAATGAAACCTTCCCATTTTCCTCACTGACCCAAAAGTCCTTCTTTTGTACCTATACCTGGTTGGGGAAAAAATGAATGGGGCTTAGGTAGGGAGGTAAGGTAAAGCCATTGCACTGGAAACCTAAAGTTGGTTCTTCTTTACGGCTGACAATAAAAACTTCACAAGAAAGGAACGCCCATTTGGCATCTCTTATCTCCCTCTACTTTCAAGTTGACTGGATTGAAAGACTTGAACTTTTCAGAAAGAAAAAATAAATCTCTTTTTAACATTGTTGGTAAATATATAATTAACTGTCTACTTTTTATTTCTAAAAATGTGGCAGTCAGCTATTTCCCTTTAACCATGTCAAAAATGAAGCAATTAGATATAAGTGAATGAATTTGTAGTGGCAAATGCATATGAAATACAGGAAAGTCTATCTTTGTGTTGTAGGTATCATCGAATGTCCAGTAGGTACCACAGGTGAGATAGGTAGGTATACAACTAGATCTGAAATCATTCTGCACATGCCACCACTGTTCTATGAAAAACATATTTCCGGACTAATTCCATCTGCAATAAGACGTATCGCTACATACCTACAGGTATGGATATAGGTTACCTTATCTATCCACTAGCCTAGCGCTCTGCGGAGGTGAGACTTCTCCACTTTCATCTCTTTTGAATTTTTGATGAACCGAGGTTCCATAATTTATGGCGGAGGATGTTTTGATTGGGAGGATATTGGGAGTGTGGGAAATGCTGAGTCAGCGGTGGAGAACACGTCGCACCCTTCTCTCTCTGCTTTTCTCACCCGATAAACTTTAGCTTTTTTTCAGCACCTCACAGAACCACCCCGCAGCCACCCAGTTGAGCAATTTTTCCTCTTCTGTCTCCAAAACTTCCAACTTCCTCTTTCCCGCTCCCACTGTTACGCTAATTCTCGCAGGGCGGATACGTCTATATAGTTTTTAAATCAATACAAACTTCAATGTTCAATGCCTCATTTTTCGCTTCTCTTCTTCTGATCGTCATTGAGAAAACTTCCTATAAGTTTCCTTCCGTTTGCTTTTTGAAGTTAGAGGTTGGTGCACCATGCAGTAATAGGTACGTCAACCAATTCAGTAACCTCCAAAGCTAAACGGAGCCGGGAAGGCCACTCGAATAACGTATAGGTACACAGCAAACAGATATTTCACTTAATAAGGTCGCAAGGACCCAGAGATAGCGAACCTTTTCTTTATTGGTTTTCCCATCTTCCGTATGAATTATTTTCCAACCTCTGACGAGGAATTTATAAATAAACAGTTGTCACTGAGCTGACTGAGCACATTTGGAATTATTGATTTGGTAGTGAGAGACAGGAACCGCAAAAGAGTAGGGATAGTTTCCCTGCCTCGAAGACATCTATAACACCGCTGAAAGTGTATGTAGGTACAGGTAGTCTTACCTTGGTCTCTTTCTTGTTCCTGGATGTAAGCAAGAAAGCAAGAGAAAGCCGTGCATCGCTTACAGATAATCAAAGAATCAAGACTCCCACGTGTAGGTACTATTGTTCAATACACAGAAAGAAGGCATGGTGAACACCCTTGAGAAGCTTTCCACTTAAAAACAGGCCGCATTTCATTCATATCTGAAATCGAGCTGTCGAGGTTTTTCGTGCATCAAAATTGGTTTGCCTCGTGGTGTGAAGCGGATGGGTTTGTCGCTATAGTTCCCATGGGAAGGGAAGTCCGGGGGAGATATTGTTGATGTATAGTTACCCATTTGCATAAAATAAATAATAAATATTCCACCACTCAATGGGGTGTGGAAGTGACGCACTTGGAAATAGCTAACCTCACGCTTTTCGATATCTCCCTCTCCAATCTCGGAACATGAACTTTCCATTACGACTGCGACAACCAGTAGGTCGGGGTAGGACGGAAAAAGGTTTAAGATTTGCTTTTCTGTCAGTCTTACACCAGTGAGCACGTTCTAAGGAGTCGGATATCACTGCCGTTGATAAATCAATCATGTGTAGCTATATTGAAAAAAATACAAAATATTGCCTCTAACTTTACATAATTAGACTGCCCGCCCAACTACCTAAAGGTTTATTGTAAAACTAATGGACCAATATCGAAAGTCAGTTTTACACCAGAAAAAAATAATAGACATTCCGAAATATATGTGTGCAACACGGAAGGATAGAGAGAGAATAAAGCACAACGTGGTTAAATCCCTAAGCTAGCTGACAGCCCAATATTAGAATTCATAAAGCGTGGCGTGCAGCGTATTAAAAATGCAGAGCAGGAGCAGTGGAGGAGATCAGAAGATATGATAAGTTCCTAAGGAGCCTTTGACCAGGAAAAGGAAGGTTTTATACCGCACAACCCTCCGAGGAAGGGATGAAGAAAAGACACCCCTTCTTTGATAACTATATCCCTAACACTGGACAAATTGCACCGCATCTTCTTTATATATTCGCGGTATGTCCTGCACCTAACAATATTATCGTATACGTATACCTAGGTATTTCCTTTCGTCCAACAAGCCTAGTACCTCCAGCCCCGTATAATAGGAACCATTGTATTGAATTATCATCAAGGATCAAACCAAAATTTCTGTCAATTTGGCTTATAAATCACGCCAGTGACAAATTTCCATCTATTCCCCTATGGCTCCCATGAGCCATAGTTGTTTGCTTTCTAGATAACAAAACTGGGTTCGGAGATGATAGCTGTATCCACTTCATTGCCTATGCCAAAATCGAAGTGAATTTTTCTATCTGATGTCTCTTCTCTTTTGTACGTATTCAACGGAGTGCCTTATTTGCTTTTATTTAGATTTTGCATTTTCAACCTGCGCCGACAAAATTGCAGTTATTTTTTGGCTTTCCAACTCGAAACCGTACCGTGCCTAATAACCCGGATATTTTCAGCTTGAAGTCACTTAAAGTCACAAGCCAGAAAGTTACAAAGAGGCAAGAATTAGTCTACCAAGGTACAGCAGTCACAGCCCCAAATCAAAATTTAAAACTTGGAAGAGACAGACTAGTTTAGGGCTGTGGCAAAGACTCTCCTAATTCTCACTAATTCCATTTTCACTAATTCAGTTGGTTAGAGTGTCTCTTAACCGAAATCTAATGTTCAACATCCATAAGAGAAGTTGACGACACAAGGGACGTGCCGTTTCAAACAGGGACCTCTGAGACGCGGTGCTCCCGAGTTCCGAGCCAACACTACTTTCAGTACCTACTTCCAGGCTCGACCAAGTTTTCACTAAGTTTCTTTGTGAAAGTCTCAGCAGGTTACTGCTGGCTGCTGGGCGGTAGGGGGTGAATGTTTGCGTTTACCTTTGAGAGGCGCTTTTGCTTTCAGTGCCTCTGGCAACACTTCGACTTCAATCGAAAGCGTTTCGTTTGCAGTCCTTGTTTTAAGAGCTTCTTTTGTCCCATTCATCATATTATAATGGCATTGTTGCTAGTACTAGGCGAGATCTGCAACCTCTTTAGGTTGTCTCGATTTAATTCGAAATATAGGTAGTTTCTAGATGGCGTCGTTTCACGATGGGCCAGACTATTTCAGTGGCGCATAGGGCTACTTGTGTTGTCAAGAATTCTCTCGGTAAATCTCTTCTAACCAGCCATGATGGCCTGCCCTCTGAACTGTCGGGTTTGACTGGGTAGGTAATTCAGTATTGGTTGTACCATGCACTGGAGGGACTGACCGACATGACTCAATATAATGAATAAGAGACAGGGTGCTTACGGAAGCAAGATTTCTGACTGAGTCCATGCTGAAACCGTATCGTATTAATTAGATGGGCAAAGATAGGATAATGGATATTACGGGTTATTATTGATTTTAGAACTCACCATGCAAATAGTCCGCAAAAGCTAATTTGATTAGCATGAGAATAGCTGAATAGCTTACTGCCGCCCCGGTAGCTCTACTTCCTGCCTCCTGTGGTAAATCATCACTCCCACATCTGAATCACGCTCTGCCACGACCTTTTCACGCCATAGCCATTGGAACAGCCACGCTAACAGGCCAGCATAGCATAGGTTACAAAAATGATTTGTGGAATGTAATCTTGAACAGTGTAGCATTTTAAATACCAACAGAAAGGTGGTGGCCAGGTTTTAATGACCTGTTTGGAAACGGAAGTTGATAATATGGAGAGCTTCACCTAATTCTGTTATCCTTTTCGATCTATTTCAATAGTTGCACCAACTTATTTCTTTAGAGTGCGTCCCACCATACTCTGTTAAGAGAAAAATACCGATTTTCTCGAAAATTTAACATGTTAAACATGGGAGAAAATCTCCAGTTTTCTCTTAAGGGTCCACTTAACCTGACGATGCATTTTTTGCCGCCCATAAGATTAACATTGCGAGCGGCGATTCATTTTCAAGGTTTACCCTTGGTTGGAAAGACACAAAATTTTGCCTGCACCTAGCCCTAACAATGTTGTAGGTCGTCATCGAAGCAGATTTCCCAATTTTTTACTGGTTTTCGAGATACAGCACTTTTACCCTTAAAAAATTGAGGTATGCGATGCTAGCATTTGCAAAACAGTTGCAATAAAAGAAACCAGTGAGAAATTGGGAAATCTGCTTCGATGACGACCTACAACATTGTTAGGGCTAGGTACAGGCAAAATTCTGTGTCTTTGCAACCAAGGGTAAACCTTGAAAATGAATCGCCGCGCGCAATGTTAATCTTATGGGCGGCAAACAATGCATCGTCAGGTTAAGCGGACCCTTAACTGGACATGGTGGGACGCACCCTTAATATTTTAAATTAGGTAATAAACGAAAAGATAATTATGTGCGGGACGACGTGGGTAATTATTACGTACATATGCATATGAAGCACTTCTTGTCAAAGTTAATAATTACAGCTGATTAAATCAGCTTCAAGAGACGTTAATTCCGCTGGTGCTCGTGCAGCAGCGTCATCCTCATGTATGGATGAATGCAACTTGCAAGCCGCTTCGCTGGGGCTCCTTTCGAGGAGTTATGTTATAGATTGGAGCAGCAAACTGGGATTTTTGTGCTTGGATTATGGCTCCATGCCAACCGTAATTGATGCGGGCTCTAATCTGTTTTCAAGTGGTGGCTGAGTTTGCTTCCTCCGGGCTACCCTGAGGGCTGCTGCTTTCCACAATAGATTTTCCATATTTTCATAATCTTGTCGGGATATCTCGGACAATGAAACCACCGCAGAAATTTTAGTTGCTCGTATTTGAAGTACTGCGGGCAGGTTTTTATCAATAGAGTCGAACCAACCAAAGAGATTTTACTTTTTCTCATTACTTCCTACCTTCTTTTATAGCATTCACAGTTTTTTTTTTGCGCTGAAGACATTTGATTTGGTTGGATCTGATTTGATAACCATCGGTCCATGGCCAAGGTTGTTTGAGTTTGATCTTGAGAGAGCTGCGATACCACAGCTGCCTATATGATGATAATAATAAAAATAATTGAAAATTAAAAGAAAATAAGAGAAAATTTCTAAATGAAATTCTGGAGTGATTTTCCACCAATACAGATAAGGTTTTGAAGAACAGGAATACAAATTTCATGAATGTCGGTTCTCTGGATTTTTACCTAAAGATTTCAATAAGTCGTGAGAATAATGAGACGGATATGTAGGTATAGGCTGGCATTAGCGAGATAGTCAAAGGTCGGAGCTCATAGTAGATTTTAAAGATCAGTCATACTGCCAGGAGTAATCCCAGAGACGAGCTTCCCCTCTTGCATGGTGGGGCTCATGTGTATGCAAATGGGGCTTCCCATGTCCACAGCCATGCGCTCGTGTCTGAGTTAGAAATCTCCCAAGTGCAAAGATACGTACGAGAAGTAAACTTTGCGAGGCACGAATAAACATCACTGTTTTTGCAAAATGCACCGTTACGTACAAAGTGCCACAGGGAAGGCGGAAACATCAACATGATTTCGAAGCTTTAAACTGACATGAATAATCTTAGATTCAAGAATTCGACAGAAAGTCACACAGTGCATGAGAGAGTGATAATGATAGTACCTTGGAGTGAATTAGTTGTTCGAAAAGAGAATAATTACCAACACCAAAATATTGAAATTACTACAACATACTATGTGTCAAAATGAGTGTTAGTATGTACTCCTAACAGTATTTCGGATATTTGCGATTCAGGAAACACTAGGAATCAGTCTCACTCTGAACACAGGGAAACAGACTCCCTTTGAGCACAAGGATTGAAACTCCATCTGAACACAAGGAAAGACTCCCCCTGAAACACAAGGGAACAGACTCCATCTGAACATAAGGAAACAGACTCCCTCTGAACACAAGGAAACAGACTCCCTAACTTCCCCTATAAACACAGGGAAAGACTCCCTTGAACACAAGGAAACAGACTCCATCCGAACACAAGGAAACAGACTCCCTGACTTCCCCTATAAACACAGGGAAAGACTCCCTGCTTGAACACAAGGAAACCGACTCCCTGACTTCCCCTATAAACACAGGGAAAGACTCCCTTAAACACAAGTAAACAGACTCCCTCTGAACACAAGGGAACAGACTCCCTTTAAACACAAGGAAAGAGACTCCCTGACTTCCCCTATAAACACAGGGAAAGACTCCCTTGAACACAAGGGAACAGACTCCATCTGAACATAAGGAAACAGACTCCCTCTGAACACAAGGAAACAAGCTCCCTGACTTCCCCTATAAACACAGGGAAAGACTCCCTCTGAACACAAGGAAACAAGCTCCCTGACTTCCCCTATAAACACAGGGAAAGACTCCCTCTGAACACAAGGAAACAAGCTCCCTGACTTCCCCTATAAACACAGGGAAAGACTCCCTCTGAACACAAGGAAACAAGCTCCCTGACTTCCCCTATAAACACAGGGAAAGACTCCCTCTGAACACAAGGAAACAAGCTCCCTGACTTCCCCTATAAACACAGGGAAAGACTCCCTCTGAACACAAGGAAACAAGCTCCCTGACTTCCCCTATAAACACAGGGAAAGACTCCCTGCTTGAACACAAGGAAACAGACTCCATCTGAACACAAGGAAACAGACTCCCTCTGAACATAAGGAAGCAGACTCCCTCTAAACACAAGGAAAGAGACTCCCTGACTTCCCCTATAAACACAGGGAAAGACTCCCCTGAACACAAGGAAACAGACTCCCTCTGAACACAAGGAAACAGACTCCCTCTGAACACAAGGGAACAGACTCCCTCTGAACACAAGGAAACAAGCTCCCTGACTTCCCCTATAAACACAGGGAAAGACTCCCTCTGAACACAAGGAAACAAGCTCCCTGACTTCCCCTATAAACACAGGGAAAGACTCCCTCTGAACACAAGGAAACAAGCTCCCTGACTTCCCCTATAAACACAGGGAAAGACTCCCTCTGAACACAAGGAAACAAGCTCCCTGACTTCCCCTATAAACACAGGGAAAGACTCCCTCTGAACACAAGGAAACAAGCTCCCTGACTTCCCCTATAAACACAGGGAAAGACTCCCTGCTTGAACACAAGGAAACAGACTCCATCTGAACACAAGGAAACAGACTCCCTCTGAACATAAGGAAGCAGACTCCCTCTAAACACAAGGAAAGAGACTCCCTGACTTCCCCTATAAACACAGGGAAAGACTCCCCTGAACACAAGGAAACAGACTCCCTCTGAACACAAGGAAACAGACTCCCTCTGAACACAAGGGAACAGACTCCCTCTGAACACAAGGGAACAGACTCCCTCTGAACACAAGGGAACAGACTCCCTCTGAACACAAGGGAACAGACTCCCTCTGAACACAAGGGAACAGACTCCCTCTGAACACAAGGGAACAGACTCCCTCTGAACACAAGGGAACAGACTCCCTCTGAAACTCCAAAGGGACAAAGAAACAAGTCTTAGGTCGCAGGTGGCGCAGCCCGCAGGTGGCGCAGCCCGCAGGTGGCGCAGCCCGCAGGCACAGCGATTGATTTATCACATTACGCACATTCGATTCTCTTCTAATCCCGAACTGTTTTCATCACAAAATGCTCTCCAAATATCCCCCCTCTCCCCCTCCCCCTTCCCCCTCTCTCTCTCTTGTACAGAATGTACGTGAAACAAAATCAACAAAGAAAACTAAATCATTCTGGTTTCATCAAATTAGTTGGTAATTGAATGACAGTGACAGTTTGCTTATTTTCCAATTCCTACTCCACGGTTGTGAAACATAAAAGGAAATTTAAATCAAATAGCGGTAGCGCATGTCATTTTGTTTGAACTCTTACAACAAAAGTGATGTCGTTATAAACTCACAAATCTCATTTTAAGAAACGACTATTTCCCTATGGTTATAGTGAGTGATTACATCGACTGTAAGCACAAAGCAGAGTCTAAAGTATAAACCAGTGATATATTCAGTCATTTTACGAGAATTGGAGAAACTTTAGTTAAGAAAGTTGCGGCACTGGCACTGCCTCATGCGGTCAGGTCCCAAGGGGTGAATAAGCAATCAGCACGAACCGCCACTGCGAATCCCTTCCCCTGTGCATAGTACAACCAACATACGAACGGGATTCTGCATTAGGAAAGTTCTAAGTAAGTACGTGGCAATACTTTGATGTGGTCTAATGCGAAAGTGACCGAGGCCACGATATAGAGTTAGTTGGCTCCCTCCTACCTCCCTCCAACAGAGAAATTAGAAAACATCAAGATGATGGCAAAGTTTCACCAAGTACTTCTTGGAGGCCATAAGAAATATTACATTCTTCTTGCCCCTTGTGTGTTTATTTACCAGACACTGGGTGTTATTTGTTTGCGAACACCCAGAAAAGTTTCATTTTCTCGTTTATGTTGTTTGCATTTTATTTAGGCAAATGTGCTACCAGGCCCGTATCCAGAAAGCGGTCTTGGGGGGGGGGGGGGTAGTTTCAAGGGGGGGGGGTTTAGCCTATATTTATTTGCTTCACGTTGGCATTACCATGTTAATTTTCCGCTCATGAAGGGGGTTTTCTCAGTTTGAGATTTTTACAGAGAAGTCGGAGGATTTATGCTTTCACATTTTTTTATGAGGCACGAAGTAAAAAAACCTGAACTCTGAACTGACCTGAATATTTATTGAGCTGTCACGAAAAATAAAAGGAAGATGACCGAAAACCTTCCCAAATTTGACAATAACTAAGCTTGATTCTATTCGTTGGTATCGTTGATAAAAAAAAAGGAGCAATCTGTCGGATTGGGTCACAAATTATTTGCTGACCTAATTCGCTGATTTCCCTTTCCCCATAAGTACACCTACGGTATCTACAATACTACTGGTAGGTTGTTAAGAAACAACTAGTGCTTAATTTCAATCTCTCGCTCAGCAGAAATGATATCCTTCTACAAATTACAGTTGGACATGCAACTATGGGGCCTTTGATTTGTTTGCTCAGAACAATAGAGCTTACAGAGTTTTCCTGGGTCAATTCACGTGGACATCATTAACCGGTCTAAGCAAGTAATGTTTTTTTTTTTTTTTTTTTCAGGTTGATAAAAGGTCTTGGCTGAATAGAATTATTATAGGACCGTCGTTTTCCGAGGGGTTAACCACTCGTTGGGAATCATTGGAAATCTTTATGAAATCTCAGGGAATCTTGGAATGTTTTGGAGTGGTTACCCCTTCGGGGTTCATCTTTCTATAAATATCGTTGGGAATCTTTGGAAATCTTTATGGAATCTCAGGGAATCTTGGAATTTTTTTTGGAGTGGTTACTCCATCGGGGTTCATCTTTCTATAAATATCGTTGGGAATCTATGAAAATCTCAGGGAATCTCAAGGAATCTCTGGAGTGGTTACCCCCTCGTTTTCTGTCCATGAGTCAAATTATGGAAAGAATTTCCTTTGGAAACCCTTCACTGAAATAAAACTTTGACCATAAGCTCAAATCAAATCTTGAGGAATGTTTTGTCCTCCTCGAGAAAGTCTTACCTCAGTCCTGGATTTAGTTCTCAAGGGGCCTCACTGCGCGTCCTATGCTCGGACCATTTTCTCCACAAATCTCCTTTCAGATTGAACACAGGTACGGATATGGAATGGGGTTAAGCTTCCCATAAAAGGGGGCGTGAATATATCAACAGTTTTCCGTGGGTGTTATATACGCCATTATTTCTCGGCAGGTAATTTCCATTTCCGATTTTTTTCGATCGTTAAAAGAGGGTTGGAGAGTCATTACTGTGAGGTATTGCATATCTGCGTCAACTGCGCTTTGGCTAATGATAATAGTTGGGGGGGGGGGGGGGGGAGATATAGCAAGGTATGCAGGATGAGGGCGGGGGAGGGGAGCGATGGCAAGGTGTGTAGGATGAGGGCGGGGGAGGGGAGCGATGGCAAGGTGTGTAGGATGAGGGAGGCGAATTTTGAATTTGCATAAAGGGCCCCAAGGGACAGCTGCCGTGGTGACGTCAGCCCCACCTCGGCGTGCTAGTTACTATAGAATATTTTTCCAGAAAAACAATGCCCAAAAACTATACCCAAGTTACTCTCGTCTGTAAACTAAAGGATATTTTATCACACTTTCTCACATTTATTAAGAAATTTACGGAAGTAATCGTGAAGAAAATAGAATTGCAATGGTGAAGATTTGTAGATCTATATGTGATCTGCGATTTTCCTAACTTCTAATTTACGATTCAACTGTTTTTACTTGAATTAAAAACCATTCAATGCTTTTTTTATACTTTTTTATTTTTCTCAATCGCATGTTTATAGGAGTTTTAGCATGTGATATCTATCCTGCAGTTCTTCATCCATCTTCAATCGTAAACAACCTAAGAAGGAATCAGCTATCAGTTGAAATTTATTAAATGTTATATCTTGTTATATCTAGCAACCGAGTAGTCACATAATAACTGCATGCGCAGTTGGTGGCAATATAAACAGATGGGGATAGTTTGAAAATTTGCAACAGCCATGGCTGTGTTGAAGTTTGCTAACTTGGACAACAGTTTGTCCTATATATCCATTCTGCTCAGAAGCAAGGACTTCCAACCTTCCATTCAAAGCTTAATTCAATATCCACTGAGAGTTTAGTTTTATATTAGAAAACTTTATTGCGCCATGCAAAAGAGATGTAAAATGACATTAAGAAACAACAAAGTTGTCTTTCAGTGGAAAGAAGAAAGTAGGAATAGGGATGAAAAGAAGGAATAGGAGCTATTTTTAACATTTTTGTCTGAAGGGTATAAATGGCTTAGGCTGGATTTAGCTAATTTTGGGATGGAATTTACCCGAATTTTTTTCTGTATAAGTTAAACAAGGTTGCCATGGGTTCTAGGAAAATTAAAATTCCGACTTTCTTTACCTTATCAACGCATGGCAACCTTGTTTAACTTACAGAAAAAAATTCGGGTAAATTTCATTCAGAAATTAGCTAAATCTAGCCTTACAATACTAAAAAGTGACTGAATGGTGACAAAAAAGAGGAAAGATAATCTCGGGGCTAATAAAGACATAGAAATTGAACTGTCGCAAATAAATCCATATTAGAAAAGGATAATGAATATAGCTATAATTCCTTTGAATTGAGCTGAAGGGCTCTTATAAAGCTGAAAGGACGGAACTCCAACCTCCAATTGTGAATGCAGCAATAACCATCATTGGAAGGAATAAACTGAATTAGGAATGGAGTGTAGCCTATCTGACTGGGTGGAACGATGCGCCATCTACTCGTCACACCCAGCCGGCACCATGCTAAAGAAACTCATGGTACATGCAATCATCGCGAACAGTAATATCGTGTTAAAGTAGGGCTCTTTTATTATTCTAGTGTGGTATAAAATTGCATAAAACATATGTTCAACAGCACATAAGAACGTTCTATGATATGGCCTTCCATTTTAAGACCTATGCCTTCAACATGCAAAACATAAATTGTAATAATTGTAATCTACCAGAAAAAGAACACTGAACAATAAAGAAAATCAAAATGGATCCGAAGTGGGAAGGTCTTTAATTCATCACATCTGATTTACTTTCCCGTCAATTTACTGCCGACAGGAAAATGTCAAACGGATTTAAATACAAAATCAACAGGGAATTGAAGGTCGACTCGGAGAAAACGGAAACTTTTGGGCAAGTCAAAATCATAGCAACATTCAGCAATCCAGGTAAATTAAAGAATAAAGGCTTGAAGAAAGGTCGCAGAAACTATTTCTATAGGGCACGTGGTTTGGGATTTAAAAAAAGTAGGTACAACTTTTCGTCGAAAAACTCAGATTTTGAACAATGGATTTTTAAATTTTTTAAATTGGCTCTATATTCTTAGATAGGTACTGTAACCTACTTTACCATGCTCTTAAAAACTGTATACCTACTGTGGTCTACTCAATCTTCAATGAGTTACTGTGTAGGTAATTCCCAAAAGTCCACGGCACTGATCCAAAATCGATATTTTACTGTGATTTATGTTTTTCGTTTTTCTGATCCCCGCTGCTGAAATTCATTGCTGGACATGGCCAGGACTCATGACCTTACTCCTCAAAAGCGGATTAAATACAGAACCAAGCATCTCTTATAGTGAGGATGAGGAAGGTTGCGGAAGGTACATGTACCTGATATACCTAAACATTTAGGAGAATATTGATCACGATGTTCAAGTGAATGAACACCGCGAAGGCAACTTTCAACCATTTATTTTTTCGCAAAACGACAGACCTAAGGTTTATACATTTTGGTCAAAGTATTAGGTAAGTATTATTTTTATTAAATTTAGTTTTTGGGTGAAATGAATTCAGCTGGATGAATCAATATTCAATATTCATTCTGGATGAAATTATTTTTCCAGAGAATTCGGTTAGCCAGAAGCAACGAATTTAAAACGCTCGCAATCAAACATTAAAATGAAGAAATTGATTCAATTCTTTTTAATTATGTCTGAGTAAAAAGTAGGTACGAGATATCGTTAGGTACCTACAGCTATTTAAAGAAACGTTCCGAAAGGATTCGGTCACACTATAATTCCCATAACTTACGAGAGATATGCAACTGGTGGGCCTTAATCCCATTAATTAAGCCACATGAGTTATAATGGAAGATCCCTCTATTATTTTTACGTCTTGCGTTGAGTTGAATAAATAAATAAATAATAAAAAATAAACAATGCGGTAGAATATATTCAGGTTCCAGAAATGCATGGAAACGTCAATGAAAGGCTATGGCACTAAAGTACTTATAGTGCAGGTGCCTATATGCACCAACCTGTACGAGATAACATGCAACTGGGACAAATTATCACATCACTATTCACGACCCACAACGTGACAATGACAAGAGAAACGTTCCATGGACCGCAGGAAAATGTCACAGTGGTAAATGTTCTCTATCCTACCGTCACGTCCCCTGCGGCGGGCAAATAATAAACGACGGGCACTCCCTTCAATGCAGATCGGTAGATAGTTCGTTTACAATGAACAGAAGTACAATATAGGAGACAGCACCGGCAATACACATGAAGTAACGTCAGAGAGACCCGACAGCCTCACCTACGATTACTTCGACAACTAAAGCGTCGAGGAAGTTTTTAAATTTTTAACTAGTCCGAGGTACAACACATAATATAATTCTTTCAGTTGCTTGGCACGGAACTCTGAACTACCCCGTCAGTCAACCCGTGCCTTGCTTAAACTACTTTGGACAGTCACGGTCTTCCACGCCGGCTTTCCTCAGCTTACCCCCAAAAAGCTGTAGAAAGACAGCGGCGGAGCGGTGGTTACCTACCCACCAGCTTTCACATTCCGTTTCAGAATAAATTTTGCAAACCATCTCCTTTTAAGTTGTGGCTACTGGGATCTCATCTCACTGAACTGCCATAACGAAAGACTTGAGAGTATACCTTGGTATAGACACATTACACCAAGGAGTTAACCACTCCAGGAATCTCGTTGGGAATCTCAGACATTCATTGGAAATCTTTATGAAATCTCAGGGAATCTTGAAAATTTCTGGAGTAGTTAACCCTTCGGGGTGCATATTTCCACGAATCTCGTTGAGAATCTCAGGAAATCTTTGGAAATCTTCATGCAATCTCAAGCAATCTCTGGAGTGGTTACCCCCTCGTATTATTTTACTAAAAAAAAAAAAAAAAAAAAAAAAAAAAAAAAAAATTGGCTTGAAAAAATACAATATTATAAAAATATCATAGTACGAGAACGAGTTGGTTTACATTCTGTTAGTACAAACACAACATCTGTGTGCCTTCCCTCTTCGAAAATTTGAAATCACTGAATAAAAATAGCGCATGGCTTCAGAGCCCAAAGAGCCAATCAGGGGTCGAACAGTTAGCAGGGTATAGTCATGCTAATTGCCCCATGGGAAATTCATTCATTGCCCTTTGAATCCCCCCCATCCCCCCCCCCCCCCCCAGTCGATGGCACCGACCAGACGCGATTTACCCCGTCTCACATCTCTTCAAATTATAAATATGGCTCTCTCTCCACTCTTTACAGTTCTGGATCAAACGTAGCGTGATTTATACTTTACGGCCCTCAAGCGAACCCTTGACGGACCATGGATGTGGATGCAGCGAGCTACTTTGGCATCACACTCGGTCCAGCCATTTTGTCTCGTCGCTATAAACCCAAAAATAGGGCAAAAGCAATAAAAAATAATGGAAGAAGCGGCAGATGCTAGCGAGGAAAATGGGCAGGAAAATAAGGATGTAAATGTTTATTTTGCTTTTAAATGAGATTTCGAGGACATAAATTGCTTTAAAAGAACATAAAGAAAATAAGAAATTGTGTCTTTCGAAGGAATAACATCTTCGTTTATAATTATTGCATTATCAGTGTCGGGTGGCGATACATTGTAGAGAAGCAGTTCCTGTCCTCGAAAATTAAGGAATGGGTTGGAAACATTTGCAACATTTCCCTCCTACTCTATTTTCCCACTTTTATAATCTACTGCAAATTTTCTAACTTGACGCTTTTGTGTCGTGGCCTACATTTTTATGTTTCCCCACCAGTGCCGCAGCATGAATATTATAATGAAAGTGGTTTAAAACTTTTTCTTGTGTTTTATTTGTATGGAGTGCGAAGTAAATACCGGTAACTAAAGGTAATCATTGTTTATTACAGGCCGTGAGCCTAGCTTTCCCCTCATATCAACATATTACTTACTCGTACGTTCTCAGACGATAAAAACTGACTCGCTCGATATATTTCGATAAATTCCTCAGAATATGATTTTACTGGAAAGCCAGGCGTTTTAAAATTTGGTCCAACCTTTTTTATTCACAAAAACACAAAATCCAAAACAAAACCATTTTTTTCCTATATTGAATAGCACTTGGGGCGTTATTTCTATATTCCACAGAAGATCCAAAATTCAATGGAAAAGTAGGAAAAGTTGTGTGGGTAAGGATAGAAATGGAGTTGATGGTTGCGGAGTTGCTGACTAGGGGATATAAAGGTGTCAAATCAGTCCGAATAACGATGCAAGTCAGGCACGCCTGGCCCCGGTAACCTGATAGAGCCTGACAAGAAAAACATGAGTGTGAAAACCGAAAATCTATAGGAGATTCCCACCTTTTTTCTCGGTTCTGACAGTATAAAGTGGCTATTTTAGTAACTAGGTAACTTACAATATCTGAATTCAGTGTTTTAACGCATAGGCCCTACATCTACCTAAATCGTAACAGAGGGGACTTTTTGGCCATATAAACTCTCTTCAGTATTTAACCTAAATCAAGAGCTCTCAAACTGAGCAAGTGATCAGAATATTACCAGTTTTTTGATCAAAATTAACTTATTAGGGTGCGTCCCACCATGCCCAGTTAAAATTAAACTGGATATTTTGTCCTATGTTTACCATGTCAAATTTAAATTTCACTAGAGATTTTCTCAGAGAAAATCTACAGTTGTTTTTTAACTGGGCATGGTGGGACACGCACCCTTAGTCAACTTATGGGAAAGCGACATCCGTTCGTTAACTTGACGTCATGCTCCAACCCTCTTAATCCCATAATCTCAGCATTGCTCATTGAGCTCATTAACCTGGCGTTAAGCTCCGAACGGATAACGGGAGATGGTTGTAGGTAGGTAGGTACGGTTCTTTGGAGTCGCCAGCTGAATTTGAAATGTTGTCTTTGCAATCTAGGCTGTAGGCACGACAAGAATTTTCTTGTTTGGCACGATCACTTTAATTTCCTTCTATACACCCCGGAAGTTATAAAAAGTTTATAGCGATGCACGAGACAGGATAGAAGAAGAAGGACGAAAAGGGACCGCAGAAAGATAGTTTCGGTACATAACGTTTCTAAAATAGTCTGATGTAAGGAGTAAGCACACGTTGCCATAGCGCGAGATTTACACCTCCATCATCGCAACCAGTCCTCCGTACCCACCCTCACTCATACCTTATATTCCCCCATTTTGTTCCAGGCTTTCCTAGCCTGGCTGGGAGGCATCAAATCGCATGCATTATTTACATTTCTTACCTTCTATATTCGTGTAGCTGGGTTTTGAGGGGTTATATGGAAAGACAAACCCATAGCTCTGAGTCACCTCAGGAAAGTGGATATATAGGTACAGGCGAGGTGTCGGTGAACTTAAGAAAGGCTCACACTTCAATTCTCACCATGAATAATTGAGGTTGAGGCCATCTTACAGAAGGAAGTTTGAGTTAGCACCGAAACGCTCTGTTTTCATTGGTACAAATCCAACAAACAAACTACGGAGTAAATATTTGCAGACAAGAACAATCCTCTGAGTTTCAATAGATGCGACTCCGATGAATTTTAATTTAGGTTGGGTGCTTGTATTCGATTCGGAGGTCCCTGAGGACGCCTCTATCCCATCTCGCTCCGCTTCTTACAAACTTCTACTTTAAAACTGCTGACATGTTTCCTTTGAAATCACTTGGGCTGCGAATTACACAGAATCGTCTTTAATTTTGTTTTAATCACTTCAATTGTCTTATAAATGGGAATGTTTTCGGTAGCACCAACAAATGGCGGTGGAAATATGGAAATCATAGGCTCATTTTTGGATGAATAAATTGGGTAACAGATATCGTCGACCAATAACTGTAAAATGTTCTGTGTTGGGGCGGGTAAAGCAACAGTAAAACAAACATGAGTAGTCAGTGAAGGACCCCTTCCCCTCCCCTGTATTTGCTGATATGTTTCTCGGAAGGTTCATCACCAGGATCAGATGAGGTTTAAGGGCCACCATACATTCTCGACGAACTCCGCCAAAACCACTGTGCGAAAGTAAATATTCGACAAAAGTAATGTTTACATTTTAGTACCACCGGAGACTGGTATTTGCAATATCGTATCGGTTGTGTCTACTCTAAAAGCTAAACATAGTGTGCTATTTGACGCCAAACGAACGAGTAAAAGTAGGACACTATGTTTAGCTTTTACAGGAGAAAAAGTAGAGAAATGGTGTTGCAATTACAAACTTCCGTAAGTGAAATAAAAATTGTCAACATGTAACATGGCGGCGGTAAATATTACAAACATTTATCAAGCTTTTCTACTAAATGTTACGATAAAATCATACTGTTTTAATCCGAAACGTTACAAAAAAATATTTCGCGTGAGGTAGTGTTGTGTTTTCGCGATCTGTCAAAAAAACATGTGGACTGGTAGTTGACTGTTTAAAATCGCTCCTGTGGGCTTATTACTCCATTTCATGCAAAAATACAACACTACCTCACGACAAAGAGTCTCAGGTTTACATCCCCCTATAAACACTTTTCACTCGCCCTGTAACTTCGGAGTAGGGCTTGAAGTACGTAGCATTGCGAACCAAATGGGTGTATTTCCCCTTAAGTAGTCTGGAGTCATTATTTTACACATTGTTTCAGCGATATTTTTTACAGTCACTACCTATACGACTGACAGAGAACTGAAACAGTGCGGATGGAAACATTTTATTGAAAATATAATGGAAGTGTCACCAGCTAATATAACTAAGCAAACAAATATCATATTAATGCATTATGAACTGATTAAGGTTTGACATTTAGTACGTGCACTTACCTAAATGTATACACCGTTCAGCTATCACATTAATCATATCAAATAACTTCAGTTACAACGGGAAATGGACGGGTCGTCCATTCACTGTTCCAATCACTGGAATAACAATCAAAATAATTTTTGAAAATAGATTACAAAAATCTGGTTGCCTATGCACGTAACTAGGCACACTTGATTTCAGCTTAGACCAACCTCTATCAGCGCTTCTGAGTAAAAGAAGTACAATCCTAAAGTTTCATTTGGTACGGCGAAAAATTAGAAATGTGCATAGAAATCCTGGCAGCTATAACCAGGCTGACATCTTGCATTCCAAGCCGACAACAGGATAATAAGAAGAAGGCGTCTGAACGGGGTGATTACACTTGGCTGAAAACGGCGACATCTTATAACATTACTCCGACTTGTACGTGTATAATAAACACGTTCTATGGATGAACAACGAACCATGAACCACTTCACAGTTAACGTCAAATTTGTGAATTAATAAGTCACTAAACCCAAGCAGGTAATTCCGGTTCGAAAAGAAAATTGAGCGCCGTATTCTCTTTATGGACTTCACCGGAATCAGCAGCCTACTGCTTACATGCTATACAGGGAGGTGACCGTGTCAGGTTCTGCTGCTAAGGACGTCCATGAGGTAGCGTTCACACACACACGGTTTTCAATGCAAACCGCTGCTGTCAAGGGTCAGGGGCCTGTCAACGGCAAAGGGGCTTCTACCGTGGATAGCTGGGATGAAAGGGAATGACCAAAAGACGGGCAGGTGCAGAGGGGTGGGGTATAGATATTCTATACGAAGTAAGTGGTGGTAGACGGCGAGAGAGCATACTTAGTGATGAGAGGTATGGGGTAGGTATGGGGTTTGAATTTTGGGATGAAATACCTGTGGGTGGCCTAGCCGCAGGTAGAGGGGGTTAGTTCAGGCTCCCACTGTGGCAACAATACCACAGTGGAGACTCAAAGCAATAGTGAGACGACGTTAAAATCAGGATTATCATTATTATTAAGCGCCACAATGGAAAACATATTGTGCTGCATCAAAATCCAATTAACTGAGAAAAAGTAATAGGTACAAATATAGAGAACGTATCGAAGCACGTATTTACCTAATAATAATTGATTTCTGTAAGTATTTACGGAGTATTTCTATATTATATTCTATTTTCAGGGTGTCTCATCAATTTAATATGGAGGTAGATACGTACTGATTTAAAATTAGCGATTTAAAAATGTGTGTGGTCATATTTATATTACATAGACCAACTTAAACAGATTTCTGTACCAGAGAGGGGAGCGAGGGGGGGGGAGGTGGGGGAAAGAGATGGAGGCTGATATACTCTCACACAAATAAACCCATATTATCCTAATCAGGTTAGATTAAAGAGAGGAAAATTGAAATTGTAGTAGAAATTTGCTACATCACTTCTGGCTTATTGAATGAAAGAGTGAAGGTAGGATGCGGATTAAATTGTCAATCCAGTTGAGTGCAAACCTGAATATTTTCCGATAGATACAATAAGAGTACAGCAGCAGGGAAACCATTCTTACTCAATTACAAACTTATTTAAGGCTGAATATACATTCGCTATTTTTTTACGTTTGGACTTCAAACTTTGTGAGAAAACTATTAGACATTTAAATATTCTGAAATATTATAATAATGTCTTTTTAACGTCATTTACTAATGAGGATATGTTGTGATTTCACGATCGGTTAATTTTGGACAAAACTCACTCGATCGTAAAATTACAACATAGCCTCATGAGTAATGACGTTAAAAAGACATTATTATATTTCAGAGTATTTAAATATCCAATAGTCCAAACGTAAAAAAATAGCGAATGTATGGTGGCTCGTAAGTGTGAAAAAATAGAGCCCCCCATGCAACGAATCCATTTTCAGTGTTAAAAATGTGTAAATGTAGGAGAGAAAAAGTTTCTCTTATTTAAATTTATAGGCCAAAAGCGGGCAGTGTGAATAAAAATATGAGAGACATCCATTCGCATTAATGAGCGGAATCTGACATGAAATGTGACGTCATCCTGCTTGTTTATGCCTCGGCTGCACCAGCACAGCTGACAAAACATTTGGGCTGTCTTCATTCTCTGCATCGCCACATAAGGGTCAATTTCACTTTCATAGCGTTCGGCGTTCGCCATAAGAGAATTAAATAATGGTGGTGTAACAAGGGTTCAACTGAAGACTTGAGTTACCTAGCTTACGGATTTTAACATTTTTAAGTAGAGATATGGTTATGCCATCCGTAAAAACAATCCGAACCTTCCGTTAATAAATAACGAGATAAATAATGTCATAATTTATCGATTTCGGACATTGTCATTTTCGGACGTTGACCGAATGCACATTACCTAGAGTACAGAAGCTATAGAGGCTATAGAGCTATGGCCAAATATGCGTCTTTTCTTTTATAATCAGCCCGCCTTTCCAGTAAGGCTGGATTTAGCTATCTGGGAATGGAATGTACCCACAGGTGCAGGTGCCATGAAAGTTTATTATTTCTACATAGAAATATTCCTGCAATCATTTGACTGGTTAGTAGTCAAGGGGTCCACTTGGTGTCGTGAGAGGTCCGGATTCGAGCCGGCGGAACGGAAAAATTTTCCGCTTCCGACATGGGATGTATTGGCTTCGGCTTCGGCTCACTCCAAAAACTGGCCTCGGCCCACTCATATTCGGCTTCGGCCAACTCATCTTCGGCTTCGACCAAAAAATGTAACATACCAACTCATCGGCGCATATGTTCTCCGAACAAAAAAAAAAAAAAAAGCTCTACATAGAATAAATCGTGCAAGAATTATTGAACCATTTGATCGGTTAATTGTTGCCAAAGCAATACAACTGCCTACGTAAGCAATCTCATTTTCTTTGGCCGCTTTGGCGATACAAGCAGAAGAAGGAAACGCATTATCAACCGCTGAGCAAGTTTTGCAGGTGTCCTGAGAATTTATGGTACAAGTTGGGCTACGGGAACCCTCAGCAGCACGTAGGCGCAGAACAAGTTCGCAACACGTGTTTAACCCTGACGAACAGATTGTACTTTTACCAAGTTGCCTTGTGCATAAGTTAAGCCTGTGTAAAGTTGCTAAAGAGACCTGCGCCCTAACTATTTTTCAGCAATTTTCCAGAGTTTTCACATCAAGGAAGCCCACTGGGAACTGACGAGGAATGAAAGTTTAACGTGTGACTCGTGAAGTGCCCTAACTAACCCGTCCTTACTTACCTACAACTAGGTACTTTTTAAGTTTGTTTTTTTGGATACCTAATTTTAAATTTTTCATGAAACATCTGAACCAGAGTTCATTGAGCTGAGGCCTAGGACACTGGCAGTAACTACTCGTATAATGACTCCTCCGGGATGATTCTGCCATAAGTGATATCTGCAGGCTGTCTCAGTCCACAAGTGATACCTGCAGGCTATCTCAGTCCACAAGTGATACCTGCAGGCTGTCTATAAGTCCACAAGTGATACCTGCAAGCTGTCTCAATCCATAAGTGTAATATTCCCTACAGCATTAAATGGAATAAGCGAATCTGTTCATGAAATGCTAGCGTGTTCGTAAAGAAGGTAGAAGGCGACCAATTTGAATGAAGGGTGTTATGGCAGGTACCGGAAACCAACAAAGCAATAACCATAATAAACACGTTAAACAACAAGTTATGGGTGAGATAAAGAAACGAAAAGCATTCTAAAAATGCGAGCGGCATTCAGAATGGAAATTGATAAGATATTGCCCATATTATTTCACACTCCAAGGCACGGCAACTCATTCTGATAGCACAGAATTAAAGTTATTGCAGATTCCGTAACCAATTCGATAGCAAATAAAGCGTTTGACCTGGCCAACCCATTTGATCAAAATCATACGGTCTCCGATTCTGGACAACAGAGCATGATATATAAGAACGCCTAATATAAATTTGAAGCGGATGTACCCAACAGTTTGCTAGCATGGAAAGTTGTAGGCATTTCCTATTCCAGTTTCCACTATTGTTTACGCACACTCAGAACAGGTAATGCTTTCGTTGCCGCAGTGGAGGACAAAGGCCTGTAGAATGATCATCTGGAGGATTTGAATCAGCTATCAGCTGTATCACTGATGAATGGATGGCGCGATAGAGGAAGTGCAGCGCGGGAATTTTTCCACGCCGATGCCGTTTTGCATTTCCAATATCAGGAGTTTTATTAGTTTGTTTGGAAAATCGCCATTTCCATTACACAGCTTATTAACGATCCAATGGAATCATTTCGCTGACGAATGTTATCCCAAGCCATTGACCATTCACCGACATCCAGGGGGAATTGTTTCGGGCCCACGAATTTAAATGCGAGTTCCCACCCACACCTGAACCTGCTCATTCAGTTTATATCTGTACCTAGTATTTAATAATTCTCTAACAATTCATACGAGAAATGGGGGAAACGACTACAAAGTGGTTTGGCCCGAAATTATTTTTTTGGAGAAATCAGACTGTTTGGGGACGAATAGGATACGCAGAAAAAATTAACCTCTACTCGCAACCTTCCCGTACATTCAGGATGCAAAATTGCCTTGCGAAGTTTAATAGAGGAGCAAGGAAGAGCGAATAGACGGAAGACGTAATTTATTACAGGCACTCAGCGATAGCAAAGAATGCGGAGGTATGTATGTACTATGTGAAGCAAAAGCGTACTCCATTCCCAACGTCACATGGACAAATGATACGCAGGTTCACCTCCTCCCCTCATCCATTTTACCTACCTACTTCTTTTTTTATGTCACGCAATCGCGACGTGTCACTAAAAAGATCCCACTCAATCAAGGATGGGAATGGAGATAGACCAGTTTCCAAATGAAGCACAAATACACCCGTTCGTTCGCGAATTTGGAGGAGATTTCCAACATGGTATTATACTCGTTGTATGTGTCGTCTTATGAACAAGAACTTGAAAAAAAAAAAAAAAAAAATCAGGAGTAGTACTCGTACAAGCAAGAAAGAAAAAGAATTCTTGCAAGAATTCGCAATAAAAAACATCTGTGCATGGCCATTTGTCATATTTTCTTACAAGACTTTGAGAACCTCCTGCACACGAGCACACCAACCTAAAATCAAGATCGCAGTAAGTACTGATGAATCGTAATATGATTCTATATCTACTCAAAGAAATACAGATGGAAGAACCCGAGGGGGTAACCACTCCAGAGATTCCTTGAGATTCCACTGAGATTACTTAAAGATTTCCAAAGATTCCCAACGATATTCATAGAAAGATGAACCCCGAAGGGGTAACCACTCCAAAAAATCCCAAGATTCCATGAGATTACATAAAGATTTCCAATGATTCCCAACGTGATTCCTGGAGTGGTTAACCCCTCGAAGGAACCAGTAATAAGGTAAACACTTTAGTGGAACAGGTTATCTCACCTATAAAAATTCTCAGGACGCAACCAAAGGGAGGTGAAATTTTATTACTGAAATGGATTAAACCTTGGCATTTGCAGCTTAAAAGTGGTAGGTGCTGCGAAACCCTACGATATTTTCCCAAGTGAACACGCACGTGCTGATGATTTCTCAAGAATTTCTCCACTCAAACTGACTTCTCGATAGAGGATGAAACAAAAACCTGCGACCTGCGTACCTTCCTGGCTAATTTGTACTATAACTGGGGCTGTTGAGAGGTTGGGCTTGTTCTTATACTGCGTGGGTGAAAGTGAGTTGAAGTTAATACATATTTCATAAGGAGTTCCAGGCTGCTCAGCAACCAGAGCTGAACGCCACAACCACCCGCGGCATTTTTATTTATGTTTAGAAATTACTTTTGCCTGAAAATCAGCTCAAAGGAAAAGACAACAGTGTTGATAATACAACCGCACACTGAGATGACATGCAACAATTTTTTGAAAATATGAAAATTTATTTTGAGTAACTTTATTATAATATGAAGGCTGGATTACCCTGAAGCCATCTTGACGGAATTTTCCTTCCACCGGATCACCTACAACGGTAGGCTACTGTTTTGCGCTAACGAGGGGGTAACCACTCCAGAGATTCCTTGAGATTCTACTGAGATTCTACAAAGATTTAGAAAGATTCCCAACGATATTCATAGAAAGATGAACCCCGAAGGGGTAACAACTCCAAAAAAAAAATCCCAAGATTCCCTGAGATTTTATAAAGATTTCCAATGATTCCCAACGAGTGGTTATAAACCCCTCGGTGTACAGACTCAAGCGGCATGGCTGATAACTATGTCTTACCCTCAATGGATCTCTCAGGTTCAGGTCAGGTTGGTTAATTTGGGACAGGTCAGAAAACTGAAAGCAGGAGAAGGGGGAGAGGGGTAAATTAATTTTTTTAAATTGCAGGCCCCAAGGAAAAACCTGGAAAGACGCCCCACCAAAAGCCCAGAAAGAAATTAAAATATCTCTCTGTTCACTAGTCAAAATGTCAGCCCCAAAATTAGCCATTAAATAATTATAATACTTACGACAAAGAGCACTCCTGTAAAACGTCCTCTATTATAAAAACTGTTAAAAAGCATTAAATATTACTACAGCCAGCGACCATCGCATACCGAGTGTGCAAAATAATGCAAAGTTATCTATAAAAAGTAAAGTTAATTTAGTCTGTTCCTGCTAAAAGACTTTATCGAGCACACCTGAAAATTAAAATGGAAATTCCATTGATGAAAATAATTTTCTTTGTGATACTCAAAAACCCTTCCTCAATTTCACGGTAAAATAATCTTGAAATTTCCATCGTCATAATTCTAATTGGGTCACAAACCCACTATTAATAATTTAATCTACAATCTTCTATACCTATAATTAGATGAACTTTACAACCTGCAGACTAAACCGACAGGTATGATAACTCAGTTTTATCTCTGACTCTGGTATGAACTATTGTATTGGTATTTAATGTAATAGCAGTCAAATAATGGTTTCAAAATTTAGCGAGCAAAAATTGGAATTGAAACATAAGCAGCCCAATGAATTAATCTGATGAAAGCAAAATGACTGTCAAAAGTTTATTTTCCACCCAACGGACGGTAACAAAATTAAATCAAATTTGATGATATTGTAGGTTGGTAAGTTGTATGAGTTTGGAAAGCCCGTGAAATTAATGTAGAGCGAGGAATGTGGAATAAATGGAACCAGGGGGGCATTACTCGGGTTAATAGGAACAAAGGAAAATTTAACGGGCTAACCCAGGTTCAGGTATACAATGGCCCAAGCCGTAACCGACCCCCACCTCCAACTAACAACCAACCTCCCAAGTCACATTACTTTGATCGAAGTTTGTAAAGTGTCGCACAAGTTTAATAGCCCACCAGGGAGGAACTCATTTTTGTTTTGGTACATGTAATAGCTTTTCTTCACTCAAACTACTTGCTTACCATTATCCTTCTTGTTTTTACGAAAACCAGATGACCCCATAGCCGGGGCTGAAAACCTGCAGTTGTGGGTAACGAGGTCACTCAACCTGAGCTGTACCTACATGCCATTCCAATGTGTACACCGACTTTGCAATTACATAATCATGAATCGTCAGGCGTACCTTACATGTCATTTATATGTGTGTAAACCGACTTTGCAGTTACATAATCATGAATCGTCAGGCGTACATTACATGTTACATGTCATTTATGTTATGTGTACACCGACTTTGCAATTACATAATCATGAATCTTCAGGCGTACTACTTCAATAACTGAAACAAAGTCGAACATAGAAAACGATTCGGTGCCTCTCAGTGGCCGAGTGGTCAAGGGGTCCGCTTTGTGTCCTGAGAGGTCGGGGTTCGAATCCCGGCGGAACGGAAAAAATTTTTGCTTCCGACATGGATTTATTGGCTTCGGCCCACTCCTAAAACTGGCTTCGGCCCACTCATTTTCAGCGTCGGCCACTTCGGCTTCGGCCAAAAACATCTAACAAACCAACTCATCGGCAGATTTGCTCTCTGAACGATTCTTTTCTGATTTAATTTCCATCACAAACCCGCAGCATTGTAAGAAACTCGTCTCCCGAAAAAGTAGTGAGGACAGCTTGATTGTCGAGCTCTCATTTCCGGAGAAAAATAAAAATTAACAAAGACTGCCGAAGCAGACTCCTCTTCGATCTTTGAGTGCATTCTGAAGTAGGGTAGAGTCAAAGTCTCAAGACTTTTGAAAGTGTCTGATGCAGCTGCCTTGGTGAACCCCACAGGGCAGGATGGTTTCCTGCTTCCAGGATATTTTCCGGCGTTTCCGTTTCTACTTCCGCACAGATCCAACGTACCCGAACGTGTCTGATACCCAAGGGCCGCCAACGCCATCACCGATGCTTCGCCCATTACCCAATGAGAAAGTTACCCCGTTCTTGAAGTGAACTTCCTATCTCCTGTCGCAGGTCCCCGGAGCTTTAGTTGACTCTTCTTTTTCCTTTTATTCTTCAAGTTCATTAGATTTAGCGATGGCGGTGAGACTCTTCGCTCCTAGTCCTGTACCCGACTATAATCGATTCGTAGCAACTTTACTTAACTTCAATTAAGTGGTAATCCAGTTAGTATCTTAGCGTGGGTATATTCCTTACTTTCATCCTCTTCATTTTATAGGAATTTTATCAGATCACGATGGAGCGATTTTCCTTTTCCAAGGCAACAAATTCTTATAATGGATGTCACCATGTAATAGTTCAACGGTAAGCTGTGTCTAAGACGCACAGTGAATGCCATGCAGCGTAGATTAAGTAACGCCATCGTGCACTGTGTCCAAAAATTGGATGCAAATGTACGGTCGTAAGTTTGTAGCGCAGCTAGAGGTGACCGGTTTTAAACATAGAGGACATATTTTACAATACATCCGGTGTTCAAGAAGACAAACTCAAAACTGTTAAAAAACATTACAATTCTTCGAAAGCAAGAAATACGAGTATTCATGTAGAAAGCAGAGGTAATAGTGACTCACGATGCAGAAATCCCAATCCAACTAAATCAAGATATTCATAAAAGTAAGAAAGAGAAATTCTTATTCCCGGTCTTTCTTCAAACCAATAATACGATAACGTACGTTTCAATGCAATCAGCAATAAAATTAAATTTTTCAATTCTGTTCCTAAAAACCAATTTCCGACTGATTCTTGAGAACTGGAACGCGGAGCCTCTCGTGCATTTTCGAGTTTTTTCATTTCACCTATCCATAGATTTAACAAGAGGCGTTATTGTATGTGTAAAATACCAAACTAACGAAGATGTTTTGCACACCTCCAGCCTTTATGGCAGGCACGTAGGACGCGTCTGCTTTTCAAAAGGTTCGATTGATCGCGAGGGGTTAACCACTCCAGGAATCTCGTTGGGAATCTCAGGCAATCATTATGAAATCTTGGAAATTTCTAGAGAGCATCTTTCCACGAATCTCGTTGAGCATCTCAGGGAATCTTTGGAAATTTTGATGGAATCTCAGGTAATCTCAAGCAATCTCTGGAGTGGTTAACCCCTCGGGTGATCGGGTGACAAACACATATAATAATTCATTGATTTGTGGCGAGCACAATATGGTGTCGACGGGTTTATTTCGGTGACCTTTCCATTTCAGATATTACGAAACACAAAAAGAATGGAAATATCAAAGAACCAACATCGATTTTGTTCAGCATATACCTACCAACGTTTGACTCACAGATGGGTTCTGTCAAAAATAGATCGGCAACCTAAAGAATACAACGAGAGATTTATCTTCCACGGTGTCTTTCCCTTCCCTGGGAGGAATCCCTTCGCACTCTATGAAAGAAATTTACCACCCTAGCCCTTTCTCTGGACCCACACAGACAGGCACTCTAAAGTGTAGTCGATAGATCATCCGACTAACTAAGGTATACGAATCACTGGCCGAGGACGTTGGTTCAATCAGGAAATTATCAAAGACGTTTCGTAAGGACTTAATCAGCAAATGTTTGCAAACCAATTATTACCGAGAAATGATTGGACCATTAGCTGACAATTTGGAGGCAACCGTATCTTCAGTTGGCAAACATAATACAATAGGCTCATCATAGCTGACTTGACATAATCGACTTCAAATGCCCTCCCACCATGTGGAGAAATAACGGTTCAGCGGACAAACTGAACGATTTCCCGACGAAAATAGACAATTTTCTAATACGGGGCCGATAAGTTATGTGCTTTTACAGAAGTTAGAGTAAAATAGTGCTACCACGTCTTCACTCACTTAGTAAAAGTGGATTAGTAACCCAACCCAAAAATATGGAAATAATTTGCTAACAGCTTCCTTCGAACAAATGTAGGCCGACATGTCTCGTGGTTCTCCAGATCAACGTAAATTAGGGAATCCCAGATTACGCTTACTGTGGGCCCACAGTGATATTTTAGTTAATTGATAATACCAATATAGGTGCTGCACGGATTATGCCATACCTTCGGACCACAACCATTAGGTATTAGGCCATTAGAAAGGATTAGGCAGTATTTGCCTGGATCACAGCCATGACTTATTGTAATTAGCAGAGCGTGCATGGATGCCTCCATACCTAATATAATATATTGGTTTATATATTTGAGTGTTTTCAGAATTTTTCGCCAAATTATGAATCACGGTCTATATAGTGAATATTTTGAAAGTCATGTTCCCGTATGACCAATATGACGACTTCTTATTTTAGCTGGAAAAGTGAAGAGAAACCCAACAACTGTGGGAAATGGCCCTTATATGACTTTAACCTCTTGGCTCTTGTTTCTATATATTTACTTGGATACCTAAGTTTTTTCTGGTTTTCCCAAGTATAGCTCGTGCGGTCCCAGCCTAGGGAAGGGAGGGGGTGTCGAGGTAGGAAATGGGTTAGTGGGTAAGCACCACTGGGCGGGAATCCCACAGAGCCAAGCATCTTGGAAGTTGGGGCACACGTTCATAAAGGATCCCACTGGCAGGTGCCAGTATCTCTAGCTCTCGATAGGTACATACCTATACGCAATAGGTCGGTCAGTAGGTACCTACACACCTACGTTATCTAGGCAGCTGGTTAGTAGAAGGGTATGGGGTAGCTGCTTCCCAGCTATCGTGTTAGTTTAACAAAACGTATAAAAAATAAAAATTAAAAAAATAGGACGAGGACCTACAGTTTTCGGTGGTTCCCACCACCACTTGAAATGTTTAAAACGCGGTATGAATGGCAACCAGAAAATCTTTGACAGAATCCGGACTGAACCGGTGTGACCCGCCTAGTGTGCCTCCATAGACAACCATCTTGATTCTGGACCCTACCCTTGTCTCAATTATCCCTGGTTAATTAAACCCTAAACCCTTGGTACCAAGTACCAGTGAGCAACAAAAGGATATACGCACCTGTATTTGTCATTAAAAAAAAAAAAATCCAACATTTTTTTATCCTAGAGGAGGGTTAAACAGCTTACAAGGCAATGATTACAACAGTTCCGACAGTTTACCACCACATAATAATTTCTGTACCTATTAGGTAGGTACAGAAGGCTTTCAGAAATTTAATATAAAAAATGGTACGAACCGAAAAAGCGCAGGTGAAGATCAGGAGCAAACGAAACGAGATAAGAAGCTGGGTACGTGAGAAGCGATCGCGAACCGGCGGAGCTCGAGCGGCGTGAGGCGATGACCGATCGCGGCGCGAGCACTGATTCAACTGCCCGAGTGCCCGCCGCCGCCGCTCACCCTCGCAGTCACCGGCACCCCCAAGTCCCGACCGCGCCACAGCCCTTGGCCGCGCCCCCAGTGGGCCTGCACCATTGCGGTTCCTTTTTTTTGACCAGCACAATAATGTTTTATTACTTTCCCATGCTTACTTAAATGTACAGAAAGTAGATACCTACACACCGCGAAAATCTTATGATTTTTTAAACGCAGAAATGCCGCTCCGGGCCCTTTCTCGAATAAAAATTTGACATCTGACTACATTCGTTCATGGAAGGAGTGAACAGCGTTCCTTTCCTAGGACGTAATTCTCTTTGGAAGGGAAGGGAGGCAAGATTAAAAATTAGGGTATATCATATCGAAAAGCCTTCTCAGAAATGTGTCATTATGCCTTGTATCTGTGGCCTTTCAAGGCCCAAGGGAAGTAGGTAGGTACCTAGTTACTTCCATGAACAACACAATTTTGCAGTCTTGTCATGACGGTCGGTGGAATTGGTTTTTGGCTTAAAGCGGCACATAAAATAATTGTATAGAGAATATTTCATCCGAGTTTTATCAAAGGATATCTGCTTTCTCATTTTAAAGGTTTCGCGAATATAAAATGAAAATGAGGATAATGTGATAAGAAGCACACTGAAAAGATTTCGCTTCTCAATTTAATAAAAATGGAAAGGCTGGACTTCATACGAATTTCAATATGTCACATGAGACATTCACGAGAATGAAGATAAGGCACGGCTGTGTACCTACTTATGAAATTCGGAGTACTGAAGCTCCTTATTTTTTCTGGGGGGGAGGGGGGCTCGATGCGTGAGGAATATTGGCCAGAGTTAGGGAATACGCAGTTGGCTGAAGGGCTGAACCCCAAACATCTGCATACTATTTCAGTGATGGAAAATTTGAAAACAAAATAGAAACTTTGAAACCCCTTTTCTTCTCTATACATATAACGTCAGGACCAGCACACCCTTTTCTAAGGGGAACCATTCGATGACCACTTGTGGTACACGTCACCGGCCGTCTTTCAGTTATTGAAATTTGGAGAACTAAAATCTGATTTTCGCAAGTCTTTGGAGTAGACCTAGCCAGAGTAGCGAATGTGCAGGACATTAGCATGGGGGCATCCCTGGCCATTGTATGTGGTGGTGCCGTGGTGGTCCCTCAGCGTAACATCTCAGCCCATTTATCACAGGGTGACGGCTACTAATGACGTCATGTCCGGCAACAAGTCGATTCACTCACATCTTAGTCTTGTTTCTCACCACGTCCCACGTTATTCATGTATAACTATACAATATCACTTCTCGCTACACCTAAACCATTCGAGTCCCTCCGTATGTCTATATATCTCAGTGAGAGTGCTGAAAAGTCTGGGGTGGAGAAAGTAGACAGTTTTTGTGCAGGACTCGAATTAACCGGGATTCCCTTTCCTCTTTTCCTGCCTCTGCCCCAGATTTTGAATTTCACCGAAGGGAAATGGTCACGAATTTTCTCTACTTACACACTCCTCCGTTGGGCCGTAGGTATACTTTTTCCAGATTGTTAGCGTAAAAAATATTATTTCTCCGTGGAGTCCATTCCCGTGAGAAAATTTCGAGCACATTTGCGTTTATTTGTTAAGTTTTTCGTTAGCAGCAGATTGGGGTGAAATGACGAGGATGGCGGATTGTCTCAGTATCCCGCCTTACGGTGCTAGACAGATAAATTGCTCTAGTACCTACTTCGGAAACTAGCGGTAAGTTGCCTGCAAAGGAGAGCAGCTCGTACGAACTATCCAACAAGAAAGTGCAAGAAAGTTGGAAACTTGAAGTGTCACGATTGTGGTAAGATTAGCAACTTTACTTTACTAATGCTTCTTGCCACGAAAAACCAGGAGTGAAACCTTCCAAGTGCATTGAAAACTACGTTGGTTGGAGATGAGAGGACTCTGGCTGCAACGAGGCCCCACTGCATAAAAGATGTGGCGGATGGAACCATTTCAAACTTTCCCATCTAACTAAAAACTGTGCATCTTCAAGGAAATGGACTTGAAAATGTGATTTTTACCATTTTCATTTCGTTACAGTCTGATTTAAAGTAAATATGAAAAGGGTTCTTGGGAATGTACTTTCCAATTTTCCTTTTTATTATAGGCTCGTCCGCTCTCTGCAGCGAGTTCCTCCGTTCTAGTTTTCATCTTCGGTTTTCTTTACCTCATTTAATCATTGCGAGTTGCGACTTTCCATACTTTGACAAAATCCAAACTTCAATTTTAATGAACCTCGTTTAGTTTGTTTCAACTTCGATTTCATTCTCAAATAAATTCCTGAACGATGCATAAAAAAATGCGGGAAATTGTCAAAAATTTGGGGAACACATTTGAAAATTTTAAAAAATCCTAAATTTCTAACTGTTTAGGAAGGTCGCCGGTATCGGTTCCAATGTCTCAGAAAACTGCTTGAGGAATAGGTATTTCATCCTATTTTGGATTGACTGAAAAATGACCATCTCTTATTAAATCTCATCAGATCAATTCATTCATTCAACAATTTGACACTATGCGAGGGTGTTATAGGTACAAAGTGTAAGTGCTATTGACGCTGTGACCTAACCCATCCCCCGACAGCTTTCCCGTTGTGAGGCGCTATTAACTTGGTTATTCAATTTCCTCGAAACCATTAACATTTGCCCCGACGAAGCTTTGTGATAGATTACCGTTCGTACCTATACACTTACGCTGGTAAATGTGAGACCAATCTGTAGAAACATCTATACAGAGGTGCATGTAATTATCTACACATTCAGCCATAGCCGAAGGGAACATCTCTCTCTCAGATCCTGCTTTGACTAGGATTGCCTATTTATGCAGGTACGGATACCAGATTGGATCCTTTAACGAATTCAAAGACGAATTCTTCTTCCCTTCCCTCTCTAAAGAAAATGTAGGTATTGATGAATAGAGCTTGTTCCTCCATCCGTAGTCTCAATCCTCAAAAGCCTGGGTCCCGAGGAGTGGG